>OY728119.1:1389845884-1392286992 GCA_963277665.1 Viscum album
ACAGAAAAAAAAATTGATTCACACATGACACCAGAATAAAAATACAAAACAAATAACAAATCCAATTGAAATTGTTGGGTATACCCTACTGCACGAACCTTAGGTTTAAGCCCAATCAAAACAGAAAACTAAAAAATTAGATGCAAAACATTAAACATAACGTACTACTTACAAATTTGAAGTGTAGAACAAAACAACCTTGTGATTGAGTATAGCTCTGGTGGAATGGTTTTCTAAGCGAGAGGGATCTTAGCTCTCAATTTCAGCAGCAGCCGTGAGCGTGGATGGGATCTTAGGGCTGATGGGATTTTAGGGGAAAACATTCCCAAAGGTTTGTTAAAACCTTTGGGAAAGGTGAGCTTTACCAACGGTTTACACAAACCGTTGGAAAAGCCTTGGTCTTTACCAACGGTTTTGTAAAACCGTTGGTAAAGGGGGAAATTTTTTTAGATTTCCCAACGGTTTAATAAAACCGCGGAGAAATACTTATTTTATACCCCTATGCTAACAGTTCAACAGAACCATTGGCAAACAAGCGTTGGGAAAACCCAACTTCCCAGTAGTGTGTCTCATTATGAAGCTCTCTATGGAGAGAAAAGCCAAACTCCAACTTGCTGGGATGTAGTTGGGGAAAGAAAGCTATTAGGATCTAATATTGTTGATGAGATGGCAGAGAATGTCAGATCTATTCAACAACACATAAGAGCAGCATAGAGTCGATAAAAATGTTATGCTGATAACTGAAGAAAAGACCGAGAGTTTGAAGTGGGTGATAAAGTGTTCTTACGAATTTTTCCTTGGAAGAGAGTAATGCGATTTGGAAAGAAGGGAATGCTAATCCCTCGGTATATTGGTCCTTTTGAAATAATGGATCGTGTCGGGAAGGTATCTTACTGATTGGTGCTTCCACAAGAATCTCTCTCAAGTTCATGATGAGTTCCATGTATCTCTGCTGAGAAATTACATACCCAATCCTTCGTATGTACTCAGCTCAGAAGTTGTACCGCTGGAGCAGGATCTTTCTTATGAGGAACAACCGATAGAGATTCTGGATCGTAGAGAAAAATTCCTAGGGAACAAAACCAATGTCTTGGTGAAAGTTTTATGGAGGAACCACCAATTAGAAGAAGATACATGGGAACTAGAGGATATGATGAGGGTGAGGTATCCTCATCTGTTTGTTACAAACTGATGAATTTCGAGGGGAAAAATTCATTTTAAGGGGGGTAGAATGTAACACCTGATATTTTATGAGAAATTTTTTGTTTTTTTTCTATTATGTTATATAAAGGAATCTTTCACTACACACAACACTGCCTTGGATTGCGTTACACGCAAGAGAAACCTTCCTCGATAGCTTGCATTGTACGCAATACTGAGTTTCAGTAAACAACCATATGTTATTAAAATAATATATAATCTAGCCGTTATGAATAGTTATACCCAATTTTTGAAATTTTAAAAATTTTATTTTTCAAGATGGTCTTCATTTTTGGATTTGGAATATCGAAATTAGCCAAGGGTGAATTTTTTGTATTTTTCTGAAAACATTCAATTTTTGATGATTAGTGAAAACACTGGGTTACAATTTAAAAACCGACTTTCTTATTTAGTAATTATTTATTTTATTTAAATTTATTTTAGGTAAAAATTGATACATAATACTTATTTTAATTCAATATAATTCATTGGAGTCATTTTATAAAAAGTTTAGATATATAAAAATTTTATTGAACTTCTCACCCTCTTTTACCTACCTCCTATGTGGTTTTAGAAAATTTACATAAAACACAATTTTACTGCTTCTGTAAGTGGAATTTCAAAATTCCGAGAGACACGGTAAGTATGAAGGAGTAAAATGTGGATCAATAATATAAAAATAATTTTTGGTGAAAAGTAACTTTTTACTTTTATTTTACATGATTAAAAGTAAATAGTGTAATTAAGGGTAAAATGGTATTATTATTACCCTAACACATGTCCTAATTCTATTGGATAAGTTTTATTCGACCAAAAAAAACCTTATGAATAAAATATGACCATTTAGGTCCACATGGATTAGATTAGGACATTTAATATTATTTTATTTGAAGAAGAGTTAAAATAGTTAAAATCAGAGTTTAATAACTAAAACATGTTTAATATAAAGTTATAAATAAGATAAAATAGACTTTAAATACTAATTAAAAATATAAAATGATTTCCTAAATAATGGTATTTTATTTGTAATTTTTAGACATTAAATAAGTTAATTTATTTATGACACAATGATGATGCAGTAATTACCTTATTAATGAAATGTTAACATAATTGATGTCATAAATACCCAAATAAATGTAATTTGAGACTTTTTATAAATTAATATAATTTTTTAGATTAATATGACATGTTAGTATTTATTAAATTAAGTTTTTTATAATTAATCATGATGTTATGATTTTCACAAAAATCAATTACCAAATAGTGTCAAAATTGACATAAAATATTTTTTAAATCAAATATTATATTATTAATTGTTATTATATTACTAAAAATTAAAGGTTAATAAAAATGACTTAGAAAAGGTTATATATATTAATAATGAACATCTTGGGGTTCGTTTGGCTTGTTATAGTATGTTTATTAACCATATAGTGTAAGAAAACAAGAAGACACAGTAAAAGTTAAATTATTTAACTTAGAGTTAAATATAAATGATAAGGTTAAAATAGTAACATAAACATGTATAAAATCCATTGGTTGAGAGGCCTTCAACACATCCCCACCTTATCTTCGAAAAAAATCAATTTGGAGCTATTAATAACCGAATATTACTTTATAATAAAATAATATTTTAAGTTTTTGCTATGGTGCCCCTCTCCTCCTTTATAAAAGGGCACCTCCTCCCTCTCCCCTTTGCACAACATTGAGCATTCAATATCGGCCAAACCCTGCCAATTTCTCTTCTATACTTATCTAGTAATATTCTAGAGGTCCTGGTATTCTTCAAAGACCAATTTTAGTGCTATAAGTGGAAGTTTCAAAGAGGCGTGTCGTGGAAGAGGTTATATCAAGTACCAATTCTTTCAAATGTATTTCTTCGTCTACTTACTATTCTTTTGTTTTTTCATTATGATGTAATAAAATAAGTATCAATCATATAACGATATGTTATTATAAATATTAAACAACCCTATTTCACATTCTATCCATCTTACGGAAAATGAAATCACCACGCGTGCGTACGTACGGAATACCGTCTCCACGCCGTGGTGTAATCTGTTTTCCATCACCACCTTACATTGATGGGTATAATGGTTTAAAGATAACTATATATGATTATTTTAATGTGATATTTATTCCGAAATAGAATACGTAGACTCCAATACAATTCCACGATCATGGGAATGATATCATCACTCGTGCGTACGTACAACCTACTGTCTCCACGATGTGATGCGACTCATTCTACCTGATCTTCATTGAATAATGATTATATAAATGAATTGAATGAATAAATATGATATATAATATACTAATACCATTATGGAAATAAGGTATCTATAACCTAAAAAGAAGAAGAACAATTTATTCGACAAAACATGTATAAGAACAAAAAGCAATAAACACCTGAATAACAAGTAGCAATGAAATATTACTAATAAGAAACTATGAATATGACCATATATGATATCATAACAATGAGTATGATTCTAGAATAAGTCAATGACATTATTTAAATCATTATATAGTAGGTTTATACAATTATGAAGAAAATCAGACCTAAGTTAAGGGAAAATATCGCAATCTCATTTTTATCTGAGATTGTTTATACTTCAGAATTTACTGGAGAGTATTTATCATTCACATCAATGTTCTTAAATATGTAGTAATATTTCTATCCTCCTAAAATTTTTCCAATCCAATTTTACCCATTGGTGAGTTTTTAGTAAAATATATGAAAGGAATCTTTTGTCATTTTTAGTAAGAGGTAATTTTTGACTTTTCCAGCCAAAGTACGAGAAGAATATTTTTCTTTAACTTATATGGAATGAATGTATTTTTAGAACATTCTTTCCATGAAGCTTAATTTACATATTTTCAAGTTTATTTTTAATTAAATTCATTTAGTTTAAATTTTTATGACATGTTAAGAAAGGAAAAATGTTTTTGAAGTAGAAAGGATATTTTCCTCAAGAATGGAGTTCAACTGTTTTATCAAAATTATTTTCCATCTAAGATAATATAGGGTTCTTTTTCTATACCGATTTTTACATTGATTTTATTATGATGGAATTATTTTTTTGAAGTCCTTTTATATTATATGATTTATGATGGCATGATGTTTAATAATCCCATATTTATTACATGGGTTATGCTATGATATATGATTTATGATTTCTTGGAATACATAAGAATGATATCATTATGAGATGGGTGGGACCTATATCTCCCTCCAATGCATTGAGTAATGATTTATATCTCATGAGATAGACATGGCTGGAATGGTAGGTTAATTCGGTTCAGTGATACAGGACGGAAACGAGGAGTGAACTTGGTTCAGAAATGGACATTGTCCGCTAGGATAGTCTTGGCAATGAGTCTTGACTACTAAGAAATGATTCTATATGATTATGTGTGTATTCCACAAAGTTTCATGTTATTATTATTGGGATTTAAATTTCACTACCATGACTTATCCCATGTCATGATATTATGATCTCTTTTGCAGGTTATGATTTTCAAAATGTAATGTTCTTATGAATATGATATGATTGATATTTCTTTTGTTTACCCTTACTGAGAATTTGAGATCACCCTTTTGAATGTTTTATTTTCCCCAGGTTAGGAAGAAGGGTATTAAGTAGGATATAACAAAAAGGAACTATAGATTTGATGAAATAAACGACAGACAGTTTAGATGCTTTATGAACCAGTTGTTTATGTTTCCCATTTTCTAAAGACACTATACCTATACGATCTTACCATGGTTTTGTTATATGTTGTAATAAGTATTATTCAATTATGAAGTAATAACAATGTATGTAAATTATGGGTCTTTATAATATACAAACCACCATTTTATTTCGTACATCATCCTTAGGTGTTTTAATTGCATAAGCTTTTCCATCTTCCCTCGACATCTTCTATGGTATAATCTCTTTACGCGAAGGTAATTTAATTGTATTGTTATCCATATCCATGCAGTTTTAGTAATGAATATGAATATTTTCCTTCTTCCCAATGCATTCATTAATATTATAACATTTTTATCCACATGTATAAGAAACTCACATTTCCATGACGCATTTCTAATGGTGATTCTTTTAAATGTTCTCACATAATGATTCTTTATCTTCTTATTCTTCTTGATTTATGCATTACTATCACTTTGGTATTAGTTATATCTTTTATTACCCTGGTTACACATGTACATGTATGAAATAGAGATTACATTATCTGTTTTGATGGAATATTAAATTATCTCTTTGTATGAAGAATGTTTTTTCTTGATTAGTTCACTTCGGAATGATTTCATAAGACCGTTAAAAAAGTGATCAATATTTCACTCTATAATTCATATATAATCATTAGTATAATTGGATATCCTTGAAAAGATATATTCATAATATAAAATAGTTTCTTCTTCATTTTTCATTATGTTATGGAACTTTCTCATCATATCACTTTTTAGATCAAAGATTATGTATTTAATGAAGTCTGTTCCTCAAAATATCTCACTTCCATGAGTTGTAATTCATATTATTCCCATTTATTTTGGATCAAGGACCACCACTAATCAACATCACCTTTGAGACCATATTTCAGAAGTGAAAAAGTTTTATGTCACTGCATCCCATGGATATAAATATATTATCGATAGACATAATGCACTACTCATCTAAAATTGAATTATTAGTCCAAGTAAATGATGGGGGATTTTTCCACATAAAGAATTACAAAATTAAATATTATCTCTATATAATAGGTTTCCCCATTCTGAAATATATATTTTTCATATCATTATTATGTTTTACTAATATTTCCATAATTTTAATCATTCTAACACCAACTGTATTGGTTTCCTAAATCGGGAAATATGTAAATTTTTAATGAGAAATAATACCAATCTTAATCCTACTTACTATTTCATAATAATGTTATATATTAGATAAATTCAAAAATTCATAATGTATAGTCCCATATATAGTACATCACATTTCAATAATTGTTGCATCATAAATAATATGATTAAAAACATTGGTATCATCGGGGATATATTTCATTTTAGATCTTCCACAATGGTTTGTAGAGAATATTAGAATTACCCTATGCATATCCCCCAAGAGTGTGAAACCACATATGTACTCTGGTCTGTAGTCATGTACAAGGTTATACTCGTGTTAGGCCCAATACCATTTTTAGAGTTGTTTCCCCTAGATACTACTATACCAAATCACATATTCATGTACTACACCCAAGGGGGTGTATTCTTAAGAAGACCCACATAATATCTGCCATAAAAAAATTGTATGATTTTCATCTATACTTATCATCTAAGACTACCAAAGGGTTAATTTTATAATATATTATTTCAATGTCTGGTTTCCAATGCTTCTGATAACCTTCATCAGATACCAACTACAACGTCTCGTCCTAAGAATCCCATATCTAGTTCTTTACTTTATTACAAGGGAATGATTGTATGTAATCAAATAATAAAATAATGATCAGATTAGTAGTTTTGGAGAACTAAATTACATTTATGATACCCATATTAAATTAGAAAATAAAAAATACAATATGATACATAATAAAATGAAACAAAAAAATACTTTAAAGCATATTCAAATATTTATTTTCTATAACATGTGGAATGGAAACAAAAAAATTGGTTAGATAAAATGATCATTATGGGATAGTATAGATGAATAAATAATTGATAAATTAAAATAAATCAACATGGAATGGAAAATAACTGAGAACCCATTCAATTTTAACAAATTGATAAGTATAAATCAATATGTCAATGAATTTAATAAAAACAAATTCCATTTAATCAATAAAATTAGAATCAAATACAACAATTGACAAATTAAACAAAAAAATAACATGGATAAATAATAACTAAATATGAATGATGGGAATGATTAATTATTGGATGCAATTTATACTGAGTACATGGTACCACTACCATCACGGCCAATCACAATATGATTTACAACATATCGTGTGAAATCTATATGATTTGGCCTACCAATTTTTCACAAGATATTACTATTACATTGAGGGGATATCTATAACTACACTCCAATAGTGTCATACATATCTATCGAACTCCTCAAATGTATAATAATATATTTAATTCATGAGAATTGTTTTCTATCAAATATCTTTATTGAGTATAAGATATAGATATACCAATATTTCCCTAGTTAATCAAATAAATGTAAAGGTCAAAACATTTGTAAAAAGGGTATAATGTTTAGGAAATAATTACAATCACTACATAATAATATTTATATACAAAATTATAGTGAATTACAAATTAATATGGTCATATATAATTTTTTAAGAGAATGTTAACAATAAAAAACGAGAGTGATATTTTAATGATATCCTTTACCACATGGTAACATTCATGAATATAATTAAAATTAAAATATTACATACTAGGAATATAAACTGATTATGGAAATAAAATACAACATTCTGAGTTACTTACACCACGCTAATGATTAATGTGGTGTATCTTACATTTATCTCATAGACTTATAATGTTATATGAAATATCTTACCTTTTATTTCCTTTTTTGTGATCATCATTACTATCCTCCATAATTGTTTTAAAAATATATCTACATATTATAGAACTATATATAAATTTATTATATCAAATATTAACATATTATAATATATTATTACTAGTGTTTTAACAAAAATTCATTATTTTAACTTTTTCAACTGTTAATAGTATAGTTTCTCGAGTAAGGGTGGACTTGTAATTTGTTGTTCATTTTAATTAGATAATTATTTAATCCACTAAATAATTTAAAATATGATTTAAATATCATATATATTCATTATATATATATATATATCACAACAATATTTTGATATTGGAAATGAAATGCACTGTTCCTAGAGATGGTAGGTCGTACGTACGAATGAACTCTACATTAATTATATTTTAATATTTATTGAATGAAAATTATATGATATATTGAAGTTTATTATAATTTAAATATCATATTTATGTCATATATTTCACATATTTATATTTAAACCCATCCTTAAAACATTTAATTTCAGGACTGAACGTATTACATCACATTGAGGAGGTGGTGGTCCACACTTCCACAAATGATGCTACCGTATTTACAGGAAATGGAAATCATTATGTTAGGTTTTATATACTAATTCATAATTTATAAATAAAAAATAAATATCATATTATAAAAAATAAAATACTATTTACATCATAATTCCAAATAAAGATAGGTGGTAACAGAAAAACAAATGACATCATTTCGCGAGGCAGTAGTTCTCCACACATAATAAGAGTTGGTTTATACACTGTTTGATGGATGTTTGTATTGGTGTAGGTATAACCATTAATATAAAAAATCATATTATATTGAAGATACTAGGGTCATTATATAATTGTGTTATAATGTGAAATTAATGCATTGGATATGGAAACAATGTAAAAAAGCATGTTGAAGAAAGTTCCATCATTTTCTTGTAACTCATTTTGGTTTACACTAGAGGGATTATATGTTACATTTATTCATAAAATCAGGCCTTTAGAGTGGGGAGATTAATATTGGACATTATGTTAAAAATATTTGGTCTTTTCAATGGTAATGAGAGGTTTTAATATATTGTAGCAATGAGTGTGTTTTAATAATGGAGGAGGAGTGACATTCACAAAAATATTTGAAAATTGAATTCCATGAAGAATTTTTCCAATAAATGTTTCATATATAGTGGTCCAAATCAGATACAAGTGAGTATATGGTAGAAATATATCCATGAAATGGATTTTAGAAAGGTCTCTATTTCATTTTGACCATTATGTTTAGGGTTTAGTCTCTTATTGGGAAAATATATTTGATAGTAACTTTAATTAATTTTGATTACATTCACTAATATTTTGTTCCAAGAAATATGAATACCTTATTAAAAGGGATAAATTATTCTGATTATAAAAATTAAATAAATTTTTTCAAATTACAATAACATAAGGTGTAAAAATTAATATAAATTTAATACCATAGTGGGGGCGACAAACCGGTTTTTTAATGTAAAAAATGATTAAAAGTTCACTATGTTTTTTATCCGAAATTCAAATTAAAATAGATCCAAAGAATATAAATGGGATTAATTTATTTATAATCTATATAATGTGACGTTAATAATAATTTAATATTTAATTTTTATAATAAATTAATTTTAGGAAGAAGCAGTTTCAAATTAAACATTAGTATATTTCAGTATTCATAAAAAATGAACCTTCTCTATAAATACTAGAAATTAAAGCTAAAATAATTTGGAAATTTCCATTTCTAATAAAATTTTATTTTTACATTTAAAATTTATTAATTTTCCAAAATATTTATTAAAATAAGTTTTCCAGTAAAAAGACACAAAAATAATATTATAAAAAATAACTTTTTTCATAAAAATTGTGTTTTTCTAATATTATTTCTATAAAATATATTAAATGAAATAAAAAATATATTAATAGATATGTAAGATATTAATTCACTATAAAACATAATAATATTTTTATAATTTAATTAACATTAAAAACTTGACTAAACATTGTTTTGTTTAAATCGGGTATTATATACATTGCAAAATAACTATTTTTTCTGTGTTTTCCAATATATGAAACAATTAATTTTATTATAAGAGATAAAATTTGTAATGTATTTGTGTGTGAAATCTACAACAATAAATATATATGTTTTGTTTAATACATTGAAAAACATGATAAAAATTGTGTCCAAGAAGATAAGATAGTGGTTGATTTTTTTTGATTAATCACCCCTACTAAAAAGTGATATGTCGTGTAAACATGTTGATAGATTTTTTCATAAATATATTTATGTAAATTATTTTAATGAATCAGTATCATATTATTATTAAAATAAATATTATTATCATGATAATTCACACCTTATTATTCAAACCTTACGATTTCACTTGAAAATATCCCTACTGATGTTTTCCAATATATAATTTCAAATATTAAAGGACTACATGATGTTGAATCATTTATATAATAGTATTTTATAATATTGGATGAATTTTGGTCAAAATAGTTTCAATATGAAATACTACATAAAAATGTTTTAATTCTATGTAAAAATAATGGTCCCTATGAAATGAACAGGAGCACATATTTTATAATGAATTACAGACAATTATTTGGAAAAAATTCTTGTTTTGAAATGATGTTATATAATGGATGAAGCCATCTTAAAAATTACATAGAGTCTCAAAAAATGGAAAAAATAATAGGATTTTTACTAAATAAATTATAATTAAATATAAATTAAATTCAATATAAGGCATCTGAAAAATCATTTTATTTATAAAAAAATGTGAAATTTTTCTTTAAATAAATATTGACATTACTTGATTTTCATGATTAATAATTGAAAATAAAATTTCTTACATTCGATGTGATGTTAGAAAATAATGAAAATTCCCAAGTTAAATCATCATAGTCAATTAAATGAATATGATCCAGCATATAATATTCTAATATGATTCATATATGAAAAATTACTATGTCCATTGGTGAAAAGCACTTATTATTATATATTCATCAATCAAAGGAATCCCCAAGTTCAATGTTAACCCATGTTAATGATAAATATGTTTTTTTGACTCTATATAGATGGATATTGTAGGACTAAAGTCAAAAATATTAAAAAATGATATATAAGAATTCCAAGAGATCAACAACCTGATGACAAGATCATATACCAATATTTTATAAGAGAATATATCGAAACATAGCAATAATGATTGGTGGAGTATCACCAATATTGATATCAACTATATCTGGGAAACCACATATTCCAATAAAAATGGGATTAGTAGGTCACTTATTGTATTATAGGGGAATTTGGTATCACGGTAATGAATATATAAAAAAAATATACTGTATTAATTTTTTATATGGACTATATATTGTGTTAGTTGAGATAATTTTAATAAAAGACCAACAATGAAGAATATAATTTGATAGTAGATGTTAAATATGTTAATTAGGAAATAATTTAATTCCCTTGAAGACTTCTATGATTATTTTTCAAAATGTTGGAATAACAATGATGAGTTTTTGTATATAATAACCAATTTAATATCATTAATTTGGTAGGAGATAATGATACCATATAAAATGAAGCAGGTTAAAAAAATAAGACACGCCATAACAATTGATTAAAAAATTGTAAAGTGTTGAACTATAAACTACTAGAAATTTTGAGAAACAGACAAAAATGATTTCATAACAATATGAAATGTTTACCTAAATTATGAAACAAATTGGAATCATAGATCAATATAATCATTACGTAATGATAAATTATCATATAATAAATCTAATAACAAAAGGATAATTAATCAAATAATGGTTTAGAATTAATGGTTTTATTATATTACATTCCTTACGATGAGAAGAAAAGTATACCAAGAGAATGTAACATATTGGTAATGAAAAATCGTCAGAAAAGAAAAAAATATTTATTGAAATAATATAAAAATATCATGAAATGATTTTTTATACAAGAAAAACTATTTCAAATGAAATGGAAATCACCCTTGATTCATATAATCAATATTTAAACTATATAAAAGTGTTCTCCTTCTATATTGAAGGATTTTAGTACACAAAAATAGGTCATGATAATAATGAAGACCAAGATCCATTTTGTAAAACGTATAAATAAAACTAGAAATAGTGATTATTTAAGGAAATCGAACGTTAGTAAGAACTATATAGATATTTAAAATAATATAAATATACTATAATAATGATACATTTATCTGGGAAATCAATGGTAAACCAATCCTAAAGAGTTCTAAATATGATAAATCAATAATGATGAGAGTTCATATTTTAGATCCCAATATTAACCATATATTCCACATTATGGATATGATTAAAACTGACATTTTTCAAAATCTTGATTATTCTTCAAACATTATATTTTTTGATTATATTGATGTTAAAAGGAGAGAACTAAATTTTTTTGATGTTAATATATAAATTTAAATAATAAAAAATCAAAAAAATAAATTATTATCCTATTATCACCTTGAATTAAAGAATATGAAACATCTCTGTAGACTTCTTAATTCAACTGGAATTATAAGTTATAGTATTTTCCCTTTCTATTAAAAATCAACAAGATGAAAACCATTAATTGAATCCCATGATGGATAATGATTAAGAAATCTATTTCATTTTGAATTTATATATTTAGTTTTAATATTTCATCTGGAATTCAAATATACAAACCTAATAATGATGTATGATAATCAACTTCCCTTCTATAATTTGGTCAAATGTTTTTAGAGTTCACACTATGGAGTGATTTCTGAATAAAATGGGTATAAAAATCATCTATAAGATGATTTTTTCACATAAAGATTTCATAATGATAATATTAATATAAAAAATTGATTACATCTTTAGATACATAACACAACCCAATCCATTACAACAAGTTGAAAACATGGAGTCAATATAAATAGATATCTTTAAATTTAAGTCATTATAGAATCAATAAATAGTGAAATAAAATATATTTCAATGATTATTTGATGAATAAAAAAATTGAAATAAACTTATTTTGAGGTTTTCAATATTTAATTGTTTAGGATTGGAGTCTTGGTGTGACACTTAATAATAGTAATGTTAAAATTTTCATCCTATTGTTTAATAATACTTTCTCTAAAATAAATTTTTCATTATTTAATTATTATGATTTAACTTGTAACACCCCAAGCTTCCACGATACACTTCTCATTCAATAATGCAATAGCCTGTATTGTACGAAACTTCGAGTTCTAACACACCGCGACTAATCAAAGTAGTCGTTATGAATAGTAATACCCACTTTTTAAAATTATAGAATTTTTATATTTCAAAATGGATTTCATTTTTGGATTCGGAATATCGAAATTAGCCTATGTTGAATTTTTGGTATTTTTCTGAGAACTTCTAATTTTTTATGAATAGTGAAAATACATAAAAACAACGTTTTAAATCAAAATAATTTATAGTGATAAATTATACTATTGATTTGTTTTAGAGTATAATTAGAATACATTTTTACCATTTTATCCAATGGTGGTCATTAGAATTAATTTCACTTTGAAATTGGACATAAACAATTGTCAATCATTTGATATAAATTGTTTCTTAAAAACACGCTATTTGTTGTGACAACGGGAATTAATTATAAAATTAATTAATGAAAATTATATGTTTGGAATTTTGTAAAATAGACATCATTTTTGAATTCGGAATATCAATTATAGCTTAGGGTGAAATTTTGGCATTGTTCTGAAAAACTTTAATTTTTGATGAATAGGGAAACCACTAAGTGGTACTTATAAAAACTGATTTTTCGTTTAAATGAAAAGTTACCACTTCTGTGTTTTGAATTTCAAAAATCCGACATAAATTGTTGTCATTAATAAGTAAAATGTGGTTCAATGAGATTAAAATAATTTTTAGTGAATAGTAACTTTTAAGTTCTTAATCGCGATTAGAGGTAATTAGTGTAGTTTAAGGTAAAAATAATGTTTTAATAATATGATATGAGCTTGACACATGTCATAACCTCATTGGATGTGTCATGGCTGACCAAGAAAATCCATGGGTCAACTTGGGGACCCCATGGAGCCACTTTATTAGGAAAATGACATAAATTCCTTTTATTTAATGTTAAAGTAAAAAAATTACACAAACATGATATGTTCTACTAAAACAATTTTTACATGGGGTTATAAAATTCATATTTTTGACTATAAATAGTAATTTTAAATCTAAAAAGATTTCCTAGATTATAGTATTTTTTTATAATTTTTAGACATTAAATAAATTAAATTATTAATGACATCAAGATGATGCAGCGATGACCTCATTATTTAACGATTTAAATAAAATGAGAAGATAATGTAAAATCCAAGGATTACACTTGTCCAAAGACTATTAGATGAGGCTATTTCGAACCCTTATCACCTTATACTCGAATTATACAAGTGTGGGACCTTTAGAATCCGAATATCATTGTATAATAGAATAACACTTCATTACTTTCCAAAAGTGCCCCTCATCTCCACTTATAAAAGGCCCCCACCACTCCCACCTTATTCACACATTCTAGCCATTTGGCTCGGCCAACCTCTGCCCAAATACTCTCCCAACATCCCTCAATTACTCCTAGAAGCCTCACTTTGGGCAGAACTCTTCCCGAGGAAGCCTTTGGCTCAAATCAAAAAGAGTTACCCGATTTTTAGCTAATGTCTTCTCTAATGTTGTTTATTTTTATTTAGATTCTCCAACCCCTTAAACTCTTTTTATTCCTTTATTTTGTAACAAAACCAGTATCTAAAATATACTAGAATGTTTTTATTATAAGTATTTGGTTTACACTTACACACACCTACATCTAATGGTTAAAGAAAATACTGTTTCTGTGGATGGCGAATTTTTGCCTCACGAAACGATGATTGTTCAGCACTCATATAACACTTCTAATGGTGGCCATTAAGATGTCACTATATTTATATATGTTATATATTATGTTTATGTTTTCCTTATGCTTCTGTATTTCTCATTTATGGCATATTTTATGATTTCCATTATGGGTAAACGCAATAATTTCATTTTAGGAAGTGCGGACTACCGCCCCCTCAAAGTGATTTGAATCGTTAATGCCATATGTGGGATGTATAAAGGATGAATTAAATGGTATTATACACTATATTATACTGGAATTATATTATACATTTATATCATTATGATTTCATTCCATTAAATATGAAATAGAAATGAAAGTAGCGTTCATGCGTACGTACGGATTACCGTCTCCATGAACGGTGCATTTCATTTCTTACCTCTAAATGTTACGTAATATTATAAATGAATGTATATACTGTATATATATGATATATATGATATCTACATCATGAATATAATTCTAGATATAATGGATATTTTACCACATGAACAACTTCTAATTATATGAATTTTATTTTTGACTCAAGTACCAAAGATCGACAAAACGACCGTTATTAACTTAAATAATTACATAATGTTCATAACATAGTAATAAGAGATATAAAATGAATAATGAACATTGAAAAGGTTCTTAATTAAATAGAAATTAACTCTAGTTTATTATTTAGGTGGTTAAAGAATAGTCGTTTCAGGACAAGACGCAAGGTAAGGGAACTTTGTAACCCAACTTCTATTCTTTGGGTTAATCTCCTACTTTCAAATTATGTCATGATATTATTATGTCTTATTTTGTTTTTTAACTTCCTTTATGTGTACCTATAGTTAATACACATAATATATCTATTTTATTTTAAAAATGATCTTCGTAAGGACTTCGTCTCAATCTCCTTTCATTGAGGCATATTTTGTTTTATACACAAATTTCGTTTATATGGTGTATAAACCCCTTTGACTTTTACGTTTATTCAAAAGGAATCTTTTTTATACAAAGCATTTACTAAACGAAAAAAGGGAATGTTTTTGTCATACGTATGCGGCGACAACGACTTCTCCGCCACCGTGACCACTATTTGAGTTTCGGCTTCCTCTACAATCCATGAGTTTTTTTAATGAAAAATAAATACCATGTTATAATTTTCTTTTATTTTGGTATTGAAAATGGTTTTGAATGTGTTTTTATTATATCAATGTGTTGTATTGATATCTTGTGAATGAAATGTGGAAATGTTATGTTTCCTTTATGCATGTTTTATGTTATACGATTATGTTATGGTTTATGATATGTTTAAACCTATTTATATGAGGAATGAATTGGACTTAATATGTGACGGGTGGAGCCTGCTATAGCTCCTCGATGCATCGGCAGGTCTCATGAGACAAACTAGTGTCTTTGCACGAGGCCTTGACAAAATCTTATTTGTGGTCTTGGCACGAGGCCTTGGCTACGTGGTTATGATAGTCTGGCATTATGCATTTCATCATTATGAAAGTGGTTATTGATATTTCATGTGATTATTAGACCAGTAGAATATCCATGTGAATAAGTTGAATGGCATTATCTCATTTTACTTTTTGCATATTATGTTGAAGTTCAAGTTTTAAAGGCTTTTGTTTTAGTTATACATTACCTTAAATGTTTATGTTTATTGATGAAAGCTTCCGCTATATTGTTAACCTTACTGAGCATCAGATGTAACACCCCGAGCTTTCACGATATGCCTCTCTTTCAATAATGCAATAGCTTGCATTGTATGCAACTTTGAGTTCTAAAACACTGCGACTAATCATAGTAGCCGTTATGAATAGTAATAAACACTTTTTAAAATTATAGAAATTTTATATTTCAAAATTGTCTTCATTTTTGGATTCGGAATATCGAAATTAGTCTATGTTGAATTTTTGGTATTTTTCTGAGAACTTCTACTTTTTTATGAATAGTGAAAAATATTTAAAAACGACTTTTTTAATCAAAATAATTTAGAGTGATAAATTATAATATTTAGTGGTTTTAAAGTATAATTAGAATATATTTTTACCATTTTATCCAATGGTGGTCATTAAATTAATTTAACATTGAAATTGGACATAAACAATTGCCAATCTTTTGATATAAATTGTTTCTTAAAAACACGCTATTTGTTGTGACAGCGGGAATTAATTATAAAATTAATTAATGAAACTTATATGTTTGGAATTTTTTAAAATAGACATCATTTTTGAATTCGGAATATCAATTATAGCTTAGGGTGAAATTTTGGCATTGTTCTGAAAAACTTCAATTTTTGATGAATAGTGAAACCACTAAGTGGTAGTTAAATAACTGATTTTTCGTTTAAATGAAATATTACCACCTCTATGATTTGATTTTCAAAAATACGACATACATGGTTGTCATTGAGAAGTAAAATTTGGTTCAATGAGATCAAAATAATTTTTGGTGAATAGTAACTTTTAAGTTCTTAATCGCGATTAGAGGTAATTAGTGTAGTTTAAGGTAAAAACAATGTTTTAATAATATGATATGTGCTTGACACTTGTCCTACTCCTATTGGATGAGTCATGGACGACCAAGAAAACCCATGGGTCATCTTGGGGACCCCATGGAGCCACTTTGGTTGGAAAATGACATTAATATATATTTATTTAATGTTAAAATAAAATTGACACAAACATGAGTTGTTTTACTAAAACAGTTTTTAAGTGGGGTTACACAAGTACAAATTTTGATTATAAATATTAATTAGAAATCTAAAAATATTTCCTACATCATAGTATTTTTTTATAATTTTTATCCATTAAATAAATTAAATTATTTATGACATCATGATGATGCAGCGATGACCTCATTATTTAACGATTGAAATAAAATGAGAAGATAATGTAAAATCCAAGGCTTACACTTGTCCAATGCCTATTGGATGAATAGATTTATAACCCTTATCACCTTAGCCTCGAATTATACAAGTTTGGGACATTTAGAATTCGAAAAGCATTGTATAATAGAATAACATTTCATTACTTTCCAAAAGTGCCCCTCCTCTCCACTTATAAAAGGCCCCAACCTCTCCCACCTTATTCACACCTTCAAGCCATTTTGCTCGGCCAACCTCTGCCCAAATACTCTCCCAACTTCCCCATCTTACTCCTATAAGACTAACTTTGGGCAGAACTCTTCCCAAGGAAGCCTTTGGCTCAAATCAAAAAGAGTTACCCGATTTTGAGGTAATGTCTTCTCTAATGTTGTTTTGTTTTATTTTTCTTCTCCAACCCCCTAAACTCATTTTATTAATTTCTTTTGTAACAAAACCAGTATCCTCAATATACTAGGATGTTTTTATAGGAATTATTCTAGCTACACTTACACACACCTACATCTAATGGTTAATGAACATACAGTTTCTATGGATGGCGAATTTCTGCCTCACGAAACGATGATTGTTCAACACTCATATAACACCTTCAAAGGTGGCCATTAAGATTTCACTATTTTTATATATGATATATAATATGTTTATGTTTTTCTTATGCTTATGTATTTCTAATTTATGGCATACTTTATGATTTCCATTATGGGTAAAACGGGATAATTTTATTTTAGGAAGTGCGGACTACCGCCCCCTCAAAGTGATTTGAATCGTTAATGCCATATGTGGGATGTATAAAGGATGGATTAAATGGTATTATACACTATATTATACTGGAATTATATTATACATTTATATCATTATGATTTTGTTCCATTAAATATGAAATTGAAATGAAAGTAGCGTTCATGCGTACGTACGGCTTACCGTCTCCATGGACGGTGCATTTCATTTCTTACCTCTAAATGTTATGTAATATTAAAAATGAATTTATATACTGGATATATAAGATATATATGACATATAATCATGAATATAATTCTATAGATAATTCATATTCTACCACATAAACAACTTGTAATTATAAGAAGTTTACTGTTGACTCAAATACCAAAGATCGACAAAACGACCGTTATTAACTTAAATAATTACATAATGTTCATATCATTGTAATAAGTGATATAATAAGGATAATGAAATTTAAAATGGTTCTTAATAAGGTATATATTAACTCTAGTTTATTATTCAGGAGGTTAAAGAACGGTTGAGTCAAGTCAGACACGAGGTAAGGGAACTTCTTAACCTAACTTCCATTCTTTGGGTTAATCTCCTACTTTCAAATTATGTCATGATATTATTATGTATTATTTTGTATTTTTACTTTATTTATGTGTAACTATAGTGAATACACATAATAGATCTATTTTATTTTAAAAATGATCTTTTTAAGGACTTCATCTCAATCTCCTTTCATTGAGTCATATTTGGCTTTATACACAACTTTCTTTTATACGGTGTATAAACCCCTTTGAATTTTATGTTTATTCAAAAGGAATATTTTTTTATACGAAGCATTTTACTAAACGACAAAAAGGGAATGTTTTTATTTCCGTACTTATGCGGCGACAACGACTTCTCCTCCGCCGTGACCATTATTTGAGTTTCGGCTTCCTCTACAAACCATCATTTTTTAATGAAAAATAAATACAAAGTTTTAACTTTCTTTTATTTTGGTATTGAAAATGGTTTTGAAAGCGTTTTTATTATATAAATTGTTGTATTGATATCTTGTGATTGAAATGTGGAAATGTTATATTTCCTTTATGCATGTTTTATGTGATATGATTATGTTATGGTTTATGATATGTTTAAACCTATTCATATGAGGAATGAATTGGACTTAATAAGTGACGGGTGGAGCCCGCTATAGCTCCTCGATGCATCGGAAGGTCTCATGAGACAAACTAGTGTCTTGGCACGAGGCCTTGACAAAATCTAATTTGTGGACTTCACACGAGGCCTTGGCTACGTGGTTATGATAGTCTGGCATTATGAATTCCATCATTATGAAAGTGGTTTTTGATATTGCTTGTGATTATTCGACCAGTTGAATATCCATGTGAATATGTAAATGGCATTATCTCATTTTACTTTTGCCATATTATGTTGAAGTTCTTGTTTAGAAGGATTTTGTTTTAGTTATACATTGCCTTAAATGTTAATGTTTATTTATGAAAGCTTCCGCATTATTGTTATCCTTACTGAGCATCTGAGCTCACCCCTTTCAATGATTTAATATTTTTATAGGATGTGAAGAAGTATTTTATGAATGAACTGCAGGGGTATTCAGAAAGGGATATGAGTGTGGACTATGGAGACATTGTTATTGTAGTTTTTCACTTTATGATGTAATGTAACGTTTAAGAATGTATCTAGTGTTTCCAAGGCTACTAAACTAATCGGTCTTTCGAGACTTGATCTTTTGTGATCATGCCAATGTTACGAAGTAATGCACCGACTCTGGGTAGCTGGGGTCGGGGCATTACAGTTGGTATCAGAGGCAGTTTAGTAATAACCTTGGAAGCTAGATTTAGATAAACTCTGATTAGAGCACATAGCCCAAAGATAGACTTTGAGGATTAGTATAGAAGAACTTCCTAGAATTTTGTTATTATAGAGATGTTATGAGTTTTCTGAGCAATACATCCCTGTCTGGATACGAGTAGGTAGAGGCGGCTCTGGCACAGATGTACCTAAGGGTAAAACCCAAAAGCACCACTTTGAGATAGACTCGAACGGGAATTGGTGCATGACAACGGGCCTTGCTGCACTCTTGGTTACGACACTCCCAGGGGATATGCTTAGGATAATTCTAATTTTCTTTACAAACCACTATGAAGAGTTATGAGTATATACTTCCTCAATGAAAACCTTTTTATGATTATGGATTATATCCATAAATAGTTCAATTTATGTTAAGTATTTTATAAGTATGGAATTATGTATTTTGATTCATAAACTAATCTAGTTTATGCCATTGTATAGAAATGGCGCCTAGTGGAAGGAATGGAAACCGTATCAATGCATGAACTCCGTGTAGGGATTTCCCTCCTGCTCAAGATAATTATTGTGGATCTGGAGATACAACTGGTGCTGATCAACTTATTACCATACTGGGACAACTCACTCAGGTTATGAATAATAACCTTACTCATATGGAGCACCCTGATCTGCAACGTGGAGGATCAATGTTAGACCGCTTCATGAGGCAACAACCACAGACATTTAATGGGGGTACAAATCCATTAGTAGCTGAGCAATGGATAAACTCCTTAGAGAAAATATTCCATGCCTTGGGGAGTAGCGAAAGGGAGAATGTTGTCATGGCAGTTTACCGCCTCACTGGAGATTCCGATTAGTGGTGGTCGCTGATTCAAAACACAAAGGAAGATGATGACGTATCGAATATGGAATGGAGGGAGTTCAAAGAGCTTTTCTTATAAAAATACTTTCCTCGTGACCATCGAGAAGATATGGAAAGGCAATTTCTGAGTTTGAGGCAGAAGGAGGATGAGAATGTCGCAAAGTATGAGGCTAACTTTACAAGGTTAGCGAGGCATGCTGCCGATTATATACGTAACCCAAGGAGTAAGATTGATTGTTTCTTTGATGGGTTAAAACCAGTTCTCCGTCGACCTTTAGTATCACAATCCTTCTCATCATACGAAGATATTGTCTCGTGTGCTATCAAGACAGAAAAAGAATTCTCTAAGTCTTATGACAACAAAGTAAAGCAAGAGAAGAAGAGAACGGGGGAACAAGAGATAGATAAAGGGAAAAAAGGAAAGAAGGATTTTCCATTATGTGATAATTGTGGGAAGAATCACCCTGGTACGTGCCTAAAAGGAATGGGAGTTTGTTATAAATGTGGAGAAAAGGGTCACCAGGCTCGTGATTGCAAGGGAAAGAAAGAGGCTGTCAAAGTTGAATGCTACAATTGTAGGGAAATGGGGCATTATGCAAATGAATGTCCTAAGCGTCAAGGAAACATACCTTATAAATGGCCAAGGGATCAAGGCCAATCTTATGCTGTGACTACAGTTGAAGCGGAATAATAATGTATTGGTGCTTTTGGACTCATGAATTATATTAGGGTTATTAGAATAATGTGATATATATGTATATGGATTGTACTGCAGTACTTTTTGATTTCATTAAGGTTTTAATATGATGAAGGTAATTATATTTTTATAATGTGACAATAAGTGAAACTTTACTTTGTTTGGGGAATCTGATAAATTGATTTTGGAATTAAGAGACCTTTTAGAGAATGTCTGGACAGAGGTATTTTGGATAACTATAAAGGTTGGAGTGGATTAAGTTGATCTTTGGATAGTATTGTTTAAGGTTAAAAAATTTATGAAGATTATTTTTGAATATTATAATACTATAGTTGTAGGAAAAGGACAACCTGCATGGTGGGTCATAACCCGTCGCGTCGGACAAAGCTGCAGGAATCGAACCCAAAATCATATTGCGACAGGCCATTATTTCCTACCACTAGCCTACAGGAAGTCCCTAGTTATTACAAAATAATTTTACTAATCTAAATGGTATGTGTTAACATTTGGAACCTTATACAATTAGGATAAGTATAATATTTTTGAGTTCTATTATCTTTTTGAGTGAAAGATGAGTTGAAGGTTGAAACTCTAATTATCAAGCATAAATATATATATATACCTATCTCTTATTAAATGAATAAATTAATTCTTAAACTTTAGTAAAGGGATATTAAAACAAAAAAATGTGTTATCCTAATACCTTATGTCTTGTTGAAATGATGATATTTTAAATCAACATAGATTGAAGTCTTTGAGGCCCTCAATTTGACAGTTGATTGTGATTGATGACCTCAATAACTCCCTACAAATATTTACGTTTTTCTCCAATTATATGCCTTTAATTGCCACCAATGTTCTCCTAATTGAGATCATAATTGGGTGGTGACTTTTTTATTTCCCTTTCCCTCTTATTAAGGCTAAATTTTATTAATCTTATTTCCGATGTGGGTTTTCC
The DNA here is from genome assembly GCA_963277665.1 of Viscum album. Lineage (NCBI taxonomy): Eukaryota > Viridiplantae > Streptophyta > Magnoliopsida > Santalales > Viscaceae > Viscum > Viscum album. Next base: position 1,389,868,580 of record OY728119.1, read on the forward strand.
ACAAAAGTATTTTATATTTTCAACCATTTATTTTCAAAGAAAAATTTTAAATTGAGAGGATGTAATTTACTGAAGGAGGGGAAAATGTAACACCCTGGGCTTTCACGATACGCCTCTCTTTCAATATTACAATAGATTGCATTGTACGCAACTTCGAGTTCTAAAACACCGCCACTAATCATAGTAGCCGTTATGAATAGTAATAACCACATTTTAAAATTATAGAAATTTTATATTTCAAAATGGACTTCATTTTTGGATTCGGAATATCGAAATTAGCCTATGTTGAATTTTTGGTATTTTTCTGAGAACTTCTACTTTTTTATGAATAGTGAAAAATACATAAAAACAAATTTTTTAATCAAATTAATTTATAGTGATAAATTATAATATTTAGTGGTTTCAAAGTACAATTAGAATATATTTTTACCATTTTATCCAATGGTGGTCATTAGCATTAATTTAACATTGAAATTGGACATAAACAATTGCCAATCTTTTGATATAAATTGTTTCTTAAAAACACGCTATTTGTTGTGACAGCGGGAATTAATTATAAAATTAATTAATGCAACTTATATGTTTGGAATTTTGTAAAATAGACATCATTTTTGAATTCGGAATATCAATTATAGCTTAGGGTGAAATTTTGGCATTGTTCTGAAAAACATCAATTTTTGATGAATAGTGAAACCACTAAGTGGTAGTTAAATAACTGCTTTTTCGTTTAAATGAAATATTACCACCTCTGTTATTTGATTTTCAAAAATCCGACATACATGGTTGTCATTAAGAAGTAAAATGTGGTTCAATGAGAGTAAAATAATTTTTGGTGAATAGTAACTTTTAAGTTCTTAATCGCGATTAGAGGTAATTAGTGTAGTTTAAGGTAAAAACAATGTTTTAATAATATGATATGAGCTTGACACTTGTACTACTCCTATTGGATGAGTCATGGACGACCAAGACAACCCATGGGTCAACTTGGGGACCCCATGGAGCCACTTTGGTTGGAAAATGACATTAATATATATTTATTTAATGTTAAAATTAAATTGACACAAACATGAGTTGTTTTACTAAAACAGTTTTTAAGTGGGGTTACAAGAGTCCAAATTTTGATTATAAATATTCATTAGAAAGATAAAGATATTTCCTACATCATAGTAATTTTTTAATAATTTTTAGACATTAAATAAATTAAATTATTTATGACATCATGATGATGCAGCGATGACCTCATTATTTAACGATTTAAATAAAATGAGAAGATAATGTAAAATCCAAGGCTTACACTTGTCCAAAGCGTATTGTATGAGGCGATTTCCAACCCTTATCACCGTTTCCTTGAATTATACAAGTTTGGGACCTTTAGAATCCGAAAATCATTGTATAATAGAATAACATTTCATTACTTTCCAAAAGTGCCCCTCCTCTCCACTTATAAAAGGCCCCCACCTCTCCCACCTTATTCACACCTTCAAGCCATTTGGCTCGGCCAAAATCTGCCAAAATACTCTCCCAACTTCCCCCTCTTACTCCTAGAAGCCTCACTTTGGGCAGAACTCTTCCCAAGGAAGCCTTTGGCTCAAATCAAAAAGAGTTACCCGATTTTGAGGTAATGTCTTCTCTAATGTTGTTTTGTTTTATTTTTGTTCTCCAACCCCCTAAAATCTTTTTATTAATTTCTTTTGTAACAACACCAGTATCCTAAAGATACTAGGATGTTGTTATAAGAATTATTCTAGCTACAATTACACACACCTACATCTAATGGTTAAAGAACATACGGTTTCTATGGATGGCGAATTTCTGCCTCACGAACTGATGATTGTTCAACACTCATATAACACCTTCAAAGGTGGCCATTAAGATGTCACTATTTTTATATATGATATATAATATGTTTATGTTTTACTTATGCTTCTGTATTTCTCATTTATGGCATACTTTATGATTTCCATTAGGGGTAAAACGCGATAATTTCATTTTAGGAAGTGCGGACTAACGCCCCCTCAAAGTGATTTGAATCGTTAATGCCATATGTTGGATGTATAAAGGATGGAGTAAATGGTATTACACAATATATTATACTGGAATTATATTATACATTTATATCATTATGAATTCGTTCCATTAAATATGAAATTGAAATGAAATTAGCGTTCATGCGTACGTACGGCTTACCGTCTCAATGAACGGTGCATTTCATTTCTTACCTCTAAATGTTATGTAATATTATAAATGAATGTATATACTGGATATATAAGATATATATGAAATCTAAATCATGAATATAATTCTGGAGATAATGGATATTCTACCACATAAACAACTTGTTATTATTAGAAGTTTATTGTTGACTCAGATACCAAAGATCGACAAAACGACCGTTATTAACTTAAATAATTACATAATGTTCATATCATTGTAATAAGTGATATAATAAGGATAATGAAATTTAAAATGGTTCTTAATAAGGTATATATTAACTCTAGTTTATTATTCAGGAGGTTAAAGAACGGTTGAGTCAAGTCAGACACGAGGTAAGGGAACTTCTTAACCTAACTTCCATTCTTTGGGCTAATCTCCTACTTTCAAATTATGTCATGATATTATTTTGTATTATTTTGTATTTTTACTTTATTTATGTGTACCTATAGTGAATACACATAATATATCTATTTTATTTTAAAAATTATCTTTTTAAGGACTTCATCTCAATCTCCTTTCATTGAGTCATATTTGGCTTTATACACAACTTTCTTTTATACGGTGTATAAACCCCTTTGACTTTTATGTTTATTCAAAAGGAACCTTTTTTTATACGAAGAGTTTTAATATATGACAAAAAAGGAATGTTTTTCTTTCCATACTTATGCGGCGACAACGACTTCTCCGCCGCCGTGACCATTATTTGAGTTTCGGCTTCCTCTACAAACCATCATTTTTTTAATGAAAAATAAATACAATGTTTTAACTTTCTTTTATTTTGGTATTTAAAATGGTTTTGAATGCATTTTTATTATATCAATGTGTTGTATTGATATCTTGTGATTGAAATGTGGAAATGTTATGTTTCCTTTATGCATGTTTTATGTGATATGATTATGTTATGGTTTATGATATGTTTAAACCTATTCATATGAGGAATCCATTGGACTTAATAAGTGACGGGTGGAGCCCGCTATAGCTCCTCGATGCATCGGCAGGTCTCATGAGACAAACTAGTGTCTTGGCACGAGGCCTTGACAAAATCTAATTTGTGGACTTGGCACGAGGCCTTGGCTACGTGGTTATGATAGTCTGGCATTATTCATTCCATCATTATGAAAGTGGTTATTGATATTGCATGTGATTATTCGACCTGTAGAATATCCATGTGAATAAGTAAATGGAATTATCTCATTTTACTTTTTCCATATTATGTTGAAGTTCATGTTTAAAAGTCTTTTGTTTTAGTTATACATTTCCTTAAATGTTAATGTTTATTTATGAAGGCTTCCGCATCATTGTTATCTTTACTGAGCATCTGAGCTCACCCCTATCAATGTTTTAATATTTTCCAAGATGTGAAGAAGTATTTTATAAATGACCTGCAGGGGTAGTCAGAAAGGGATATGAGTGTGGAATATGGAGACTTTGTTATTGTAGTTTTTCACTTTATGATGTAATGTAATGTTTACAAATGTATCTAGTGTTTCCAAGGCTACTAAACTAATCGGTCTTTCGAGACTTGATCTTTTGTGATCATGCCAATGTTACAAAGTAATGCACCGACTCTGGGTAGCTGGGGTCGGGGCGTTACATCTGAGCTCACCCCTTTCAATGTTTTAATATTTTCCAGGATGTGAAGAAGTATTTTATGAATGACCTGTAGGGATAGTCAGAAGAGGATATGAGTGTGGACTATGAAGACTTTGTTATTAGTTTTTCACTTTATGATGTAATGAAAGACTTATAAAAGTATCTAGTTTTTCCAAGGCTACTAAACTAATCGGTCTTTCAAGACTTGATCTTTTGTGATCATGCCAAAGCTATGCAGTAATGCACCGACTCTGGGAAGCTGGGGTCGGGGTGTTACAGTTGGTATCAGAGGCAGTTTAGTACTAACCTTGGAATCTAGATTTAGATAAACTCTGATTAGATCACATATCCCAAAGATAGTCTTTGAGGATTAGTACAGAAGAGCTACCTAGAATTTTGGTATTATAGAGATGTTGTGAGTTTTCTGAGAAATACATCCCTATCTGGATACGAGCAGGTAGAGGCGGCTCTCGCACATATGTACCTAGGGGTAACACCGGAAAACACCGCTTTGAGCTAGACTCAAACGGGAACTGGTGCATGACAACGAGCCTTGCTGCAATCTTGGTTACTACACTCCCGAGGGATTTGCTTAGGATAATTCTCATTTTATTTACAAACCATTATGTAGGGTTTATGAGTATATACTTTCTCAAAGAAAACATTCTTATGATTATGGATTATATCCATAAACCGTTCAATTTACATTAAGTATTTTAAAAGTTTGAAATTATTCATTGTAAATCATAAACTAACATAGTTTATGCCATTGTATAGAAATTGCGCCCAGTAGAAGGAATGTGAACTCCAAAAATACGTATGATCCAAAGAGTAAGAAGGATCATATCTTTCACGGTATTAAGCCAACATTTAGAAGGGAAATAGTCTCCAATGTGTTCTCAACATATGAATAAATAGTATCATGTGTTAATAAGATAGGTAAAGAATTCTCTGAGTCCTATGGCTTTGAAGTGAAGCAAGAGACGAAAGGGATGGAAGAGAGAATGATGGATAAAGGGATGAGGGGAAAGAAGCATTTTACAGTATGTGGTAATTTTGGGAAGAAACATCATGGAACTTGCCTAAAGGGAATGGGAGTTTGTTATAAGTGTAGAGAAAAAGGACACAAAGTGTGTGACTGCAAGGGTACGAAAATGGATTCAAATGTACAATGCTTCTTCTACAAGGATTGGGGACACTACGCAAACCAATGTCCAAATCATCAGAGTATGCCCCAAATGATGTTATCGGATAATAATCAAGTTATGATACTACCATAGATGAGGAGTAATGATTAGAGTTCTTATGTTTTTATTAAAGAATTTTGTAATTTGATTGTTGTATCAATGATGTACTAGTTATAATAATTATATAGTATATAAGGATTTTACTGCATTACTATTTAATCAAGGACTTGAGATTGTGTGGAACCAAGAAAAGTGACTCCATAGTAGGTTAAATTTTTGGAAAATATATGGTCGAGAGAAATATAAACCATAATATGGTTCTGATACCGAGATAGTGATTTTGGAATAAGACATGATTGATTCGGATAAATTATGTTGGATATTCTTAACATCCTTGAAACTGATTAATGATTTGTATACATTTTTGGATAGAAGGAGTATATCTAGTTTTCTATAAGGAATAAGGGATCATTAAGGTAATCAATAAGGATTTATGTTAATTCAGTATGTTGCAGTGTTTTAAAAGAATACACGATGAAGGTGTTCACATGTTGTTATGCAGAAAAAAAGGAGCTTCATTATGTTTACCTTCCTCATAAAATTTGGATTGTGAGTTGGACAGAAGTATTTTGGATAACTGTAATGCTTGGAATGGATTATATTTTACATTGGATACTATTTTTATGGTTATTTTTGGATATTTATAAAAACGACAACACACAGACCGAGTGACAACCCATCACATCGGACAAAGCTGTGGGAATCGAACCCACAAACATAGTGCGATTGGGATTAATCGCCTACCACTGGACTACGTGAAGTCCCTGGTTATTACAAAATAGTTTTTATAATCTAAATGGTATGTATTAATATTTGGAACCTTATACAATTAGGATAAATAGAATATTTTTGAGTTCTATTACCTTTTAGAGTGAAAGATGGGTTTTTGGTAAAAATTTATTAAAGAATGAATGTCTACATGAAAAGTATGTATATTCCCTTATGTTCTTAGTAAATCTCCTAAATAAATTCTTTAACTTTATAAAAGGTAACTTAAAACAAAAACGTTTCCAGTTAACTTTTCCAACTTGGGATTCAATGACCGTTTAACCAATCTCAAGTTTGTGATTTTATTATTGTTAACTTTCTCCTAATCCAGTTTTCTACAACTCTCCATTAGACCTTGATGGTTTGTTTTTCTTCCATATCCATATTTTCATATAATCCTAGTATGGGCTATGTCGGGTGATCTTTGTACTTATCTTTCTTTCTTTTAAAGTTATATTTTTATTAACCTTATTTCCGATGTGGGTTTTCTACAAAGGTATTTTCTATTTTCAACCTTTTATTTTCCAAGAAAAATTTCAAATTGCGAGGACGCAATTTATTGATGGAGGGGAGAATGTAACACCCCGAGTTTCCACGATACACTTCTCATTCAATAATGCAATAGCTTGCATTGTACGAAACTTCGAGGTCTTACACATAGCGACTAATCAATGTAGCCGTTATGAATAGTAATACCCACGTTTTAAAATTATAGAAATTTTATATTTCAAAATGGATTTCATTTTTGGATTCGTAATATTGAAATTAGGCTATGTTGAATTATTAGTATTTTTCTGAGAAATTCTAATTTTTTATGAATAGTGAAAATTACATAAAAAAAATTTTTAAATCAAAATAATTTATAGTGATAAATTATACAATTGAGTTGTTTTAGAGTATAATTAGAATATATTTTTACCATTTTATCCAATGGTGGTCATTAGAATTAATTTCACTTTGAAATTGGACATAAACAATTGTCAATCTTTTGATATAAATTGTTTCTTAAAAACACGCTATTTGTTGTGACAGCGGGAATTAATTATAAAATTAATTAATGCAAATTATATGTTTGGAATTTTTTAAAATATACATCATTTTTTAATTCGTAATATCAATTATAGCTTAGGGTGAAATTTTGGCATTGTTCTGAAAAACTTCAATTTTTGATTAATAGTGAAACCACCAAGTGTTACTTATAAAAAATGATTTTTCATTTAAATGAAATTTTACCACTTCTGTGTTTTGAATTTCAAAAATCCATCATACATGGTTGTCATTAAGAAGTAAAATTTGGTTCAATGAGATTAAAATAATTTTTGGTGAATAGTAAATTTTAAGTTCTTAATCGCGATTAGAGGTAATTAGTGTAGTTTAAGGTAAAAATAATGTTTTAATAATATGAGATGAGATTGAAACATGTCCTAACCTCATTGGATGTGTCATGGACGACCATGAAAATCCATGGGTCAACTTGGGGACCCCATGGAGCCACTTTAGTTGGAAAATGACATAAATTCCTTTTATTTAATGTTAAAGTAAAAAAATGACACCAACATGAAATGTTTTAGTAAAAGAATTTTTACATGGGGTTATACAAGTCATATATTTGACTATAAATAGTCATTGTAAAGATAATAAGATTTCCTACATTATAGTATTTTTTTAATAATTTTTATACATTAAATAAATTAAATTATTTATGACATCATGATGATGCAGCGATGACCTCATTATTTAACGATTTAAATAAAATGAGAAGATAATGTAAAATCAAAGGCTTACACTTGTCCACAGCCTATTGGATGAGGAGATTTAGAACCCTTATCACCTTAGCCTAGAATTATACATGTTTGGGACCTTTAGAATCCGCAAATAATTGTATAATAGAATAACATTTCATTACTTTCCAAAAGTGCCCCTCCTCTCCACTAATAAAAGGCCCCCACCACTCCCACCTTATTCACACCATCAAGCCATTTGGCTCAGACAAACTCTGCCCCAATACTCTCCCAACATCCCTCAATTACTCCTAGAAGCCTCACTCCAGGCAGAACTCTTCCCAAAGAAGCCTTTGTCTCAAATCAAAAAGAGTTACCCGATTTTTAGGTAATGTCTTATCTAATGTTGTTTTGTTTTATTTTGCTTCTCCAACCCCTTAAACTCTTTTTATTACTTTATTTTGTTACAACACAAGTATATAAAATATACTATAATGTTGTTATGATAATTATTTGGTTTACACTTACACACACCTACATCTAATGGTTAAAGAACATACTGTTTCTGTGGATGGCGAATTTTTGCCCCACGAAACGATGATTGTTCAACACTCATATAACAACTCTAATTGTGGACATTAAGATGTCAGTATATTTATATATGATATATAATATGTTTATGTTTTCTTTATGCTTGTTTATTTCTCATTTATGGCATACTTTATGATTTCCATTATGGGAAAACGTGATAATTTCATTTTAGGAAGTGCGGACTACCGCCCCCTCAAAGTGATTTGAATCGTTAATGCCATATGTGGGATGTATAAAGGATGAAGTAAATGGTATTATACACTATATTATACTGGAATTATATTATACATTTATATCATTATGATTCCATTCCATTAAATACTAAATTGAAATGAACGTAGCGTTCATGCGTACGTACGGCATACTGTCTCCATGAACGGTGCATTTCATTTCTTACCTCTAAATGTTACGTAATATTATAAATGAAGTTATATACTGTATATATATATGATATCTATGATATCTACATCATTAATATAATTCTGGATATAATGGATATTTCACCAGAGGAACAACTTGTAATTATAAGAAGTTTATTTTTGACTCAATTACCAAAGATCGACAAAACGACCGTTATTAACTTAAATAATTACATAATGTTCATAACATGGTAATAAGTGATATAAAAGGAATAATGAACATGAAAAATGTTCTTAAGTAAATAGAAATTAACTCTAGTTTATTATTCAGGAGGTTAAAGAACGGTCGAGTCAGGAAAAGACGCAAGGTAAGGGAACTTTTTAACCCAACTTCCATTCTTTGGGTTAATCTCCTACTTTCAAATTATGTCATGATATTATTATGTTTTATTATGTTTTTTTACTTCCTTTATGTGTACCTATAGTGAATACACATAATATATCTATTTTATTTTAAAAATTATCTTTGTAAGGACTTCGTCTCAATCTCCTTTCATTGAGGCATATTTGGTCTTATACACAAATTTCTTTTATATGGAGTATAAATCCCTTTGACTTTTACGTTTATTCAAAATGAATCTTTTTTATACGAAGCATTTACTAAACGACAAAAGGGAATGTTTTTGTCATACGTATGTGGCGACAATGACTTCTCCGCTGCCGTGACCACTATTTGAGTTTCGGCTTCCTCTACAAGCCATGCCTTTTTTCATGAAAAATAAATACCATGTTATACTTTTCTTTTATTTTGGTATTGAAAATGGTTTTGAAAGAGTTTTTATTATATCAATGTGTTGTATTGATATCTTGTGATTGAAATTTGGAAATGTTATGTTTCCTTTATGCATGTTTTATGTGATACGATTATGTTATGGTTTATGATATGTTTAAACCTATTCATATGAGGAATGCATTGGACTTAATAAGTGACGGGTGGAGCCCACTATAGCTCCTCGATGCATCGGAAGGTCTCATGAGACAAACCAGTGTCTTGGCATGAGGCCTTGACAAAATCTTATTTGTGGTCTTGGCACGAGGCCTTGGCTACGTGGTTTTGATAGTCTGGTATTATGCATTCCATCATTATGAAAGTGGTTATTGATATTGCATTTGATTATTCGACCAGTAGAATATCCATGTGAATAAGTGAATGGCATTATCTCATTTTACTTTTTCCATATTATGTTGATGTTCAAGTTTAAAAGGCTTTTGTTTTAGGTATACATTACCTTATATGTTTATGTTTATTGACGAAAGCTTCCGCTATATTGTTATCCTTACTAAGCATCTGAGATCACCCCTTTCAATGTTTTAATATTTTCCAGGATGTTAAGAAGTATTTTATGAATGACCTGTAGGGATAGTCAGAAGAGGATATGATTGTGGAATATGAAGAATTTGTTATTAGTTTTTCACTTTATGATGTAATTTAAGACTTATGAATGTATCTTGTGTTTCCAAGGCTACTAAACTAATCGGTCTTCCGAGACTTGATCTTTTGTGATCATGCCAATGCTATGCAGTAATGCACCGACTCTCGGAAGCTGGGGTCGGGGTGTTACAGTTGGTATCAGAGGCAATTTAGTAGTAACCTTGGAAGCTAGATTTAGATAAACTTTGATTACAGCACATAGCCCAAAGATAGACTTTGAGGATTAGTACAGAAGAGCTTCCTAGAATTTTGGTATTATAGAGATATTGTGAGTTTTCCGAGCAATACATCCCTTTCTGGATACGAGCAGGTAGAGGCAGCTCTCGCAAAGATGTACCTAGGAGTAAAACCCGAAAACAACGCTTTGAGCTAGACTCAAACGGGAACTGGTGCATGACAACGGGCCTTGCTGCACTCTTGGTTACGACACTCCCGAGGGATTTGCTTAGGATAATTCTCATTTTCTTTACAAACCATTATGTAGGGTTTATGACTATATACATCCTCATAGAAAGCATTCTTATGATTATATATTATATCCATAAACCGTTCAATTTAAATTAATTATTTTAAAAGTTTTAAATTATTCATTGTAATTCATAAACTAACCTAGTTTATGCCATTTTATAGAAATGGCGCCCAGTAGAAGGAATGTGAACTCCAGAAATACGTATGATCCAAAGAGTAAGAAGGATCGTATCTTTCACGGTATTAAGCCAACATTTAGAAGGGAAATAGTCTCCAATGTGTTCTCAACATATGAATAAATAGTATCATGTGTTAGTAAGATATGTAAAGAATTCTCTGAGTCCTATGGCTTTGAAGTGAAGCAAGAGACGAAAGGGATGGAAGAGAGAATGATGGATAAAGGGATGAGGGGAAAGAAGCATTTTCCAATATGAGGTAATTGTGGGAAGAAACATCATGGAACTTGCCTAAAGGGATTGTGAGTTTGTTATAAGTGTAGAGAAAAAGGACACAAAGTGCGTGACTGCAAGGGTACGAAAATGGTTTCAAATGTACAATGCTTCTTCTACAAGGATTAGGGACACTACACAAATCAATGTCCAAATCATCAGAGTATTCCCCAAATGATGTTATTGGATAATAATCAAGTTATGATACTACCATAGATGAGGATTAATGATTTGAGTTCTTATTTTTTTATTAAATAATTTTTTAATTTGATTGTTGTATTAATGATGTACTGGTTATAATAATTATGGAGTATATAAGGATTGTACTGCAGTACTATTTCATCAAGGACTTGAGATAGTGTGGAACCAAGAAAAGTGACTCCACAGTAGGTTAAATTTTTGGAAATTATATGGTCAAGAAAAAGATAAACCATAATATGGTTCTGATACTGAGACAGTGATTTTGGAATAAGACATGATTGATTCGGATAAATTATGTTGGATATTCTTAACATCCTTGAAACTGATTAATGATTTGTATACATTTTTGGATATACGGAGTATATCTAGTTTTCTATAAGGAATGAGGGATCATGAAAGTAATCAATGAAGATTTATGGTAATTCAGTATGTCGCAGTGTTTTAAAAGAATACATGATGACGGTGTTCACATGTTGTTACGCAGAAAAAAAAAGATTCATTATGTTTACCTTCCTCATAAAATCTCGACTGTGAGTTGGACAGAAGTATTTTGGATAACTATAAAGGTTGGAATGGATTATATTTTACATTGGATACTATTGTTAAGGTTATTTTTGGATATTTTTAAAAAGGACAACACGCAGACCGAGTGACAACCCATTGCGTCGGACAATGCTCTGGGAATCGAACCCACAACCATAGTGCGATTGGGATTAATCGCCTACCACTGGACTATGTGAAGTCCATGGTTATTACAAAATAGTTTTTCTAATCTAAATGGTATGTGTTAATATTTGTAACCTTATACAATTAGGATAAATAGAATATTTTTGAGTTCTATTACCTTTTAGAGTGAAAGATGGGTTTTTGGTAAAAATTTATTAAAGAATGAATGTCTACATGACAAGTATGTATATTCCCTTACGTTCTTAGTAAATCTCCTAAATAAATTCCTTAACTTTATAAAAGGTAAATTAAAACAAAAATGTTGCCGGTTAACTTTTCCAACTGGGGATTCAATGACCGTTTAACCAATCACAAGTTTGTGATTTTCTTATTGTTAACTTTCTCCTAATCCAGTTTTCTACAACTCTCCATCAGACCTTGATGGTTTGTTTTTCTTCCATAACCATATTTTGATAGAATCCTAGTATGGGCTATCTCGGGTGACCTTTGTACTTATCGTTCTTTCTTTTTAAGTTATATTTTTATTAACCTTATTTTCGATGTGGGTTTTCTACAAAGGTATTTTCTATTTTCATCATTTTATTTTCCAAGAAAAATTTCAAATTGTGAGGACGCAATTTATTGAAGGAGGGGAGAATGTAACACCCTGAGCTTCCACGATACACTTCTCATTCAATAATGCAATAGCTTGCATTGTACGAAACTTCGAGTTCTAACACACCGCGACTAATCAAAGTAGCCGTTATGAATAGTAATACCCACTTTTTAAAATTATAGAAATTTTATATTTCAAAATGGATTTCATTTTTGGATTCGGAATATCGAAATTATCCTATGTTGAATTTTTTTTATTTTTCTGAGAACTTCTAATTTTTTATGAATAGTGAAAAATACTTAAAAACAACTTTCTAAATCAAAATAATTTATAGTGATAAATTATATTATTGAGTTGTTTTATAGTATAATTAGAATATATTTTTACCATTTTATCCAATGGTGGTCATTAGCATTAATTTCACTTTGAAATTGGACATAAACAATTGTCAATCTTTTGATATAAATTGTTTCTTAAAAACACGCTATTTGTTGTGACAGTGGGAATTAATTATAAAATTAATTAATGAAACTCATATTTTTGGAATTTTTTAAAATAGACATCATTTTTTAATTCCGAATATCAATTATAGCTTAGGGTGAAGTTTTGGCATTGTTCTGAAAAACTTCAATTTTTGATGAATATTGAAACCACTAAGTGCTACTTATAAAAACTGATTGTTCGTTTAAATGAAATTTTACCACATCTGTGTTTTGAATTTCAAAAATCTGACATACATGGTTGTCATTAAGAAGTAAAATTTGGTTCAATGAGATTAAAATAATTTTTGGTGAATAGTAACTTTTAAGTTATTAATCGCGATTAGAGGCAATTAGTGTAGTTTAAGATAAAAATAATGTTTTAATAATATGAGATGAGCATGAAACATGTCCTAACCTCATTGGATGTGTCATGGCTGACCAATACAATCAATGGGTCAACTTGGGGACCACATGGAGCCACTTTAGTTGGAAAATGACATAAATTCCTTTTATTTAATGTTAATGTAAAAAATGACACAAACATGAAATGTTTTACTAAAAAATTGTTTACATGGGGTTATACAAGTCATATTTTTGACTATAAATAGTCATTGGAAATCTAAAAGGATTTCCTACATTATAGTAGTTTTTTAATAATTTTTAGACATTAAATAAATTAAATTATTTATGACATCATGATGATGTAGCGATGACCTCATTATTTAACGATTTAAATAAAATGAGGAGATAATGTAAAATAGAAGGCTTACACTTGTCCAAAGACTATTGGATGAGGATATATCAAACCCTTATCACCTTATCCTCGAATTATACAAGTGTGAGACCTTTAGAATCCGCAAAGCATTGTATAATAGAATAACATTTCATTACTTTCCCAAAGTGCCCCTCCTCTCCACTAATAAAAGGCCCCCACCACTCCCACCATATTCACACCATCAAGCCATTTGGCTCGGCCAAACTCTGCCCAAATACTCTCCCAACATCCCTCACTTACTCTTAGAAGCCTCACTGTCACACCCCGACCGCGGACGTCCGTATTTGTTTTCCTCTTTTCTTGGTCCCGGTTTAAATTTTTCGAAGATTAATTGTGATTGGTGGTTTCGCGCCGGTGCGCGGTCATCGCATCGCTGGCGATGGTCGTGCGTTCGGCCCGGGGGACGACGTGTCCACCCGGCATTTTAAATATTAAAGCTTTTATGTTGACTTTTTATTATTATTATTACTATTTGAGTTGAGTTACTATTGTTGTGGTTATTTTCCGTGTATATGTGTATATATATATATATGTCTATATGTGTATATATGCATATATATGTTTAGGTCTATATATGTTTATACATATATATGTGTTTATTGTAATTGCGTGTATGTGTTTGTAGGTATATATACATCTATATATGTGTAAATATATATATGGGTGTTATTTTAAATGATTGCATTATTTTAAATGTTTGGTCATAATAATTATTATTATGATTGACTAATTTTTATTATTAGTATTATAATTATTATTATTATTATTGATTATGTATATATATATATATAGTATTTTGTTTAACCTAACCCTACCCCTTTTCTCCCCGTATCCGCCACTCTCCCTCGCCTCTCTCTCTCTCCATCCTACCCCGATCTCAGCCCGACCTTGCCCCGCAGCCCGCTCCCGGCCACCAGCGACCGCTGGTTCTGCACCTCCTCCGGCCTCGCACCCTCTTCGCCTCGCCCCGCCGCGCCCTGGCCTCCTTCCCCTCAGCCGCACCCCGCTGTCCCGTCCCAGCGCCGCCTGCACCGACCACCGGCATCTCGGCCTCCCCGTTTCTGCCCTGCTCGCCGACCGCCCTCCTGCCTGTTTCGGCCACCCGACTGCCGCGCGCCCTCCTTGCCAAGCTGACCGCCGCGCGCCCTCCTCGCCCAAGCCGGAGCCCCGTCACGACCCCTCCTGCTCCCTGTCGTCCCGCCTCGTGCCCTACACCCAGCCGCCGCTCCTCTCCCCCTGCTCGCCGTCCCGAGCTCGCCGTGCCGTCCTCCTCCACCAGCCGACCGCCCCGCTCCGTCCTGCTCCTCCGCCCGGCCGCACCTCCCCTGCCCCGTCGCTGCGCTGTCTCGCCGCTCCACGCCTCCCCCCCTGAACGTATGTTTTCATTTATTTTATATATTAATTTATGTCTCTTTCTATTAATAAATATTATTATTATTATTTTTTTTAAAAAATTATTATTATGATTATATCTTTATTTTGATTATTATTATGATACTTTTATTAATACTAAAGTATTATTGTTAATATTATTATTATTATTATTATTATTGTTATGCAAATAATAATAATAATAATAATATTATTATTTTCCCTTGGTTATTATTATTATTATATTATTTTGTTAATATTATTATATTATTATTGTTATTATTATTATTATTGCGCTATTATATTTATTATTGTTCTTATTGGTATTATGTCATTATAATTATTATTATGTTAGTATTATTGTTACTCTTATTATTATTAGATTATTATTATGTTGTTGTTATTATTATTATTATTATTATTATTATTATTATTATTATTATGACGTTATTATTACTGCATTTTGGTTATTATTATTATGGTTGTCATTATTATAGTATTATTATGCTATTGTTATTATATCATAATATCATGATTATTATTATGTTATGGTTATTATTATTATTATTATTTTTACGTTATTACTATTATTATTATTATTATTAGTATGTTGTCATTATTGAGCCTGCTTAACGACCTATTGTTTTGGGACCAGTTTGACGGCACAATACGCTGCGACCTTCACGCAACAGGAGTTTCGCGTCGTGTCGTTCTTCGTTCTGATCCGGGGTAGGTCTCCCATTGCACTTGCCTTTAAATTAAGAATTTATTTATTCCTTGCCTTTTATTGAATTTCAGTAAATTTAAAGGAAAATTTAGTAGTTTTTATAGTGTGGTGATCTGCTGATGATAAAATCCGTTTTTAATTTTAGTGTTTCATTGAAAGTGTTCTTCTTGGATTTAGTTTTGTGCTTCCATGGTAGTATTGCTAAATGGTTCTTCCTAAATAATGAAAGTCATGTTAAATTGTGTTTCGAAATGTTTTTGGCGTGTGTAAATTAGTAGATGTATTGTTTATGGAAAATGGTGTTTTTCTTAGAACCTTGATTAGAGAAAACGTCGTGTGACCTTTGAACTTGTTTTGGAAACTTTATGTGTTGCTCTTGGTTGATGAAAGATGTTTTCCTTTGTTACGCGAACAAAGGTTTGGATTTCATTTGGGGAATGGTGTTCCTTCAAAAAAAGATTAAAGGCCCGTTTGGCTCTTGATAAAAGTGGGGTGCATTTGGTGATTGGAAAGTGACTCTACTTGTGAAACAAATGTGTTCCAGGTTAAGATGCTGATTTGAGTTTCTTAAATAAATTTCTAAGTGCGTTTCTAGTTTTCAATGAAATGGCGTGTGTCATCCCTCTTTAAAAATGCTTTAGTCTTAAATGATCAAAATGTAAGTGACATGACGGCCCGGTTGGCACTTTATTAAATGTGAAGTGATTATATATATATATATACGTACTTGTGAGGGCATTTCTACAGGGGGACTTCCCTTCGAGGGTTGTCGTGTAGCGATGTCCGTGTAAGGGGTTGGCAAGTGCGGTGAGATGAGTCACGCGTGCGCGGGTCTCCCACTTACACAGTGTTACAAAAACAACTATGGGTTCCTGGGCGTCTTGTAGATTATCGAGTGACGGTTGCTTGCTAACCCTGATTAGACGGGTTGGTACCCTCTGGAGTTGTGGACAGGCCAGGTGGGATGTGCCACTGGTTGGCTATTAGGGCGGCCAGTTGGTTATTGACTGTGGAGTACCATGCCGGCAGGTAGTCTGAACCCGAGTACGTCTAGGGGTTTTCTAGGGATGTTCAGGATCGCCCATGGTTATTGCTGATAACTTCTGGTTTACTTTTGCTTGCACTTGGTTTTCCTTGCCTGCTTACCTTTACTTGCACTTGTTTTCCCTGCTTGTTTTCCTTCAGTCATATTTCACAGCCTATACTGTTAGACTTTGGGAAAAAATGGTTTTCAAATGAAAATGCTTTATTCTCTTTGGGTTAGATTTGAAAATGTAACACTTTACTTATCAGATTGAGCTTAAAACTAATGAAATGGAACTAACTTTCGAAAAGGAATAAGGGAAATGTATCGTGTTTGATTTTCAAGTAAAGCATTGTGAAAACTTACTTTTATACATTATGGTTCAAACCTGGATTATGTAGATTCTTTATTTACTGGCGGTGCATTGGGATTTGTTGTGGGGCTCACCTACTGAGTACTTTTGTGCTCACGCCTATCTTTTACCTCTTTCAGTTGCAGGTTTCTTGTGTTCTGGTTTTCCTGGCTTGAGTCGCTCAGTGATGGAGCGACGCTGGTTTGTAGTTGGGTGGTGACCCGCGAGGTCACGTGGAGGTATGTCGTGGTGTAGTTGTTTACGTCTTTAGTGTTTGTCTGTTTGTTTAGTTTATATTCTTTCTTTCGATCCTGTTTTTAGTTTGGGCTGAAATCGTTCCCAACGATTAAAGTTTCAATGCCCGGCACTTGTTGCCATCCCGGGGGGATCGGGAACGCCCCTCGGGACTTGCCGCGGACCGGCTTGGGTGACCGGTTCAGGGTTGACCCGGGTTGGTTCGTGACAAAATGGTATCAGAGGTGATTCTTGTTATTTGGGTTGTCCGGTAGAAGGAGATTAAGACTGTCAGAACTCGAGGGGTAGGTGTGGGAAGAGCGTCGCGAACTCTTGCTCGCACTGATCTTCGAGTTACCAGGGGTAGTTCGGGAATTGTGTCCTTGTCTTTCCTGTTTTGTCTTGGATTGAGAGATGATAATGGAGGCAAGCCGACGTTACATCGTAATTTCACATGGAGTAGTGACCCATGTGGAGTTCGAGTACGTGGTTTGAATTCCTCCTAGTGGTCGACACTGACTTGGGACATGGCCCACTACCATGTCGCCAGGTTGAGTGTGACTACTAGTCCCTCATTTCAGTGATTGATGCAAATTTGGTTGCTGCTTTCGTTTTGGTTTGTGTGAGTGCGTTGTTGGAAACGAAAAAGGTTTTTGAAAAATTAGATTGGTTCCTTTTAAAGGACTTTAAATATATGAAATGGGTTTTAAAACTGAAATCTCTTGATTTGGAAATCTGTTGCTTTCTTGGAATTGGATAAGAATGATTTGGATTGAAACCTCGGTTCCTCTTTATGAACGTCTGCACATGTGTGAGAATTCATGGAAAGTGTGTGTTGATGCACGTATGAATAGAATGTGGATAAAGACATGTGCAACGGTTCATGAGATTACCTGGGTGTGATTGAAATTTAACGCTTGAATTTGTTTTCTAAACTGGTTTTAAAGGGAGAATGGTTTTGGAAAGTTTTTGGTTTGAAAGTGGATTGGTTTTTGGAAAGTGATCTTGAGAAAGGGTGGTTTTGAAATCAAAAAAAATGAAAAGGGAATTTTAAAGAGGAGATTTTGTTTTGGGTTGTGTTGTATTTGTTTGGTCCTGGTGCTGACTATTTTTGAGAAAGGCGCTTTTATTGATTTTGCTTCATTTTGATGTGGGTTTTGGCCTTGTGTTTTATATGTCGCTCAGGAAATGCCGCCCAGAAAGGTCTTTAAGGATTCGGATATGTCATGCCCAGTTTTTAGTCCTCCTCAGACTTTGCCTGTTCTCCATGGTGATCAGGGTCCGTTAGAGGCAGTGGAATGGCTCGAGGAAGTGGAACGTGTCTTTAGAATATTGGGAAGTCCCGATAATGTTAAGGTTCGTGCAATTATGGAGTTGTTTGAGGGTCCAGCTCTGGACCAGTGGAAGATGGTTACCCCACCGTCAACGCAAGGTGAAATGACGTGGGATGTCTTCAGAACCGTTTTCATCCAATGGTTTGTACCTGAGGAAGTGAAGCTGGAGAAAAAGGGAGAGCTTGTGCATATTCAACAAGGCCAACGGACGATGAAGGCATATGTTGACCATTTCAAGGAACTGATTTCCTTTTCTCCAGATGTAGCGTCGCATGAGCTCATGAAGGCCTCTCTTTTCACTGGAGGTCTTCGTCCAGAGATCAAGGAGCGTGTCCTCCCTTCTAAAGACCTTTGTTTCGAGAAGCTGGTGGAGAAAGCTTTCTTGGCTGAGTTGGTTTCCGGTGTGCGGGTGGCTAATACTTCAGCATCCCCTGTTGTTCATAAGAGTTCCCCCTCTGGTGAGGAAAAGACGCGAGAGATACCTGTTCCTAAGGAGTCATTCCCTTTGGTCCCAACATCCAGTTCATCAGATCGTTCGATGGTATGCTTTCAGTGTGGTCGTTTCGGGCATTAAAAGTCGTCTTGTCGCAACCCTCCAAGGATGTGTCATCGCTGCGGTTGTCTGGGTCATCTGGAGAAGTTTTGCAAGAAGCGTCACTTGAAGAGGAAGCTGTGATGGGAGAATGTCAGTACCTGACTGTGAGGCAGAAGATGCTTCAACCATCAGAGCCCCAGCCACAAGTCTCGGGGTGAAGCTCGCACACAGTCAGGAGTCCCCAGGGGTGTGAAGCCTTGGTCCAGGCTTTGTGTTCTATGTTAGCAGTGGAACAATCAAGATCTTCTAGTACTTGTTTTTTTTCTGCTGTTAAGTCTTGACGTTGTTGTACGTTCATTTTTTTACCATGGGGTTATCATGGACTTGTTCTATTATAATCCAAGTAGTCTGGTTTATGTAAATGTGTTGTTTTTCTAAAAAGTGGCAATGGACTTGTTCTATGATAAATCTACGTGGACTTGTCATGTGAATGTAATATTCTAAATCGTGTGTCCTTCTTAAAAGTGTGTTTAACTCTCGTGCGGGTTGACCTTATTTTAGTTATGTTGTCGATGTGGTTATGTTCGTGGACTTCGGTGGACCGTGTCTCCAGTTTGATGTGGTTAAATGTTTTCCATGGGTTTTCCCCCTAGTGTTGAAGGTCGTTGACTTTGGTCGAGGGTTCAACGTTCCGGCGAAGGTGTTGTTTTCACTCGTGCTATGAGAGTTGGTTTAAACCGGTTGGGAGTTCCCGTGTCGACCCCCCCCCCTTTTTTTTAGGGTCTTCCTTTTTGATGGTCAACTTTTCTGCACAAGTTGAGCTCTTGTGGTGGGGAGAACCCCTTCGTGTTCTCACCTCAATCTCGGACCCCAGTTTTCTCTTGAATCGGTCGGGTGTGACCTGTGTAGAGTAAGGTCATCCCCGAGAACCTCAGTTTTCTTCGGTTCCTTTAGTTATGTTTGGGCATAGACTTGGTTTTTGGTTGACTTGCGGCCTGGTGACTTTCTGGGGGCAGAAAGTGTCTGTGGTGGGGAGAATTGTCACACCCCGACTGCGGACGTCCGTATTTTTTTTCCTCTTTTCTTGGTCCCGGTTTAAATTTTTCGAAGATTAATTGTGATTGGTGGTTTCGCGCCGGTGCACGGTCATCGCATCGCTGGCGATGGTCGTGCGTTCGGCCCGGGGACGACGTGTCCACCCGGCGTTTTAAATATTAAAGCTTTTATGTTGACTTTTTATTATTATTATTATTACTATTTGAGTTGAGTTACTATTGTTGTGGTTATTTTCCGTGTATAGGTGTATATATATATATATATGTCTATATGTGTATATATGCATATATATGTTTAGGTCTATATATGTTTATACATATATATGTGTTTATTGTAATTGCGTGTATGTGTTTGTAGGTATATATACATCTATATATGTGTAAATATATATATGGGTGTTATTTTAAATGATTGCATTATTTTAAATGTTTGGTCATAATAATTATTATTATGATTGACTAATTATTATTATTAGTATTATAATTATTATTATTATTATTGATTATGTATATATATATATATAGTATTTTGTTTAACCTAACCCTACCCCTTTTCTCCCCGTAGCCGCCACTCTCCCTCGCCCCTCTCTCTCTCCATCCTCCCCCGATCTCAGCCCGACCTTGCCCCGCAGCCCGCTCCCGGCCACCAGCGACCGCTGGTTCTGCACCTCCTCCGGCCTCGCACCCTCTTCGCCTCGCCCTGCCGCGCCCTGGCCTCCTTCCTCTCAGCCGCACCCCGCTGTCCCGTCCCAGCGCCGCCTGCACCGACCACCGGCATCCCGGCCTCCCCGTTTCTCCCCTGCTCGCCTACCGCCCTCCTGCCTGTTTCGGCCACCCGACCGCCGCGCGCCCTCCTTGCCAAGTCGACCGCCGCGCGCCCTCCTCGCCCAAGCCGGAGCCCCGTCGCGACCCCTCCTGCTCCCTGTCATCCCGCCTCGCGCCCTACACCCAGCCGCCGCTCCTCTCCCCCTGCTCGCCGTCCCGAGCTCGCCGCGCCGGCCTCCTCCACCAGCCGACCGCCCCGCTTCGTCCTGCTCCTCCGCCCGGCCGCACCTCCCCTGCCCCGTCGCTGCGCTGTCTCGCCGCTCCGTGCCTCCCCCCCCTGAACGTATGTTTTCATTTATTTTATATATTAATTTATGTCTCTTTCTATTAATAAATATTATTATTATTATTTTTTTAAAAAAATTATTATTATGATTATATCTTTATTTTGATTATTATTATGATACTTTTATTAATACTAAAGTATTATTGTTAATATTATTATTATTATTATTATTATTGTTATGCAAATAATAATAATAATAATATTATTATTATTTTCCCTTGGTTATTATTATTATTATATTATTTTGTTAATATTATTATATTATTATTGTTATTATTATTATTATTGCGCTATTATATTTATTATTGTTCTTATTGGTATTATGTCATTATAATTATTATTATGTTAGTATTATTGTTACTCTTATTATTATTAGATTATTATTATGTTGTTGTTATTATTATTATTATTATTATTATTATTATTATTATTATTATTATGACGTTATTATTACTACATTTTGGTTATTATTATTATGGCTGTCATTATTATAGTATTATTATGCTATTGTTATTATATCATAATATCATGATTATTATTATGTTATGGTTATTATTATTATTATTATTTTTACGTTATTATTATTATTATTATTATTATTAGTATGTTGTCATTATTGAGCCTGCTTAACGACCTATTGTTTTGGGACCAGTTTGATGGCACAATACGCTGCGACCTTCACGCAACAGGAGTTTCGCGTCGTGTCGTTCTTTGTTCTGATCCGAGGTAGGTCTCCCATTGCACTTGCCTTTAAATTAAGAATTTATTTATTCCTTGCCTTTTATTGAATTTCAGTAAATTTAAAGGAAAATTTAGTAGTTTTTATAGTGTGGTGATCTGCTGATGATAAAAGCCGTTTTTAATTTTAGCGTTTCATTGAAAGTGTTCTTCTTGGATTTAGTTTTGTGCTTCCATGGTAGTATTGCTAAATGGTTCTTCCTGAATAATGAAAGTCATGTTAAATTGTGTTTCGAAATGTTTTTGGCGTGTGTAAATTAGTAGATGTATTGTTTATGGAAAAGGGTTTTTTTCTTAGAACCTTGATTAGAGAAAACGTCGTGTGACCTTTGAACTTGTTTTGGAAACTTTATGTGTGGCTCTTGGTTGATGAAAGATGTTTTCCTTTGTTACGCGAACAAAAGTTTGGATTTCATTTGGGGAATGATGTTCCTTCAAAAAAAAAAAGATTAAAGGCCCGTTTGGCTCTTGATAAAAGTGGGGTGCGTTTGGTGATTGGAAAGTGACTCTACTTGTGAAACAAATGTGTTCCAGGTTAAGATGCTGATTTGAGTTTCTTAAATAAATTTCTAAGTGCGTTTCTGGTTTTCAATGAAATGGCGTGTGTCATCCCTCTTTAAAAATGCTTTAGTCTTAAATGATCAAAATGTAAGTGACATGATGGTCCGGTTGGCACTTTATTAAATGTGAAGTGATTATATATATATATACACACGTACTTGTGAGGGCATTTCTACAGGGGGACTTCCCTTCGAGGGTTGTCATGTAGCGATGTCCGTGTAAGGGGTTGGCAAGTGCGGTGAGATGAGTCACGCGTGCGCGGGTCTCCCACTTACACAGTGTTACAAAAACTACTATGGGTTCCTGGGCGTCTTGTAGATTATCGAGTGACGGTTGCTTGCTAACCCTGATTAGACGGGTTGGTACCCTCTGGAGTTGTGGACAGGCCAGGTGGGATGTGCCACTGGTTGGCTATTAGGGCGGCCAGTTGGTTATTGACTGCGGAGTACCATGCCGGCAGGTAGTCTGAACCCGAGTACGTCCAGGGGTTTTCTAGGGATGTTCAGGATCGCCCATGGTTATTGCTGATAACTTCTGGTTTACTTTTTCTTGCACTTGGTTTTCCTTGCCTGCTTACCTTTACTTGCACTTGTTTTCCCTGCTTGTTTGCCTTCAGTCATATTTCACAGCCTATACTGTTAGACTTTGGGAAAAAATGGTTTTCAAATGAAAATGCTTTATTCTCTTTGGGTTAGATTTGAAAATGTAACACTTTACTTATCAGATTGAGCTTAAAACTAATGAAATGGAACTAACTTTCGAAAAGGAATAAGGGAAATGTATCGTGTTTGATTTTCAAGTAAAGCATTGTGAAAACTTACTTTTATACATTATGGTTCAAACCTGGATTATGTAGATTATTTATTTACTGGTGGTGCATTGGGATTTGTTGTGGGGCTAACCTACTGAGTACTTTTGTGCTCACGCCTATCTTTTACCTCTTTCAGTTGCAGGTTTCTTGTGTTCTGGTTTTCCTGGCTTGAGTCGCTCAGTGATGGAGCGACGCTGGTTTGTAGTTGGGTGGTGACCCGCGAGGTCACGTGGAGGTATGTCGTGGTGTAGTTGTTTACGTCTTTAGTGTTTGTCTGTTTGTTTAGTTTATATTCTTTCTTTCGATCCTGTTTTTAGTTTGGGCTGAAATCGTTCCCAACGATTAAAGTTTCAATGCCCGGCACTTGTTGCCATCCCGGGGGGATCGGGAACGCCCCTCGGGACTTGCCGCGGACCGGCTCGGGTGACCGGTTCAGGGTTGACCCGGGTTGGTTCGTGACACTCACTTTGGGAAAAACGCTTCTCAAGGAAGCCTTTCGCTCAAATCAAAAAGAGTTACCCGATTTTTAGGTAATGTCTTCTCTAATATTGTTTTGTTTTATTTAGAATCTCCAACCCCTTAAAATCTTTTTATTCCTTTCTTTTGTAACAACACCAGTATATAAAATATACTAAAATGTTGTTATGATAAGTATTTGGTTTACACATACACACACCTACATCTAATGGTTAAAGAAAATACTGTTTCTGTGGATGGTGAATTTTTGCCTCACGAAACGATGATTGTTCAAAACTCATATAACACCTCTAATGGCGGACATTAAGATGTAACTATATTTATATATGATATATAATATGTTTATATTTTCTTTATGCTTCTGTATTTCTCATTTATGGTATACTTTATGATTTCCATTATGGGTAAACGCGATAATTTCATTTTAGGAAGTGTGGACTACCGCCCCCTCAAACTGATTTGAATCGTTAATGCCATATGTGGGATGTATAAAGGATGAAGTAAATGGTATTATAAACTATATGATACTGTAATTATATTATACATTTATATCATTATGATTTCATTACATTAAATAAGAAATAGAAATGAAAGTAGCGTTCATGACTACGTACGACTTACCGTCTACATGAACGATGCATTTTATTTCATACCTCTAAATGTTACGTAATATTATAAATGAATTTATATACTGTATATATATGATATATATGATATCTAAATCATTAATATAATTCTGGATATAATGGATATTTCACCACATGAACAACTTGTAATTATAAGCAGTTTATTTTTGACTCAAGTACCAAAAATCGAAAAAAACGACCGTTATTAACATAAATAATTACATAATGTTCATAACATGGTAATAAGTGATATAAAAGGAATAATGAACATGAAAAAGGTTCTTAAGTAAATAGAAATTAACTCTAGTTTATAATTCCGGAGGTTAAAGAATGGTCGAGTCAGGACAAGACGCAAGGTAAGGGAAATTCTTAACCCAACTTCCTTTCATTGGGTTAATCTCCTACTTTCAAATTATGTCATGATATTATTATGTATTATTTTGTTTTTTTACATCCTTTATGTGTACCTATAGTGAATACACATAATATATCTTTTTTATTTTAAAAATTATCTTTGTAAGGACTTCGTCTCAATCTCCTTTCATTGAGGCATATTTGGGTTTATACACAAATTTCTTTTATATGGTGTATAAACCCCTTTGACTTTTACGTTTATTCAAAAGGAATATTTTTTATACAAATCATTTACTAAACGACAAAAGGGAATGTTTTTGTCATACGTATGCGGCGACAACGACTTCTCCGCCGCCGTGAACATTATTTGAGTTTCGGCTTCCTCAACAAGCCATACCTTTTTTTAATTAAAAATAAATACCATGTTATAATTTTCTTTTATTTTGGTATTGAAAATGGTTTTGAAAGAGTTTTTATTATATCAATGTGTTGTATTGATATCTTGTGATTGAAATGTTGAAATTTTATGTTTCCTTTATGCATGTTTTATGTTATACGATTATGTTATGGTTTATGATATGTTTAAACCTATTAATATGAGGAATGCATTGGTCTTAATAAGTGACCGGTGGAGCCCGCTATAGCTCCTCGATGCATCGGCAGGTATCATGAGACAAACTAGTGTCTTGGCTTGAGGCCTTGACAAAATCTTATTTGTGGTCTTGGCACGAGGCCTTGGCTACGTGGTTATGATAGTCTGGCATTATGCATTCCATCATTATGAAAGTGGTTATTGATATTTCATGTGATTATTTGACCAGTAGAGTATCCATTTGAATATGTGAATGGAATTATCTCATTTTACATTTTCCATATTATGTTTAAGTTCAAGTTTAAAAGGCTTTTGTTTTAGTTGTACATTACCTTAAATTTTTATGTTTATTGATGAAAGCTTCCGCTATATTGTTATCCTTACTGAGCATCTGAGCTCACCCCTTTCAATGTTTTAATATTTTCCAGGATGTGAAGAAGTATTTTATGAATGACCTGCAGGGATAGTCAGAAGAGGATATGAGTGTGGACTATGAAGACTTTGTTATTAGTTTTTTTTCAATTTATGATGTAATGTAAGACTTATGAATGCATCTAGTGTTTCCAAGGCTACTAAACTAATAGGTCTTTCGAGACTTGATCTTTTGTGATCATGCCAATGCTACGCAGTAATGCAGCGACTCTAGGCAGCTGGGGTCGGGGTGTTACATAACTGATATTTACAAATGAATATTTAAGGAATATTAAAATGATAAATGTTACAAAATTAATGTTTAAAATCATTTATTTTACATATTTATTATCATATGTAATATATAATAATTTATTGATTGAAGAATAAGTTACTTTTAGAGTGATATATTATTAGATGGGTGATGATTTTCCATTTACAAGAGATGTAGATAATTATATATAAAAAAGAATGGTTATTGTAACACCCATTTATTTAATTGTAGGTATCATTAATATTTAACAACCTTGATATCTTTTGAAGCATGAATCACTAAGCATACATGAACAGTTAAATCTAATTGAATATTAACAAAACTATTGGAAAATTTATGTTAAAAGTATTATTTATAATATAGTCATTAGAATAAATAACTCACATATGGAATTATAAATAAAATTTATATATCATGTAAATTAAATTATGTTATAATTATATCAATGAATAAGTTAATAAATTTTTTAAAAATGATAAATTAAGGGATGGTTTATTTACGAATAATTGTTTTTTATTTAAATTTTTATAATCAGAATAGTTTTTTAAAATAAAATTTCATTTCATAAAAAAGATTCATAACATAATATAATTTGTAATTTTAATTATACTATAAATTTTTGATACTATAATAAAAATTTTAATTTTTCATCAAATCATTTAAAATTGCAAAATCAGTACTCTTCAAAGTGGGTTATACCGATGAAGAGGGTGATACCACTGAGTTTATCCTTTTTTCCATGGTTTCTTATTCATATTTGAAGAAATTTTATAATACTTCAAAGGACCTGAATGGAATTGGAATGGACCAAAATAGTAGAGTTGCAGTTGATAGTCCGACATTTCCCCCTCCCCATTTTATTCGTTAATGGACTCTTGCTCTTGTTGGATTATCCAAAGGGGTCATCAACTGATGTTAATGTCAATATTTATATGTTTTCTAAGAGGATTTCAATTGGGTATAATTCCATAATTAAAAATATCAATATAATTTGTTGTTAGAAGTTATTGAGGATTGATGATCTAGTCAAGCATATCATATTTTTTGTTGGGATAATCATATTGGAGGTGTGTTTCTTTTGGTCGTGGCTTCTTATATATAATATCCATTTGAATTATTTGAAAGAAAACATGCATGGAGAATTGGATACCTATCTCTAAATCCAGTATGACTTCACCTTCCCTAATGGTCCCTTTATTTTAATACCTTTAATGCATGGAATTCATTTTCTTAGTTCTGGGATAATTTTTATTGACTTAATTGGGTCCTTTGGAATCCAATGATTCTACTTGACTTTGGCATGGAAATTAGAACCGTATTCTCCTCGAAAAGAAAATCGAGGTTGTTCGGTATGGAATTTTTTTAGAATATTGGTAGAGATTTATTTGATAACCTCTTTGATCAATAAATTCACTCTCTCCACAAATAATAATAAAATCTATATTGATTTTGAGTATGAAAGTGAATCCCCTTGAATTAATGAATGTTTTGAATTGTTTGGATTTATGTCAGAGGAAGATAAATTTTGAGACATGTGGAATGAAGGGTCATCCAAATACTCTCTATAGATGGAAACCTGAGATGAAGAATGTGGCTTTGTTAACGTCATTATATCATGATGGAGATTTTAAAAAAAAAATCATGAACTGTGGCTGAGATATTAGCCTCTGATAAGTCTATACTTCATGTGCATAATTTGAAAAGAATAAAATATTATGGGTGGATATGCCCTTTATTAATGGTCCCTCCACTACATAGATACATTTTACCAGAAAGAATACATCTAATGATGGTTGTTCTATTACTCCAACTTGATTAGCTGATACTTAAAAAAATGATGACCTATCTCTTCCTAGATTTGGTTACTTGTATTGACTATCAAAATATAATAATGATTTATTTTTATAGTGAATGTTTTCTATCCGATGAAACTATTTAGTTGGAACCTAACACTGGGGATTCATAACCTTTTGATTTCTCTTCTAGCAGTCGATAATATTTTGAACTCAACCTGGATATCTAAGTAGTGGGGTGACATATCTAAGATAGAAGGGAATTCAGCGGGTAGTAGTGATCTAATATCTTTCACAGATGTAATCATTTCCGGAAAATGTAATGATAATGATTTTGTGGATGTCAATCCTACTACATCAAAGAAAATTCCAAGGAATGACTATTCTAACACACATCAACCTTTGTATACCTGATCATCAGAGCTATCTAGAATGTTCAATTCTATTAATCTTAAGATCCTCAATCTAGTTATGTCCCAATATCAATTGGAATCTAAGGATTAATATGATTACTAGAATGATATCTATTTTTAGGATCTATAATTTTTTCCTAAGGGATGATGGAAAGTCTCTTTGTTTTACCCCACCCATCTCCTCTTTACATTGTTATTTAATTTAATAAATAGTAAGCAGCTTATATTTTGGATTGACTTGTAGGTCATTATAATTATATAAATGATTTTTTGGTCGTAGTATAGTCATATATGATACATGTGGTGATTATCTCTCACTAAAATGCGCAATATATTTTATTTATACTTATAAATAAATTATATTGATAAATTTTATCCAAAATAATAGACTAATGAATAAAATAAACAGAAAAAACACTTTACCACAAAAATAAATGCCACGCCTTATACTCCCACATTCAAAGATTCAAATCCTAATTATATTTATAACAATTTCACTATCAACCCACTTTCCAACTTTTTGGTCATGATGGTCTCACAAAAGACCAATCCAATGTGTGTTGAAGAGGTCCCAAAGAGATGTTATAAAATAGGTAAAATCATATTTTGTTCCCTTTTCATTTGTTTTAATATATTTTATTATATTTTCTTCCTTAAGTATATCAAAAAATGAATGATAAATATACTATATTATTATTATAAATTATTATTATTATTATAATAAAATATCTATCTTTAAACTCTTTCCCGTCTCTCTTTTATACTAAAAATGAAAATATCATCCCTGATTTTTTAATATGCCACCACTGTGGATAAAGTTTTTTCATTTTCCATTACCACCTTCATATTAAGTGATATAACCATTTTTATGGTTAAATATGATTAATTTAAATATAGTATATGTTATATTGTGTGTTGGAACAATTTTATAAACTTGTTATTAAAAAACAATCTAAGTTAATGATTTTGGGAAAAACACCAAAATAAATTAAATCATTTACAGTTTAATTTTATCAAATTATTCTTTCTCAAATAATATAATGAAATTATTAATAATATCATTTAAATATTATTGGGTTAATTAATGATATATTATTTCAATTATTTAAAAATATTCCCATTTTACAAGGACTACCATTCTTCTCTACAATTGAACCAATCTTGTAAAACAATGAATAGGAACACTCCTGGAATAATGAAATTGAATATTATAAATCAAAATAAAACATAAATGAAAACAATAAATTTATAATAAATAATTTATTAATTCAATAGGTTTTTATTAAGTAATTAATGAATATAATTTTATGACCCTAATTTTTTAATCACAAATGAAAAAAACTTCCATTCATTAGGTAAGGGATTCTTTTAGAACCTCCATTTTTTCAGTTGGGATATGATTTCTCTCTATACCGCAATGTAATTCTTAATTATTCTAATATAATACTCATAAACACTGTGTTTATTCTCCAAAATATATACTCATATCAATTATTCATTATTTGATGTGAAATAAATTTTTTATATGGTGAAATTTTAAATTACCCATAAAAAATTATCCAATTTATGGGAAACTTCCAATTTCATAACCATTTTCAAGTACAATCCACAATTTTAATTAATTAACCAATATTTTTAAAAAATCACACTTCTAATCATGAATTTATATATTAGTTTGTTTCTGGTTTTATGAAAAAAATATTCCCTTTTTACTCATTAAATACACTATTATATTTTACCTCATTCCTCATTTATGTGTCTCATTTTTTATGTTAATTTATAATTCTTTTAAAATTTAATCAATTTAATTAGTCACAACGTATCATTTTATATTCAAAATTTCTCTTCTGGATTTCCATTTTTTATTTAAACACTTTTTTCATGGATATCATTTTGATACACTTATTTTATGCCTTATGACATGATTATAATACCCATTTCATTTCATGGGTAACACTTATGTTAATATTTTATGCATAATTGAGGATGATATGTTATGACACCATATGCCATATCTTATTGAAGGGATTATGATCATTTTTAATGGGGATGTACTATCATGATACCATTTCCCT
This sequence comes from Viscum album, assembly GCA_963277665.1. Classification (NCBI taxonomy): domain Eukaryota; kingdom Viridiplantae; phylum Streptophyta; class Magnoliopsida; order Santalales; family Viscaceae; genus Viscum; species Viscum album. The sequence goes on from OY728119.1 coordinate 1,389,899,090, forward strand.
TAATAATCTAGATAGTATATGAGTATGTTTACTCATTGGGGGAATTATTTACATTTCATATGATTGTTTTAATATTTGGATATATGTTAATTATTTTTCACCTATTATTTATTCGGAATGATTATGAAATTGTATGTGTCAGTCATGCTTCTATACACCCACTTGATGGATTGGAATTTCTCATGAGATAAAAAAGACTAGGCTTTTTGATGAGGCCTTAACCATTAATGTAGACTTATTGATTGAGGCCATCAAGGTATGTTTATGATGTGACATATTATGCATTACCACATTATAAATTTAGTAATTTATAATTCATTTTATTATTTGATGATTAGATTATTAATGGTATAGTATCTTTATCAAGTTATTATTTATATGGATTTATTTAATCAACATATATTCCTTCCACATTAAGATCAACATTATGTTTTTATTTCACATGTGTTCAGTTATTCATTGTGACATATTATTTATTCTTATTTATGATAAGCTTCATCTCTATGAAATCCTCTAATATTCATTAATGCTCACCCATTTCGTATGTGTATGTTTCCCCCCATACATGAAGAGGTATATTATATTTAATAGTAGGAATGATATATGACATTAGATGAGTTTCCAATAGATTTGTTACATTGTATTTTCTTTCATGTAATAATTTCATACCTATTGTTATTTTTAGTTTTCCAAAACTACTAAACTTTTTGGTCATTTATGATGTGACTTCTTATAATGAGGCTAATGTAATAAAGTAAGGTAGTTACTCTCATATACTTTTTTCTAGGTCATTAAAATTACTATGAATATTTATTGTTCCGTGAAATCATTGAATAAAATATTTAATAATTCCCTCATTTATTACTTATAACTTTATATTAGGACATTTTCATAAATGTACACTTTAAAAAAAATATATATATATATATATATATATATATTCGTGAAAAATTTAATTTATATAATAAATTTCATTACACCAATTGATTAATTCATGTATACAAATTTTTCAAAATTATTTTAATCTATTTTAAATTTTATTAAATCTTTACATGATTTAAAAAATGTATATCTCTATTTTTCTTTTTATAATATTAGTTAATCAATATATTAACAAATATTGTTTTTGATTAATGATTTACATAAAAATCGCTAGTCTACATATAATGACTGACTTGTTATAATAAAAGTAACCTAAAAAAATTATGTCTCTTGTTTTTTTATGTTATTTCTCTTTTGTTATATATTTTATGAATGAAAAATAAGAGAACGAGGGATATTTTTTTATTTTTATTGAAATTTTATCAAAAGAGTTATATGGTAATATTTAAATGTCTTATTTTACGAAATTTAATTTATTACCATGCTCAACATATCTATAAATATAGTTCCATTATGGACTTATTCAAGTACAATGTCTTAAATACATCAAATTACATAATAAATGTATCTATGTTGTAGGACATCATAGTTAAGAAACGACATTTCAAATCATTTTTACATAATTCTTGTTTATTATCACTCTTACAAATAGATTTGAAAAAGAGTTTCACTTTTTTGATTGATTAGGGTACTATCGTATATTTTGTAAATGAATGATGGAGCCTAAAATATCTGTAATGGATTATTATAAAGCATTATATTATTTTTTATTAGGAATTCTAATGTTCTATAATGGATTCATTTTTTATGACTAATTTATGTTATATCGTTAAAAAAATGGCTACATTGTATATGATCTTAGTATTGCATCAATAACCTCCTCTCAAATGTTTAAAATTTCTATTTTCATATAGAATACATTTTTGTCTATACATTTTTGAAAAACATAATCTATATTATCTATCTATATGAATAATTATTATAATAAAGACTATTCCATGAATTTAAAAAAGATTAATACATCAAATAATAATCCTTATTATTATTGATTTTTGTATTTTTTACTATAAATAGACATTGAAATATATTTTTCCCTTGTAAAATTATTTAAATTATGTGGATTATAATACATGATTATATTTGATGATATCAAGATCATCTTTAGCATAAATATATATTGATTATTAATTAGAGTATGATCATTTTATTTCATGGGTATATTATATCTCAAACGGGTATATTTAAAATTTGATATAAAATATTAAAAATTGATAAAATAATGCTCCAAATATTGAAATATATACATCAATTAATTTGGAGTATGTTTTTTGTGTTTTACATTTCAAAAAATTATTGGAAGCATCATTAAATAAGTAAAATACATTATTTATTTGTTAAAATCATTTTTATACATGATAGAAATGTCTTTTACTTGAGCATGCCTTTAATTTCCAAATAATTCACCCAAAATCATTATTATAATATTCTTTATCAGTTTTTTTAATCATTAATTATTCCTTAAATAAAATATTTGTATATTTCCTTCAATTGTAATATTATTATATTATGTTTTACTATATTACAATTTCATATATATATATATATATAAATTAATCTCATATGATTCTAATTGGGGGGTTCAATAGAATGTTTTTAACCACATTATCTCGTGGATATATTAATTTTTCATTTCCTACAATGGGAAATTGTATCAATAAATTATTTTTTTTTATATCGAATATATATTTTAAAAAATTCAATTCATTTGGATGAATAGTTTATATGATAAAATAATTTTATACATTGTAACATGGTAATATTGAGATAATGATTTATATGTTTTCTTGAAATATTTTAGTGTAGTAAAATTGGAATTAAGACGATCATGTGATAAAGATTTACCTTTGGTGTTTTATTTAAATTTAATTATATCTTTCATTATATTGAATAGAACACTTGGGGAGTTAAATGTTCATTTGTTTCTTATAAATTAGTTGTTTGTATTTTTGTGATTCATCATTTTTTTGACTATATATAACCAAGAATAAAAAATATCATCTAAAAATGTTCAATGGCCATAAAATAATTAAAAAATATTGAGATATCATATGTTTATTAGATACATATTCATTTTTTGTATGATATATGATTTCATCAATTTATATGAGTTTACCTAAGGTTAGAAACACACAGATTTGTATGTGGATAAAGTTTAACAATTTAATTCATTATTTTATTCTCGATGTTAGATTTATGGTTCGTGTAATACCTATTAAAATTATTTTAGGTATTACATGACCCTTATATTGATCATCATTTTGGTGGATCGTGTTTTTCAGTGTTTTTTAAAATGATAGATAATTTTGGAATACCATTGGGTTTTGCATGGTTGCAACATTTTTAGGGATAATAATGCAGTTTGGACTACAAAATTGAGTTCCATGTTGTAATATAATATAAGGGGGCACATGATTATTCCATAACATGCGTCAACAAATCAAAACGATGAACCCCGTGAATAATGGGAAATTCCCTATTAGTGAATGATTATTTAAACTATTTGGTCATGTCGTACACCCAACACGTAATAATATTAGGGATGCACGATTTTTCTAATAGTGTGGACCTCCCCAAGAAATGGTGTGTATGGTTTTTATTTCGTCAATATTTAATTTTAAAAATTAATAACCCATGTAAAACATTTGAATCACCCCCATTAATATCAATTTTTTCCTTCTTCCATGGATGCTCTAATTAATATATTTGGGCTCATCCAACTTTCTCCTTTACCAAATCAATGAGTTGGTGGAATATTACAACCCTCACTAGTGAGAGGATCTAATTTCATGTGGTTTCTACTTATCTTTTATTCAATCCTTACTAAATAATTATATATCATTATGTTTATTAAGTATCTAATATCCCTATTTATTTATCTCGCTGTTGTATTTTAGTCATATATTTTCATCACAATCGATAATTGTTGGTGTACCCATCATGGGCGTTGATCAATTCATTATACGATTAAAGGTATGTGGTTGTATTTGATATTTTACATGATAGTGGAAAATTTAATTTCCTAATTAATTTGAAATTGATATCAATTGATAAAAACACAATTTCTAATGATTTAAATATGATATTTAAAATCAATACAAAATTTAGAAGAACCACCATTTTCATTCGAAATGGTAGTTTGGGATAAATTTGAGAATGTTGGATGGATTTTTAGAAAAAATAATTGATTAATGAATTAATGAACTGATTTGTTTTTTAGAGAAAAGGGAATAAATTTATATTTCAAAAACCCTATATTTGTTTTTTATAGAAAAGGATTGAAATACTGAAAAATAGATGTTTTTGTTTTGAAATTTAATTGACTTATTGGATGTGAAAATTTGGTAATTTAAGTGTACGAGAGGATTTATTTGAAATTGGATTATTTTCCCATTATTTATTGATTTATTTACAACATGATAGCCTATTTAGTTATTGTGATATTTGGGACAAACATGATAGCTTCACGATCCCCTAGAATTAGATTATTGATTAAAAATTTTATAATATATTTTTGGCATGATTATCACAAATGGTATGTTGATGATTAATATTCACCAAGAGGGTGATGGAATTTGACACACATTAATAGAAGTGAACACTAATTTCATAATTCTGAGGGTCTTATAGATGAACATTAATTTAAATGATGGAATATGACTATGCTAATTATTATTATATGATTAGATTAAATATTGAAATTGTTTCAGGGTTTTTTACTTCTTCAAAATTAGTTATATATACATTATTATTTATAAAATGATCCCTAGATACAACGTTGAACTATTTTACCATACATTGGAATGAAATAAATTTTTGGTTGAAATATGAAAATGGTAGGTAATTATTTGACCATTTTTATTAAAATTTAATGTCATGTCTTATTATCGTTATGAAATCCATTATCAAACACATGTTGAGACAATACTCAGATTTGTATCTCACACCATACATTTTACCTCTAGCAGTTGTAGATTTTATATTTCTAAGTACATGAAAATAAGATGTTCCAATTTGGATTTTAATACTTGGGACCGTGGAATGATAATGGTTATGGGTGGAAATGGATTCCACATGTTTCCTAGAGCTTTGACACGTTAATCAGTTTTTATGGTAGTTCGGGATGCTGCATTTTTGGGTTTATAATCTATATTCTTAGATATTATTTTATATTTACACTTATTGTAAATTATTCTTGAGTAGAGTATATATACCAACAAGAATATTCATTTTCTTAAATTATTTTTTTGATGAATAATTTTGTCTTTATTCTAAAATGATGAATGATTAAAGCCACCAACATTGGAGATTTTGATCAAAATTTGGGATGTGTCATTGTATTCTCAGTTGTTGGGGAACTAGGGTATCTAGGATGATTCATGAAATGATGTATTATAGGTATAGATTGAGCATATTTTCATGATGCCATAATGTAGTCTTTTTTCCTCATAGATTTGATGTAATAATGATTGGAAATGTGGGTAGATATAAGAACATATTTGGCCATCAAATGGATTAATTATCTTTTAGACCCCATGGGTAGTGGGGGAAAATTTCCATTTATGATTATTTTGATCATTTTACTGTATTGTTTTTTCATTTGTTTAGTGAGTTATGAAAATCTAGATATTTAATTCTATTTTATATGGTATAATTTTTTACACCAATTTTATTTTCTTATTTAAGAATCCATTTTTAAAAGTTTTCATGTTGTCAATTGACGGGGTTTATCATCTTCCTCTAATAAGATATTTTAAAAGGACTTAATAGGGAACTACCAAGTAAATATGGAATGATAACCATCTTTTACCAATAATATCATTTATATAGTGGTTCATGTTATCCATTCTCTATTATAGGCTGCCACACAAATTATCGATCAGGCTACAATATTGTAAACAAGATGAAATTACCCTTGAGATTCTGTGCATAATATGTTTTCCCCAGAAGCTAGTAGATTACCAAGGATCTAATTATACATAATTGTATAATGATTAGAAGTAAATAATTATGTGAATTATTATGTTCTTTGTAATGATCAATTCAATTAATATTATGCGTGCTTCAATAAATATTGAGGGCTAAGAAGATTATGGTGGGATTCAATATAAATAGTGATGAAGCATGATGGGTTGGAGTAGAGTAAAATCATGGTATTTTTTAGTAATCTATTTAATCCTTAGTCTGTTGTTTTATAAATTTCAGTAGAGTTTTTAATCTCCAAAAAAATTTCAAATATGAGATATTGTATGCAATACCCACTGTAAAGCTAGTGAATATTTCTCCATATATTTTCTCTCATGAGAAAATGAAGGAACAAAGTCTTTTATGGTTATTCTTGTTGATATTTTATTCATTTTGTTCGTGTAACTTATCGCTGTATATAATAATGTACTAGATAGAGCGTTGAAGGTTGACCATGACCTGGATGGGAAATCTATCTTGATAGGAGTTTGTTTTTATTCTAGTTGGTGTTTTATGAATTCTATTAAATAAATTATAATGTGACATGTGTATTGAGGTGGATCTAAATATTAGTGTTCTTTCATACCTCCTATAGTGACTGGAATTTCCCCATTTACATTCATCTAGTGTGGTAAGGCCAAGAATTTGAATCATGTTTTAACATAGGCACCTACTTAGTATAATTAATATGGATTCTAAAGATTCAAGAAGAAACCATATTATATATTTTTATCCCCATATAGTTGAATGTCCTCAAACACATAAAAATTTAATATATAGACGCTATTGTTTTTAAGAACAAATGGGTTCCATTCCAAGCAATCCAAACTAAAGATTCATTATATTATAAAAGAATCTCTAGAGGATGATGATGTGGGTCTTGTGAATATGATATTTACCATCAATATATTTTATTCCATATTTATTTAATTATTTGATAATGGGTGTATCTAACACATTCACATCATCCATTGATTTTGATTTTTTAACCCTACCTATCCTTTTATCTTACATTATTGATATTACTACACCCCTCATAATGATGTTAGTAGATGATCTTTAGTGTCCTACTTGTGATTTAACATTATTAGAATTTTATGTCACACTTAATTTCTTGATCCTAGTTATCAAATATCATACCATCAATATTAGGATGGATTGGAAGATCAATAACAAGATCAAATTGGTTGTTATCACTGATGAGTCTCCATTACCAAGACCAAAGGGGTGGGCCATTCATTTTTGGAAACAGGGACATATGATTGACTCAATATGGCACATTATTATACCTTTCAACCTATCATGGTTGACAACCAAAACCCTTCGTGACATCTTCACACCGTTATAATATAGAATTGTAATTGGTTTGATATTAATATGGATAGAATGGTATTTTTTACACATAACCCATCAAAGAATAATGTTATATGGGTAGTTATTGATCAACTAAACAAAACATATCACCTTATTCACATCCATGATACAAAAAATGTTGATTTATTCAGATTCCCATATGTACTAGAAGATTTTAGGTAGAATAATTTCATAACATTGATAGCCTCTTATAGGTATAACCATTTAAATTATCATTTATTGGACAGGTATCCATGATGGAAATTGATCTCATGTGTTCATGAGAATGACATATTATCAATTGAAAGGTGTAAAATGGTTTACACTAATTGAAGAATGCATTATCCATGCCTGCTTCCAATATTTTTTGTCTGAAAATTGGGATAAATACATTTCAGTGGATTAGTTTTTTTATTATAATAGTTACCAATCACCGATAATATGACTCTCATAGAGGTTTCGATGTCCACTAGTGTAAATCATCATTGTGTTGGTTAGATATTGGTGTAGATTCCATGGTTAGAATATATTTTTTTATTGAAAAGATACATATTTTTTACTTGATTCATCTGATAATGGAGTTGACAATTCGATGATAAAAATAATATGCTAATATTCTTCGATGAATGTTGGATTTTTCCATTTTTGATCAGTTTTTCATGATAGTTTCATCTATATTATATTACTAATATCTTAGAATGTAGTTAAATATTTAACCATGGTAGATAGTACCTTTTTATGTAGTTGTGATGGTGGGGACAACATCATGCCATATAAAAAAATAATGAATTTTGGATGTTGGTACAAAATGTTTTCTAAATATCATTGCATCAGAATAATATTATTTATCCATCACATGTCTTGATGTGGGATGACCCTATTGTTTATCATAATATACTCATGGCAGAGAACACAGTTAGGATTTTTTATTCTGAATATGGTACTCTTTTTTAAGAATATAAATTTGGTTTGAGTAATATTTAATAATGTCTTTAATTCTGCTGATAAATTAGATAGTGATTCTATGATAAAAGATTAGTGGCCTCGCCTCTTTTATATGGAGCTTTCGTGATTTTATTTTTGTGGAAATAAAATTTTTATAGTGGGAGGTTCTAACCTCATTTTACTTAAATTCAGGTAATCTGTGAACCATATTTTGTTCTCAATTTGGGAAATTCATTTTTATTTTTATTTTGGGAGATGTTTAGTGAATTATATCATAACATTGAAAATATCATTGTTTTATGAAATACATTGAAATCCATGTGCTTTTCCCAACTATTTGTTCACCTTATTGGTTGCCACTTGATATGGGAACATAGTTTTTCCAAGTTGTATTAACACCCCAACAGACTATTCACCCCATGGAATGTGGGGAATACATATCGGGAAATGATTTTTATTATGATTCCAAATGTTCATCCAAAACATATGAAACGGGGTTTTGTATAGTTAGGGTGAACAATTTCTCAAACGCTATGAACCTCCTTTGGAAACTGTGTGAAATGATTCTATTCCCTTGAATTTAATTCTCAAAATCATGAACAAATTATTTAAATGGGAAATATAAATAATTCACTAAAAAAATAAATTTATCATTATATATGGTACTAAATAAGTGATTGTTTATCCACCAAACTACTCCTTTGGAAAACTCACAGTTCCAGTGGAAGATCCAAATCATCATCAGTAAGAGGATCTCCTATCTTGTGGAATCTAAGGATCTTATGTTCGATCCTTAATAAATATTTATATATATTTAATTTTTAAAGGATATAATCTCTTTTTTTTGGATTTTATCACACCCTTGACTTCTTTTAATGGAATTTTTTATTTAATTACTATTAATGATTGGTTTTGTAGGGTTCCTCATGTTGTTATAGAAGAAGGTGTGTGTTTTCATGATTTGGGCCAAACTGTGATCCCATTTTATGTAATAAAATTACATTTTGTTTTTTATATCTCCTTCAATTATCATTATTTTAGCCCCATTCCACTTTCCAATTGGAATACCATTATATATTAAAACCACCATGTTCTTTTGTACCTCATATGAATCCATAATCATGATTGATTTGCATTTTTTATTAAGGTATTTCCCATCCTATTATCACATTTCATACATTAAAAAATTATATCTTAAATATCACACATAATTTTTATGGTTTTTTGTTGATACAAATACTCAACCGAGCCCACTTACCAAAGGCTCCCCCATTCTCATTCCCCCTCTTTCAAGACAATATTCATCAAGAATTAGTGAAAAAATTCTTTTCATTTCTCAAATTGTCTACATTTGAAGAGGTAACTTGTTTCATTCACAACTCCTACAATTTTTACTCTTTTCCCTCTATTTTAGTTCTCATATGACTCAATCAGCCATATTTTAACATCACATTCATTTTTTCTATATTAATGTTATGTTACCGGTGTATTTGGGTCAATCATTTCAAGATATCTCATGTAAGTGTGTTTCCTTACTTTTATCTCACATTTTCTTATTGTATCTTCATTTTTCATAGGGTTTCATTTAAATTTAATTGAAGATACTAATTTCCATAAAGTATGGATTCTAACCTAGTGTTTTATATTGGGTTATTGGTTTACTCTTGTGGATTTAGGTGTCATCTAACTCCCTTGTATTGTGGCAGTGGTTCGGTTAATCATTCAAACAAGGATTTGGTATTTTGAACATTGTGGTAGGTGATTATATGTGTAAGAATTTTGTGATGAGTTTGACTGCTGGATTTATTTATTTATAATGTTTCTAATATGTTGTGTGTGGTGTGATATTTTTGTTGTTGAATTGGTTGACCTGTTAATTTTAAAGTAGAATTTTGGTGCTAAAATGTGTTTTTTCCTTGTGTATTCCTTGTTGTACCACATGGGGCTATTTTTTGGTTCATGAAATGGGTTTATTATATGTTTATAGGGAATCAAATTCTGTTTTTATGTCATATTGGGTGGTATTTAGATTAAAAATAGGGGTTTAAGAAGAATTTTATGATCAATTATTGGTTACACTCACTAGAATTGGTTTATGAATGTTTTAAATGGTTTTCAGATTTATGTAAGAGGTAAAACATTGTTGGAAAACTATTTTTATAGGAGTGTACATCTGAAATTGTACATGTTAATATGAAAGGTCTATAATAGTATGTGCACTATCATGGAAATGTTTTAAAAAATTATTTCAAATATTTATTAATGTGTTAAGGATATGTGAAACACGTTGTGTGCTATTTTGGTGGGAGTATGGTTTCAAATTAAATTTGTATGAAAATAATTATGTAACATGTGAGTGGGGTGTTTTGTGTGATAGTGATATGGAAATTTTATTTGAATGTTAAAATGGTATTTCATGTCTTGTGGTACTGGTTTGAGAACAAGAGGGAAACCTAGGTATCAAGATTGGTGGGTGTGTACTAGTATGCTAGTGATCCCGTGGGGTTTGGCACCTATTTCACGTAGCAAGTTTGATGATGGCAACCACAACTGAACTATGATGTTGACAATTTTGGGGGACCACTTGGTTTTGGTTATGATCCCTACTAGTGGCACATGTTCAAGAGAACTTATATTTTTATTGTTACTTTCATTGAGATACAAGATACCGGGGAACCACAACGAGCTAGTGCATTGCGTTGTTTCCCGATTCTAGTACTCATAGGACATTTTACACACTTCTTCAGCATAAAATGGGTTTTTCTGTAAAAAAATAAGTATCTTTTGAACATTATTTAAAAGTTTTGATTCTTTAAAATATCCCTCATGAATACTAATTTTATATAATGTTAAATTTCATAAATGTTTTTACTAGAATTTCTTGTCTACAAACCAAGAAATATTTTAGCGTTATAATGATAATCACATGTAATATTTTTTTGGTGGAATCCTACTAGGATTTGGAGCACACATTACATACACCTTAGGTTATAAGTAGACTATGTAATGATTTTTTTAGGTTTTTTAATTCTTTTGGAACTGGTGGTGTGGGATTCTAGTGGTCTTTCGTGGAGTGGTATTATAGAGATGTCTTGGGTGTGATTCCCCATTTCTGTTAGGTGGTTCTTGGGATGTCCATTTTGGCTTTCTTCTTTTGTTTTAGACTTTGGGAATTGAATAAACCTTGTTTCCCAATTCATAATTTTATTAATGGTTTCTTTGGATAAAATTTATGATTTAGTTTGTTTTTTGTTTTTTGTTGTCTTGTGTATCTGAACTAGGGTAAATCATTCACAAACACTAATATATGACAATTAGGCACTTGTGCCAAACGATGGGGCTTAGGAACTTCCTTTGGGTCTTGGAACAAACTTGTTCAGATGTATGTTTTAATGGGGACCAGATATGCTTTAGAAAAAAATTTTATTACAGGAAGTTCTCTACCCTAGGTAATGTTATTTGGGGAATGGATGGGATAGATCAGGGCTAGGATTTCCAGGTCATTCCATTCCTACTGTGAGTAGGGTGCCTGTCCAGCACACCTCATGAGGAGATTCAAGTCACCGTAAGATGTTTAGTTTTATCTATGTTATTTGTTCCTCATGTTTCGTTGATGATTGGTGTCAATGAAAAGAGAGTTGGGTTGATGGTCCCAATGAGCTTATAGTGCTTGGAATACCATGTGGAGATGAGGATATATCCCAATAACTATACATGTGATGGTGAAGTGAATGGTGTATGGTCACCAATGATATGTATATGTCACCCACAAATACATGTTTCCTCTTGTATTTTATTTTGTCTTTTTTGTTTTGGAATCTTGAAAATTTTGTTTTAAACTAAAATGGCTTGGTTTCAAGAAACATGTATCTTTATTTAAATGAATTTATAATAATTTGGAAGTTGTTTCATTTCAGAAAGTATGGAAATTAATTTTCATTTTTTTGAAATGGTAAATGGTTTTTTTACACCACATTTTAATTTATAAATAATGTTAAAGTGTGTTTTGGAAATCTGTTTCAAATAATTTTTATACAATTATTGAAAATTGTTTCAAAATGAAGAAATTGTTAAGAATTTATTTTTGGTGGTCGAATATGGATCTTGATTTGGTAACTAAAAATCATTTAAAATGTTTTATAAAATTTTATAACCTTGATTCGAAATGAGAAGAGCTATGTTTCTAATTAAATGGTGATTTAAGAAATCGAGTTTTTCCTGAAATTAGAAGTGTCTTGAAATGGGTTGATATGTTTTCAAACATTTGCGAAAATAATGAATGTGGGATTTTATTGAATTATGGGGTCTTTTATAAATTCGTTTGTAATATGCATAATGTGTTCTGATTTTATGGTTAGTGGTTTTGAGAAAGGGAATGTGTGGTTAAAATGTTTTGATTTTAAAAAAAGTAAGTGTTTCGTTTTTGTATTCTTTGTTTTCAAGGGTGACTACATGCATGAGTTTATATGGGAATATGGATAGTTAATGGAATGAATGGATGAGTGTTAGGATGGATATGATGAGGGTACTCATTGTCGCATGTAAACGTTCATGTGTGAGGCTCATGAGATACCATTAGAAAATGGGCATCACAACAACACTGTGTTTTTAAAATGATTTGAAGGAAGGTTTTGTATTTTGATAATAAGTGGTTGAGAGGTGTGGATTATGTGTTTTCAGGATTTTTATTGTGGAATTTTTCATGTTTAAGAACCCCTCTAGTTTTAACGATGTTTTCGGTCATAGTTTCATCGATATATTGGAATGAAGCATTGTTCAATGGTCCCTTTTGAGAAAATGTTTTAGAGGCCAATGTGGTGCCTTCCCTCATGTATTTGGTTCTATTTTGTGGTAAGTTGTTACTAAATGACAATCATGGTTATGTACTTGGGTTTTCATGTATTCTAGTGTACACCCCCATAAAGATTTAATGTATGACAGATGTGTGGCCCATGGTGATTCCTTATTGAATGATTCTCCAGTAGATCAACAGAAGTACATTCTTCTTGATCTATGGAGATTGAGATTAACCCTCTTCAATTTCAGTTATGTTGATCCCCTAGTTGAGGGAGAGTGGTTGTGGGAAGTTGATGCAGACCTTAGTTTCTTATGTTTCATGAGTTGTCAATGATGAATGTTGTTATGGTTTGTCAGGATATAATGATGTCTTAAAGGGCCTTTGGGTTATTCATCAGTCTCATTGAAATAAAGAGTACATGTTAAGCCAACAGTGTGGAAAATCGCTCCAATAGATGCAGTTATGGATGCTTTCCAGAATAGTGTGCTAATTTGGACTCACTATATGGCCCCCTCCTTGTGTTTTTAACTAGCCATAGTGGTCCTATTAGGTGACCCCTTGAAATGTCATATGTTTGATTGATATTAATGTTGAAGGTTGTGTATTCTTATGAGAGCCTTTATCTTGTCGGATTCATTTCTCCCGTCAGGTAATTCTGAAAGCCTATGTTTTAGAGGATAGTGTTCCTGTGTTCCCTTTCATTCTCTTATTTCCCATCGGATGATATAATGGGTGACATGTGTGCATCCTATAATCCATTATTTTGTAAAAATGATGGTTTAGGGTAATGTGAAATTTGAAGTGTATAAATTCTCATTAAACCCATTAGTGACCACGAAGAAAATTTTTGTGGAACTAGAATAAGAAGTTTCATTCTTGTGTTCCTAATTCCTTAATGTGAGGCAAGATATTCTTCAATCATGGGAGAACCATCCATAGGTATTGGTGTAAAGCTGGCGCGTAGTATGGGGAAATCCCAGGGTCATTCAAACATTTTTTCAATGTACTATCATGAGTATGAAATATTTGAATAGATTAGACCTTCAGTTTCATCATATTTTTCTAGTTATTATCATTCAATGTATGATGTGGGAAGACCTTGTTTCCATGTTATAGTTTTATTTCATGTTATTCCCTTGTATTTTCTTTGAATTTGTACAGAAAACGATCGAATTTGGGATATTCAGATTGAAGATCATTATTTACGAACGGTTAATAGTAACCATATACCAACCTACAATGTATCTATGTAAACTATCCCATTTGAAATTAATGGTCCACACAGTTAGTGCATGTAATCCTAAACGGTGGAGCCATACCATGAAGTCAGGCCAATTCATTAAATTTTTGGGGTCCTTTCATATCATCCCATGCTGTTCGGTTAATATGGTTGGTTCTTATGATGGAGAGACCCACCATGAGTAACATGTATGTTCTTTTAGAAAATTACAATGAAATTCTTCCCATAATTCTGGGAATCTATTTTGGCCTTCCCCAAATAGTGTCCCGATTGTATCTTGAATAAAAATTGACATTCCCCTTATGATGGGAAGTCAATTGGTATCTCCCCAAATAAGTAACATGGTTTCTTCCAAAGTATTGGTCTAGAAATTGGATGTCTCGTTCACAGTTACTTCACTACCAATTTCTTCTTGAGTAAACAATGGGATTGGAGTGCGCCAAGTAGTTATTTTGGACGATTTTTTGTGGTGAGCTCATTTGTTTTTGTTTTTCATTCCTGGTATGTGGAATTAGTCTTGTTTGGATCTTTTTTGAGGTGTTCTGTTTTGTGATATAGTTCGAATATGCATGATTATTTCAATAAGTGGTGTATTTTTTGGTTGGTGAGTTTATTGTTTCATTGATTAATCAATTCTATGTGTTTTGGTATTTTGGATGTGGGCGAAACATGGAAAAGGATTTCATTTATTTCTTTCAGGCAGTGTTTGGTTTTTTCTTTTAGACATCCTATGGATCTCCAAGGGCGGAAAGTTTTATGGTGGGGAGAACATTCACATGTATGAATTCCTTTAATGGTATCATTGATTTAATTACTATTCTGGATTTTTTTGGGGGTGATTTCCATTGTGGTTTTTTAGGAAAGGGCATGTTTTCATGATTCGGGCCAAACCGTGAGCACATTTCATGTTTTAAAAATAAATTATATTTTTTATAAGTCCTTCATTTTTAAAAAAATTTCACCCATTACACTTCCGTATTAGCACACACTAGTATATTAAAACCACCATATCCTTTTGGATATCATTGAAATCCATAATCATGATGGATTTGGAATTTTTATTATGGTATTGGGCCAGCCTGTAAGCCCATATCATGATTTAATAAAAAAAAATTCTTTAAAATCTAATTCAATTTTAAATGTTTTTTAGTGATTCCAACTCTCACCCATGCCCACATTCTCAAGGTGCACCCCCAAATCATTTAACATCTTTGGAGCTCAAATTCAAGGCTAATTAGATAAAACCTTCTATAGAATTATTATATTTGTTTAGATTTAAAGAGGTAACATGTTTCTTTCATAACACCTTCTATTTTAGCTGATATCCTGTAATTTCAGTTCTCACATGACCTACTCATTCTTATTTGAACTTCACCTTCATTTTTTGTTGTCTGGAAATTCACCTACTTGTGTAATTGGGGATTTTTATTTATGATATCTAAAGTAAGTGGGATTCCATTTTAACTTCTCAATTTTTTCTTAAGGTTTCATCATTTTTCTTTAGGTTTCATCTATATTTTCATGAAGTTCCAAATTTCCAAAAATTAAGGATCCAATCCTAGTATTTGATCATGTTTTTTTTGTTCTCATATTTTGGTTTTACGTTTTATTTAACTTCCTTGTGCTACGGTGGTGGTGTGGGTGAACTTTCGTACAAGGAATTAGTGTTTTGAAATTTGGGGTAGGTGATTCAATGTGTAAGAATTTATATATAGTTTGTGTTTATTGAATTATTTATTTATATTTTTTCTAGTATGAATTTTGTGGTGTAGAAAATATTTTTGGTTGCATTGGTTGAGTGGTTAATTTTGATGTTGTATTTTTGTGTTAAATTATGTTACTTTCTTGTGTATTCTATGTTGTACTAATTGGGTATACTTTATAGTTCATGAAATGGTTTTATTAAATGGTTATAAGGCTGAAAATACTTGTGTTATCATAAAATGGAAAAAATTTGGTTTTAAAATATGGTTTTTAGAAGTATTTTATGTGAAAATCACTATTACACTCCTTGTAATTGTTATATGAAGGTTTTGAGTGATTTATGGATTTATGTAAGAGGTGAAACTATTTTGGCAAACTATATTGGAAGTACTGTACTTTTGAAATGGTTATTTTCTGAGTTTAATGGCCTATTATGTGATGTGTACTATTTTGGATATGATTTATAAAATTGTTTGAAGAATTTATTAAAGTGGGAAGGAGATGTTAATTGTGATGTGGGTGGTTTTGGTTTGAGTATGGTTTGAAAATGAGATGTAATTGAAAATAAGTTATGTGACATGTGGGTTGGCAATTTTTGTGTGTGAGTGATTTGGGAATGGTATTTGATTGTGAAAATGTTATTTAATGGAATGTGGATCTTGTATGGGCACAATAGGGAAAACCCACCTATCTAGGTGGATGGACATGTACTAGTATGCTAGTGATCCTGTAGGGTTTGAACCATATTTCATGTAGCATTCCTGATGATGAAAACCCTAACTAATATATGATGATTTTAAATTTGGGGGAACACTATGTTTTGGGTATGGTAACTACTAATGACTCATGTGCAAGAGAATGGATATTTTTATGGTTACCTTCACTGAGATACGTGGTACCGATGACCCACAATGAGCTAGTGCATATGAGTGTTCCCATTTCTAGTGCCCATTCGACATTTTACACTCATCATAATAATATAGAGTGTTTTGATTTATTTTTTTGTAGATTATTCTTTTTTATTTAAATATTTTGATTAATAAAAATATCCCACAATAAAACTAATATTATGTAATGTTACATTTCATAAATATTTTTACTAGCATTTATTATTTACAAAACGTCCACGAATTTTGTCTTATAATTATTATCACATTGAATATTTTTTTGGTGGCATAATAATGGGATTGGGATCCCACCCTACTGATATATTTGAGTTTCAGTAGACAAATTATTGTTTTTGTAGGTTTGGGTAATGCTTTCTGAAATGTTGGCCTCAATTTCTTGCAGTCATTCATGGTGTGGTATTATAGAAATGGCTTGTGGGTGATTCCCCCTTGCATTGAGGTGGTTCATGGGCTTCCATTTTGGATTTCGTATTTTTTAGTCATTGGCCTTTGAATAATCTATGAATCCCAATTATGAATTTTTTTTAATGCTTGTTTGGGGTAAAATTTCTGCATCAGTTTATTTCTTTGTATTTGGTTGTGTTATGTATCTAAACATGGAAAATTGTTCCCAAGCACTCATATATGATATTCGGGAGAATGTACCAACCTAAAGGGATCGAGAATTAATTTTTGGTCTTTCCTTGAATCGGGTTGGTTTTCCAATTTTGATTTCGTCTAGATCTGGTTCGTGATAGATCTTAATTCTATATTTGATTAATAGATAATTTTTTTCTTCAATTCCCGTTTTTGTACCCATTGTGTGTGATGATAATTTGATTCTTTGATTAAAGGTAGGTGGTTCAAATAGAGATTTTTTTGAAATTTTATCCTTGATTTCATGATTATTTCTAAATATTATTCAATTTATTTTAGAAACTATTATTTTGATATATTTGATTATGAAATTTTATATTTATTTGATTTTTACAATGTCCCCCAATTCATGTTGAATTCCAATTTTTTGATGAATTATTGGAATAAATATACTTTGTTTTGAGAAAATAATTTGACGGTGGAATTTATGAAGTATTTTATATTCATTTTTTAAAAAATTCATAAATTTATGTGATGAAATCCAATGATTACTTTTAGATTGATAATTCATGAAACAATGTAGAATCAATGTTTTTTAAATAGAATTTCCATTTTTAAATTAAAAACATATAAACTTTATTGTAATTGAATATAGATTTAAAATAATATTATTTTATGATTAATTTTTTATCTATTGAATGAATGTGATCATGGGATGTTAGTGGGTCATTTCTGAAAAGAATTATATGATATTTATCCCCTAATAATGGACTGACAATGACAACTCCATCACCAAACATGTTAGATATTATTTTATTGGATGGGATGTTTATGGTTACTATTCTACATGATCCCGAGGGTTGGGTACACACATTATTATCTTTGATCACTAATATGATCTATGTGAGGATACTATAGCAATAAACAAATGTATTACTTATAATATAACCGTGGTTTTTGTTGTGTATGATTTTAATATATATTCCATTGAATATTGAAATCCTTTCCTAATTAAAATTTAATTCTATATATTAATTTAAATAAAATGTTTCACTAAGATATATACAAATAGTTTTTCATCTATTACGAATAAAACATGTTTTATTAATTTTGAAAATGATATTTTTTATCATTCTATATTTTATTTATATTAAATCATGTTAGGAAAATTTTTATAGAATATGTTATTGAACTACTGGTTTGAACCAATTTGGCTTTATATATCACACTCTATCATTGTCCTCTGGTGTTTTGAAATATTCATATTTCTTAAATAACTAAATTAGAAACATAACTTATTGATCATGGATTTTCTTGATCCTTCGGACTATGGAGTGATGTTGTTGACTTGTGGAGATGAGGTCCACCTTTTTTATAAGGTTTTGAGCATTTTATTTGATTGTTTGTGGAATTTTTTACTAATGTTTTGTTGATTTTTATATATCTTCCTATATATTATATGACCTATATGACTTCTGGTTGTATCTACATGAAGTATATTGATGAAAGAACACATTTCTTGTTTATCTTCCTCAATTTTATAAGAAAATCATTCACAATTTTTATTTTTATGATTGTAGGTGCTAGTCAAAAACCCATGGTCACCCAAAATTCCATACAGACTGTTATAATAATAGATTGGCATATAGTGTTCTAAGGTATCCATATTGGTTTGATTCAAGGAAATAGTATTTATGAATTCTATAATCCATTGTTTTAGAAAAAAATCTATATATTTTCAGTAATTCCATACATAAAAAATATCAATTGTTAACATTTCCCAAAATAGTGTGAACATTATTTAATTATGGTTGAAAAATTGAAATATAATTCATCGAATAATATATAGTATAAAAAATGTTTCTGAATATATTTTGATATTGAAGATGTATTTTATTGGTTATACATTGTGATTTGGTTGTGAATAATTATGTTATTGAATTAATGAATTTTTTTAATATATTTTTATTTTGTTAATTTTATATATATATTTTTTGTATTAGGATTTTTGGGATTTAAATAAATATTTAAATATATTAATTAAATATTAAATTTAATACTTTTTATAAGGTCACATGTTCATTCTAATCAGTTTTTGTGAAATTATTAGTGATATTTTTCTAGTTATTTATGTAATGATAAAATGAAAATTTAAAAGATATATAAATTTAATTAACTGTACATACATTTTCATAGACTATTTTTTATACCATTTCTATTAGTTTTATTTGAATAATATCAATTTGGAAAATCCATAATTTTTTTTAATATTAATGGAAATTATATATTTCGTATTTATTTATTTATACATTATTATGTGTGTCTATCCATAATAATTTTAACAACAATAATTTTGATTATGTGATAATAAAATAACATTTTAGAAAATTGAAATTACATGAATTTTAGATTTAACAACATGTGACAAATGAGAATAGAAATTAAGATAACGAGGTATGTAATATGATTCAATATAAATATGATATTATATATTTTAATATTGGTATTTTATTAAAATTAAAATAATGTATATAAATAGAAGAATTGTATGGTAAAAGGTATAATATGAACTAGTCCTTTTTATTTTAGGGGGCCTGTGGAATACATTTTAATTTCTTTTTATTATTATGATAAAATCGAATAGGTGGAAGATTTGAATAAAAACATTTGTTGTCCAATGTATTGTGTTATAAGTGATATGTATAGCATGGAGAAGTGTAATATTTTAGTAGTGTAAAATTCATGAATTTTGAATTTATTATTCAATTAAATAGAGATAATTTATTGATAATTGGATCAAGTATTAATAGAGTATTATGTAAATGTTGAACAGACAGATATGTATATATATTAAAAATATCGTTAGGGTAATATTACTGTTTAATCGAATGAATACTCTTGGGGAGAATCATAAATTTCTACTATGTCCCAAAATCAGTCCGACCTAAGTTTTAATGTAGTATGTAGTGGTTCATGACTATTGATTTACCAAATAGAGACAATAATAGTGTGACTAGGAGCATAATAGTAGCATCTACTAGAGGTAAAAACAACAAAAAGTCATATATTATGGAGGAAATTTTGGGGTTTTGATCAGATTCATTTATAAAAACACATGGGATTAGGGTAAATTTAATTCCTTTTGTGGGGGAGCCCTTCACAAGAGTCATCATGGTCCCTTCTTTTCATCTAAATGATTAGTGAATTGTTTCATGTTCATTTTACTGTGATTAAAGGTAATATATTATCTTTCACATCATAATATTCTTCTTCTTATGCATTATTTTATATATGATAATTCTCGATGGGTTTAGAAATTTAGGTCAATATATGATGGTGAAGTCACGTCACAATGGTTTGGTTTCATTTTATAATATATAAAAGTGTTTATGTAATGATCATTAAATGAAATTACAATCAATTATTTAGGAGGTATGTTTCATAGATAATAATCCATTTAATTTAAAAAATTATATATTAAATTTAGGGTTCATTGTCTAATAAAATTTGAGGATATTTATCAGAATATGATGGTGGGAATGGATAGACAATTTATATCATATTTATCATAGTTTAGGTATTTTTATACTACTTATAGAGTTACCATGTATTAATCTCAATTTATATAATTGTATATTCCTTGGGAAATATTTTTCTTCTTGAGGCCTTTGACAAGATATTAATTCATTGTAATCAAGGATAGATTGTAATTTTTTAGAAATTTAAATATAAAAAAATTGTAGGTTTTCTTTAATAATTAATATATTTAAATGTTATGGGTTATAAAGGATTTAACGCCATTATATTACAAATTTGTGCGATTAGAACTATGATAATTTTGTTTCTGTGAGAACATATTATTCTATTAAATGTGATATTATTAAGTGGCTTTGTTAGTGTTGAGAAATATTTATATTCTTTAAGTATACGCATATATATCACTATGCACCATTTATAACATGAGGTAAAATCATTCACGTTTCTAGTTTAGTTTATAAGAATCCCAATTGAATAGTATCAGACAACTGTTGTTGTATAATTGTGGGTGATGGAGTTTATTATCATAATTATGATATATTATCTATAATTTAATTGTATTATATTTTCTTATATGATAAAAAATCGACATATTTTCCATATACAAAATCTCTAATTTTTCATTCCATACTCAGTTTTTAGAGGATCATCCTAATATTTTTCTCTAAACAATTGTTGAAGAAACAAAACATGCCACCCCATTGATTTGATAATAAGAGAATAATATTAAAGGTGTGACTTAATTGTTGAGGGGTCACCTCATAATTTATAATTTATCATATATGAGACTTTTGATAAGAATATATTTTCTCCTATAGACACAAGGGTCCATGACAATGCAATTTTAAGAGTGTTTCATATATGACTATTGTTATGAGAAATTATACCTTACATAACATAAGAAAATTAGATACGTGAATTTAGTTTGGTGTTATTGTGAAGCCCCCAGGAAGTTGTAGAGTCTGATAATTTTATTAATATTTGTTAATATTTCTAATACCAAGTGTTTCTAAAGGGTTATGAGTTTATCAGGATATCATGATTTTTTTCTAGGATATGTAATATAAGAACATGTAATGAGATTGGGGGATATTATTAGACACCAAGACATTAAAAGAATATTTTTTAAATATTTTATGACACACATCACCATGTTTTGATAAAAATAAAAAATCGAGGATGTTATGTAATATTTCTTTTTAAATAAATTATATATCATTGATTGCTTGTCGAGAACACAACCCCGAGTAGAAATGAAATATAATATATTTTACCATTATAAACAAGATATTATGTTGTGAGGTACAAATAATTAAAATTAAATTGATAAATGTTTTGTTATATATTGATTACAAATAGAAAAATATTTATTTAAAATAATGTTTTTTTAAAAAAATCTTCTAAAATTTTTTTAGTCCAATATTTAAAATAGAATTTAAAATTAATTTTTACGAAATATATTTTTAATTTGAAAAAATATATATTTTTTTAAATAATAATATCAAAATAATATTTGATTTTATATTTTCAGATTTCAATGAAATGTTTCATTTTTTAATTAATATTGAAAATAATGAATTTCAATTGAAAATGTATTTTAGATTATATTATTTTAAAAAATAAATTATATATTTAATTGGTTTTAATGTACTAATAATAAAATAATATATTTATTAATCCTAGCACTGTATTTGAAATCATTTTCATATGGTAGTTTCAAAAAAATGATTTTATAGATATGGATTTTTTTTACAAAATATGCTTTCCAGTCATGTATACATGATTAATATTAAACCAAAATATTCAAATTGTATGAGTGTAATTTGACAAAACATATTCAATAAGTAGAAATAAATATATTTATATTTTTTAATATTTTCATCTTAATATTTTGCCCATATGAATTGTGAAAAGAGTTAGTATTAATTATCATAGTAATAGTATAAATGGATTTATCAAGACATTAAACTTAAATGATTAGAGTGAATGTGATCTAAAATGTTATAAAAAATTTATATTATGTCTATATTTATAATTTATTATGTTTAATTATATAAAATATTTCATTTGGACCCTTTTCATGTGAAGAAAGATGGAATACCTTTTTCATTCAAATTAATAAAAGTGTTCAATTCCCGTCACAAATAAGAGGTCGGATTCTATCATATATTCTTCAGAACATCAAACACATTTGGAATAAAAATTAATTAAAAAATAACATAAAAAATATCTTCACTCCTATTATAATCTATATTTTGGGTAAAATCCCACATTCCATGGTTCGGTTCATACATAAGTTGGTTACAAAATAAGTGGTAATGTTCTTGAATGATAGATTTTAGTTTATTATATCCTCAAAAACATTCCATTTTTATTAAACAATGATCATATAAAAAAATAACTATAATAATTAAACATAGATAATGTTATAATTATTTTATTGATCTCCAACCATCTCCACTTCTATCAAATGAATTTATAAATTATTTTTCCTTTGTACGGAGTACTATAACCTCGTGAACTGATTCTAGTTGAATTAACATTTTTCAAATATCAAAATTGGTATGATAATTGATATAAATATTATATGAAATATTTAAAAAATAATTTTACCCCTTTATTCATTATATCTTAGTAAACAAATTAACTTCCATTCCGTAGGGTATCTGTTAACATTGATCATCTGTACAATGGACTTCAGCCTCACAAATCTTCATGATTCGTTACTCAGTAACACTAAGCATGGAATGTGATAGGGATAATATTAATTAGTATATATTATTTTTATAATATAATTATTCTATTCATTAAATATTTATCATTATAAAAACTATTTTTTTATTTTTTACACTGAAAAGGATTACATTATTTGTTTACGTGTGGACCAGTACCTTCACAAAGTGATGTGACTCTCTTTCATCAAAATTGCACATGGATGATATATATATGTATATTTAAATTAATAAAATATTATATATGATATTATTATCATTATATAATGTCAAAATATTACTTAACTTATTTCCATAATGATCATTGAAAATGGAAATATTACTCATGCGTATATACAATATACAATCTACAAGATTGCAACATAGATTATTATTCATAAAAATATATATTGATTGGATTTATATTTAAAAATGTTGTATAAATATTAGAAATATTTAATTATAAATCATAATATCAACAAAATATATAATATTTTATTGAATATGATATTTCCAGAAATAAAAAACATGAGAAAACATGACAATTATCACATGAAAAAATTAGATTAATGTAATATTATTAATAAATGGGAGATAAGATATAAATAAATGATAATTTATGATATTATTAATTTTAATTTTGTTTCATAATAAGTAAATAACCAATGTATGTTTACTATAAAAGAGGTTAATGTATGTTCAAACAAAAGGACATGTGATATATAGGTTTCTCTTATCACTTTTATTTCTGTGAGACATACATCATAACTACGACTTATATCAATTGTGTGGTGTATATAATTCCATTCTGTATGTAATATCATTAATTAATCTATCTACATTATATTTAACGACTTATTTAAATTTATTTATCTCTTGATCTTAATGACTAAAATACAAATAAAAATTGGGGTTAATTTCACAATCTAATCATTATTCCAGAATGATTATGTTTATGTAACCATTATAAAAAAAATTAAATATTTATATCTAATGTTAAATAAATTTTCATCCCCTTGTATATATATGTAATTATTCATTTAATAATACAGTTTGTTCTATTTTTTAATCAAAATGAATTAGAATATGTTTTTAAGAAAATTCACCATTATTTCTCTCTTCATTCAGAAATAATTTTCAGTCTAAAATAATTTTTTATATATATGTTTCCCATGACATTATATCATTAAAAAAATTATTTAATAATTAATTTTTTAAAATTTTAAAATTTACATTTTTTGTAAGGGAATCATATTGTAGTTTCTTGAGTGGAAAACTTTTATAACCTTATATAGTGAAACAATACTATTACTTTAACTTATACAGGTGTATGAAATCTCCCAGCATCGTTGAAATCATTTTTTTAATAATTCCATTTCATGTTTCCAAATTATTTTTATGGAATTTCTTCCCTAATATTATATAAATTTATTATTTTCTAAATTTTCTTTTATATAAATAGATTTTGTAATATATTAAAATATTTTCTTGTTTTAAAATAAATTGGTTGATTTTTGATGAATGGATATTTTAATAATGGAGTGATTGAATTGATCTTAATATAAATATCTACCCTTGAAGAAAACATTCAATGTAACATTTTATTTGAAGAGAATTTACTCCAATGATATAATAATTATTATTTTCTCTTATGATTTATTATCTGTTTGACTTGGGAAATATTATTTTGATACCATTTATTTTTATTTTTATGGTTTATGATACTATATATTTATAGTGGAAGGTATTAAAATTTGAAATGTTATTCTTTTCAAGATGAATGTATTTGTTGTTTTAACCACTTAATATGAGTTATGATTTTTTCATTGAATGTAATGTGAGGGTCCCACTACTTCTTCCAATG
Source organism: Viscum album (assembly GCA_963277665.1). Classification (NCBI taxonomy): domain Eukaryota; kingdom Viridiplantae; phylum Streptophyta; class Magnoliopsida; order Santalales; family Viscaceae; genus Viscum; species Viscum album. The sequence continues at coordinate 1,389,924,630 of OY728119.1, forward strand.
AATTAGTAGGTATCATAAGACAATCTACAAATTTTTTTGGTCGATGATATAATAATTTATATAGATGGAAAAAGATTAACTTCTATTACATGTTACAGTAGAAGACTAAATGATATGTGTTTTATGTATATTACTATACATTTCATTATTATCAGTTTTGTTATTTATATTCATTGTGATTAAATTATTTGTTTGAATATCCATTGTAAAACTACAAGAATTTGTGATTATTTATATGGAAGTATATGATCATCATTTAATATTGTCATATTATGCTCACATTATTTATTACATACCTAATTTTTCAGTTATTTAAAATGACATATTAATTACTATATATTTATTCAAATTTTATGTTATAATCTTACAATGACTGAGCATTTGATCTCACCACATTCTTATGTTTTGTTTTCCCCTAGATTGTAAAAATTATTTATTTATTAGATAAGAAGGTAAATAATAAGCAGCATAATGTATCTCTTAATGAAAGATATCTTTTATTTCACATTTTAAATTTTAAAGTGAATTTATTGAATTTATATAGATTACTATGAATATGCAACTATTTGGTAATTTGGGAGTGATTCATTAAATCTAATTCCAATGTCACAAAATCATTGTTGGCTACATGATACTAGGGTCAATGTATATATAGATTGTATCAGAATAATTTTAGATGAATTATTGTGAACAAAATTTAGTAGGGAATAAATTATGAAATATAACCCAATGAAATAATTTGAATATATTAAAAAAAATTCCAATTTTATTGTATGGATGAAATTATGTGGTCTTATAATAGAAAATGAATCCCCTCTTGGATATTAAAAATTTATATTACTCTATAATACATGTATTTTTGGGTAATTAATATGAAAATGGGGCACTAGGCATTACATAATTGTCACCTTCTTCACATAATTGGCCAATATGCAAACCATATTTGACACTCATAATAGATATTCGTAGGATAAATTTAATTTAATTTAAATAAATAATGATGTAGTTGAAAATAATAATATTACACAATAAATGATTTTTAATATTATAATATTATATATGTCAATTGTTTCATTAGTATTTTTATTATACATTATGTATGAAACTATATTGATCTATTCTCGCATTTTCATTAATTAGAAATGAATCATAATTAATGGAATGATAACTGTATCAATGAACCTTCCACATGTATGGATATCCCCTATGAGAAATATAGTGAATCTAGACCGGTATTTATTACATGAAACGAAAAATTTATTACTATATTTGTAATGTGTACTCAGGTTATGAGTAATAAAATTTATCATATGGATTATCACACTAAGGTAAAATGTTTTGTAATAATGTTATACAACTATACGAGTTATCATCCTCAATCAATCAATGGGAGTAAAAATTAATTTTTAGCTGGGAAAAGCATAACATCGTTAGAGAAGATATTTCTCCCTCAGTAATGTAGTTAATCGGAGAATGTTTTCATTTGATATTTTCGCCTCTCAAGATATTCAGGTAAATGGTAGTCATCGATTCAAAACACTAAGCATAATAAAAATCAATAAAATAGGGAGTGCAATTATTTCAAGGTACACTTATTATAATAATATTTTCCTCATGAGTAATGAGAAGACATTGAATGATTGTTATTATGTATATTAAAAAATATAGAAAAATTGATTCATATTATAGAGGTATCTTTACAAATTTATCAAGTCATGCAGCAAAATATGAAAATAATCCAATACGATATATTGACTCTTTTATTGATGGGATTATTTCGTTCCTACAAAGGAAAAATGACTACCAAACATTACCACCAAACATGGACAAAATACCTCTTTAATCAATATTAAATTAATATTCTTCATGACTTATACGATTTAAGGTAATCATAATAAGAAGAGGGAGGATGTGAAAAAATTATATAAATGGGAGAGGGGAAGGAAATATTTCACAAATTGTTATACATGAAGAATGAAACACCATGGTACCTGTATAAATAGAATCAATGTTTTCAGCATGTGTGGAGAAAAAATACAGCATGATCTTGATTTTAGGGGCAATAAATAATCATCCAATGTGAAACACTTCTAAGGTAAGGAGATGTATATGTATTAAAATTAATTACCCAAGAATCAAGAGAAAATATCATAAACAGAGCTATGGGATCCAGGTAATGTTTATTATATTAATACAGATGATGTGGTATTATGAAAATACATGATTATTTGGATCCACAAAATATATTATAATTTCATTTCAGTAATTAATTTATTATAAAGAATAATGGTAGTATTATAGTAATTATTTATTATAGATTGGAAATAGTTTGTTTAATGGTAACAATTTTTAATGAAAACGATTAAATAGAATCTTTTACTTCTTAGAAAACACATAGTTTAGTAAATGTTAACCCTTAATATGACTATAATGTTGAGATACTGATGTTGTTATAAATACCAGATTGATATGGATAATATTAATTGGATGTTAATAAATACATTTGAAATGATTAATAATAATTAATTTTTTTGAAATATAGTATCCTTATTTGTAAATTTTAGGATCATAATATTTTGTATGGGTCATATGATTAATGATTAATGATATCGTTATTGATTATAATTGTATTATGTTTAAGAGATAATTGTACTAAGACAACATATATAGATTAATTGTAACACCCTAAGATATTATGACAATATTTTAAAACATGTTAATGTTTTTTTGTCTTTCACTAGACACAACGCTTTGTTATACATTAATTAGAAGCAATTGAAAGATAATCTTATCTTATACGAATCACCCTTATGAATTGTATTACATGCAACACTGAGTTTCTATGAAATTAAATATTATTATTATAATTATTTTAATGAGATATTTATAATTTATAAATTTAATGTAGTAATATGAGTAGTTATGACTAATTTTTTTGTATTTTTATAATGGATTTAAATAAATAAAATATATTCATAATGAAATATATAATTATTTAAAATATTTTTGTTTGTATTTAAAAATAATAATATTTTCTTATATAAATTATTTTTTGTCTTTATTTGAAAGATAAAATATTTAATTTTGAAACAATTGAAATTTAATTTCATAAAATATTTTTTTATTTTTGAATTTACAAACAAAAAATAATTATATAGTTAATTTTCTGGATATTTTGATAACTTTTTTTGGGTAATCATTGAAAAATACTAAATTTAAGTTGGAAAATCCATTGTCATCAGATTTATTTATATTTTAAAATTATATTTTAAATTATTAAAATTTATTATTTCAATTTTAAATCAATTAATAAAATTTAGATAATTTTAAAATTACCACAATGAAATTTGAAAAAAACAATTTCCACACTCTTAAACTATTTTTCTTAAAAAATCATCATCCCAACAAGTCTATCAGATCAATTTTAAATTAATTTTTTTACTTCTATTATTATAATTTGAAAAAAAATATTCCACACTTATAATAAACATATAATAAAATATATAAGAAGTTAAATGGTTTTACAAAACAATTTAGTGACAATAATTAAAATTTATTACGATAATTAACAAAACAAATAGATCACATATTTGTTAAACATTAAATTAATAGGCCAAATAAAATAGAATAATGTATATAATCAATTAGTTTGAATATTTATAGAAAAAAACCATTTCAACTAAAGTATAATGTAATTAGAGGAACATTATGTAAGGGTTGCCCCTCAATAGATTTTTCCTTTTTATATTGACAAGAATGCCACTTTTCCTATAATAAAAAACGGAACTCACCCCTTAAATTCTTCAAAAAACTCATTCAATTTATATCATCTAGAACCTAAACTAAATACTCTTGAAATTCAGCCCTTTTTTCTAGAATCCTCCCTTTGGGAATAAATACAACTATTGAATCCCTTTGGTGCTATCTAATAGGAGTTATTCAATGAAGATGTAACACCCTTCCAAAAGTACTTTACATTTAATTTTTTATCGACCACCATAATTATTGATATATCATGATTATAAAATGACACTAGTATACTAAATATAATTTTATTATTTTATAAAATCAATTTTACCTATAAACAGAATCACTTCCAAGAAATGTGTAATAAAATTATTGCCCATGTCTATGACAGACTACCGCATCGCGAAACTATGTTATTTGTATTTCCATTAGCACATATCATGGTTTATCATTATGATTGAAATAATATATTTAATTTTATATATTATATTTATGATTTTTGTATTATTTTGAAATTATTATATAACACAAACATTCATGTTTTCTATTTTTAGTAAATACAATAAAATCTCTTTTGGGTGTGGGGACTACCGCCTCAGCATAGTGATGTGATTTGTTTACACATTAAATAGAATTTATTAGATATGCTTATAGGGAACATATATTTTATATATGATAAAATAATATTACTTGATTGATATTATTAATATATATATAAATATATATATCCATCATTTACTTTTATTTTTCAAATACAAAAAGAAAATGGTAACAACGTTCATGAATACGTACGACCTTCAATATCCACGAATGATGTATTTAATATCCTTTTTATTGTATTTATTGGTAATTAAAAATTTATATACCTAATATATATTATATTTTTACCATTTTCTTAATTCTGGAGAAGATAAATTCATGTTATAAGTAATTGGAAAAAAATATGACTCATTAGAAAAAACAATGTGGTTATTATCCGAAACATAACATTAACATGATCTTGTTAATAAACGAGTCATACTTGGTAATAAGGAAAAAATATATGGTATGATATTAATTAATATGATTTTATTATATATTTATAATAAAATTATTTTTATTATACTCATGGTTTCAACAATAATATTGTTATTCAAGAATAAAGTAAATGGTTTTCTTATCTCAATTTTATTTCCATGGACTTATGTATAATTCAACAATAATTTAATTTTCTTCATGTAAATGAGTCAAATGAGATTATTATAAGGTTATTATACATACTTTTTTTTTGTTTTAACATATTCATTTTATGATCTCTCTTTTATTGGGTTTTACAGTTCAATATTTTCCAAATCAGTTAGATAACATTGTCTACATTTTCCTTATTTGAGAAACATGTTTTCAAATGAAACTATATACTATATCATGATTTATATATTAACATAATACATTTGTTATCATGAATATAAATCATTCCTGATATTTTTAAAAACATGGAATTTAATTTCATTACATTCATAGTTTGATTCAATGCTAACATAGGGCAAGTGTTTATTGCAACAATGTCAACATTTAACATAATTTTCTAAGATTATTCTTCCATTTATGAAATATTATATAACATAAGAAATTTTTAATGATTTTTTATATATTATATATTAATATATTAGTTCCACTATTCTAATATTTCATACATAAGATAATTAATATTTTTTATGTAAATAAGACATCATTTCACTCTTTTGTCAGAAATATGTTTTATTCAAAAACCATGTATTCAAAATTGGATTCCAAAACATATTTTCAAAATCATACATTATAATCATTTTTAAGGAAATGCTATTATAAAAGTGGATTACTATTCTAAATTATTTTTTTATACTTTTTTAAATATATTTTCATTGAAATATGTTTTCAATAATGGTTTATCTTTAAAATTGTTTGTATCAAATTAGAATGGATATTTTACAAAACAAATGTTTTTAATGTAAATTTACAAGTTATTTTCATTCAAAGATGAATTTTTGGTTGTTACTCATGCCTTTAGGGATATATTACCCTATGTATTAATTCATATTCTTACTCTTAATAGTTTTTGTTTAGATAGTATGGTGTCAATGAATCATATTCAACATCCATGGGTTATATGTATATGAAACTTTCTTCTATTCACAAGTTACGATTTGATCAATTTATTATGAAACATACATATTTTTGAGAGGTTACGATTTGATTACATGTTTATGATACCCATTTCATTTCATAGGTTACGAATGATGAATTATAATGAGAAAGTTTATTTCATGTGTATGACTTCATTTTGATATGGGTGTGACCTATATATCCCTCTAATAAAATGGGTAATGATTTATACGTTATGACATAGAAATAGATGGAATGACATGTGAAATTGTTTTAGTATATTACTTTGTTTTTTATAAGGTTATGAGAGTGAACCATGACTACCATGATGGTATGGGGAGTGAACCCACAATACTAATATCCTTGTGGATGTGATCCCTTGAGTACTATTGAAATAAATATATGTGATAATTCTCATAACAGATTCAATCTTTTGTATAACTATATTTTGATTTCAAGGATTCTTCAATTTAATCCCTTATGATTCTTTTGTTTTGTACTGCTAATATGTTTTTGATGATTAATGATTATTATCATTGATATACTGAGACTGATCTTCTAATGTTATTATCACATTCTCATATCATTATGATCCTGATTATTCATAAAAAAACTCCCTTTATTACTCTCAATAAGCATATAAAATCACAGATATTTAGGTTTAAATACCCCATGATATGGAGATATGTATTATGTATATTGTTTTCGAGTAGGGTCCAAGTATTGAAGATCATAGTGTGAGATATTGTTTCTCACATATGTACCAGTGATTATAATTCCATGTTTCCAAATGAACATAACTAATAAGTCCTTTGGGAGTCTACCATTGTAATGTATTAATTATTTTGATAGATAATATGTAATTTTAATGAATGAAATGTGAGGTTCGTGATATTAATGTAAATTAAAAGACATATGATATCCATTATCATATATTAATAACCTGAGATCGATGGAATGTATTATCATTCAATTAAGGTTCTCATAATCCATGATATTTGAATTTTAATTCCATTATAATATAAAATTATTATTGGATATACATTTCATAGAGTATGATTTGAATAGAAATTTTATTAAACCAATATCAAAGGATGGAATTGGACTTCTAAAATAAATTTTTTTTAAAGTAACTAAATTTCATCATATTTATTGGTAATCAAATAATTCCTCAACAATAGAAATGAAATATTTAAACAAATTTATCATACTAAATTTATATATGATGAATCATATTCTAATTTAAATAATCATATATATATATTTTATTATCTCCATATCATTCCATTGATCATTAACATTCATGTGATTTCTATCATCCATCACAAAAATGTTATTTATTATTTTCGTTGATTTTATTGTCCACACGTCCCACCTACATTATCCCACATGGAATATTAGTTAATTTTATCCATGAATTCCATATTAAATAATATTCTATATAATTAAAAAATATTTATTAATTCTTCTTTTTAGAATTTGGTTTTATAAAAAATAATATTTCAATATTTCCAACCCTTGATTACTGAATGAATGTTTAAATTTAAAAGATGATATTTATTTATGGTGGTGAGAATGTGAAACACTAATAAATTTTTAATTATACATATTTTGAAATTGTGTATTTAATGAAACACCAATCATATAATAAAAGATAATAACTGATACATTACAAAATATTAATTTATAAATAAATTTTATCTCGCATATATCTTGTTTATCACGGAACCTAGAGTCGAAATGAAAAATAATATAAAATACCATTGTTTCATATATATTAAGACAGTGGTGCTTGCCCTATCGAAGGTGTCTCCATCCAGGTTGATGGCAGGGGTTCTTGCCCTGTCGAAGGCTTAGGCTCTGTTATGTGCAAACATGGGTCCAAGGAGGTGTTGTATGATCCTCCTGTCCAGGATGAGGAGCCTGGTGTCATGTAGGAGCATGAGTCTCCTATTCAACCCGGGGTGGATATGCAGTGACTTTCTACCCCCTCTGCAGAGGCCCCTTCTGCTTCGGGGAGGGGGAGTCTTTCAGGATCTATCTTAGGAACTGCCTGTAAGGGACATGAGGCTGAGGTGCCGGTGGACCTGTCCAATGCTTCGCCCAAGGATTGAGAGGACCAGTACCCTCAGTCTAAATTTAGGGGTAATGTTTCTGAGCAATATATGCCTTTAAAGAATCTGGGGCAGGCCTCGAAGGTTTTCATGTCCTATGCCGAGATGGTCAAGGCTGGAGGAATGTCTTCCCTCTCTCCTAACCGCATTACAGTATTGGAAGATGAAGAAAATCTTGAGGCAGAGTTAGGGGATGAGGAATAGGCCGATCTGGTTAGGGAGTCTGATTCGGAGTCCATGGAGGATCCAATTGAAGTGGAACTGGCGAAGGATTATATTATATAATCAGCTACGAAAAGGGAAAACACCATAGTTAACCCGGAGGGGTTTATAAATCACTCTCAGAAGGCAAGGAAGAGGAAAGATTATTCCTTCTTGCCTATCCCTCCTGTCACTAGATCCTTAAGAAAAATCCAATTTACTTAGTAAGTTGGTGTCCTTGGTGGTATATATAATGCCAAGGAGAACAATAATGACGGGGCTCGATTGATCGTTATGGAAAATCATTAGGGGTATGATAAAATGGGGTTTGCAGATTCGATGGAGCAATGGTTGGTTGTTATTATTCATTCTGAGGAGGTAATTTTGGACAAAACGGTTCCTTTCAATGCCTTAGAAAAAGATTGTGGGAAGTTGTATGAGAGAGTTCTTCAGGTGGCTACTAGCGAGGTGAAAACGGCGTGGATCGACAAGCAAGATCGAATCATGGAAAGAGGGTTTAATGTAGGGAAGATAAACATGGAAGAATTATTACAGGCATGGGATATGTTTCTAACCTGGTTTGTGGATCTCATTACAAAAGACCCAGACAAAGAGGTAACATTGATTTTATGGAAGCTTTTGCGGAGCAATATTTCTAATAGGCTTAAAATTCACTTCAATGTATCATTTATCTCTTTTCCTATTTGATGTTGTGTATCCTAGTTGGTCATAGGATCTTTTTTTAAGGATTCCACTCTCCCACAAAGTGGTTTTTTGAAAATTAAAAAAAATATGCTCATGGCTAAATACAATATTTTATTTGAAAATGGTGCAATATCACTTTGTGTACGTAGATGAATATTTATTTCAAAATAATTTAAAATTTTATTTTCAAAATAATTTTTAATTTGTTTAAATATGATGATTGAATTTATCTAAAATTTATTTTTTTGGTATTCCCAAAAATGATCAATTTTTTGACATATAGTGAAAATAAAAAATTTCAATTTAAAATTAAAATTTTGTCTTAATTATTTTAAATGAAAAATTATATAAAAAATTTTATTAAATAATGTTTAGTTATATTACTTCTATAATAATCCTTTTTGGTTTATTCTACGCATTTTAATATAGAATTTTATATAAAAGCAGTTTATAATCTTGAGCATTTTGTCCTTGAAAATCCTTTTTCTAATCACAAATATAGGGATTATTTTAAATTAGAATTATACTCTTATGTTAGTGAAATTTAAGAAAATGAAGTCTATATTTTACATTAAAATATTTTATATTTTATAATATGTTTATCTAGATTTATGAAAAAAATCATAATAAACAAAATGAAAATTATATATCACGATTATGGTTAAAAAGTATTTAACAAAGGTTAAAATAAAATTATAATGGTTATTTGACCAAATAAATAAATTAAAAAATATTTTAGATACATATTTAGACCATAAAATTTATAATTATAGATAATAATCTATATTAAAAACCATTGGGATGGAAAAATTCTGTTACACTTTTTTTTTCAAAAAAAATACAACTGTTAAACTCACATCACTTCTAAAAGGCCACCCACTCTCAACTCATTTTTACACTATAATGTTTTTTGAGTTTAGAAAATAACTAATGAAATAATATCCCAAATTATCTTACTTAATCATATGAGTCTTATTTTGTGCATAAATCCGACTGTGGAATGATTTGGTGTGAACATAATGATGTTACCTTAAGTACCGGTAGCATTCTTTAATGAGAATGTTTATTTTATTTCATCCAAAAAATGAAAAATTTGTAACTAAACAAATATAATATACAAAATTACATATGTTAAATATAATTATATTTTTTTATAATAAGTTCTATAACTACAACTATCCCCACATTGATAAAATTTTTTACAAAATTATTTTTCATGTGTGTGGCAGAAGACCGCCTCCGAAACCTTAGAATTCATTTTTCTATTAATACCTCAAATTTTGTGGGTAGAAATATGTATATACTATTTATATATGATATTTATAAAATAATAAAACCATTTTTTTCATTATTCCATATATATATTTTTTAATTCCTATTTCATAGGGTATTCAATAATGCTTCTTGTCCATATGTTAGACTGGTGCGTAGCAAATCAAAGTGATTGTTCTTACACTAATTCATTTTATGTAAGGTGGTAAGAATAATGTTAATGATTATATCTGAAAAAATGAAATAATAATGATATTAATTAAATATTTATAATTATGAAATCATAATATATCATTTTATTTTTATTAATGAAAATGGAAAACATTGCATGCATACATGCATACTACCACATTCACATAGTGATGCGACTATCTGTAATGAAACAACTACATGGAAGAAAGAGATAAATATATTTTACAAAATAAAATATTTTATATGGTATTAATATAATTCTCTAATGTTAACATATTACTTATATTATATTCCAAATTATCAATGTAAAATTGAAATGTTACTTATAAGTATATGTGGCGAACTGTCAATGTTATTGTATCATAGTTTATTTTTCATAACCATATATCATGATTCATTTTAAAATAATAATATATATATATAATTATTCGATGAATATTATATATAGATCATTTAATGATATAATGTGATAAATATTCTTGTAATTCGTGATAAAATACTTAGGAGAAAACAAGGAACATAAAAATGATATAGTGAAAATAATGATAGATTATGAATGAACAAGTTATAAGTTGTTGTAAAATGATTATATAAGATTTAAAAAAATTATAGTAATGAGGTAAATTAATATTATTTGAAATTTAATTATATTATAGTTTCATTTATGTTAAATGAATAGAAGGAATGAGGTAAGGGTGTCTCATCTCACTTTTTCATTAACAAGCAATACACTATATTAACAACGTATTAACATTTTTTAGTGTATATAATCAACATTTATTATGATATATTATGAACTAATTTTTATTCTATATATTAATTTTTTAGTTTGGTTTTATTTATTTCATGTGGAATATGACTCAAATTTTTCCAATGTGGTATGTGTTTATCTCACAATGTCATCATTATTTGGTATAAATTTTTTAATATTTTTATTAGGAGTGGAATTATTTGATATATAAATCAAACGATAAATATATTTTATTTACCAATTGTAATTTATAAAAAATTATAGGTTATAGAATAAATTTTATACTCTTTGTAATTTTAATATTTTATCAAATTGTTTTTATGGTAATCTATTATTATTTCTATTATCAGCTGGAAATAATTTTTCATAAAAACATGATTTATAAATAAAAATTATTGTTGTTTTGTTATTAGAAAAATGATTCAATAATTTTATTTCTATCAATATTTTAGAGTAAAAGGTGATTTTAAATGAATATTTTTTTATTCTTCTAAACATGGAACATTTATAACCATTTTATTGGGAAAATGGAATGTTATTTTGATATATACAACTTATGTGGAATTCCACACCATTATGACCTTCATTTCATTGAATACATATTATCATTAATAAAAAAACATTTTTAAATAAAAAATTTCCTTCTGCTATAAAATAATATATTTTCCTATTTTATTTTAAATGAAGCATATTTTTGATAAAATTTTATAAATTTTATTTTATAAAAATATGTTCCTTTTCAAAAAAAGGTTATTTTCATCATGAATGGTTATGGTAGATCATTAAAAATATTTTTCCATCTATAAGGAATTTCTATTATGTTAAATCTTATTTAATTGGGTTAAAATTCAACTATTCAACCCTTATTATTATTTCATAAGGTTTACAATATGTTAGACTAGAGATGTAATATGTTCATACAATTAATTTTATTATGGATGGTATCTAATTATGTTGTTGAAAGGGTAAACTGCTAAAACATGAAATTTTATTTTTTCTATATGAATGTTTCCCTTTATTACAGTTCATCCATTTCATTTTAATAATTCATTAAAAATAAAATGTGATGGTTGGTGCCTACATAATCACCTAGGTGCATAGGTATGTCTAATTAGATAAAATTATTATTGCTTCAACCAAGCATATATTCATTTATATAGATGTAATGGAAGAAGACATAACACTATTATATTATTTAGGACATTCCTAAAATGAATTTCATGAATGTATATAATTAATCAATAGATAATTAGTATTTAATTTATTAATATTCCAAGATATTACTCAATTTATTATAATAGAATTGGTCAACATACAAGAACATGTGATTATTTATATTGAATTGTTTGAATATATTTTATTCCTGGCATATTATTCTCAAAATATTGATTAAACATAATTTTGTTCAATTATTTAAATTTCTTTACGTTTTATTATATATATATATATAGCTTATGATGTACATTAACCCTTACCAATCATTTCAAATCACCATTTTAATATGATTTATTTTCCATGGTATTCTAGAATGTAATTTTTGATTAAAATATATGGATAAAATAATGAAAATAATGTTCATTTCAAATTAAATTTATAGTCTATTTTATAATTTGATATAAAATATAAATTTAATGTTTGAATCTAATTTACCAAGATGACTATACTATTAAGTACATCGGGATGTGATTCTTTATAAATTAATATGATGTATAAAAGTATACACCAGATCTGGGATGCTAGGTTCAGGTATCAATAATCATATTATGGATATTTCCTATTCCTATATAATTTTTGTGGAAATTGGAAGCCATGGTTGAATGATATGGTAAATTTGTATAGGTTTATTTTCGTCCAATGGATCAATTTTTAAAGGGGAATTTAAATTCCAAGTGTGTTTGGTTGTGTTTTATTTATTATTTATATAGATTAGTTTCATCATGGAAATGACGCAATAAAACATGGGTTTGGATGTAATAATATCAATGATATTTCTTGAGTAAGGGGTTACACAAAATAGATTAGAAGGCCATGTGATAGTGTGTTATTTTTCTCATACAAGAATGATCAAGCATATCCATGTCACATGCGAGAGGTGTGGACATTGAGGTAAACTAGAGAGATTCATTACTCTTCAATCCTTAGGATATATAGCATTGTTTGTTACTAGAATATTGTAATGAATGGTAGAGTTATGAATTGGTCTACGAGGCTCCCTATACATCAGTTTAATATTTTTTGTTTTGTTGTTTTCCTTTGTTAGATTAGGGCGATGTGGGGGGGGGGGGGGTTAATAATTTTCTCCCCTATAGCTCACCCATTTAGACTAGAAGATGTATTTTAGATCACTTTCTACTTCAAACTGCATATTCATTTCCTTTTAGAACCTACTTATTTTTAATTTATGTGGGTTTTTAGAGCACATTAATTATTTCATCTTATACCCTTCTCCATCACACACTCACATAATATTAACTCTATTTGAAAATAAAATAAAATTTCTATTATTATTTTAGGGGTTTAATGGAGATTATCATGTGGTTATTGTTGTGTAATAATTTTATATTGTTTAATCTTACTTTTTTTGGGAATTACCAATTCCAGGAGACATGTTGATACTTATTTAGACTCTCACTGAGGTATATTTTTTATAGTTCCATTACATTACATAATATGATATTATTTGACATATTAAATATTTATCATTATTAATTATAAATAGATTTATTACCCATGAGGAGTATAAAATCATTCTCAAAATGATTTTATATAATAAAATGAGTTATCACATTAAAAGTGTTTTTGAAAATTCATGAGTCAATCATTCATAAAAATTTAAAGATATGAATTTGTTTTATGACAAATATTTTTTTGAAAGAGTTTTTTTTTCAATAAAAATATTTCATATATCAAATAGTTGTAATTATACAATATTTTTTATACATTCAAAATTATGGGTCTTTTGGAAATTTAGAAATGATTTCAAATGAATGTTAGTTTTTCTATGTGATTTTAAGTTAATTAAAAAAATTAGTGATGTTCAAATACTTTCAAATCTATTTTCATCATTTAACTAACATTCATATTCTTATTTTTTCACATTATAAACAATGTATTTGATGATGTTGAATTACCCAAAAATATATAGAAAATTTTTATTATAATTTTAATTATAGACTATAGAAACATGGGAAATTATTATTAATAATTATTATGAACCCATTTTATAAAGGGTTATTTTATGATCGAATTTTTTAGTTATTTAGAGACCCAAACTACTAATATGTAAATATTAATTTTTCTTATATTAATTATAAATACATGTCACATTTATATGCTAGTAAACCATATATAAATTGTGAATTTGTATAGTATATTATTTATAGTCTTATTTCATGAATTATATTCAACGTATTTAAAAAATATATACCCATTTAGTTCTCTTTATGAAAATACTATTGTTAAGAAGTTTCATAAAAAAATATATAATTTCAAAACATGAAAATGTGATCCCAAAATTATTGGTAAGGGTAAACAAGGGAGATATTGATCTAACATGATAATAAGTGTATGAGAATGTGATAAAATTTTTCCAGAACCATACATCACAAATCATAGATTTTAGACATGGGGAATAACATCAATCATTGTGGTATATAAATCATTAATCATAATAGAATCAAAAAAGATAAGTGATATTAAGAATTTTAAATGTTCTTGTAGAATACACATAAGTGAAGAAAATAATCTATCAAGGCCATTTACCAAGACATTCATAACTAATTATGAATGGGATAACCACCCATGTATTAGATTTGAGCTTTGGATAACCTTTCATATACATATTTTAAGTATTTGGATAACATGTTGTGTAACCTATTTTATGATTGGGATAATAACCCATATACCCACGTTTCTCATATAAATATAGTCATTACCCAGTTAATTAAGGGGATATATAGTGTCAAACAATCAAATTATCCCTAGTTTTGTGTTCAAATTGATTATAAAATATTTATTATATCAGAACCACTAAAATTAATTAGGATTCATAAACATTTGATCATAACATAAATTGTGATAAATAAATGGATTTAGAAAACATCTTATCATCATGAACATGAAACATCTATAGAGAGACTATTAATGGTATCAATGGATCATCACCCAATAATGAAAATTTAAAATCAATAAATATCATAATGGATGGATAGGGATTTCAAAACTTAATATCCTGAAAATTGACACGAGTAAAATAACCTTTCATTAAAAATAAATTTTAACAGTAAAAATTCATAAAAAAATTCTGGAAAATAACAATTCTTAAAAGTAATAATGAAAGATATAAAGGAATATTTTAATTTAATTTAAAATGTTTTAATTGGTGAAAATATAATTTTCACATTGAATTTTTCTAAAAAACATTTTTAATATTATATTGTTTTTAAAATAATTTTGAAAATATATGAAATGTTATTCATAGAAAATATCAGTCAAGATGGAGGGAAATTATATCAATGCTTTAAAAATGAAATTGAATATCACATTCACATATTTAAGAAAACCAAAATGAGATTTTTTTTGGAATACGAAAAAAAGATTACTTTTCAAATCACATTGTAAAAATTCCTCCATGGGAGAAAATTTCCTTAACAAATCTATTAAATAATTTTAAAAAATTAATTTTTTTTGAAAACACGGAAAATGAAAAGATATTATTGAAAAGAGATATAACATTATTTTTCATTAAATTGAATCATTTGTAAAATTTAGAACATATACAGTGTAAAATAAAATAAAAAACATTTATTTCCAGTAAAATAAATATAGAATAATTTAATTCATTAGATTATTCGATTATAAATAATAATATTTCTTATTTAGAACAAATAACATAAACAATATCAATAAATGATGACATTTTATTGTCAAACACTTAATATGATCGAAATATTGAATACAAATCCATGTGATGTAATAATAATAAATGTAAAATTAGCTATGAAAAAAAATATTTTACATCTCAAAAGGGATTTATATACAAAATATACTATAAGATATACACATATAATATTGTATATCCCAATGTTGAAAATGCCTTGAAAAGGTCACTTACGTATTTATAAATCTCTTAAACCATATGACCCATTAATAAATGAAATAAAATGAAATATTTAATATCATAAATGATGTATATTAATGATATAACATGTTAAATAATACAATATATGCCACAAAAATTATGAGGGTCCCGAATATGTCATATCGCATCATCAAATAAAAGAGATACAATAAATTTATTTCCTTAAGTATCGAATTACATTATAAATATTCGAACATACTATATAATTAATAATTTCATATTATAAAACTTTTATATAACCATATTAATTTTTATCATGACATATATGATTTAATTAAGGTCTTTTATATCTATTCTATAATTAATTCCTAGGTAAAATAATGTTTAAGGTAACCACATTTTCATTTTTAATATGTGCTTCTTTTTCTATCTGTTTTATTCTAAATATAAATATGGTTCCATATTATTTTTAATTTCCATCAAATTTCCCAAATGTAAATTTAATTAACTTTTTTAAAATAACCTCAAATTTGAATCGAGAATTTTTTTTAAAAGGATATTCATTGGTTTGAAAAAATTTGGGGCTTGTTTGGAGACCTATACTACTTGTTTTGGAAAGGATTACTGAGACACAAGCTTAGCACGTGGTGATTTCTAACAATGAATATAAATATTGATGGTTTCTCTAGTGGACTATATAGGGATGTAAAATTTTCTAACCATTAATCCCACACCATACGACCTTAAATGTTTTGATGCCTTTTTGGGAGAGGCAATTTTCATGGCCTATGCATGGTTAGTCTAATCATATGCCTAGACCATGAGATAAGGTAACACTGACCAATACTCTCAAAAACATTGGTGCATTGTTCCGACAAATTTTTAGCCAAACTATATGATACCAAAATATAATTTGAATAAAACTATTACCCATTGATTATATTAAACATAAAAACTCTTCATTATTAATTCCTTATGCAGTGTACGAAACACCTAGGAACCCACCTTCATCTATAATGTATTCCTTTGGATACCTTTTCAACTAAACTATAATTAAATTTCCATCAGCTGAGTTGGATTCATATTTGTAATAGGCTCAATAAAATTCATTCCTTTTAGGATTTATCACACCTTAACTGTCTCTATTTTGGTGTGAGATAATATAACATATTTTAAGGGCATTTATCTATTTTTCTTTTTTCTCCGGTTTAAAATAGTATATAAATCAAATAATTGATAACAATTATTCCATATATATAAGCTACGGGGATTAGATATTTTTCATTATTGTATCATTATTTTATATGTTAAACCATTTTTACATACACCGTACCCTTCAAGTGACGCCTCTATAAGATCAGTATAATTAAATTAAAAGACATTTTCATGATTACTATAATTATAAATACCATGAATTAGTATCATTCTATGAGAACTTATATTAAATACACACCCATGTGTGTGTTTTCCTTAATTAACATAAATCTTCACTCCTTAAAATACTTTTTAACTATCAATTGAGGTTTATTTAAATTCCCATATGAATGAAATATATTTAAAATTAAAATAATGTTAAATTTAATTCCATGCCAATAATCCAATATATCCATGTTATAGATGGAATTATCCATATTAAATAAATAATAAAACATGATATTATTTTATTAGAATAATTTTAATGAAATCCATTAATATTTGTTTCTTCCAAATAGAGTGAGATATAAGGGTACCTGTTATGCAATCCTTTGATAATATTATTGATCATAACATTTAAAAGTTAAAAATAAATTACAACACTCGAGGTGTTATACATTTTTATGTTTATATAATTCCTCTAATAGGCCCAACCACAGGATGCATTCACTTAATCCATGAAGGATAAATGGTTCGTTGTAATATTTTATGAGATAGAAGTAGTGAAAATGTAGTTATACCACTCCCTAAGTGAAAACATTTTCCGTATGTCTAATTACATATACATTATTGTAGGGTATTACTTATATACTATATTGAGATAGATTATTGGGTTCCTCATATAGAATTAAATGGTTTGATTCCTAAAGGGGTGGTTTTAATATTCCACCTAGAATGATAAATAGGTACCATTTTAAGGAACTCCATCGATGGGGCCGTGATGAAAATTAATTAAAAACTTACGATTTGTCCCACTATCCACAACAGATCACTCGGTTCGGTCTATGTTTTATATTTCATTTTTATGAAACAATTATATCTCAATGCCTATATTCCATGAGAGTTATGAAACACATTATAATTATATATGTACTCATTAGGATAATGTCTTGGGTAATATATATCACTATGTGTATATATATAGACATATACATCTATATGTATATTAAGAATATATATATTCTTTTATATAAATATACAATAAATGTGACATGTTTTTAGAGACATCCATCATAGTATCAGTCTAGTAGTGTTGGTCAGGTATCCAATGATGATCTCATTATCATTTTTCATATTTATTTGTTTCTTAAATTTATTATTATTATCACGCAGATTATTATATATCCCACAACTAGATATTTCTACATTCCGTATGTGGTTCAGTAATGAGTACATACCACACCTATTTCAGAATAACTTTTGGTATCCTAGAAGTATATACTGATATATATATATATAGTTAAAAAAAGAAATAATACGACCTTTAAAGTCAAACTTACTATCCTAGGATAGTGTTTGAGAATAGAAGACCAAACTTATGTGTGTGATTATAGTGGATAACGGTATTATTCTTCTTGGTCTTTGGTATATAATGATTCATGTCACACTACCTGTATCCCATTTCACCACCCTTTGGTACTATATCATGACATAAATATCAATTTTTTTTAAAATTATACTAATTTACCTTCTTCTTATTTACATTATTAGGATGATTTATTATTCTAATGATAGTTTTTATTAATAGTGACAATGACTATCATTATTGATTTCAATTTTCCTGAACACTAACCTGATGGAATAATCCACCACCTTTCACACTGTAGTACCGTATTTATATTTGGTATCCTCTATTATAATTGTTGTCATTCTTTAAGTGTTGTGTCTAACTAGGTTCGGTAAATTATGAGTGAAGTCTAAATGAGATAAAAAAAATTGGAATCGAATGTTATTTTCATGTTCTCTAGTTGTTTGGGTATTATATATATGATATTATGAATGTTTTGGAATTTAGTAATGCAACTATCCATGGGATTATCTAATCCATGATGTATTGATATCCAATTAATATGTGGAAGGATATTGATTTTTGTGGTTTGTCCCTATTATTTTTGTAGTAATTTAACCATTTGGTGACAAAAATGATTTCTGGAGTTATTATTGTTGATATTATTATTAGGGAATTCATTTTTGATGAACTTATATAGAAAGTTGGTATTATCTCATTATGCATTATTGGAACATGGGGATTCCCCAAATATGAATATGACATTCAATATTTACCGAACATTTTAAATTTAATGGATTTATTGTTATTATTTTATATACCTTGACTATTTTAAATATAATCTTCTAACATTTCATATTGGGATACAATAATTTGATTAATTAAAGTGTCTACAACAATAATAAAACTATTGTCTCTTATATTAGGCTTATGGTTCCATAATTAAGCACATTTTCCATACTTGATCAATGGGCCACTGGTTCAATGGAATGAATTTATAGTGTATTTGTTTACATGATTTTAAATTTTAATTTATAATGCATGTACTACAATAAATTGGGAAAGATGATTTATCTAATAAAATAAATATAGATGACCTATTAAATCATTCTTTTAGATGTATGGGTCAGGTTGAAGTTATACGATGTTCTATTATAAATTTATATCTATTACAATACATTATAAATTAGTAATGGTTAAACAACTAATTACACTTTAATGCATATATATAAATATGTAGTAAATTTTAGAAATATATATTAATAAAAAAGTTTCCATTAAATATATATTTAACATATGATGTAAATGGGGTTTTCTAATATATTATGTAATGTGAACTATCTATTCTAGGACCCCTTCCATGTAGTGGGACACATTGACCTTAACCCACAATTAGTAGTGGTTTGTTGGTAGTGTCTCATAGAACTACTCAGATAATTATTTTCCCAAAGGCTGGGTGTGATGACAAGGAAGATATCTCTGAGTCACTTTAAAAAAAATCTATATTCCTATCCTTTTATGATATCTTATACCATTTGTTTCATAAATATTCTAGGAGGTCTATATTTGTAAATAGTAGAGTTATGCTGCTATGTTGTCCTGATGATGTGTTTTAGGTGGTGTGAAAAATTATTTCTCCCATGGTCGTGTGACGTGAGCCACCATTATTTTATCTTATGGTTACACATGATGTATATCATTCTAGTCATAATATAACTATTAATGTTATGTTCTTATAGAGTCTCATATTATTCATGCAGTTTGAATAGGGAGGTTAGTGACTTTCTCCTACCATAGAAGTGTTTCCCACTAAATTTTTGTAGAAACATCATACCACATTCTCAATAGATAGATGTCATAAAAATGTTTAATCATGGATTGAAGATATGATATTCATATTTTAGTATTTAATTACACCTTCATAGTGGATGGTCAATCTCATGATTTTTATGGTTCTGGATTAATCTAAACATTGGAGTGTATTATCACCAATGATGATCAATACCAGGTGATGTTCTGGATGGTCTTCAAGACTACCTTCATGGAAAAAAATTATCCGTCATATTCTAATGGTGGGATATTCTACGAAATTTTATCAAATATTTCTACGTGATATGTTATAATAGGGTACTGTTTTAATTTATCTGTGATACAATATTTCTAACTGACACTTTTTGGTGAGCAGTTATTGAA
This sequence comes from Viscum album, assembly GCA_963277665.1. Taxonomy (NCBI): domain Eukaryota; kingdom Viridiplantae; phylum Streptophyta; class Magnoliopsida; order Santalales; family Viscaceae; genus Viscum; species Viscum album. The sequence goes on from OY728119.1 coordinate 1,389,945,707, forward strand.
AGATTAATACATTGAAGAAGGGATTGCAAACACTGTCTAATAATTAATGAATTTCATTCATTCCTCAACCATATCTAAAATTGAATAAAATGAATGTATCACTAAATAGAAAATGAGGGAAGCTAGTAATGTGAGCCATGGTTGTTGAACATTATGACAAGGAGACATTTCTTCTAGTAGTAGGAAACATCACTTCATGTCTACTTGTATTGTCAGTCCCTGTAAGACAAAACACACTGATACATATGTGGTGTTTCAATAGAGTGGTCAAGTAGTCAATAACAACCCGTACAATAAGAGAGGCCCAATAGAGTGATGAGTTCATAGTTGGATGGGCCAACATCATCATTTTTTATTATAATTCCCTCCAGTAACTACTGATATGGGATCATCACTACCATTGTTTTTAGGTATAGGATCTGTGGATCTATGTCTATAAATGAGATTTATGAATATATGAAAATAAATCTTAGGATGAGGTTGTAGAAAGGGTAAATATACTTTTTGTACTATCCCAACCATTTTGACCTAACCTGTGTTTTCAGGTTGCATCATATCCCTATGTACATGGCCATATCCGTAATGTGTATCCTACGATATGGAATAGAGTCCAAGGCCATTAATAGTTTGAGGTACTATTGTATAACATATATATCAGTTTTAACCTTATTCGATATAGGTGTTTCATATTAATTCACATCTCCATCATTGTTTCAATGCCTCAACTTAGAAATAGAGTACGTCAAGGACGTCTTGACTCTATACACATCAATGGTCATTTTAGACATGATAATACAAGAATGTAAGGGATCCATCTTATGCAATGTGGTAATATATTGGTAATGGATGTTTACACCTCATGATTATGGGATTCAACATAGAACAGTTGATGGATTGGTTATTGTCTTATAATGCTCCTAATTTATAATATAATCATATGTTTTCTTTCAAGTCACACAAGTGGAGAACATATATATTAGGAAGAATGGGACTTCCATGTGGGTTGATCTAGAACCAAAATTGTGTGTAGGATGGAGCAACATCCTAGTTTTATTTTATATTTATGATCAATTATATAAGGCTCTGACCTTAAACAATTTATATTGATGAGTTATGTCAATAATTTGACATTATTTCACATTGAGGATCATTTTATGTTAGATTTTTAGAGAATTAGGCCATTGGAATTAAATAAAAGCCCAAATTTATAAAAATTAGATATAAATAAAACAATATCCATTTCTTCATCAATAGTAAACATTTTAAAGATAAACATTATGTCTTTTCTTGATACAATTCATCTTGAAATATTCATATCTCTTACCGTTCCTTATACAGTGTGAAAACATTCCAAAACCTGGGATGTGTGAAAAAATTTCAATAAGGGATATATAGTAAATAAAAAATGTTAGTCTTGAAAAAAAATGTAAACCAAGAATAAATTATCATAATATAATAAATTTCATTTTTAAGAAACATTAAATATAATTTACTGAATATAAGTTCATTTCATACCATTTTATTAACCAAATTATTACCATAAATCCCATATAAAGCATCATAAAACATATAAATGTATCTTGGTTCAAAAAAATACATAAATGGAATAATCATATGGCCGACTTCCACACATATCAAAAAATAGAATAGTGATACCACCAAATTCCACACCCAATGCATTAATGGTTATTACATACCCACTATCCATGGTTTAGCATGGATCCACCATCTTTGGTTAATCCCAAAAATAAAATTATTATACTTATAAGAGTAAGAGAGTGACATATTGTCACATTAATATTTTTTAAAAAAAATAATGACATCAATTTCATAGAAAAAATCACATCAAATGAATTAATTTCAAACCATAGGTGATATTGGATGACATTAAATAATCTAAGAGTATTTTCTACGGATTTAGGGTAATTTTATTATTATTATCGTATTATTTGTTATCATGATTTACATGATTTACCTTTAACTGTCTAAAATAAAAATTACTATAGTTACTATTCATAACATCTAAAAATAAAAAATGTAACATATTAAAATAATTTTGTCCCATTTATTCCATACATGGAATCCATTTTGAAAATTTCAAAACAATTTTGTCGTCGTAATCAATATAAAATTAATTACAATTTTAACTTTTAGAAAAACCAGTTTTTTAAAAGAAAAAAATATCCAATGATTGATGTGTATTTATATCTAATTTCAATGTGAAATTGTCTCCAGAGAACAAAAATGGATTAAAAAATAAATAAAATCTATTTATATCTTCAATAAAATTAAAATTATAATCTTTTTGAATTAATAAATAAAATTAAAATGTAGTTTTAAATTTCTATGCAGTACCATTTATTTTTTAAAAAATTTAATATTATCATAAAAATACCAAAACTTCAACCAAATTCAATTTTTATGTCTGTTTTACAAATAAGAAATTTATTTTTTCCAAAATGACTTATAGATGTTTAAAAACCTACATTCGAACTAGATTTCCAACAAAAGGCCGTAAAATAAAATTGTTAGATAAATTCACATTTTATCAGTTAAATCAAATTTTTAGTTAAATCTGGTATAAAAACCATTTAAGATGAATTTGAAACATTTTATTGAATATTTTAAATATATATTTTATTAATTAAATCCATTTAGAGTGTCTTTATTATTTTATAAATCAATTATTTGTATTTAAATAGTTTTTTTAGAAAACAAACATTTATTTTTAATTGAAAGGGGTTTTATTTTCATTTAGAAATAATAGTTCAAATAAATAATTAAATGAATGTGTAAATAATATTATCATAAATAAATTAATATATTTCATTATCTCTATTTTAATATCTATGTTAATATGTAACATAATAATTCTAATGTTCGATGTGGTGTAATATGTACACTATTGAACATACTGTCTCTTTTTAAAAACTCGATATGTTACATTCATCACCCATTTCAGAAATTTAATGCTAACTATATGAAATTGGGTCACTATGTAATGACTCTTAAAAATACATATATTTTATACCATCATCGAAATTATTTTAAAAAAAACCTCCACATCAAAAGATACAATGTGAAATCAAACGGTTACTCAAGATAACCCAAACAGGTTTGAATGTAGGGAAACATGGATATGGATGAGAAACTAACCATCATATTTTGATGAAGAGTGATATAAACCATTATCATGAATAGTTTACCAATAAGTAAAAGTTAAACATGTGTTGGGTTATTTGTTCCTTAATTTTGCAGTAGGAAAATAAAAGAGATTTTTTTTTTTGTTTTAAGACCTTTTTTAAACAATTGAAAAATTTATTTTTGATCTAGTATAATATCATAAGAAAAAATATATACATATCATGTAGAGATTAATCCTCAAATTAATTCCTACCAAAAAACATATTTTCTCTAAATGATGAGTATTTAGGAGGACTTGGTCACACCTACAGCTCTAAAATCAACATATAGTGAATCACTTAATCCAAAAATGGAAAATTTACTATTCAACCTTTACAGAACCATTAACAAATAAACATTTTAAAATAAAATAAAAGAATTCTCCCAAAAGAATAAACCAGTGTATAATGAATTTTTTTTAAAATATCTCAATTTCATCATTAATATTAAGAGTTCATCAAATACTATTCCATAAATAACATTCCGTAAAAATAATAAATTAATAGAATCTAATATGGAAACCCAAAATTTAGAAGGATTTGGTCACATAGTCCTCCCAAATAACATTTATCATTTATCTCTGAATAACATCGACCACTCATACTATCTCATACCTAATAGTTATTTCATAGTCACATAATTCCATCATTGGTTAATCACTTCCATAAATAAGATGAATTGTCGCAAGTCCACAATAAAAATATGGATTCTTACAAAATATAGTCAAACCCCGAATCCTCAAATAAAATCCAATAGTATTAGATTTTACATTGGTATATAGGGTTCCCAAATTAGTAAACATATTTAACAAGAATGATTTTCACTCAATCCTTAAATCATTTTCCAATACCAAGGATATCCATTTTATAAAACATAAGATACCAAAATCCACTTTTCTTATTTCATCATCTTGTTTAACTATAATGATAAATTCATAATAACCAGATATTTCACGAAGGCTAGTTTAATGAGATAAAGGCATATCTTCCTCTATTTGGTGTATTTATTATCATAGTCTTGTCTAAGATAGAGGGTTTTCAGATGATATGTATGTTGTACTTTTAAAAAGCTATATAAATATTTAATTTCTGAAAAAATTTATAAGGACTTCAAAAATAACCATAGCATGTTTTAACATCACGGCCTATTACATTGATCTCATTTTTCATTCCAAAAACAAATAACTTATAATTTCTTTAAAGGTAAATGTCTCTAAAAATACCATTTGTCACCCAAACATTTCATATCAAAAAGGCTCAATAGCTAGTCTAAGACATTAAAATTATGGTCATACTTAAAATAACAAACACATTAGGATATCCCTTTCTCTTAAGAAACATCTTAATGTGCATAATTTCCAATCCATCCTCTGATACCAACTATAAAACCTCATACATAAAAATTACATAATACAATGTTAAGTCAATAATTTGAATTTATTTCATATTTATGATATTTTCATATTCGAACGATTAGATAATTTTGCATTGAAAATTTCATAAAAACTAAAATTTATATATAGTGGATATCACTTAAAAAGTATCAATTTCACAGCAATATAAATCATTTTGATAAAAAATTAATTATTTTCTTCATAAATTTTTTATTGACTTCTTAAATTATCTTACATATCATTATACCTTGAAGAAAACTTTTCAAAACATGAGATGAGTATAGATATCATAGTACAGGATACAAAATGAATGAAAACTATTAGTCTTGTGTAAACTTGTAAACCATGTATACATTATCATTAAGTAATTCTCTTCACGTTTAATAATTATTTAATATACTTCACCGAATATAAGATCCGTGTATAACATTTGTTGTTATAGAAAGATTATCGTAAATCCCATAGAAATAAATATGTAACATATAAAGTTAACTTGGGACACAAACATTCATAAATAGAATAACTACAGAGTAAAATTCACTACATATCACTAAATCGAATAGCCACAATACCAAATTCCACACCCAAAGAATTGGAGGTTATAATGTACATACCGAAACATAGTTTATCACGAAACCAACCATAATTGGTTTATCACTACATTAAAATTATTATACCTATAAAAGATAAGAGACTGACATGTTTCCACTTATTTTTTTAAAATAACAATTACATCACTTTCAAGGAAAAAAGTCCATAAAATCTATCAATTCCATCCCTTATATTATATTGGATGACATTCAATCATCCAATTGGATATCGGCAAGTGTTAGGGTAATTTTATTATCTTTATCATATTTTTTTAACATAATTTACCTAATATATCATTAACTGTGGTAAATATAAATTATAGTATTCCCAATTCATAATATCCAACAATATAAAATCTCTCTATTAACATAATTTTTATCCACTTATACCATATATGGAATCCATTTTTCAACATTCTATACAAATAATTTTCAATAATTAATTAAAAATTACTTCCCATTGGTAATGCAAGAAAACATGTTTTTTAAAAGTAATATCCATTAAAATATTAAAATTTATTTATAAGTAATTTAAATGTGAAATTCCCTAAACATAACCACATTGGATTATATTATAAAAATATTATAATTATAATTTAAAAATAATTATAATTATAAACTTTCTATATAAATATATTGGATGAAAAATCACTTTTAAAATTAAATGAAGTATTTTTAAATATTCATTAAAAATGAATATTATTAGAAAAAAAAAATCAACAAAATATAATTTTGATGTCATGCTTCCAAAGAAGAAAAATATTTTTTTAAAAATTACTTATAAATTTTAAATAAAATGGATGAAAATAGGTTCACCATCAAATAATAGTAAAACTACATTTTAAAAAACTAATCATTTTATCCGTGAAATTGAATTTGTTCTTATATCATGCATTAAAAACGTATAAGATGAATTTTAAACATTAAATTGTATATATTAATTATATATTTCATTTAGAAAATCCATATTTAATGATTTTCTTATTTTATAAATTACTTATTTGAATTTAAATAGTTTTAAGAGAAAATAACTCTTTTAATGTAATAGTGTTTTATTTTCAATTATAAATAATTGTTCAAAGAATAGTTAATTAAATTAATTTTTAAAAATTGTTTTAATAAATCAATTAATATTTCTCATTACCACTATTTTAATAGCTAGGTTATATGGTAACATAATAATGCTTATGTTCTATGTGGCTTATTATGTAAACTATCGAACATATTGTCTTTTTTTAACAACTAACATTGATGAAAATTAAAGTATTAGACATATAGGTTTCTATTTAGTTTTGTATTGTTTTTTTAATTTCATCCATGATAATATTCAATAACTAAATCCTAAGTGAGATATAGTGTAGACCTTTGAAAATCATCTCGGAATAGCACCAGATTATATTCCAACTTAACGGATGAAGCCTACAGATCTCTTAAAGATCATGATGAAGTCATTAGACTTAGAAGTGTAGAGTATTATAAGATTCCATACATATAATTATGGTATTACTATATTTTTCACCAATAATGGGGATTTTATCACTTATTTTTTGTGGATTACTATATATTTCAACATCTTATGGTGAATAAATAATATCCATTACCTCATATTGATGACATCTTTTACCAAATATAAGGATTGAAAGTTTCCCCAATATTGTTTTGAGGAAAATCTACCATTAACATCTGGTTATTCTATTAAACATAACACATACAACATTTCATTAAATGTATTACTTTTATGTGTATTTGGTTTTGTCATTCCTCCATGGGAAGATTCCCATAGTTTTCAAGGCCATGATAAATGGAGTTTTCCACCTATATCTAGATTCATTTTTGTAAACATTCGTAGATGATATATAAATGTATTATCATAGATGAAAATTCCATTTCAACCATAAGAGGATAATAAATAATACATATATTGGGAAACATCTATATGCAATGTTCACGCACTCTCACTTTTGGGATGATAAGGTAATCATGTTGGCTCATATCATCTTATATGAAGGAGTATCCATAGAACGAAACACGTAGAGTGCTATAGATTAATATGATTATGAAAATAAATTAATTTAAATACTGAGTTTCATAGGTATGGATAAACATTAAATCACTTTTTCTGTATTACATATTATTTAAACAATCATCTATCTTGAGTATTATTAATAATGTTGTGAAGTTCATATGGTCTGAACCCTTTTGAAGAATCATTTTATAAAACAAAAGGAGGACTACCTAGAATACTAATACTGATTCATATAAGTATTTGGATATGCTTTTTTATTCATTATGATTCATAAATAATTGATATTTTTTAGTTCTGATATATTTTTACTAATTTTTGGGGAATGGTTCACCCCAGCAAAGACCACATGATCTAAATTACCCAAAACATAATCATAAGATAGATGTTGTGGTACATTACCTAATCTTTTGGATGAATTATCTTTTGGGGGAGTTGTTCATAATTCACATAGACATGAAATTTCTCAATTACATTTCCAAATAGAATGAGTTGAATCTCAGTCATCATATATGGGTAGAATACATGTAGAAATTTTACATTTTTGTCTCTTATTCACATGGGAATATAATTATAGTAAAATTCTTCCAGAGACAAAAGGATAAATAACAAGCTATAGAAGAGTCCAATAGTGAGTTGAAATTAATGGACCATTTCCCAATAATTCAACTTAATGCTTATAAATTTGATGGTTATCCATTTGTAGTAGGTTTAATAGGGGAACCTGTCTTTCATAAATTTTGTGGATGAGACAACATTCAGATCATGTAGGGTTATTCCTATGATAAAGATTCATAAGTAAGGACTGAAAAAATGATCGGGTCATCAAATAAAATGAGATATTTCACATCCAAAGACATATTTGGGTTCTTTAAAATATATGAGATGAACTAATTCAGGAGTATCATTCCACTATTTGGGCTATGCAACATGGTCTTAAGCTGAGTTATGATACAATCATTGTCAGTATTGGCAGAAGTAGATGAAGAGGAATATTTTGGATTATATAACATTGTGATACACATTTTTTAAGGAGATGGTGGATCAATAGTGTCTTGATATAATTTTAAATCTAATTTATAGTGAAGAGTGAAAATTTGGATATGCCACAATGGATTTTGTAATATGATTCTTAGAGATCCACTCGAGGAAATGATGTAGTACGAGTGATAATTTATAGGTTGAGCATTGTCATAAAAATTATATAAACCTAGGATATTTGTATTGTAGTTTAGCATTGGATTCCTTACATTTTTGATATTTTACACCATCACGGTGTTCCCTATTCTATCATATATGTAGAGATCATCGATTTAAATCAATTTTTTGGTAGGGGTTATATGAAGAAATGTAATCACTATTGAATTTGTGTATATCTTACCACAATAAATCTGATTTTTGTTTAAATAATATAACATGGATTTTAGAGGACATGCTTCAAGAAATTTTTTGTGATTTTTTAGGATCTTGAGAAAAAAACGTACCCCTATTTGATTTTAAAACAATGATGGATTCCATGTTACTATTCAAGTTGATCCTTATAAGTCCATATACAAGAGCTTGTGTTATTCAACAGTATTAACATAAAAGGAAGTGGAGGACATGCTACTAGGACCTATTCACATTCATGATACTTCATAATAGGTGAGGATTATTAAGAATAGTTTGTATACAAATAACTACAGGAAAAAGAATTATACTGATTTTTTTCGTCATCCTCTGGTGTTTGAAGTGGGACATCAAATATTTTATCGGGGTTTTATAAGAATATGTATAAGATAGATTCATATATATAAAAACTTATCAACTCACTATGTTGGATCCGTAGATATCTTTTATATAGATATGATATTATCCTTTTAGTCAGATTTACCATAGGGGGAAAAATCCTTGCATGATTTCTTCCTTGTATTGCAAATTTTAAATTACTACTACAACCCATATCATTTTTTTGACCTTGAATATATTGATAAAACGGAACATAAAACCCATTAAGAGCATATCATATGTACTGTTCATTAGATAATGAAGGATCTATGTGTCATGTTAGTTCCTATAGTGTTGGGGTTTTGAAAGAACAACTATTTTTTTAGAAATCTCCTAGAACAGAGAGCCCAACAAACATGATCCATCCCAAGCAATTTTCTTATATAATGCTTCACCACCCTTAAAAGAGTTTCTCTAGGATTATTTTTTTTGAGGTAAAGTGGTATTATCTTAGAATATTCAATGTCTAATGAATAATTATGTTAATATACATAACCACCTATTTGGTACCAATGATTGGATTTTGAGGATAATGACATGTTGAGTTATTCCTAAGACCTTTTATAGAATGAAGATCCATATTTTTAAAATATTGGCTCTGCTAAATGGTTACAAAATTGAATGTTCTAAAAATGGCACTAAACTATGTGGTTTTCTCAGAATCACATTATAGGGATAAATGGTTCTCTAACCATTCATCCAACGAAACAAAACTGTGAAAGTGATGCATAGTTTTTTCTATCAAGGAAATTCATGCATTTTGTAAATTGTTAGTAAAAATGTGTGATATGCCACAGTGATGGGTAAAATGGATTCTATGTATATCATTTTTTGGTGATGGGTTTATCCAAATATTTTTCCAAACAAAATTAAACCTCAAAATTCTGTGAATTTATCTTTTCCCCACTATGATTTTAGACAAAATCCTTGTATTTATTCATCCCTATAGTGGAACTAAATCTCTAGAATCCCTCCTTCCTCTCAAGGGTTGGAATTGAGCTACCTTATTCCTTAAAAATATAGTTTCTTTTACATTATCTGTTCTAGATGTATATCTGAATGATCTTTGTCTGTATTTCATCATTTCATAGATTAACACGCCATATTTGGCACTATTTTTTTGTGAGCTAATATGCCCTATTATTTAAAAATTTGTCTTCTATTAAAATTTAACTTATTATATATAAAATAACAATGTTATATTTAATGAGTATTCATCCAAAATAATATTGCAGTTGGTTTAGTTATATTTCCATCATGTCACTATTTTATATGATAACTTATTTTCCTTGCACCAGGCCCTTCCATCAACACTTCCAAAATGTAATTTTAAATAAATTAAATTGTGTCTCCATACATTGGTTCATTCCATCATTCCATGGATCAATTTAAGGGGATAAAAACATTAAAATGACACACCGATATGGGTGACTATATAAAGGACCTAGAACATGATGCATTGGAATAAATTTGAGCTACCAATTGTTGTGTATTTAATTTCTCTTGTGTATCTAATATATTTAAAATTGTACTAATGTAAAATGTTATTCTATATGTACAATCTCAAAAATTAAGGTTTTAGATAGAATTAATCATAATAATTGGATTAGACAACATGAAAAAAAATTAGTTTAATAGAATGAGTTTATTTATATCTATGATTTTTCCTTTATACCTACTTGAGGTTGATTCAAGGGTCCCAAATAAGGATGCCTTAGATTTTATCATCAAAGTGAAAAGTTAAATGTTTTTATTAAATTATAAAATGAGAGGAATGATAAATTGTTTCCCATTTAAAATACCTAGAATAGTATCACTTGAATGATATCTTTATATAACATAAGAATGATAAATTGATTCCATGTGGGTTTTCTTGGATGTGTCCATTGTAAATGTCTTAATACCATGTCCCATGAATCAAATGGGTCACTATCTGATATACTGTGTATGATCTGAGTGGTTCTTAATTATATATATTACGATGTGAGATATAATTGGGTTCTATATTTTTAATTTCACGGATGGAATCCTATGATGAAATGTTTTAAAGTACATTTGGTGTTATACATTGGTTTATTTTTACAAAACACCTTGTAAGATCATAATATGAAAAATAATTATGAACTATGGACGTGTCCTTATATCCAGACAACATGATTAGGTTTGGCCCATGATTTATAATTTTCTATTAGATGTTCTATTTCTATCTCTATTCTTAAATTCCATGACAGTTATGAAACTACTTATAAGTACATACAAACACATTGTGCTTACACTTGAGGTCATGAATATTACTAAGTATCATTATATATATATTCACATACACGCATATATGTATATGAGTTAATTATATATACATACTCTTATATTTATATTTAAATACTCACATTGGGTGAACCTTATTAGGCGAATAATAGCTTAGGTCGAAATAGGTAGTGCCATTCAATTATCCCTTGAATAAACCATATCTGATTGGTTATATTATTCCTATCTTATATTTATTATTCCTGGTACACTAATCATATTATATACATAGACATGATAGATCAATAAACCATTAGTTGGGGCATAATGGGTATATCTAAGACAAAAGATGGGCTAATTATTGGCACCCAAACATAACTTATGTGTTTAGGCACCGAAAAAGTGAATCATCCAACATTGGATGGCTGACATACTATCCTAGGATGGTGTTTGGGGAATGTGGGAAGATCATATGATCATGATTCTAGGGGGAACATATTTTTTTTATTCATTTTCTTGTTTAGAAGTTTTGAAATTTATGTACACATTATGCGATATTAAAACGCCTTATGAATTACATCATTACATGATTATCATTTCTATGTATGATATTAATTTAGATTTTGCTTATTTAATATATTAGAATGATTTATTAATCCTATTATGGTTATTAATATTTTGTTTTATCTCCTTATAATTATTTATCCTATTAAGATAAATTTACTCCTAAAGAAAAATATCTTAGCAGTCACACCCTAGTTTCTTTATAATATTTTAAAACCTCTTTGTTACTAAAAGGTGAATTAGAGGCCGTGTGGCCAATCACGTACTATTTCTTATGAATGGAACATGTTTGGGAACATAAAATATAATGGATGTTAAAAATGATGTAAATACCATTTATATTCAGTATATATATATATATATTAGAGTTACCTAAAAAATTTGATATTTATAATGACATACACCATTCATGGTGATATTTTTCCTTATGTAAGTATTAATGTTGTTACGAATTTATCAATTAAGTAATGTAAGATAGTTTCAATACATATTCCCTTTATATAATCAGTTATATGTCATATATATCACATATATTAAATAAGTAAACCTTTTTAACATTTTATTTAACGTTTATATTGAAAAAAATTACATTAAGTCATTTGGTAGTAGTTCATCACACACAAGATAAACATTATCGTATTCCCAATAAAATGGAATGTGAGATTTTATATTTGATATATTAATTAAATATGTATACTTATGTTACAAATTTTTTAAATAATCAATCAATATATAATTTTCACCATCAATGTAAAATGAAATATTAAAAACCCCTCATATAGGTTTGTGAGGTTGTAGTCACACATATATACGTGGAATGTTATTCTTTTCAAATAGATTAGAGGGAATGAATGTATTGTTGATCATTGGTTGTTTCAGTAATATCATTAATTACTTTTTTTTGTTTTGGTACTCAAAACTATGATATTTAAATTATATAAAATAATTATTTTTACATTCAATTCAAGAAAATGATATATTTTGGAATATTTTCCTTATTATGGAAATATATATAATTCATTAATACATTGGACAATATCTATTAAATGTATTTTTAATTTTTTTTGAAGTATTATGGAACCAAATATAATACAAAACATTCATATGAATAACATATGGTTTGGAAAACCTATGTTTATGGAAATGAATATATAAAACAACCTACAATTGGAAGAAACACTATATTTAAGGAATAAATTTAGGGTTCATCAATAATAATTTTTTAAACAAAATTACTTCATCTTCAAAAATATTGTAGTTTATCACTATGGTATAGAACCCTATATTTCAATTGTTAATTATTATGTTTTAAATTATATATATTATTGTTGATTTCTAAAGTGGTATCAATATAATTAAATTTATCATTATATTTGTTTTATGACCTATTTAGTGTCTCATACTCAATATAATAAATCATTCATATTTTACAGGGATGTTATGACTCTCTTTGAAATATTTTGAATTCAAATAATCACCATTTTTTATGGTGTATTTTTGAATCATTTGACCAATAATAGTTCGACAAGCATTATAAATATTTAGATGATCATCTAATTTAGATTTAAATATATATACTAACAAAATGATATATTCATCTGAAAATAATAATTTTTATGATTATAGATAATAGTGTGTCATCACCTTCAAAGATTCAATATAGAGACATCCATTTATTGATCTTGTTGATTGATCGAACTCACTATAGTGATTTTCACTACTTCTATATCATATTATAAAATAATATTATTCATGTTCACCAACGAGTTTGGGAGATTTACCCTTTAAATATATATGTGTTTATTCATTTTTCTAGAATTTTCTCTAATTCCATATAATAAAAGATTCTATAGAAAAATAGATTTTTTTGTTTCTTGTTTATGTTTTTCATGATCATGAATATCTTTTAGTACCTTCTAAAACAATTATTGAAACCTATTTTTCTTAATCAAATCAATATCTATTGATTTATTGGGGAAACAACTACATAGAAATTGTTGTGGTTGTTAAAGAGTATCTACTTCTTATCATATTTTGTGTATATTTTGGTCCCCTATATTAGATCTAGATGCCTTGGTAGAATCTATATTACAATGGGGTCAACAAACTATAATCAGTTGTAGAATTAAATGGTAATGAAAATAGTTGTAAAAATCATAATGTTTATGAAAATATTATTAGTGGAGTGGACTATGATATCTTTGTTCCCTATAATATATATACATTTATATGTTCTTTACCTTATTTTTTCCTGATACTTACTCAAATTTAAGTGAGAAATAATGAATCTAAGTATAATAATAGATTTTTATTGAATTTATCAATTATTTTAAAGGTTCACAATTAACCCCCCTTCTGTGTCTTCTCTATAGTAATCCATTTATATTTGACATATAAAATTTGTATGAAAGGAAATTATTTATTGATATATTTCAATTTTATTAAATCTATGATAATTTTGTTTCTATATGATTCAAAAAATTATATTTAATTGTATCACTTTTATCTAAAAAAATTGAGTTAAATATTCAGGCAAGGAATAATCATGAAATTGATGAACATAATGAGGGTATATCAATGATCTATGCTCCATAATTTAATAGTGATATTTTTTCCTAGAAAGCATGCATGATTATTTATTTGAGAATTCATCGAATATTTTTTTATTTTAATAATTTAAATTGTTATGAAATTCATTAGGATGATCTATAAAAATGGGATTATAATCAAGAATAGCAATATGATACATTTTTAAGAGAAATCAATTATACTTTTAGTTTCTTAAAGAATGATATGTATAATAGAGTTTTTCAATTTTCAATTTCACGTCATATTTGGTAGAATATATCTATTTATTATAAAGAAACATAAAATATCTCATAAATATGATAAAACTCTTCAATATTCATGTTTTATTATATTATAAATCGTTTCATCGAAAATATCATAGAGATGAATGAATGAATGATTGAAATTACTAATAGTGATTCAACATTTGGATATTAACATAATAATGTACATAATGTGTTACAATTACTTATATTTTACACCTATGGTGTAATTTAATAATCCTTCTTTATGGAAATTGAAATCAGATGAATAAAAATAATTGAAATAACTAACTGTATCTTGTATGATATATGATGTTGAGATGTAAGACGAAGAAAAAAATGATTTTAAATGTGGATAATTTTTTTGAAAAAATAACATGGATTAGTCATCTGATTTAGGTAATTATGACATAGATAAGAATTGGTAAAATATATTAGATGGTATTGAAAAGTAATAAAACAATATAAAAAAGTAATTGATGAAAATATATGATGTGATTTCAATAAGAAATGTAATAAAAAGTTCCAATTTATTTTATTTAAATATCATAGTAAAGCTGGTTGTAAATGAAAACAAAAAATATATGATTACCACAAGGAGTAATTATATAGGTTAAAATGATGAATCATATTCAAATCATGATATTGAACATACAACCAACTGGTATGTTTTATGTCTCATTCTCATGAGGTACAATCCTATTTCTCTCAGAACTCAAATTCTAAAAAACATTGTTATGTTGAATAAAATAATTATTTTATTATTCTACATGATAAAATTGAATAATTAATGAATGGTCATTGAAAAAATATAAAATTTTATGATTATGTTTTGTATTATAATGAAATATTTTTAAAAGATATTGTTGATTTAAAATATATTTCTTTTAGAAATTAGTATAATCTATATGAAACAAAAATTAAATAATTATTGGTTTATTTGAGAAATTCAATCATGCATAAAATATTATTTATAAGGAGAAAAACAATTCAATCAAATACTATGTAAAAATAAAAATTCATAAAGTAAAACATAGAATAGGTAGTAATGTTAAAGACCAAAATAATTTAGGTATTACATTATTTGGATCTCATTTTAAATAATTACATAGAAATTTAAAAGAATTTATTTTATAATTAATGTACATTATGAAAATTAATGATGTTTTAGGAAACATCATTTTTTGGTTATAAAAACGTTTAATATTTAATTTATTTATTTAACCATAATAATTGAATATCTACACAAAATAATTATACATAGTTACCAAATACCTTACGATCTAACATTTCTAGACACAAAATCATATGGGTTCAAATGGGATCCTATATTTGAGGATTTTTAAGAATACAAAAATGAACTACATAATTAAATTATTATGTGGTTTTTTGAGAGGTAATTGGAAATATATATCTTAAAAAAATGAGATGTCAACTCTAATGTGATTTGATATAAAAAATTGATAGAACAAGAACTAATAAAAAAACAAAATTTTCATTTTTTAATATATGGGTTTCAATTTCATTAATAGTTATATATTGTGGTAAAGGTATTATTTAATCCAAATAAAGCAATACTTCCTTCCTGTATAAAATAAAAACATAATGATAAGTCCATATAAATATATATATTAATTCTTAAACTATTCAAATTTGGTTATAAAGACATATATTATTTATTTAATATTTAAACATATTATTATTGTTAAATTTAATAATATTTATTATTTTTACATAATAATTTTTCATATATTAAAAATGTTTTAAAATTCTAAAATCTATAATTATTCTCCATTTTTTAACATGTGAATGTGAATAATCAAGATAAATTTATAAAAAAAACTTATCAATATCTCATAAAACCCTAGACTTTAATTGTAATAATAATATATATTTTTATCTTGTTCCACTAAATATATTTTTTAAAAAATCTAAAAATATTCCAAGTATGATGAAGTGATCAAGATCTTCTTATTTATGGAAATGTATTTCTTGGAAGACAATGAAAAGTAATCCTTTTATAGATATTCTAATGGAAATATTAGTTTCTTATATCAATGATTCATTCTAAAAATAATTGGAAATATATAAATAATGTAGCATTATGAAGAACTAGAAGGGTTATCATTTAAAATAGTTAATGTTGAAATGTCTTATAAAGACCTTCTTTTTGAGGATAAGGATTTGAATATATAAGTATTTAAGATGAATGTTAATCTAAAAAATTCTAAAAATTAATATATAGACCTACAAAATAATTCAATTTTGAAATATGTAATTGATACACATAAAAGTAAGTATCATAATGTGGAAAAAATATTAATTTAAAAATAAGACATTGAATCATTTAATGTGTAAATGTTACATTAGATGATGTAACTTAGATAGGAAACTTTTACTATGTTAGATCATTATGATATGAAAATATTATAATTTGTTTCACTATATAAATGATATAATGACGTTAAATGTAGAATAGTACCATAATGTATAGTATTAAAATTATTTACTGAAATGTTTTATAATTTTGGAAGTGTTGATAATATATAAAATCCTTTATAACACCATAAATTTTCACAAAATACAAATTATGTTCTATATCTAACATTTCATTTTGTTTAAATATTACGATTAGTTAAAATATGTGATATTAATTATTTCAAAATTTATTTTTTATTATTTAGATATCTTACATTTAAATAAGATCATAATGTTTGAATTTTATTAGAAAACTCAATGCACATGGTCAATTAGTCCATTAATATGATAAAAAAAGTAGTAAATGTTAAATGATAATCTCAATAATAAAATATGGAAAAGTTATATTTATATTTCATCAAAATATATTATTTAATTATATGAAACAAACTATGGCTGAAGAATTTTTTTAAAATATTTATCAAAGGTTAATGAATGAATTAGCTGACATAATACAATTGATACAAACATTAGTTATTCATTACTTAATAATATTTATGTTCTCAAGGATTTTTGATTTAATCTTCTTTTATTATGTAAGGAGATGATTACATTAAAACATTTTATTCACATCATATAGATGTAAAAAATGTGTGTAAATTTATGAGAGATTTATTTGTCATAAATTTATATGAATATTCTGTGAAAATAAATAATAGTCATTAAATAGATTTATTTCCTATTTAAATTTTAGTATTTATTTTATTATTTTTTTAATCTTCAAAAGGAAGAGATTGTTGAGAATGTGATGATTAATTTTTTTTAATAATTTGTTTTCATGATCACAGAAACCTAAAATAATGTTATTATTTATTATTTATGGGTTTTTCAAGAAAAATGGTATTCATTGGCATATTTATTTTTATTCTGGTAGCATATAAAAGTAATTAATACGTTATAAAATATTTTTATAAAGTACTGTAAATGTGTTTTGATGTATTTTGGAAAAACTATTCATTCCCTTCATTTGTAAGTTTAATTTATTGTCTGGATACCCTATGTTATTGGATTAATATTGACCAAGAACAATAAATATTGATGAAATATTAGGTTTAAGGAATAAATGTGTGGTCCATCAACCCTAATTTTGTAAACAACGACTCATTTTCAACTTTGATTTAATAGTTTATCACTATCAGAATGAACCATATGTTTGATTGATCATCAAAAATATTTTAAATTAATAACTTTACCATTTCCTCTTTAACGATCTCCCTAGAAGTATATATCTCATTAAGACTTTTTTCCCAAGACATCAATGTCTCATATTAAATAGTTTAAATCACTCATATTTTTAATGGATGTGATGAATTTTTTTATTTATTTTGAATTAAAATACATGAAATGTATGTTTGGTATTAATGGAATCATTGGACATGGAGTTGTTCCATCTATAATATAAATAATGACATTATCATCATCTAATTATATGAATTTAATTTAATACAGAAGATATATTCATTGAAAATAGAATTTTTTTCATTGCAAATTATATTTATTCATCTCCCTCATAGCTACAAATTGGATACATATAGATTTTGATCTTATTGACCAACTTGACTCGTTCATATTGTTTTCGATGATGGATATCTTATTATTATATTTTTTATTTCATGATTCACAAATAGTTTTTCATGGTTAATCATATGATACATAAATAATTATTACTCTATATGGTTTTTATCTAATAATATTTTAATAAATATTTTGAATCCTTGAATATTGTTTTGTTACTACTATTTGTTATTGAATATCAAATTTATAGATTTTTTGTTTCGATAACTGTGAGGGAATGAAATAAATCTCAATAAAATAAATAACCATTTCATTATTTGATTATCATCAACGTGGACTCATTCATAGTGGTGAAATAGTATCTGAATCATGAAAAAATCAACAGAGATTTTGGTTCCCTATAAAAGAACCAGAAACCATTATGAAATACTCATTATAAATGTGTCGAAAGTCTATAATTTGTTGTAGATGTCACTGGTAGAAGTCCATACAAGCTAAAATCACAAAATATATGGTGAGAGCATTGATTGAGTGTACTAGGGGATATTTTTTTCCATAAACCACTATACATCACTATTTTCTTATCGTAATTTATTTATTCCTCTTAATCTTCTTTCATAAATAAAGAAATAGTCACTGTATAATAATATAATATAACTGAACCTATCATTGATTTTATCGGATAAGAATTCACCCCCTTTAGTGTCTTTGTCATCATAATTCCAAAATATTTTACATATCAAGTTGGTGGGATATAATAATTATAAAAAAATAATAATATTATATATAAATTTAATAATCATTTGATCCATTATTTAGGGTAGATGAACAAATATGAATAGCATCACTTCATGAGGTAGAATCCCTTAGTACAGTTGATCAATGCTTTCATTCACCATTATATCTATGTGGGCACTAATATAGGATATTCCGATAATTTAATAGAATATTATTATAGGAAATATACAATTGTTATTAAACACTCATTATTGAAATAGATTAAAAGATGTCTAATAAGAAAGAACACACATGTTTATGAATTTTACCTCTTCTTAGGAGAGCCTCTATGTGATGACCCAGACTCTCTTGGTCCTTCGCTTTCCCAAAATCCGGGTTCTAAAGGAGTGGCGTCTCGGTGAGACCGATAGGCGAGACCGATCGGGGAGACCGATCGGCGAGACCGATCGGGGAGAATGATCGGCGATACCGATCGGCGAGACCGATCGGTGCGACCGATCGGTGAGACTGATCGGCGTCCCCCGGCCTTAGCAAGTTGTTTACAGTAGCGCTCCATTGCATAAATAGGGTTTTAAACCCTATTCTGACTTCTTTAAGCATGTTTTTGAGACCCGTAACGCCCATAAGAGTTTTAATTAAATGCTTCATCAATTCATGAGTCAGCTTAAACCACCTGACCCCCTTTTTGTGACGAGTGGAGCCATGTGGTCAACCCATGACCCTCGTGCCTTACGCGGTTTCACATTTTCACCTCAACCGTCCCCGGCTCTTATAAACAAAGGTTTAGCCGTGGTTTCTCCTTTCCTCAATCGTGGCTTTTCACAAATAGCTTCTGCTGCATCGGGCGCATCGTTACCCGTAAAGTTCTGCGCCCCCGGCCAAAACATCGATCATCTATCAACAAGTAGGGAATTTCTCCATTGTCTCTCTCTTTTGTGTATCATGCGGGTTGGGCGTGCTTTTGATTATGAAGGATTGGGTAAACCAGACCTAATTAAAGATAATGAACGATTTTTATAAAGAAAGAAGAGGGGGGCTGTGATGGTTGATGTTGTCTTATACTTTTATGTTGTTTCTTCTGTGACCATTTTGTCACGACCCGCCTTCACCAAAAGGAGGGAAGGGTCAGCAGATTTCTAGGCCCTTCCTTCTTTATGTTTAAGGAGAGATAATGACCCCCGAAACCGGCCTTCAATAGGTCCCGGAGTGGTGACTAGCACCAAGGGTATAGAAATTTCTTACAAATGGAAGGCATTACCCTTTTTATTTTATAGGATCGAGAGATAAGGAGAAGAAAACCCAACAACACCAAGGAAGAAAGAAAAGTAAAGCCAAAAGTAAACCATTCCCACATGCATGTTTCAAAATTAAAAGCCACAAGGTGAAAAAGGTTAATACACGGTATGTACCAAAGGGAAAAATAAAAACAACAACTGAAATTGCTCCAAAGGTCCGAGCTAGTAAGGTCCTGCGTGATCCCCGAAGTCCTCCTGGAAACCTGAAAGCAGTTTTATATATCTAGGTTGAGCATACAAGTACACTCAGTAGGGAAAACCAAGACTCTCGTGCACAAGTGGGAGAACATACTAAAGTATCATGATAAAAAGAGTAAACCAAACACATAACAAGGAAAACTATCCATCCCATGCCTCACCAAGGCTCACTCCCCAAATAACGCAAGTCATGTAATATATATAATAAGAGCACATCGATGTTTGGGTACCCCGCGCCACTTTCCCACTGGTTATTGAGACATCCTACGCATCGGACCAATCCCGCCATTCTCACCACAGTCCCCCTGCCACACCCTCCCAGACACACCTGTGCCACAACCACACGCAGTCCCACTGCCGAAATCCCACCCGCACACACCTGGGACTCAACCGCACGTAGTCCCACTACTGAATCCCGCCCGCACACACCTGGGCCACAACTGTCACATGTAACCATGCCTGCAAACTCCTAGGCCAGATCAACCACCACCACGCCCGAAGACACCTGGGCTAAAGGATCCACTGCCACACCCGAAGACACTTGGGCCGCATTCCGAAGATGCTTGGGAAACCACCTGCTGCACACACCTGGCCAACCACCACACTACCAAGCCCGAAGGTTCTCATTCTGTCACGACCCCCCTTCACCAAAAGGAGGGAAGGGTCATCAGATTTCTAGGCCCTTCATTCATTAAGTTAAAGCAGAGATAATGACCCATGAAACCCGCCTTCATCTTAATGAAGGAAGGGCCTAGCAATTTGTTGACCCTTCCCTCCTTTTGGTGAAGGCTGGTCGTGACAGAATGGTATCAGAGGCAGATGGTTGAGAGATAGGATGGAGTCTGGATTTAGGCATAGAGAGGATTGGATGGGATGGTAAGGAAATGGTGTTGGGTGAACTTGGAGCGTGAATTAGGCCAGGGAAGACCGGCTAGGACACGAGATTTTAGGGCCCCCCGTGATCCGATGCAAGGACTCTGGACCTACCGAACGACCAAGTGAGTCCACACTGATTGCAGGGTAGAGAGCCTAGGAAAGGTACATGAATCATAATGACTTGTGTTCTTGTGTTTCTGGGATGTCTTGGGAGTTAAGAATAAGTTAAATTTTAAGATGTTTTAAGAACGATATTCTGCACTACATGGGCTTAGGCATTCCTTGTATACCTTGCAGCTATGGCACCTGGAAGGCGACCACATGTGGTACAGGCAATCGAGGCCCCGTAGACTACATTGGGTGATCGGTAGAGAGCTGATCGAGAGGGAGAGGATGTCCTGTGGAAGAATACTCTTCAAACCTTCCAGCGACAGGACCTCGAGAAGTATGAGGACAACACCTCCTATATGAAGACGGAAGTCTGGCTAGGGGAGCTAGTTATAGCCTTCGGCCTGATTTGGGCCCCGACCGAGTAATGGGTTCCTCTGGCCGTTATCCAGATGCGGGGAGGGGCACGTCAGTGGTGGATTCTTTACCTGGGGGAGAGGAGAGAGTCTGAGGTGGCTTGGGTGGATTTCGAGAAGGAGTTCCGGGCGGAATTCATCTCCTCGACGATGATGGCAGAAAAGAGGCAGGAACTACTCTCCCTCCAGCAGGGGAGTATGTCTGTGAGGGAGCTAGGGATAAAGTTCAAGGACCTCCGATGTTTTACTCCGGACCCCTTTCCCGACGAGGAGTCTCAGGAAAGATGTTTGGAGGAGGCACTCCGACCCTCCCACCAGTATGTTGTTACCCCCTTTACCCTGCTGACGTACTTGGAGGTCCAGAAGAAGTCCGAAGTGGTGGTGAAGATTCATGATCTAGGGGGAGTGTCGCGAGAGGGGATCTAGATGGGACCATCGAAGGGGAAAGTCGTCAGCACCAGGCCTCCAGCATCAGGACCTTCTAGGTTCCGACCTGCAGGGAGCAGGCCGCAACAGTTTATGTTTCGATCCCCCAGCCCTCGCCCTTTTCCTATGGGCCCGGGACCGCGATGCTTCATCTGTGGGAGCCCTGGGTATCTCCGGAGTCAGTTCCCAGACCGGGTGCAGTAGAACAGTGGTAGTCAGCCCCCGCACCGGCCCTAGCAGAAGCTTCTAGCTAGACCTTTCCAGCAGCTGCAGCAGGGACAATGGGCTCCCGCTCCTCCGTGGGCAGACGTAGGAGGAGGCCGACCTCAGGGTGCTCCACAGGGACCTCGACCAGGGCATGGTCGTGGAGGTGGCCGATAGCCGAGAGGCAGGGGAGCTGGGCGTGGATTGTTTCATGCTGCAGAGGCAGCAGTTCCCGCAAGGCCAGAGGTTGTTCGAGGTACGATCAGTCTGTTTAGCACTCTTTCTTATGCTTTGTTCGATACCGGTGCTTCACACTCCTTCATTGCACCCAGCCTAGCTCGTTCCTTGGGTCTAGATGCCGAGAGACATCGAGTTCCCTTGTGTTGAGCACACTAGTTGGAGGCCAAACCGACTTGTTGTTTGTTTGTCGGGGATGTAAACTGATGATAGGGCCACATGAGTCAGTTAGGGTTCTTACTCTGCTACAGATTCAGCCATACGATGTCATCCTAGGCATAGAATGGATATTTTCTTGTGTGCGCCGTCATCGACTGTTTTCGAAGAAGGGTGGTGTTCTCAGACTTGGACAGCCGGCGTGTTACCATCACCGCCGAGCGGAGCAGTCCAAAGGGAAACATGAGAGAGGAACCTCTCCTCTCCTTGTTGACCGAGATAACGGTAGAACCAGTAGATTCCGAAATGGTTGAAGTGCCAGAGATCGTCCGTGAGTTTATGGACATCTTTCCTAAGGAGGTGACGACTCTACCCACTCGACGTGATATCGAGTTCGGGATAGACCTACAGCCCGGAACTCGTCCAATCTCGATGGCTCCTTACCGTATGGCACCTTCAGAGCTACGGGAGTTTCAGATACAGATTGATGATATGATGAAGAGGGGTTATGTTCATCCGAGAGCGTCACCGTGGGGTGCTCCGGTGTTTTTTCCAAAGAAGGAAGATGGTGGCCTTAGGTTGTACATAGATTACATTAGGTTGTATCAGGTGACAATCATGAATCGCTACCCTCTCCCAAGGATAGATGATCTTTTTGACCAGCTGAAAGGGGCAGGATGGTTCTCAAAAATCGACCTGCGGTCTGGGTACCACCAGTTGAGGGTGAAAGAGAGTGACATCCCAAAGATAGTGTTCAGGTGTAGGTATAGACACTTCGAGTTCGTAGTCATGTCCTTCGGTGTTATGAACACCCCGGCTGTGTTCATGGGGGTTATGAAATCCATCTTCCGAGAGTACCTGGATCAGTTCGTGGTTGTGTTCATCGACGACATCCTGGTCAACTCTAGATCATATGAGGACCATGCAGTGCACCTAAGGACAGTTTTGGAGGTCCTCTGAC
The DNA here is from genome assembly GCA_963277665.1 of Viscum album. NCBI lineage: Eukaryota > Viridiplantae > Streptophyta > Magnoliopsida > Santalales > Viscaceae > Viscum > Viscum album. The sequence goes on from OY728119.1 coordinate 1,389,969,910, forward strand.
ATCACCATCTATATGGGAAGTTTTCAAAATGAAAGTTCTGTACACGAGAATTGCACTTCCTCGGGCACATAATGTCTGAGCAGGGGGTAGTGGTCGACCCATCAAAGGTTGAGGCAGTTGTTTCTTGGGCAGCACCCAAGAAAGTCGCATAAGTCCGAAGATTCCTCGGGCTGGCGGGTTACTACCGGAGATTTGTACCTAACTTATGCCGAGTAGCAGCCCCTTTGACGGCCCTGACCATGAAGAACCAAGCCTTTGTATGGAGTGAGCAGTGCCAGTCAGCCTTCAGCTATCTGAAGGAGAAGTTGGTCAGTGCCCCAGTGCTGAGATTACCAGAAGAAGGGGTGGCCTGTGAGGTATTCTTCGATTCTTCGGGACAGGGCCTGGGATACGTGTTGATGCAGAGACAAGGGGTGATCTCTTATGGGTCCCAACACCTTCGTTCCCATGAGCGTAATTATGCCACCCACGACCTAGAGCTTGCAGCGGTCGTTTTTTGTGCTAAATTTATGCCGGCACTACCTCATCGGGGAACGCTTCGTGGTCTTCACGGATCACAAAATCTTGAGGTATATCTTCTCCCAGCGGGAATTAAACTTGCGACAATGGAGATGGGTGGAGTTCCTCCAGTATTACGACTTTGAGATCTCTTATACTGAGAAAAAGGGCAATGTGGTGGCCGATGCCTTGAGAAGGAGGACGCAGAAGGATGCGGTCCGAGAGTCGGTGGATACCTGGAACGCAATGGAAGAGTTGGCTGCCTTACACCTAGATGTGATGATGGATAGCAGCAGAGGATGCCTATATCAGATGACAGTGCAGTCATCCCTGTTTCAGTAGGTGTTGGAGTCTTAGTGGGGAGACCTAGGGTGTGAAGTGATGCATGACCAAGTTGACCAGGGCAATGCTCCGGAAGGATGGACCGAGGATGGTCAGAACCAGATGCTTTTCCAGGGAAGGTTGCTTGTCCCAGAGGCGATGCGTTGCAAGGTTCTCAGTGAGTTCCACAACTCACCCCTAGCGGTACTCCCAGGTGTTTCCAAGATGTAGTAGGGGTTGGAGAGGCAGTTTTGGTGGCCTGGAGTTAAGCGAGCAGTGATAGAGGTTGTGGCCAAGTGCCTAGTGTGTCAGCAAGTGAAGGCTGAACACCGAGTTCCAGGAGGCCTACTACAGCCCCTAGATGTCCCCGAGTGGAAGTGGGATGACATCTCAATGAATTTTCTCACGGAACTACCCAAGGTCCAAGGAGAGTACGACACCATCTGGGTGGTAGTGGACAGGTTGACGAAATCGGCTCACTTTCTGGCGATCAGGGAGTCGAGTGCTATGGATGCTTTGGCACGAAAGTAAGTGGATGAGGTGGTTCGGTTGCATGGAGTTCCAGGGTATATAGTCTCGGATAGGGATGCACGGTTTACCTCACGAGTCTGGAGAGGGTTTCAGCATGAGTTTGGCACCCAGTTACGCCTTAGCACTACTTTCCATCCCCAGAAAGATGGACAAATAGAGCACACCATCCAGACCTTGGAGGATATGCTGCGAGCATGTGTTCTGGACTCAGGAGGATCGTGGGTGCAATACTTTCCTCTGGTAGAGTTTTCCTACAACAATAGATACCACTCTACCATTGGCATGGCCCCGTTTGAAGCCTTGTATGGGAGGCCATTTCATTCTCATGTGTGTTGGACCGAAGTAGGAGAGGCCAACATCCTTGGTCCGGAGGTGGTGCAGAACACGACAGAGAATGTTCAGCTCATTCGGGAAAGGATGAAGGCAGCCCAGGACCGACATAAGTCGTATGTTGATACCAGGAAAAGGCCCTTAGAGTATTAGGTTGGAGACCATGTGTTCTTAATGGTCTCCCCTCGACGTGGGCAGCGAAGGTTCGGCAAGGGGAGTAAGCTTTCTCCCACTTTCATCGGGCCCTTCCAAGTGTTGCGGTGGGTCGGCGAAGTGGCTTACCAGCTAGCGTTTCCACCACCGCTACTAAGGATACATGATGTCTTTCATGTGTCCCAGCTCTGTCGGTATCTGCACGATGATTCACACGTCCTTGATTGGGGTGAGCTGGACATCGAGGACGACTTGACCTTTGTGGAGAGACCAGTGGTGATCGAGGATCACAATGAAAAGGTGCTTCACGGGCGGACCATTCCCTTGGCTCGCGTGTTGTGGAGACCTGGTGGGCTTGAGGAGAGTACGCGGGAGAGGGAAACACAGATGCGTACCCAATACCCAGAGTTGTTTTAAGTTTTGTTCCATGTTGTGATAGAAATTTTTGTCTATTGGCTATGAAATGTACTGTTTTTCTTCCTCTTCTTGTGCGAGAAAAGCCCCGGATATGGGGAAAGTGAGAACCTGACCCCTAATCAAGACGCATTAAGGTGGATGTGATTAATCCCGTGCGGGCGAGTCAGTGTCGCAAAAAGCGGATAATATCTTGACATGGGGGAGGAGACTCCCCAACCCACATGCCCGGGCAGTTTGGCATGGTATGTTGCTTGGTTCGTGACAGGAAGATTTTCTTAGTTAACGATGAGGTTCACTCTTGAGAGGTATCTTTTGGGGTGGTTGTTCGGACCCGCCCTTTCCTTATGGGTTGTTCAAATTCTCGGGGACGAGAATAGTTTGAGAGGTATCTGATGTGATGACCCAGACTCTCTGGGTCCTTCCCTTTCCCAAAATCTGGGTTCTAAAGGAGTGGCGTCTCGGTGAGACCGATCGGTGAGACTGATCGGCAAGACTGACGATCGGTGAGACCGATCGGCGACACCCAGCCTTGTCAAGTTGTTTCCAGTAGCACTCCTTTGCGTAAATAGGGGTTTAAACCCTATTCCAACTCATTTAAGCATGTTTTTAAGACCCGAAACGCCCATAAGTGTATTAATTAAATTCTTCATCAATTCATTAGTCGGTTTAAACCACCCGACCCCATTTTTGTGACGAGTGGAGCCGCGTGGTCAACCCACGACCATCGTGCCTTACACAGTTTCGCGTTTTCACCTCAACCATCCCCAGAACTTATAAACTAAGGGTTATCCGTGGTTTCTCCTTTCCTCGATCGTGGCTTTTCACATACAGCTTCTGGTGCATCGGGCGCATCGTTATCCGTAAAGTGCCGCGCCCCCGACCTAAATGTCGACCATCTATCAACAAGTAGGGAATTTCTACCTTGTCTCTCTCTTTTGTGTGTCATGCAGGGTGGGCGTGCTTTTGATTATGAAGGATTGGGTAAACCAGACCTAATTAAAGATAATGAACGATTTCTATAAAGAAAGAAGAGGGGGGCTGTGATTGATGATGTTGTCTTATACTTCGATTCTGTTTCTTCTATCATGACCCGCCTTCACCAAAAGGAGGGAAGGGTCAGAAGATTGCCAAGAACTTCCTTCTTTAAGTTGAAGGAGAGATAATGACCCCCGAAACCCGCCTTCAACAGGTCCCTGAGTGGTGACTAGCACCAAAGGTATAGAAATGTCTCACAAATGGAAGGCATTACCCTTTTTATTTTATAGGATTGAGAGATAAGGAGAAGAAAACCCAACAACACCAAGGTAGAAAGAAAAGTAAAGCCAAAAGTAAACCATTCCCACATGCATGTTTCAAAAGTAAAACCCACAAGGTGAAAAAGGTGACTACAAGGTATGTACCAAAGGGAAAAGAAAAACAACAACTGCAACTGCTCCAATGGTCCGAGCTAGTAAGGTCCTACGTGATCCCCGAAGTCCTCCTAGAAACCTGAAAGAAGTTTTATATACATAGTGTGAGCATACGAGTACACTCAGTAGGGAAAACCAAGACTCTCGTGCACAAGTGGGAGAGATTACTAATGTCCCGTGAGAAAAATAGTAAACCAAACACCTAACAAGGAAAACTATCCATCCCAGGCCTCACCAAGGCTCACTCCCAAAATAACGCAAGTCAAGTAATATATATAATAAGAGAACATCGATGTTTGGGTACCCCGCGCCACTTTCCCACTGGTTATTGAGACATCCTACACATCATACAATCCCGCCATTCTCACCGCAGTCCCACTACCACACCCTCCTGCACACACCTGGGCCACAACCACACATAGTCCCACTACCGAAATCCCACCCACACACACTTGGGCCTCAACCGCACGCAGTCCCACTGCTGAATCCCGCCCGCACACACCTAGGCCACAACTGTCACATGTAACCATGCCTGCAAACACCTAAGCCAGAACAACCACCACCACGCCCGAAGACACCTGGGATAAAGGATCCACTGCCACGCCCGAAGACACCTAGGCCTCATCCCGAAGATGCTTGGGAAACCACCTGCCGCACAAACCTGGCCAACCACCACACTACCCAACCCAAAGGTTCTCTGGCTTTGATGGCCTGAGGTCCATTATTAGCCCAAGAACCATCGGGCTAGGTATTGTGGTGGCTGGCCAGGTGTGTGCGGAAGGTGGTTTCCCAAGCGTCTTCAGGATGAGGCCCAGGTGTCTTTGGGCATGCCAGTGGATCCTTTAGGCCAGGTATCTTCAGGCGTGGTGGTGGTTGTTCTGGCCTAGGTGTTTGCAGGCATGGTTACATGTGACAGTTGTGGCCCAGGTGTGTGGGAGGGATTCAGCAGTGGGAATGCGTGTGGTTGAGGCCCAGGTGTGTGCGGGTGGGGTTTCGGCAGTGGGACTGCATGTGGTTGTGGCCCAGGTGTGTGCGGGGGGGGGGGGGGGTGGCAGTGGGACTGCGGTGAGAATGGCGGGATTGGTCCGATGCGTAGGATGTCTCAATATCCAGTGGGAAAGTGGTGCGAGGTACCCAAAAAATGATGTTATCTTAATATATATATTACTTGACTTGCGTTATTTGGGGAGTGAGCCTTGGTGAGGCCTGGGATGGTTAGTTTTCCTTGTTAGGAGTTTGGTTTACTCTTTATCTCATGGGACTTTAGTACATTCTCCCACTTGTGCACGAGAGTCTTGGTTTTCCCTACTGAGTGTACTTGTATGCTCACCCTACGTATATAAAACTGCTTTCAGGTTTTCGGGAGGACATCGGGGATCACGCATGACCTTACTAGCTCAGACCATTGGTACATTTGCAGTTGTTGTTTTTCTTTTCCCTTTGGTACATACCTTGTAGTCACCTTTTGCCCCTTGTGGTTTTTTACTTTTGAAACATACATGTGGGAATGGTTTACTTTTGGCTTTACTTTTCTTTCTACCTTTGTGTTGTTGGGTTTTCTTCTCCTTATCTATTGATCCTAAAAAATAAAAAGGGTAATGCCTTCCATTTGTGAGGAATTTCTATACCCTTGGTGCTAGTCACCACTCCAGGACCTATTGAAGGTGGGTTTCAGGGGACATTATCTCTCCTTCAACTTAAATAAGGAAGGGCCTGGTAATCTGCTGACCCTTCCCTCCTTCTGGTGAAGGCAGATCGTGACACACTATAATATTACAAAAAAATCATACATATGAAGGATTCATATAGAATCCCAGGCATGGAATACATAGATATTAAATCAATTTCAATTGATATTCAGTTCAATGAAAAAAATATTCCCTAGGACCATAATAGTTAACTGAATTTGGAAACATGTAAAAAATCATATATCCTGGTGAATGATTGTAAAAATCTCTCATAAAGATCTCGACCCTTATTACATATACGTAAAAGAATTATTTTTAACATAGGGAATGGAATCCTAAGAAAGGGGTGAGCTCATATGCTCTGTATGGGTAATGAGAATGCATAATAATAAACATGAACAAAAGGTTATGGATCTTGAGAATAATATTTTAAAACCATACCATGCATATTAGATATCATAATAATGATTTTTAGATTATAATACATTAATCATAAGGATATAGAAAACCAAATACAAGAAATTATAAGAGTAATACACGGAATTGTGGCAGAGACATAATCATATTTAATTATTTATATAGTAATCAAAGCATTGCTACTGAGACCATAAATGTAATCAATATCCTTTACCGAACTAGGTTTACCGTCATTCTCACCCTGTATTACTGAACTGAGTTCATCCCATATTATATCTGTATATTACTTATTCTATTTCACCACTAATTGCATTCTTATGTCACTGATCATTGTTCATTTCATATTCTAGACCTATATTTCAGAACTAAGTTCATTTCTTCTTCGAACCCTCTAATACTGAATCATGTTCATTTCTAATTTCATCCATGTCAATATAATGAGATATAAAACATTACCCGTGCATTGGACAGAGATATAGGTATCATCAATCACAATATGAAATCATACATAAATGTTCCTCAAAATAATAATAAATAACATCATAACCCATTAAATTAATTTGGTATCATAATCATTTAAACTTAACATACCCTGTGAAAAAATATGCAGGTTCCATAATTATATCATTGAAAGCATAACATAAGGATGATAATAGGATTTTATAGACTTGTAACCCCGGAAACTGAATTGGGGTTCATAAAAATATGACCCATTAAAGAGAAATGAGTTTCCTAAAGACCATGACATTAAGAATAACCCATTAATAGATGTAATTTTAATCAACCCTTTAGATCATTTCCTAGAAATTCATGGGTAACATCATCAAATCTCATCATAGATAGAAAATAATACTGAATATCTATAAAATAAATTTCTTCAGAAAAATATCCTTTCTTCAATGAATAATTATTTTTAATACATAATACCATTTTAAAATATATTCCTTATAAAATTACCTAAAAAATATAGAGAAGACATGAAATCATATTGAAAGCATTATTCCATGAAAACATATAATATAATCTTCAAAACATTTTAAAATCCATTTTCATTGAGAAAACATTGATAACATAAAAATAAATACTTTTAATATTTTGAAAACCATTTCTTTTAACATACTTTGAAACATATATATAAAGATTAAAAAATTATTGAAAACAATATTCCCTAAAAACCTATAGAATAAGATTGAAATTTTTTTGACAACCATTTTAATTGGAAATGACTTCTATTTTTTTCATAAAATTTACTTTTAAAATTAAATGAAATATTGAATAGATTTGAAAAACCTTGAACCTAGTTAGCTAGAGTCGGTTTATTATTACATAACATTAGCATGATCACAAGGGATTACATCTCGAAAGAACAATCAGTATAGTATCCATGGAAGTATTAGATACATATAAAAGTTTTACATTACATTATGAAATGAAAAACAATAGCATTATGTCACCATTGAAAAAAATCACATCACTTAGACTATCCTTACAGGTTAGTCATTATATAATTCATTGCATCATGAGATAAAAATAAAACATAGAAAGGGGTGAGCTCATATTCTCAGTAAGGATATAAATATAGCATAAACTATTATAAATAAGAATTATAATTTAAGGAAATGTATGAGATTAAAACACAAAACTTTTAAACAGAAACGTATGGATATTAGTGCAATGATAAATCAAATAATTCCATTTACTTATTCACATGGATATTATAATAGTAAAAAAATCATATGTAAAATCAAAAAAAAAGTTTCATATTGATGGAATTATTAATGTCGTACATCATAACCACATAGTCAAGGCCTCATGAAAAGACTGTATGTAAGATTTTCTCAAGCCCCTATTCCAAGACCCTCGTTTTTCTAATGAGATGCACTGATGCAATGAGGATCTAGAGTGTGCTCCACCTATCACATACAATGTCCAATGTATTCCTCATATGAAAATGATAAAACAAAACATAAACATTCACATTATACATAGCATATTAAAATGTATTAAATTAAACATAAATCATGAATGGTATAAATAATAAAAAAAACCTTATTAAAACATGTCAAAAAACCTTCAATGCAATATGGGAGATTTTATCATAATAGATCAACTTTAAACAAATATAAAATCCAACGAAGGATTTTCACAAATATGAAATCAATCCAAAAACAAATTTTGTGAAATATTTCAGTCCCCATTGAAATCATTCAAATTTAAACAAAACATTAATTTAGAAAATATTATAATAATCATATAATAGAAACATAAATGTTGTTATAATGACGGAAAATAGCTTCACCCACTGTATAAGTTAAAAAACTAGTCTTTCATTAATTTTTCGAAAAGATCAAAATGTTCCTTGATTAGAAAGTGATAGAAAGATTCATTTAACACCATTTTATGAAAATTCAAATAGGGGTATAAATGAATTAGACCCGTAGTCTAGGAAATAGTTAAAATGTTTTTAAATACATTTTAGAAAACCCAGATGTGGGAAATTAATAGGTCCTACTATATACATATATATTATCATCCTCAGATAATACATAAATTGTAAAATTAATCCTTACCGGTATTTTCCCTTGGTAAAGGAAAATTTGACAAACATTATAATAGTTAAATAAATATTTTTATATTATACAACAACAACACACAAAAATATTATATCATATATAATATTCTAATATTTATTTGTTAATAATATTTTTTTAGTATCACTATTTTGGATGTCAACTGATTCGTTTTCCATTATAGGGTTGTTTATATATGAACATTTTTTTATGGAGTGGATTTATCTGACTCAAATATAGAATTATATTATGTTTTTAGACAATATTATTTACCATAAAATTAAAATTATTCTCTAATTGTTACAATAGTGATGAATCTCATCGCGTTCGTGGAGATGGTAATCCGTAAGTACGTACGAGTGACAATATCATTTCCTTGATTATGAAATTGTATGTAATTTTATGGTATATATTATAAAAATATTCAATAACATGTTCTATTTATTATTTAAATCAATAATACTCATTATTATACCCATCAAAATAAAAAAGTGTTGAATAAAAAACTACAACGCGACGGGGAGACGGTAAGCCTTACGTACACAGTTATTGTGACTTTGACATAAATAGGTCGGATAGAATAATGAATATTTGCATACCATAGTTATAATAACATCATATTAGATAGAAGGAAATTTTTTATTACATTTTATTGGAAAAAACATGGAAGAGGAAGTGGAAGAAGAGAAAATCATTGAAATAGTAGATGATATTATTACATCTTCTTCGGGCTCTTCCATCTAATTTGAACAAAAGGTATCTTTAAGAGGATTTATGATAAAATTAATGCCTTTTAGTACAATTTACAGTATTTTGGAGAACATTTTAGTAGGGGTTGGCTGAGAAATATTTGTTTGGAGGTGTGATTTTTATTGAACGGGATGTACCCTTTTATAAGAGAGTTGAGAGTCACTTTAATAAAATCATCAAATATTATTTTCTTATAAAATAATTATCGGTTTATAATGGATCAGAATAGATTTATTTCAAGGATAAGGTAGTGATATGTCGAATATATATCCAGAAATATGTTTTATATGGGTTTAGGTAGCCTCATTAATCTTATAATTAAAATTTAAGTCTTAGTTAAATAGTTTAACTTTTACCATGTATTCATGTATTATGAAAATAAATAGTTAATAAAGATAAAATAAAAATCCAAGAGAACCCCAAGTGGTTCATTATTGACATATATATTCTTATTGAAGTCCTTTAGAAGATACATATATTTTATGTAATATTATATCATTTAATAATATAGTATATATTTTTTAAAATACATTTATGTCAATGTTGACTTTATTTGGTATATTGTTTCTGTTAAAGAAATAAAAACCTTATCACTTAGAAAAATATTTATTTAATAACCCTAGCATGAAATGTTATCCTAAAAAAATTGATTAATTTATCAATAGTCTTAATTTACAGTTATTTGTATATTTATAATATTAATTATTTTAATCATTTATTAATAAGGTAATTACTTCAATATCATTGTGTCCAAAATAAATTTAATTATCTAATGTATAAAAATTATAAATAAAATATAATTATGTAGGTAATATATTTACCTTTATAATTAATATTTATATTCTAATTTATCATATATACAACCCTATTTTTAAAATGTTTTTTTTATGAAATTTTAATTTAACACTTTTAACTCTTCTTTAAATGAAATAAAAATAATTGTACCAATATAATCCATGTGGATCCAAGAAGATAAAATATTATTAATAATGTTGATATTTTTTTAAATACACTTATCCAATAGAATTACGACATGTGTCATTGTAATTGTAATATCATTTTTAGATTTAATTACACTATTTACATTAAATCGTTTTAAATAAAATTCAAAATATACTATTCAAAAAACAATTATCAAGTTAAAACAAATTTTAATTATTGATTTCAAACATGTCTCTCAAGATTTTGAAATTAATTTCACATAAGTGGTAAAATTATGTTTTAGGCAAATTTTCAAAAGTGCCAAGAAGGTAGGTAAAAGACTTTAAAAAAGTTCTATAAAATTTTATACATATAATTTTATTATAAAACGATTCCAATGAATTAAATAGGAAATTTATATGTATTATATATCTATTTTCACATAAAATAAATTGAAATAAAATAAATATTTATTTGAATGAAAATTTGTTTTTCAACAATAATGCAATGTTTTTCACTATTCATCATAAATTGAATGTCTTCAGAAAAATACCAAAAATACACCCTAATATAATTTTGATATTCTCAATACAAAAATGAAATTAATTTTTTAAAATGAAATTTATAGTATTTCAAAAAGTGGGTATTACTATTCATAACACCTAGTTTGATTGGTCATGGTGTGCTAGAACTCGATGTTGCATACAATGCAACCTATTGTATTATTCAAAGAGAAGTGTACTACAGAATCTTTGGGTGTTACATTATAACCTATGTGTAATAATTTCGTACTCAAAATTTCTTGAATAATAATGCATATAAATATTCATGTGGTTCTTTATCAAAAATTCCTCAGGTTCCCTTGTTACCTCCTCCATCTTATGGATTCTCCAAATAATATTTACCAAACGAGTCATCTGGTTTCTCATCACTAGTTCTCTAGTATAAAGAATCATGATAGGATCTTCAACGTATGAAAAATTGGGTTCGAGTTCTATTTCATCAATGGTGAGTACAAGCATTGGGTCAGGCATTTATTTTATCAATAGTTATATGTGGAACACATCATGAACATTGGATAGACTTGGAGGCATTGACAAATAGTAATCTACAAATCCAATTCGTTCTAGTATTTCTAAAGGTCTGATGTACCTAGGATATTATTTACCATTCTCAGTGAATTATATAACACCCTTCCTTGGAGATACCTTCAGGAAAACATGATCTCCTACTTTAAATTACAAATCCTTCCTTCAGTTATCATCATACCACTGTGGCCTACTTTGAGATTATTTGATTTGGGTTTGGATAATATTCACATTTTCTATTGTTTCCACAATAAGTTCTTCTCCAATGTTTTTTATCTTACAAACATCATCCCAAAAAGTAGGTGTGAATAACTTCGTTTCATATAATGCTTAATATGGTTCCATGTAAATACGTGAATGAAAGCTATTAGTATATTAAAATTCTACATGAGTTAAATATTGATCCCATATATATTTAATGTCACGTGACCAAGATCTCAACATGTATTCTATGGTTTCAATAGTCTAATCTTATGATCTATTAGTTTTACGGTGGTAGGCAGTTCTTAAAAAAGACCAGTTTCTAAGGATTTATGAAGAATTTTCAAAATCATGATGTAAAATAGGGATCAAAATTAGAAACAATCGACAAGGTTACACCAGGAAGTCTTACAACATCATTAATATATAGTCTTTGTAAATGTTTAGGTGGTAATCATTTATTATAGCCAGAAAATATGATGACTATGTATGACGGTCAACAATGCCCCATATTGCATCATTCCTTCACGGATTCATTGGTAGTACCATGACAATGTACGTCTTTATATCATCCCATTTCAACTTAGGTATGCAAAGAGGTTTCAGCACTCCTCCAGGATCTTGTCTTCCAACCATGACCTACTGACTAACCATAAATCTTGACACATGATCATTAATGTCAATATTTATTTTGTCTAACAAAAAATGTTCTTTCAAATTTCTATACATTTTAGGGCTACCAGGGTGTATAGATAAATTGGAGCTATGAGTATCATCTAACAAATACCATTTTAGATCAAGTATACCAAGAATAAAAAACCATTTCCCAAATTTCAAAATTCCATCTTCATATACAAAGTCTATCAATCTCCCATCATTCATATCATTAAATTTATTTCAAAACACCTCATCATGAGTCTGAGAAATTCTTATCGTTTATTGTAAGGATGGTTTGGAAACCATTTGAAAATGTATCGATGTTTCACGTTCCATGATTATTCCTATATACATCTTTACTAGATTCATGAACATATGTTCCCTTTCAACAATCATCTTGTTCATAACTTCATGATCCTTTCTACTCAAAGAATCTGCCCCCTTATTTTCCTTCCACGAGTGGTACTGTATAGTGCAATAATAATCGTTGAGTAGTTCAGGCCATATCCCATGCCTCATGTTGTGTTATTTATTGGAGAAAATATACATTAAAATCTTGTGATCAGAATATATCTCACATTTTTCACCATAGAGATAGTATCTCCATATCTTCAGAGAAATGATTATAGCTGCTAACTGAAGGTCAAGAATAGGATAGTTTTGTTGATGGATTTTTTCCTACTATGATGCATATGAAATAACTACATCTTTTTTCAGATGGTCACATCCAAGACCCTTATCTAAAGCATTACTACAAATAAAAAACCTATAATTCCACAATTGTATAATCAATATAAGCGAATTTAAAAAAATTACATCATTTCTTCAAAACATTCATCACACTCTTTTGTGAAAACAAATTTAACCCCATTATGTGTGATCTTGTTTAATGGAATACCCAATCAGGAAAAATTCGGGACGAAATGTCGATAATAACATAAGGAACCAATAAAATTTTGTACACTAGTTATATTTTTTGGTGCCTTTCATTCATGGATTTCATTGGTATTTGAAGGATCAATAGATATTCCTTCATTATAGTCAATATGGACATGAAAATAAATATCCTCAACCCAAAATTCACAATTTTTAATCTTTCAATATATTTCATTTTTTATGAGGGTTTTTATAATTGTGTGTATGTGATTTTCATGATCTTCATATCATTTGGAGTATACCATTCTATCCTCAATAAATACCAGTATAGTGACATCAAGATATTCATTGAAAACTATATTAATTAGATCCTAGAAAACATATGGTGTATTAGTCGGTCCAAAAGGCCTTACTGTAATCTAGTAATGCCCGTACCTGGTTAGAAATGTTGTGTTTGGAATGTCATCATTTTTCACGCAAACTAATGGAATCATGATTGAAGTTTAATATTTGAAAAATATTGAGCTCCATGAATTTGATCAAATAAATCATCAATTAAAGGTAGGGGAAAATTTTTATTAGTTGTTATAGCATTGATATCCTTAAGGTCAATGAACAACCTTATAGTTCCATATTTCTTCTTAACAAAAAGAACATGGGCTCCTTCATGAGAAACACTAGGCTGAATAAATCCTTTATTACTCAATTACATTTGTTATTACTTTAGTTCTAATATTTAAAATGTTTTCATTCTATAAGGGGTCTTCGATATAGGCTTTGAACAAGGTATTAAATCAATGGAATACTCAATTTATCCGTATGGAGGATGTCCGAGTAAATCTTCTGGATACACATCATCATATTACTACATAATAAATACTTCATATATTTGCACAGTCTATTCCTCACCCATAGTTATTTCAATATATTCCTCCTAATTAATTTAATATTGTATAGCTACTAGTGGTGGATCTGGATAAGAATCAGATGGTGATGTTTCTGCTCTAAAGATAAGGTACTTTTTATCATCAACAGAAATTGTAACCTCTTAATTCTTAAAATAAATATTCACGTCATGGTTCTAATGAAAATCCATCCTGAGGATTATATCAAATTCAATCATGGGAATAACGATGATATTATCAGATAAAGCACATTTATTTTCCCTAATGGGAACTGATTGAAAAACATTTGTGGCAATGATACTTCTCTTAAGAGTATTGACCGAAAAATATTTTGTTATATGCAATTGTAAATATCTAATTTTCTTATCAAACTGGGAAGATATGATACAATACGATGATCCAGAATCAGATAAATCATTTTCTATATTTTATGAACCCATTAAATTAACTTCCACCACATCATTCAATGCACCATCCTCAACTGTAGTGATTTCATAAACATGGCATTGCTTCATTGGTCTTTTCAGTGGTATAATTCTTTAGCATGCTTAAGAAAACCATTTTTATAATTCCCCATTTCCCTACAATTGTAGCATTCAATATTGAAATCCTATTTCATTCTTATACAATCAAGAGAATAGTGGCTTTTCTCACCACCCTTGTAACAGACTCTCATTCCCTTTAGGAATGTACCAGGGTGTTTCTTCCCATATTTACTGCACGATTGAAATTATACATTCCTCTTCATGCCCTTATTTCAATTTCCTATGTGTTCAAGAGATCTATTCTTCTCTTACATTGCATTAATGTCATAGGACTTAGGGAATTATTTTTTTTGTCTTGACAACACGTGATACTATTTTTTTTGTTTGATGAGAAGTACTGTGAGACTCATGCTCTATGGATAAATGGATTTAACCCATCAAATAATTGATCAATATCACTCATTGGGTTACATATATAATCAACATCATGCCATTATATCCATTTAATGTTATCCTCAAACAATGTAACATTCTCATCCTCCATTTGATTTAGACTCAGGAATTTTCTTTCCGTATCCTCTTGATGGACACGAGGAAACTATTTTTCTAAGAAAGGATCCTTAATCTTCCCCCAATCCATATTTTATACATCTTAAGCGTCCATTGTGTTTTGAATTAATGATCATCATTGATCTTCATCTCATGTGAGGTGACAAACTAGAATGAATTTTATTTCCTTTATCTAATCCCAATGAATGAAAAATATTCTCTATAGAATTTATCCATTTCTCAGCAAAAAATGGATTTTATTCTTCTTGAATGTTGGTGGATGCTTACTCAGGAAGTAATTTATCATTGATCCTATGTGTTGTGGATCAGGGTTCTATATATGGGTATGGTTATTATTCATCACCTGAGTGAGTTGTCCCAGTATGTCTATAAGCTCTCCAAAACCAATTGCATCACCAAATCCACTATAATTTTATGGAGTAGTAGAAAAATCTCTATATGGATTACGTGCTTTGATACGGTTTCAATTCTTTTCACTAGGTTATATTTCTAAACAATGGAATACACTATATTAGTTTATGAATCAAAATATATAATTCCAGACTAGTAAAATACGTAACATAAATTGAAGACTTTATGCATATACTCAATAATCATAAAAAATATTCTTTTGAGTATGTGTTTACTCACATATCGTTCACAATGGATTGTAAATATAATGTGAATTATCCTAAGCATATCCCATTGGAGTTTCATAACCAAGAGTGGAGCATGGAATGTTGTCATGTACTAGGATACCCTGAGTCAAGATCAGAACTCCATGTCAGAGTATTCACACATAGGAACATATGTTCTAGAGAAGCTCTACCTACTCTGATCTAGACAGAGATGTATTTCCTTTGAAACCCACAAAATCTCTACATTACCAAAATTATAGGGAGTTCTTCCATACTAATCTTCAAAGTCTATCATGGGGTAATGTTATCTAATAAAAGGTTTTATAAATCTATTTTCCATGGATTGTATAAAAATTCCACTGATACCAACTATAATGTCGCAAACCTAGTTTATGACATTGTTTTATGAATCACAGATGTGGTTGATAAACACGTCTTAGTAGATACTTACGTATTAACATCCTCGGAAAATAAAGAGATTTTAAAATTTACACTTACCTTGTACTTTTCCTTGGTCGAGGGTATATTAACTTCATGTATAATAGTTAATTAATTGTTATTAAATTATACATGAAAAACATACACAAATATGACATCATATATTATTTCTTGATATTTTATTGTTAATAATATTTCAAAAGTATAATTGTTTTGGGTGTTAATTGATTTGTTTTCTTTTATATGAATTGTTAAGTGAGTAACTCTTTTAATGGATGGGATTTATTTGATTTTTATCTAGAATTATATTTAGTTTTAAATTTTTTTTTAACTTTAAAAGGAAATTTATTCTTCAATTGTTTCGATGGGGAATGAATCTCCTCCTGTTTGTGGTGACGGTAATCCGTACGTACACACAAACAACAATATCATTTTATTGATGCTGAAATAGTATGTAATTGGATGGTATATCATATACATTTAATCATTCAAATGTTTTATTTATTATTAAAATCAATACTACTCATTATTATACACATCCAAATAATGAAGTGTCGAATAACAAACTTCACCATGACATGGAGACGGTAAACCATACGTACGCACGTACAGTGACATTTCTATTCATAGGATGGATATAATGATGAATATTTTTTACCATAATTTATAATAACTTCACAGTATGTAAAATTTAATTGAGTTATTTCTTTGGTATGGAATCCACATTATAGGGGAAGTGGAAGAAGAAAAGTACAATGAAATATGTGATGAAATTTTTACATCTTCTTCGGGTTCTTCCTTTGTATTTGAACAAAACGGCTCATTATGATGGATTTATGATCAAAGTAAGGAATCTAGGATGAATTGAGGGTAGTTGGGAGGATATTTGATGAACATTTGGGCTAGTCAAATTTATTATGAGGTGTGATTTTATGAGAAGTGGAAACACCCTTTTATAAGAGATGTGAGGGTCACCTTAAGAAACGCTTGAAATATTATTTTATTATAAAAACATTTTTGGTTTATAATGGCTCCAAAAGAATTTAATTAAAGGATAAGGTGGGGATGGGTCAAAAACCTCTCAACCAACATGTTTTAGAAATGTTTAGGTCACCATGTTAACCTTATCTTTCAAAATTAAACTATTAGTTAAATAATTTAACATTTACAATGTATTCTAGAATTATAATAATAAATGGTTAATAAAAATACTATAAAAAGATATGTAAACCCCAAGTGGTTCATTATTCTCAAATATATCCTTATATAATTTATTTTTCCTATAATTATAGTTTTAGTAAATGTATATAATATAATAATATAGTATTTGTTTTAAAACCTCACTTTTTCCATTTTCAAACTATATTGTTGTATTGTTTTTATTAAAGTCATATGAAATTTTTAAATTCGAAAAAAATAAACCCTAACATGTCATATAACCTTGAAAATTAGTGTAATTCATCAAATGTTTTTATTTAAATCGATTTGGATATTTATAATATAAGTTATTTTAATAATTCATTAATAAGGTAATTAATACATCATTATTGTGTCATAAATAAATGTAATTATGTAATGTCTAAAATTTATAAATAAAATACCATTATTTAGGAAATATTTTTATATTTCCAATGAATATTTATAGTCAAATTTATCATATATATAACTCTATATTAATAATTTTTAAGTTATGAAAATTTGAATATAACAATTTTGAACTCTTCTTTAAATATAATAATAATAAATGTCTTCATCTAATCCATGTAGATAAAAAAGATCATATTTTATTCATACAGTTAATTTTGGTTGAAATACAATTATCTAATAGAATTAGGACTTGTGTGAGGGTAATTAAATTATCGGTTTTACCTTTAATTACCCTATTTTATTTCTATAGTGGTAAATAAAATTAAAAGGTTAGTATTCACCAAATATTAGTTTCATACTATTAGGAAATTGTTTACTTTCTAATGTCAACTGTTCCACTCATAGTTTTGAAATTCAATTCACATAAGTGGTAACATTGCATTTTATACAAATTGTTTAATGTTCATAGAAGGTGGGAAAAAGACGTTAAAATGTTCAATAATAATTTTTTCATCTAATTTTATTTTAAAATGACTCCAATGAATTAAAATTACCTTATAAAGTCATTATGTATCTATATTGACTTAAAATAAATTTAAATAATCAATATAAAAATTTAAATAAAAATTTATTTCAAAACAATAAAATAATGTTTTCACAATTAATCAAAAATTGAATGTAATCATAAAAATACCCAAAATTCTTCCTAATATAACTTTTATATTCCAAATACAAAAATGAAGTCCAATTTGAAAAATAAAATTTATATAATTTCGAAAACTGTGTAGTAATTTTCATAATGACTAGTTTGATTAGAATTGGTGTTCTAGGACTCGAAGTCGCATATAAAAAGTTATATTTCATTGTTCAAAATTATGTGTTCCTTGGAAACATTAGGTGTTAAATTCTTCCCTCCTTCAAAAATTTTCATACTCTACATATCTAGAATACTATGGAAAAAATGATTCGGGTGGTTCTTTGGTTTTTTACCAAAAGGCTTCCTTGGATTTTCTTATTATTGAGGGAAGTAATATAGGGGGATATGAGGGATGTTTGAAAGTGGATTGGTGAGATATTTTCTAAAACATAGTGTTTTTATAGGTGTGATGATGTGGTAGATGTGGTGACCTTTTATTGTTAAAGGAAATGACTAACATTGAATTTGTAAAAACAATTTATGGGTACACATGTTCTTACCTAACAAAAGTCATAAAAACAAACCTAAATCAATAAAGGATGGTTTACGGATGAAATATATCTAGAAAATGGTTGTCTGAAAAGTTTCTTGGCAATTTGGGGTCCTAATATTAGGTTTTAGTCACAAATTATGTTTAATTTGACCTTAATAATTGGGATTAATATTAATCACTTTTAATTATAATTATGAAAAAAATTTTATAATTATAATATATATATTTTTTTGAATAAAATATTTTTTGTTGGATTGTAATACATAAAATCATAGAATAATATAAATTAAGACTACTAATAACCCTACAGATGGGATGAAATAGGTGTCTTTTATGTATAATTATATTCAAAAGTTTATCATGTTTTTATAAGCAATTTAAATGTGAAATTGATTATAATTGCCTTAATTATATTACTACATTTATAATTAATCTGATAAAACCTTAAAACAATGTTGAAACACAATTTATCATCAATAATGAATTAAATTAAAAGGTGGTTCATAACTAACAATTAGTATTTTTCATTATTAATCGAAAAATTAATTTTCTTAGAAAAATCACAAAAAAATAATCTACAAACATTTTCAAAATTATAAATTTTGAAATAATGTATATTTTATTAAAATAAATTTCATGATTTGAATCAAAATAAATATATACTTTTCATAAAAGGAAGTGAAGTATAGTTCATAGTATTTTTAAACACATAAGGACATTAAATGAATTTTTATATTTTGTTATCAATATGTTTTATTTCCATAAAATAATTATAATAAATTTTTAAAAATTAGTTATTAATATTCATATCACTATTTTTAATTGATAGGTTCTAATTTTATTATTTAAAAATTTATAATGAAATAATTCTTCGTAGAAACTCGGTGTTGTGTATGATGTATTCCAAGGTGGTGTTTCCAGTTTCCCAAGAAAAGTTCGTATTACATCTAGCTAAAGCTAAATCAGTATTTCTTTTGAAATCAATTTTACAATTATGGTTTATATATATATATATATATCTATTTTCAGTGTCACATGAAATGACAAAATATCAAACAGATAAATGAATTTGAAAAAATGGATACTAAAATGAATTTCTCCCTCAAAATAAACCCCAGTTATCAAAGGATTAATACTTGTAATTTTAATTCATATAAACCCACATAATAAAAAATGAGAAAAAAAACTTCAATTTAAAAGGTATTATTAGTACCATAATGGTTACCCAAAGAAAAATTTAGCTGGGTTACCACCTAAGAGAACATTGGTTGGGAGTGAAGATTGGACCTAGATGAAAAGTGAAAATAATTATAATGAGGGATTTAGGAAATCAATTAAGAACATTTTAATGATCAAAGAAAATTTTTAGGGCTATAAATTCATTAATATGTGATGATTTAAAAGTCCACTTGTTCAAATTAATATATTAGAAAAACTCATATTCTTTCGATCATTATCCTAACGTTGACTAATTTTTTATTATCTATGAATAAATGGAAATAAACATAATTGATCTATTTCTATTAACAATATTTCATTCTTTAGTTTTTCTTTTATCAATTTCTAATTAATCAATTACATCTTGTAATGGATTTCTAGAAAATAAATTTTATATGTGATGTAATAAAATACACATTTAGCATATCTTAAGGATCAAAAAAGAATTAAATTTACAACTATTTATCCATATTTATTATCAAAAATTATTATTGTTAATACAATAATATATCAAAAATAAAAAAATACACCATATTAAGGTTTTTTCATTTTATTTTTTAAAACTTATTTCCTTTTATTTGTAAGTCATAGAATATCCATTGTTACCATATTTATCATTACTTACACAACATCACTAAATCCCTTCATGATATCTCTTCCTAGGACATATATTAACAACATTTCCTTATCATCAATTATAATCATTTCGTTGTTGATGATACCATATAGAGACCATTATTCTCTTCCATTGTGTTATAAAAATATGACACATTTCCTGAAAAATTTCATGGTTTTCCCCTTTTTATCTAGTCAACTCATATTCTCATTTCATTGAGACATTATCACAAGGGAATCTTCCAACAAAATCAACCTATAGGAAATATATCATTCATTCTTTTATGATCTCCACCACAAGAGTTCTTGTAAAACTCTATAATTATATTCCTTTGTAAGACTGATAATGGGATGATGTGGAAGTTGTTAATCATATATCATGATAAATGATTTGGCATAATCACAATATTATTCATTCCATCCATCACCACATTTTTACCCATAAATATAATGTGTCACAATCAATGTTAACAATGTTCATTATTTTCATCTCTATAAAAAATAACAAAAAACATAGTGTGTGTAATAATAATCATAGTCAGGAACCAGATAATAATGAAATTTAATTTATAGGATACATATATCCTTATGGATTATTTTCACTCTTTAGCCACATTAGTTTAAACTACGTCATCATTATAATCATTCATGATTTTTCATAAAGGGGATTATCAATTCCCAAATCATTTCCACTGTGATCATCAAATTACGTATGAAGCAAGACATGTTACGATGAACAAAAGTACTCTCATGTAAATAACAACATTCCTTTTTATGAATTATAATCCTCGGAATATTTATACTTAAATAATATTCGATTTAGTATTTATATATGGAGTTAATTTATTCAAAACCACTCAATATATCCATCACCAACATTCCAATATTGTTTCCTAAACATTAGATTATACTTAGAATTTTCTATAGGAATATCCCTAAACATACCCTTAGGCATGTCTTTTAAAATTTCCCATGGGATCTCACTAAATACCTCACACCATAGAATACATTTTCATAACTAGAATATTCATATCATACAAAATATATAGACTAAAAATATCTCATACATTAATATCATTTTTATTAGATAAAATTTCAAAATTTTCCAATTAATAAATTGTGAACCATATAGATTTAATTTAATTTTTGATTAGATACATTATATTCTTATTTCATGAATGATCATTAATTCCTCCAATTAATATGTATCTATTTATTGATCCTTATAATTGCAACAAATCGTAAACATTTACTGATAACTTAGGGAAAGGAAATATAAGAAAGGGTAATATTAGATTCTCAGTAATGGTAAACAAGGAAGATATCAATATAATATTAGTATATGTGTATTATAATTTGATACTATCATTTGAAATAAAAATTTATTAGAATCATAGATTATAAACATGAGACATGAAATTCATCTTAGAATTTCAAAATTGTTGAATTAATGAATCCTTGAACCCAAGAAATCTTGTTAATGATAATTTGATTTTTAGAAAAAATATATGTATAGATAATAAATATTTTGATTCCACATTCCAATTTATTATAATCATTCAATATTAGTATGACCAACCATTTAACAACTATAGGCTTTAGATAACCTCATGTATGAAGACTTTTTGGATTAGGATAACCACCTGTGTAACATATTTCATGATGGGTAAAGCCTTATATGTTCCATCAGAGCTCTTATAAAATTATCCATTACCCAATTTTTTTGACGTATATATTGTCCAAATAATCACATAATACCAACATTTTTGTGATCCAATGTCATAAAAAATTTATCATATCAAACCCAAAGATGATTAGTTGTGATACATAAACATTTACAAATATATAAGCTATGGTAAAAATTAGGTTTAATAATCAAATTTTCATCATAGACATAATGAATCAAGAGATATACTATGATTGGTATCATATGGTGATATCCCTATTATATCACAATTAATATCAAATGGTGTCAGCGTATATAATTTTTTTAAAAATGATACATGAATCATTTCATAAAGAAAACAACCATTAATGAAAACATAATTTTAAAAATTACAATTCTAAAATTATATTGGAATTCCTATTATAATAATTTAATCTATGAAATATATAAATAATGTTTTAATGATAAATTTGAATTATTCACTAGAATGATAATTTTTAAACATTAAGAATCTATTTTAAAAACATAAAACATATTTAAAATTAAAATATTTTTAAATAAAATTATAAAATTATAAAGGAAGAATTAAATCAAACAATGGTCATGACAATAAGAAATTTCATTTATTTTATACATGATAAAACTATGATTCCTTTTAAATTTTAAAAAAGCTATTTATTTTTCATTTTGAAAATGACATGAATATTACATTTTTAATGTACATTATATGATGTAAAAAATTACTTAGTATGAATATCACTAACTTGAGAGGTAGTACCTATGCATTGTTTTGGAAAATCCATATAATTTTATTTCAATTATATATAATTATTATTAGATAGTGCTCTATGATGGGAAATTATTTTAAGCCCTGGAGAGCCGAAAATGGAATTGTGATATTCTTTAAAGTATGTTAAGCTAGGGGGAGATCATGTTTTTCATTCTATTGAAAAATTTCTTGGATTGATGATCTGAGGGTACTGTTGAACATGGAGATTGGGATTTTTTTTGAAATGAAAAAACACCGGCCAAAAAGGGTTGATCAGAAAACTTATTTTTCAGAAATTTCTTATAAAAAATAAAATAATTTAAAATAATTATTTTATTTCATTATCACCATTGAGTGTAAGGACGATGACGCTGCGGTGTTGTAATGAGGCATCACTGAGGCATATTAACGGAGTGGCAATAACGGTTCATTTTAAACTGGAACACAATTATATTAATGACTCATTAAATATAGATCATTAAATATAAGTAATTTAATGTTCTTGATTAATTTGCGTAGTGTTGAAGCACTTTTTTTTAATTATGCAATGCATGGAGTTTTGGAATTAAACATGAAGGATTCCTTAATGAAACTCTAGAGAATATCCCCTTTAAAGTAGAATGAGGAATGCCAGTAGATCTTCATCATATTCATCGCACCTCGAAGAATGGAGCTGGATGTGATGATGTCGATGCCTTGGACTCCCGAGGACGAACACTTCGGCATCATATGGCAAATTGGTAGGGGTTTTATATGATTTTGATGTTCATTACCATTATTTTCTATATATAAATAACATAGATAGACCCAAAAATAGTTTGACACATGATTTGTGTGTTTATGGAAGCAGGTAACACTATTGTGGATTTAATTATACAGGATTAAGAATATTATTGTATGACCAAATAACATTCCCCAAGCCTCCCCCTTGATTATAAAACACTAATGCAGAAGGCCCGGGACCACATGAACAAGTCCTGAGCATGTTCTCCTATTCTTTATTAGAGGCCGCATACCCAAAATGAAGAAAATGGTGATTTAAGGAAATCAATGTGAATAAGGAAAACTCTGGAGGCCGTTAATGCATGCGGTGTGAAGAATGGACCACGAGTGCAAGTTCAGTGGTCCGAAAAAGGATCTTTACCCTTGTCGTTGCCGGTGTCGGTGGGTGTGTTATTTTGTTTGCAACGACGGCTGGAGACTGCGACCATAAGGCTGCAAAAATGGAGGATACATTGCTTAGTGGGGCACCATGTGGAGGGTTGTACTACAAACAAGCCACCCAGTTGGCTCGAGGAGCTGCAGTCTATTCACCACAACTAGGTTGGGAGTCCTCGTTGTGCCTTGGGGGTTAATGGGGGTCAGATGTGGCTGGGCTATGCATCCCAGCTGAATGGTGCACCACCGGCCACCCCAGTGACCCGTCCCTAGTTGGAGGTCTGAGCACCCAACAGGGAGGGCTAGAACCGTGCCAGCATATCAGACTAGTGCCAGAAGGCCGGTCCCATGCCCTTCAGTTAAGCCTAGAAAAAACTGAGTCATCTTGTGACCTGGTGGGATGGACCCCCATCGAATATGGTTCAACCCTACGAGGCCTATTGGGCCTGGCCCACCATCTAGGAAGGACCCGGCCAACCCCATCCCAAACAAAGTCAGGTCGAGTCTTTCCAATTAAACTAGGGTATGTGGAACCCCCAGGCTGGGTTGTTTGGGTAAGTCTTACTGGGTAGGGCTGAGCCATGTCTCAACTGTCCCCATGGTTACTAAAACACTAGTATATTTCCAATCATTCATCTAATTCATGAGCCATTTTCAACATTGGGAGCATCTAGATGAGAGATTTTTTTGGGAATTATTTTTGGGGAGGGTCCTAGATGATGAGATGCGAAAAATGGATTGAGGATCGGTTCTTCCAAACACCCTATGTAAGGAACCCAACTGTTGGATGAGACCATAATATTTTTTTCTTACGGTCAAATGGGATGTTCCCGTGTGTGACCTATTAGACCCACAATGGGGAGATGATCTGGATGACCCGGAAGACCCATGGTACTTGAATAGAGGAGTTCCTTTGTTTGTCCATGGTGGGAATTGACTTTGTGTGACCCCACTGGCTCACTGTGGTCATCGGCTATCTGTGACCCAGCATGCCCATTGTACTCATCAGGGTTGAGTACGACGGTAGTCTATGGTTTGTGGGAAGAAAATATGTGTGACCCAATGGGCACACTATACTCGACATATGAATAGTTCTCTAATAGCTGAGGAGTTTGATGATATGACTAATGATGATACTATAACTACCCATGAACATATTTATTGTGAGTTATTCCTTATACATTTTACCACATGATTGAGATCATATTTTATATCATTACATCTATGGTATTTTTGTGTGTGTGGTGTTTTCTATATTGGATTACTGAGAGACATTCGGGGTTCTCGGGGTCCTAATATAGTATTATAACAGTCACCTCTACAAGGGCTTCTCCTGCACGTGTTGTGTCTTTGAAGAAGATTGACATTTCGATTGAGGTGCTTAGGGGGACGAGTCAAAAAAATGATATGAGGAAATAATTGTTGTCCTAGGACTGTGTGGTGGCATGTAAGACTAGAAGGACACAACATACTACTTTGGATCCCAGTAGCTTCATTACTCTTGTGATCAGTTAGGGTTTTCAGCAGATGGCCATCAGAGATTCCTTTTGTACTTTTCTATTTTAATTTCCTTGTAGGGTATGTATTCTGGCCCACATACATTCACTTACACATGGAATCACCTTTAAGTTTGTGGTGTAATTGTCTCTACCTTTTATTTTGTTGGGGTGTGGTTGTGCGTGAGTGTGTGTATAAGTTTAAAGGTAAATGTCTCTTACTTGAAGGTTGAAACATTCAGGTCTAGACTCTAGCTCTTGGCCTTAAAGAGGTCGGCTTGGGGTAGTCATGAAATAGGTCCTGGGAGATGGGTTGTCACAATGATTTATCAGAGGGTGCTCAGATCCTCCTAAAAGACCAATATTCTATGTTTTGTTTTAGATAAATGGTTTAAAATAATTTGAGTCCGACCGTCAGATTCAGGGAGTCCATTGATGGTGTGTCAACCGATGTATCCATACACTAGGACATTGAATTCATCTTTTGAGCTCAATAAATTAAAATAATAGTTGCAAACATGTCTCCTTATTTTTAATTAATGATAACTCACTAGGTATAAACTACTAACCGTGGTAAAACATGATATAACTATGGGTTCCTCCACCAGGAAGAACAACATGTATCCCAATATGAGGTCATGAGGAATGCCTGCCTAGTGATTAGGAATTAATATAGGGACCAGTTTTAGAGACGGACCCACCAGGTGGTGCACCCTTAATACCAACACCCGATGATCAGCATCTACCGCTTGATGTTCTAGTAGAATACATGCATAGATTCAGTTCCTTGAACATGTTTCAGAGATAGAGGCCTCATAGGATCATAGAAGAGACATATTCTTGGGTCATTAAGGATATTCTTTAGGTTATGACCCGGGTATTCAGCTAAGTGAGAACATCGCCTGAACAGAGGATGATCTAGTAATCAATACTTCTACATCGCGTGACTGAGAGATGGTGGAGCTTGACCATCCAGATTCATAATGAGGCGACCCTTGCCTAAACATATGTCAAGATTAATTTTTAGGAGTAGTTTTTCCCTAAAACCTAGAACTCTCTCTGCAATCAAGAGCTTCTTCACCTTAAACAAGGCACCATGTAGGTAGAAGAGTTCTTAGAGAGGTCGACAGAGCTATCTGGATACTCCACTGACATGGTGTAAGACCCTTTCTTCTGGTCTCGATCCACTAATTAGGGACATGGATGGATGATTAGGGCATCAATTTTTCCACTCATCATCGCCACCCATGCCAGTGTTATAGAATAAGCCCTTCTTGTGGAGATATTCTTGGTAGAGTAGGCTCCAATAGGTTGAGCTGACAGTAGACCCTAGACGGTAGATTCATCAGCAAGCGAAAGATAATATACACATGGGCCCAAGTGGGCAAGATTTTTCAGAGGATAACCTAAAGTCTTGGGGTCAGTAGTGCGGGGAAACCTTTCTAGGGGGAGCCATAAATGAGACAGGTAGTACTTCATGTGCAGAATGAATAGACACATGTAATATGACAGCCCGACCCTCTATATAGATGACTAGCAGATGGTCAAGGGGCTGATGTGGTAGTGGAAGTGGATCAAGCTAGGAGGTTCATAAGAGATCAAACGTTTCAAGGATTTTAGATATGTATAAGGCTATTAGAGATATTTTGATGTGTTACCTCCATCACCTCTAGGTGGTCCACTGTGACCTCTGGGAGGAGGCAGATATGGGCGTGCTAGCTCTAAGTAGGAGAGACCTGTAACAACGACACTCCAGAGTTGATCTAAGCTATGATTTGTTGCGTCTCCACCCTATGTTGTATTATTTTATAAATTTGTTATAGTCACTCATTCCTTACCATGACATTCTTTTGGAGCATAGAGATTCTAGTGGAGTGGTTGGATCAATTATTATGGAAATAGACTTCTATAAGAGATGATTCGATGATTACACACTCGTGTCGGTAGTGTGAGATTACACTAGGTGGCAAGAGAATTAGCTGAGATATCTTAGTAGTGGTGTTATTCCCTTATTATGTCATATTTTTTATATATTTGTTATCCAAATTCCATGCACTGATCAACTATTTTACGTATACAGTGTAGTGTGCCTACGGAGTTGAGATTTGGGTTTCCTTCACTAGTGAGAATGAAGCCCATGTACTGTAGGATAGACTCTCTTAGAGGATATTGCGGTCAATCACTCACAAGTTGGATAGTCTCATTATTAGTGTAGTGGATGAGAGGAGTCCATGATTTTTTTAATGGTGGATGATTACGGATATGTTTTTCCCCGAGGATGTTTTGGGTCTAAATACCCATATAGAGGTGGATGTTTTCATTGAAATTTACCATGAGAGGACATAGATATCCACACTGGAATATCAGATGGCTCCCGTAGAGCATCGCGAGATGGGGGTACATCCATAGGACTTTTATGTGAAAGGGTTCATAAGGCCCAATGTTTCTATAATTTGTAGCAACAATGAATTTTTTTTGAAGAAGGATGATGGTAGTTTGAGGATTTTCACGGACTATTAGGGCATCAACTAGGTGACCGTGAAGACAAGTATCCACTGCCAAGAATTGATGACAACTTTTTCCAGAAAAAGGGAATGAATTGGTTATCAAAGATATACCTCAAATCAGGCTATCACCAGATTCCATTATATGATGAGGATGTTCCGAAGACAACCACCATGTGATGGAACAACCACAATGTGTTTTTAGAGATGACTTTTGTCATGATCCACACCACAGCAGTGTTCATGGGATTCATGATGATCATCTTCTAGAATTACCTTGATATCCTCGTCATGGTATTCATTGATGACATCTTGGTGTACTCAATGTCAGAGGAGGAGCACACTACACACCTCTGGATAGTCTTGGATACACTCCAAGAGCACCGGATTTAAAATAAGCTCTTGAAGTTTCAATTCTAGATTATGGAGGTCCAAATTATAGGACACGTCATCTATGAGGCTAGAGTTGAAATAGGTCCATCATAGATAAGGGTAGTTATTTGTTGGGAGCTACCCTAGAGTGTGAATGAGATATAGAGATTCTTGGGTTTGGTTAGTTACTATCGAATTTTAATACCCAACTTCTCTAGAGTATCAGAACCCTTATTAGATTTTAGGTGGTTGGGGAAGACCTTCATGTTAATGAAGAAATTTCAGAAGATTTTATAGGATCTGAGGTGGAGACTGACTATAGGCCCCAGGTGGAGACAACTAGAACATGGTGTTGGGTATATAGTTTACTAAGACACATCGGGGACTGGAAAGGGTTGTGCCCTGATGTAGGAGAAAGCTGTGATCACTTACAGCTCACTCTATATGAATAATCAAGAATAAAACTATGTATAACATGTCCTAGAGTTTGCATTAGTGTTATTTTCTTTAATGATTTTGTGGCAGAACATGATGGGTGAAAGGTTTACAGTTTAATGCCACCATAAGAGTCTCATGTATATCTTCTCTCAGAAGGTCCCGAAAATGAGATAGTAGTGATGGTTTGAGTTCATCCCTGACTTTGAATTTGATATAGTATATACTCATGGGAAGGGGAACACGATGGCAGACGTGCTAAACTGAAGGAATGATTAGCATCTCCTGAGTGAAGTGACATAACCGTTATCAACAATTCAGATATCCTATGTGGATGATGACAAAGAATCATACAATTAGATGATGATTGTTACTCCCCCACTCCTACCACGAGTCAAGGAGGCACAACTAGTGAATGTTGACTGTGAAACATGATGTGCTCAGTTATCATCAAGATGGGCTCTTGATTGATTTTAGATAGGTGGGGAGCAAACCTTCCTTTTTAGAGTGCGCACCGTAGTTCTAGTGACATTGTGGATGGATGTATTGAGTAAATTTCATACATCCCCCATGGTGGTAAATCTTGGAGATGTAAAAATATACCAGGACCTTCAACATTAGTAATGGAGGTTGGGGATGATGAATGGAGTGGAAAAGATTGTTTCATGATGTCTCACTTATCAACATGTGATGGTCAAACATCAATTTTTAGTATGCTTGGACCAGATACTCGAGGTAAGAGGGTTTAAATGGGATGTAAACTTGATAGATATTATGATGGGGTAAGATAATACAACAAGAGGGAAATATTCTCATTGGGTGATTGTTGACCGACAAATCCAGTTGGATCACTTACTAACCATCTAGAATCAGCGACTGGTATAAGACTTGGGATGCCTCTATATCAAAGAGATAGTGTAAATTTATGTGGTACCTTTGGCATCCATCTTAGATAGTGATGGTTGTTTTACATTCCAGTTATCGAAGGGATTCCAAGAGGTGAATGGAATGTAGCTACACATGAGAAAAGATTTTCTTCCATTGATGGATGGGAAGACAGAGCATACCATTCAGACCATGGGGGAAATGATTCGTACTTCCATCCCAAAATTTGGTTCCAGTTGGGATTGCCACATGACATTGGTGGAGTTCACATACAACAACAACTATCACTCCACCATTTGAATGTCTCCATTTGACGCCTTTTATGGGTGGATTATAAAATCAACCATATATTGGACAAACCCGTGGGAGTCCAAAAACATGTGTCTAGAGTTGGTATGGGCTTTCAGTGAAAAGATGCAGATCACCCAAAAGTGGATGAGGACTGTACATAAAATGAATAAGTCTTATACTAAGAGGAGACAAATACCATTGGAGTCTGAGGATGGAGACCATGTGTTCCTTCTGGTCTCACCTCTATGAGTATTGTAGAGATTAATTTTGGGCGACAAGCTATCTCTGAGGTTCATTTGACCTTTTAAAATTCTGAGCAGAGTTGGTGCGGTGGCGTACCGCCTAGCCCTTCCCACCCCGATTCACCAAGTGCGTGATGTTTTCCATGTGTCACAACTGAGGAGGTATGTGCAATATCCATCGCACATCATCGATTGGGGTTAGTAGGACATTGACGATGAGGAGACATTTGTAGAGTTCTCGGTGGAGATAGAGGATCAATAGGAGCATGTCTTAAATGGGTGGTAGAATACCCTTTTGCGAGATTTGTGGTAGAAATGGAATCTATGATAGATCGCGTGGGAGCGGGACGCTCATATTCGTGCTCAGACCACTGTATAATTTATTATATTTTGTTTTGGATTTCGGTAATGTTAAGACCTCAGGTGGGGATAATTCAATATCTTATAAATTACTTATTTTTTTTATTTTTATAGAATTATTCTGACACTGCATGCTCTGAAGGCACGCGATTCCGAGTCCCGGATAGCCTAAGAACCAAATATTGAATATTTATTAAGGATCATTCACTAACAGTTGAGCATGTTATTCTATCTTTTGATCTGGTTCTTAGATCCAAAATCAGAGTGCACCATCGAAATAGAAGCATTGGGATTACCCTAAAATTGACTTAACAACGTATAGACATGGTTGATCGGATAAGTTATTTGTCAATATTTTTAGAGAAATAATAAAATAATATAAAAGAATTATTTTCTTCTTTTCTCATCATTGAGTTTCAGACGACGATTCTACGGTGATGTGACGAGGCGCATTGATGGAGGTTCAATAATGGATCATTTGAATCCATGACACTTTTATCATAATGACTCATTAAATGTGGCTCATTAAATATGGAAAATTTAAAGAGAATCATTAATGGGAGCAGTGTCACTCCATTTTTTGATTTCTTATAATTATCCAACATGTGGAATTTGGGAATTAACCATAGAGGATTCTCTGATGAAACTCCAAAGAATATCCCCTACAACGGAGAACAATGAATGCTGGAAGATCATTATCATCTTCGATGTACCTTGAAGAACAGATCTGGATGTGACGATGTCGATGCCATGGACACTTGAGGATAAATTATTATGCATCGAATGTCAAAAAGATATGTATTTTATATTATTTATGATATTCATCCCTATTCTATTTTATAAATTAAGGACACATATCAACCCACAAATAGGTTTACCAGCTTTTCATGTGTTTATGTAGTAGGGTAACACTTTGGGGGATTTCAATATCATAGATTTACATTATTCTTGTATAATATAACCACAATCCCAAAGCATCCCACTTAATTATAAACCTCTAATTCAGAGGTCATGGGTCAGCATGAACAAGGCCCAAGCACCTCTTATTATGAGTTCTTGGTGGTTGAATTCTCAAAAAGACTGAAAGGGCAATTTTTGGCCTTCACATTGTAGAAGGAAAACTCTAGAGGCTATAGAAGTAGGCTGCGTGAATAACATTCCACCAGTGCTGGTCTAGTGTTCCGCTGAAGGATCTATTCCTATTCCAGCGGTGGCATCAGCATGAACTGACTGTGTGCCAATCAGGGGGATGGAGTGACACAAGTCATGCCTGCAATAGTGTAGAGAGTCATGGCCATTGGCGCATTGCAGTGGATGGATACCACAACCATCTAGCTACTATAGTGGAGGACGTGATGCTAGTTAGGGCAATCCATGGTTGCATGGCCTGCGACCGGGACACCCCATTGGCTGGAGGAGCCATGCTCTGTCGACTTTAGCTAAAGGTGGTGGCCTCGCGGTATCCCTCGGGACATAAGGAGTTGGAGGCAGTTGTAAGCTACATTCCAGCTAGATGGTGCACCGTTGGCTGCTCTTGAAGTCAGTCAACAGATGGCGGGCCAGTCTTGTCCCACAACCAAGATGGATGGACTCATGCCTACAGTCTAGACTATCTTAGGCTGGCCAAACACATACCCAGTGGGCCAATGCCATGCCATTTGGGCCCAGACACACTAAACAGGTTCACTAGGCGACCTGGCCGGATGGACCCCTGACCGTACCAGGTCGGGCCCAACAAGGAAAATTGGTCCTGGCCAGACCAAACATAACACCTCCCAAACTAGGTCAAGCAGAGTCTATCTAATTAAATTTTGGTATTTGTAACCCCTAGGATGGTTTAGTCCGGTCGGTCAAATCAGGCCCCAATGCAACTGGCCCCCTGGTTACTAAAACACACATATCATACAAACCACGTGTCTAATTGACATGCCATTTACGGAGTTGGTTCCCTAATCATGATAAAAGTATTTTGGAATGATTTATGCCTATTTTTAGGGACAAAGAGATGTTATTAATTTATTGAGGACTATTTCTCACATCTATTCTACATACTAAAACATAGGGTTGGTTGAGACATGAAGACTAATCGACAACGGCTCAGTGGGACGTGACATTGTGTGACCCAGTAGGCCCAGTATGGGGAGCGGCTCTATGTGACCCATCACCAAGATGGAACTAAATAGAATAATTTCCTCAGTTTGTCTATGGTGAGATGAAACTCTGTGTGACCTTGTATTCCCACAGTGGGGAGAGGCTCTGTGTGACCCTTCACACTCATGGTACTTAACAGGGTTGAGTACCATATAATTCCAAGGATAGTGGGAAGTTGATCTGTGTGACCTACAAATCCTACTATACTCGACAAAGGAGATGTTATCTAACAGCCTAGGAGTTTGATGATAATATTAATGATTCTATTATAACTACCCTTGAACATACCTGGTATGAGCAATTCCTTTTAAAATGTGCTATGTGTTTGAGATCTTTTTTTGTGGAATTACATATGGGGTATTTTTTCTTTCAGTTGTATTCATTCATGGATTACATAAATACCTTCAGGTGCCTCTGGGTCACTAATGTGTTTTGTTATACTCACCGAAGCATGGGCTTCACCAACACGTGTTGTGTCTTGTGTTGATAATCGATGTTTTAATAGAAGATCTCAGGGGGACTGGACTAATAGGTGATATGATGGTTGACTAAGTGGCCTATGTCCTAGTGGAGCATAGTAGGACCAGGAGGACATGGAATACTACTTCGTCTCCCTATATCATTAATACTCTCATAATCAGATGGGGTTTCTTGCCAATGGCCATCAATGTTTCCTTTTGTACTTTTCTGTATTCAGTTCCTTGTTGGGTTTGTATTCTATCCAACGTACTTTCATGTGTACATGAACACAACTTTATTTTAGTTGTATACATGTTTCCCTCTTTCAATGTGTTGGGATGTGGATGGTAATGGGTGTGTACCATTTTAATGGAATAGGCCTCCAACACGCAGGTTAACGCCTTCGACAATAGTCTCCAACTCCTGTCTTTCAAGAGGCAGGCTTGGGATAGTCATGACACGAGCCCCAGAGGTTGGGTCATGACAACCTATTTACTTATAGACAAAAACACATATATAATCCAAAAATCTTATAAAATGTACAAATTACTGAGAAAAAAATTCATAAATTCCACAGTATCCCGCAACCAAAGTGTGAATTAAAGTAATGTGTTGTAAACAAGTTTAGAATACAAGCCCACCAAAAATGGGTTTTGAAACACAGGTCAAACCTATATAGAAAATGTACAGGGACTGCTGTCTGAAGGCTGACATAACAAACCTCGGTATATCTGGTATCCAAATTTGCGATCTAGTCCTCATAAACCTAAGACTCCAGAAAAGGATCAATCATCAGCACAAGACACGATTTGTGTGGTAAAAGATCGTGCATGGGTGAATATAAATATACTCTATTGGACACACCAAAACCAAAAAAAAGATTCCTTATAATGAAAAAAGCCATTTCCTCTATATAGGTTTTTTTATCAAGTCAAATAAAACAATATCCAAATATACACAATCAAGAAAAAATTTCTACAGGTATGTCACAGAAATTGTATATATACCTTATGAGTTTTTTTCAATGACTCAACAGTGCGCTAATTTTGGAGAACACACTTTTGAGTCTAATAGCACTAACGATGTCCACATGAGAGGTACTACTATTCAGATCTCCCCATGAGATATTTACACTAATTAATATGAGGATATATACAATTTATATATTTGGATCATATCCAGGGAAATGGGGTGATACCAACAACACAATCTAGATTAACCTACTGAGTATATGATCGGTGCCCAAGTGGTTTTGTTCATTTCTATAACATGAACTCCACCTAGGGCACAAAGAATGAAAATAGTATCATTATCATGGCCTCATAAAGGATTCCAAAAAATCTATATAATTTTTTTGGATGTATTATATTCTTATGAGTAGAAAATTACTCATAAAAACCTTTAAGGAAATAAATAAGGGGAAAACTTATATAAACTATCTATCATATGGATGAAAACTGGCTAAATATAGATATGAATATGTACACAACATGTAGTAGGATCACACATTATGTCAATTAATCAGTGTTTCATCTAGTGTATAATGACAAGTGTCTTTAGAAAATGGCAGGTAGAATAGGTGTACATTGTGTGTAGATTATGTCACATGTCATGTCCTTGAAACCGGGGTCCGCCTGTGTGCTCTGTTCATTTACTAGTACAAAAAATCAACCCGTGTATCTATGCATATTTACCAATACATGTTGTTGTCCATGAAACCATCTAATACATGCCATGTGGTGTAGTAAATTCTATATAGGTGACCCATTTAATTTTCCATGTGCACGTTTACTTCCCATGTACATGACGTTTCATTACATGATTAACACACACTATGTTGTCTGGACTACTAGAGGTGTCTATTGGGTTTTCTACAAACCCTTCTTATTCCTTTACACGACTCAGATGATATTTTCTGTCTCATTATGATGGTTTGTTCACCTTGGAACTCTAGTTCCACGATTTTTTCAACCCCCTACACCAAATCAATGGATTTTTTTCCTTTAATCAACTCAAAAATATGATTGCATCCATACCAATGCAACTTTCCTGATGAAACTTTGCTCCCAAATCATGTCAATTAGTCTATCATCACCATCAACGAATCTCTATCGAGTTTCCCAATGCCAGATCCCTATTTTTTGATAATTTCTCTAACAATCGAAGGTACAATGATTAATTATTCATGGTCTTCATAAGAACGAATAATGCACATAATCAATAAAAGAAAATCAAATAAAAAATAACAAGGAATGAGCCCATAGCATGAACCTTGATTTCTATTCGTTTTGGCCATGATCCATTCACATAAGAATGATAAATGAATCAAAATGAATATTCAAAATAATTATCACACAACAACCCCAAAGAGTTATTCCATCCCACATAATTGATTGATCTATGAGATAATATATTTGTGGATTAGTCTGGATTCATCATAGGAATCTAATACCGGGAATGAAAATCCAATTGACAAATCCTACTTGAATTCAGATTTCTTGCTAATAATGATTGGTCACCTCATCATTTCCATTACAGAAATATTACAAGATTAGTGTTAATCAATCATTGATATATTGTTCTATCATCTCTTTCTCAAGAAGATTCCCAAATAGTTTCCTCCCAGTGTATCAAGATAAATTAATGATAGTATACTATCCTTAAATTTCTAAAAAAATGTTTATTTATGAAACAATCTGTCACGACTTCAAAGATAAAAAATAATAAAATTTAGTTTTAAAAATTTATTTAATTCATTTAAAACACCAATGACGACATTCTTTAAAATACCGACACTAAAAAATTCTACTTCACGCATTGGTTAAAGAAACTATTTTGAAGCCACATGTACACTATGATTTCGTATCCAATAAAATATTTAGATGTTATTCCATATTTTCAGAAAAAATTAATTCTCATGCAATTTGAAATGTAATATATTTCAAATATTTAATTCAGTAACACTGGGCCATTGAATCACACACTGTCTCAGTGCACAACCTTGAAATTATTCCATATAATATTAAAAAATTAAAAAATAATTCCCAAATCATTTAATTCTTCACACAATGGGGATTTACATCCCTAAAAACACAATCAAATGATACTAAAAAATATGAGGGTACAGAGCATTAAAATATGCCTTCCACTCTTATATTCTCTCCAGGGGAATCACATGCTTCCACGAGACACATACTAAAGTAATCATTCAACCATGAAGGATACTTCCATTATGATCCATGATTTTATTTGGTACTAATAAAATGACACCACATCATCTATGTCAAACTCCACAAATCAATAATGTGTGATCGGTCATGAACGTACCTCCTGACCTCTGAAACATGGATGATGTTATATACTCAGTCTCACTACTGGGGATAATACAAGTGATACAACACCTCCGCAACACTATGATTTATATGAATAGCACTAATAAAAAACAATGATATCATACTTCCTTGGCCAAATCACCACAATACATGATGTGGTGAAACCCAAATGAACACATGACAACCTTCCTCAAACTTGAAAGCCCTCAAACACCAATCGACGTGAGGATTTTGATGGATATGTGTATTCCTCATCCAATCCTAGATGAAATCTAACTTCTCCATAGTAGACCACACAAAATCTAGGCAGTAGAGTGCTGATTCTCTGGGTTCAGTCCAGCAATGTAGTGACCTATAGGTTTTCTCATAAAAAGACTCAAATAATTCCCTTAAAATCATCGAATTGTTGAAGTTATTGTCTAAAAACTCAATAAGTGGTAGGTTATCCTACCATATATGGATGAAGTCTAATATGAAAGGCCATAACATGTCCTCAAAGACCTCAATGGCCTACTCTGTCTGGCCAATTTTTTTTACGTGAAAGTTGTTTCTCAAGTTTAATTGGGTCCCAAATTCCTTCTATAATCCCTTATATAATTAGGATATAAAATGAACCTAATGATCAGAAAAAGTTATCAAAGGAACTCCATAGAGTTAAACTATCTTGTGAACAAGGATTCATCCCTTGATCCCTACCAAACACTATTCTCGAATTGCAATGTGGTGGGATGACATGGTATGTCGATTAAAGATCACCAAGATGGAATCGTGTTATATGGATAAATGTGGTGAAACCTTCAATAAGACCATCAATATCTGATACCAATTTAATTCTGACACCTTAAGGGGTAGTTCTAAACCCTCTATAACATGGTTCAAAGCCTTGACATGTGAGTACTTAAGGAATCTAGAAATGAACTCTACCACCCACATCTTTATCCCAAGCCACCAAAATGGAAGTTAGAGGTCCTGGTACATTTTTTCCACACCTGGATGTACTACCAAAAGGTTTATATGAAACTACATCATATAATTATCATTCAATGACATTAGTATTACTATACATCATCTGAAAATAATGACATGGTACCCACCATTTGAAAATATACCAGATGCATGCCCTATAGATATATGATAATGTAATGTATCATAATTGGAATCTTCTATATTGGCAACTATGAATCATTGTATGTGTATAAGGATAATAACCATAGACTGTAGGTATGATTTTATATCATCATCCCACAAATGATAACTACAATGAGGCCCAATTCCTAAATACCCCATTCTATGCCCGAAAACTACATCTCATGTCGTGAGCATCTTCCAGAACATTCCCCTTCCCATGAACATAGAAAATAACAAATTCATAGTCCTATTGGAACTCTAATCATCACCTCTATGTCGTGTTTATATCATTATGAGATAATTTATTCTAAAGAATATTGTGACCATAGTAGCGAAAAAACAACATTCCCATTAGATAGTTTCTCCACATACTCAACGCGAAGACAACTATGGCGGACTCATGATCATGGATTGTGTAGTTCTACTCATGTGGTATCAAATAGAGTGAACAATAGGAAATTAGTACATTTTTATGCATCAAGACACAACCAATATTGGTTAATAATGAATCATGGAATACCAAATACTCAATACCCTCCACTAGAAATCTAAATATCAGAGTACTCATCAAACTCTACCTCTGCTACAGAAAAGCCTAATGAAACATCACTATTCTCATGAAAGGATTCCGCTTTCATCTCAAAGATATCGTAGGTGTTAATATCATTGTGAAATCAGGTATGAATTTCTGTAAAAATAATTGGACTAATGATTCTATACACCACTATCACATTATTATATTTATCCCATAATAACAATGTATTGACCTTGGTTAGGCCACTCCCACTCCATCAACTAAGATAATGAGCCTTAGAAAGTCTACCGCATAAATTAAAAACAAGAACATCAATATATTACCATAAATCCAATTCATTTCATTTACGTCTAGATCCATTCAAAAGGGCCTCATGTGTTCTTCCTCATATATCAAGTACAAAAGTATATCATTGAAGAATACTTCCATAATGTAGTATATATAATGATGAAAGATCAGTTTAATGAGACCCATGAACACTGTAGGGTTGTTCATCACCTAGAAGGGCGTCACTAAGAACTCATAGTGATCGTAACAACATTTCATGATCTTATTAGATATATCATAATCCCATACACATGA
This sequence comes from Viscum album, assembly GCA_963277665.1. Lineage (NCBI taxonomy): Eukaryota > Viridiplantae > Streptophyta > Magnoliopsida > Santalales > Viscaceae > Viscum > Viscum album. The sequence goes on from OY728119.1 coordinate 1,390,008,727, forward strand.
TGATCATACCCACCGTGTGATCATGTTTAGACTGTCTGTTGGGGGATGAAGCTTATTATTATTCACGAGGTAGTGAGATGTGTTTCTGGGATAGAAGATATTAGCGACCCTGTATACATAGAATATTGAGTAAAAATGATTTATTTATTAAAGGACATATATCCTCATGAATCGGGACTTTAGACAAAGGAGAAGATAAGGAATTACTAAATAAATGTTTGAGTTACTATGGAACTCTTGACGGGCATGTAGTTTATGAGTGGAATTCAGGATAAAAGGAAGGATTTTCAAGTTACATTTTTTTGGGATGAACCTGAGGGTTTTCTGAATAAGTTATTTCATTATATAACTCTATTAGAACATCAAAATCAGTCCAAAACACATCAAATATATATAAATTAATGTGTTCTATAATATATATATATTTGAGAGAACATTTTAAAACATATACTAGTGATGGATAATGAATTTATAATGCCTATGTGTTGTTGTTGAGTGCATCTTGAGTGGTTTTTTAGTGTTGGTGTTCTTTAAAATTTTATTTATATATTTTATTGTCCAATATAATTAGGTAATTAACACAATGCAATGTGTATGGTTGACTAGGGAGTGAATTCTCACACCATACGTGGCCCTTGGGGTTATATTATTGTGGTTTAATGAAAATGAGGGTTTCCATGATTGTAGCCTCTATATCATGATTCAATATATCCATCTATTTAATTTTTAGTGTTTTTTTCATTTTCCAATTCATATTTTATGATGTTTTATACTTTTATCCCATCTCTTTCATTCAATAACACTGTATGAGGGATAGTGAAGAGCGTCCATCTTCACTATAAATCTCATTTTACTCTTGGTTTCTCATATATCACAATTAGCTTCATATATTTGATATTTTGACTCATTCATCTTGTCATCTCATCCCATCCTTCATCCACTCAATTTTTATTCCACATAAAAAATATAAACAATTTATTAGACTATTTTAGGGTTAGATATGGATCTAATCATGTGGGTTTTAAATTATAGGGATTTTTTGGAGTTTATCCTCAAATAGTTAGTCAATTATCATTGATAGTGATACATTGTGACTTACATATACAAGTATCTAGGTTTTTGTTTTCATATTTTTAAAATATTTTGCATCATATGAGATTTTTGGATGTTTTAAAAACTATTATTTTCAAATTATACCTAGAAGTATACCATATTAGTGGATTGAAATGGTTATAAAATGTATGCATAATATTAATTTAATTGACATATGACAATGTGTTTCTAAATATTACATTTTTGAACTATACTATGAATTTAAAATTTAAAAAATGTAGTTGGTCATCAAATTATTATAAATGGGTCTATGGTATTTTTAAAAGGTTTTAATAATTAAATAGTTGTGTAATTGACACTTGATTCCATTTTTTCATGATTTTTATTATTTATGAATTTTAAAATACATTTAAATGAATAGAAATAATCCATGTCATTTCAAAATAATTATTATGCGTTTTAATTTAAAATTATTTTATATTTCTTGACAACATTATTTTATCATTCAATGCCTGATTCTCTCTTTATAGATAGAGTGATTAACTTTTCTAATTACCCATAATATAGATGGCATTATTTTTATGATTATTTTTATTTAATATAACCATATCGTAATATTTATTATTTTTTATTATTCCTACATATGGAAGGAGTAGATTATTATAGACCATGTTGGTTGTGTAATGAGTTTTATTAAAATTTAATTAAATGATTTCTTATGAGTTGATCACATGATTCATTTTTTGTCTACTATATATATTGATATCATAACAACACTAGGTAAATATGTAGAATGTGAATAGGTTTTTTATGTTAGTATACTATTTTTAAACTAGTTAGATCACTAGGAAACATAACCCCTCATGGGGTTTTATTTTATAATTAGTAACCTAAAAGGGTGGTGACTGGAATGCCCTTCGTTCAAGTAGTGGATAGCTAAAGTTTGTTATCTTTTAAATCGTGTCCCAAATGATTCATTTTAGTTCTTATTATATTTCAAATCATGATTATATATTATTTAAGGATTAGTCAAGGGAACTCGATATGTTTTCCTTATTTGTATTCTATAGATATTGATTCGGAAAAATATAACTACATCATGTCTGCTGGTTTTCGAATTCTTCAATATTGATACATTTGTATCTGTAGTAACTTTTAATTATATTTAATTGTATTTTGGTTTAATTTTAATCAAACTTATTATAAAAATTAGAAGTGTTGTTTAATTAAAATATATTGTATAGTTTTGAGAGGAAATGTATTTGAGAAATTGTTTGGGAAGCGTTAATAAAAATCATGGTTAACATATGAAATTAAACATCATACTTTGTTGGATTATAAGAGACATATAAATTTTATCATTGAATAATATATTAAAATTAGAAGTAAATTTTTATTACAAATTATCCCTTTTTCCTATAAAAAGGATTTTCATTATAGGTTTTTAAAGCAAATGAGATTAATGTTATAATTGATTTTTATTTGAGATCATAAAAATTAAATTTTTTAAATAATGTTAAATCCATAAAGTATGGAATTTAATATGAAATTTAGTATGTATTCAAAAATGAATAATAATCATTTTTATAATATAATTTTTTTATTATTATTCAATCTATATCATAATAAGTGATTCCCCAGAGCAATAAAGTTTTAGTTTCTATTATTCTATCTATATATTCATCTAATTAATAATTAATAGTCAACAAATCACATATATATTCTTAATATTATTTCCACATCCTACATAATAATACATATATCCTTTGATTAAATATCATGTTTAATAATAATATGAAATGCTGAGCCTTGATACTCAGTAAAGGTGTGCTTGGGAAATATCAATAATCATTCAATATAAGTTTATTATAAGGGCATGATAACAAAATAATGTGTGTATTCTCAATGTAAAGGACTCATAACATGAATATATTATGTGATAAAATATATAATACTGACATATCCCAACAAATGAATAATAAGTGTATCAAATAATATATCATTAATAAGAGTTATAACAATGGAATATTGCATCATTATCAAAAGAAATAATAATCTCTTAAACATTCAAATTTTAAATCATTTTCATACAAGATCCCATTGGATAGAATTATTAAATAACACTCACATTTAAAACATGAACATATATATTCAGTATCATGTGCATAGAAAATTGTAAGAGCATAACTTGTAGATGTCATAATCATACATAAAACTGTGACCATAGTTATTTTAAATCATGAAGAATCTTATCATCATCATTTTAAGACATATATATATATATAATATTATCTATTGTATTATATAGATTATTGACCCACCCATCACATAATTAAAAATAGACATATATGTGCTAAAAAATCATATAAAATACACAATAATTCATCATAATGTAACATGTGATAATGTAATGGTTTTCATAGAAATTTCATCATTTCATCATATAATTACCAATGAAAAAAAATGAGTTATCAAAATGATTTCATCATTATATAATTAACTCTTGGGAAGGAAATGGGTTTTGTAAAATCATCAACAAAACTACAATAGTATAATCTATCTAGAGATAGAACATTGATAGAATCATAAACAAGTAACCCATGTTTATAGAAAAAATATTTAGTGGATGTTTTAATATGAGATATATGTCATTAAAATATCATTAGAATAATTATTTTACAGTAGGAGAAAAATATTTATTCATTAGATAAAATTTATACACAAAATTTTAAAAATAATAAGAAAATTATTTTATATTAAAATCAATATGGATAAATATAATCAATGTTACAAATGGAATAAATATCAATAAAATGGGAAAAATAATTATTCGCGTATATTTTAATAGATTAACTATTTTCTATTTATAAAAATTCAACGATAAATTGTTCCAGAAAAAAAAATCATATTTTAACTAGTTAATAAATAATTTCAGATATATTTATGAATATTATTAAGAAAATTTTTAATTAAAGGAATCAATGTTCATTAAAAAATTGACTATATTCATGGGGAAAAATAATTTTTTTTTAAAAAAATAAGGTTTGATATTCATTAAAATCAAATTGTCAATATTTTTTTATTTATAAAAAACCAAAATGGTTATACTGCATTTAAAATATTTGAAAATCAATATAATTGTAAATTTTATGGGTATTTATGTATTAAATCTATATAATTACACTTAATAGAAATTTATTATATCCAATCCAGAAATGAATTTCGATAATAACCTAAACAATTACCTCAAGTCTCTTCATTGTTCATATGTGTTCGAACATCCAATATAATAAATATATATTTAATATAAAAATATTTTATAAAAACATTCATACCACTCTTAATATTTTTCATTTAATTATAATTATAAATATCCTTTTATTATCAATTTCATCACTAAATTAAGATGTCAAATAAAAAATTGAACATTTTCAATTCATGTTTGGTTCAATGGATCCAGTCCGTGCACCATGATCATGGATTAATAATTTTTATAACATTAAGTACTTCTTAATTATTTTATTTATTATATATATAAAATATTATATACAATAATAATAAATAGTGTTGAAAAATTAATTATATTATTTCTGGAAGATAGCAGTAGGTATGTACTCAAGAGCAATGATTTCAATTTTAGATTGATGGATTGAAAAATTAATTTAAAATTAGTTCACCATTTCATAATTATAAGTAAATCATATGTACAATATATATTCCTTAAATATATCCTTATAACAATCCATTTATAAATTATATTAAAAATTAATCAAATCACTTAATGTAGATGGTAGTCTAGTTGGACACAAGAGAAGAATTATCTGTTTCTTGAAGATAGTTAACAATTATATTAGATAAGATTATTTAATTAAAAATGAACATTTTGAATCATAATTACCAAGTATATGTATTAAATCCACCATAATAACCTGGCATTATTTTATTTTCAATACATAATCATATCATTACGTGGATAATTTAGTCCACTCATACTCATGACTGATACATTCATTCCCTATTTGATATAATTTTTATAGAAATAGGTTATCCAATTATCATAATAAAAATAAATTATTTTTATGATATTAGGATCATAATTTTATTATAGAATCAAAATATATAAATTAAATAATGATGAAATAGTATTCAAAATATTATGGTGAAAAATTAAATCTTCATTGATAGACTTATATTTTACAAAACATTTTTCCTCCATTTAATGTTGTTAGGGTTATTCGACGTGTTCTAGAATTAATGTATGAAATTGATAATGGGTTTTTAATTTAATGGGAATTAAAGTTTTCTATTTTATATGAGGGTGTAGAGGATTTCGCTTTTAATTACTATGGGGAGGGGAACAAATGGTATTACATAATAGATACAAATTATATAGGGCCACTATCTTATTAATGTAGAAAAAAATGGATTGTATATCAATTTTATTCTAATATAATATAAAAATATATTCATTAAATAATATTTATCCATTATTACGTTTTATTAATATAATAAAAAGTTATTTTAACTTTTACAAACACCTCTAAAAAATGTGTACCCCTCCAGGGCCTGCAATGTGAGAAGGGAGATAATGACCCATGAGTCCCGCCTCCAGTAGGCCCTGGGTTTGTGACAAGCATCGAGGGTATAGTAAGACACAGATGGGAGGAATTAACCTCTAAGAGAACACAAGCGGAAGAGAAAGATAAGATAGACACCAATAAACTCCAACGTAGAACTAGAAATATAAATAAAACCCAAATGCACAAATGGAATGTCATGAAAAAGTACTAAAACTGAAAGGGAAAAACATTATGTACCCAAAAAAGAAAGATTAAATAGCATCCATCACAAGATCTAATAGCTCCTATAACCAGAAGTTAGTAGAAACCATCTTTATCTCCATCCTACTCTATGTGACCTAAAAAAAATTTATATATACATTGGGTGAGTATAACAATATACTCAGCATGATCCCCCCCAAAGCCTATCATGAAAAAGTAATGAAAGCATGCAAAAGAACAGTGAATAATAAGTGAAACAAACTCATCACCTAAACAAGTATACTATGTCTCCAACCTCACCATGGCTACTTGCACCATGTAACGCATTAAAGAATATATCATATAATATAGAATATCAAGGGTACCCCACTACTACTTCCCCACTGGTTTTCAACTTTCCCCAACATCGCATGCCCTAAGAATCTCTCTCCATAAAGGATTTCCTGCAGACACCTAGGCGAAGCACCACAATCTGCACCTCATGCACCACAAAGGCTTGCCCACAGACTCCTGGGTGTATCACCACAACATCTTCACATCCAAAAGTAACCAGGTAGTTTCCGGGAGCCACCACAGCTTAGCTAACATGTTTCATACGTCGGGAATTATACATCAAGCCATTACAGCCCATACACAGAGTAAGGATCCTCAATCCATCACATCCCATACACATTACACCTATAGTAGTCCATATGATACTGTATCCAGAATATATGTGTGTGAATAAGAACAAGAAATTACAGCCCTGTACACACATATAAGGGAAAAAATAACCGATGTTCCTTCCATAACAAGTATCTTCAAAGAGAAGAGAGTGGGGCCAAAAGGGGTAGTCAGTCATTTATCCTCCCATTGGAATGTTGGGTAAAACACCCCTAGGGCTCAGAACCCCTGGGGTGTCATTTGACCTTATTGATAGGGTGAAGCAGTTTATAGAAACACAAAAAGTAAAGATTATACTATATCTCACAACCACACTATGGGAATGACCTAGTCTTAGACACAACTGCAACTAACATCTATCAGACTCCGGGATGGTATTTCTAAGACTAGGTATCCAATAAGCAAACAACCATTTAAAGAGCTTTATAATATTATTTCATTCCATTTTTTTAATTCCACTATACGTTAATTAATTCTGTAAATATTAATTAACCATGAAAAAATCCACATTAAATTTCATTAGCATCACACGCAAAGTCAATTGTTCCTTCAAAAATTACAACCTCGTCATTATGTTTCAGCGTACTCATTCCCCATGGGTTAACACCATATAATTAAACATTCATTACAGAAATGAATTCTTATATTCCTATACATTCTAGAAAGGCATTATATGCTATTAACAGAAAGGGTCTTAACACGGTGAGTATATGTACTACCCGTCGAGTCTTTGCCGCCTATTGCAAGAGTGTAGACCCATTATCCCTTGAGAAGCTGTACACAGAAAGCATGTGGCATACCCTACATTTCTTCGCCTCTTTCGGAAGAATGGTAAGGAAGACATGCTGCCTTGAGTAGTGGGGAAAAGTAAAGAAGATAATCAACCAATCATAAACAATAAGCATCCCACAATCACATCCATCCCATTCCATCATCTCTGGTATCCTCCTCGACACCCACATGCATAAACCGATGCATCTCTCCCATCTAGGTGTCATCCGCTACCACAACCAAATGGCCTCTATGCCCCCACATATCACAACACCCCTCTATGGTCACGTCTCAAAAAAAGAAGTAGGAAGAATAGCCCTCACATCAATTGGGCTATGGCCCTTTAATAATCAAGAGGGTACCTCAGAACCCTTAAAGGAATTTCAAACAATCAAATATTTAAACCATCTTGAATTAACAGATTTATAATCCATTGGTTCCTACATCAGGAAGCCATACCAGTAAGATATCAGCACTGATTAAACATGATTACTACGCCAATTACATTAACATCAAATTACCACAAGAACTAGATTTTTTTTCATGCATCTTTATCATTATCAAAACAATTATCAATTAATCCATGTTTACGTTCTTTACATATTTTCATCAAGAACAACAAATATGCAAAGAAAGCATAGATATCACAAGATCTAGAAAAAAAAGAGGCAATAACATACGATCGATACAATTTATTTATCTAGTTTAAAATATTTACTTCTTAAATTCCATTGTCATGAAGTGGGATAAAAAATTATAACATTACAGTTGCATGTAAAAGAAAGAGAAGTAACGAATCCCCTACCTCAACGGTTTTCGATGAAAACCACAACAGTCGAAAAACTCCCAAGAAAACTGGGATGATTCACCAAGGATCCTCCTTAGATATCTTCTCCTTACACAACCAAGACCAACACTCATCATATTAGACAACCACACACTTAGATCTACCCATAATGGGCGTAGATCTAAGAAACCGAGAGAAGGGGAGGAGTACACCTCAGAAGATCTAATAAACCAATAAAGAACGAAGAAGAACAAAGAAGAAATTTCTTATACCTCAATAATCCGGCTTCGATTCACCAAGAAAAGCCATCGAATCGCCTCCAAAATTACTGGGAGTGGTTCTCCTACATTCAAGAAAGGGTAATCCCGATTTGTAGCTCCTTAGGGGCTTAAAAAAAGAATTTATAGGAAAAACAAGTTATATCCACAATTCTAGGATCTAATTCAAGTGCCCGCACTATTTTCTCTCAAGGATAGAAAAATTTTGCTCTAACTGTGTGGTCGATACTGCCTCGTCAAACACGCCTCGCACGGTTCGGTTGCTCAGTTAGACAAACCATGCACTAACCATGTGTTAGCCACTGCCTCCGACACCAACCTCGCATGGTTTGGCCACACGGTTTAGACAAACTGTGTGCAGCCCGTGAAAAAGCTATTGCCCTTTCATTTTCCATAAACATTCACCCAAACGCACCCCCAAGTCAACATTACCTCCCAGAAAACCTCTAACACTGCATTTTCCAAATGTAATGGACTGGGGAGGTCCAGTCCATTACTTCAGATACCTCTCAAAACATTCTCATCCTAGAGAATCCAAAACACACCTAAAGAGAAAACAAAACAGGGTCTGAAAAACCACCCAACAAGATACCTCTCAATAGAGATAAATCCACCAAAACTCAAAGGGGATCCATCTAATAAACACAAAAGTTTCATAACCACAAAATCTACATTAATACATGAAAAGTGTTAAAAATCAAAAAAATTTGGGTACTGAGCACATATTTGTGACTCACATTCCTAGTTACTCTCCTGCAAGACATTGTGTCACCACAAGACAAGAAATAAAGGAATATAACACCTGCGTAACAATTTATATTTGTGGTCCTGGATTTCCACAGGTCTCTCTCCAAAGGTGGAATCATCATCAACATTGATCTCTCCCCAATCGATGATGTGGGAGTCATCATGAAGATAACGACGGAGCTGTGATATATGGAAAACATCATGTATCTGACTCATCAGAGGGAGAAGTGCTACTAAATATGCCACAACTCCAGTATGAGATAACACCTCGAAAGGCCCAAAAAACTAGGGAGAATTCTTACTTCCACATCCAAACCTTCGCTGCCGTGACGGGGAGTCACCTTCAGAAACACATGATCCCAAATATTAAACTCTAAGGGTATCCTTATTTGATCAGCATATTCTTTCTGATGATCATGTGTTGTCTTTATCCTCTCACGAGTCACCTAAACCATCTTTGTTGTATTCTTCAATAGTTATGGTCCGAGAATTGCTGACTCTCTGACCCCAGTCTAGTACAATGAAGAACGGAAAGGCCAACCATAGAAGGCTTCAAATGATGCCATAGCGATGGTGGAGTGAAAAATATTTTTTCAAGAGAACTCCATCAAGGGTAAGTGCCTCATCCATGATCCTATAAAATCAAGAACAGAAGAGAATAAACATGTCTTCAAGAGTCTGGATGGTTCACTCTGTCTGACAATCCATTTGAGGATGAAAAGAAGTGCTAGTATATAGTTGAGAACAAATAGCATGTTGGAGACCTCTCCACACTCTGTAGTTAAAACGAGGATCTCAATCAAAAATGATCATCTTAGGGACTCCATGAATTCTCACAACCTCCTCTAGATACTGCCTCGACAAAACTTCCACTAAGATCGACTCCTTGATCGCTATGAAGTGGGCCGATTTTGTTAAACAGCCCACTACCACACAAATAGCATCATGTCCTCCTGGAGATTGATGTAAAACAGTAACAAATTCCATTGAGATTTCCTCCTAATTCTACTATGGAATATCTTATGGCTAGAGAAGACCACCCGGAACACGGTGTTCGACCTTCACCTTCTGGCAGACTAAACATCTGGACACAAACTCCGCAACCGCACACTTCAGCCCAGTCCACTAAAACTGACTCCTCAAGTCTTGGTACATCTTTGTCACACAATTGTGTGATGCTAAAGGTGAACTATGAAAATCTCTGAGAACCGTCTCACACATCGACAAAGTAACAAAAAGCCTTCCATGATACAACACTCGTTGTTGTTCATCTTCAGTCCAACAATCATGGGCCTCACCACAAACAACCCGGTCTCTATGAACCTCCACCTCTAGATCTCCATACTATGACTCTTCCACATTCTGCATCACGGATGACTGTACCGTTATCTGTAAAAGGTGGGATCTACACCCAACTTCTCCCATATCACAATGCAATGCTTACAGTTCTTCCATTACTCTCCAGGAATCACCGGATTCAAACAGAACATCGCTACATGACATTCAACTCATCACATCAGCTACAACATTTCCTTTTCCATGATAATATGATATTTCGAAGTTGTATTCCATGTTCCATCCATCGACGCTGTCGTAAGTTCATGTCACGCTTGGAGAAAACACACCATAAACTCTTATGATCAGTGAAAACCACAAAGCTCTCACCAATGAGGTATTGTCTCCATAACATCAGAGAAAACACCATGGCTACCAACTCAAGATCATAGGTGGCATAGTTGCAGTCATGGGGATGCAACTGACGAGACCCATAAGAAACAACTGACCACTACTGCATGAGAACACAACCTAACCCCAGATGTGAAGCGTCGTAGAAAACATCAAACTGAACTCCTTCAGCTCGAAGACAAAGGGCATGAGCACTTAAAAACTTCTCCTTTAGATACATGAAAGCTTCATTTCACAGATCGGTCCATATAAATGCCTATTCCTTCCTAGTAAAATCTATTAGATGAGTCAAAACCCGTGAGATATTGGCTACGAACCTCCTGTAGTTTCTTGCAAGACAAAGAAAACTTCGCTCCTCTTAAACTATCATGGGGGCTTCCCAAGACACAAATACTTATATAATCGATGGATCAATAGCTAATCCCTATTGGGATATAACATGCCACATGAAATGGACTTATAGACCCCAAAACTCACACTTTGACTACTTCCCAAACAACTGATGTTTAAGAAGAAATCTAAAAAATTCTTGTAGATGCTCTGCATGATCCTCTTCAGATGTGGAGTACACAAGGATGTTATCGATGAAAACTACCATGAACATGTCCAGGAACTCATGGAACACAGCATTCATCAATCCCATGAATAAAACTAGAGCATTATTCACACCAAACGACATTACAACGAACTCATAACGCCCATGATGACAACAGAAAGCAGTCTTCGGGATATCCTCATCCTTCACACGCATATGATGATATCCTGACAGAAATAAAATCATTGATAACAAACATGCACCCCATATTTTATCAAATAAGTCATCAATCTATGGAAGAGGATAGCAATTATTTATGGTCGCTTTTTTTAAGCGATGATAATTGTCACACAACCGCAAACTGTCATCGGCCTTCTTAACGAACAAAACTAGTGCACCCCATGGTGAAACACTTGGCCGAACAAAACCACATTGTAACACACCATCAAGAAGTATACATAGCTATTGCAACATAGAAGAGACCATCCTATATGAAACATAGAAATTGGAGACCCTCCTGGCTGTACCTAGATCCCAGACTTGATCTCTCATCGAGGGGGTAATGCTACAACCTCTTCTGGAAAGACATCAGGGTACTACTTTACGACCCTAAGAAATGATAACTGCTGAACCTCTGATGAACTCAAAATTATCTTATCCATCATGGACTATAATGATGGGACGTGCCTATGACACACCTGAGGATATCGCTTACCAAAAAACATCTCTTGTTCCCCATCCGCACCAAAGAAAATGGCCTTCTTTCTTAAGCAATCTGTGATAGCCTGCACTGAATTCAACTAATCCATGCCGAGGATGACATCATAAGGTTGTATTCGTAAACATAATAAATATCCCCAAGAGTGGTTTTTCCCCAACATTAGCTCATAGTCTCTACATAATTCAAAAAAGTCACCTAGACCTCCAACTGGCATAATTAACACCAAGGGCACTGGAATGCTATCTACCTCAAGTCCTAAAGCATGGACACTAGTAGGATATAAGGATTGTGTTGCTCCTGATTCAAACAATGAATACACTGTTGGGTCGGAAGAATAGCGGGAATGATGGAAAGAGGGGGGTGAATTGCCTTTTAAAAAATTGATTAACAATTTAAAAATCAAAGTATAAATGCAGCGGAAATAAAGAGGCAAGACACGCAAATTGATAACGGAGTTCGGCCAAAAACCCGGCCTACGTCTTCGCTCCCAACTCAACCGTTGAGAGATTCCTACCGCTTGCTTTTCAATGGTTTTAGCAAGAAACCCACTAGGCTTTGAGGTAGCACTAGGACCTATTACAGCTTGCTTTTGTGGTTTAGCAAGAACCCACTTGCTTTTGATGGTTTAGCAAGAACCCACTATCCTTCTTACAGGTGAAGGATAGCTCACCTATGTCTCAAGCTATTTAAAGGAAAGCTTGGCAACCTTGTCACACCTTAGTGGTGATGTGAAACCCAAAGAAAAGAGGGGATGAGAAAATTGGGAGTTTGTAGGCACAAACTCAAAGTTAAGCTCAAAATAAATAAAACACGAAAAACCGTGATTGGGAAGACTTGGGCGCCAATTGGATGATGGAGTTGATGTAGCGTGCTTTCCCAAGCTTCTTGAGTGGTGCTCTTGGATGTGGAAATGGATGGAGCACTTGGGGTTCTCTTGGAACAATCCGCCGGAGCTTCGCCAAAATGATCAACAATGTGTCCGGTGGCTTTTGTGACGTTCCGGGGCTTCCTAGGCCTTTATTTATAGGCTAGGAACCTTCAAGTATCCGTTGGAGGGCTTTGGAGCCGTTGGAAAAGGCCTCGGAGCCGTTGGGAGGCTTTTGGAGTTGACTGGTCAAAGCCAACGGCTAGTTTGACCAGTGCTACCGGCTGGCCGGTGCAGGGCCACCGGCTGGCCGGTGCCTTGACAGTGGCTGAGTCTTCTTTTCCAGGCACCACCGGCCGACCGGTGCCAGAGCCACCGGCTGGCCGGTGGTGAGGCAGTAGCAAACCCTGTTCAATCTGAGTGCCACCGGCTGGCCGGTGCTTGGCCACCGGTTGGCCGGTGAGATGGCAGTGGCTCAGCATCCTTCCCAGGGTCCACCGGCCGACCGGTGGTGAAGCCACCGGTTGGCCGGTGGACTGATTTTCAGTCCACTTGTGTTCCTTTGCCACTTAAGCTTGCTTGGCCCAATTCCTTGGCCACCTGATTTGATTCCTATCAACCAAAAACACTTGAAAGAGGATTAGATAAATATGAGGGTGATTGTGATCATGAAAATAAAACCTTGAGGGGTTCGAGAGGTACAACAATCTCCCCCTATTTTGATGATCACAATCACCAAAACAAACAATGAAAAATACTAAAATTGAAAGGAAATGCTTAACCATGATGAAAAGGATTCTCCCCCAATCAATCAAGAAATTTCTCCCCCTTTGTGATTATCAAAATAGCACGGGGCATAAAACTTGATTGAGGGAATCGATGAAAAACGATATTTTAAAATAATTGAAAATGATACTAATTGTTGGAAATTTTGAAATGAAAAATTGAATTGAAAAAATTGAATAACAGTTTGAATTGAATGTTTTGAATCAAAAACCAATTGAATTTTGAAATTTGAAACCAAGAGTTGAAATTGAAAGTTTGAATAAAATTTGAAAATGAAAAGCTTAATCAATCCTAACTCCCCCTAAATAAAAACAATAAATCACCGGGGAAAGGAAACTATTTTTGACCCGGAGAGACTCGCAAGAAGGGATTTTTCAATCCAAACTTGTCTCATAGCGGGTCTTCTCCTAAAAAACTCGTCCGAATAAAAAATGGATTTGGGTTGGCCGTACCGGGCATTTTTGCAATTACACTCATAAATGAGGTGCCCGGGTTTTTTACAATAGTTACAAAATTTATAACAAGAGCTCCCCCTTACAAAAACAGTTGGAGCATGGGAGGAGGAAGCTTGGTTGGTGTAGCCAAGTCCATGTGTGGTTCTAGAAACACGTTGAGAACCAAGGAGATTGGACAAATTTTGTTCACCTTGGGTGAACTTGGCTAGGGTCTCTCTTAGATCTTTGATGGTTGATTCCATAGAATCAACATTTGGAAAATTTTGGATTTTGAGGGAGAGTTCCTCCTTCTCTTTGAGAAGTTGGTCTTTTTCGGAGGAGAGTTTTTTGAAAGACTTTTTTAAAGCAACAAATTTTGACGATAAAGTATGAAAACCTTTTTCTAGTTGATCTCTAGCGTATTGGAGATCTTCATAGGATAAATGATTTAAAGAATTTGAATTTGAAGAACATGAGGAAGAGGAATCGGAAGAAGTTACCTCATGGAATGCCATTAGGCATTTGTTACCGTTGTCGCTTGAGGAGGAGGTGGAGGAGGATGAGGAGGTGTCACTCCATGTCGCCTTGAGGACCTTTTTCTTTCCTTTTTCCTTTTGCGTGGCCCGTTTTTTGTTGAGTGGGCATTCGGGCTTGTAATGGCCCTTTTCGCCGCACCCGTAGCATTTTACCTTGGGCTCGGGTCTTGCGGTGGGTTCTTGCTTTCGATGCTTGCGGGATTTCTTCTTCTTGTGCTTCTTCATAAACTTGTGCATTTGGCGGGCGAGATTCTCCATTTCCGAGTCGCCGCTTGATGATGAGGACGATGAGGAAGGAGATGAGGAAGAAGATGAGGAGGAGCTTACTTCCTTTTGTACCTTGAGGGCAATGTTCTTTGGTGTCTTTATTGGTGTGCCCTCCTTTTGTGCTTGCCTCCTCATGGTGATCTCGTACGTCATTAGAGATCCAATGAGCTCCTCTACCGGCATATTTTTGACGTCCTTAGCTTCTTGGATCGCCGTCACTTTAGGTGCCCATGAGCTCGGAAGGACCCATAAGATCTTCTTGACCATCGTCTCAGCTGAAACATCATCACCAAGGGACTTTCTCCCATTGCACACGTCAGAAAATCTAGTAAACATTTCAGAAATAGATTCATTTGGATGCATAGAAAATGAATCAAAATCTTGACGATACATGTCCAATCGAGTGTCCTTGACTTTTTTGGTCCCCTCATGGGTAACCTCCAAAAGTTTCCAGATTTCATGTGCGGAGGTGCATGTGGAAACTCGATTGAACTCGTTTCGGTCAAGGCCGCAATGGAGAGCATTCATGGCTTTGCCATCAAGCTCGAAATTTCTAATGTCGGCTTGGGTCCATTTGGATTCGTCGGGGGAAGAGAGAGTGTAACCTTGCATGACTATTTTATAAATGGGATATCCTATGCTTCTAAGGAAAGTAGTCATGCGGGTTTTCCAATAATTATAGTCGGACCCATCAAAAAATGGAGCCCGACCCAAAGAGTAGCCCTCGGGGGCGAAAGAGGTTGATGCCATCTTAATGGATCTTAAAATTTGTAACCGGTTAGGGTATTACACAAATTTCCCTCTGATACCAATTGTTGGGTCGCAAGAATAGCGGGAATGATGGCATGAGGGGGGTGAATTGCCTTTTAAAAAATTGATTAACAATTTAAAAATCAAAGTATAAATGCAGCGGAAATAAAGAGGCAAGACACGCAAATTGATAACGGAGTTCGGCCAAAAACCCGGCCTACGTCTCCGCTCCCAACTCAACCGTTGAGAGATTCCTACCGCTTGCTTTTCAATGGTTTTAGCAAGAAACCCACTAGGCTTTGAGGTAGCACTAGGACCTATTACAGCTTGCTTTTGTGGTTTAGCAAGAACCCACTTGCTTTTGATGGTTTAGCAAGAACCCACTATCCTTCTTACAGGTGAAGGATAGCTCACCTATGTCTCAAGCTATTTAAAGGAAAGCTTGGCAACCTTGTCACACCTTAGTGGTGATGTGAAACCCAAAGAAAAGAGGGGATGAGAAAATTGGGAGTTTGTAGGCACAAACTCAAAGTTAAGCTCAAAATAAATAAAACACGAAAAACCGTGATTGGGAAGACTTGGGCGCCAATTGGATGATGGAGTTGATGTAGCGTGCTTTCCCAAGCTTCTTGAGTGGTGCTCTTGGATGTGGAAATGGATGGAGCACTTGGGGTTCTCTTGGAACAATCCGCCGGAGCTTCGCCAAAATGATCAACAATGTGTCTGGTGGCTTTTGTGACGTTCCGGGGCTTCCTAGGCCTTTATTTATAGGCTAGGAACCTTCAAGTATCCGTTGGAGGGCTTTGGAGCCGTTGGAAAAGGCCTCGGAGCCGTTGGGAGGATTTTGGAGTTGACTGGTCAAAGCCAACGGCTAGTTTGACCAGTGCTACCGGCGGGCCGGTGCAGGGCCACCGGCTGGCCGGTGCCTTGACAGTGGCTGAGTCTTCTTTTCCAGGCACCACCGGCCGACCGGTGCCAGAGCCACCGGCTGGCCGGTGGTGAGGCAGTAGCAAACCCTGTTCAATCTGAGTGCCACCGGCTGGCCGGTGCTTGGCCACCGGTTGGCCGGTGAGATGGCAGTGGCTCAGCATCCTTCCCAGGGTCCACCGGCCGACCGGTGGTGAAGCCACCGGTGGGCCGGTGGACTGATTTTCAGTCCACTTGTGTTCCTTTGCCACTTAAGCTTGCTTGGCCCAATTCCTTGGCCACCTGATTTGATTCCTATCAACCAAAAACACTTGAAAGAGGATTAGATAAATATGAGGGTGATTGTGATCATGAAAATAAAACCTTGAGGGGTTCGAGAGGTACAACATACACCAAGGCAGAAAACTAGAAAAGGGTACCTCGAATGAAATCTGGATCGCATCAAGTTGGCAATGCTATAGAATGATGCTGACCTCAACCTCCACGGCCTCTCTAATCCTGATGACGACGACCACCACCAGCACGCTCTTCTCTCTGAGGTCTGGGGGCATCATGGGGTTATCCTCTGCCTACCCCATCTACATTCTACTGATCTAAAGTTAGTACAATCGGATGCTACAGCCTCTGATGGAACTTCCTCAACAGAGGAACATGGAGCATAGCACCCAGTGCACTATGAACACTCTGAAAGGTTGGGCACTGCTGCTCCTGATGGCCACTACCAACCAAATGAAAACAAGAGCCTGATTACTTGGCTTAGGACTAAGAGTTGCTGCCTCTAGAGAAACGATATGTGAAGGGCTATGACCTACCACCGGATGTACGGAAACTCTTCTGCCCTGAAAATAGGGAACCCTAGACCACAAAATTCTTTCATGAGGGATCACGATGATCCCCCTCTCATGATGATATTTTCCTGGCCAAAGTCCTCTTGAAAAACTCTACCCTCAAAAGCACATCAAGATATGTCTTCAGCATAAATGGGGTGACTAGGCGCATGATCTCTCTTTGCAAAGCCTCCTCGAAGTTCCTCTCCCTGGCCTCCTCATTTGGTAACAGGTCCAAAACATATCGTAAAAGTTTCCTAAAATTGATTCCAAACACTCGAACAGTAGACCTCCCCTATCAAAGGGTAAGCGGATCCTGGTGACTGGACACCTTCACAGTCGAAGAAAGGAACTAGACAATAATTTTGTCTCAGAACTCCTCCCATGAGATCACTGACTCTTCATGATCCCCAAGGAATAAGAACCACCACTTACTTGTGGATCCATGGAGCATCGTCACAACTTAGGATACCCAGTGCTTCTTCTGATCACAGATCGAATAGAACCCAATCTTGACCTAATCCAACCAGTCTTTGGTGACTGCATCTAAAACGAGGCCCTCATACATCAGCAAACTCATGGGCTGAAACTCTCGGAATGTCTTCCTTCATGTTTCGTCGTCATCAAAATCTACCCTACATTGATCTGCTGGGACATCCTGGTGGATATTTTCTGTGCAAACCTGACAAAAATGTTGACCTGGAGCCATACCTTTAAAATAAAAAATAGTTAGAGCTCTTAAACCTGAAATATTGAAGACTCAATAGTAATTAATTAATTTTTTTATTTTATTCATTTTAGATTAACCTATCCCAAGATCTACCATTAAAAAATAGGAACAAAGAAGAATGATGCATGATACTTTCTTAGGACTCTACCCTGCAACTAGTATCACCTTGTTTAGTAGCCATTGTAAACATAAAGGTCCGTACATCAGATCATTGGGGGCCCTAAATGCCTATGTATCATCCGGTCTATAGTGTTTACCTCACTAGCTAAACATGAATGACATTGTTTCCCTACCAACCCATGCATCCTCACATGTACATAACTCCAAACTCCATCCTATCCCTCAACCAGACCTCTGATACCACTCTATCACGACCCCCTCTCCGCAAATTGTTCCCCTCTTTGGCCAGCAATGTGGGAAGGGAGATAATGACCCCTAAGTCCCACATCCAGTAGGATTTGGGATGGTAACGATCACTAAGGGTATAGTAACACACAAATGGGAGGCATTACCCTATAAGAGAACACATGCAGAAGAGAGAGATAAGATAGACACCAATCAACTCCAACTCAGAACTGGAGATATAAAAGAAACCCAAGTGCAAAAATGAAATGTCATGAACAAGTACTACAAATGAAAGGAAAAACTATAAGTACCCAAAAGAAAGTAAAAACATCATCAACCGCAAGCCCGAACAGCTCCTGCAACCACAAGCTAGTAGAAACCAGGTTGATCTCCATCCTGATCCAAGTGAACTGAAAAACAATTTATATATACATAGGGTGAGTATAACAGTATATTCCTTAGGATCCACCATGAAGCCTCTCGTGCAAAAGTAAAGAAAACATGATAAATCACAGTGAACAACAAGTGAAACTAACTCATCACCCAAACTGGTATACTAAGTTCCCAACCTCACCATGGATACTCTTACCAAGTAACGCATACAAGAATATAGAATATAATAAAGAATATCAAGGGTACCCAGATACTAATTCCCCATGGGTTTTCCACTTTTCCCCAACATCGCGCATCCTAAGAATCTCACTCCAATGGTGCTTTCCCGCAGACACCTAGGTGAAGCACCACAATCTGCACCTCGTGCACCACAATGGCTTGCCTGTAGAAACCCGGGAAAGGCACCAAACCATCCTAACAACCAAAAGTAACCAAGTAGTTTTTGGGATCCACCAAAACTCGTATAATGTGTATCATACATCAGATATTATACCTCAAGCCATTACAGCCCATACACTAAGTAAGGATTCTCAATCCATCACAACCAATACATGTTACACCTATAGAATTCCATTGGATACAATATCCAAAATATATGTGTGTGAATAACCACAAGACATTACATCCCTATACACACTTATATGGGAAAAAATAATCGATGTGCCTACCAGTACAAGTATCTACCAAGAGAAGAGAACGGGGCCAAAGGGGGTAGTCAACCATTCATCCTCCTACCAAAATGCTGGGGAAAACACCTCCCATGGATCGGAATCCTTGGGGTGTCCATTGCCCATTCCAACAGGGTGGTGTAGCATATAGAAACACAAAAAGTACAGAATATACTATATCTCACAACCACACTATGTGCATGACCTAATATTAGACACAACTGCAGCTAACGTCTCTCAGACTTTGGGCTACTATTTCTAACACTAGGTTTCCTATAAGAACACAACCATTTAAGAGCTTTTTTAGATTACTTAATTCCTTATTTATCAATTCCAATGTACTTTTTTAGTTATTTAAACATTAATTATCCATGAACAAATCCACATTAAATTTCATTAAAATCACACCCAAAGACAATTATTTCTTTTAAAAATTACAACCTCATCAATATGTTCTAGCGAATTCCAACCCCATGGGTTAACACCATATAATCAAACATTCATTACAGAAACACTTTCACATATTCCTAGGCATTCTAGAAAAAAATTCTATGATACTAACACAAAGGGTCTCAACACAATGAGTAGATGTACTACCCATTGAGTCTTTGCCGTCTATAGCAAGAGCGTATACCCCTTCTCCATTAAGAAGCTCAACACGGAAAGCACATGGCATACCCAATGTGTCTTCGACTCTTTCGGAAGAAGGGTAAGCAAGACTATATTCCTTGAGTAGTCGGGAAATGTAAAGTAGATAATTAACCAATCAAAGACACCAAGCATCCAACAATCACATCCATCCCATTCCATCATCGCTGGTGTCCTCCCCGGCACTGACTTACATAAACCTATGCATCTCGCCACTCTAGGCATCATACACTGCCACAAAATAAAGGCCTCTATGCCCCCACATATCAAAACACCCCTCCAGGGTCACGTCTCAACACAAGAAGCAGGAAAAACAACCATAATATCAATTGGGATATGGCCCTTTAACAATCAAGAGGGTAACTCAGAACCCTCCAAAGAATTTCAAACAAAAAAATCATTAAACCATGATGTATTAACAGATTTATAATCCATTGGTTCCAATATCAAGAAAACCTAACCAGAAATCTATCACAAATGATTAAACATGCTTACTATGACAATTTTATTAACATCAAATTACCACAAGAACACGATTAATTTTCATGCCATTATATCTTTAGCCATACAATTATCAATTAATCCTGGTTTATGTTCATTACCCATTTCCATCAATAACAATATCTAAGAAAAGCAAGAATAGATATTACACTCTCTAGTAAAACAAGAGGCCTTAACATACGATTGATACAATTTCATTATCCGGTACAAAATATTTATTTTATTAATTCCATTGTCATCTACTGGGATAAAACTTCCTAACATTACAGTTGCACGTAAATGAAACAGAAGCAACGAATACCCTACCTCAATGGTTTTAGACGAAAACCACAACGGTCGAAGAGCGCCCAAGAAAACTGGGCCGATTCACCAAGGACCCTCCTTAGATCTCGTCTCCTAACACATCCAAGACATAATCTCATCATATTTGACATCCACATACATAGATATACCCATAACGGGCGTAGATCTATGAAACAAAGGGAAGAGGAGTAGTATATCTTAGTAGATCAATGAAACCAAACAAGGACGAAGAAGAACAAAGAAAAATGATCACATATCTCAAGAAACTGGCATCGATTCTCCATGAAAAGCCTTTTATTTGCCTCCAAAATGCTTGGGAGAGGTTTTACTACATTCAATGATGTGTAATCCAGAGTTATGGCTACTTAGGAGCTTAAAAAACAATTAAGAGTTAAAAAAAGTTAAATCCACAATTTTAGGATCTAATATAAGTGCACGGACTGTTTCCTTACACGGTTAGAAAAACTGTGCGCTAACCGTGCGGTCACTACTACCTCATCAACCACTCCTCACACGTTTAGGCCGCATGATCAGACAAACTGTGAACTAACCATTCATTAGCCACTGCCTCCAACACCATCCTCGAAAGGTTTGGCCTCACGGTTTAGACGAACCGTGCACAGCCCGTGCGAAAGCTACTGCTCTTTAGTTTTCCATAAGAATTCTCCCAAACACACCCCCAAGTCACCTTAACCTCCTTGAACACCACTAACATAAAATTTTCACAAATTAATGGACTAGGGAGGTCCGGGACATTACATTAACCCTCATTAAATCACCATTAACAAAAACTGTGAAAAAATGTCCTATTTTGAAAATAATTTTTGAAAAAAAATTAAAATGTTCATATTAAATTATATCGGTTCGTATTTACAAAATTATATAACATATTCTAAATTAATAAATTTCAACACGTATAATATATTTTATAATAATTGATGAAGTTAACAGAAATATTTTATCAGAAAAAGTTATTTATATCTATAAAATTGATTTTTATTCATATGCATTTCACTGTAAAATAAATTATAAAAATATTTTGAATTTTGATGAATATATTATACAAATATTTCAATAATATTGTTTATTTATATAATTTAATTTTCATTATAAATATGTGAAATAAAAAAATATGTTTTTTAGAAAAACATATAGATTTTACATTAAAAATAATTTATTTTGTTTTCATTGAAAATGATAAAAATAAATACACATTATAAAAAAATGAAAAAATATGTTTCATAATATATATAGTCCATTATGTAACCTCTTATTCAATGGTTATGTGAAAACTATAACATTAAATAATAATATTTCTACAATATATTTTCATTTGTCTAAAGTCTACTTTTTCTATAAAATAAGAAATAAGGGAATTATATTTCTTGGAATTGATATATATAGTCAAATATTAGGATGTTAAATTATAAAATTGGTATAATAATTTCATATTTTAAATTTAATCACTCTAATTGAGACAATATAGTATTGTTCTACATTTTCTCATCCCTATCATTCTATGGAACTTCTATTACTATATCCTTTCGATAAAAATCATTGACGAGGTGAGTGGTATTACTCTACATTATATTCTCTAATGAAATAAAAATCTACTTATATTTTTTCCCATATGGAAAAGTATACCCAACTAAATTTACCTACTAATTTATTGTATACAAATAATCCTTAATTTACTTCCGAATGAGAGATATGGGGAGCAAATGGTTAAATATAGAGAGATTTTATTGATGATCCAATGGACAAGAAACCATCCTAATAAAATCTATAATTTTAATGGGAATGATATTTCATTGTCTTATAATTCCCTTATTTTTATATTATATAAACTAATTCAAATAATATATTAGTAATAATATATTATAACTAACATTTAACTATTAATCTAAATGATGATTATCATTATTACATTTATATCAACTATGAGCTACCGATATGTTTTAATGTATTGATTTAATATCCATTTCCATTCACATAAATACCCTATGGTGACAGTACACATCCTTGACCAGCACTATCCCATTACATTTTTACTCTTCAATTAATTCCATATATTCTTTTATAATGAGGTATATGAATACATAAGTCAAGGATATTTAGTATGAAAAATCAAATAAATCAAAATTTTGACCTATAAAAACCTTTGTATTTCATAGAAAAAAATCTCATCATATTCTCATTGGTTTGAATGGTTCATTGAGACTATCTATATATCCATGGATGATTTACTTTACTATCATTTTACATTGTGTGTAATTTCTTGTTAAGACTTCTCAAAACTATCTGGGTAATTCTTGAATTCTGATAAAATTAAATACAATGTTCTACTATTTGTAATATTAATAATTACAATATATATATATATATATATATATATTATAGAATGATACACAAAATAAAAATATTATATTAGTTAAATGAAATGTAATGGAAATATTTTATGTCTATTATAACCCAAATAGCATTGTACACATTAGTTGTTTTGAGGAATCTAAAGATGAAATAAATGGTAATGTTTTCCCAAATCCAATTTATTTTAGGTAATGGCTTAAAATCAACTTACAAATCTTTCTCTAATCATCCATATACATATATAAAATTAATCTAGTTATAAATTATTTAATATCACAATTCTTGTTATTGTATCATAAATACATAATCAAAAATATATAAATATTCATACATATGAGATGAATAGAGAGTAATGAAATATGAGATTCATCCAATAACTCCTTTATTATTTAAGTTATTAATAAAATACAAAAAATGTTTCTCAAAATAATCACCCCATCACAATCACGAGTGATCTTTTTTCAATTCTCACTATTTTCTTATAGTTTCACATCCTATGTTTTTGCCACTTTACTCCCCACATAGATGGTTGGATGAACATTAATTTGAGAAGTATTTGATTTATTTCACTTTATAATTATTTCATGGTATAGATTATATAATTTCCATTATATTATAACCTATTTAATCATTATCATACAAATACATTAATCTTGTATCAAACATAGATGATCAAAAACCTTGTTTTCCTTACAAGGATTGTAGTTTATTGGGCATTCATAATCATTTTTGATTTCAAAAAATCACCAGTGAATCATATTCACAACCTTGTGGTTGAATTGATAATTAAAAAAATTATGATCATTATATATATCACATCTTCCACCATAAAATAAACTCCTCCATATTTTCAATTGATAAATTAATAATGCAAGCTCCAACTACTAATTCATGTAATTTTACTTATGAATGGTAAATTTATGTGTATCATAAGCTTTTAAAATGAAATTTTTTATTAGATAATGTACTAATAATGAATTATAATAATTAATATAGATCACAAAAATTTATATACTATTGGGTAGTTTTTGCAAAGGCATGCTAACCGACCTTATTTCTATCTCCATAAAATTTTCCTCAAAGTCATCTGTATATACAAAGATTAATATAAACAATGTAAAAATTTTAGTTTCCATCCATCCAAAGTTAATTTTTTTTAATTTTCCAATCAATTTTAAGGGTGAAGTTAGAACCCTCACATATTACAAGTTTCAACTCCCAATGATATGATAGATTTGTTGAAAATCAGTTTGAGTTGGTTGGAACTACTCTCCCTAAATAATATCCAGGGGATAGAATTTACCTAGAAGCCAGGGTAGTCTTTTAGGGTGCCTTTATAAATATGAGCCATGTTGTCCCATGCTTGTTTGTATTCCCCCTTATTGATCTTCCCCATGTTGTCTCCTCTAAGAAAAATATGGTCCTGCTTAGAAATCCACTCTCTTTGCTCTTTGGTAGTGGTCACCTGAAGCGGTCTCATATTCTACGACGCCTTAATTTCCAGATCATCCTCTACCGTTTCATCCGAATGCATTAGAAGGTCCATGTGTTCTAGCAGCGATGACACCTGTCGCTGAGGGTCTTCATTGGAGCCTACATCATGATGTTTCCTAGGATCAAGAATCCCCTTATCACCCATGAGAATGACAGGAGTTGCGTCCATCTCTCATGGATCCTCCAGTTTCTTGGAGATGTCGGCCCCCTCATTCTTGGTAGAACCTTTGTGTTTGTTCAAGGGTGTGAGTTCACCAATTGTAGGGGATTTCTAAGGCAAGATACCCTTGCATGCAGATCTCGTAACTGGATGACTATGTAGATTGGAGTAATCCTTCCTACGTCGCGCCCTTCGGTTGTCCATAATAAATCCGTTTGGATCCATAATTTTGTGTTTCCTCTTCCACGAGGAGGATCAAATGTAGTCATCCAATATGAACCATTCCTTGGACTCATCAGAGTCCAAATCCTCATCCATTTCCTCTGGAGATGCATCTATAATCACCAAGGGGACGTCTCTATTATCCATCCCTCCTACTTCCTCATTAACATGGAAATCCTCTTCCCCCAAAACTAAAAACCTGTTATGAGAATGCAAAATCAAATCCCAAGATTTAAGTTTCTCCGCAGAGAAAATTCTAGCCCTCAAGACCTTTTTTGGTGTTTCTAAAGCTTTTTTCTGGTCTAAACCATGACCCATGAATTGGAATCCAGCTAGGTCGACCTCCAGAGCCCGACACTAGGAAGCCTCTCCATTATGTCCAGCCCTTGTAGTAGTAGTGTTCAAAGTACTAGAAACACATAGATCAAGATTCAACTGCTGATATATGTTGGAGACACTTAATGGTATATAGAATATATTTTATCCTTGTAAATGTAGTAATATCTTTGAGGATTATCAATCATGTGATTAGTATGCTAAAAATTATAATTTTCGTTGATATTACTTTTTTATGTTCCCAATAAACAATGTAAATATATATTGAACAATAATTCTTTTTAATAAACCAAGAATAGGGTCCTAATGGTTGTCCAATAAAGTGTATGGATCCATTTTATAGGGTTGATTTTATTTTTTCATCAATTCCACAAAACCCAATTGGATCCATTTTATAACTATTCTCTCAAATAGATGTTGCAAATTTCTATTGAAATCTTTGAGTTCAGAT
Organism: Viscum album; assembly: GCA_963277665.1. Lineage (NCBI taxonomy): Eukaryota > Viridiplantae > Streptophyta > Magnoliopsida > Santalales > Viscaceae > Viscum > Viscum album. The sequence continues at coordinate 1,390,034,762 of OY728119.1, forward strand.
TATGTGGGGAAATAGTAATGTACTCAAGAAATACATCAAAATATTCTTGAAAAATATAAATATCTAGAATATTTCGTATCCACCTATTAATTTGAGAAAATTATCCCACAATAATTTGTTTTATGTTTTATATAATTTAAATAATTCCAATTTGATGTTAATATTTGACCATGAACTGATGGATAATCATAAACGGAAATGAACCTAGAATTGTTTATACATTAAAATACATTTGTTTATATAATTTACTTTAAACACTACATCCAATATAAAAACAACATATTATTAATACCTTACTAATAAAATTATAATAAACACGAAGATAGTAAACCATTAATTTTTTTTCATTTAGAAGTAAAATATTTAATATGTGTTAATACTGAAAAGGATATTTTAAATAAATATTTATTTTTCTTTATATTAAATAATTTATATTAATATATATATATATATATAATTTTACAAATAATATTTTATAAATATAAATTAATTTGCAATTGCACACATATACGTTCACATATGGTGTAATTTTGGTATTATTTAAATATAATATATTTTTAAAAGAAAATTTCAAAAATGCTTATTTTGTAATTGTCATAAATTTTGTAAAATTATTTTATTATATGAATTAACTAATTTATTTTGAAGGTTTTTCACATTAATTTTTTTGTTATAATTTTTTTTTTCAAATTTATGAACCATTACTAAACATCTTTAAATGTTATATAGCATTGCAAAGAAAAATTATTTTCTACATATTTTTTTAATTAACTATAAAATGATGAAATTAATTTTTCAATTTCATTTCTATAAAAATAAATATTTTCACAATAATAATTATTTTATATTCATTTTATTCAATGTCAATTATAATTATATTCTAATAATGAAATTTGTTTCTTAAAAATATATTTGTTGAAAATATAGATTTTTATGTGTAACATGTTATAACATTAAGATTATGTTGCATAAAAATATAATGTAAATTTCATAAAATGGTTCTTATATTTGAAATATTAATGTTCATATTAAATAATGTATCTATTTAATTGTTTTAAAATATATATCTTGTTAAGATTAATTCTAATTAAAATGATTACATTTAACCAAATGTTTTAAATTATTTTTTATTAACATCAATGAATTCTTATAAAACCAATAAATTAAAATATTAAATAATTAAAATCTTTTATATTATATAAAAACAAATGTAATGTTACATATTAAAAATAGTATTATTTGTAAAAAATAGTAATTGTTTTTGAAAATGTCTATTTTCAAATTGTCAATTTTCAAAAAAAAATTCATGCACATAATTTGTTTTAAATTTAAATTAATTTTTATGATATTTTCTATTTTTAATTGGAAAACGTAGATTCTAACTATTATTTTACATATTTTTATTGATATATGGATTCTATTATATGTCAAATAAATTATAAAATATCTTAGTTTGAAACTAGATACCTAGATTAAAAGTAAAAATGAAAAATATGAATATATAATGTTAAAATATATATAACATGTTCTAAAAAAGGGTCCAAAACTATTATTTATTTCTCCATGACCAAGATAATCCTCAGTATCATTACTTTTGATTACTTTATCCATTTACCTGGGAAGATTGTTAGGGAATTATTAAAATATTAATTTTTTTTCCAAAAGTTAATTTTTATCTCATATAAAAGGGGATAACATAAACCTCTTCAAGGAAAATCTAATATTATTAATTCCTAAATTATGATATTCCCATTAACTCTCTGTAAAATCCTATCCCATGAACATTATTTCCCAGTCACTCGCATATTATGAAATTACTTCAATATCAAGATAAATTCCAACAGAAAATTCAATTCTCTAATGTGTTATCTCCTCTATGTATTTTTCTCTTTTTATTATAATTCCAAATATTGTATCACCACAATATACTAATGAATAAAAAAATTTATTATATATAAATTTCATAATAATAATTTTACAACAATTATTTATTCATTTTCCGGATCATATAATAACTTATGAAAAACATTAGTGTGTTGAACGAACTATATTTTCCATGTTGTGACAACATTTGTGATTAATTACCAATTTTTTTGGTTTATAATAGGGGTTTCAAGGATTGAAAAGTATGATATATATTATAATACCAAATTACATATTCTTAGGCACACCATGACCCATTAAATTTTTCATTTTTTGGTTGGGGTTATCCCTCATTTATTTAAGTAATAAGGATTAAAACATTGGGAATTTATTTTCTATGCACGGTTGGAGTATTATTTTCAAAAACAATTCTTCCACCCTTTTTGAAACATTATAACCTAATTTTTTTTTGTATTCATGGTTTTCACATAGTCTAACAAACCATTTTCTAACCTTGTTGAAGTAGTGCAACCCATTAGTTGGGTGTATGGTTAGGGAGAACAATTTTAACAAATTTTGAAGTCGTACCTAGATAACCATGTGCACGAAGTGTTTTATTACAAATAATAAAATAATAAATTTGAAAAGAAATATTTTTTATGACCCGCTCGACCCTAAATTAGTTAATCTATTTTTAGGTTTTTTAATCACTCAAGAAAATATTTTGGATACTCCAAACCCCTCTCTAGAATGATTAAACAGTGGTGAATCTAATTCAATCCCCCTCATAAAAGAGATCATCTCTTATTTTTTCTATTTTCCCCTCTTGTAAATTCTTCCATAGGGTTATTAGATCATATTTTTTTATGGATATAAAATCCATTTTTAGGAAGTTGAATCTATGATTGATTCTTTGGTCCACCTTTTCAACATTCTTAATTAACAAATAAACTTGTGGGTGTTGTGCCAAGTGGTCTTCATTATAAATGTGTGTAGTTATATTGATATTTTTCATTTAATAAACCATCGAAACTCATAATTTATTTGGATTTCGTTAAAATGTATTATAAAAACCCAATTTGATTAGTATTAGAAATTAAAATTCTATTTGAATGATTTAACTAGAAAACCCCCAATTCTAATAGAATTGAAAAATTATATTTTATATAAAATTGATGGAAATTGTAGGATTTATTTTTGAAATTTAATTTTGAGACTAATTGATTAATTTTATCTAGTATGAGTTAATGATTGTCAATATCATGATAAGAAGTAATGAAATTATTAAATAAACATGCTTTAGTTTATAACATGAAATTGAATATTGAAAATGGAAATGGGGAGATTGTATTTTAATCTAGTTTGAAATAATGTTCCAATTTTTGATATATTGATTAATCACATGTGATCCTGTGTAGTAAGTGGGTTATTTAGGTAAAACATGCTAGTATTATTAGATCCTATAAATAAATTAATATTTTACAATTGTCACCCAAAACTAATATCGAATATATTATCTCTCATGGGAAGATTATGAGTCCTCTTTTTTTGGTATATACAGGATATGTAGGGACTTATTACTCTGATAAAAAATATGAATTCTGTGATAGTATCATTATAATGAGCTATCATACCATATTCTAGATGAAAATTGTGCTTGTTAAGATTGTGATGATATATATTCCAATTATTTTTAAAAAAAATTACACATTCCATTTATATTATATAAAATATTTTATATAAAATTTTCATTAATACATTGTTCAAATGATTCCATCTTTTGAAATGAAAATCTGTTTTTGTTTAAAAATGTAATTTAACTACCATGCCCATATTATTTTATAATTTATACCTATTTCGGTTCTTTTATTATATATTTTTATTATGGAATGCATGGTGAGACCCAACCATGTTTTTAGATAACACCTTGCAGTTTTACTTCATGTATTTGTAGATTTTCATCTTCTATAATCAAGTAAAGGGAATGTGCCTCATTAAGATAGTGGATGCTCATTACCATTTGGATTGGAATGTTGGTACCTTTAGGATGTTGAGTTATATATATCATGTTTCTTAGTAACACGATGATGTACTATTTGTGTTTTTTATTATAGATCGTACATCTATTATGATATCGCTTGAGTGTTTTCATTCAACATAAATACTTGTTTCTGTTTCCCCTAATTTATTTGTGGAAAATTCATTCCACATTTAATCTTTTATGACTCTATATACTATTAACTGAACCGTAGGGATTATGAACTCAAGTTGGACTATTTCATGATCGGCTCTGGTGTTATGATACCATGGTATCTGGGATTATCTATTATAATATGGTATAAAAGTTATAGGTTAAGAGTATTTCAATGATGTTTATAAGATATTGGGATCTTTTAGGGATATATTAGGATGTAATGAGAGTGTTCCTAGATATTTCCAATCTTAATTATACTTATGTCACGACGGTTTTTTAATGGAATACATCTTAATGAATAGTTATAGTATTTTCTATAGTTGTGAATTGGATAGTTTGACATCGAAATATATCATATGTATTTGAGGTGATAAATTTCTATATTTATCTTGATTGACTGTTGATTTGAGAAAACATAAAAAATATTCAATGTTGGAAAATTAATTTTTTTAGAATCATGAATCTATGAATAAATGTGAATAGGTTATAAGAGTATATTGATGATGAAACACACCAAGAAAACCCACCAATGGACAAGATTCTTTTTGAGATTATTGTGGGTGTTTTCTATCATCGGGGATAATAACCTACACCCATTCTCATTATGAATCCACCTATGGAGTGTGAAATTGATTAGTATATGAAACATGATCATTTTTTCTTATTCTATTACACATAATCATTCCACAGATCTATTAATTCAAATGATTATGAGAATTAGTTGATCATGATTGAGATTTTTGTGGAGACACATGAAATAGTTCATTCATTTAAATTCAAATCCATGTAGTTTAACATGATCATAATTATATAAAATTCTTACAATTAAATCATATGATTTAAGATCAACGAGGTTCCTACAATAGGCATCCAAAATGATGTCTCTTCATGCAAAAAATTTGTACTCAGAAGAAGTTTATTTGTTTCTAGAAACGATGATAGGTTCCATCACTATAGAATCATATTTAGTTACTGCTGTATTTAATATTACTTTATCTCATTCATTCATTTTGAATCATATTGTTAATTAGAAAATATTCCTATGGATAAAATATTATGTGATGGATATTACAACACTACTATAAATGGGACGTGTATATGGTCATTATTATCCTGGTTGTGTTTTCTAATTATCTTATTTTTATCTTTTGGGTGATTTTATAGTTCCCCGCATGAAACCACTTGATGTCATATTTGGTGTAGATTGTATTATTTCTAATAAATGTTTAGTTAATTATTATCATTAATGGTTTTACATTACCTCATATGATGTGATATTCCATATCTTTTAAGGAAAATAGGTCTTGTGGTTGACTATAGAAAAAATTTATTTTCCATTATTGGGAAAATTAATATTTGGGTTCACCAATGATCTTGACATTGAATATTGGACTAATGATATTCCTCTAGTTTTAATTTATATTGAATTTCTTTCAGTCTTCTATGGTTCACCACTGGTAAGGGAGGTTGAGTTTTATTTTTATTATTCATGTTACTGAACCAATACATTTTCAGTTTTACCACATGACCCAAACTAAAATGAATAATGTAAAGGTGTATATTTGTTGCCTATTAGAGAAAACAAATATAAATGAAATTGTGTCACATATTGTGGAATCAGTTCCCCATGATAAGGAATATTATGGGTCACTTTTTCATTGTGTTTACTACCAAACCCCCAATTGGGTTACGTTGGAGAACAAATATTTGTTTCGATTGATTGATGGAATGTTTGACCAGTGAAATGGTGAGAATTTGTTCTTGAATATTGGCCATTGATCATGTTATCACTATTTAATAATAAATAAATATAACATATAGAATATTTCATTTTTTAGATGGTATAAACATAATGTGTACCTTTTCGTTTCATTTCATATTAGAAATTCTATTTGAGTCGTTATTGTTCTGAGATATACAATTATCCTTGAATATCTTGACACATTTTTGGTTGTATTTTTTGATAAAATAATAGATCACTCTATGTGTGAGGAGGATAGTGTTTTCATTTTAGAGTCTTTATGGTATTGTAGGAAAATCACCAACTTTATTCCAATAATTAAAACATTAATTTATATTTTTGGTATGTGAATTTATTGGGAAACGTTGTATGAAAACATTATCGGTTAGTTAATCATGTGATTGTTAAAGATTTTATGACTTGGGATAAAATATAATATTATTTCATGTTTTGTAGCATATTGGGTTTTCAAGTTTAGTGTCAGAGGATTGTAAAGGATTTCTCAATATTAGATTCTCTAGTGAGTGTTCTAACTCATAATGGAGTAATGATTAATTATGATGAGAAATTTCGGAGTTATTTTGTAGAGATGAAATTTATTTTGACTACTTCACCGATTTTTACTCTTACAGATATGGGGCTAGGATATGTGGTATTTTTTGATGAATCGGGATCTTGTTTGGGTTGTATTATTAAACAGGTTAATCAAGTCACTCATAATAGATATTAGAAACATGGGATATATGTGAATAATTTTTCAACCAATGAAATTGATCATATAAATATTATTCATTCACTTAATACATAACAACATTTTGTTTTTGTATAGTGGGTTTTTGCATATTCTGACCACAAGAGCTTGAGTTAAATATTCTCTCAATAATATTTGAATTTTAATTAATAGTGGTGGATCGAGTTCCTATAGTATTTTTATATTGACATAAAATATAACCTGGGTGAAGGATATTTCATAGAGGATTCTTTGTGAAGAAATATTATGACCATGATCATGAAGGAAACATCAATAGAGTGTAAAATTATTGCTCTATTGCATACAGGAATATTAGTTTTTAGGAAATAGAGTTCAAGGATTCCATGGATAATGTTTAGTTGACCTCCACTCTTATTAACATGAATCATTTCAAACAACAGCATGATAAATAACTCTAAAGCACTAGAAACAATCATTATAATGGGTATATCATTACCAATTTTTCATTCTCTATAGAGGGTATCCTATGTTTCTGGCACTGGTACATCATAAAATTTATAGTGAGAAAAAATTTGATTACTATACTATAATTCCTAGGGATTCATGCACCTCGAAACCACAAATTTATTCCTGAAATACATCGATGGTTCTAGTTGAGAAGTATGGGATGGGTAATTACTGATGTTTCCTCTTGTTGTTATATATGAAAACAGGTCACGGTCAAGAATTAGATTCCATTTTATTTTAATCATCAACTTAATGTGTCGACTTCTAATTATGATGTGATTTATATTATCATTTTTTTAGATTTATACATTAAAATAAAATGAATAATGCGATCTGGGTTTTGATTATTAGGCTGACTAAATAGGTTATATACCCATTCAAGTTGTAACCAATTATAATGTGGTCATAAGTCTCTAAGTGAGTGATATTTTTCACTTCGATAGTGTTGGACATCCTATAGTCTCTTTTGTAGATTCTGGTTTTACTTCATTCTTTTTCAGAGGTAGTTAGGGGGATTTGGGATTACAAGTGCATTTGATTATTGTATAACATCTGAACATGTAATGTTATAAGTAGAGGGACATATGGATTATTAAGGATATGCTTTATTTTATTATTTTGACTTCATGGATATTTTGTTGACCATATTATATTACATGAGTTTTTTATAATAATAGTTACCATTCTATGATCAAAATGACTCATTTTATAGAATTTCATGGCTGGACTTATAAATCTACAATGTGTTGGTCTTAAATCGATGAAAGTTCCATGGTTGGAAAAATCCTGTTTAAAGGGACCGCCACAAATATTCAATTGGTTCATAAAAAATGTTTATAGAAAAGATTTGGAATAATTCTTATACTATTCTTTATTGTTAACCATTGAAATTTTCTGTTAGTGATTAGGGGTTGAATAATGAATCACCATGTTTAGGTAATTGATGGCACGAGAGGAAAGAGATACATTATCCACATTTTCAAGGACATTATGATGTTTTTGAGAAGGTGTGTAATTTTTATCACATTTATCACATCCTCCATTTTATATTTCAAAACATAATGTGTTCCGTGTATAAACGCTTGGAAACTATCATTCAGATTCATCTCATATTTTAAGATAGAGTGATCTGGATATTGATATTGATTTATCCATAATGAGATACCAAAAATGGTATTTCATTCAGAAACCATAATAAATATTTGGAGAATGATTCTATTTATTTTATTTATATAGATGTTTTGATATGATACTCATGTGATGTGGGAGTTAGAGGTTTTGGTGAGAGATAATTGTCTATATCTTTTTAATATGGAAGCATCATGACATGATATCTATGGATGAAATTTTTTTATGGTGGGGAGATGTTAATATTCTGTTAATTTATTTCATTTACTCTTTTTCCCACCTTATTATTCATTCGTTAGATGGGTTTTGTTTTTTAAATATCAATAACGAAAGTCAGTTTTTTTTATATTAATGGGGTGTTCAGGGTTAGAACATGGTATTCCCAATCTACATGCCCACCAAATATAGTACATAAAAACAAAAATAGTGGGGGTTTTAATGTTTGGTGAACTATTTGACAAACCTTGCACCTTGTTAGTATGGTATAAAATTAGGGAGAACTGATTAAATAAAATTCATCCAAAGAAATCAAACCACGTGAAAAAGGAATTTTATTTATGAAAAATAAATTAAAATTTCACAAACAGCTATTGTATCTTCCAACTGATCCAAAAATTGGTATAATTAACTTTTATTATAAATGAAATCTTAATAATCTCTTTGGGATCCTCTAAGACGGTAATTCTAGAGATTGAAACCCAATATTTTTTAGTTGACCCCTTTTTTGTAAGATATCATCTCATATTTATTATCTCAAAAACCCTTATTCATTATTCCATAGTTGTATTATGTGAACTTGTTATTGATGAATATATATTAATTTTTCATTATATGGAGTCCAGGTTTGATTCTTTTATCCCAACCTCCATCGTTCTGTTATGGAAAATCCTATTCTGTGTGTTTTATAGTGTGATATTCATGCTATATTTATGAGGTTCTATTGATATTTGTTATTTAATATACCCTTCAATTACATTAAATATTTTTTTTATTCAATTATATTTTAAAAACCAAATTATGTTCAAAACAGAGTTTTAAATTTAATTAGCATGAATTATTGGGAAAACCCCAATATGAGAAAATTTTAGTGTTTGTAGTTAGTGGGTAATATGGTATTAACCACTACGATTGTAATTAGATATCAATGTATTGACACGTGACAACCCTAAAAAATCATGTTTTGCTGATCTTATCACTGATGGGATGACGATGAGTCCTCTTAGACCATTGTATGGGGAATATGTCTACATATATTATCATGATTTCTGGTATGAGATGTGTGAATATTGCACATCTAGGAAAAATCTTATCATAATAAAGATAACCATGATTATTGTTTTTATTTTTTGGATATATATTCCATTGATTTTGTAACTACTTCATTCAAGACTATTTTTTATATAATCTATTTTATATAATAAATCCCATGTGAAATAATTTAAATTTTTTGTTGTATATAAATGAATACCATGTTTTATGATATATAAATTTAATCATAGATGCCTGTTTTATTTTAAATTAAATGTATTTTTTGGAATTTTTTTATGGAATCATATTCTGTATCCCCAGGTGATACAATGTTGGGATTTTAGATCAAACAATTACATTTCATTCAAGAATATTTATATTTTATTCTTTTAGGTTCAATTAATATGATTTAACCTATTGGATGAGATGCACATTCATATCAATTTGGTATAGAGTTTTGGTCACTTCTCAATGTTTGAGTTTTATCTTGCCTGTTTTGAGTACCATTGGTTTTGTTATACCTTCTTGTTCTTATTGTATTATCACATTTGGGTTATTTATTTGAGCTTACTGAGTTTTTTAACGATTCTAATACTATTGTTTTGTGAAATTAACACTTGTTTTTATATTTTCTGATGATATGTGCTAGTTCTTGACCTGTGGGGATCATGAATTCCCTACAAGATATATTAGGACTAGTTCAATGGTCAGGGTATCAAGGTATCCTGTACAGAGCATAAAATACCTCATATCATTTTTTTCTAAAATATATATTTAATATGATCATCCCCTATACTAGGTGTTGAGAAATAGGAATAATAAACATATGTATGTGAAATTTATCTCATTGATGATGAATATTTTTTTAGTTTTTAAACTTTTATTTGGTACATAAAACAATCTTGTTTTTACCACCATAGATAAATCAACATAATATCATTTTTATCAGTTATAATGAAATAATATCTTAAAAACACCACCTAAACTAGGCACAATGATCGAGCTAAAGTCTATTCAGGTTTATGTCAGTATTACCTGCTATAACAACTCGAATTCAGAGCCCCTCCACTAGTGCCCCATACCGAGTTATCCACATGACCTCAAGCACATTTCCCCAAATGACAGAGGCTGCCGACTAGCAGCGAGGGCCTTGGTGAGTCGGTGGGGAAACTATGCCCTCATTCGGTAAAGTATATAGTGGAAAAACAACAAGACACAATAGCGGAAACAATAAATAGAATGCAACATCTGGACTAAATAGCAAAAGAAATGTATGAAATAATAATGATACAACATGGTACATATGTTTATGGAAAGAATTAAACTATCCAACGTGCTAAAATACAACTGAAAAATAATTTGAAAAAGAAAACAAGGTAACATCCCCTGCATTGCAAGCCATTGCTTTGTCCCCTTATCTCTAGCTCCACATCATGTTAGGTACCTTATTTAGAAGGGTGTTTTCCATTATCTAAACCTGCAACAACATAGTCTGCTTGGGCACATAGCATGACCCAAACAAGGTGTGAGATAAAATCCCATTAGGCAATCACCCAATGATTTGTGCCTAATGGTCAATGAATACAAGGAAAATAAGATTTCAAGAAGCAGTAAACAGAAAAGCACACAACGGATACAATCCACAATTCTAGTATATAAAGTACACAAGTAAACAACCAGCAACAAGAAGAAAATAGGTAAACCTCTAGGTATCTCTCATATCCTCACTCCTATGGTTCATCCTACAAGTTCTAGCAACCCTATAGGAGGCACACACAGTCTCACACCTCTGGTTTAGCTAAGAAAAGACTTTCTGAGGAAGAACTCACCGTCAATTCCCCCTATAGCCTCGTATCATGCTAAAAGATCTCTGGGGAAGTACTCAACGCCTCATTCCCCATGTAGCCCACATCGAGGAACTACCAAATCTGTAAGGAAGAAATCATCCTCAATTCCCCCTATGGTCTCACATTGTATTAAAAGACACATTGGAGAAGACCTTACGTCCATTCTCCCTTTGGTCCACTACAGTAGGTTCCCACAGTCTTTTGTGAAAATAAAACGTGCTCAGCGCACGTACATCTCCCAAGTAAACCTCAAGAACTACATGACTATTAATCTAAGGCTCAACAACATAATAAAGCAATAGTTCCTCTATCCTACTACTAGGCATGGAAACTGGAAAAAGCCAAATAGGCAGAAAAAGCATAGAAAACATCCAGAGTACAGTATAAACTACCATAAACATAGGCAAAACATCTAATCTAGCAATCAAGAAAAGCAGGCAATACAAAAAGGGCTAAACAAGAACGTGCAATACCCCGTTCAATGGTATTAGTGTAATTTGCACGAAATACTCATTGACATTCTACCTAAAGGCAAAAACCACCTACCTGGACGCTAGGAGATCAATATACTTGAGCCACACAGATTGATTCTCCTTAGAACGACGAATATCTACGAAAACGTACAAAACGTTCAACTGAGGATAACTTGAAAATGAGGAGTATCCATGAAACAATGATAAATCAAAAGAGAGAGCTTACCGAGGCAATCCCAACGCAATTGATGGTGGCAGGAATGGAGATCAGACAGAGGCACGAGAGCTCGCGGAAGATCCGGCCGTACGGGTCGTTCTCGGACGAACAGAACCTAGAAGAAGACGCTTCTGTGTGTCAGGCGCGACCCCGGTGCATTTTATAAAAAAAGAATAGTACACGGTGTGTACTTTTAGAGTACACGGTGTGTACTAGATTTTTCCGTACTCCACAAAAATCGGCCTCCACGTCACCCCGACACACCATGTGTGTGGCCCGGACATAGACAACACATGGCTTCGAGCCGGAGAAGAGTACATGGAATGTACTCAGAATGTACATGGTGTGTACATCAAAAATATCCAAAAACATTAGTTTTCCGAAAAACTCCAGAAAAAGGGAAAATGTACCTGAGACGAAGATCCAGGTTCTTAAAAACTTCCCCCCCTAAAGAAATTTGTCCCCGAATTTCCTAAGAGAGGTTTAGAAGAAGAAACCCTGAACAGCTCTGGACACTGCGATCATACATTGGCCTCCCTCTACCAGGTCTCATCCTGTACTCGCCCATGCTGCCATTGCACTCGTAATAGAGTAACAGACCACCTGCGGAGAACCTTCATACTGCGAACGACAATCCGGATAGAATGCCCCTCAAATGACACATCCGCTTCAAGCTCAACCACCTCATGCTAAAAGACATGAGATGGGTCCGAAAAGTAATGTCAGAGCTGAGAGACGTGGAAGATGTCATGCATGGATCGATACCTCTGTGGTAGCTGCAACAGATAGGCGACCGGCCCCACTCTCTGCAAAACCTAAAATGGCCCGACGTACCACGGTGAATGCTTACCCAGTCTCCAAATCCTCTTGTGTCCCAACCTTGGTGTGTCACACAGGAAAAAATGATCCCCGACCTCAAACTCTAGAGGTCGTCTCCACTGATCAGCATAAGAGTTCTATCAAGACTGTGCTATAGAAACCCTCTTCCGAATCATCTATATCTGCTCCGAAGTCTCCTGAACAAGACGAGGTCCCAGGAAAGCTGCCTCTCCTGCCTCCAGCCAGCATAAGGGTGATCGACATGGCCTTCTGTACAAAGTCTCATATTGTGCCATCTGAATGGTCACCTAAAAACTGTTGTTGTAGGCGAACTCCACCGGGGTAATATGCTTCTCCCCAGAACTGCCGATGTCTAGGATGCAAGCACAGAGAATATCCTCAAGCACCTAGATCATGCGATCGGACAGTCCATTAGTCTGGGGATGGTAGGTTGTACTCCGAAGTACCTGTGTACCCAAGGCCTTCTGAATTCCATACCAGATCATAGAGGTAAAGCATGCATCCTTGTGTGAAACGATAGATCATGGAACTCCATGCAGACGAACGATATCTCTGATGTAATGTTGTCCTAGATCATCTACACTGAAGATCTCCTTGATCAGCAAGAAGTGAGAAACCTTCATGAGACTATCGACGACAACCCAAAAATCATCGTTCCCTCGAGGTGACCTCAGAAACCTGGTCATGAAGTCCATCACAATGTCATTCCACTTCTACTCCGGAATGGGTAACTGCTGCAAAATCCCCGCTGGTTGCTGATGCTCTGCTTTCACCTGCTGAAAAGTAGAACATTTCATGAAAAAACCTGCAATATCTTTCTTCATACCTGGCCAGTAGTACTGACGAAGAAGATCCCGATATATCTTGGTGACACCAAGATGAACTACCCAAACTATGGAATGAAAATCTCACATCAGCTCCTTGAGTAGGTATGTTGGGACCCATACTCGTCACTCGAAACACATGATCTCGTCCTCTCCCATGGTCCACCCAGGAAGAGGGTACTCTCCTGACACACTCTCCTACAGGACTAATCCTTCTGAGTCTGATAACTACATCATCCGTACATGATCATGTAGTGTATAGGTAACAACTACAGGAGATAGGAAGTTCTGTCCTTTTCATTCATGCACCTCCAGACACATCTTACAGAACAGAGCCATAAGCTGCCACTCACTGATGGCCTCCTGAACTGATTGAATATTAGTTCCCCTGCTCAACGCATCTGCCACTGCGTTTCCCTTTCCCGACGTATAGGCAAGCTCGAAATCAAAAGACTAAATATACTCAACCCACCTGCGCTTCCTCAGATTCAAATCACGCTGAGTGAAGATATACTTGAAACTCTTGTGGTTAGTGAATACCCCAAAGTTCTCTCCTAGAAGATAGTGTCTCCAATACCGTAAGGCATGAACAATAGCTACCACTCTAGATCGTGTGTCGGGTAGTTCCCCTCATGTGGAATCAACTGTCGAGACCCATACGCAACGACTCTATCTCCCTGTATAAGCACAGCTCCTAGCCTGATACCTGAAGCATCATAATAGATTGTATAACTCTTTCTTGGATCTGGAAAGAATAGTATCAGTTTTGACGTCATTCTTCCCTTTATCTCTTGAAAGGATGACTCACAATAATCTAACCATAATAAGTTCACCCCCTTCTTAGTCCGACCTGTTAATGGAGCTGCTAGGCGCGAGAAGTCCTGAATGAATCATTTGTAGTATCCAGCCTGCCCTAGAAAACTTTGTACCTCAAAAACGTTATTCGACTGCTCCTGGGAAACTATAGCTCTCAATTTCTATGGGTCCACAGATATTTCTGCCTCTGAGATGACGTTTCCCAAGAAGTGAATATATTCCATCCAAACGTGGAACTTTGAAAGTTTAGCATAAATCCTATGCTCTCTTAGTGTACTCAGAATGGTCTCAAGATGCGTGGCAGGGTCATGTCGCATGTGAGAGTACACCAAGATATTGTCCACAAAGACCATGACGAAAGAGTCCTTGTAAGGATGGAAAACTCGATTCATCAGTGCCATGAAATCTTCAGGCACGTTTGTGAGACCGAACAACATGAATATATATTCTTATAGACCATACCTGCTCATGAAGGCTATCAGAGGTATATCTGATGGTATAACGCACAACTGATGATAACCAGACCTTAAATCGATCTTCGAGAACACCTAGGCTCCTCAAAGCTAATCAAAGAGGTCATCGATCCTTGGCAAGGGATTCCGGTTCTTGACTGTAAACTGGTTCAACTTCCGATAGTCCACACAAAGTCAAAGGGTACCATCTACATTCTTCGCAAACAGGACATGATAACCCTAAGGAGAAGTGCTAGGTAGGATGAAACCTTTTCCCTATAACTCCTCCAACAGCTTTTTGAGCTCCTACAACTTAGGTGTATCCATCCTATAAGGATGAACGGACATCAGTGCTGCTCCTGGCATGAGATCAATATAAAAGTCTACCTCATGCTTCAGAGGAAAACATGAAAATTCCTCTGGAAAGATGTCCCTGAAATGATCCACCACTAGGGGAATGTCAAACTGTGAAGTCCCCTGATCATCCAGATAATGACTAGAAAACTGGGTTACACCCTTCCTAGCCCATGATACTCGAAAACTGCTCGACTCGCCTAAACATCCCATTCACCTATATGAAGAAAATATTCTCCCTCTGATGAAACGATACTCACTCTGTGTCGATAACAATCGACGACTTCCGGGATGGGAACCAACCAGTCCATCCCGAGGATGACATTATAGACTGTCATCTCTAAGACATAGAGATCCCATAAGAAATGATACCCTACAACCTCGAGAGGGAACTCTCTACACTGGCGTACACTAGATGTCCTCATCCCCAATGGCGTGTCTAGTGACAACGAGTCGGTAGAAGAAAAGAGGCAGAGCCCAAGGCTCTCTACGACATCAATAGAGATAAAGCTATATATAGCACCAATATCGAAAACGATGAAGATAAAACTGAGGCAACCAAAATTTAACATCGAACTGTAGAAGGGTCAGGATCCTGCTCTTGATTGGTCTGCTCCACGATGAAAGACTGGCCTGCAATGCGACCCTGCGACCCAGGCTGACTTCTCTAAGGTGAACCCTCCTGGTGGTGCTGAGGGACTGGTGGCTGACCGCCACGGTCTTGACCTCCACCTCGGCCCGAATGGCTGGAAGAACTCCAGCTCCCCGATGGGTGAGAAACTGGTGGTGCTGCTCCAGAATGAGGAGTCATGGAAGAACCCCGGTCACTAGCTAATGGTGAGAAAGTCTTGCAGAAACGCTGAAGGTGACCAATATTGCCGCAAGATCGGCACTCCACGGGGTCTCCCTAGCACTATGGACTCGTGTGCCCTGACTAGCCACACTAGTAGAATATAACATGGCTGCCTGATGATGCATCTCACTTCCTCGGATAACCGTGCATAGACTATCTACTGTGGTTCTTGCAGTCATCTGGTGGAAAACTAGCTCTGAAAGAAAACCTGCCCAGGCTTGTAGCTCTAGAGTCTCTCAGATTGCACTGCGCAATCAGTTCCTAATTGACTGTGGATGTGATGGAAGTCATCTGGAAGATATTCACCCATGAGCAGATCTCCCGCCTGAGACTATCCTCTACCTTCCTTGCTATGAACACCACACTCTCATCCTAGAGGGGTGTGAAATGCTACAACTCGGTGAAATGAGAGGAATACACCATGAATGAAAGAGTACCCTACTCTACGCTCATGAACTCCCAGGCTCAATCAGCCCTCAGGGTCTCCGGGTAGAAGTAGTCATAGAACACGCACTGGAACTCCTCCTAAGACATAACCTGCTGATGACCCGCCTGTGAGATCACGTCCCGCCACCTCTTGGTGGAGTCTCATAGCATGTAGGTAGTGAGCTTGACCCGCCTCTCTGGAGGTGTCTCCAGATGCTCGAAGATAGTTAGCATGGCTTCCAGCCATGACTATGCAGCCTAAGGTCCTCCTTCCCATGAGAAACTTTGAGGATGTTGCTGGTGAAAAACCAGCGTCAAGTTTTCTATAATCGAGGAAGGAGGAGGTGCTCCTAGAAAGGTCTATATCATCATCATAAAACCTTCCCTGAACTGCACATCAGCACCTGCAACTGGTATGACAGCCAGTTCCAAGGCTGGCCCGACAGAAGGATCGACAGGAATTCCCTGATCAGCCATATCTGGTGTCTGATCACTGCCTGACGACAGACGTACAACCAGAGGATGTCTCAGAGGCATAGCTCTGAAAGATCAAAATTACACCTTATATCATAAAAACAAGGACAGAGAACAGAAGAGTACAAAATGGTAATAGGGGAATGAAAACACACAAGTTTACAAAACCCACCTACACGGCGTGTATAAAAACTAAACGGTATGTCTTTTCAAGCCATTTACATGGGTGTGTACCCATTCCCTACATGTCATGTAACACCTCAAACTAAACGGCGTGTTGACCCCACACACGACATGTACATGAAAAATATTCCCCTTCCCGAGTCTCTTGACATGGCTAACCCACACCGTCCAACTTAAACTGAGACTACACAGCGTGTTCTTGGAAAAACATGTTGTGTACTTGACGAGGCTTCAGCGGCCTATGTTATTAAATACATGACTGTCTACACGGCTGGACCATACACTGTATCTTCTGAACAATCATAGCGTGTATAGGTGAAGGTGACACCGTCCCGTGTTGTTCGTTACACAGCCGGGTCCTTGAACAATAATACACGACATGTTCTGAAAACAACAATGTGTGTCTATGAGAAGATGACTTCGACCCGTGTTGTTCATGACACGGCCGAGTACCTGGACGGGACTACACGGCGTGATCCTTAACAACACGGTGTGTTCAAATCGAGCTTCCCCGACCCGTGTTGTTAGTGACACGGCCGGGTACATGGCTCCGAACTACACATCATGCACAAAAATGTACACGGTGTGTTCTTGATGTTATTTCTACAACAGCGTGTCTCTACTCACACGGTCAATGACATGATCTAAAAACTACATGGCGTGTAGTCAAAAAGTACACGCCGTGTGTTATGTATTTTTCTAGGCAGTAGCTCAAGAACTGCACAGAAGCCCAGAAAACACAGAAAACAAGGAAATGAGGTGCCAAATTTTGATTTGTGAGGGCCTATACTCCCCGCGAATCAAAACATGTAATTCATTTAAGAAAAGTAGAATACAAACAATCCTCTAACAAGGCATCAGAGATTCTATCAAGAATCTATCACAACAGCATGAATAATCTTCACAAAGTCTATCACCATAGCATGCAATCGCCAATGCACCTTAGATGGCATGGTAAGAATCCATGGAATGTGATTTCTACAAATGCCTATATGATGCATGAGATAGAATACCTTCATCTCATCATGTTGCGATAGAAATAGAACCGCAATAGTTAAGACAATAAAAACACAAGGCATGTGGATCACTCTAGGTTTAATCATATCAATCGTAAAATCTCAAATGATCAAACTGCAATTAATAAAGTATTATGGCTTTTCTCGGTATACGGGCTAGATACTCCCTAGCATAGCTTAATACCATGTACCGAATCCATCTCATCTCTGGATAAAGGCTCCAAACAGTAAATCAAGAGAAAAGAAACGCCATATGATACCACTTTGGGACGACCCGAATTCAGAGCCCCTATACTGGTGCCCCGTACCCGGTTCGCCACATGACCTCAAGCGCGTTTCCCCAAGTGCCAGAGGCTTCTGACTAGCAGTGAGGGCCTTGTTGAGTTGGTGGGGAAACTATGCCCTCATTTGGTAAAGTATAAAGTAGCAAAAAAACCAGACACAATAGCATAAATAATAAACAGAATGCAACATCAGAACTGAACAACAGAAGCAATGTATGAAATCATAATGATGCAACATGGTACATTTGTATATGGAAAGCAGTAAACAAAACAACGTTCTGAAATATAACTAAAATCAATGTGAAAAAGAAAACAAGGTAAAATCCTCAGAATCGCAAGCAATTGCTTTGTCCCCTACTCTCTAGCTCCACAGCAAATAAGGTACCTGAAGTAGAAGGGCGTTTTCCCTTATCTAAAACATCAATAACATATTGTGCTTGGGCCCAAACAGAGTGTGAGATACAATCCCAGAAGGAAATCACCCAATGACTTGTGCCTAATAGTGAATGAATACAAGGAAAGTAAGATTGCAGGAAGCTGTAAACAGAAAAGCACACAACGACTACAATCCACAGTTCTATCATATAAAGTACACAAGTAAAATAATGACAAAACGAACAAAATAGGTAACCTTCTGGGTAGCTTTCATAGCCTAACCCCTATAGTTCAACCTACATGTACTAGAAACCCTCTAGAAGGCACAAACAGTCTCACCCCTCTAGTTCGGCTAAGAAAAGACTTTTTGAGGAAGCAGTGACTGTCAATTCCCCCTACAGTCTTGTATCGTGCTAAATGATATTTGGGGAACCACTCGATGTCTCATTCCCCCCATGGCCCGCGTCGAGGAACTACAAGCTTTATGAGGAAGCACTCATTGTCAATTCCCCCCGTGGTCTCGCATTGTATTAAAAGACACTCTGGAGATGCCCTTACATCCATTCTCCATATAGTCCACTACACTAGGTTCTCATAGTCCTGTGTGAAAATAAAACGTGCTCAGCGCACATGAATCACACAATTAAACCTCAAGAACTACCTGGCTATCAGTCTAAGTCTCAACAGTATGACAAAGCAACAGTTCCTCTCTCCTACAACTAGGCATGGAAACAGGAAAACTCCAAACAGGCAGCACTAGCATAGAAACCATCCAAAGTACATTAAAAGCAACCATAAAGATAGGAAAAACATATACTCTAGAAATCATGAATTGTAGGAAATACAACAAGTGAAAACATGAATACACAATACCCCATTCAAGGGTATTGGTGGAATTTGCACAAAATACTGATCGCCATTCTACAGAATGGCACAAACCACCTACCTGGATGTTAGGAGATCTATATAATTGAGCCACACAGATTGATTCTCCTTAGAATGATGAAGATCTACAAAAACACAAAAAACGTTCATCTGAAGATAACTTGAAAATGAGGAGGAACCAAAGAACAAGGCTAAAGAAGAAGAGAGAGCTTACTGAGGCGATCCCAATGCAATCAATGGTGGCTGAAACGGAGATCGAACATAGGCACGAGAGCTCGGGGAAGATATGGCCGTACGGGTCACTCTCGAACGAACTGAACCTAGATGAAGATTCTTCTGTGCATCAGACGTGACCCCAATGAATTTAGTAAAAAAATAAAATTACACGGAGTGTACTTTTAGAGTACATGGAGTGTACTAGGTTTTTCTGTGCTCTGCCAAAATCGGCCTCCACATCACCCCTACACACCGTGTGTGTGGCCCAGACACAGCCAGCACACTGCTTCGAGCTGGAGAAGAGTACATGGCGTGTACTCAGAAAGTAAATTGCATGTACTTAAAAAATTTCTAGAAACTTTATTTTCCCAAAAAATCCATAAAACGGGGAAACATACCTGAGACGAAGATCCAGGTTCTTACACCTGCTATGTGAAAAATACTAAAAACATTATGGATGAATATTGGAATAGTAAAAAATATTAAAACTATAATATATTATGTAAATATGTATTATTATATGGTAATTTAATTATATATTTATTATTTAATTTAAAATTAAAGTAAAATTTTAATTTTTTAAAATTACCGAAATAAGTTGTTATTAAATCAGATTTTGTAAAACATTACCTAATCAATTATATAATAAAATATGAATATTTTAAATAAATATATTTTATATATTAATGAATATTAAATGATATATTGATATTTATATCATTACTAAATCATGGGTAATGATATTAAAGTTACGAATCATCAATAAAATAGTTATATTTTTTTAACACTTGATGTTCATAACAAATGAAACTAATTAATTTAATTTCTAGAATAATAATCATAATTAACATAAAATGATGTTTTCTTAATAAAAGGTTTTAAATAATATATTGTTTTAAATATATTTTTTAATTTTATTTTTTTTTCATCAACAATGAATAGAATCAACGTAACTATTTTTTTACTTAAGATCACCGTTCATGGCCACAATTACACATTTTGCTGCTATTTCAAATTAATGCTGAAAAAATAATGTACAGATGAATTATTTCACAATAAATAATCTTTTTGGGATATAAATATTTATTTTATAGTCATTCCAACATCCTCTTCTAATCAAATCATTTCTCAATTTTCAACGCTTTCATCTCAAATAACCATTCTTTAAGACACACTTTATTTTCCATAACTAATTAAATATTAATACAACATAAAATTATTATTGTCTATATAATATAGTGAATCATATTAATCATGTTAATTAAAATCCAATTTAAAGATTTATATCATTCAATGGGTTTTTGTTGCATCATTTCTAATGTATTATGGGTTGTAAATCTAAACTTCTCTTATTTTGGAGATGAATTATTTTTATCCCAAAATTACGTTTTATATTTAGCATCACACTCCAACAAAATATTTTTGAATAATAAAAGATTTTATTCATGGTATTTATATAACCATAAAATGATCAGTCTTCAATTGATTTTTTAATTTAAAAATTACTATAATCAGAAAGATTTTTTTAGATTAAAATATATTTCATCACTGATATTATTCGTTCCTTTTATTTTATTGCTAAATAATGTTCTATTATATGACATGATAATATTATTTTTAATTTATAAAAAAGTATTTGGAAATAATGAGATGAAAAAAAATTTCTTCATGGATGATTCTATTTTTTTTATTTACATTCATTTTGTTATAAAGTATTTCCATGTCTTTTATTAGATTTTCATTCATATTAATTCTTTGGAGTTCCACAAAATATAAAATTTCCAAAATGGAATTCTTTTTATATATAACGACTCATCATACATTATTTAATTTAAAATATAATATTTCATTTTATTATTAATGATAGGGGTTTCAAAATATAAAATATTTCCAAATGATTAATTTTTTTTGCAATCCTTTCAAAATAAACCTGATTTTTATGAAGTCTGTAATTTATTTTTTATAAAAATTTTTTTTTTCATTTTTTCCTTAATAAATATTTTTTTCAAAATATATTTTTCTGAATGTATTTATAATTATTTCATTTTCATTTTATTTAAAATTTATTAAATGTTGTTTTTGAAATAAAAAATATTAAAATTATTTGCAATTATTTT
Organism: Viscum album; assembly: GCA_963277665.1. Taxonomy (NCBI): domain Eukaryota; kingdom Viridiplantae; phylum Streptophyta; class Magnoliopsida; order Santalales; family Viscaceae; genus Viscum; species Viscum album. Next base: position 1,390,056,807 of record OY728119.1, read on the forward strand.
ATAAAAAAATTATATTTTGTAGGTTTTTAAATTATAAATGATTTTTTTAGAATTTTATGAATGTATTTTAAATTAATTAATGTAAATAATGTATATTTTTCATGATTACATTATTTTAGATTGTATTAAAAAAAATTCAAATTATATTGACTTCTCCTTTTTAGAACCATTATGAATTTAAAAAGACTCATTTTTAAGGTGTATCTATAATAAATAATTCGATAAATTTCCTCCCCCTTCAATTTTTTTGACTATTATTTAATGATCAATGTTTTATAATGGTTTGTTGAAAATATTTTCATTTTTTATTTTATTTTCAGATCACATTTTTTTATTTAATGTTTTGATAACCCTTTATACATTATCAAGATAAATATTAATTTTGAAAATGGGAGTTATTATTTTCAATAATTTCTTAAGTTCATGTTTTGTGATGTTTTGGAATCATTTTTCAAACCCATTATAAATATACTTTGGTTCATTATGAGATTATTATTTTTCGACTATCAACTGACACACAAATGTGTGGATAATGATAAGGAAGGTGAAATATGTCTCTCTAATTAATAAGGTAACATTTTATTTCTCATGAGATATAAAAGTTATTTGAATAGATTGGTGAGTAGACGAGATCAAAATTATTGAGTTTGATGGTGTTAATCTCTACTAAAAATTTTATGTTTATAAATTTTCCAAGTAGATAGGTTCAAAACAGTGATTGTGCTGGAATTAATATATAATAACAATTTTATATGTGGGAAGGTTAGTGAGTAACTAGGTTTGAAATGGGTGATTGTGATAATGTATATCTAAACTCGCAATTGTATTCATTAACTAGTTATTTTGTTTCTATATTTATAATGATAACGAATCCTATGTTTATGATTGTTCAAACATTGATTTTTAATTTATTTATCACTTTTATATCATGATCAAAAAATTTAAAAATATTGATATTTTCTAATCCATAAGGTTTATTTTATAGTTCCTTCATGATATTGTGATATTATATTTCTCAATTATGTTCTATGATTTTTATGCATGGGTCTCTTGAACTTCATTTTGAAAATTGTTTATTCATAATAATGTTATTATTATTCCCAATCATATCTTTTATGATAAGACTTTTCCATACATAGTGTGTAATCTCCCCACATTCATATATTTATAAAAATTATATTATGACGATTATTATATTAGTTGAAATTGTTTATAAGGGTCTAGAAGGGAAAAATATGAATAAAATTTTAAAAATTGTAGAAAATATATTATTCATTTTTTAATCACCATCACACTAAAAATGTAGGTATGTTGGTATTGTGACATTATATAAGATATATCATTTTAATCATTGGATTAATTTATTAATTAATTAATTATTATAGTGGGACTCTTTAGATGGTATCATAATATGGTTTAGTTATTTTATAGATAAATTATGTAATTTTTTTATATTGGTTTAGATAACCATAATTAAAAAACAAGAGATGTGCATATATGTTTTATGATATCCTATAATATTGAAAAATTATTGAGTATTTGGTTTTCATATTCATATGTCTGTATCTATATTCTACAATATAGATGTTGATATAGTAAAAAATCAACTTTGGTAGTCTCAATGAAAGGGGATTGTTGATCACAGATTCAATCATCACCCTGATTTGTGATGATGGGGGCTAATATTTTACATAATTATAGAAACTATTCGAGGATACACATTGGATAATTTCTTACATTGTAAAAACTATTATATGGAAATTTTTTACTCAAAATACTATTGTATTATTTTATTATTTATGATGAAAAAATACATAATGTATCCTATGTAAATCCAAATTATTTTATCGGTTAACCATTTATAACATAGTTTAAATAATTGCATCATATCTATAAATGATGGTTTTATTAGAGAAGTCAACATTGAATTCTTCCTTCATATTAATATTTTATAATTCGTTAGGATTTTATCAAACACATTTGGGTTTTTTTATTTAGTTAGAGGAATATTATGTGGATAATTTTAACCATGTTTTAATTCAAAAAAATATTTCTTTATCACTTATAAATAAAAAAACTATTAAAAGATAAACCTGATTATGTGGATGTAATGATGGGAAATTTAGTTTTTATGTCTTACTAAATGTTATGGGTTTGATATAATAATAGTAATTATCTATATATATATATATCCATTTTAATTACATAAGTAATACTTGTTTATGGTATTTTGGAATTTTATAATAGTAAGTGAATATTATGTGAAGCATATAATGATCATTATTTAGTATTTTTTAAGTAATTTCTTAAAATCATATATAAAATGATCTCAATAAAATTGAATATTTATTTTATTTTATAGTTATAGATTTTATAAATATTTAAGAACATAATTTTAATGGATAAAAAATTTTATGTTTAGTACAATTTTAATGTTAATATACTAAAGGGTTTAGTGATTTTAAAATTCTATTTTCTATAGTATTTATCTTTATGAGAGTTATGATAATTATGTTTTGGTGATGTTTTCATCCCTTTTTACGACTATCGTATACATATTTAAGTGTTTGATTTAATGAATTACTTTATAATAATATTAATGTATTTACGATAAAATTAATTTTTGGGATAATATAGAATTGTATAATTGTTGTATGACTAGAAGGATTAGGTAGTTTTTGGGAATATATACAATATAAAATATAGTAATTGGATATAAACAAATTTGATTGTGGAAATATAAATATGAGTATCTATCTTTAGAAATTATTTTTGATTTATTATTTTTATTTATATATAGAATAAAGTGTATTTTATGAATAAAGATTTCTAATTTAAGATGAGAATAATAATTAAAAACAAGAGGATTACATTTATTTATGGGTGCAGAATGTTAGAACCCATGAATTTCAAACAATTGAAATTTATCATATTTTATATAACATATCTCACACACTATATACTACATAAACATGACATGTCATATTAATAAGAAATTCTTAATAATTAGACAATCTATACTAATATGGTAAGTAATAAATATTTATAAACATTATGGGTTAAATTATTTTTATGAGATAATATTGAAAAATATATTTTCAATACATTACATTTTAATTAATCTACATATTTTCATTAAAAAATAAAAAAATAAAACTATTATGAATTGAATTTGGTAAAGTTATATACTTTTTTCTTACCTCAAATGAGAAATATTTTAGGCTATATATTTTATTATATTTTAAAATAGTCAATGTTTAGGTAAATAAAGAAATATAAATTTTATAAATTTCATGCCCTATAATAAATGATCTTATTATTTGAGTACATTTAATGTTTATGAATTTTTTCCCGTATTAAATTTTATATTATAATGTTCGAAATTTTTTTAATATTATTATAAATTTATAAATCCAAGCTTTATTTTTTTTGATTTTTTTAGTTTTTATAAGTGTAAAAGATTTTTATAGCTTTTATGTAAATATTACAAGATTTAATAATGTTTTTGACATATTTATCAGTTAATAATCAATATAAAAATATTAAATAATTTAAATTAATTTTAATTAATGGAATTTTTTACACTATAATAATAATGAATTTTATTTTTTTAAAAATAAATATTTTCCAAAATAAATTTATTAAAATTTACAATAAATAGCGTTAGGAATAATTCATTTACACATAGAATAATAAATTAATATAAATATCGATACATTTAATCTAAAAGTGATCATATCATTTAATATGCATAATTTATTTTTTAGGTAATAAATATTAAATATTAGAAATGTTTATATTTACCATGAAAATAGTGAAAATATTTTTAAAGTTGTTGTTTAATTATTATACAGGAAATTATACAAAATAATGAAATTAAAACCAAATAATAAATGCATATAAAATTTTGAATATGAAACAATTATTTTTATTAAAACTCATTTAATAGGTAATCAATACTTAATGATATTAATAACTAACAATGGTTAAAATGTTGTTTTTTCTGTTAAAATAGTTTATGTACACATTATTTATATTGATTTATAATTAAATTTCATAATATAAACAAAATTAATGTTCTCAAAATATATGTTACATTTGGTTCTAGGAAACTAAAATTTCATTATAGGGGATGTGATATATTTTTAATAAAATATAACATCACATTGTTAAAAAATAGAATCCTATTATAAATGTATAATAAGAAAATGTAAAAACCTAAAAGAAAAAAAGAGTTATTACATGTTTAAAACATGTGTGGAAAGAAATTGTTGGTTATTTAATGTCCTAAATATTACCCATAATACATGATTTAGAATATATTTTTCAATTAGACATGGAATAGTGTAAGGTAAATATAAAAATAAATGGGGTGTTCCCAAAAATAATCTTTTCTCTCTATTATAAAAGGAGATCTATTAAACCCCTTTAAAAAATATAAATATCTTTTTATTTACTAAATGAAAATATTTTCTTTTAATCTCACCATGATACTACCCCATCCCCCCCAAAAAACAATCTTTGTTCATCCATTCTTACCCTATGCCCTTCAATTTCAATGGAACTTCCAATGGAAAAATTGTATATATGGTGAATGTTATATCTTCTCCTCATCTTTCCTACTAAATTATAGTCTTCAAAAATCATTCTCAAAATATTAATATGTTTACTTAAGAATAATAATTATACAAATATGTATTTAAATTACTGCTAAAAACCTCATTTAATCATTTTCATCATCTTATAAAATGATATTAACAACCTTATCGTGTTGTATGCACTACTACCTACACAGATAGACATCATTTTTATTCATTATAGATTTTAATGAAGGGTATTAATGGGGTTCATGATCAGTAAATATTACAAATATCATATAATATCTATTATCAAATCTATATTTAATATCCATCATCACCTCATATAACACATTGAGAAATGGGAACGATGATTGTGTGTATGTGCAGATTACTAACTCCGTAATGAACCATTTTTATTTTTATTCTGATATTTTTAATAAATTAAAATTAATTATATTTGTATATAAATAAATTCATATTCAGAAAAAAATCTTGATGAAACTATTTGAAAATATTTTTATCAATAAAACATCTCCGAAACTATGCACACCAATTTAGTTAGAGCGTGTTCAAGTACGGGTCAGTTTAATCACTTATATAAATAATGGTTTAAAATATTATTACAGACTACTATGGGAAAATGAAAACTAATAATACATTAATATATAATGAAAAAAATTATTATTATATACCTATGTAAAAGATATTTTAATAATTTATCGTCATACTAATGTAGCATTTTATTTAACTAATATTTATAATATATTTTACTATCAATTTTATATACACAAACATGACAAATACAGATGTAGAATTAAATATGATTATATTAAATATACATATAACATATATATATTTAAAAGAAAACATATAAATAAGAATGTTGTTAATAAATTTCGATTAATAATATCAATATTATAAAACAATCCATGAGTAGTTATTGTTATTGACACAAATTGATCATAAAATGCTATAACAAATTAATAGAATCATGATAAATTATATTAATAATTGTTACAAAATGGTAATATTGTAGAATTTTTTTTCTGAATTAAGTTATATGTTAAAAAATATTTTATTAATTGAATTTATAGTGTCATCGACTAAGAAATAAAAAATTTATGGGTATGTTGCCTCATGTTCATCTTTATTAAGGCATGATTACATCTTTTATGAATTTTTTTCATCAATTTCTTATAGATATATAAAAAACATAATTAATATTTCCAAACAATATTGATTAATGAGATGTAGATGATCATTTCACAATCTCCCCCATATTCACTTTCAATCAATTAACATATATTTTTGTATGTGTTTATTATCAAATTACATTTCATTGAGGAATACATTATTTTATGATCCGAAATTAAAAATAATGGTCCATATACAACCTATTAAAGGTATAATATAAAAAATCATCCTTATAATGGGATTTAAATAGGAATTTATTGATCTATCCCTTTAATGGAGTTTTTTGGAATTTTTCTAATGCCTTATGTTTTTTTCATATAAAATTATTTTCATAGAGACATGTTTTTCAATTATACAAAGATTATTTATTTAAATAGTTTATACTCATGAAAATAATGTATTTTTGGAATAATAAATTATTTTTTCCTAATAAATATAAAATGATATGATTATTATTATTATAATTAATTTTTTTTATAATTTTTCTAATGTAGTAAGGGTTTTGGTACTCAAATCACATCCTTCGGTTATATTTATCATCATTGAATATTTACATTAAGGGATAATAAATTATAACCTATGATGATGTTTTGATTTATTTATGCCATATTTTTTTAGAAATATTATTTTCAGAACAATTTATTAGTTATTTGTTATTTCAATTTTTAGTTTAAAATCATTTTTTTGAATAATCATAGTTAACATCATTTTAATTTTTAATCTATACCATGTTACAACTTTTAAGATGACATATCATTTCCATAATGGAAAGTAAATTTTCAAATAATATTATAAATTTCCACATCATATTATTTATAAAAATTTGTGTTTTATCCTTTTAATTATGTATGTATTTATAAAAACCCATTGAAAAATGATTGAACTATTTTCCATCAATTTTAAATAATGTGGATAGTAATCCAATACACATTTTCCATTAATAACCATTTCATTATTTGAACTTTAACATTAATACTTATTTCCTTAAATTTATAAATACATTCAAAATTATTTCAACTTATTTTAATAACATTAAATATTATATTATTTAATATAATTTTTTGTGTAAAAGTTTTTATATTATTTCTAGTTATTATTAGAAATATTATATCATTTCCTAGTTCTTGTAATTAACAATTATTATAATAATTAAATGTTTTCAATGAATATTAAATTATTTTTAATGAGAAATACAATGAACTATCCTAGATAACGGAATACCCTTACCCACAAGCTACTCTTCCTTACACCAATGGGAATTCTTGATCATGATGTGTGGGTAACTAGAACGTAGCCTCAAAAAAAATTCATAGTGAATGATTATTGTTCCAAATAAAGGATGATAAAACAAACATGTCATTATTCCCATACCACTAATATAAAAAATTAGTAGAATCAAATAGTAATAATAGTTCCAAATAAAATGATAAATATTATGAATGATAACCATTGAATGATTAAAACATAAAATCCAACAAAATTCTCAATAAATACACTTTAATAAGTATAAAATCAATCCACTAGTCACCATACTCACATTAATGTCCATTGAATCAACAACATCTATTACATCTAGGTTTCCCAATCAATATTCTTTTACCTCATATAAAATAATCTACATTTGTCCAAAGGAAGGTTATATTGTGGGGTATAAATCCCATTAGGTTCATAAAAAATATTACATAATCAATGTGAAAACAATCAACCATTTAATCTACCTGTTTTAAAAACACTGTATGAAATTAAAACCGAATTTTTTAAAACAAAAAAATTATTTTTTAAATAATGGTTAGATGATACATCAAAACATACTTCATGAAGGATTGGGTAGAAATTTTTATATTAAAATTTATATAATAAATATCCACAAGTAATATAATTTAATAAATTTATTACTTGTGTAATCAAATCAGGTAACATAATAACCATGAAAAAGAACCTCAGGTTACATTAATTTCAAGTTAATAGGATCCTGACACATCTTATATATTAACACATATATTGATATATGTGAACACTCAAAGAATCACCACATTTAGGGATCCACTGTTTATAATTAAACTATTCCCTAATGTGGGAGCCACCATAGGTAATCATGATGAACTTGTATCATTTTGTATTTTAATCCAAACTTCCATTCTTATGGGGTCATGTTTCTTTCATGATTTTCCCGAATACCTAATATCTACCTAGTATTACATGTTCTTCAAAAAATCAATCAATTAATTATATTGTTAATTGACCATTTCCAATAATTTCTAAATTGAATTTCCCAATTTTATTAATGACCTTTCTTTTCTCACATCAAAATTAAATTAGTGAGTTTCAATAAATTCAATATATTTTGATTGATTTATCAATTTGTTAAAAAACATTCAACTCCATCATCAAGTAATTTCAATAAATAAAATTCAAAATTAAGCAATTATTTTCCAACATTCACAAAAAACATCATTTCTACAAATATTTAGGTGTTTTCCAATTCACATTCCGGTTTCAAAAACAATGAAAAATTCATCTCAAATAATTTTTTTAAAATAAACTAAATACGGTACAAAAAATTAATCATAAAATATATTGAGTCATTTGAATTGAAATAACTTGTGGAACCCCCCCCCCCCATTAAATTAAGGTTTCATGATCCAAACCACCCATAACAACAAATACCAATGAAGAAAGAGGAGAAGAAGATTGAGGGATAAAACATATAATCATGATCCATAATAATAGACATAAAATCCATCAATTTTATTATAATATATCTAAATTTATGTAGTATAGAATTACATAATGGGTAAAGTCACAAGAGAGGACATCCACATATAGAGGGAAGATAAAATGAGATCATCGACGCATCGATCTACCATGAAAAGAGTTGGGAAGATACAATTTCACATGTTGAAATCCTCTCAGAGCCAAAAAATCCTGATAGATTCAATTGGCTGAAATTACATGTTAAACTGAGGGTGATTTATCTTATTAAATATTCTTGGAATTAAAACCCCCCTTGCAAATATATCCAGAATAGACACATGATTATGTAATCTAATTGGCTTGCCGTGTGTCCCTAGTATTTGGGAAAAAAGATTCCCCTATGTGGTTAAGTGGTTGGAAAACCATTCATCAACCATTATTACATTAAAATTTGGTGTCTCATCATTTTTTATGGGATTATGTTTTTGAAAATCCATTTAATTACCATGAATGGACAAAACTGTCTGAAAAACCATCCAGATATCTTCTAAAATACCCTTATATGTCACACTTTTGGAAATTGATCATAAAATTATTCAATGAATAACTAAATTAATGTAATATGATTTTAAAAAACCACTTATATAAAACATTCTTTACCTTGTAAATTGTGTAACTAGAGCTCCATATCAATGTGGTGAGTTCACTTATCTCTAATAAGTTCCTCAGGAAACCATGCCTCGGGTGAATCAGAACCGTGCTTCGTCAACACATAGAAAAAAGGTATCTTAAACTAATGAATATATTTTTCCATAGAATCAATTATCATATTATGATGATCCATTACGAATCAATCAGTGTTAGTATCATGATCTTCTCATGTTATTATATAAGGAGGTTCAAGATGATACTTCTGAGGATGCATTAAATGGAATACATTATATATCAATGTCTAATGTAGTTGAAGTGATATATGTTATGAAACTTTTAACACCTTCTCAAAAACATAAAAAGGACCCACAATACATGGTGTAATCAACTCCTTTTTTCAATGTTGTGGATGTCCCAAATGAGGTGATACTCTCAAAAAACCTAGTTATCCCCAAAAAACAATGATGTTCTTATATTATGGTCATCATATGATTTGTATTAACAAGGTTTATAAACAATTTATGAAAAAAATATTCACTTCAATCTAATGGAATGAATATAGTTATACAAATAAATATTCACCAATCAATGAGAATGAGAATAGTGATTTACATGGCCTTCCACAGAACTCCACAAATGGATAAATCTACATTGATGAATGGTAAAAAAATTTAGAAGAAAACCCAAACCGAACCAAATAGTTTTTTCATACTATAAAGAACTTTAGAATGAAGTTGAAAATTATTTACATGAGAAACAATATAGCTCTGTTTTTCTATCCATCCTTCTTAGGTTGATATTCCCTCAAAGGCATACCTATGATCACATTTCCACTTGTTCCCTTTCGAAAATCAATATGTCAACTGTGTATCACAATCAATAACTGTAGAAAAGGGTAAATTGTGTAATAAAAAAATATCCTATACAAGGGAGGACAAAAATAATCAAATTTGGTTTCCTCATGATGGGGTAATTTGCTATTCGATTTCTTAGAAATATCAATCATAACCCATACCACATTCACCACTTCTGGGTTATAAGGAATCCCAACCACAAAACCCATATAAATTTCATCCTATTTCTTGGTTGAAACTATATGTGTATGAAGATGACCTGAATATTTTTAGTGCTAGAAATTATCTAGTTTATATGTGTAACTATTAGAGACAAATATGGTAGTGTCCCATCCATTACATGTCGAGTAGAATATTAATTGTATATCATTAAACATCTATGTAGTTAAAATGTACAACTCCATGGGAGAATCATGGATATAACCCATTGTAGAATTTCTCATGGGAGAAAGAATAAAGAGAAATTGAAAACATTGAATTCCTTCAGAAGAGAAAGCCTAGTAATATGTGCTATTTGAAACAAAAAATTGTCCCTACATCTATATAATTCATAATCAAGCTAATTTGCTTACTTAATCAACACTCTATGAGTATATTTAAACTGAAAACTTTTTAAAACAAACTCAATAACGTTTTACTCAACTAATGAATGAATTTTTCGAAGAAGTTATATCATGTTACACTTTTATTAGGATTACGTCATAACATGGATAAGAGTTTACCAATTATAATAATCTAAAACAACATTTCCCATCACAAGGAATATGAATTTTAAATGTATCAATACTATAAATTTTCCACCAAATGCCTATATAATAGATTTCGATCTTTTTAATAGAATATATAACTAAAGGATTTGTGGTCATAATAAATGGTAAAAAATTATTATATTAGATAATTACACTAACTCTTAATATAATGATATATAATATTTCTTAGTGGTTTGTCATATAATTAATATCATGTAGCATATTATATATTGATCTAAATAATACAACATGATAACTCAACATTAGAAAACCAATCAATCATGAACAATATACATCACAGAATACCACATTACCATTAAAAGCCTTTATAAGAGTCATCACATGTATTGAATTCAATGTATGTTTCAAATAAATTATATAACTTTGAAATTTCTCATTCTAAAAAACACCACTCCATTCGAGATGATATTTATCATTGGATGACCAATCTTTTAGAAATAATTGAGAATCATTGGGTAGTAACTAACCATTACTTAGAGTATTTCCATCTAAAAAACATTACATATTTTCTTCCATGGCATTAAAACATTATTATTTTATTGATCAACTTAAAAAACATGTTTGGAGTCCATAAGTCCTTATAAATTGACATCCTAAATACAAAATTTAGGTTTAAAAAATATTAATGTAATGTCTATGATATCTCAATTTTTCATCACCTATTATCATATGATTCACATAATCATCCATATTTCTGAAATAAACCCTATATATCACCCACAATTACCACATAAATTGAATCGAGATACTCATGGAATATTCTATTCAAACAACTCATGAAGAAAGATAGATCATTAGTTAGAATAAATTCTATAATAAGATATAGAATGTGAATACACCATATCCTGAAGGTATAATTATGAATGAAAAATAAATTTATTCTCAGCAAATGATAAATAATAGTAGGTTAGTCCACATGAATCAATTATCTCATTTCAAATATACAAATGGATCCGAAATTCGTTTTTTGTAATCCTTTTCATTATCATTTCTTTATTGGGATTTCAGTAATCTATATATATATCAACATTATTCTAAAATAGAATAGGTTCTTAACAAGTTGACACATGGAGGAATAAAAAACAGAATATAGAAGATCATTATAATGTGTTTTCAAAAACATAAAATCTCTGAATACCATATGGTATGGAAGAATAAAAATTGGATGAGTACTGATTACTAACTAAATTGTGAAATCTACCTCATACTATGAGAAAACCAGAAAACTTAAAAGGAAACACACTAGGAAAATCAATGACAATTAGTGATGATGATTTGGTTTAAAGGTGGCATAGTGGCTTTAGTGTATGGGAAATAGTGGGAGACTATTAGATTTGGCCTCGATGGGGTATCAGGCGGCAGTGGTCTCCCTCGAAGGTGTTGGTCCTCATAATCATTTCTCAGTGGGTCAAATCTTTTCCAGATCTACTATTTTAGACCATATCTAGTATGACTACGTCATCGCTGATTATCCTTAGGGGTGTTTCTTCCGTGATGAGATGAAGGGATTCAGAGGGAGTGGAGGATGATGATAGTGTGAATTGTTCCACTGGTCACAATGACATGGAGGCACTCTAGTCGGAAGATACATCGTGTTGTGGAGGGTGGAAGGAGGATGCATGAGCATAGTATATGGAGGATATGGAGTAGAAAGGCCTATGTTCCAGCACCGATGCAGACGTCTTAGTTTTAGTGTCTTTGGATATTTATTTTGATTATCAAGGAAATTGGGACATGTTTTTCATGGGTTAATATGTAATGGTCTATGTGTCAATATAAATTTTTAACTAATACATATGTCATAAAGCCAATTAAAATCAGGAGTGTAACTAGTTCCCCAATACCTAGTTTCAAAAGGGAACCTCTTATTTTTATTTTTATATTTTGAATAAATATGGATCTGTAGAAAAATATCTAGTAAATGAAAAGACTAATATTACCCTACCCAAATTTTGAAAATAATATACATATTTACTTAAAATATGGTCACACTCATTATTAATGTTACATCACACCCCATCCGAGATAACTATAAAATCCTTACCTATTTGTTATCATCCAATCCACTAGATGACAATATTTATATGTTTATGGTTGGGAAACATGACATTGAATGTATTCTAAACAGTTAATAAAGAGAGGACATAATAGAAACAATGGATACCATAATATATTTTCATTTCTAGGTTTGTAGTAATATCAATCACATCATAAAAATTCATTACATGATTATTTATAAGTTTTACAAGAAAAGCCAATATAATTTAGTGAGGTGAACTAGAATGGAATAAATTATTCACATAAGATGAATCTATAGTCAATGTACTTCTCATACCCAATATCACTATATCAGCATCCCCTATAGACTCTTCTATTGCATCAAGATGCTTCGTTCCAAATGATTTTGTTTGGACCCACAAGGATCACGAAAATATAATTGGAAAAAAGTAATTAAAGGTGTTGTTGAACCAATATCAATATGTGGAGTAAAAATATGTGATTGAAATTAATTAGGATTCCTGAATGACCACACAAAAAAATCTATGATTCCTTAGTAAAATTATATTATTGATTTCCCAACCTTTCCATACTGGATGTAATTCTAGGGTCCTTTTCTAGACAATACAAGTGGTCTTGAGAACATCTTCTCTAATGATCCACCATAGAATCATCATTACAGATATTTCCATATATAGAACTAATCGAACTGCCACTAGGAGAAAATATATCTCTCGTTAACCCCATATTTCATGCTAATTCGTGATCATCCATTAATTCCTTATCCAACACATCAGGATATGAATCTAACATCATCATGAAAAACATAAGTCAAATTTTAGGTTAAAGACCAATATAATATGTTCAATAACATTCTTATTAATCACCACCTCATGATAAAAATAATCATCATCATTTTAGATGTTATTATACTGACTCACATTCATGTCACCCTACTAGATTTTGAGAAACTCCCTATATTTTTCCTATACCCTATATTCTGTATAGTTCTAATTTGGTGAAATAAACTCATAGTTAATTCCCTTATAACATCACATGATTTTATTTATCACCATTTAATCCATCCATATAATTGTATTCTAATGTATCTAAAATTTCATGTCCTTTTCAGGTGAGACATGAAACACTAGTACCCAATGTCCATCTCCAATATGATAGGGACTAAGAAATTACATTGAGTAGGAATATCACACACAGATGGGGGAATTCTCTCAATGTTTTTATACAAACTCAATAATCATTAAAACCAAAATATTTGGAAATGTAAAACAATTGTAACAAATGCATTCAATCATCTATGGTTCAATAATTTGAGTATGAAAATAAAGGACTTAAATAAATAAATTAGGGTTATGTACAAGCACAACCAAAAAATATAGGGAGTCTAAACTATTGAATGTTTTGGTCATAATCAAATGAAATGATCTATAGTTGTTTACTTCTGAAGATCAATATATGATCCACCAACTCTCTGTGCTCATAGGTCACTGATAAATGGGCCATTGTGTGTATAATATATCAAAAAAGTAGGAAGATCACATACATGTGTGAGTATATAAATACTAATAGAGAACCATAAAAAGACAAAAAAAATAAATAATAGAGAATATTTGACATTATATAGTACGAAAATAATAAATAGAAATAATGAACTCTTATATATGTAGGAAGGAAACCATTTTTCAAAATGATCAGAACGAACTACGAGACATAGTATTCTAATCGATGAAAATATCATTTCAGTATAATACAATCCATGATCCAAGCCATCACCATAGTATGTGGCCATAGAGTCCAATATCATAAGTTCATGCCCAATAAATATTATTGGTCTCTAAATTCATCGATAAATATATAGGTGTTGGCACCCAAGGCGATTAGAATACACCATGGTTAAAATTTTGATTAGCCCATTGTATAAGTAATAAAACTCAATTTATACTTTGATTCCTACTAAAATAGGCTTCAAGAGAATGTTTCAACTCCTAACTCAAGTAAGTTTCACTGATTCCACTGACTCCACTGAGGGTGTAAAATAATAGAGGATCACACAAAAACATCATGTATGGACAGCAAAACTGCTATCTGAGAGTCATCCTATTGAGGGGATCAAAATCCAGAGATGTGGATCTAATTTTTCACATTACCCTCCTTTGTATGGACAATAGAAACAGAATCAATTTATGCTGGCCTAAATTGATGAAACAATGGGCTTCAAATACCCTTGGAGGTGTTATACTAAGATTTTGTGTAGGAACAAGGAATTTCTAACCAACATCTTATCTTCCCATGCGGTGATACCACACATGAAACATAAATATCCCTACACATGGAATGTATTAAAAAACCAATATGATTAGAGATGTCATGACACTCTAACATGTTGTATGGTCAAGTAAGTGTACAAAAAACAGTTCCCATGTACTCAGAAGTGTCCTCATACATTGTACTACTTGTTCAAGTGTAACCCTAGAGTTTCATGTTCAGACACTGAAAATGTGTCACATTATGTGTGGCAGGGTCACATAATGCGTGGTGTTTAACATTCCATGTATATATTATTGTCATAGTAAAGGGGTCCCACAATGTGTGTGATCTAGTACAACACGCTTTGTGACCCAGAAATTTACAGACCTATCAAGATCTAATCCTCATTCTCATCAACATCTATATAGACACCATCAACAACGTAATCCGTATATTTTTTTTTCTAAAATTTCTATCACCCACTCTCCATATTCCTGTCAGTGATTTACTTAGATATTAATCCATCCAGCTAATCCATCACAACCTCAAAAGTCAATTATTTATCAATTATAGGAATATAATCTATTTCCAATTAATTATCAGAACACCATGAATAATCCACCCTAATCAATGCTCAAAAAAATACAATCTCCACCACATCACATTCTTTCTACAATGATCTGTTATAGGGAAGTATGGTCATGGAATGATCAAATACCATGTATTCATCCAACCATATTCCAACAAAAATTTCATAGATGATCTTGTGAAGAATCATGGGAGAAATAAAAAACCCAAAAGATGTGAGGGATAAAACATTTCCTTTTCCAACTGATGTCAATCCAATATTGATGAATTAATGGACTAACAGAGATAAATAAAAAACTAGCAATAAATAAATCTATTAAAAATAAATCAACTATCGATCATTGAATCAAATATTATTCATGTAATTGATCCACTTTCGATATGGGATAAATCACGGAAATAAAATAAAAAATTAAATAACTTACCAAGAATTTTGGATCAATTGTCTATGAAGAACGGTATCACTTTTCGATCATTTGTGAGATCAATGAAACCAGTTGCTTCACGATACATGATTTGATGTGATCTTATGTCTTCTACCAATGATACTACACATGATCCTATCCAATTGTTCCTTTAAATACTATGTTATATGGAAAACCCTAGGTATTTGTATTAACTATCTCTATATAAAATATTTGGTTTTTATTTAATGAAAAAAAGAAATAAATCATTTATCTTATTTTTTTCTCATTTCTTCATCTGTGATAAATTTATTAAAAACATCCTATAATAACTAAGGATAGTTAAATTCCTATGGAATAACCCATGTTATAAACTAAACAATTCCATTTGATCTATGATCTGGGACACCATTTGTAGTCATCACACTTTTTTCAAGAAAAAAATATGCCAATGATATAAATATATTAAATATATTTCAAAAATTAAATAAACGCAAGTTGGGTCACAAAATATCATGTCATTTAGGTGACTTTCTCCAAAAAAAATCCATATAGTATTCTAAAATTTTACATTGGAAAAATAAGAGTGGTTACATTCTCCCCACCTTAGTTATTTTCAACCCAAATAGAGAATCCCCTAGTAACATTTTTAGGGAATTGAGATCCAATATAACTTATCCACTCCATAGATATCTTTTGAATATTCTAATCCTCCCACTAGACATGAATTAGTTGAATCTATCAGAAATGAAGGATCCTCTCCTATTGATATGTGATCTTTATTTGGCATGTAAAAAATGTAGCTCCATCCTCAATTTATATCTCACCCCAAATGATAACATGTGATTAGTCATTCACATACCTCTTTAGTTGTGGCACATGGATGATTTCATGGACATGATTGAATTTGAGTGTACAAAATAAGAAACATTCCTCCAAATAAAATATAAATTGTATCTAGAAGGGACTAATAAATATTAGACATATCTTGTCACTATGGACAAATACCCAAAATCCTCACCAAGGTGAGACCCAAGGGAACACATGGTATCCATCCTCATACAATAGAGTTATTTTTCATTTTTCCTAATAAGTCATATTATGGATCTAGGAATTACTAATCCACTATTGGATGATCTAATCATTCTCTATTATATATATCACCATCTCTGGGCCCATGAGTGTTATATTGTTTTGAATTAGTCCCCCAATGTGTTAACTTGCAAGCTTGCCTATATAAAGATTCAAATGGTTCCATAATTTTAGTGTAATTTTAGTGGTTTTTGTACACACACTCCACCAAGGTAAGATGATACCCAAAATTATGTTACAAAATCATACATGAAATAAAAAACATGTCACCTATGACGTTAATAATCATCTTATTATAGCCACCAGTTTGGGAGTGTAATGTCATGATCAAAAGTATTTGAGTCCCCTAGGACTCCTACGATTTTTTCCATAATAATGAAATAATTTAAAAATCACGGTTTGAAATGATTTTCAATGGAAATCTATGGAGATGTACTGTCTCATTCATAAAATAGTATATCATTCTCTCTACAAATATCCCCTAACCAATGTCGAGTAATTGGGCTAACCTGGTTCTTCAATATAGGATCACCCTAAAAATATTATTTCCCCTAGAAATATGTGGTAATACCATCATGATGTCCATGAATATCAAATCACAATTCCACAATGGAACATCAAAGTGATTTGATGAAACCATTACAAAATGTTTCTTGGAAATAAATTTCTCAAAATTGATGAATTAAGAGAAAATAATTATGAAAAAATCACCATGAAAGGCCACAAAATTTTATGTCGGAGGCCCTGGATCATAATTTCCACACTTAGATTTAAACCTGAAAGGGGATAAATAAAACATCATCGTTAACTCATTCTGTAATGTTAATGGCATCAATATCTATCCTCATAAAATAATAACATACACTGTATCATTAGAATACCCATCAAGATAAAGCCTAGTGGATATCTATGAATGCAGGTTCCCACCATCTGTATCACCATGATGAGACTCCATTACACACTAGAGAATTAGTCGGTATCAAAAATTGATGATTTATTTTACGGAGCCATCATTTTCCAATAACAACAACATTAAAAATCTAAATTCATTGAATAATTAGACATCAACAGAGAACAAGATCTCCCACTAGTAGTGTAATTCACTATTCTCCCCATCTCATAAGTATAGTCAATCTCAATTTCATACTCTTAGAGGAACTCTAGACATCACCTCTCACTAAGAGTGAGATCCTTCTGAGAGAAGATATATGTCAGACATTTGGGGTAAGAGTATATGATAATAAACTAACCCATGATGTAGTGTCTCCTCATATTAAATTCTTATATTACCACCGCTTGATAAAGATTATTGGTTGAATAGTTTTGATCATATGGTATCAACTAATGGGTCCTATAAAAATCACCACCTGTCTCTACATTAGAATAAATACATGGTTGGTAATTAACACATCAGAGAACAGTATATATTCTTGAAACCCTCCTCTAAATATGTAATAATTTGAGGAACTCATCACCATATTATGTATCTCTGAAAACCCGAAATGTAACATCTCTATACACAGAAATGGATTCCGCTAGTAGGTCCTAGCTTTCAAGGGTACTACCACCATGGAGAAATAATGTAACGACTCTTATAATACCCAACAATTCGATAGAAACATCTCACATCAATATGCCAATTGTGTGGCTCCCAAGATATCAGATCCTAAATTGTCACTATGTCTACTAGCACTCCATCCACTGGGATTATGTTTCTAAATATGTGGACCTCTCAAAAAAAAGATTCCAATTTGAGATATTTACATAATGTTTTTGCTCTCTGTGTGTCCCTAAGACCATTCTCTAGTTTCTAACATGAACACCTTGATTTCCATGTACACTAAAATATCATTGATGATGACCAAAAATAACTGTTGTTGGAAAGGATGGATTATTTGGTTCATGTGTCCATTTCACATTATTGGGTCATTCATTACACCGATGGGAATCACTAATTTTTCATAATAATCATATTGAAATTTGAATTTCATCGTCAATATATCCATTTCCCATACTCATATCTAGTTATATCGTAATCTATGTCCAATCTTTGATAACATTCAATCACCTATCAACTAATCAATGTGGAAATCAAGACTCTATTGTGAATTTTTATTTGCGATGCTCACCAATGTCGATCATTGATAAATCACACATAATCTCAAAATACAATCTACCTTCACTGAGAATAATACTGGGGATGCACATGGGGAAATATTAGGACTCAGAAATCCTTTCTCCTTAAACTTCTATAAAAACAAACTCATCTCCATATTCCCTATGTGATACACCCAATATCCTGTTGGGGGTATTGAGTTCATCCTAGAGTGTAATTCAATGCAAGAGTCCTGGTCTCAATTGCGTGGTAAACCTTGAAAATTATTAGGAATATATCCTCATCCTCTATCACCACCACCGAGAATTGGTATCCCATTGCATCGACTAATACGATATTTATTCCATCAAACTAGACTAAAATATCTAGAAATCACTTTTCATGATCTTATTATTCTCCACATTTTTTTTACATTTCATCTACAATGGAAAACCATATATCACCATTGTGAACACAACACATCTTCTTACATAAACGGAAAATATAGGGAAGAAATATCAATAGCTGGTCCGCACATAATATGAATTCATAACACCACATCACTCAAACAATATATCCCATAAAAAAACACACCATCATGTGTTAGAGTAATCTTATATCAATTTTCTGAAATTACTGAGTCAAATCCATTTGGAGTCTCTATGTTCCTTGGTCGATTTAAAGGCTCACCAAAAATCCCTATGTATTGAACCAATTTTTTTTGAAGAATCTAATGAATCAAAATTATTTCTATTAATACATCATATATAATTAAAAATACATAGTTCATACACTATAACATCCCTAGAGACTAAGGGTCATAGGTCCCTTTATCATTTAGTTATCCTAGTCAGTAACCACATGCTCATGTTATTGTAATTGACAACCTAGGGGTGGTGGGGGTAATTGTTCAATAATTTGACAACATAACACATCTCTTCTAGAACCAATTTCACATACACGACCATAATAACCACCATGCATTGGACTATATCACTCTCTCTCTGTATCGGTGGTCGCTCCATCATCTCATGTTCATATATACGATGTATATGAATGTCAGGAAAAATATGTTCATGAAAATTTGAATTTAAACACAAACTCTCACTCAACAAACGTTACCCATATTGTGATCCATGCAGTACTGATCTTTTATTCTGAGATCATCTCCAAATGTGTGTGGAATGTTGGATCCCTATAAATTTTAATTTCTTCCTTCCACTATGATATCAACTACTCAGGGACCACTCCTATCACAAACTACGAAAGCATGATCTTCCATGAATGTCCTGTGCACCATAGATCACTCAAGATCCCATTTATATGTGGAATTATAGAGATAATTCAATAAAGCTAAATATATTTATATAATCAATTATCAAATGTTCATGCTATGAATAACATACCCAACACCATAACTATAGAGTATCGTGGATGTGTATTGATTGAAATTTGGCCAGAAAAACCCCCCTAAAGAGATGTTAAAAGTTTGACTATGAGTGATTTGTCTTGTGATGTGACTAATTCCTTATACACCACCACATCCCATAGATCCTTGAAGAAGAATCAATATGAAGCTGACCATTTTATATGTAGGATTCTTTAATGTCTAATTATAGATTTGTATTTCACTATCATTACCTCAACATCCTATGGGACTATATCTCCTCGAGAAAGTAGATGATACTTCTTTCGAAACTCGTGCATCACAATCAACAAACATGAATCCTCATATGGAACATGAAATGGTAGATATTACTCAATGAGTGTTGTTATAGATTGAAATCCCCAAGGAGGATGTATATTTTGTGTAGGCCCCTATACTGAAGCCTCATAATAGGGAAGATCATCCGTTGGATCACTCTGGGAATCTATGCTGGCTATCTTCAAGGAGGCATCCTTAAACAATTCTGATGTTTTATGTTCAAAGTGCACATATGTGGATATGTATCAAGAGGGACATATAAACCATAATCCATTCATATTTGTGGAATTCACCATTGTTTCCATGTAACCAATTAATATATGTAATGTATCGATTTGAGTGTGATCAGTTTCCCACGGAATGGATATGTATGATTCCAAAAAAATAATGGAGACCATGTCCTAAATTCCAAACATTTAAAATCATACAATGTTTCCCCAATATAATCTCATAATATATATCCTATGATTGAATTTTCAATTCTTATTCCACTCTTTCATGTAACTTTCTGATGGTACCAAACCATGACTACCCAAAGTCGGCATCCATTTTACCAAGACATGGAGACCAATTCTAATTAAGAATGTCACACAAACATGTGAGGCCATTGCCAAATGTACATAGACATACACACACACACAAACAAACACACACACAAAAATATAATCCCATATAATGAATACAAATAAAACAACAGAATCTAATTGATCCATAATCATTTGATATCATAATCAGAGTATGATGGTAATTTATATAATGTCATAAGAGAGGGAAAAATACAAGCCCATAAAAAAATATAGTAAAACCTTCTCAAAGGGGGAGGAATATGATTTAATGAATCCACTTAGAAACCAAAATTCTATTTCATGTCAACATATGTTCTATAATCATATATCCATCAAATAGACCATCAAACATGTCACTCTCATCATATAATCAAACACATGTGAGAGGATACCATGCAGGGAGAGTATAACAATGCCCAGTTGGACACCTAAATAATAATAAAAATAGAATCATATAAAATATAAAGATCATTTCATTAATACAATACTAAAATTTAAAAATTAAACCTAGACATACTAAATAATTACACAGTTCAGTATGGAGGTCAAAAGAAATGTCATCCAATGAATTCCTCATGATGTAAATACCATTAATGGATAATCCACTACATGATCCAAGACATCATTAGAGACTACCATCCATGTTGTAATGATCTGTATTCCCCTCCCAATAAATATCACTCAACTCTAAAGACCATAACACTGAGATAAGAAAAAATATCATGGACTATTGGGGGAAAACACAAACCCAATATGTATCATCCCACTATATAGGGGATCATACTCTAATGGTACCATAATACCTAATGATATGATCGAATTGATGGAAGATCAATTCTAGTATAAATGTTTCAATGTTAGATTCCACACACCCCATATCATGTAGAAAATGATATGGGATTATACTATGGCCACATAAATAAAATTAAAAAATATATATGAGACTCATCCTCTAGATGGGATAATAATCCAATTATTTGAATGTTATTTGGTAATGTAACATTTATTGGATGGACCAGGGGGACACACTAAACCGATATTGGACCATATTAGTGATACAGAGGGATCAAACCAACCTCAAAGGGGTTACATGGCATGTATATGAGGGAACACAACATTTCCATCCCACCCACGATCTTTCCATGTAGTGATGCCAAACTTATATTTTTTATCTATATACACAGTATATCAGAATTGTATACATTGTGTATAGATCACATGACACTCTATTCTTTATCTCTAGGATTGTTCTTGTATATGGAATCAAGTTGATGTACTCGTTCCATCTCAATGTACTTCAGCATAAACATTACATTGTAAAAAATGTTTTATACATTGATACATTAATAATGTGTCCCACAAAATGTGATTGTGTCACGTGGTTTGTAATATTTAATATTATATGAAGACTCTAGCAACACTTCCAAGGAGTTCTATATAGTGTGTGTTACATAGGACCCACCATATAACGTCAAAAGTTCTTGATCTATAATTATGTACTCTCTTATATATTCCACATTTTAAGAGATTCCTTTCTCACTAGAATAAAAATATATAAAATATCCTAAACATTTCAACACCTTCTTACCATTTTCAAATCATTGATCTTCTTGGAAATCAATCTGTCATGTTAATCAATCACCACCTAGAGCCAACATAATGTTTCCATCATAGGAATTGATCCCTAAATCCTATTAAATTTCATTCCACCATGAATCATCCACAATCATATTCAATCCATAAATATAAAATTTCAACTTTTGTTTTACCTCATATTATTGATTTTTTGTGTAGATTAATTCTCTGGAATTGACAAAATATCTTGTAATTATAAATCATTGTTCCAATTTAAATATTCATTGTTAATATATGAAGAAAATGTAGAATATACAAACACCACAATATTTGCAGAATGTAAATCTATATTCTTTCATCTAGAACTGTTCATTTTTCAAAAACAAATAAGAATGAAGAGGTATTAATAAAAATAAAATAATAATGAAATTAATAGAAAATAAATAAATAAATTATGAAAAAATAAATTTAAAATCATTATATTGTTATGTGTTCAACACAAAAAAATTATGAGGTTTAGAAAGAAAAATAAAAATCCAAAATAGAGTTTTTGATAATTTACTAATGAAGAATGGTCTCATATTTTCACCATTGTTTTGATCCCTGAAATTCATTGGCCAATGATCCTTGATCATATGTGATTTGTTGTCGAGTTCTAATGATCCTCCATAATCTCCTCTAAAATGGTCCCTCTGAATTCTAGGTCATGAAGAAATCCCTAGGGTTGATGCATAACCTTTTCGAAAAATGATATTTGGTTGGAAAATCCATGAAAAATAAAATAAATTAATTATTGAAATTATTTTAAATTATCTATTCCTATCAGATAATTTTAAAAATTACATCACAGTGATAGTATTAATGAAATTACTATAGTAAACCCCACATTCTGAAATAATTGGTACCCATGAATTTTAGATATGGGCCACATTTATGGATATATTTAACATATTTCTAGAATATTACTTGTGTTTTATATTAAAATATTTAATATATTTCCAAAAATATTTTGGGAACACCGATCATCTCAATTTCATGAAATCTCGTCAACTATATTTGAAAATATTCTTTATAATATTCTAATATATTATATAGGAAAATCAAAGTCATTACATTAATATCTGAAACTTTTTCCCATAAAAAAATGTGTTTCACTGAAATAAAAATTATTATATGTAATATTAAACCTAACCATAGTTTCTTGACAATAATTAGATACTTTTAATGTTTTTTATTCTATATAATAAATTCTTGATCAAAATCAAGAGATTAATCACCTCCTAATTCCACTTCCAAATCCAAAACATTAATAAGTTCTGATATGTACCCTATATATTATTCCAATTTCACCAAAATCACAATGTTACATGTTATATGTGAATATTTCCTCACAATTTAAAAATATTAGCATCTTTTTGGATATATACACAAGTATTCTCGTAGGTACGACACTACAAAAGATCAACAAACAACATGAGAAACATTATAATAGATATATGGATTAGTAAATTCAACAAGAGTTAAATTAACATCCATTATATCTAGATGAAACATAGAATAGACTTCATCATAATCATATTATCATCAGGAAATTCAAAGAATGATATTAAATCCTTCACAAATGAATCTTTTACCAAAATTACAAGTCGAATTAAGGCTCATTACAGTTATTTTTTTCCATCATCTCACTCGCAACAACCTCTTAAGTCCCATAAAGATATCCCAACCCATATAATGAAATTAAAAAAATATTTTAAAACATCTAATGAAAATATTTTCTCACAAACCATCTCAGATACTCTAGTACAATGAAATGCATGCTGGTTGTGAGAAATCGTGAGTAGAATTTTTGATACTCATTTGTTATTGCCTAAAACCTAGCATCATTCAATATAAAAAAAGAATGTATCTTCCACAAAATATTGGATGAAAAAATATTTATTTCATTATGATCAGTACAACAAGAGTAGAACATAACAGTATAAAATATCCATAAAAGAACCCAATTAAAAATAAAAACATAAATAATGGATATAATCCCATGATTACACATCAAATCAGGACAAATTATCAATAACTAAAATAGTAGCAAGT
Source organism: Viscum album (assembly GCA_963277665.1). NCBI lineage: Eukaryota > Viridiplantae > Streptophyta > Magnoliopsida > Santalales > Viscaceae > Viscum > Viscum album. The sequence continues at coordinate 1,390,081,935 of OY728119.1, forward strand.
GTATAACAGCTCTATTAATCACCATTATCACTCCATGGACCAATGGATCAAGAAAATATAAATCCCCCAAGGGGATCATCACATTCACTCAGATGTTGAATTAGAAAATAGAGAATAACAAGATATGGAATTTAGTATTTGATAAATAAATGTATGTTGTGTATCAACAGGTGTTACGTAATAAATAAAATTAAAACTAATGATTTATGTTATTAGTTTAAATAAAAAATTGCATTAAATTTCATTTTCACATTAAAAACAAATACATGATTTCATAATCAAATGATTGAAGGAAAATAAAAAAATAAAACAACAAAAGGTAATCCTTTTAATTTAAATTTTTTATATAAATGAAGTAGATGAAATAAACAATCTATTCGAATCAACGATATGGGTATTCATTCATATATATAATTGACCATGAAAAATAGTATGGTGATCTATTCATTTCATGGTAATAGGATCCTCAAAAATCTCTTTATTCACTATATCAATACCTATACGTGCATTATAAAAAATCACCAAATTTGGGGATAAACTATGGGAAATAAATATTCAAATCACTTGGGATGTCATATTGATAAAACATGTTGATCATGGTTGTATGAGTGTTTTCACTGTAATCCCATTTTTAGTAGATCATGATCCTATGGTTTTTTCTCACTTACATACTAACTATATAGGAATACATGTTATTCATAAAATTATTATTTCAATAAAATTATATGTCAATAATTTATAATAATTTAAAATTCCATTTTATAAATTATTATTTTGAACATTACTTTCCCATTTCTAGAAAATATCATTGGATTATTTATCACATCAATCAATTTCAAATTTTCAATCAATTAAAAATATTTTTTAAATTTCAAGATTAATTATTTTCATTAATATAATTTCCAAATCAATTAGATAATTTATCACAATTAGACCTAAATATATAAATTAAATTAATATTATTATTTATCACAATTAAAATTCCCATTTTAAAACCAAATATCAATACAAGTCAAATTCAGGTTTAAAATGATGTAAAAAATATTAAAAATCAATCAAGAAACATAATGTTTCAACTGAATGAAAAATAGTTATGGAACTATCTAACTCAATATCAACTGATCACGACGCAATATAACCAAAATGTTGAACATCTATGAGGAATTAGGGGAAAAATATGTAAAAAAATATACAACCAAAAATTTAACAAACTAATTTCAGATGCATTAATTAAATTGTAATAGATCAAAATATAAGGTTGAGAACAAGATAGATCAAAAGAAACCATATGTGAGGAGTCCCACACAAAAATAATGGATAAAATGAGATTGTAAATGATAATTATCCACCATTAAAAGGGTATAGATGAGTCAATTTCACCTCTTGAGAGACTCCAAGACAAAAAATGGTTAATCATGTCAAATGTTTTTTATTAGAGGTTAAACTATAAGTTTTGTGTTGGGTTTTAAATTAAATTTAAATTGAATTAAAATCCCACACAAGAACTATTTAATGGAGTAGGGAACATGGTTAGGGAAAAAATGTTCCATCAATTTTCCCTTAATATTTTCTTACCCATTGTTTCCCATTGGTGGGGCATTTTTGGGGAAACCTTGGGGAAACCATGCATCCCCTATTGTCTTGGGGTTCATAGTTAGCACTAGGGGGAACATGTTTTAATAAACAATATTTCAACCAAACATCCTAAAAAATGGCTAAAATATTCCATTAATTACCCATAAACCATTATAGTATATTCTACGTGATGGAAATTAATAAAAATTTATTTGAATACCTAAATTAAGGAAACATGATGTTATAAACCATTATTTCTTTTTCTCGATAACATTATTAATTATTCTCTTAAATTTATATAAATTAATAGAAAATTTATTTCAATTTATATTAAATTTATTGCTATTCATGGAAAATTTTTTAGGATCACATTATCATAATGTTTTTAAAATTCTTCTCTTTCCATAAAAAAACAAAAAAAAATCAATTTAATTTACGCATTAATGTTTTAAAATTGTTCAATGAAATGATATTTATTTTCACTTGTATTTAGCCTTCATGTATTATTTTCCACATATTGATGTTTTGATCAAATAATATATGTTATTACGGTATGATTTCAATCATCTCATGAGAGTTTTAATAATTAAATATATCTTAATTTCTTGATATTTTATTTTGTAAATGTTTTAGGAAAATGATTCTATTTATATGGGTTATTTATTAAATGTTGAGTGAAAATTTTGAATGTGGGACACAAATAAATGTTTTATTAGATTGAATGTAACATTATCTCTCTCCAAATTTTTGGGTTAATTACAATATATATTGAGTTAAATATTTTATCTAGACTGGTTTTTGAATAACATGGTTCACAAATTTTGAGTGTGATGAAATTAATCTCTACCCGTTATTTTATTTGTGAAATTTTTTCTATCATGGTTCGTTAACAAAGGATGAGTGTGAGATAATTATTATCTACTCAAAATATTAATTTTTAATTAGTTAGTGAGTAGATATGATTACATGGGGTGAGAGTTATGGAATTTATCTCTAATTACATTTTTTTGGAGAATATGTCTTTAACATAGTAAGGTTTATATAGATAATGAATCTAATGATTTTGATCGTGCCGGATTTTCATTTCATTATGCTTTTATACAATTGTTTCATTAATGTTTTTAAATTATTCTATATTTTGTAATATTTTTACATGTTAATGTATTATTGAATTTTTTATGCAATGTCATTTTCATGGTTCTATAATGATCATCTTCTGATCTGATGTCCCGCTTTCTTTTTTATTTTTTATCTAATGAATTCTTTTTTCAATTTCCTTATATCATTGTCATACTCTACTTCATTTTTATTATATATTCCTTTATTATATGTCATCAAAAAAATTATCTCACCCCCTTCGTATATCTATAATCCCAATTTTATGAATATTATTATCCCATGTGAGATGTATAGAGAAAATTTACAGAAAAAGGATTATGTATAGAACATAGGATGTGTTTTAAAATAATATATTTGTATACATAAATTTTAGGAATATTATAAATTAGGTCCTTCGGGTTTTCAACTATTTATGAGATATATTATTTAAATTATGTGATTAATATATTTTTTTCATTATTACCTTGAGTTGTTTCGTAGGTTGTTTAATATTACCAAGTATTAAATTCCATCCATGGAAATATATTATATATATATATATATAGAAAATAAGATCCATGAAACAAATATCATTAAATTCATTTTGAGGTATAATTAAATATATCTATGAATCACATTCCATAATTATTTGACTATAGGGGATCTAAAAATTTGTGATGCAACCATCTTATTATTATGAGATTACACTACCATCAAAACATATATTAATTGATCATATGATCTGATAATAATATAATTTTTTATTTTATATAATTGACTAGGTAGAAACAAATTTTAATTAACCATTTCCAAATATATAGTAGACTTTATGTGTACCATTAATGTCACTGACCGACCCATGGGCTTGAGCAACAAGTATCCTTACCCCACCTCCATTGGAAAAGTTGTTGAGATAATAATTGATTCCCTCACTATTCATGATGAGTCCTTTTCCTACGTTTCTGTATTCATGCACATAACCATCATGATAAAAAATTATATAGGTAAAGAGTAAAATAAGAAACAATATATTAATGTAAACCGATAATGCATAACCCTTATGGTTCATATATGTACGAAAACATAAATATGAAATTAAATAGTAAAAATACATTCCTAACCTAATATATGTCCACACATGAAAAAAAAATTAAAAGTAAACAACTGAGAGAGACCAACTCCTCCGTCAAGAAATACGACCACCATAAGTGCTGAAATGTACTAGGTATACCTATTCATATATAAACTCACCACTGGCATGTTCTTCACTTCCAAAAGAAATGAATTGTGTGGGAATATCCCATGCATCAGAGAGTATTTACATGCCCATTTGGACACTGCAAAAGCTGAAGGTGGTATACTAAGAAATAAAATTGTAAAATAAATATAGGAGATCCATGATTTAATCAACGTTAATTTCTATCCCAAAACTAAAAGTATAATCTTCATCAAAAAGAGGGGATTGAAATGGATTGAAGATAAACTACACATTTATTCTTCACCACCAATTGTAGGAGAGTAGACTCATCAAACCATGATAATATACACATATAATGAACATGGAATACCCTACGCCTCTTCACCTCTCATGGAAGGATAGTAACCAAATATAAGGGGTGGTTAAATAATGAAGAATATGTATATATATATTTGTGTGTGAGAGAGAGAGAGAGAGTGAGTGTGGGTGTGTATTCAATATAATCCCAAACAATTGAGTATGGGGGTCTCTATCTCATAACTAAGCCTTAGAAGATGATTCTTCTGTATTTAAAAATTCCATCAATGATGACCATCATCTAATGTGTATAATCAATAGTATTTTTCCATTTAAATAAATAATTTTTCATTGTGTGTTACAATTTAGGGGACCCAAACTCAATGTATTGGACCCTCACCCAGGATTATGGGGGGCTCCATGTAGTAATTATCCATAGAGAACTCATTCCTATGTTGATTGGTGGTACTACACTTTAAGAATTTTTTGAAGAACTATACTCTTGCTAATGGGGTGTCCCAATCTATTGATGAAAAAGACCCACATAATATTTAATAGGGGATCCACAATGAAGGTAGAGGAAATTTTCCCATGTTTTTGGGGGTTTCAACTCCATAGGATGATGAACCTCACCCAAATACATTAGGGGTTTTCCAATCAAGTTAGTGATGATCGGTTCCCGATCCCATAGGTGGTTGTGCATAAAAAATATAGATTTCAAGAATCATGAACTTGTTTATGTGGGATCCACTATAGTATCAAATGAATCCACATTCCAATAAATCTAGAGGGTAGAACACTGTAGTCTCTAGTGATTCTACAGGATCATTACTGGCGTCAGACATCGCCTCATTATGTTCCATGACAAGAAAATTTCACATTATATCTCGAAGGCCACAATTGAGTGAACCATATTGTTCTATAGGGAAAAACACTTTTTATAGGATAATCATGAGTCTATGTATGTGTTCATACCATGGAGATATAAATGATTAGAGTTTTCCCAAAATAAACCAAGGCGTATAAATCATGTGAGGGGTCCCAGATGGCATGTTGACGCAATCCACTACCTGTCCATGTTCATTAAGGGTAAAAAGCTCCCAAGACATGTACCTGTAGACTACATGTATGTGGAATACCCAACATTGATAGGATAACTTGGACCATGCCATGTCCTGCATGTCATGCCTGTGAATCAGACCCAATGTGTGTGTACTGAACATCTGTCTGTGTACTTGGGTACATGATTGTGTACCTCATCATGTATTTATATATATTTATCCACCCATGTGATCCTCCTAATGGGCTTCCAACAGTTAATGGGGGTACATAGCTTGTTCGAGATCATACACGTCATGTCATCCTTATGTTTTTTTAAATCACAAATTGAAATACAAAAGGGGGTTCACACCATGTGTTCATACTAATTCATAGTGTATTGTTGAGGTTTTTATTGATTTCCTAGATCCACATCCCAGACATGTATGTACTCATATTGATGTATATTACTCTTCTAAATCATCTGAAGCTCACTTACTTGGTATAAATACATGTTATTCAGTTGCAACATGCTAGAAATTAACTTTTGTTTGTCTAATCAGGGTTCATTGCGTAAACAACCTTCCCCTATTCATTCCAACATCATGGATTTATACTCATGTTGTAAAAACTAACTCCCATTCTTTTATGGAATCGCATATATGGCCAGTCATTTTAAATACATGAATTTTTTATTGACCAGTCATCATTCCACATGTCTCATCAGGATCTGTTCCACCTTGGAATGTTTAACCTAGATCACATGGTGGTACCTGTGATAAATGTGAAGATGAAATGGTATCAAAGCCCTATAAAAAGTTTTAAATTATCATTGTAAAACAATTCTTTCCCAAAAATCAATAATGATGAACTATGTATTGAAACTAATGAATCAAAAAATATTCCAATACTCAGATGCATGTAATTGGACACAATGGGAAGAGAACAATGAACATAGATTAATATAGAAAATTAATTTAATAAATTATCCAGAATTATTATTTGACGATTTCTACCATTATTTCGGATCATTAAATGATTATTAACATTCTTGATAATGAGGGATAGTGATAATTATGTTTAATGAATCCTGGTCATCTCTATTTCAAAACCTCATCCCCATCCGATGTGATTCACCAATAGTAGGAGGAAGGAGATTTTATTTGATGTTTCCATGATTATGATTCTAGAGAAAGTAATTCTTACCTGAAGATACATTTATAAAAATTTAATATAGGTCAAAATGTTTTAATTAATTTATTTAAAAATAGTAACACACTGAACATACCACTAATGAGCGAGGAGTCCAAACACCCCACCCGGAACCATTTTCTATTGGGCCAAGGGTATAAATTATTTTTATAGACCCATCCATGGACATGGATTTATTATATGAGATTGTTTTTGAGATATAAACATTTTTATTTATGAATTAGTTTTAACAAAATATAAAATATATTAAATATTTTTACAGTATAATTTTATGTTTGTTGGGCCTCAGAGATGCACTCTATCTTATTGCCCCAATCTAAAATTATATATAATATTTTCTTGATGTATTACATGAAATATATAGGTATACTATATAGTCCCCCACAAAATATTTTCATCTCCAAAAATAATGAACTGTGAAAACAACTGAGGATACTGACACTATAATTTACTCTCCCACTACTAGGAACTGTACTGCACATTCTTAAGCTACCACAACATGTGAACTAATTGACTAGTTCATCCATGCATGCCTTTCTCATATTGATCATCAATCAAAATTGGGTGCACTTATGGTGAATATATCCTCAATATTAAACTCTCCTTACTCTATAACACATATAGGTTCATGCACATATTTCCTCAACCACGACACATGTAGTATGCAATTATCATATTCTAGCTGTCAGGCTAGTGAGAGGTGGTAAGAAGCATCACCAACCATCTACAAGATCATGAATGAGACGATAAACCTTAAGGATAAATTTCATGCCCAGATGAACCTCTATAATTGGGGACATTTGAAGGTTATCAAGAAAACATTGTCTCTCTACGTGAATATTAATGGATTTCACACTTATTTGAAAAAGATTTTTCTCTGATCTAGGCCATCCACATCCACTCAATGATGAACTAGATGTTCTCCATTTTCACCTGCACCAAATCTGGGACCACAATATATGTATTACTAATATTTATATACCATAGTCTTACTTGTAGGGAAACATGTACAAGTCATAAAAAGTTTCAAAGTCGATTGTAGAGTGGTAGCAGTTGTTGTACACAAAATCTACCAAGGATAGGTGATCCTCGTAGCTTTATTTGATGCCTAATTTTAACCCCTTATGATATCCTTCAACCCCTGTGTATTTTTCTTCGTATACCCATAATTCTGAGTGGAAAATATTGTATTCATCTTCATTTGGGACCCAAAATCCTCTTACAAGGAAATCCATTAACTATGATCTAAATCCTATGTCGTATTTGGAGACAATCAATGAGAGAACCCCATGATTGAGAAAGGACTCCAATAGATATAATTGCTAAAAAACCTTCACCAAACTTTTCTCCCTAATAGAAATGAATTGAACCAACTTTGTGAGTTGTTCAACTATCACCAAGATGGTGTCATGGATATTCTCAATGCACGGAAGCCCTATCACAATGTATATGGATATTTCATCCCATTTCCACTCCCCTGTGTTAAATATATGCAATAAACCTATTGGAACTAGGTGCTCATCCTATACATACTGAAAAATGTGGAAACTACAGACATAAATAACTTTGTTTATCTCATTTTGGACCACCAAAACAACCACTAAATGTAGTTATACATCTTTCCAAAACCATGATTTAACAATAAATTATAGTAGTGAAACTCTCGAATTAACTCCTCCTATATCTTTACTATGACCATCGACCATTCCTAAAAAATAATTCCATCTTTACAACATTCAAAATATCCATTTTTTGAGTTATATGTAGACATAAGATCATGTGGCACCAGAAACTCGATGTCACAGACATGGTAATGTCTCAAAATCTTAATTAGTAGATGATTCAACACTATATAATGATGAAACAATGTACCCTACTTCTCCTCCAGGGTCATCTATAGGGAGGTCCAATTCTATAAAGCCCACTACACCATGTTATAAGGTGAATTCCTTCCATGTTACTCTAATAAAATATTTCTTATCCCTGTAGAATAGACTCCCTCAAATTCATAGACCAATAAGAATTACAACTTGCATTGATGTCTCTAGATAGGTCACTCTGTGTAACAATGCACCTGAGACTCTTATGAACTGAGTAATCAAAAATCCCCTCTGTAAAAAGATAGTTCCTCCACATCCTCAGGGAGTAGCATACTTTTTTTCATGATTTAGTTCATTATTTACCTAGTTCCAATCATGGTGTCTCAGATATATCAAACCACATGTGATAACATTCTATTGCTATATAAACAAAGAGAAAATACCTTCTTCTAAGGAACCACAATACACTATAAACTCAACACCATCCTCTGGTAGTTTCAACACAATAAAATTCATCAACCTCATCCTCAACAAGTCAAAGTCCCTATAACACTTCTCTAACAAGGTAAATGTATACCATTACTAGGTCAGGATGGAGAAAGGGGATATAATTACTGATAACTCTACCACAACTCTCTTAGCATATCAATCCAAACCAAGAATGATCAGCACCTTCGACATGTTCTTGGGAGACCCCAGTAAATCACTATATAGAGGATCAACAGGTATTTGGAGAAACAATGATTTTAAATGACATTCCCCCAAATGAGAACCTCATGAATCCCAAACTGGAACATCTAGAGTTTAACATAAAGCTGTTTCTATCAATGAAAATCTTGGATTGTCCTCAGGTAATCTACACGGTCTCCTATTATATTGTAACACCCGAGAATTTTATGAGAAATATTTTGTTTTTATGTTATATAAATAATCAAAAGAATCATTCACTACACACAACACTATCTTGGCTTGATTTACATGCAATCATGACCTTCTCGATAGCTTGCATTGTACGCAATACCGAGTTTCATTAAACAACGATATACTATTAAAATATTATTAAAACTAGCCGTCATAAATAGTAATAACCAATGTTTGAAATTTTTTATTTTTTATTTTTCAAAATGGAATTCATTTTTGGTTTCGGAATATCAAAATTATCCTAGGGTGAAATTTTGGTATTTTTCTGAAAACATTCAATTTTTGATGAATAGTGAAAACATTGGGTTACTATTTAAAAACCGACTATTTATTTAAATAACTATTTAATTTAATTAAATATATTTTAGTTCAAAATTGATACATAATACCTATATAAGTTCAATCAAATTCATTGGAGTCATTTTATAATAATTTTAGATATATAAAAATTTTATTGAACTTTTCACCGTCTTTTACCCACCTCCTAGGAGAATTTTCAAATTTACATAAAACATCATTTTACTGCTTCTGTGAGTGGAATTTCTAAAATTTAAGAGACATGGTTAATATCATGAACTAAAATGTGGTTCAATGAGATGAAAATAATTTTTGGTGAATAGTAACTTTTTACTTTTTTTTAACCACGGTTAAAAGTAAATATGGTAATTAAAGGTAAAAATGATATTATTATTACCCTAAATCATATCCTAATTCTATTGAATAAGTGTAATTCGACAAAAAAAACCTTAGGAATAAAATATGACAATTTATGCCCACTTGGATTAGATTAGGAAATTTAATATTAATTTATTTAATGAAGGGTTAAAATAGTTAAAATCAATGTTTAATAAGTAAATAATTTTTAATACAGGGTTATACATGACATAAAGTCGACTATAAATATTAATTATAAATATAAAAATATTTCTTACATAATGGTATTTTATTTTCAATTTTTATACATTACATAATTTAATTTATGTATGACACAATGATGATGCAATAATTATCTTATCAATGAAATATTAACATTATTGATGTTATAAATACCCAAATAAATGTAATGTGAGACTTTTTATGAATTCAAATAAATATATATGTTAATATGACATGTTAGTATTGATTTAATTAACTTTTTTTGAACTAATATTTCTATTATGAGTTTCACAAAAATCAATTACCAAATAGTGTCAAAATTGACAGAAAATAGTTTTTAAAAAAAATATTATATTATTAAATGTTATTTTATTCCTAAAAATATAAGGTTCGGATAAATAACTTATATAAGGTTATATATACTAATAATAAACAACTTGGGGTTCGTTTTTCTTGTTATTGTATGTTTATTAACCTTATAGTGTAAGAAAACAAGAAGACACGGTAAAAGTAAAATTATTTAACTTAAAGTTAAATCTAAATGGTAATGTTAAAATAGAAACCTAAACTTGTATAAATTTTATTGGATGAGACGCTTTCAACTCATCCCCACCTTAGATTCGAATTAAATCAATTTGGTGCTATTAAAAACAGAATATGACTTTATAATAAAATAATATTTTTAGGTTTTCCAAAGGTGCCCCTCTCCTCTCTTATAAAAGGGAACCTCCTCCCTCTCTTCCTCTCACCAATTTGAGTGTTCACATTCTTCCAACCCTTGCCTAATTCTATTCTCCACTTCCTTAGAAACATTGTAGAGAACCTGGTCTTCTTCAAAGACCAATTATAGTGCCCTATGAGGAGGTCCCAAAGAGGCACTTCAAAGAAGAGGTAATGTCCGTTGCCGATTCTTTCAACTTTATTTCTTCTTCCACTTATTCTTCTTTAGTTTTTTCATTATGAAGTAATAAAATAAGTATCACTAATATAATGATATGTTATTATAATTACGAAACAACCCTATTTCACCATCTATCCATCCTAAGTAAAATGAAATCATCACGCGTGCGTACGTACGGAATACCGTCTCCACGCCGTGGTGTAATCTATTTTCCACCACCACCTTACTTGGATGGGTATAATGGTGTAAATAATAACTATATTTGATTATTGTAAAGTGATATTGATTCTTAAATAGTATACATACATTCCAATACAATTGCACGATCATGGGAATGATATCATCGCTCGTGCGTACGTACGGAATATCGTCTCCACGATGTGATGTGATTCGTTCTACATGCTTTTCGTTGCATAATGATTACATAAATGAATTTAGTGAATAAATATGATATGTATTACACTAATACCATTCTGAAAATGAGGTATACATAACCTAAAAAGAATAATAAGAATTTATTCGACAAAACACGTATAAGAACAAAAAGAAATAAACACCCGAATTACAAGTAACAATGAAATATTACTAATAAGAAGCTAAGAATATGACCATATATGATATCATAAAAATATGTATGATAATGGAAGATGTCAATGAAATTATTTAAATTATTATACAGGAGGTTCGGCCACTTACGACGCAAATCAGACCTAAGGTGAGGGAAAATCTCACAATCTCAGTTTTTATCCGAGATTGTTTATACTTCAGAACTTACCGGGGAATATTTATCATCCACATCCATGTTTCCTCAATATTTAATATTTTTTATATCCTCCTACAATTTTTTAAATCCAATTTTACTCTTCGGTGAGTTTTTACTAAACGATATGAAAGGAATCTTTTGTCATTTTTCATGTGAGGTACATTTTGACTTTTCCAACATAAGTACGAGAAGAATGTTGTTTTAACTTATAAGACATGAATGGATTTTTAAAACATTATTTCCAAGAATATTACTTTACATGTTAAAAGATTATTTTTAAACAACTTATTTTAGTTTAAAAATGTATGACATGTTATGAAAGGAAAAATGTTATTGAAGTAGAAAGGATATTTTCCTCAATAATGGAGTTCAACTGTTTTATCAAAATTATTTCCCATCTAAGATAATATAGGGTTATGTTTCTATCCCTATTATTACATTGATTTGATTATGTTGTGATGGAAATATTTTTATAAATTCCTTTATCTTATATGAATTGTTTTATGATGTCGTGATGTTTAAGAATCCCATTATTATTACATGGGTTATGCTGTGATGTATGATTTATGATTTTGTGGCACATATAAGAATGGTATCATTATGAGATGTGTGGGACCTATGTCTCCCTCTAATGCATTGGGTAAAGATTTATATCGCATGATATAGACATGGTAGGAACGACAGGTTAATCTGGTTCAGTGAAATAGGACTGAAGCGAGGAGTGAACTCGGTTTAGAATGGACATTGTCTGCTAAGATAGTCTTGGCAATGAGTCTTGACAAATAAGAGATGATTCTATATGATTATGTGTTTATGACATGATGTTTCATTTTTTATGTAATGATTATTGGGATTACATTTCACTACTATGATTTATCCCACGTTATGAAATTATGATCTCTTTTGCCGGTTAAGATTTCCAAAATGTTATGTTCTTATGCATATGATGTGATTGATATTTCTTTTTTTACCCTTACTGAGAATTTGAGCTAACCCTTTTGTATGTTTTATTTCCCCGTGACAGGAAGATGTTTATTAAGTAGGATATGGAAAAAAGGGACTCTAGATATGATGAAATAAATTGGAGATAACTTAGATGATTTATGAAGCAGATGTTTATGTTTCCCAGTTTCTAAATACACTATACCTATACAGTCCTTTCGTGGTTTTGTTATATGTTGTAATAAGTGTGCTTCAATTCTGAAGTAATAACAATGAATGTAATGTATGGATCGATATATTTGGTATCATAGGAATGGTATAGTCAACCATTGGAAACTAGGATGTGAATGACTTAGTAAGAAACCTAAGGATATGTCTAAGCATAGAACACAATCTTAGTGTTTTAGATATGACCATGAACAACCTATGATAAGACCTTATGTGTGAAATTTTATTCTTGATTATGTGGTTTCCTATTATAATTATTGTTTCTCACACTATTCTTCTTGGTTTTAGTCAATGGTTGGAACCCGAAGGAACCATGTTAATGCGGAATATGACAGGCAATGCAATGATTGTCCTCCTGAGCAACCAAACATTATGGGAGCTGAAATAAAAAATCTTGTAGACATGATCACACAACTTTCTCAAGCTATGAATCATGCAGGACTTCAAAACGAGCAAAGGAAGGAGCAACATTCTATTGAATCCTTCATGAGGCAGCGTCCACCTTCATTCAGCGGGTCTACTAATCCATTAGTTTCTGAACAATGGATTTGTACTACTGAAAAGATATTTTCAGTTCTTCAATGTTTTGATCATGATAATGTCATCCTAGAAGTGTGTCATTTTGAAGGGGATTCTAATCAATGGTGGAATATTATCAAGAATACGAGGCAAAGAGATGAAAATGAGTCCATGGAATGGGACGAGTTCAAGAACATATTTTTCAATAAATACTTCCCTTGTATTCTTCGAACAAAGATGAAGAAGGAGTTTCTTGAACTGAAGCAAAAGGATGATGAATCTGTTGGTACCTATGAAGAAAATTTTAGAAGACTTGCAAGGTACGCTTCTGGTATTATTATCCAACCTGAGATTAAGATCGATCGATTCGTTAGTGGCTTAAAACCATGTCTTCGAATGGAATTAACCATAAGGGACTTCAGTAGCTATGAGGAAATCGTTTGATGTGCTCTCAATGTTGAGATGGAGATTGGAGTAACCCATCAGTCATATGGGTTTAATAAGAAGAGGAAAATGGAATTCAGAGGAAAATCTAACGATCATACTGAAAAGAAAATTATTTTTCCCTTCTGCTCGTAGTGTGGAAAGAAACATGGAGGGAGTTGTCTTAAAGGGACAAGTAAATGTTTCAAATGTGGAAAGGAAGGTCATCGGGCATTTTAATTCTGCAATGATTGGAAGAAGATGTCTAGTGATGCGAACAAAGAAATGGCTACACAGAGTGTACCTCCTACACTTCAATGTTACAAGTTCAAGGAAATGGGGCATTATACCAATCAATGTCCTAATTAAAGGGTTGTTGATGATGATCGATGTCAACAAACTCTTAAGGATAAAGAAAAAGGAAAGTCACATGCAATTTCTATTAGTGACGTGGAGTATGATAATGAAGTGGCGAAAGGTATACTTATCATCCACTCTAAAGTAGAAAATGTTTTATTTGATTCTAGATCCACCCACTCTTTTTTTTCTGAAGAATTTTCTAAGGGTATCACCATATTACCTTAACAATTAGATGTTGAGTTAGTCGTGACAACCCATAATGGCACAATAGTCGCATCAAAAGTTTAGAATTCTTCTCCGATTGAAGTTTGTGGAATGTGCTTCCAGCAAATCTTTCTATCCTTCCTATAATCTAATTTGATGTGATTCTTGGCATTGATTGGATTTCTTTATATAGAGGTCATATTAAGTTCCAAATAAGGGAAGTCATATTTCATATTCCAGGTCAATATATGATCGTCTATCGATTCAAGGATGAACATAACCTTCTAGTGGAAATATCTTCCATCTTATGGGTCTTGATTCCACTAAATGAGGGTTATTTGTCTCAAATGGTTGGAGAGAAACTCACGATTAAGAATGTGCCCATTATACTGGAGTTTGATGATGTATTTCCAGAGGAATTTTTGGGTCTTCCACCAAATCGTGAAGTTGAGTTTTCAATAGAACTCGTACCGGGTTCTTTGCCTATTTCAAAGACACCTTATAGAATGTCCCCAATTGAGTTGGAGGAATTAAAGAAGCAACTCTAAGAGAATCTTGATAAGGGATTCATACACCCTAGTGTGTCACCTTAGGGTGAACTTGTTCTGTTTGTTAAGAAGAAAGATGGATCAATTAGACTCTGCATTGATTATCGATAACTTAACAAGATCACTATCAAGAAAAAATATCCTCTCCCACGCATTGATGAATTATTTGACCAACTATGCAGAGCTCAATGCTTTCCCAAGATTGATCTTCGTTCAGGGTATCATCAATTAAGGGTCAATAGAGAGGATATACCAAATATGGCTTCCTGTACAAGGTATAGACACTATTAATTTATAATGATGCCATTTGGTCTTACTTATTCCCCATCTATCTTCATGGATCTGATAAATAGAGTCTTTAGAGACTATCTTGATCAGTTTGTGGTAGCCTTTATAGATGATATTATTGTCTATTCAAAGATCAAGGAAGAACATTATGATCACTTGAGAATTATATTAAAGACCCTGAGAAAGGAGAAGCTTTATGGCAAATTTACCAAGTGTGAATATTGGCTTCAAAAAGGTGCATTTTTGGGTCACATAATCTCAAAAGAGGGGATATCTGTGGATCCATCAAAAATAGAGGTTATCAAAAGATGGTCGAGACCAACAACAGTAACTGAGATCTGAAGATTTATTGGTTTGGTTGGATATTACCGACGTTTTGTGAAAGATTTTTCACGATTATCTAATCCACTCACCAGGTTGACTCGAAAAGGAGTTACGTTCTTATGGATGGAGGAATGTGAAGAGAATATCAAGGAGTTGAAAAGAATGTTATCTAGTTCACCTTTACTCACACTTACTTGTAGTGTAGAAAGTTTTGTGATCTACAGTGATGCATCGAAGAAAGGATTGGGGTGGGTTCTCATGAAAAACGATATGGTGATAGCTTATGCCTCACGATAGTTGAAAATCCATGAGTAAAATTACCCAACTCAGGATTTGGAGTTAGCTGTGGTAATCATTCCATTAAATATTTGGAGGCATTATCTTTATGGATAAAGGTGTGATATTTATACTGATCATAAAAGTTTAATGTATTTTTTCACACAAAAGAAGATTAATATGCTCCAAAGAAGATGGTTGGAGCTGATTAAGGATTGCGACTGCTCAATTAATTACCACCTTGGGATAACAAACAAGGTGGCAGACGCATTAATTCGACAAGACCATGCCAGTTTATCCATGATGAGGATCAAAAAATATCCAATATTTATGGATTTACAAAGGATGGATCTTGGAATTATAATAGAAGGGGAAAATTGTTTTTTTCTCAAATGAATGTTCAACCATCTACACATGTGAGGATTAAAGAGTCACAGAAAGAAGATTTAGAGTTACAAATGAAGGTGAGAAATGTTCCTGAATTCAACCTTGATTGTGATGGGATAATAAAGTGTAGGAATCAGGTTTGCGTTCCTCCCATCCCAGAATTAAAGAAGAAGTTTATGGATGAGGCTCATAGTTCTTCATTATCTATTCATCTTGGAAGCACGAAGATATATAGGGACCTAAAAGAGTACTTCTGGTGGGATGGAATGAAAAGAGATGTTGCTGAATATGTCTCTCGATGATTGGTTTGTCCGCAAGTTAAAGCTGAGAGACAGAAGTCTAAGGGGTTGTTACAACCACTACCCATACCAGAATGGAAATGGGAAAACATTACTATGGACTTTGTCACTGGACTTCCTAAAACATCCAAAGGCAATAATGTTATCTAGGTCATAGTTGATCATATTACAAAGTCGGCACACTTCATCACTATTAGAGATGATTTCTCTCTGGATCATCTTGCCAGGATATATGTAAAGGAAGTGGTAAGATTGCATGGAGTACAACTTTCCATTATATCTGATCGGGATCCGAGGTTATCCTCAAAGTTCTGGCGACGTCTTTAGCATAATCTGGATACAGTGTTGAGTTTCAGCACTACTTATCATCCTCAGATAGACGGTCAGTCTGAGAGGACAATTCAAACTCTAGAAGATATGTTGAGAGCCTGATATATGGAGTTCAAAGGTTGTTGGGATCAACACCTACCTTTGGTATAATTTTCTTATAATAGTAGCATTCACTCCAGTATTCAGATGGCTCCTTATGAAGTCCTAGATGGAATGAAATGAAGAACTCCAACTTGCTGGGATGATGTTGGGGAAATAAATCTATTAGGACCTGATCCTGTTGATGAGATGGCAGAAAAGGTCAGATCTATTCAACAACACATAAGAGAATCTTAGAGTCAACAGAAAAGTTATGCCTACAACCGAAGAAAAGACCTAGTGTTTGAAGTGGGTGATAAAGTGTTCTTACGAATATCTCCCTGGAATAGGGTCATGAGATTTGGAAAGAAGGGAAAGTTACGCCCTAGATATATCGGTCCTTTCAAAATACTGGATCGTGTTGGGAAGGTAGCTTACCCATTAGCACTTCCACCGAATCTCTCCCAAGTTCACGATGTGTTCCATGTATCTCACCTGAGAAAGTACATACCTGATCCTTCAAATGTACATAGCCCAGAAGTTGTACCGCTGAAGCAAGATCTTTCTTATGAAGAACAGCCGATAGATATTCTGGATCATAGAGAAAATGTCCTACGGAACAATACCACTCGCTTGGTGAAAGTTTTATGGAGGAACCACTAATTAGAAGAAGATACATGGGAGCTTGAGGATATGATGAGGGAGAGGTATCCTCATCTGTTTGTTACAAAGTGAAAAATTTTGAGGGCGAAATTCATTTTAAGGGGGGTACAATGCAACACATGAGTAGTTTATAAGAAATATTTTGTTTTTATGTTATATAAATCATCAAATGAATCTTTCACTACACACACCACCAGCTTGGCTTTCTTTACACGCAATTGCGACCTACCTCGATAGCTTGCGTTGTACGCAATACCGAGTTTCACTAAACAACAATATGCTATTAAAATATTATTAAAATTAGCCTTCATGAATATTAATAACCACTTTTTGAAATTTATGAAATTTTATTTTTCAAAATGGACTTAATTTTTGGATTTGGAATATCAAAATTAGCCTATGGTGAAATTTTGGTATTTTTCTGAAAACTTTCAATTTTTTATGAATAGTGAAAACACTAGGTTACTATTTAAAAACCAACTTTTTATTTATTTTAATTAAATTTATATTAGGTCAAATTTGATACATAATACCTATATAAGTTTAATTCAATTCATTGGAGTCATGTTATAATAATTTTAGATATATAAAAATTTTATTAAACTTTTCACCATCTTTTACCCACCTCCTAGAAGAATTTGCAAATTTACATAAAACATAATTTTACCACTTCTGTGAGTGGAATTTCGAAAATACTAGAGACACAGTTATTATCAAGGACTAAAATGTGGTTCAATTAGATGAAAATAATTGTTGGTGAATAGTTACTTTTTACTTTTTTTACCACGGTTAAAAGTAAATAGGGTAATTAAGGGTAAAAATGATATTATTATTACCCTAAAACATGTACTAATTCTATTGGATAAGTTTAACTCGACCAAAAACAATTTTAGGAATAACATATGACCATTTAGTCCCACTTGGATTAGATTAGGACATTTAATATTAATTTATTTAAACAAGGGTTAAAGTAGTTAAAATCAATGTTTAATAAGTAAATAATTTTTAATACAGGGTTTTACATAAGATAAATTTGACTATAAAAATTAATTATAAATATAAATATATTTCCTACATAATGGTATTTTATTTGTAATTTTTAGGCATTAAATAATTTAATTAATGTATGACACAATGATGAAGCATAAATTATCTTAACAATGAAATATTTACATAATTGATGTTATAAATACTGAAATAAATGTAATTTGAGACTTTTTATTAATTACAATAATTTTCTATGTTAATATGAAATTTTAGTATTTATTTAATTAAATTTTTTCGAACTAATCTTTCTGTTATGATTTTCACAAAAATCAATTACCAAATAGTGTCAAAATTGACATAAAATAGTTTTTAAAACAAATATTATATTATTAATTGTTATTTTATTCCTAAAAATAAAATGTTTGGCCAAATGTCTTAGATAAGGTTATATATACTAATAATAAACAACTTGGGGTTATTTTGGCTTGTTATATTATGTTTATTAACCTTATAGTGTAAGAAAACAAGAAGACATTGTAAAAGTAAAATTATTTAACTTAAAGTTAAATCTAAATGATAAGGTTAAAATAGAAACCTAAACTTTTCTAAATTCTATTGGATGAGAGGATTTAGACGCATACACACCTAATAATATAATTAAATAAATTTGAGCTATTAAAAACCGAATATGACTTTATAATAAAATAATATTTTTAGTTTTTCCAAAGGTGCCCCTCTCCTCCCTTATAAAAGGGCACCTCCTCCCTCTCTTACTCACACCACTTTGATCCTTCAAGCTCGTCCAAACCCTGACAAATTATCTTCTCCACTTCCCTATAAACATCCTAGAGGTCCTATTCTTCTTCAAAGACCAATTTTAGTGCCCTAAGAGAATGTCTCAAAGAGGCGCTTCAAAGAAGAGGTAATGTTTGTTACCGATTCTTTCATCTTTATTTCTTCTTCCACTTCTTCATTAGTTTTTTCATTATGAAGTATTAAAATAAGTATCACTCATATAATGATATTTTATAATAATTATGAAACAACTCTATTTGACCATCTATCCATCCTACGGAAAATGAAATCATCGCGCGTGCGAATGTACGGAATACCGTCTCCACGCCGTGGTGTCATCTATTTTCCACCACCACCTTACTTGGATGGGTATAATGATGTAAATAATAACTATATATGATTATTTCAAAGTGATATTGATTCTGAAATAGTATACATACACACTAATACAATTCCACGATCATGGGAACGATATCATCGCTCGTGCGTACGTACGGAATACTATCTCCACGATGTGATGCGATTAGTTATACATGATTTTCATTGCATAATGATTATATAAATTAACTAAGTGAATAAATATGTTATGTATTACACTAATACCATTATGTAAATTAGTTAGATATAACCTAAAAAGAAGAATAAAAATTTATTCGACAAAACACGCATAAGAACAAAAAGCAATAAAAACCGAAATAACAAGTAACAATGAAATATTACTCATAAGAAGCTAAGAATATGACCATATATGATATCATAAATATAAGTATGATTCTGGAATAAGTCAATGACATTATTTAAATCATTATACAAGAGGTTCGGACACTTACGAAGAAAATCGGACCTAAGGTAAAGGAAAATCTCGCAATCTTAATTTTTATCTGAGATAGTTTATACTTCAAAATTTACTGGGGAATATTTATCATCCACATCCATGTTTCCTAAATATTTATAATTATTTATATCCTCATACAATTTTTTAAATTCAATTTTACCCATTGGTGAGTTTTTAGTAAAATATATGAAAGGAATATTTTGTTGTTTTTCGTACGAGGTACTTTTTGACTTTTCCGACGTAAGTACGAGAAGAATGTTTTTTTAACTTATACAGTATGAATGGATATTTAAAACATTATTTCCAAGAATCTTACCTTACAAGTTTTCAAGTTTATTTTTAATCAAATTATTTTAGATTAAAATTGTATGACATGTTAAGAAACGAAAAATGTTTTTGATGTAGAAAGGATATTTTCCTCAAAAATGGAGTTTAAGTGTTTTATCAAAATTATTTTTCATCTAAGATAATATAGGGTTCTGTTTCAATACATATTATTACATTGATTTGATTATGTTGTGATGGAAATATTTTTATGAATTATTTTATCTTATATGAATTGTTTTATGATGTCACTATGTTTTAGAATCCCATTTTTATTACCTGGGTTATGTTATGATGTATGATTTATGATTTTGTGGAACACATAAGAATGGTATAATTATGATATGGGTGAGACCTATATCTCTCTCCAATGCATTGGGTAAAGATTTATATCTCATGACATAGACATGGATGGAACATCAGGTTAAACCGGTTCAGTGAAACAGGACTGAAACGAGGAGTGAACTCAGTTCAGAAATGGACTTTTTCCGCTAAGATAGTCTTGGAAATGAGTCTTGACTAATAAGAAATGATTCTATATGATTATATGTGGATGAAACAAAGTTTTATGTTTTACGTTATGATTATTGTGATGACATTTCACTACTATGATTTATCCTATGTTATGAAATTATGATCTCTTTTGCAGGTTAATATTTCCAAAATGTTGCGTTCTTATGAATATGATATGATTGATATTTCTTTTGTTTACCCTTACTGAGCATTTGAGCTAACCCTTTTGTATGTTTTCTTTCCCCAGTTCAGGAAGAAGGTTATTAAGTAGGATATGCCAAAAAGGGACTCCAGATATGATGAAATAAATGGGAGACAACATAGATGATTTATGAACCAGTTGTTTATGTCTCCCAGTTTCTAAGGACACTATACCTATATGGTCCATTCATGGTTTTGTTATATGTTGTAATAAGTGTGCTTCGATTATTATGTAATAAAAATGTATGTAAAATATGGTTCATTATATATATATATAGTATACTACTATATCATTTATAATGACAAAAAAATTGTTTCATGATTGGCTGGAAGACCATGGTCAACAACTCCATAGTCACGGTGCGAGAATTAATCAAATGAAAGTTTATCATTGTAAACTCATAGTGTCTATAGAATCATTAGAATGAAACATTGTAATATTAACCTTGAATACCCACAATGAGTTGTAGAAAGCCTTGAGATTTTTCTTTAAGAACCATTTCATGCCTCAAAACGTGTCAAATAGGTCATCAATCCTCAACAAAGGGTAATTTTTATTTCTCATGGATTGGTTTTAGTTACGATACTCTAAAAAATGAAAAAACGTACATCTTTCCTTTTTAAGAACAATTAATATGATTACCATGGGGCCACATTGATTCTAATAATTATATTCTCTCCAAGGATGTCAAACTATAACTGAATCTCCTAGAGCATTCTAGGGACCATCCAATATGCCATAGAAGATATTAGACTAGGTCTGAAAAGTAATTCGATGAAAAAAATAATCTCCCACCTAATAGGTAGTCCAATAAAGTCCTCAGGTATGATATCCTTATTATCCCGCATAACTAATGGAACCCATATTCTTAATGATATTTTTATAAGAATACATATACACACAAACTGAATGGAGATTTGATGTAGTATCCTGCTCACAAAACCCACTCCTCCAACCATGGGATATCTATCAACATAAAAAGGCACATCATTTATATATATTCTCATGAAATTCCTGTCATGAAAATCACTATAGGATATTAAAGAAATCCATAACCAGGATAAATACAAAGGTTTTCATATTGAATAAAAAAATGTTCCACGTGAACCTCCATCCCACAATCTATAGCTCTCATTAAAAGAATATAAAAGATACCAAACAAGCATTCCCAATATGAACATAATTATGAAGCTATTGAGATAGATCCTATATTGGGATCTACAACTCTCACACCTTGAGTAAAATGATATTTATTGAATATATCTTGTCTTTAATAATAGCTAATTATGATTATAAAACAAATAGACCATTCCGCAAATCATCTCATGCATTGTGAGGTCATAACCCTATATGGACTGTAACATTATGCTTCCCAGACCGCAAGATCCCTAAGACTGATGTAAGACAATCGATAGTGGTTGTGGTGTAATTATATTATAACATCCTCTAAAACCCATATATCCTCATTCTTATCTTTCCACTCCTCCCCTATGAACAATCAGACCCTTGTCTAGGTGATCTCTATTCAAAACGATGACCATATCATAGTGGTACATCATATCTCTAACTATGTGGCTCATCATATCTATTTTGGTAGTTCCATTCCAGGTGACCTATCCCATCACATGTAAAAAAACCTCCCACATATTATATTCCCTATAACAATAGGCTACCCATGACTACTTTTCATTGTCTGATCAGGGTTAGGTCTCTTGCGTAGAGATCCTGACGCATGTCGCCTACTAGAATTTAAAGACAACCCATCTATATGGAACCTCCAACATATAGAGTTTTCTATAATCACTCTAAAATAAGGATATATTTACCAAATTTCTCCTAAAATTCACCATAATACATGGGAATGAAAAATGTATTAATGATAGATCAGTTCTCTATGAAGAGTCCCTTCTCAAACTTACATAATCAGAATTATCAATATTGGATCATGTCATGGGATTACCCTGTAAGGTCTGTAATCCTCAATGAATAATCATCCACCATAATCCCTCCTTACATTCTCTCTAGACTCTCCTTGATCGTATATATGCATTAATAGGATGGGTATTGATCCTAAAAAAACAACAATGTGAATTTAGACCTTGAGAGTGTTATGTCATGATGCATCATCATAACATTGATCCACTAATGACCGGATCCTCTAGGTAAGAGGCTAGCTTCATGTGAAATCTCATGATTCATCAGTGTGTAGATAATCCTAAAGACATGGTATTCAAAAAAAATCCAATACTATGATGCATAAGGATCTATTATGGAGTGAAACATTAACAACTACTAGAACTATTACATGTGGTGTGTGATAATTCTATATACATCCTGAACATTCTATGTTGGAATGATTTGATACTCGATTGGTGGTGGGGAAAATACCATCCCACCTAAAGGAAAATATTTGTGAGATAAACCTAGAATTGAGGAATAATCATTCATCGGATCATCTTCAAGATCCGGAAATGGTATCCCAGTTGGCTATCATCCAAAAGACATCCTAAAATTTATCAACAATACCATGGTTAGATTAGAATATATATATCAAAAAATGTGTAGCTAGTTAAGAAATTAATTTCTAAGAATAAATATAATATAATTAATGTACCATTTATATCTATATAAAATGTTTGGGAATGCCGAGATAAAAATAAGGCTTCCATTTTTGTTTTTAAAGCATAACTTATCCTTTCAACCCATCATGCAACTCCTAGGATTAATAGATGCACTCATGACCCTTTTAATAAATTTACCTAAACAAGACCTAAATCATGTTAAGGGGAAAATTCCACACAACATCTAATGAATCGAACAATATGTTATATAGATCTATTACAACCCAAACCAAGATGGGTATCATAGAGATTCTTCAACATTCCCTCCTCCAATGGCTTGGGTGTGGACACATGAACCAGATAAAAACATAACATCAGTATTTCATTTCCTTTAAACCTGTATGAACACAAACACCAATGTCCATGAAAAAGTGTATAGGGATTGTGTAAATGGTGAAACACTTCTGTAATGTAAACCTGGAATAGATAACATCAATTATGAATAGCAGTACGATGTTAAAAACATAAACATAAAGGGGTAAAATAGACACCCAATGAGATATATGTTCTAACATAAATTTTATTTAAATGATAATTCTAAAATTTCACAACCCCTAACTCACATTATATGATTGCTGTATGCATTATAATGTTAGAGGAATCACTATGTTCCACTAATGTCACTATCAACCAGCATTTCATGTACATAACACATGACACATGCAGGAATATCCCATTAAAGGTTTGGTATTTACATATTGTTGAGACCCTATCATTTTACACATATTTTTACATTATTTTAATAATAATTAACCACAAAATTACAAGGTAAAGATTATAATGTCCAGTGTATTTGGAAGATTTGGTACGTAAAAATGAAAACATAGAAATAAAATAAAACATATTTATTTTAATCTTCCACAAAGAGCTCATATATCTTATTTTGATCCTACATCTTCATTGGATAACTTTGTAAATTCATGAATAAAATTATTAGATAAAAATAATAGAAAGGGTGTAATCATCTGAATAATGAAAGGAACATGGGATAAAAGAAATAATATATTGATATAAAAGGAATGGATCATTAATAAATATGTGGAAGAAAAAAAGTCTAGAATAGGGACATTTAATTATTGAATCATAATAATGTGGATAAAAAACTACAATACATAATCACATGTTAAGGAATACTGCCATGTCTATTGCATATGGAAGACATTATCCTATAAAAGAGTGTGGTTCACACCCTATCCCAACATGATGCCTAATGAGAATACATTACCCAATGAAATGAAGAGATATCCAAGAACACTTATTATAACATGTTCATTAATATGATTTCCTTGTGAATATTCAAATATATGGAATCAAACATAAGAATAAGTGTTACCCATTCAAATAATTAGGTATAATAACTTCCTCAATGACATAGAAAAAGGAATATCATAATAGTGTCAATGAAAGAATGGATTTAAATAACAAAAGGATATTAAAAATGGAAAATAGGAATATATAATTACTTGTTTTGTAATACTAAAGTGAAAACCTAAAAATAGATAATCTATAAAACATTATAAATAAAACATTCTACTGTTGTTTAGTAACAATATTAACTAATCTATAAAATAGAAAAAATTATTTATTAGTATTAAATCATAAATGAACTAATATAAATTTTCTTGAAAAAACAAGTCATTATTGTAAAAATTTGTTTTATTAAAATATTATGGTGAGCACAAAAAAGGTTATGAAATCATGATTTTTCATTAATCGGGCTTGCTTATCAAGAAGAAATGAAGAAGAGATTATTTTTAAAAACCTTTATGTCTGTAGAAATATGGAAGAAATTATTGGGAGGGATAATTTTGGAAAATATGAAAATATTAAATGACAATTATATAAAAATAAATATGAGTTACATTGGGTAAACAAAAGATAATGGGTAATCCAATGGAAAATGGTTATTCTAAGAAAATACCTCACATGATGTCTGAAAGTGTTCTGCTTTTAATCATACAGTCTTAGATTATCAAATTAATTAATTAATTATGAAAATTATATACATTTATTTTTTATTATAAATTTAATAATTTAATTTATGTCATTTTTTACATGTTATAAGTTACAACTTCAACGTCTTGGACTATTTGTTTCCATGGTTTTCCTGATTGGTGCACAAGTATAAATATAGGAAATATCATGTAAACTAGGAATAGTTATCTATATTTGTAATTTTATATTATTAGTGGAAATATATATAATATAATATTTATATAATTCATTTTCAAATATGGGTGAGGATGAATCAATAAATAAAATGTTTGTGTTAATCATTTTGATTATTTTGGTGGGTTTTTAATCATTATGAACTAGTTTTGTTTCATTATTCATTATTGTGTATAAAACGTAGTTAAAAAAAATCATTTATAACATATATATTGAAAAAATACCATCCATTATAAATGTTTTATATCCTACTAATAATTCGGTAATGAAAATTGAAAACATGACATCTATGAAGTTGATAAATGAACACCATACAAATTATTTTTTAATTTTTTTAATAAAAGGAAGACGAGGAGAGACATTATGGATGATTTACCATTAACATAATAATGATATTTTATATAAAAGATACTATACTTTCAATTCATTTTGAGAAATATAATTTGGGGAGTGTATAAGAAAAGATAGGATAGTTAAAATAAAATATTGAATGGGAATGGGGAGTTTCACTCATGAATTCATCACATAGAGAATATCATTAGTGAATTTTTTTAGTTGTTTTATTGAGACCCGAAACTCCTAGATGATGTAAAGAGACATGGGAAGAGAATTGGGAGGATGTTGGATAAGAATCAAGGCATAATTGGTGTGAGAAGAAGAGGTTGTATGGGTAGTAATTATAATAGAAGAAAGTGCTATTTTTTATTATTTTATTCATTGTTAGTTGTTTATTCTAATTAATATGAATTGTGTTGATTAATGTGGAAATATATAGTATCTACTATATATGTGTTTGAAATAATGGTTTTTAAATCATTAAAAGAATTCTATGAATCAATAATGCATCAATTTATCTTATACTATAAATTAATGTATTTCACTATTTACAAAAATTACATATTGTTTTAGAAAATTCCAAAAAAATACCACTACAATTTATTCAAATTATAGATATCAAAAAATAAAACTATTAAATTAAAAAATTCTGTAAAATATTTGATATTTTTTTATTAAAAATTATTATATATTAAAAAAAATACAAATATTAAAAAGAAAAAAATTTCAAAACACATTAAAAAATTCAATAACGAATTGTAAAATTATTGTACAATATTAAGAATAAACAATATTAATTTTTGAATATATTTTATTAAAAAAATTACTTTAAATTGTTATATTAGTTATAAATGATTAAATTAACAATTATGTTTCAAAAAACACAAGAAATTAAATTATCTTTTCAAAAACATTTCTTTACTTATACAATGATATATTTATATAACATTTTCATTTATAATAAAAATAAATTTTATTTATAATCTCATTTGTGAGAATACTATTCTATTTGTTATTTTACTATTCATAAGGTTTATATTACAATTCCAAGGTCATGTTACTGTTCCATAATTTTGTAAAAATCATGTTATTTCATAAATTTATAATATTGAAATTTGTTTTTGTATTATATAGGTGATTTTATGTGATTTATACTATATGAAATATTTATAAAAAAGGAAATATCATTGTTAGAATTATTTGTTGTTACATTCTTCCCAGATTATGAAATTTCACCCTTGAAATTTCATTTTATATACTATGTGAAAAAATATGACGGTAAATCTCCATCATTGCTTACTTTGGTTCCCTTATTACCTTTTCATACTTATAATTCCACAAAATTACATTGACTAGATGAATGATATTATTGCATATAACATTAAATCTATGATCTAAGACCTTCACTACATCCTTCTTTTAGTAGAGATCATTCTCCAATTGTACAACATTGTATTTAAATACATGTAATGTATCTAGTAATTACATCCTCAAGATGGATATGTGGTATACACTATCTACAAGATTAATTATTGGTGGATGTGCTAGTTGATATGCTATGGGTCCAATATAATAAAGAATTTTGAAAGGGTCCATATACCTTGGACATAGATTTCCTTACATATACCATATTATGAAACTCATTGATTGAATTAAGTTGAGGAATACCATGTCTCTGATAATAAACTATAGTTATGGTAGATGAATGTCCATATAGCTCTTTGGTTGCCTTTGGACTTCCCAGATATTCTGCAAAATGGATTTTGTAGTGTCTTCAATTTAATTGACCATTTCAAGACATAATAGGATATAATAACAAAATTCATACCAACATGAATTTTTTATATATCATTGACCATAAAGGGACTCAAATGGATCAATTTATAATTTCAGGTAGAAACTATAGTGGTAAGATAACATGGTCAGAGGAAGATGTTGGTTAAATCCAACTTTTATTCCATAGAACTTGCGATCAAAATATCATCTACTATCTTAATATTCTGTTCGGATTGGAAGTTAGTTTGGGGAGATAATATGTCATGAATATACCACTAGTGTTTAGGGAATTTCAAATACATTCCAAAACATGGATGTAAATCTTAGATCTTGATCGGATGAAATAGATAGTGGTAGACCAACAAGAGTTACCACTTCTCTAATTTAATAACATTCTTCTTTCCCGTGTGATAATTATTCTCGAATTGGGAAATATTGAGTTGTCACTATGAGATGATCCTGAATATCCCAAATTGTAGTGTTTTCTTTAAATTTATTCATATGTATGGTGGAAAAGTCTATGGTATCTGTAATGGTTTCATCAACCCATTAATCATTTTCCTTTCAGACATCACTTGTCGACATATTAGGCACTTTGATGTTAATTTAGAGATCCCATTATTTATACTGTCCCAACAATTGTTATCTTGGATATAACAATATATCATTATTCTCCAGGGTTGAATATATATGGTTGATCTATGTATGTCAATCAGAATCGACTTCTTTATATATAGCTAAGATAGCCACATACTCATTGCCCAAATTTCATGGCATCATCCTCATCCATTTTGAACATTGAGGAATTCCTATTTTCGATAACAACTGCATTTTATTGAATTTTATCCACATTTTATTGAGAATCATTTATTTCTCAATATGGGATGTTTGTGAAGTCATTAGATTAATGGGGTTTTTAGGTAACAACCTTAAAAATACCCTTTTCAATCCTTTATAAGTCTAATAATTTTGGGTCTTTCTCAATTCAAATCATTTATAATTTTATAGGATCCCCTAAACATAGATAATTTCCTTCCTTTTTTTCTTTTATAGCGTGGTAGATGATTGAGCAGTCACAATCCTGGAATAGCTATATAAAATATTAATGGTTCATATTATGGTCCATGAGAGTGAATAATTATTTTCTTGCTTTGGTGATTTGTATGTATCTCACTCTTCTCCCCATAGATATAATACCACCATATTTTCAATGAGAAGATCAGATCTTCCAACTCAAGGTCATGTGTGGGAAATATTTTCTCATGAATTATCACCTTCCTATTAGAGTAGGCTATCAAATTTTTATTTTTCATCAGAATGTAGACTAATATATTATTTGAATCATCATTGTACACCACAAATAGGTCAACACTTATATGTAGTGTGAGCATTAGTATAATGATAATGCTCTTATTAAACTCATTGACGCAACATTCACATTCATCAATCAAAAAAACGTCACACCGTTAAATGTAATCATTATCATTTGGTATGAAAGTAATGATAGGTTATTTAAAAATCATTAATAATTCACATGTAGAAAATGGAAACTATTGATCTCCATTAAAGATATTGTCCTGGGCCACTCCTCATTTTATGTTTTCATAGAATGGTCCACAGATATTCTATTACAAGTGATAACATGAACCATGAATCATACTTCCATCATTGTGAATTCACTTTTACTTTACTTTTTAATGATTTTTCCCTTTGAAATGTATTCAAAGTAGTATTAAAATTATCCTTATATTCCTCCTTTTTATTATAGTATATTATAATATCATCAATAAATACATCCTTTCATTTGACGAGGAAATCTCTAAAAATTATATTTATTTATTCTATTAATATTAATGTAGAATTAGTGATTCTAAAGGGAATCCTAATAACTATCCATAACTTGTATGAAATGGAATTTTTAGTAATATCCTATATATTTACCTTTAAATGGTGATATCCTGACTGAAGTTCCACCTTTGATAAATACATGGGCACACATTGATGATTAAACAATTTATCAATCTATTGTAGGGGATACTAGTTATTTATAAATATTTATAGAGCTGAAGATAGTCAATTAAGTTTAGAGTAGATACATCCTACTTTTTGATGAATAGGTCCAACACACCCCTTGGTGAAGCACTCGAGTACATAAAACCCTGGTCTAGATTCTCTTATAACTTCTTCTTCAGTTCTTCCATCTCAATAATGGTCATTATATAAGGTTCCATTAATATATAGAATGATCCAAGAATATGTTCAATTGGGAACTCAACCTCTTTATCATGAGGAAGACCCTGATATTATTAAGGGAACACATCAGTGTAGTATATCACAATACACATGTCCCCAAACATTATCCTCTATATAAACTAAATCATTTGAGATTTATATTCATTATAATAGGGAAATCATATCTAAAATTGAGATAATTATTATGAATTAAATTTATCATCTACATTTAAATGTACATAATAGGTGGATATATCAGCATATTAAGATTGGTCTCATTTTCCAGAGAGTTGATGTTGGCTTTATTTAAAGGTAGATACTCATTTACCAATATAGAATGAAACTCCAAATAATAATGTAAGATTGGATTTGATGAGAGGATATGTTTAGAAACATTAATCAGGGATGATATATATTATTTGGATGTAATAATACCAAATTTAAAATTCTCTTAGATTATTCAACATCCATATTCTGAGGTGGGATTTTAATAGTTCCACAAAACATGAAAGATATTAGGTTATCTATATAACCATAATCAAATATTTATTTTCTATTCGTGAATGATTTACCATCATACCTGTCACAACATTGTTTCTAGGTTCCACCTTACCATTAGTCATATCATATGCCCTTCCTTGTTTCATTAGAGGTTTTTGTTGTTTATTGTCCTCAAAAACTCATCGGATAAGTGAAATGTACTTCATAATACCCATTCACCTTATAGTTGATACACTATATTACTTGATGACTTTTGAAATGAACCTTATTTTCATCTCCCTCATTAGTATTATTTTTCACATTCCTTATATTGTTATTAAACACATTTAATGACTCAGATATTACTGATTTTATTTTTAGAATTTATTTGTAAAAATTATGAGATCATGCACATAGATAGAACATCATTCTAATATATTTGTTGCCCGAAATTATAGTTCCAAAAATGTTATTTGTGAATTTTCTATATAATTAAAATAACACATAAATGAGTTTTGGGATCCGAAATCTTAGGGAACAATTAATGTCAAATTAGTGGCTTTTCCCTAGGTGTGTCCTTATAGTGGTTGGTGTGGGTCATCTATAGAAAAATTCACCAGGGATGAAACTATTAATATAATAATTAAATAAAAATAATTTTATTTTGAAATACTAGTAAATCATAAATTGTAACTAGGATTGAAAATTTGTTACCACCATTGAAATTGTAAGAGTGTATTTTCCTTTGGTGATGCCCAACCTCGATTGGAGTGGGCTGACGCTGATAGTTTGATTTTGGACGTAGAAGTCATTAAAATATATAATATAAATATTAGTAATGAGCGATGCGTGTAGAAAGAATGGTAGATTTCATTTTTAATAAATCATGTTTGAGGAATTCAGGGTCATCTTAATATCCTTGGAACTCCCCTAAGTAAAGGGAAATGAAGATCTCTCCCAACAAAGAACACTAATGAATTGAGGATTGATGATGACATGGACCTCAATTCATCTTAAGTTACTAGTCCAATAATTGAGGAAAGGTGTCAATGTTTTATTATTTCATTCCCCCTTCATAAAATCAATATATGAATGTGGACCAACACCCCAACCTGTGGATCCTCTTTTCGATAATTCTTTCGGGGACAACAATTATTGTGGGATTAAAGGGAATATATCATGGTGATTATTCTATTTTTGGATTCATTTTGATCTTGAAGACAAGATCGGATCTTGGATTAACAAATAAGGGAAAATCCATTATATGGATTTTCATGTGAATTATTCATTCCCAAAATTGATTATGTTCTTCATGGATTCTTTTCCTTTTGAAACAACACACGAACGATCGATTCATAAACCCAAAATACATGGTGCTAGTATACATGACCGAATGTATTGTTCCATGATGAAATGTTGGAGGTGTGACAAGAGCGTGATAGGAAGGTGGTGAATCAGAGTTGAATTCATGATGAATAGCGGGCTGTCGACTGTGTTTATGGAAGTAAGTGCAGCACACATCCTCAGAGGAGGTCATGTTTCGGTGGGGCACATAACTAGTGAAAAATAGTACTGTTCTAGAGGAGGAACCCATGGTGGTGTAGGATGTAGGTGGTTTAAGACATGGGTTGTTGATGAGAGTCGAGGTAGGAGGCCGTGATGGCTGCTACAGCGGGACGTGTCTTGGTGTCCACATTGGAGGAGGATAACCGACCAGTTGGGCCACTGGACTAGGGGGTCAAGCACTATTCCCTAAAAATTTGCCATGGATGACTTTTTGACTTGGAGCGAATGGCCAATCCATGCGATGAAGGAGACGACCTATATGCGGCGGGCTACACTAGGCAGATCAGGATGCTCCGGTAGCCCAAAATGCCAGAGTTCAGCATGATAATGGGATGAGATGGTTTAGTATATCCCAGAACAATTGGGTTGTGCAAGGTTGATAGAACTGGGTCTGGTGGGGTCAACCCCATATTGGACCAACTCCTTTTAACTAAATTGGACATATCTCTCCAACCATGTGTCCATTTGATGTGTAGTTTTTGGAGTTGTAACCCTTGTAATGAGAGGGAAATTTAAAGAAACTCATTCTGAGTTTTTCTGAAAGTGGTTATATAATCTATAGGGTTAAGAAATAGGTTATCCTGGAATAAGAATTCGATGAAGAGAATCATGTGACTGGTTGTGACAATGTAATAATGGTGACTATGTGACTTGTAGGTGAGAATAGGTAAGTCATGACATGAGACCTGGGGGACGAGTCATGGAAAATTCATATTATATTTGTTCGGTTCTATATAACGAAAATGGATCTATGAGTATGGTTTGGTGAAATAGTGTTAAGTGTTTCAAGGATTTATGTAAGAATTGGGACTCCATTTTTGTTGATGCGGCCTATGTATCCATAAAAATGACTTTTAATTCATCATTTAGAATCAGAACCTAGAAAAAGTAGTGGTAAAAAAAATTCTACATGCATCATGTAGGATTTAGTGTGTTTTCATGTTTTTCTTATGTTACTATTATATCACCATGTATACTCTATTGACTATGGTATGTATTGATATATTTTAGGATGCCTCCACACAAAAATGTATATTGGATTCCAATGTGTGATATGGAGAATGATCTACCTAGTGATGAGGGGTTGGTAAATGTAAAAATACCTAAATATCACCCCTGGTGGTGTATAAGTGATTCCACCACCCTGAGAGTGGTAGTTACTACTTGCATTAATGGTATAGTATGCACGTAGGCTGATTTACTTCCATGATTTCTAAAGGAAGAGACCTCCCAAGTTCACAGGTGTTCCAAACTCCCGGTTGTTGAGGATTTGATGATGGTGATTAATTGTGTCTTCCACCTAGTGTGGATGCATCTCAACCATATGGGTGGGTTAGATTATTTTCTTCTACAATGCATTACAAAGGGATGGTTAGAGATTAGTGATCCATATACATGAAAAGATAACCCTAACTAAGAAATACATTTAGCATCTACTCAGGGAGGTGTTCTTTCTGGTGATGTTACGATCCATGCGTATTAATGAGGTAATGCATCTGTAGCTGGGAAGTGAGATAGTAGTGGAGTTCTTAGACATATTTACATATCTTTCTCACCACTACATAGATATAGTTTTGGACCCATTCATGATGACCATAACCAGTAAGCATGGATAACACCGGGAGATTAGGGAATCTGTAATCCCCCTTACCATTCCAACATATAATGGGATACTTGAGTGATCTCTTCTTCTAGGGAGATTTCTAGAGGAAAAAACACTGATATTCGGTGATACCACTAGCCATTAGGAACTTGAATCTTTGGTAACAGGTAGCCAATTTCTGAAAATGTGATCCAGAGTATCAAACAGTTCAATGGAAAACCCCATGACTCTTGTTCAGCAATACGAGTCTCCCATGGTAGAGTGAGTGAAATGAATTATAGGTGAAGCTGCTCTTGTAGTGTTTAGGGACACATGGCTTGATATGGAACAAATATCTTTACGAATGATCAAATTATGGTCGTGGGATCATCAAAGTATTGGAAAAGGTAGGATGAGGGAGATTTTACAGGCTGAAGACATGGTAAAGGAGTTGGACATGAAATAATAGGTGGGAAGAAGATTGAGGTACTAACAACAACCCCTGGTGGTCCACCATAGGAATAAAGAGCTAAGAAAAAAGGTTGAGGCCGGCTTCAATCGATAGAAGTTTACAGCCACGAATATCGATAGATTATTAGAGCTATAATATTTGTCCAATCCACACTAGTAGAAAATTTTATAAACACATTTGTAAGTCACACTTTTTTATCCTTGACCCTAGTTAGAGAGATAGAGATTCCATTGAAATTGTTGAATTGATCCCTCTGTGTTGTGACTCATATAGGAAGTGATTTAAAGATCACAAAATGGTGAAAAAATTGATCCATTACTATTGAGGGAGAGAGTGTCTATTGGTAACTATTGTTTTCAATGTCAAGGACATACAATGTAATCCTTTTTATAGACTGTTTTTCTAAATTCAATTCCTAGTTTTACTATTTTAGGCGCAATGTGTGGTGTGTCCGAAGATATGGAACTATGCATTCCATTGTTGGAGAAAATGTTACAAAAGAAGAGTAGGATGGACTGGCACATAAGAGGGATCAACTAATCACACATTAGGTGTCTAGAATGACCATCAATGATTAAAATGAGATGATTCCTCATGTTCTATAGAGGTGGATTAGTACAGGTATTACATTCAAAAATATTTTCCTGGATTACCTCTTCCTTGAGAGGTGTATATCGTCGATTATCTATACATGGGAAGACACTGATATCAATTAATGTACATCATATAGAACTCATGGTTCTTCGTGAGTTAATGGTATAGAAGGAGGACTTATAGAGAAGGGGGTTCATGAGTCCTAGTGTTTCACCATGGGTGGCCCCAGTTCTGTTTTCTAATAATGTATATGAGAGATTTAGATTATATTTAGACATCTTCTTCCAGAACATTGTTACCATGAAGAACACACATCCACTAAAATGGAATGACGACCTCTTCTATCAACTGAATGAAGCGAGGTGGTTCTCAAAGATAGACCATAGATCTGGTTATCACCAGTTTCATGTACGGGGTGAGGAAATCGTGAGGACATACTTTAGATTTTAGTATGACCACTATGAGTACTTGTTGATTCCATATGGAATGATGATCATTATAATGGTTTTCATGGGACTCATGAAATGGTTCTTCTAAAATTACATATATTGGTTTTATATGGTCTTAATTTTAGATATCTTGGTATACACAGTGTTTGAAGAGGATCACATTATAAACATGAGGATAGACTTAGCACACTCCAGGAGAACCAGCTTTATGAGATTCTCTAAAAGTTTCATTTCAGGGATACAAGAGATTAACATTACTGGACATGACATTTCAGAGGTCTGAGATGTAGTAGATCCAGCGAATATTGAATCAGCGCTTTCTTGGGAGCCAGCCAAAAGTGTTACTGAAGTGTGGAGTATCATAGGATTGATTGGGTATTATCCTTGGTATATACATGAATTTTCCTGGGTAGAAGCACCCTTGGAGTCATTGAAATAGAATGGGAAGACTTTCATGTGGACTGAGAAGATCCAATAGTTGTTTTATGAGCTAAGGAAATGGTTTATGATCACTCCCATATTCAAATTACTGAAGGAGGGTGGAGAGTGCTGTGACCTACTTGGGTGGAGAATGAAGTAAGAAGAGTTTTCTGTTTCAGAGTGCCTTCATTTGTTGTCATAGAAGATAAATCAATTCAATTTGTAACATGCATCAAAAATAGAAGATGCATTGCTGATTTGTATTTCCCAAACACAATAAATTTTGAGAACTTGTGATGAAATCCTTTTGATGGAAAGGGTAATTAAAGATGCTGCAAGTCAAATTCAGTTTTGATTGGAAGTAAAGATGCTAGTGGAAGACATGAATGGTTTAATACTTTCAATTGAAAATATGATGATGCTAATGATGTTCGATCAAATACTATATATCACAGAAAATATAGTTCATGATTGAAGTAATTATTAGATGAATAATACAGAATACAATGAATCCGCATTGGCTTTTAATGTTGTGTGCATGTTGAGTTCCATGATCCGAACATCAAAATCTGGAAAAGGAGACGCTTGCACGAGAGATTGGTTTCCATGTGAATGATTTAAGGTAGTTTGAAATGTTTCACGCAAGGAATGATTTGTAGTAAAATCATTGAATAAAATGGAAATGGAATGAAGTGAAATATAGATTAATGAAGTTCATGAAATATTCCAGATGTTGCAAAAGATGAGGATGTTGTGAAAGAGACTTATCCTCCCAATGTGTCATCAAATGAGGTTTTACATGACTTGTTAAGATCTTGCGCGACACATCAGATTTTTTGCACGTGGGGGCCGATGGGGTCTAAAAATAAAAACTGACCCCCTCACATTTGTTAAGGTCTACACTTATCGAAATCCAGATCCATGAAGCATATAATAATTTTATGTAATGTTAGGTGCACAAAAGAAGGAGAGTTACACGTAAGAAGGAAAAGTATTTCACAATATTGAAGTTCCGTGAAAGAGGTTTTTTGTGAAAAATGTAAAATCAATCTTCTGTGGAATAAAATTTTCATACAATACACCTAAAAGGGTGTGCAAAAGATTTGGGTTATTTTCATATATTCAGTTTTGCATATGACTATTCTTACCAGCATCTGAGTAGGAAAGTGAAGATTTTTACTTTAGTGAATACACATGTTTATTCATAAAGAAGCACTGAAATACAATAATTTTCTATTTGTGCTAAGTGGTTTCACATGCGCTTGCAAATTGTTTTCCAAGTGCAACAAAAGTATAAGGTTATATCCTACTCATTTTATTAAACACCGAAGGATTTTTTTCTAGTGGATTGTGTATCATTGGATTGTTTCTATACCATATCAAAGACATTA
The DNA here is from genome assembly GCA_963277665.1 of Viscum album. Taxonomy (NCBI): domain Eukaryota; kingdom Viridiplantae; phylum Streptophyta; class Magnoliopsida; order Santalales; family Viscaceae; genus Viscum; species Viscum album. The sequence goes on from OY728119.1 coordinate 1,390,119,247, forward strand.
CTACTCTTGTGGAGTAGTGATCCTTATAAATCTTTCATTCTTATGGATGTTTGTTATGATTATGTTCATAAAAGAAATTACTCTTTAACAAGAGGCAAATTATGTTTATAAAAATAAGAAAACATAAAATAAAAAGATATCACTGATTCACACCCTCCCCCACTCAGTGATACTTGGATCATGACTAGGCACCTTATGGGAGTACTTTGTGTTCTGTGTTTCATCAAGGAATGGTCATGTTTATGTATTGATGCTTGTGAAAGTGGTTATTTCATTTCATTTTCACCATTTGAGGCATTATATGAAGAACTATGTATCATATGATAATGAGTTAGAAGCAGTTGTATTCGCATTGAATATGTGGGGACCCAACCTGATGGGAGAGTGGTTTACAATCTACACTGAAAAAAATTATCATGTATATCTTATCTAAAAAGTATATATACATGAGAAAGATATGATTTGAAGAATTCCTCTTGGAATATTACATTGAGATATTCTATACTCCTGGGAAGGGGATGTAGTGGCAGAAACTCTTAGCTGGGGAACCATCTTGTAGTTCAAATGTGAGGCATCAGAGCTGTTGTCCACGTTAAAGATATTTGTTTGTGGTTAGATATAGAGAAACCTATCTCTGTTCGATGGTAGTTACACCTCCACTCATAAAGTGAGTTAGATACACACATCTCATAGACACATGCTACGAGACAACACATTCTCAGATGTCCACAGTCCATGCCCATTATCGATATTCAAGAGTTGAAGAGGACTCCATTCTCTTAATGGGACACATAGTAGTTCTAGTGATGTTGTGGTAGGAAGTCCTGATGGAGTTCCATGAAACTCTTTTTGTAGTACATCCCGGAGTGGTAAAGATGTATCAATACCTCTAATATTAGATTTAGTGGCTGTAAAAGAAAAAAGCAGTGGTTGATTTCATTTATCAATCCCTCACATGTTAGTAAGTGAAGATTGAGCACCATGTTTCAGAGTGATGGACTCAACCCCTTTAAGAGCCAAAGTATAAGTGGTATGGGATATTGATGGACTTTATGATGGGTTTACCACACACATCAATGTGTCATGATTCCATATGGGAAATCATTGAAATATTCCTCATGTGGGCCCAATTCCCATCGATCCGTGAGTAGAGATCAATTGTAATCTTGGGATGCATCTACATACATGAAATAGTTCAGCTTCATGGAGTTCCACAACAATCATCTTAGATCAGGTTTCTCACATTACATTGTGATTCTGGAAGTCCTTGTAAGAAGTGTTTGGGAATCATTTTCTCTTCACAATGAGATTTGATCCCCAAATGAATTTTTAGACGGTGAGGACCATCAATGATCTATATGAAATGTTATGTGCTTACATCCCAGACATGGGATATAGTTGGGTGGAGTGCATTAATTGTAACACCCCCAAATGATAAAGGATTAAATGGCTAAATGAGATGACTCATGCCAACAAGGTGCACCTTCCTTTTAAGGATCCTAACTTATTATAACTCCACAGTTAAGTATGCTTGGCATGGAGTTGTGATCATGATTGGTGACCTTCTGGGAAGCTTCCTAGGGTTTGTGTGATTGAGAAAAAAACACATGAAAGGATACGTGTTGTCCTGTGGGGACAATAATTAGTCAGATGACCCATTCAGGCATGTGGGTCGGCCATTGGGTGGGGACCACATGTCTGCAGGGCAATTGGTGGTACCTGGAGGGCTAGGACTCAATGACCGTGTTAAGATGAGGTGTCTATACTGACTTGGGGGCCCCTTTGTTACATTTGGAATCATTCATTCAGGGAAAATCATTAGTCATATGACCCGTTCAGGCATGTGGGTGGGCCCTTGGTTGGGAACCACATGTCTGTGGGGCAACTGGTGGTACCTGGGGGGCCCCGGACCGGACGACCACATTAAGGCGGGGTGTTTGTGTATCTTTGGGGCCCAAATTTTACATTTGGTATCAGTGGTGGTACCCAGCCTTAAGTGTCGTGTACTTCTGGGGTTGGGATTTATGGCCCACAATGAGGATGTTTTTCTATAAAGTGGGGTGATTGTAACACCCCCGAATGATAAAGGGTACCTGGAGGGCGAGGACCTGACGACCATTTTAAGGCGGGGTGTCTGTTCTGTCTTTGGGGCTGAGTTGTTACATTTGGTATCAGGGATGTGGGGACAATCATTAATCAGATGACCCGTTCAGGCATGTGGGCGGGGCCTTGGGTGGGAACCACATGTATGCGGGGCAACTGGAGGTACCTGGAGGGCCAGGACTAGAAGACCATGTTAAGGTGGGGTGTCTATGCTGTCTTTGGGGCCCAATCGTTACATTTGGTATGAGAGGAGGTACCTCTTCCATAACTTTGGTGCACTTCCAGAGATAGGATGTAGGTCCCACAATGATGACATTATGCTATAAAGGGGGGGTGGTTGTAACACCCCCGAATGATAAAGGGTCACTGGAGGTCCAGGACCCGACAACCATGTTAAGGCGTGGTCTTTGTGTTGTCTTTGGGGCCAAGATGTTACATTTGGTATCAGGACTATGAGGAAAATCCTTATTCAGATGTCGTGTTTAGGCATGTGGGTGGGCTGTTGGGTGGGGACCACATGTCTGTGGGGAAACCGATGGTACCTGGAGGGCTAGGACCAGATGACCATGTTAAGGCGGGGTGTCTGTGATGTCCTTGGGGTCCAGTGGTAACATTTGGTATCAAAGGTGGTACCTAGCCTTAAGTGTGGTACACTACATGGGATGGGATGTAGGGACCACAAAGAGGAAGCTGTTCTCTAAAGGGGGGGTGATTTTAGCACCCCCTAATGTTAAAGTGTGCCTTGAGGGCTAGGACCCGACGACCATGTTAAGGCGGGATGTCTGTGTTGTCATTGGGGCGGAGTTGTTACATTTGGTATCAGGACTCTGGGGACAATCATTATTCATATGACCCATTCAGGCATGTGGGATGTCCCTTGGGTGGGGACCACATGTTTGGGTGAAACTGGTTGTACCTGGAGGGCCAGGACATGATGACTCTATTAAGGCGGGGTGTCTGTCCTGTCTTTGGGGCCTAGCTGTTACAATTGTTATCAGAGGTGGTAACCATCCATAACTATGTTGCACAGCCTGAGATAAGATGTAGGTCCCACAACTAAGACAGTGTTCTCTAAATCAGGGTGATTATAACACCCCCGAATGATAAAGGGAAACTGGAGGACCAGGACCCGACGACCATGTTAAGGCGGGGTGTCTGTGCTGCCTTTGGGGTTGAGTTGTTACATTTGGTATCAGGCATGTGGGACAATCATTATTCAGATGTCCCTTTCATGCTTGTGGGAGGGCCCTTTGGTGGGAACCACATGTTTGCGGGGAAACAAGTGGTACCAGTAGGGACATGACTAGACGACCATGTTATGGCGGGATGTCTGTTATGTCTTTGAGGCCCATTTGTTACATTTGGTCTCAAAGGTGGTACCCAGCCTTATGAGTGGTGCACTGCCTGGGATAGTTTGTAGGGCCCACAACGAGGACGTTGTGATCTAATGTGGGGTGATTGTAACACCCCCGAATGATAAAGGTTACCTGGAGGGCCAAGACCTGACATCCATGTTATGGCGGGTTGTTTGCGACTTCTTTTGGGACTAGTTGTTATATTTGGTATCAGGCCTGTGGGACCAATTATTATTCAGATGACCCCGTTCAGGCATGTGGTTGGGACCTTGGGTGGGGAACACATGTCTGTGGGGTTACATGTTGTACCTAGAGGGCCAGGACCAGATGGCTATGTAAAGGTGGGGTGTTTGTGCTATCTTTGGGGACCAGTTTTTACATTTGGTATCATAGGTGGTACCCATCCATATGTGTGGGGGCACTTACTAGGTAGGGATTTTGGGCACACAATGAGGAAATTGTTCTCCAAGGGGGGGGGGGATTGTAACACCCCCGAATGATAAAGGGTTAAATGGATAAATGATATGACTGATGCCAACAATGTGCACCATCCTTTTCGATACCATGAATGATTAGAACTATACAATTAAGCATGCTTGGCCTATAGTAGTGATCAAGATGGGTGACCTTATGAAATGTTTCCCATGGTGTGCGTTTGTGAGGAAAAAACACAAGAAAGAAGATGTGTTGGTCTGTTGGGCAATCATTAGTAATATGACCCATTCGGGCATGTGGATGGGCCCTAGGGTGGGGACGTCATGTCTGTGGGATAGCTGGTGGTACCTAGTGGGCCAGGACCTGACGACCATGTTAAGGCGGGGTGTTTGTGCTATCATTGGGACCTAGTTGTTACATTATTCCTATGGTTTTTCTTATAAAAACATATACGACTCCATCAATAGTATGTCACCCTTCGCAACCTTATACAAACAAACATGAAGGTCAACACTATGTTGTACTGTCCAAGGAGATTCACCACTCATTGGTTCAGAGATAGTATGTGGTACCACTGAGAAGATAAAGATCATCCATGAGTTGATTAAGACTACAGAGAGATGAAAAAATTCATATGATGACAGGTAGTGGAGGCCTTTGGAGTTCAATTATGGATACCATATCTTCCTTCGGGTTTCACCTCGATAGGGAATGAATCGATTTGGTCAGGGAAACAAGTCATCTCTGGGATACATCATCTATTTTCAGATTCTGAGTAAAGTTGGTGAGGTGGCATATCACCTAGCTATACCCCTGTAGGTGCACCGAGTGCAAGATATTTTCCACATGTCACAGATGATGAGGTATGTTCATGATCTATCACAAGACATTAATTGAAGAGACATGAACATTCTGAAAGGGATGACTTTAGTGTATTTGTCGATGGAGATGATGGATTGATATGAGAAAATCCTTCATTGTCATTCAATTCCTCTAGTTCATGGTCTATGGTAGTTCATGAGAATCCATGAGTGAACATGGGAGCATGAGGCTTATATTTATGTTTAGTAACATCATATTTTTTGTGAATATTACTAGTTTTTGATTTTAGGGACATAAATATCTATGGAAAGGAGAATTTAATGAACTATATTTTCCTGATTTTATTTTCTAAAATTATTTGGGAATATTCTTAGACCATGCACTGAGACGTCGTGCGATTAAACGGCCATGGGTTCCTGAAAATATTGTTTGGGAAATTTAATGTTTTTAATAACACACAAACATGCCAATTTTATAAAAACATAAAACAAAACATAAACAAGTTTTTAGATTAGATATTCGAGGGAAAAATTGAGTACATATCAATGGAATTACCTAAGGCATGACCTAGCATTGGTCAGTGCGGGCCATCTATAGACAATGTCACCGGGTGTGTATCTATACATAATGTTATTAAATAATATTATATTATATTTTAATCTTAATAAATCATAAATGGTAATGATGATTGGAAATATGAGACCCCAATATAGTGTGTATGGTGATGATTTCTATTGGAGGGTCCTAACCATGACCATGCAGGACGAGGATGAATGTCAGATTTTGTTATTATATTTCATCAAAATAACTAATAGAATTATTATTTTTAAATGTTATATGTTGACCCAGTGTGGTTTTAATTTTAATATGCCTTTATAGAGGAATTCATTGTAATCTCCATAACATTGGAACTCCCATGAGGCATAGAGATAGAAGAACTCTCCTGACAATGAATGTCAGCGGTTCAGGGATTGAAGACAACACAATCCATCACTCTTAGTCAACAACTGATCCAATCAACAAGGTAGGGTGTCAATGAATTTTTTATTTCATTTCCATATATTAAAAACAATCAATAAATACTGAAATACCCAAAAATAGGTTGATCTACTATTTCATCATTTATGTATGGTGGATAATTATTATTGGAATAAATAGGATAGATCATGGTGATTATTTTTCCATCGGTTTCTTCATCATCCTACTAAAATTAATGCACCAAGGCCAAATGAACAGGGCCAATATCCATTATATTGGAGTACATGTGCTATATGACATCCATAAATCAACATAGTTATTTTTTTTCTTCTTCATTTGAAGCCTTACGTGAATGATCTATCATTGTTCCCTTGACCCCTGGAGAAATAACTTGAGACCGATGGAAGTGATCCATGTCATCGTTGATGATTTGAGACCAGAGAACATCTTCAATGTTGAGGCTCATGGTGGAGGGCACAATGAAATGAGCACCACTGTTAGGGTGGGTAGTAGTGAGGGAAGCGCATAGTTCGGTTGGTGGCTGGGTTCTGATGGGGTGTATAACCACAGTCTATCGAGGCCGCTCTAGATGATGATCTCATGGCGGCATAGTCCACATGTAGCAGTCGTGAGCCACACTAGGAGGCTACGATGGTGCTTTCAGTGGGATACGAATATGAGTCTTCATTGTAGGAGGTTCATGCAGTAGTAGGGCCAAATATCTGATGGCCCAGACATGATTTTGTCAGGTTGAATGTGACTACCACATTGACTAGGAGGGCACTGTAGTTGGGTTTTTTATTAGTGGTAAGCACCCCGTAATGCTACATGAAAAATGGGTGTTCAAAACCCAAGGGGCGCATGTTACTATAGCAGCACTGTAGCGTACTGTATCTATGATGGACACAGTAGCAACAACGGGCATTGTAGTAGTGGTAGGTCACTATAGCAGTGGCAAGGTACTGTAGCAGTAGCGGGTATTGTGTGTTACTATAGCAGCATGTGTTCTATATTATTACTATTCATAGAATGGGTCTTGGGCCAAAAATTTGGGCCTACGGGTCATGTAATGGGCTAAATTACCATTGGGAATTTGGTATATGTAATTGGTCTCTCTCTACCTAGTTAAAAGAGGTCGTTGCTTTGATTTAATAATAAATGAAGCTTCGGTCCCTTTAAATAAAATAAAAAAAAGTAGGGCACGACCAAGATGTGTGCTGAATGATCTGGCCAGCATGCGGTGGGCCCATTGGGGTGAAACTGGCTGATCTAGGCTGTGTTCTAGTGTCTGAATGGTCTGGGAAAGATAGGGAATGCCCATACAGGCTAGGTAGGGTTGATTCGATATGATTGGGCCATGTCGAACATGGACCAGACCTGAACCTTTTTACAAAATTGGTCATATCATTCTAACTGTCTGTCTGTTTTACAATCAATATACTACATTGGGATCCTCATTATGAGAAGATAATTTATATGTTTTATTTTTTAATTTTTTGGATGTAGGCATACGAACTAATTCCTTGAGGTAATGGTTCTCCTAGAACATGTGTGTTTGGAGCCGAATCCTGCGGCAGGAAATAACTATGTAATCTTACTAACTCCATGACATGGAGGAGATCACGGGGTAGTAACAAAATTGGCCTCAGGGGACAGTTTGTGACATCATATTCCCCCTTAATCAGTATTTTATGCATCTCTTGGTTACTTTTTAGATGTTTCTAGGATGTTTCTACCCACACGTCTGAGACATGGGTATTGGGCAATCATTCGATCATATTATTAATCTATTGTTCCAACCATATTAAACTATGTTTTTTATTTTTACCTCAATTACCCTTATAATATTTAGAGTCTCATGCATTCATAATAACATTAAGGGAATAATGGAAAATATCTTCATAGCTATCAAAGTCTCAAACCCCCAAGACTTTTTTTAGAATTGAGATTGGTCCTCTAAAGAAGTGGCCCAACTATATTTTTGCCATTCTTTCCAATGATAGTGGTGTATCTTACAACCCTTTTGAATTTTCCTCATATTCACTAATAGTGTTATATTCCTTTTCCCCAAGACCTAGAAACTCCCTTTCTATATTATGATGGAGTATTTTTGAAATATATTTATTGAAAATTATTTTCAATAAACAATTCCATTTTTTGAATAAAAATAGGAATTAGAAATCATGTTATTAATTAGGGTCCACCACTGATCATATTACCCATCATAATGCTAAACCACTAGCGCAGAATTCTATTTTCATATGCTCAAGAGGATTGAAATTATATTCTCAATGGTGTTAATCAATTTTACTGTGAGAAGGGGATATGGTGATGAAAAAGAAAGGGAGGTATTTTTCTACTATGGATGATAAGACAATAACATTATTATTATTTATATGGAGAGATTATCCTAGATGAATCATGTTATTTTATGTAACATTATCTAGTTTAGAAATAACTAAATTGAATTTTAGAGCACCTGTTCCCATCATATTTGGAATATCATTTAAGAAATCATCACATTCCATATAATATTTATTATTGTCATCATATCTTCAATTCTGATCCATTAACTAAAAAAATTATGTATAATTATGGGGATTAAATGCATAGATAACTAAAATATTAAAAATAAAACAATGAAAATATATGGTCAAATATGTATATGGATTGTATATCCTAACCTGTGATACTCTACGTTTTAATATTGTATATCCATGATGATAGGATTATATATATGGTTCTTAGAAAATCAATCTTCTGAAAATGTCAAAATTTTAACAATACCATTCTATGATACTAAAAAAAGAGACACTATAATTTTAAAACTATTATTACATGATTTTATGAATAATTAGACATCAAAATACAAGTGTATGATTTTATTGTCCAGTTTATTTTGATTCCTTAGCACATAAAAATGAAAACAAGGACATAGAACAAAACATACTTATTTTAATCATCAATATATATCTCTTATATTCAATTAATATCGTACATCTATAATGTATAACTTGTTGAATAACTGAATAAAAGGGATATCCTAAATTCCCAATAAATGTAAAAACATATGATTAAATCAATACTAATGGGATAAAAGGAATAAAATGATTACATAAAGAGGAATGGATTATGAATACAAATAAGGAAGCACAACATGTATATAATGGGGAAATGTAATCATGAATACAATGAATATAGAAAAAACATCTGACATCACATAAGCATGAGTTAGTGATAACTACAAATATCATTGCACATGGAGAACAATGTTTTATAACGAAATGAGGTTCACACACTATCCCAAGTAGATATCACATATTTCTAAACACTATCCAATTGACTGTAATGACATTTAGGTGTACCCATCATAATATATACATGAATTATTCTTCTACATGATGATTCCAATATAATAAATAAAACATGAACACTATGATCACTTGTAGAATGAGTTCAGCATATTAATCATGTCAAAAAATCTAAAAAAGGGAATATTATAATGGTTACCATGAATGAATGGATTTAAATCATTCATGGAAATTTTTATGTGATAATTGGAATATATAAAGATAGGTGATTTCCAATTTATGTGAAAACATGAAAAATGAGTGTATCAGAACATTATAAATGAAATATTTCACTACATTTTCATGAAAATAATAATGATTTGTACAAACAGAAAGTGAACAATTATTTTCAAAAAATTAGAAATAAACCAATATATATTTTCATGATTAAATAATAAATTTTATAAAAATAATTTTGTATAAATAAAATATTATGGAGAGAACTCTAAAATGGATAAGAAATCAGTATGTTCATAAAAATGAGTTTGCTTATCGAGAAGAGTCGATAGATGAACATTATTAACAACATGTATATCCTAGAAAATGTAGTTGAACTAGTATGGAGAAATGATTTTATAACATATAAACATAATTTATAATAATTTTTTAAAAATAATGATGATGGAAATTAGGTTAATGATAGATAATGGGTAATCCGAAACAAAAAATAGAGGTTTAAAAAGAATCCCATACATTATTTCTGAAAATGTCCTACACGTTATCATAATGTTATAGATAATAAAATTAAATACATTAAGTAGTTAATATTTAAATTTTTATACATGATATTTATTTACTATTGTTTTATTATATTCATTTATTTTCTTTTTTTGATGAGTTAAAATTTACAATTTCATCATTCAAGATAATTTATTTCCTCAGATATAATGATGGGTTCACTTGAATAATTGTATGAAGGATCATATAAAATGGGAATAAATATCCAAAATTTCTATTAATTTTTAATGAAAAATCATGTATATTCAATGTTCATATAATTCTCTTCTTAATTAAGAAGATTATAAATCATTACATAAGCTATTTGTGATATTTTTTTAGATTATTCTGATGTTTTTTTTATCATAACAAACTAGTTTTTCATCATAATTATTTATTGGGTGTAAATTTTTTTAGAACATAAATAGAGTTATAGAATAAATTTTAAAATATTTACAAATTGTTTTCCATAATTGATGGCAGTAATGGGAAATAAAAACAATTCATCAATATATATTATAAATCAAAACCTTGCGGACAATATTTTAATAATTTAAATATATGGAAGAGTGAGAGGGAAATGATGGTGGATTTTACGTTATAATAATTATTCTAGTATGTAAATGATAATATAGTTATCATAAATGTTACGATAGAGGATTTAGGGTTATTATAAGAAAATTAAATATAGTTTAATATTTAATTATAGAGAAAGAGGATTTTACCTCTTCAATTCCCCTCTTAGAGAACATCCTTATGAATGTTATTTTTGTTTTTCATGAGACCATAAACAACTTGACAAGGGGAATAGACCTAGGAAATGGATTGAGATGAAATTGGAAAGCATTAAAGGATTATGAGATATGAGGTTAAGTGGTTGTGAGGAGTGGTATTTATAGTGGAGGAGAAGAGTGTTATTGATTATAATATTCGTTTGATTTTTATTTTGGATCCCCACTATGAAAAATGTCGGTTTAAATGAATATAGATGATAAATAGTTAAAGAATGTTAAATATAATGGTTCTTAAATCAGAAAAACAACATCCACGACTCAATAATTCTTGTATGTATCTTATATTAAATTTTATATTAATTTAATATTACCAAAAATTTAAACTATTTTCGATTTTTTTTAAAAATAACCCTTATAATTTATGGAAATTTCGAATTAATAAATGAAATCCATTTAATAAGAATCATTATAAATATATGTTAAATATAATTTTTAATTCATATCATCAATTGGTCACAAAATACCAATTTTAATATTATAAATGGTTTTATTACATTTTGATAAATTAATTTAGGTCACCTGAAATTTTAATATAATAATAAGAAAAACATAATAATTAATGAATATATTTTCTAAAAATAATTATTTCTTTAAATCATCATATTAATTATTAAATTAAAATCAATATTTATGTCTCATAAAACACCAAAACTTAATTTATCATTTTTAAAACATTTATTTTATTATACATAAATACAACTATATAATATTTTCTTTTATAAGGTACATAAATTTTATTTATACAATTATTTCTGAGTATAATATTTTTTTTTCCATTTTACTATTCATAACTGTCATATTTTAGACCGAATCACATGTAACTATTCTATTGGTATGAAATACTTAATCTCATAAAAGGCCTCTTATTTCTTCCATTATTCATTTATAATGTTTGTTTTCTATTTGTTATCTGATATAATATGATTTATGATTTATGATATAATTATAGGAATGGAATCAATATTGGTATTACTTTTTATCATTACGCATATCCATTAAGACCCCTTGAAAGCTGAAGTGGGTGTAGAAGGAGATACAAAATTTGGTGAACTATAAAAGATTCAAGATATAGTATAAAAATACCAGCTCAAACCAAACCGAGATTATAAGTAACCATATCAATGAACAATTATCTTGACAGAATTTTTATTTGAAAAACAATTCAAGTCATTTCCAACTATATATGGAGAGTAGACTAATCAGACCATGATAATTTAAAAACAGAACACATGGGGAATACCCAACATGGATTCAACTCTCCTTGAAAGAGTGTAACAAAATCTATTGTGTGGATAGAAAAGAAACTATATATATAAATGAAATGTAAAATTAATACCAAATGATAGATTAAAGGTATCTCCATCTCAAATAACATTCTTGAATGAATAGTCTCCAATAGTTCTGAATGTCAATAAATGATCCCCAATATCTCAAGCATATATTCAGAAGATTATTCCCCAATAAATATAATCCTTTTCACCATGTCATGTAGTTTAGGGTCCATAAACTCGATGTTGAATATCTAGAGACAATGAATATTGGGGGTTCCACTCTAAGGGTATAATTATAGGAAATGTACCCATATAAATGTGGGGATTCACTATGTAAGAATCCAAAAGGACCATCGCCCATTCTAAATGGGAGGTTCTACTCTAGTGATCATGGGGAACCATGACATATCTTATAGGGGTTCTAATCAGAAGCTAGAGGACCCAAACCCATGTTCATGGGGGGGGGGTCCACTCTATAAGTCATGGACTCACTCATTATTGCATCAGTGGGGTTCTATCCTAGTCCTTGACAATACGCATCCTACCCTATAGGGGGATCCACTCTAATAGATATCCATATCGGAATTGAAACCATGTTAATGGTAACTTCTACTGTTGTGGTTGACGACTCGAGTTCCTCGATCAAATTGGGAGTACAACTCCGTAATCTCTAGAGATTCATCTTGATGAACATTGGAGTCAGGTTTTCCCCAGAAAGTATATTACATTGAATATTTTTTGTTGTATCTGTAAATCAAAAACGAAATTCACCATCTCATTCTACACAGTAAAAACCTCATGATAGGCTATTCAGGATGAAAATTATGATTTCAAATAATGAAGACACAAGATATTGATGTTTTCTAAAAAGAGGATAAGGGGTACACGGTATATAAGCTACACCACAACGACAAATTTTCTAAACCACCACCTTGAAGTGTCTGTTGGAGCTACCTAACTCCAAATCTAGGTAAATGTACATTCCATGTTGATAGAAAAAATGGAAAGTCCAGAATAATCATGGACATACTATTTCCTACTGTTCATGTCTAATATCGTACACAATGTTCATGCACGAATCCAGTGTTCACGTACCTGGGTATTGGCCATGTATCTTGATGCGTACATTCGCACGGGTTCCCACCCATTAGACCCTCCATATGGGATGTTGAATTAGGAATGGGGTACACTAAATGATAGAGATATGATATGTTTCTTCAACCCAATTCTATCCCAAAAATATATCCAATAAACTTAATGGGATATTTTCCATGTGTACGTACCTGTACAAGACTTGTAGTCATATTTTTCATAGATATTTCATATCCTTTTTTAGGATTGATTTTTCTCGTTTATCAATATATTTCACATCAAATATGCCAAATGCTAAAAAATATTCCTGAATACTATGTTTTCCTATTTTTATATCTACAACCCTTAGAATAGCGAGAGTATCTATTATTCATAATAAAATTAAGGAATCAATGAAAAAAATCTTCTTAGCTGTCAATGTATCAAATCACCAACAATTTTCAAAGAACTGGGAGTAGTTCATTAAAGAAGCGGCCCACCTATATTTTTTGGATTCTTGAAAAATGTGGGTGTGTATCTTAAAAGCCATTGGAATTTACCTCAAATTCAATAATAGTCTCATATTTTTTATCAATTCCTAGAATATCCCTTTCTAAATAATTATAGAGTATTTAGGAAATATATTTATTAAAAATTATTTTCAATAAACAATTCCATTCTATGAATAATCTTACGAATTGGAAATAAAGTTATTAATGAGGGTCCATCCCTGATCATATTCCCCATCAAAACACTAGACCACCAGCACCATATTCTCATTTAATATGCACTAGAGGAACGAAGTTATCTTCTCAATGGTGTTAATCAATTGTTCTTTGAGAAGGGGATATGATGATGAAAAAAAAGGGGAGGACATTTTTTCCTATGAATGATACAATAATAACATTATCATTATTTTTATAGAGAGATTATCCCAGATGATTAATGTTATTTAACGTAACATTAACTAGTTTAGAAAGAACTATAATGAATTTTTGAGCACTGGTTCCCATAATATTTGGCATATCATTTTGGAAATCCTCACATTTCCTATCATATTTAATATTGTCATGGTATCTTCAGTTTATATGCATTCACTATGAAAAATAAAGTATAGTTATGGGGATTAAATAATTTGATAATTAAAATATAAAAAATAAAACAATGAACTTAGATGGTTATATATATATATATAAAGTATATCATAACATGTGAAACTCTACAATTCAATATTTTATATCCAAGATGATTGAATTATCCACATGGTTCATATTAAAGTAATCTTGTGATAATATCTAAATTTAACAGAACTATTCTATGATACCAAATATAGAGACACATAAATTTTAAAAATATTATTACATGATTTTAAGAATAATTTTCCATCAAAATAAAAGTGACGTATTTTAATGCCTACTGTCTTTTGACTCCTATGCACATAAAAATGAAAACAAGGATGTAGAATAAAACATATATATTTTAACCTTAAATAAATATCTATTATGTTCCATTAATCTCATAAATCTATAAAAGTTAATTAGGTGAATACATGAACCAAAGGGATATCCTAAAATCCTAATAAATGTATAACCATATGATTAAATTAATTCTCATGGGATAGAAGGAATAACATGATTACATATAAAGGAATGTATTATGAATCCAAATAAGGAAGAACAACATGAATAGAATGGGGAAATGTAATCATGGATACATATGAATATAGAAAAAACATCAAACATGAGATAGGGATAACTACTAATACCATTGCACATGGAGAACAACCTTCTATAAAGAAATCAGGTTTACTCACTATCCCAACTAGCCATCTCACAAGACTAAACATTATCCAATTAATTGAAATGATATCTTGGTGTACCCATAATAAAATGGTAATGAAATTTTCTTCCACATGATGATTCCAACATAATGAATAAAACATAAACACTAAGGTTACCTGTGGAATGAATTGGGTATATTAATCATGTCAAAAGTCATAAAAATAGAATATCATTATTGTTACCATTAATGAATGGATTTAAATCATTGATGGACATTTTTATGTGATAATTGGAATATATAATGATATTTGATTTCCAATTAAAATTAAAAAAATAAAGAGTCTATCAAAACATTATATATAAATGATTTTACTACATTTTAAGGAAAATAATAATGATTTGTACAAACAGAAAGTGCAAAATTATTTTCAAAAAATTAAATATAAACTAATATATATTTTCATGATTAAATAATAGATTTTATAAAAACAATTTTGGATAAAAAATATTATGTAGCGCACCCTAAAATTGGTAAGAAGTCAGTATGTTCCTATAAACATGTTTTCTTATCGAGAAGAGTATGTCCCAGAAAATGTGGTTGAACTAATGTTGATAAGTTATTTTGGAACATTTAAACATAATTTATAATAATTTTATTAAAATAAGGATGATTGAAATTATGTTAATGTTGGATAATGGGTAATCTGAAACAAAAAAAATTGAGGTTTAGAAAGAATCCAATACATTATATCTGAAAATGATTTACACTTTATCATAATGTTATAGATAATAAAATTAAATGCATTATGTAAATAATTTTGAAATTTTTATACATGAAATTTATTAATGATAGTTTTATTATATTCATTTATTTCCTTTTTGATGTGTTATAATTTACAATTTCATTATTCAAGAGATTTTATTTCATCAAATATAATGATGGGTTCACTTGTATAATTCTATAAAGGATCATATAAAATTGGAATAAATATCCAAAATTTATATTAAATGTTATTTAAAAAATCATGAAGATTTATTGGTCACATAATTCATTTGTTAATTACCAAGGGGGTGAATCATTAGATAATATGTCATTGATATTCATTTATATTATTTTTAAGGTTTTTTGATCATCACTAACTAGTTTTTCATCATAATTCTCTATTGGGTATACAAATTTGTTTTATTACCAAAAAAGAGTAATAGAATACATTTTAAAATATTCACAAATTTTTTTACATAATTTATTGTAGAAATCTAAAATAAAAATAATTCATCAAAGCAGATTATAAATCAAAACCTCATAGATGTTATTTTAATTATTTGAATATATGGAAGATGGAGAGAGAAATGATAGTGGATTTTACGTTATAATAATTAAATTCTAGTATACAATTGATAATATAGTTATTATAAATGTTATGATATAGGTGGTAGAAATATTATCGGAAAATGAAATATAGTTCAATAATAAATTAGAGTGAAAGATGATTTTACCTCTTTAATTCCCCTCTTTGAGAACATCCTTATGGAAATTATTGTTGTTTTTCTTGAGACCATAACCTCTTTGAAATGGGCAAAAATTCAAGGAAATGGATTGAGTTGAAATTGGTATAACTAAAAGGCTTATGAGATATGAGGTGAAGTGGTTGTGTGGTGTGGTATTTATAGTGGAGGATATGGTTTTTATTAATTATAATATTTTTGTGGATTTTTATTTTGGCTACCCACTATGAATAATATAGATCCCAATGTATATTTAAAGTAACTAGCTCAAGAATGTTCAATCTAATGGTTCTCAAAACAGAAAAACATCATAAAATGCACAATAATTCTTGTATGTAGCATATATTAAATATTATTGTAATTCAATATTATGTAAAATTTGAAATATTTTAGATTATTTCAAAAAAATAACCGTTATTATTTATTGTAATTTAGAATTGATAAATGAACTCAATTTTTTTGATAATATTTATAAATATATGTAAAATATAATTTTTAATTAATATAATCATCTATTCACAAAATACCATTTTTATAATTATAAATGATTTTATTACATTTTGATAAAATAATTTAGGTCACATAAAATTATAATATAATTATATAAAAAAAATTATTAATTAATGAATGTATTTTCTGAAAATAATTTTTATTTTATATCATAATATTAATTATTAAATTGAAATCAATATTTATGTCTCATAAAACACCAAAACTTAATTTATCATTTTTAAAACATCTATTTAATTATAATAAGATATAACTCTATAATAATTTCATTTACACGATACCTCAATTTTATTTATACATTGATTTCTGAGTATAATATTTTGTTGGTCATTTTACTATTTATAACTATCATATTTTACAAAAAAGCTCAAGTAACAATTCTATTGGTATGAGATACTTAATTTCAGAAAAGGCATCTTATTTATGCTATAACTCATTTATAATGTTTGTTTTGCTTTTATTATGTGATATTATATGGTTTATGCTATATGAAATAATTATAAGAATGAAATAAATACTGGTATATCTTTAGATCATTACACATATCCAATAACACCCCTTGAAAGCTGAAGTGGGTGAAAAAGGACATACAAAACTTGGTGAACTATAACAAATGCAAGCTATAGTAAAATAAAATAGCTCAACAAAAACCAAGATAATAAGTAACCATATCAAACCACAAATCTCTTTACACACTGAGTAGATAAACAACAATTCAAGTCATTTACAACTATATATGTAGAGTTGTCTCATCTGACTATGATAATTTAAAAATTGAACTCATGGGTAATACCCAGCAAGAAATCAACTCTCCGGGAAGGATGGTAAAAAATATAATGTGTGGATATATATAAAATTTTATATAAAAATGAAATGTAAAAATAATATCAAATGATAGATTAATGGGATATGTAACACCCCAGGTAAATAAAGAATATGACATTTTCATATTTATCCATATTTGTGAATAAAGTATTAATATTAATTTAAAGGGGACGCTATGCTCGATGGCGTACCCAACACGCAACAACGGGTTTCTTGGGAATCTTACGTTGCACTCTAATAATAAAATAATATTAGTTTAAATGGTAGTTAACATGTAGCCGTTTTATTGGTGGTAATGGATATAAATAACTAAAATATGCTTATATATGTTTTTAAATGTTTTTACATTTATCCAATAAAAGCTAAAGGCTTAAAATACGGAAGGAATTCAATTTTAGGCGTATATGCCCTAGTTTTCACTAAAGGTGCACTTATCACCTTTTAATGGCGAACTGTCATTAAATATAGTTTTTTTCACAGTTATTCATTATATTGGACCAAATAAAACTCTTCTTAAGAATCGAGACATCAAAATTTACTTTATGTAAAATTTTGGTACCTTTCCGAGAAAGTTCATTTTTTAATGAATAGTATAAAATGTTGTATTTTAATTCAAAACCTCTTTTTAATCTAATTTATTTATATGATTATATTATATTTTGAATTTGTTTTAAAGTGAAATTAAAATATATTTTTACCATTAAATCCAATAGTGGTCATTGGAATTAATTTCACTTTGAAATCAGACTTAAACTAGTGTCAATCTTTTGATACTTATTGTTTCACAAAAACACGCAATTTGTCATGACAGTGGGAATTAATTATTAAATTAATTAATTTGACTTATATGTTTTTAATTTTTAGAAATAGACTTCATTTTTGAATTCGGAATATCAAATATAGCTTAGGGTGAATTTTTGGTATTTTTCTGAAAAAACTTCAATTTATGATGAATAGTGAAATCACTAAGTGACACTTATAAAAAGTGATTTTTCCATTAAAATGAAATTTTTCCACCTTTGGGTATTGAATTTAAAAAATCCGACATACATGGTTGTAATTAAGAAGTAAAATGTGGTTAAATCAGGTTAAAATAATTTTTTGGTGAATAGTAACTTATTAAGTTTTTAATCGCGATTAGTAGTAATTAGTGTAGTTTAAGGTAAAAATAATGATCTAATAAGATGAGATGACCTAGACACATGTCCTACCCTCATTGGATATGTCCTGGAAGACCAAGACAAGCCATGGGTCAACTTGAGGACCCCATGGAGCCACTTTCGTTGGAAAATGACATAAATACCTTTTATTTAATGTTAATGTAAAAAAATGGCACAAACATGATATGTTTTACTAAAACAATTTTTAAATGGGATTATAAGAGTCATATTTTTTATTATAAATAGTCATTGGAAAGATAAAAAATATCCTACTTCATAGTATTTTATTTAAAATTTTTAGACATTAAATCAATTAAATTATTTATGACATCATAATGATGCAGCGATGACATCATTATTTGACGATTTAACTAAAATGGAATGATAACGTAACATCTATGAACTAAACATGTCCAAAACTTATTGTATGGGTTTATTTCGAACCCTTATCACCTTATCCAAGAATTATATCAATTTAGGACCTTTTAAAACCAAAACACATTATCAAATAAAGTAATATTTCTTTACTTTCCAAAAGTTCCCCTCCTCTCCTCTTATAAAAGGCCCCCACCTCTACCACCTTACCCACACTCCCAAAGCCTTTGGATCGGCCAAACCCTACCCATTTTTCCTCTCCACTTCCCTCTATTACTCCTTGAAGCTTCACTTTGGGCAGAAGTCTTCCCAAGGATGCCTTTGAGCTCAATCCATAGGGAGTTTCCCGATTTTTAAGGTAATGTCTTCACTTGAGTCATTTTGTTTTATTTTGGTTCTCCAACCCCCTAAAATATTTTTATTAATTTATTTTATAACAAATCCAGTATCTTCAATATAATAGGATGTTTTTATAAGAATTATTCGAGCTACACTTACACACACCTACATCTAATGGTTAAAGAACACATTTTTTCTGTTGATGGCGAATTTCTGCCTCACGAAACGATGATTGTTCAACATTCTTCTAACACCTTCAAAGGTGGCCATTAATATGACACTATATTTATATTTAATATTTTTATGTTTTACTTAAGCTTATGTAGTTTTCATTTATTTCATACATTTATGGTTTCCATTATGGGTAAATGTGATATCTTCATTTAAGGAAGCGCGGACTACCGCCCCCTCAAAGTGATTTGATTCGTTATTACCATATGTGTTACGTATAAAGGGTATATTTAATGATATTATATATGATACTATACTTAATTAAAATACTATTATGAATCATTATGTTTTAATTCTATTAATTATGAAATAGAAATGGAAGTAGCGTTCATGCATACGTACGGCTTACCGTCTCCATGAACGGTACATTTCATTTCTTATCTCAAAATGTTATGTACTATTATAAGTACATATATATAATGGATATATATGTAATATATTATATCTAAATTATTGATATCATTTTGTAATTATAACACATATATATATAAATATCTCATTTTGTTTTAATTTCATTGATATGACAAAAAATAAAGTAGCGTTCATGCGTACGTACGGCCTACCATCTCCACGAACGATTCTTTTCCTTTTTTATTTCCAAATGATATGGAATAGTATAAAATGAATATTTACTGAATATATATGATATTTTAATCATTAATACTATTCTGGAAATTATTTACATATAACTACATGGGCAATCGTTTTTCAAACATGTTCATTTTTGAGTCCTGTACCAAACATCGGCAAAAACGTATGATATGAACTAACATTATTAAAAAATTATTATAACATTATAATATGTGATATGAACTGAATAATAATATATAATGGAGGTACTTAGGCAATTATTAATTGACCAAAGTTTATTATTCAGGAATATAAAGAAACGAACATGACAAGTTGGACTTGAGGTAAGGGATCTTACTCCTCTCTTCCTTCTTAAGTACACTCTTTTATGTAATTCCCTATAAAGCTCCTCTTTCTTGTTTTTGGGATGTTATTTTATATTACACTTACTGAAATTTTTATGTTCATGTGGTTAGAGACCATATTCTCTCTCATCAATCCATTTTGGAAGTTTTGAGTGGCGCCGTTAGGCTGCCGAATTTTCGTAAGAGAACTAACCTCTCTCTTTCTATTTAAGTACTCTCCTTTATGTCACTTATTTTAAGCTCCTCTTTGTTATGTTGGGATATGTTCTCATATATCCCTATTGATGTAAATTTTATGTCCAAGTGATGAGATACACTTTTTATCTCTCATAAACTCATTCTGATGTGACGCCGTTAGGCTGTCAAGGGAACTTTTTAACCCAATTTCGATTTCTTTGGGTTCAACATGTAGTTATTGAATATGTCATCTTTTGAATATGTGTGAATGACCTTTTATTGTTTTACACTTAATATCCAGTTATATTGGGTGTATTTATATTTGTCACACATAATTTTGAGATTGATTTATCCTTAATTTAAGGATACCTTCTTTATAAGGGATTTCATCACATTTGACATTTCTATTGAGTCTTCATTGTTGTTATGCACCAATTCACTCTTATATGGTGTATATACTGTCCTTTTGAATATTATATCGTGAATCCATTTATTCTCATGGTATTAAAAAGTTCTGACTAAATTTTATTCCTCAATTATTGTATTCAAGTGTCTCTAATTTTGGTAAAACCCCTTTAACCAAAATACCGCTTTAAATGCTTTAATGATTTGTTCTTATTAATATCCATGTTTTCAATATGGTTTTAAGGATTTATTTATATGGATATTAATGGTTTAAAATGTTAAAATCTTCAAGGTGTTATGGGACACTTTGATTCAAAAATCTCGATATTAAATGTTTTAAATGGTTTTGGAAATGGTTTCTTTTTGAAAGGATTCATTATTTCAATATACTAAAATGTTATATTGTGATTGAAATGTGGAAATGTTATGTTTCCGTTATGCATGTTTTATATGATATTTTATGTTATGTTTCTTGGTCATTGTTATGAAAACGGGTGGTTCCGTGATATACTAAGGGCGGGCGAGCCCGATATAGCTCTCCAATGCATTGGGTAATGCGAAGGAGTGAAATGTTAAGGATTCTCAGAAGAGATTTAGGGAATATACTGTGATGGGTATTCCAAAAGTAACCAAGATGGTTAATCCCAACGTAAGAATGTTTTGAATACCTCATGTTACCTTTTATGTCTTATGATTTCTATGATTTATTCATGATTTGATGAGGTATGTTAAAGTGCCTATGTTTTATTGGTAAAGTATGATTTCATTCTTTTGTATATATGAACTCATGTTTCCTTTCCATATTTTTATAACACTTACTGGTCTTTTTATGCTCATCCCATGTTTTTTAAATGTTGTTCACAGGTCAAGGGAATGGTAAATTATGTGATGATAGTATCAAGGATGTGTCAAGAAAGAATCCATGTTTTATTTTAAATATGTTTCCCTTGATGGGAAGAATGAATATTGTCTTTTATGTAACCACTTTGTTTAAATGTGGAATGTAGTGCATGTTTCAAGATCTAATTCTCTAAAACTCTAAACCTGAAAAGATCCTCAATGTGTGATCTTGTAATAACTCAAGATTAAGTAAGGTTTAAGTCTGGGGCCTTATAGTTCGTATCAGAGGCCGGTTTAGATAAATTTAGAGGTTAGGGTATTCTTTAAGCATAAGTGGCATTAACATAATGGTAAGGATTTCGGAAAGAGTCCTAGTTTTAGATACAGTGAATGAGTTAGTATATCTTAGTGTTTATCTTCCTCATTAGTACATGATGGTTTTTTTTTGATATACTCACACTGGCCTTTTTGGTTTTAGTAAATGGCTGGATCTAGCAGGAACCAAAGTAACAGTGGATGTGAAGGAAACTGTGACAGTTTTTTGAGCAAGCAACTGAATGATATGGGAACTGCAATGATAACTCTTGTGTTTATCCTCAACCAACTATCTGGAGTCATGATTGACCACCTAAACCTTGGTGATTTATCTAAGGCATCATATATGTAAGAAAGAAATCCCTACAGATGTACAGGTAATAATCATAAAGGTAAGTGTGTTCAAAAACCTATGTGTCAAAGATGTGGAAAGAAACACCTAGGAAAATGTTTCAAAGGGACAGAAATATTCTATAGATGTGGAAATGAAGGTCATAAAGCAAGAACCTTCCATGGAAAAAGGAAGCATCCAGTTGACTCGAGAAAAGGGAAAGAAGTTCTTTCTGAAGGATCAATTGAATGTTTTAAATGTAGTGTGCATAGACATTATGCAAACACATGTCCTATGAATAAGTTTCGTGAATGGGGTTACCAATAGCGTACAAATGTTCGTTTACCAATACCTAATGACATTCTGATTGAGGATGACGAAACTGACAATGACCAATCAATGGTATGTATTATTTCATGACTATTGTTTTCCTATTTTGGAATCTCAGGATATGATTCATGATTTTGTTTGTAGGAAAGAGGTATTTCGGAATAAGAAGGAATGGAATGGTTAATGGATCATTAAGAATGTTGAATGAGTAAGATTTTAACATATATGGGCTTCAAGAGTAGTGGTGAAATTCTTAAAAGTATTAAGTCTCTTTTGATGATGGGGTTACATTAGAAGACTTTTTATATTATGTGTAACCCTGATGTTTAATATAGCCAAATTTTATTCAAGGAATAGTTATCTTTTCTTTTGTGGACATAGTTATAAATAACCATTTGGGTTTATATGATTCTTACTTTTGAGGTAATTATGGGTTAGTATATGTTATGATTGAAGTGAAAGGGATGAGATAAAATTGAGGTTAAATTATGTTATGGATATTTTTGATGATTTTATCCCTTTTTGGGGAATGATTTGAGAATTATATAGTTTTGGAAAAAGGACAACACACAGACCGTGTGACTACCCATCGCGTCAGACAAAACTGCAGGAATCGAACCCACAACCAAATTGCGGCTTGTATTTAACGACTACCACTAGACTACGTGAAGTCCCTGGTTAGTTTGACTTGTTTTTTTAGTTATATGATTTTATTAATTAATAGTAAGTTGATTTTGGGTTATTTATTAAAATGATTAACCTATCATGGAGGATATGTTATTAGGTTAATTACTTTTCAATATGAGACTTTAGGAGCAACTGATATTGTGTGGAGATAAATGTTTCAATTTAACTTGGAAGACTATGTGACTAAATCCTTCAAATATTTGGATTTCAATCTTATATTGGTTTACTTTGAAGAATTTTATTGAAAAATTGTTTATCGGATGGTCCTCGTTGACCTTTGGGTATTGTTGGACAAATTTTGGAGATTAAGCATAGATTTTCTTTTTAAAGGGTTATCCTTTTCTGGATTATCTGACCTTGTACTAACCTTTTTGTTTTGGTTTTGGTTAAAGCCTAATGAAATGGGAAGTATAAATTTCTCTTTAGTGGATTAGGTGATTCTCTAGAAGTTGATTATAGTACCCTTAATGCGAACAAGTCTCCCTAAATACTCGTCTTTTGGAAAAAATATGAGATTAATTAAGGAATCTAGTAAAAGTTGAGAGTCAACATGATAAGTGATTATGTTTCCTTAAGAATAAATTCCTCAATAAAAAGTAACTTAAAACAAATATGTTGTCTATAAACTTTTCCTACTGGGGAATCGAATACCGTTTAACCCATCACAAGTTTGTGATTTTCTTATGGTTAACTTTCTCCTAGACATGTTTACTATCACTCTCCCTCAAGAACATGACCCTTTGATTTTTCGTCCATGTCCATGTTTTTCTACATATGCGTTAACTCGGGTTACCTCTGTACTTATCTTTCTTTATTTTTAAAGTGATTTTTTTACCGACTCTTGTTCCGATGTGGGACTTTCAAGGATGTTTCCAAGCTCAATTTAAAAAATTACAAGGACACAATTCCAAAAAGGGGGGAAGGATGTAACACCCCAGGTAAATAAAGAATTTGACATTTTCATATTTATCCATATTTGAGAATAAATTATTAATATGACTTTAAAGGGGACGCTATGCTCGATGGTGTAACCAACACGCATCAACAGGTTTCTTGGGAATCTTACGTTGCACTATAATAATAAAATAATATTATTTTAAATGGTAGTTAACATGAAGCTGTTGTATTGGAGGTAATGGATATAAATAACTAAAATAGGATTATATATGTTATTAAATGTTTTAACATTTATCCAATAAAATATAAAGGCTTAAAATACAGAAAGAATTCAATTTTAGGCGTATATGCCAGAGTTTTCACTAAAGGTGCGCTTATCACCTTTTGATGGAGAACCATCATTAAATATAGTCTTGTTCACTCTTATATATTCTATTGGACCAAATAAAACTCTTCTTAAGAATCGAGACATCAAAATATACTTTCTGTAAAATTTTGGTACCTTTCCGATAAAATTCATTTTTTAATGAATAGTGTAAAATGTTGTATTTTAATTCAAAACCCCTTTTTAATCTAATTTATTTATATGATTAGATTATATTTTTAATTGGTTTTAAAGTGAAATTAGATCATATTTTTACCATTAAATCCAATAGTGGTCACTGGAATTAATTTCACTTTGAAATCAGACTTAAACTAGTGTCAATATTTTGATACTTATTGTTTCACAAAAACACGCTATTTGTCATGACAGCGGGAATTAATTATTAAATTAATTAATTTGAATTATATGTTTTGAATTTTGAGAAATATAATTCATTTTTGAATTAGGAATATCAAATATAGCTTAGGGTGAATTTTTGATATTTTTCTGAAAAACTTCATTTTTTGATGAATAGTGAAATCACTAAGTTGTACTTATAAAAACTGATTTTTCCATTTAAATGAAATTTTGCCACATTTGGGTATTGAATTTCAAAAATCCGACATACATGGTTGTCATTAGAAGTAAAATGTGGTCCAATGAGATTAAAATAATTTTTTGGTGAACAGTAACTTATTAAGTTTTTAATCGCGATTAGTAGTAATTAGTGTAGTTTATGGTAGAAATAATACTTCAATAATATAAGATGACATAGAAACATGTCCTACCCTCATCGGATATGTCATGGCCGACCAAGAAAAGCCTAGGGTCAACTTGGGGACCCCATGGAGCCACTTTGGTTGGAAAATGACATAAATACGTTTTATTTAATGTTAATCTAAAAAAATGGCACAAACATGATATGTTTTACTAAAACCATTTTTAAATGGGGTTATACGAGTCAGTTTTTTGATTATAAAGAGTCATTGGAAATCTAAAAATCTTTCCTACATCATAGTATTTTTTTTACAATTTTTAGGATTTAAATAAATTAAATTATTTATGATATCATAATGATGCAGCGATGACATCATTATTTGACGATTTAACTAAAATGGAAAGATAATGTAACATATATGAACTACACATGTCCAAAACTTATTGAATGGGTGGATTTAGAACCCTTATCACCTTATCCACGAATTATATCAATGTGTGAACTTTTAAAACCGAAACACATTTCCAAATAAAGTAATATTTCTTTACTTTCCAAAAGTGCCCCTCCTCTCCTCTTATAAAAGGCCCCCACCTCTACCACCTTACCCACACTCCCAAAGACTTTGTCTCGGCCAAAATCTGCCCCTTTTGTCTCTCCACTGCCATATATTACTCCTTTAAGATTAACATTGGGCATAAGTCTTCCCAAGGAAGCCTTTGAACTCAAACCAAAGGGAGTTACCCGATTTTTATAGTAATGTCTTCACTTGAGTCATTTTGTTTCATTTTGCTTCTCCAACCCCCTAAACTCTTTTTATTAATTTCTTTTATAACAAATAAAGTATCTTCAATATACTAGGATGTTGTTATAAGAAGGATTCGATCTACACTTACACACACCTACATCTAATGGTTAAAGAACATACTGTTTCTGTGGATGGCGAATTTCTGCCTCACGAAATGATGATTGTTCAACATTCTTCTAACACCTTCAAAGGTGGACATTAAGATGACACTATATTTATATATAATATTTTTATGTTTTAATTAAGCTTCTGTATTTTTCATTTAATTCATACCTTTATGGTTTCCATTATGGGTAAATGCTATATCTTCATTTAAGGAAGCGCGGACTACCGCCCCCTCAAAGTGATTTGATTCGTTATTACCATATGTGGTACGTATAAAGGATATATTTAATGATATTATATATGGTACCATACTGGAATTAATATACTATTAGGAATCATTATGTTTTAATTCTATTAAATATGAAATATAAATGGATATAGCGTTCATGCATACGTACGACTTACTGTCTCCATGAACTGTACATTTCATTTCTTATCTCAAAATGTTATGTACTATTATAAGTACATATATATAATGGATATATATGTAATATATTATATCTAAATTATGTATATCATTCTGGAATTATAACATATATATATATATATATCTCTCTCATTTTGTTTTAATTCCATTAATATCACAAAAAAAGAATGTAGCGTTCATGCGTACGTACGGCCTACCGTCTCCATGAACGGTGATTTTCGTTTTTTATCTCCAAATGATATGGAATAGTATAAAATGAATATATACTGGATATATATGATATTTTAATAATTAATACTATTCTGGAAATATTTACATATAACTACATGGGAAATCTTTTTTCAAACATGTTCATTTTTGACTCATGTACCAAACATCGGCAAAAACGTCTGATATGAACTAACAATATTAAACAATTATTATAACATTATAATATGTAATAATACCTGAATAATAATCTCTAATGGAGGTACTTAGGCAATTATTAATTGACCAAAGATTATTATTCAGGAATATAAAGAAACGAACAAGACATGTTGGACTTGAGGTAAGGGATCTTACTCCTCTCTTCCTTCTTAAGTACACTCTTTTATGTCATTCCCTATAAATCTCATCTTTCTTGTTATTGGGATGTTATTTTATATTAAAATTACTATAATTTTTATGTTCATGTGATGAGATACCATATTCTCTCTCATCAATCCATTTTGGAAGTTTTGAGTGGCGCCGTTAGGCTGCCGAATTTTCGTAAGAGAACTAACCTCTCTCTTTCTTTTTAAGTACTCTCATTTATGTCACTTCTTTTAAGCTCCTCTTTGTTATGTTGGGATGTGTTCTCATATATACCTATTGATGTAAATTTAATGTCCAAGTGATGAGATACACTTTTTATCTCTCATCAACTCATTCTGATTTGACGTCGTTAGGCTGTCAGGGGAACATTTTAACCCAATTTCGATTTCGTTGGGTTCAACATGTAGTTATTCAATATGTCATATTTTGAATATTTGTGAATGACCTTTTATTGTTTTACACTTAATATCCACTTATATTTGGTGTATTTATATTTTTCACACATAATTTTGAGATTGATTCATCCTTAATTTAAGGATACCTTCTTTATAAGGGATTTCATCACATTTGACATTTCTATTGAGTCTTCATTGTTGTTATGCACCGATTCACTCTTATATGGTGTATATACTGTCCTTTTGAATATTATATCATGAATCCATTTATTCTCATGATATTATAAAGTTCTGACTAATGGTTATTCCTCAATTATTGTATTCAAGTGTCTCTAATTTTGGTAAGACCCCTTTAACCAAAATATCGCTTTAAATGTTTTAATGAATTGTTCTTATTAATATCAATGTTTTCAAAATGGTTTTAAGGATTTATTTATATGGATATTAATGGTTTAAAATGTTAAAAGATTCATGGTGGTATGGGACACTTTGATTCAAAAATATCCTTATTAAATGTTTTAAATGGTTTTGGAAATGGTTTCTTTTTGAAAGGATTCATTATTTCAATATACTAAAATGTTATATTGTGATTAAAATGTGGAAATGTTATGTTTCCTTTATGCATGTTTTATGTGATATGTTATGTTATGGTTCATGGGCATTGTTATGAAAACAGGTGGTTCCGTGATAAACTTACGACGGGTGAGCCCAATATAGCTTTCCAATGCATTGGGTAACGCAAAGGAGTGAAATGTAAAGGTTTCTCCGAAGAGATTTAAGGAATATACTGTGATGGGTATTCCAAACGTAACAATGAGGGTTACTCCCTACGTAAGAATGTTATGAATGCCTCAAGTTACCTTTATGTCTTATGATTTCTATGATTTATTCATGATTTGATGAGGTATGTTAAAGTGCCTATGTTTTATGGGTAAAGTATGATTTCATTCTTATGTATATATGAACTCATGATTCCTTTCCATATTTTTATAATCCTTACTAAGCTTTTTATGCTCATCCCAAGTTTTTGAAATGTTTTTCACAGGTCAAGGGAATGGTACATGATGTGATGATAGTATCAAGGATGCGTCAAGAAAGAATCCATGTTTTATTTTAAATATGTTTCTATTGATGGGAAGAATGAATACTGTCTTTTATGTGACCAATTTGTTTAAATTTGTAATGTAGTTCAAGTTTCATGATATAATTATATAAAACACAAATCCTGAAAATATCCTCAATGTGTGATCTTGTAATAACTCAAGATTAAGTAAGGTTTAAGGCTGGGGCCTTATAGTATCTCTATCTCAAATAACATTTTTGAATGAATAGTCACCAAAATTTACAAATGTCTATCAACGATTCCCAACATCTTAAGCATATATTCAGATGTTTATTTCTAAATAAATATATTCCTTTTAACCGTGTCATGTAGTTTATAGGCTGTAAACTTGATGATGAAAATGTAGAGACAATGAAAATTTGGGGTTCCACTTTGAGTGCATAAGTAAAGGAAGTGTATCAAAATCAAAGTGGGGATGCACTATGTATGAATCCAAAATGACCCTCACCCATTCCAATTGGGTTGTTCTCCTCTAGTAATCATGGGTAAGCACGACTTATCCTATAGGGGATCCACTCAGAAGTTAGAGGATCCACACCCATTTTTATATTGGGGGGGGGGGTCCTCTCTATAAGTCAGAGACTCACTCACAATTGCATAAGTGGGATTCCATCCTAGTCCTCGACACCAGACACCCTACCCCATAGGGTGATCCACTCAAAGAGATATGTATATAGGAATTGAAACCCTGTTAACAGTAACTTCTTCTATTGTGGTTGAGTACCCCGGATCCTATATTTTCTTTGGAGTACAAATCAGTAATCTCCAGCGATTCTTCTTGATGACTATTGGAGTCAGGTTTTCCCCAGAAAGAAATGTACATTGAGTTTTTTGTGTTGTATCTATAAACCCCAAACAGATGTCACCATCTCATTATACATAGTAAAGACCTCATGATAGGATACTCATTATCCAAATTATGATTTAAAATAATGAAGATACAAACTATTAATGTTTCTTAAAAAATGATATGGGGTACACGTCATGTGAGAAATCCCACAATGAAAATTTTTCTAATCCACCACCTAAGAGTGTCTCTGAGAGCTACATGACTCCCAATCTAGGTAAATGTACATGCAGTGTTCTTAGAAAAAATGGAAAGTTCATTCTAATCAGGGACATATTGTATCATACTTGTAATGTCTAATATCATACCCAGTTTTCATGCACTAACCCAATGTTAATGTACTTATGTATTGGAAGTGTACCTAGATGTGTACATCCAAATCGGTTCCCAACAATATGACTCTCCATATGGGTTATTGAACTAGGAAAGGGGTAAACTGAATGTTAGAGATATGATATGTTTTTCATCTCAATGCTATCCCGAAAATCTATCCAATACAATTAATGGGTTATTCTCTATGTGTTCATTCGTGTACATGACTTGTAGTCATATTTTTCATAGATATTCAATATCATTTTTTTGGCATAAATGTTCCAATTTATCAATATATTCCACATCAAATATTCCAAATTCATAAAAATCTTCCTGATAAACATGGTCTCTGGCCATCGCCCACAAGATATCATCTTTCATCCATCATCTAGGTGTCCGTCACAGAATGTAAACTCTTCATTACATTCCACCCCCATGTATTCATAATAAGATCATCAAAATGATCTCTCATGCCTCACATAAATCACTTATCTATAAATAAGTCTTATATTCACACATTGAATCTCGATCCATATATTTTAATAGGTTCTGATCGGGATCAATATTAACCAAAAATGTCTAAATCAGACCATGGAACCCTACCATTGATAGAGGAAAACAATAAATCATAGAAAATAAAAATAATAAATTTATATATTATCATTGGCCATGTTGAATTGTTCAACTATTAGGATTGGTGATATGGGGTTTTAAAGTAATGTGAAAAATTAAAAATTTAATAATTGGGCAAATGGAATTTTCCACAACTAGAAAAGATCCAATAATAAGATGTATACACTCAATAAATTTAATAAAACTATATAAATAACTAATTGAAATTTTCTTCCAATATTCTGTATCATTTTTTTGAATAACACACTCTCCAATGTGGAATAGGGGTTTTTTTGTTGACTACATCCTTATCTACTAAGATATAGTATTTCTTTACCGTCTGATTCGATTCTCCAATGGATCAAAAAATAATTGAATTGTCCACATTTGTAGGATAATGAGGATAATCTGGAATTTTTATCCATCAAGATAAATTTATAAAAAAATAATGTAAACATGATTTAATTAATTAAATTTATTGTCAATTAATCCAATGATCTTACAACTAATGGGAAAGGAGTCTGAAGAAAATCTAGTAAATTATTTTATGTCTCCATATGAGTAAACACCATGTTCAATAATCAATCATGGGATCAAATTTCATATATAATATCATGTTTCATATTTACCTCATATTCATTAAGAATATATGTGTCTTCAATAGAAAAAATATTTAATATTTTTATAAAATATATTCTGGTAACAGCAGGCTTGGGAATCTGTGGCGTTATAAATGCCTAGTTAATTAAATAGATATATAAATATTTATAATTAAAAAATGTAAATACTAGGTTGTAAATAATTAATCTCATTATTATACATTCATATAAAAGGTGTGACTGAAATTTAATTTCATCTATGGTAATATCAAGGGTTTATTGTGTCAGACAATTATAATTTACTCAAAGATTAAGTCTTCAATTTCCATAATTCCCAATACTCATTAGTATGAAACATATTACATCATGGGTTGAATTATTCTTCCCATCTATTACTTTTTTTAACCATTTATCCTGTATCAACATTCACTAGATTGATGGTCAGTTTATACAGACATGAATCACTTCACAATTTATTAAAAATATTTTCATGAGTTATTTCACACACTTTTTTGGCTTATAGGTGGTTGGAATTATTTTCCTCCATATTATTTACCATTCATGATTCGATAAAACTCTATATTACTATTTGGGTTATTATAAAAAAGATGAGTAATTACTGTTCCTACACTTTATTTATACCTTATGATCATATTGAAAGACTTATTCAATGTTACTAACATCTCTTATTGCTAACATCTATCAAAAAAATTTATTAAATATAATAATTAATTTATCAATTTTAGTTATCGTGTCCATGATAATGATATAATAAAACCTGGACGGCCGTTTATAGTTTTTTCAAAGGTGTTGATGGATTAATCATCCTATTGATTTATATATATAAATTTTGTTTCCATCATAGAATGTCTAACTATTGGAATTTATTTATTCAGAAATACACACATAGACTCTTCCCATTCCATTGGTTTTACTTCATTCTCTAGAATTTTTCCATGATAAGATTCCACCATTGATCAACCTCTCCATCCAAGGGATATGCCATTATAAAAAACATTAATACGACATACGAACTACGAAAAAAATTAAATATTCCAAAACATTGATCAATTCCACAACAATTAGTGGATTATAATACCAATATAATGAAGGTTTATATATTCTCATAAAAGACACATTATCATGTTTCCCCCACTATGTTTGTTTAGGAAGGTCAATATGGTTCATGATACTTCCCATAGACTGAGAGAGTAAAGATATAATATCTTCAATATATTTCATACCACATAAAAATTAATTACATTCTCATGGGTATGATCTATGAATTTATAATAATTTTTTTATCAACATTATTCCTTCTACTTCTTATCAATAAAAAACCAAAATGCATAATGTCTGTAACGAGATACAATAATTAGAATGAAAAATCATAAAATAATGAATATAAAAATCGAGATTTACTATGTTATGAAACCATATATATAATACTCTAAGGTATGAAATTAACAACATATATTTTTATTGAATATATAAAAAAACAACAATGTTAGGATAGAATTGGATAGCCAGATAATATGTGAAAAATACAATTTTGACCAAATTTTAACTCTCTCATAGCTTAGAGAAAACACAAACTAGATTCATAATGAATCATAGTATAGTATACAATTACATTATAGACATTAAATTGGTAGGAATAAATTTTACTCACTAAACTATTAATGTTATATGGTTTATAGATTCTCATTATTTATTTATACACTATAAATAAAATTGAAAATCATTTTGCTAAAAAGAATAGTTTTTTCCCAATCATTATTTTTTTCAATAAGGCAGTTTAGTTGTTCATTGAAAATAAAATGAAAACGAATTTTTAGAAATTTTCTAATGTTTATTTTAAACTAGGATCTGAAATTTTGATATCAACATAGAAAAATTATCTTAGCATGATGTTTTCAGATTTTTGATAAAATGATTCATTTTATTTGAATAATGAAAAATTCTAATTTTTATTGACTAATGCCTATTAATTTTAAAATATTATGATGATAAATAATATTTAAAATAGTAATTAAATTAATTTTATTTCAATTATAATAAAATTTAATAAAAATTATGACATTTTACTCATTTTCATATTGAATATTATTATTATGAAAATATATTCTTATGGGAATTTTCTCTTGGGAAGCTTACTATTTCATCACATCTACAGGTATAATTTGATATCATATTTTAAAAATAATTTGAAATGAATATTAAATAATGGATTATACATTATTAGTATGGATAATTTTTATTTTATAATAATATAAATAGTATTATTTACCATAATGAATTGTAAAAAATGTAAACATTAATTTTAACTGTTAAGTTGAAAATGGTTTTAATGTGGGGATAAAATATAATGATAAGAGTTAAAAATAAACTTAAACATGTAAAACACCAATTTTATCACCATATATAGATATTATAGCAACTATGTATCTATAATGTCCTATTTTTATTAGAATATATCATTTTAAAAAGTTTTTTTTAATTGATTATTTTAAAAAAGTACATATGGGTCCTTCCCCATCATATAAAATGACACCCCTATACTCCACTCATTAGACATCCAAAAATATTCTTTTAGGCCAATATATACCAAAATGACTTCCATAATCCCATAAAATATCATATATTCTTTTCATTGATTATAAATCCAACCTAGTAAAGACTTTGGTGAAAACATAATGAAGTTGTTTAAAGAAACGGTAACATTATTAAATGAGGAATTTATTTATGTTTCATCTTCCACATGTATCAAATAGTATAAATGTATTATTATATAATACCAAAATTATCTTACATATACATATATGTTATTATATTATCGATAGAACTAATCTGATCTCCACCTTTGTCAAATTGAAAATGAAACTGTCGATTGTGTGTACACCAGGTTACCGCCTCACAAACCAATCTAATTAATATCTCATCACTACCTTTATAAATATGGTATAATTATTAATTTAATACATGTGCATTAAAATTATGATTTTATTAATATTATGTGATTTTATTATCAAATGTACCTTATCAAATTATATTTTAGTTAATCTATGATAATTAAGTTTGTGTGAATGTAAAACTATCACCCCGTGATTTGATTTTATTCATTTTGCGCTTACGAGTTACTTGGATTGAAATAATGATAAATTTAATGAGTATATTTGATATATAGAACAAAATTCAAAAAAATTAAATGTAATATATCATCTACTTATGTACCATGTCAGTTGTTAATATAATAGTATCATCGCTCACATATACGTTTGACCTAGAATAACAATGAAGCGATACAATTCATTATACTTATCCAACCATTAAGAAGGATTATGAAAATCTGTATAATGATTTAATTATATATATATAACAATAATATCATTGTTTTGATGGATATTTATAATATGCACACTAACTAGAATTTTAATAAAAAATCACAGTTGAGGAACCAAGGGAATTGAATAAACCAAATATAAATAATAAATTAGTATAAATAAACATGGTGTATCATTTTTTGAAATGGATCATATAGGGGGTCTTAATATGAATTTTATTCTATTATACAGTAATTACATGATTAAATAGTTTTAAATTATTTTAAATCACATTCAATCAAAATGGACAATGATGTAGGGGATTTAGACACTATTGAATTTTATTGGGGATTATTTTATTTCTAGGAACGATATTTTTTATATGGTGTATATATTACACCTTTATTAATTAAATAAAATTAATAATTAATAACTCAATGTGTTATTGTTTTTAATTTTAATTATTTCTTCTTAGGGGACTACCCATTAAAATTTAAACGTTGAATATAATTTTATAACTCAATTTCATTTAATTTCATAACATTACACCGTTATTGTGTTTGAAATTATAATATTATGTTTAATAAATTTTGAAAATAATAATTTCTAATTCAAATTATTTTATTTTTATTAAAAAATTTCACTCCCAATCAGGTAATTTAATATTTTTTAGTTAAACATTATTATATTTCTAAGGGTTGATTTCAAAATTTCATTTTAACCAATATTTTTTATGGTTTAACGTCAATTGAAAGAAATTATTTGCTGATTTTCTAAAAAACAAATTTAATTTTCTCCCCATAAATTTATTTATTATATTTAAATTTGATAATACCATTGCTTCAATTTTTTAGAACATAGAATTAATGATAAAATGGTTTTAATAAAATATGACATCGTTTTTCTCTTCGGTTGCAAATAAATTTTCACTGAAATCCATGTTCACTGAATTTTTTTTAAAATATACATATAAAATAATAAAAAAATTTATGAAGGAATATTTTACTATGTTTTAATTTTATTTATATTTTAATGGTATCTTAATATAATTTTAAAAAAATCATGATTGGATTTTAACAAAAAAACTAAAGGAGTCATTGTTTAAACATATACAGTATGAATGTGATGTTCCCAAATCAATTTGAATCACTAATAAGGGAATGTGTGAATCAGTGATCCCTTTTAATATTTTTACTAATTGATTCATTGAAATTGACCTTTATGGATTTTTAAATCCTCAATTCACAATTATTTTGAATTTTTATCTTACCTCGAATGATGATGTAAATGTAAATCCACTAATCACAAGAATTTTCAAGGTTTGAATCAATTATTTATCCCTTACTATGTTGGTTATTCTCCACAATAGAGATTCTACACTATAATCTTATTATCAATTACAATATTCGATAAAGATTCCAACTTTATCTCTCTCGAGTCCAATAAAAGGTTCTTCATACTACTTCCCTCAGTGTTACCTGAGCCCCTCATTCCTACTATAGAGTCTCACTAATGTATTCTTCTCCTACATGAATCACACATGGTTCTTCTAGCTCTCCAGTCACATGAGCAACTTCCTTCATTCAGTTCCCTCTTGATTCACTAGAGATTAATCTTATTTTATTCCCACACGGGCTTTCTGAATCACACCTAACTATGTATCTCTTCAAAAATCTTCAACAGTGTTTGATATGGTATGTAGGCCTTGACCAATGACTTTTATTACATATCTTTTGAGTCATATGATTCACAATGCTAAAAAAATTATTTATTATTTTAAGGAAGAATGAGCCTCCCAGATGTGTGAGTAGATGGGGAACACAACCTCTTCAAGGATGAAAGAACAATCCTTTATAATATAAAATATTTCTGCCTTTTGGATTCTCAAATTTTATCAACTCAGATATAAGGTCTTCAGTACTTGTACCAAATTTCAGTATCAATTCACCACCTATTCATGCATGGATTTCTTGGAATCAAAATGTCTTGTTTGGGGTCTCTCACTTCATCTCAAATGCGCAAGTGATTATGCATGATTGAGTTCATGTATAATATATTTCTTTTCAAAATAATAACACACTATTTACTTCTATAAATATATTATATTCAATGATTATATATCATTCATATATTGTCCACCTAATTCATTGTTTATCAATATGCACACAATTCTGATACTTTCATTAAATGTCTTCATGTGTGCAAGTGCACGAATGTGTGCATGTACAATAATATTATTCATTCTTGGGTGAAAACCCCAATGGGTATCATTCCTTGATAACACACACATTCTCTTCTTCTCTCAATTTATATTAGCACACACATACTTGTTTTTTTAATTAATTAAATTTTATGTGTTGTGGCTGTGATTAGGCTTAAATATTCTTCAAACAAGATTGTTTGTGGAGTTTTTTGTATATAACTACGTATTATACTATTCTCACATGTTTTTTCTTCTATAAATTCACTAATCCTTATTCTGATTCATATTCACACAATCATGCACAACATATTCTCATTCAAACGGTGCTCATGCGTGCATTCATGTACATACATCCTACCATTACTATGTAAAGTCGGAGGATTATGAGCCCTTCCTTGTTGAAGGGATTCATTTTCCTTCATTGCACAAATGATGTGAGATTCTACATCACATAACCCAGAAGGGTTCATGGAATCTCCTCATGCATTGGTTCTATGGTTATTTTACACACAGATAGTGCGGATCTCCGTTGCACTAGGTGTGATGACCACCATCATGACTATCTCCTAAATATCTCAGGAAAAAAACTGATCCAAGATGGTTTTGTGGTTTCTGATGCATCACTCAAAAATGGAAGGTGGAACAAAATTTTCTAGTAAGTCTACATAAACATAATTCAACATGACAGAGCTCAAGAGTGAAAAAAAGTTGTTGAGTGCTTTTGGAAGCCTTCTCCTTTACAATGAGGACTTTCTTCTTCATGCAAACAAGGTCTACACAAAATTCGTCTACAATGGGCTCCATTATTTTATAAATTATTGATTTCTCAATTTTCGACAATAGAACTCTGAGTCTAGGGATCTCTATTTATAGGCAAGTTAGCCCCCTCTTTTATGAGTTAAAATCTCATAGGATATGCAGTGAGATTAAAATCATTGAATGCCTAAGATCTTCAGCTATAAATATTTCAAATGGGTGTCAAATAAATTATGTACAGCATGGTTTTATTTTTTTCTTATGCGTGATCCTTCTTTTAATTGTAATTTTCATTTTTAATACTTTATGAACTCTTGAAAACAACATCTTTATGATCATTGAATGGAACGTCCTTATAAATGTAGTATTCTATCGACCTACTTGGGTTCCTCATGTTCTGTTGTACACATGGAAATGTAATTGCATGCATGGGTTCTTTTTGTATGGACGATCCTCATGAAATTGGTTTTATCGCCAAATATGGCCAGAAATGAGATCACATAGGTGTGGTTTCATTTGTGGAGAGCTGTAGTGTTAGTATGATCTGATGATGAAGACAACTACGTGGTGGCTTGGGGGTCATTGGATGAGATTAGATAGATCACAAATGGTGGTGATTTGATCTCGGGATGCAGGATGGAACGTGTTTCCAATATCTCTTGTGATATCAGATGAAAGGCCTTGATTTCATCAATATTTTTTAAATCTCATACCACATCGAAACCAACATGTTGGTAGAGCATATTTTACATGTCAAGATGCCTTAACCCATATCCAAATTATTCCTCCCACCCCCCTCTGATGCCACCCCACACATGTTCAAGAGGGCGCCCTCTACTCTCGACCCATGCTCTGATACCAATCATACTCACACGGTGGTACTCTCATTTTTCTCCAATGTTCCCATGTGTCTAGGCACCTGTGCATGGGCCTAGGCATGTGCTCTACTAATACATATTGGATGACCTTTATGGCCTCCCTTGGGAATGGATGACCATGTCTTATATGTTCTTAGGGTTGTGGTTATCGGTTGGTCAGTGGATGGACCAATTATTTATGTAACCCCATGATCATGCATGGCCAATAAGTAATCCAATCATGCATGACTACCTTTATTTATACATAGAACCAATAAAAAATTATAATTTTATCCTAATCATTCAATTCTTCTTGGAAATATGAATTTCCATGGAACATTAAATCATGTACCCAATGTGAAATCTCTTTTTTACCATCTATTAACCATTTGGTATTACCAAAATCTGCACAAAATCATCATCTAATCAGAAACAAATAGTTGAATCTTTCAAGTTAAGCATGCAATAAAGTATTGCATGTGCTTCTTAAAATGGGGTAACAAAGTTTCATTTAGTGACACATGTATTGGAAAATAAGATCAATTCAATCAATCATCTAAATTGATAATATGATGAATTTACCAATCATGAAATCTAATACAAAGAATCCATAAGAATTCACCATGAATCATTAGCATTGTAACAACATCTTCATATTGATAACAATGATATATTCCCACCTTGTTGATCACCATTTCATGGTATAATTCATTATCAGTGTGGGCTCATTACAATGTTAATAAGATTATTTTAAGAATCCCCACATCAATCATCATCCCCACATAAATCAATACATTTCGATACACATATTGACGTATTATTAACAACAAATGGAACACTATGATCAATTGAATGGAAATTCTAGATTTCATGATAACTAATTCTTATTAATATGACTTTATAAGATTCTAAAATAATTCAAATATAAATGTATTTTAATTTTGTTTTTGAAATTTAAAATTTATATACATTTTAAAATTTAATTTTTTTACTTAATAATGTTTTCATTGATTTTTATGGTATTTATATTCACAAATGGAATCAAATTTTTTTTAAATGATAAAAATAAGTATATATTTAATTGATTAAATATTTATCATTTCTTGAGATAGTTAGTGAATAGTTTGAAGAGGGAATATATTGAAAATATATTTCTTTATTATGTTTTTTAATCTTGAACAATCTGTTGAAATGTTAATTTTATTATTATCATTGGACATTAATTTTCCCATAAATATCAATATTATTTAAAATTGATATAAAAATTTCTTTAACCATATATCATTTATTAGTTATTTATACTACTTTGAATTTTATATTATTTATATTAGAAGTTATTGTTAATCCATATTCTAAACATGATTTGGAGATTTCTTGATTTTGATATTGATTGTAAAATTAAATAGAATATTGAATAAGTAATAATGTCTATGGCCATGTAGGTACTGGTGGGGCCATGTCATGGATACCCCCATAATACATTCATAATCTCATTAAATGAATTACTTTTCTAGAATTAGTTAAATTTTCATATAGTGTATATCTATCCATCATATTTGAACCTTCGTAATAATATTATTTAATGTACTGCTATCTATATTCTTGAGATCCTGAAATATATAAAATAATAAATTACTCCATTATGAATTTTATAATTATAATCCATTTTATTTCGGTAATGATATTATCTCTAGATGGATATTATTCAATTTTTATTGATTAAATGAGTTATTTTTTCTTTTATCTTCAATTTCATATAGATTATTACTCTCATGATAATTATTGTCATGTTATCTATTAAATATCAATTTTCTCTATTTAATTACATTTTCATAAAAATTATGTATTATAAAGTCAGTATATTCACGTTATTTTCATTATGGAATATCAGTTAGGCATTTTACCATTCAATTATGATTATACGTTTTTAATCATGATATTAAAATAATATAAATGAAATGTGTGTTCAGTTATCCATATTTCAATATGGATTTTACTTATTGACTCATGATAACATTAGTTGTACTTATCCTTTAATGATGATTTGAGCTTACCCTTATATTTACCTCATTTCTAGAATTCTTGGACGTGCATTATGAGTTGTATAAAATGATAAGCATGAGGGAATAATGATATTAATGAAAAAAATAATATTAATTTTTGGGTAATAATATTTGATATCAGAATAATGTATCTATATAGTTTACCAATAATACTAATCTATTAATATCATGTGGAAAAGATTGTATATTTCTAACCAAAATGTAATAATTTAGGAAAAATATTAGTTTTTCTTGTGTAAGGGTAATTACAGATGGTATTTGATGAATATTAGAAGAAAAAATGGGATCTAGAATTTATAAATCATTTTCTAAGGATCATATCTCTATGATATATTTTTATATTAAATATAAAATATCATCATTATGTTTTGGAAAGGTATATATTTTGAGGGCTATCCTTGAATTATAACCTTATATGAATTCAAAATGTTTACATGGTTTTGAAATAGCAGTATCTATGGGTAAATACATTGATCATGTTTTGTCATACATTACTCACTAATTGCATTATATATAATAACCATCCCAAATATGAGTGTGGCATTAAACACTTCAAGGGTGTGTTTTGTATAATTAAAAATTTCATTATAACCTATTATGAAGGTTTTTAATAGATGTTTATAATGAATTATATAGGTTAGAACTATGTGGTCACAGATTCAAAATAATATTTCATTATTTATGGATATTATAAATGACTATATTGGTTTCCCACTATGATTATTGTGTCTTATGATATGATTTTTCTTTTTAATAAAGTATAATATCCTAAAATAATATAGTATTCATTGAATATGAGTGTTAATTTGGTGAATATGGGAAAAAATTTGTTGATGGTTAGAGTGAATTAAACTATTATTATTCCAAATAACGTATCCAGAAAATATAAATTGGATCCTATTCCATAACTAATAATCAGACTAACCATGAGTAGATGAATGGATTTCTCTAAGATATAGTGTGATGTAGTCAATGGATAATGAAGGATCAATTGAATTAATCTCATAAATGTGTAATGAGACACCCATTAACGAGTCTTAGTAGAAAATTATATTGTTTAATGTTTGAAAATGAGGGATTAATGATATTATTTTCTGAGAAATAATTAAGCTAACTATAGAATGAAATCAATTTCATCCTAGTGGTCCATTTATATATCATTGAATAAATTGTGAGAAACCATAGGATTTTATGATACAATTTTATATTATAATGTGTATATTTATACTATGGATATCCTATTTTGAAAAAAATTGTCAAAATATTACTCAATTAAAATTTGTAAATTAAATATTAAATGTATTTTTTTTCTAATGTAACATTGCTTATAAAATTAATAAAACATCAAAGTATTTTTTTTAAATTTAGAAGCATATAATTTATAATAAACTATGATTTATGGATACCATCATAGGATTATGAATATCATATTTATTTAATGCTGAAATTGTTAATATTATATTTTCTTATTTTTTGTGGTAGGAATATAATAGGTAAATGAAATTTTTTGATAACATTTTCTTCAATATAATTTATTGGAGTAGTTTATGAAAATGTTATTTAAAAAATAATATATTAAAATTTGGTGCACATAAGATGAATGGTCTTGATATCATTTTTCATAAATATAGTCATTTATCATAAGGTAATGAATTTCAATTTATATTATTTTATCAGGCGTAACAATATCTTATAAAAACACTGGTGGTCAAGAAGTGATTTTTTGGCCAATGTTGTTTCTAATGATATTGATAATTTTTTTGAAAAATTAAATCTTATTATATTAATATGGTTTTATTAAAGTACAACCAATGTTTTAGGTGATAACCCATCCCATTCAGAAAGGTCAAGGGCAAGAATGGTCAATTGAAGATTGATGAGGGTGTTGCACATAACACTATCCTTTGTATTGATCCACTAATTATGTGAATATTTTTAAATATAAGAATTTATGAATTATTATTAATGTTTAAAAAGTTGTGTTAATCATGAAGTTTAGAGATTAATGTTTTCTATTACACGTCATGAGCTAACTATATGGTTTTCTAAAAATATATATAGAAAAGAAGAAATAATTTCAACTATTTTATGGTTCATATAATACATTAAAAGAAAATTTTAGTTTATTATGAATTAATATATTCATATTTGGATATTCATTTTTTGAGTAATATATTATGTTGAAATTGATTGAAGCATAATAAAAATAAAAAATTGGGAATATGAAATAGAAATGTTTTAAGTAATACTATTTCCTTGTATTCTATTATAGTGAAATAATTCATCTACATTTTCAATATGATATTAAAAAAGGGTATCCTATTAGTTTCATATGTTATTAGTAAATGTTATTTTTACTAATACATGATTTTTTGTTTTCAGGCCCTTAACATTCCACTGATTATTAACTCTCTTTTGATCAATTATATTTATCAGTTTCTAAAATTAATTTATATTTTATTAATTTCTATTGATAGAACTAGTATTAAAAAACAATAACATTAAATAAACTTTTTCCAATAATTAGAAACATTTTAGAAACATATTCTGAAATATCATATTAATTTATTTACATTGGAAACATTAAAATATATACAATAGTATATAAGCATGCTATATTATCTCCCACTATTTTCACTAATTCTAGAACCTATCTATAAAATATCATACATGAAAAATATCTTCTTAACCTGGGGATGGAAACATAGAAATTGGTGATATCAGATTCTTAGTAAGGGTAAAAATGCTTAAATTCATGTAAAAACATGATCATATGGGAATGCAAGAACAAATCTTCTCATTTCATCCATGACAAGCCTACAACAATGCCCTATATTCACAGG
Organism: Viscum album; assembly: GCA_963277665.1. Lineage (NCBI taxonomy): Eukaryota > Viridiplantae > Streptophyta > Magnoliopsida > Santalales > Viscaceae > Viscum > Viscum album. The sequence continues at coordinate 1,390,162,712 of OY728119.1, forward strand.
CATGAGTCCCTTGTTCCCCCATCTCCATCATTAGTGGTAGATAATCATCCTCGATCGTCAACTAAAGAGCAGATTCCTCCTTTTATCCCCTTATAAAATCTGGAATTTCATCCTCATTTCTTATGGATCCTGATTTTCACAAAAGTTCCAGATCTGCTCTAAAGATACCATCATCAATAATTATCATCATTAGATCTCAATATTTCCTTATATCATTTCACCTGACACTGGCATCTCATTTCGGAAAACGTTGGACATTTATTGATGTGCTTGATCTTTCTTTTCAAATACCGAGTCTTATAGAAACAATAAGTTGTTAGCCTTTTAGATCGATGGTGAATTATGATTTGATTTGAGTCAATGGAAGATCTCTTTATGGCCTATTCTACAACAACTTTATGTTGATTTGGATCCTTCTCTATCTTATCTGGTGTAATTTTTATTTTCAACAGATGTGTGATAACCCATCGATGGAAATCAGGTCATGTTTCCTCAATCACCCATTAACCATCCAAAACCAATCTATTTTGCATCTTATAAGAAATATGTTGGGTCAATACATATTCAATGATTGTAGAATAGAGGTTGTTTTTCAACCCAAATATCCCCACATGTGTGTTGAGGTTGATGAATCCAAACCTCTGATTTATTAGTTATGGATAACCAATGGACATGAATTCCAGTGGAAACAAGCTGTTCATTTTGAGTCTTGGGAAGACATCTTTGTTTCTTGCAACTGGTTAGGAAATACCTAATTAGCATGACACAGTTTTTCTAATAGTATGACGATAAAGGAGTGGAGGAAAGAGGATTATACAATATGTGATGATTATGTAGAGGTCACTTGAATGGTTTTGGGTCGAGATAAATCTTCTCGGGTGGCTGTTAAGGATGATTGAATTGAGAGATCCGGAGAAGAAAATCTGTTAAAAATTCCACTTATAAAATATTCTAACCCAAAGATCCATGAATTATTTTCTATATTGAAATGTTACATGAAGGAGGGTAGGTCGTCAGAGACTACCTAGTATAAGTGAGCTACATCAACTGATAATTTTTTACAAGATGATTCAACTAGAGGTCTCCCAAGGGAAAATATAGATGCAGATGGTTTGATTGGAGACCCTCTATTGATTAAGGCTTCCCAATGTGGAAGTGGGATTATTTTGACTTCGGAATGGTGTATATCCAACATTCCAACCAGTATTCGTTATTAGAAAATGAGCATTCATCACTGGAACCCTGTTTTTCTCAATTGGTCTTAGTGTCTGTATTGCATGAAGGGATCACGGTCAATGGTGACATGAATATGGTTTATGAATTTGAAATCGAGATGAATTTTTTCATTCAAAATCTTATTGATCAGACTAATTATGTGGTTTCTAAGTGTGTGATTATTGATAGGCAATAATTATCTTACCAGCCAAATGTTATCGCACAAAACGAGAAGGCATGAGATAGCCATGTTGAAGAGGAAGAGATTCATGATATGACATTTGTTGATACCAATAGGAAACCTCAATATATGTGTAGTGGTCTTGTGCAGCAAAATGGCCCACCTAATCTTACATCAAGTGATCATGTTCATGTAGTTTTGTTGCAAAATACTGATCAATAATCGGAATCTTAGAAAAGATATTTATTAGTAAATTTTTTGGGATATGGGGGGATGTCCCTCATGATGATTAACAGAATGATAATAATGTTCCAAAGGCCTTAAGTTGTGAAAAATAATTTTATATCCACACTATCATAAGTGGGTTGAATAAGATGAATTTCAATTAGAGTGTTATCCTTGATCTACCAAACAGAAGGCCAAGGATGTATTTCTCTACTATACCAAGGACTGTGTCCACTTGTCCCACTACTAAGGCTTCAAGGAAGCCAAATTTGGACCTCAATAAAAGGCATTATTTCTTGAAATCTTACGACAATAAACTATCATCATAGTATAAAAGGCTAAGGGAGAGGTACATCTCTACTCTTGTATAATAAAACTGACAATCAAAATAGGAATCGTATGTTGGTCGTGCATACATTGATTACACTTATAGTGGAGGGTTTGATCATTTTGATATGTAATTTATTTTGGGTTTTTTAGATTCTCTTTCAATTTAGTGACTTTCACTTTTACATTATTAACAATTTGGGGGATCATTCTTTCATTGTCATATGCCTTCTCTAGAATAGGGGTATGGATGGTTCATCATAATAATGGAAGATCATACCCTTCACATAAGATATTATAAAAATGATTTATGAAATTAATCATGGAAATTCATAGTAAAAGAGTCATAAAGAATAAAATATCATATGAAATGAAAGAATAACTAAATATTAAGACAAAGAATATGTGGCATACATTTAGGAATAGAAAATCAATTTTCAAGAATAATGACCAAACCCACTCTAAGAATTTAGTGTTAGGATATAACCCATGTACCATATTCAGGATTGGGATAAAAAACCATGTACAATATTACTTCTAGTCTGAGGATATAACCCTATTGGATTCATTTTTTAGGCTTGGTCAACAACCCTTGTACCATAACTTTTTATTACTGGGATACAACCCATGTATCTTATTGTTCCGAGACTAGGGCTACTTTCTGTGTACACTATTAATTTTTGGCTTAGAGATACAACCCATGTACTTTCATGATTTCAGGCATAGGATATAACTCCTCTACCATTTGATATCATATACAACTTATTATTACTCAATTATTTTTAAAGAGATATAGGTCTCACACACCACATAATAACTCATACATGCATGTGCCATAAGATAATTGATCTTATGTCATGGACCATAAAAATGGATCTATAAACATCAAATCACAACACATTAAATTTTATGGGTATCATTAAAATTTCATCACATCATTACCTATTAAAAATAGATAGGTGTGAAAATAATTTCATCAATGTATTACCCATTAAATTAAGTGGGCGTCAAAATTACATAACTTGAGGAATAAAATGATTGTCATAATAATCATTCCATTAAATCATAAGCCATTCATGAAATAATATGATTGGAAATTTTTAATAATTTCATTTAAGGGACTATTTAAAATCAAATGATGGTATGATATATGTAAAATATCATGTAATGATATTTTTTAATCATTTCTTGAAGGTAATATCCTTTAATCTCTTAAAAAGGATCATCGAAACATAAAATGTTTGCAAACTATTTTCAAGAAAATAAATATCAAAAATATTTGAATATTCTTTTAAAAAATTTGGAATGCTTTTCCTTTAAAAAAATATAATGGGATATTGAAAATTTTAGGAAAAAAATTTTGCATCAAAATTTTAAAATAAGAATGAATGCATTTTTAAAACCATTTCCTTGAAAACATATAAAAGAAGCAAGAAAACGTTTTCCAAACCATTGCTTTAAATATAATTTGAATCCATATAAACAAATATTGAAAACATTTTTAAAATCATTTTAAACAAATATAATTTTATAAAATTCATATAAATAAACATGGAAAACTATTATAGAAAACATGGTTTGAATGAATATGGTTCTCTAATTGAAGATATAGGTACTGTTTAAATTTTTTGAAAATTAATTCTCAACAATATTATATACCAAAGAGTGCAATAATGGTATTGATACATGAATATATCAAGAATAGATATAGTATATGAACATTTATTTTATTTGTTGAGATATAAATCATATAATTTGATCATTGATTCCATAAACATAAATAATCAAGAAATTCAATGACATTATTTCAATAAACTCATACAAGTTGGTAACATCAACCCATAGCACCATTTTAGAAGATAAAATTACATGAATCATAAAATAGAATAAAAATAACGATATTCATGTTTTAAAATTTTAAACGCAGTACATACATCTAATAGAAACAAATAGGCGCATAAAATGGCATGTGTCTCAATGAATGAAAAATTGAGATAAAATTAAATTACTTATTTGAAAAATATGGGAAATACACTATGTATTAAATATCTTCAAATTTATATTTTTATATCTATTACATTAATAAACATAATCATAGAATAAATATATGGGATGTATACACACCACATAAATTATAAAAGTAGTGATTAAGGCATTAATCTCAGGAAAATAAAAGGGTGAGTTTGAATCCCCTCACATTGGGTCTTGAATCTCTTCATACGGGTAAAAACCACTTGATTTATATATATATATATATATATATATGATTATTTTACATAATTCATAGTGTAGTATTATTATATCTAATAACATATACAAGATTATTATGACGTTATATTACATGATACTTAACTATTCTATGTTAAGGTTACGCTTCAGGTAAAATTCAATTTTTTTTGTAAGTGTCTTAATTTGATATAAAATTATTCCTTATACATGTATATATCATGATTTATAGAATGTAAAACATGATATAAATACCATTAATATTCATTATATGTTTATAATTAAAAAATAGAAGTATTAAGTGGAATACATTGTTCATATAAACGTTATGTCATACTAATGCATGATTGATGCTTCTGTTTTGTTGATGTATTGAGAAAGAAAATGTAAATGAAATATTTTTATTTTTATATATATAATATCATTAATATAAAATTATTGTTTTATATATATAATTTATGTTCAATATATATATCCCCAATACATTATAGGTATCGTATGAACAAATCACATCATTTTGAGGGGATAATAGTCCACACTTCCTCAAATGAAATTATCATATTTACTCCAAATGGAATGTATAATGATATGTTTTTTAAAAATATAAAATATTATTAAAGGAATAATAAATATAATATATAAAATATAGAAAAAAATTCCACAATAACGTCCACTACTAGGTAATTAATGAAAAATGTTCAATCATTATTTCATGAGGTCACAGTTCACCATTCACAAAAAAAATATGTTTGTTACCAATTAGATTGATCTGTGTATAGGTTTAAGTAGAAAAATTAGCATAAAATCATATTATATAGTGTAAACGTTTTTATACAATCATGGAATATGATGTTTTTAGGGGAGTTGATAATGGAAATAACATAAAATTCCTTGGTTAATGATGTGACCACTTATTTTGGTATCTATTATTATATTACATCATTTAAATTTTTAGATTTCATTCTACCAAAGTGGAGCAATATAGAATTATGGGAGGTAAATTGAGGATCTATTTTTTCCAATATTGTTCATCCCAACATGGCTTGACAGGTTTCAGGATCTGAGACTATTGGATGCCTTTTATAGTTTATAAGCAGTGCCACTCTTTTAAATATTGTGAATGGGAATTACTTCAATGATTTTACATTGTAATATGGATAAAATTATAATCCAATGACTATAAAATTTATTATATTGTTTAAATATGGATAAGAAATTTCTGCTTGAAAAGTGACTAGGTTATTTTGGACCTTATATTTAAGTATTAGTCCATTATTTAGCTTAATTTTACCTTAGTTGATGCCACAAATTTTAAATACATTCGCCAATATTTTTGATCTATAACTATATTGAACATATTTTATATTATAAATTATTCTGATTCCAAATATTGATTCAATTTTTATATATTAAAATAATATATGCTTTAGAAATTAATTTATTTTTAATCCCACTGTTGGGTCAACAATATAATTTTTAATGTAAAAAAGTTTAACAGTTTGCTATGTTTTTATAACAAATTTAAATGGGAAATTAATTTAAATAACCAAAATAGGGTTTGTTGATAAAAATATGATATAATTATAAATTTATATGAATTTAAAATTTTAGGTTTTATTATAAATAAATTATATGATAAATAAATTTTAAACAAAAATTCTGTATCTTCAATAATTCATTCAAAAATGAATCTTCTTTGAAAAATTGAATTTTTTAGCAAACCTAATCATTATGTTCCAATTTAAAATATGAAGATCATTTATAATTTTTAAATCTCTAAACTTTCCAAAAATTGGTATATAAAAGTTATCGATTAAAAGTTAATAAAACACCATAATAAATAGTTTAGGATTTTCAACATAAAATTAGGTTTCTTCTTATATTATATCTATCCAATCAATTGGATGAATATGAAAAATTAATTTGGTCAATATATAAAATAATTATTGAAATTATATCACTAACTAATTTTAATTAGTAAATTTATTATTGTAAAATATCTTTTAGACTATAATAATAAAAATATTTTATTTGTTAGTCAATCGAATTTCATATTCATTTTTAATTAATTTGTAACCAATGAAATCTTCTTATATTATTATATGAAATATATTTTCATAAGTTAGTTAATATTATTCATAAAATATAATTTAATCCGAAGGTAATATCTTATTATATTGAATAATAACATTTTAATAATATATTTTTATTCATTAAAACTTAGTTTTGCATATTATATAAGACACCAAGGAATGTCTGTCTTATGCGTAACATTAGAAAACATCATTTTTTAATTTAGAGAAACCTAAAATTTATGTTGCATTTAGTGAATGATTAACATGGTGTGAATTTAACACAAGGATGCAATGATTCATTAATAAATAACATTTTTTATTTTGGGTTAAATTAAAATAACGAACAAGATTAAATAAATTCCGTGAAAAATAATTCACGAAATCTCACGGTGTTACATTTCTATCATTTGTTTCCAAAATTTATTTCATAATTTAAAAAATATATATATTTTATGACATATATAATTTATACACCCTTTCATCACTAATTTATATGATTCATTTCTATGAATTTTAGAATATGGGTTTTTGAAAAATAATTTTTCAAATGTCGAAACCTATATTTTCATGTCCATGTTATAATAGAGAGGAATTAATTTATTAGACGTTGTTAGAATGTAAAACCATGATATATTAAAATAAAAACATAAATTTTAGTGGAACTTATTAAATTAGAAAAAAAATATTATAATAGAGTGTAACACTATGAGAGATTAGGGTATACATATTTTTAAACAAATTTGACCTAATATATAGTCTAAGGAACTTGCAACCCCAAGTCCATGTGAAACATAATATAGTATAAAATCACAACAAAGAATAATATTAGATGGTATTTGTAGTAATAAATAAACTATACATATTATATAGTGTACTTGTTTTTATTTATTATCTATTCATTATAAATTAAAATAAAAAACAATTTTAATAATAATTTCTGATTTATGAGTAAGTAATTTTTTTAAATGGTTGTTTATAAACACATTGTAGATGTAATTACAAAAAATTTCACAAATTTTATAAATTCTATTTAAGAAAAGGGAAATAATTTTTTAAATTATCATATTAAAATTTTAATGGGTTAATTTATTGTATTTTTTGTAACTTTTTCAGTTTATGGTGTCCTTTGAAAAAAAATGATTCATATTTTATACTACCTTATCATTTAATAAATTTCAATATAAAATATAAATTTGAATTTTTCTTAAATATGTATAAATAAATTTATATTAATATTTTACTAATTTATTTCATAGAAACTAATTTAATTTTTAATGTTGATAATAAATCCTTTTATACATATGATAATCATATCTTTATAAACATGCATGGTCATTGAATATTTCGATATAATATTAAATAATATTTTTTCAACTATTTGAATCAATTTTTTAAAAATGGATTCCATATATTTCACAAAAATAATTTATACATATAATATGTTCATCTTAATTTTTTACCATATTGAATAGTAAAAAACTATAAAACTTAATTTCTGGGGATAATGTGAAATAGACTTTACACATGGTTTATATATGAATACATGTGTCAAAAATGACCTGAAACATGTTATGAAGAAATTGAATGGCCATAGTTCATCCATATAACAACTAAATATCAATAATGACCAATTGTAGATTTTTTAGGAATAATAAAATGAGGGTGGAATTTTTTTTATGAAACAAAATCCAATTATGTCCTCTCCCAAATTTTTAAAATACCAATCCTTTAAAGACACAGTCCCTAGTAGCCCAGACTCAATGGTTAGTTTATTTAAATGGAATAATATATAAAGAATCACATACTAGACTACCAAATAGTTTAATATCAATTTTAAAAAATTTAAATTTTTATAATTCTCATTAAATTTTAATAAAACATTTAATTAATAATACTATTAATCAAAATAGTGTATCACAGTATATAAAACACAAAAAACGTCATCCCATCCTTGATAGAAATGGAACTGAAGAAAGTGTATACCTAAATGTATTAGTAATGATAATTCTAAAAATTTATAATTAATACGGATGACATAAATAATATGTAATGGTAAATAACATAAAGATATTACTTTAAAACAATAACAAAACAATAATATTCAACGAATAAAGTATGAATTTTTTTTGTCATATTAATAATAAAAAAATAAAGAAACCTATAAATGGATTTGATAATAATAAAATAATAAAATGGAAAATAAAATATTTTATTCATAAATATGGAGTGAATAATTCAAGTCATCATAATCATATCAATCAAGGTTCTAGAGAAACACAATATTTGAATGAGTAAGAAAACATCCAATACCCAAAATTTTTTTGTCAAGAGACGTTCCAATTCATCAAGGGGATAATGATAAACCCTCCCATCAATTATAATGTCTAGTGAATTCATCATATAAAATGAACAATTCATATAGGAAAACTATATTCTGAAATGTTAATAGTTTCAAAAATCAGAAATCATAAACATAAATCATATATATTAATAATGCAAATTGAATAAAAATAGAACAGTCTTAGTAGTACCGATCATAAAACATTTATATAAATAATAAGTATGTTATCAATTGAATATATATCCATTGGATTAATAATAAATGGTTTTTTATGAATGGAAATATAATGAAAAATCATTAAAAATTTATTCAAGAAAATATTATTTTCTTATTTAAAAACATTATGAAAATTATTTTATATGAATATAATATCTAAACAATTAAATGATTCTAGAAAACAATTTATTGGCCATGATAGTTATAAATAATGTTCTCATTGGACAAATTAAAATAATTTTTTATTCATATTTTTTTGGTAAAATCCATACATAAATTATTTTGAAAATGAAATAAATATTATGTCATTAAAAACATTAGGTGTAAAAACGAGAAAAAATTATTTAATAAATAAATCATAATAGAATACTTTTTAAAAAAAAACAATTCTTTAAAAACATGGTTTCAAAAGAAATCATATTTATGACTTGATAGGGTAATGAATTGATATTTTCAATAAATAATTTACAAAAACATTTGATGTAAAAAAGATTAAACAAATGGTATAATTAATTGAAACATATCATTATTAACCAAATTTGAAGAGTAATTAATGTTTATTATTAAAATGTTATGTAATTTCTTCATCTAAAAGTAATAAATAAACAATATCAATTAGAATTAGATTATGTGTTAATCCATTAAAATTATCATAATGTTCAAGATTGAAATAATAAATTTAATAATTATGTGTACCTGCTAAAAATCCCCAAAAAATTGTAATAAAAAATACTCTTATAATTTTCCATTACAAGTATAATCTTATTAAAATATATTCAATTACATATATGTCTTACATATATTTACTTGATCCACAGATATCATAATAGAACATTTTATTTCAATAATATTTGTTTATTACCCTTGTACTAGGTGTCTACAACATTATTTTACAATGCATGTTTTGTAATGTATAGGGTGTTTCATTTTCATAGAATATATTTCCATCACATATATAATGAAATAATGTTCATATATATAGTATTTATTCATTATATATTTATTTTAGATGCAATCATGAATTTTAAACACGAAAATTGAACCATGTCCCATTATGGTGTCGATAGGCCATTGATACATGCATGAAAATATTTAATTCCATTAATTGGTGATACTATAATGAAGTGGGTGATACATTAAGTATAAAAAGTTAATATCATTTAAAAATTACAATATATATCCACTACATTCATAACCATAACCATCTTTTCAATGTGGTGATTAAAAATTAATTGCAACACTACATAGAGATGGTATGTTATTCATATGCACAACTGACAATATAATTCCATTAAAGGGTTAAACGATATGCAAGATGGAGATATATTAATTTTAAAGACTCATTATCATCTCTTATTTACATTATAAATATATATATATATATATACATATTATTTTCATTATTATAACCATCCTCTTAAATTTGTGATCAAAACAAGTAACACCACTACGTGGAGATGATAATCCATATATATGCATATGTAGTGCTTTAATTTTTCCTATGATTGAAAAAGGTATAATATAGTTAATTCATTATAATTATAATTATCATAATATAAATAATACTATTGTTATTATTTAAATATGGACAGAACTCGGGAAGATAAATTACTATAATTAACATTAACGAGTTGATATAAATGATTACCTTTTCTTTGATAGATATTATTCAGATCTCTCTTATGAGGAATTTGGGTTGGCCTTATGAGGAGACTAGAACCTCTATAATATTTATAATGACTTTTAATAATGTTATTTGATGTACAAGGTAATTATATCTATATCTTTCTGTTCTAATATGTGATGTAAAGAGTTCCATTTTATAATTGACCTCTTTGGAACATTATGAATATATAAAAATATTAATTTAAAATAAATTAATTTCCTATTTGAAGTTTATCCAATATTATTTATTACCGATATTTTATAATAATAGGTCTTTATAACATTAAAAAATTGATATATTTTGAAGAAATGATTACCAATATATTTTAGTTTTAATCATAATTTAACCTCTTTAACACTTACATAGAAAATAATGATTTTTACACATTTTGGATTAGTATTGTCACTATAAATTGTAAAAAATAAAATTAATTGATAATTTATCACATCCAAAATCGTTTAAAAATATTTTCATATTTTTATGATTTTTAGAAAATTTATTTCTTTAAATTTGTTATTATTTAATATAAAAAATTCAAAATATTGAATTAAGAATAATTCATTACATTCAATTGAATAATATAAATATAACACATATAATTATATCTTACTGATTTCTAGATTTAGTAAAATTAAAATTTCATCTATAAAATTAATCTTATCTTGTCAATCAAATAAAATATATTTATTTTAATATTTACAATGTCTTTTTTTCATGTTTTTCATTAATTAACTAATTAATGAAGTATTGTTGTACATATTTTTAATTTAATTAGATATTTCATAAAAATGAAAAATAAAATTAACATATTAAATAATTAATACTTATTATATTCATGAATGTGAAATCTTTCACATTCTGATAAAAAATATTATAAGGGTCATAATGATATCCTAACAGAAACAATGGCTATATAGACATACCATGAATACTTATGTATAATAATTAATCATGAAATTACATAGAGATATGTATTTGTTTCATTTTGTAGTCCCTACTGTTATATTTTTAACATATTTTACCCTATTTACCCATTATAATAGTAATAAAACTTATAAATATTACTATTCACATTGGACAAACATATAATAGAATTATTTAATAAATTTTGATTTTATGAATCCAAATTTAACTTTTTTTTAAAAAAATCTTATAAATTTTATAATGGAATATAAAATTAATCTTTCAACGGGAATCAATTTTCTCTAAAAATTCAATTTGATGCTTGAAAATGTACATATACCGAAATTAGGTGTATAAATGATTAAAATGAAATAAATAATATTATATATAACTAGAAACATCAATTTTTACATTTTGTTCAATTTCATTTTATAATGATAATTTATTGATTGTTTTATATAATCATTATATTCCAATATTCACAATGAAATCAATCTTATCCAAAAATTAATAAAAAATTTACTATAAGAAGATATTAATAATCAGATTTAAAAAAATATATTATTTTTAGAAAATAATATTTACTTAAATAAAATATATTATTTAGAAAGAAAATTAAATAAACCATTTTTTATTATATCAATTTTTTCAATAATAGAATTATATTAATTATAATTGAGTGAATATTCTGAAATCATTAGTTATTACATTAAAAATGTATTGTAAAATTATATATTTTATAATTTTGTTAATACTATCGATTCTAGAAAATTTAATGGATATGATATAATAATGACACTGTAACACCGAAATACATTAAAATATTTAAATTTTTTAATATATTTTTTTGATATCCCTCTTTATATAAAACATCGTGTTATGATTAAAATAAATATATTATTTTGTTCTGTTGCAATAAACACAAAGATGAGTTTTACCAAACAAGAATATATTTTTTAAAAAATATTATTTTATATAATAATATATATCCTAAAAATTATGTTCTTGTTTACCAAAATTATGAACTAGTATATGAAAATATATGGTTTAATTCAATATTAAAAATTAATAATTAATTAATATAGAAAACAACTGAATATATATATAAAGATTTTATAATGAATAATTTTTATGCCCACAAAGACATTTTCCCAAAAAAAAAGTAAACTAATAACTATTAATTAATGATTTTAATTAAATCATTATGTTAAACATTCAGTAAAATATTTTCAATTTTAATCCAATAGATTTGATATGTATAAGAAATGGACAATACCAATATTTAAAATAAAAATCAATTTTTTTATAAAAGTACCTTTTACCCACATTTAACACAAAACCTATTTGAAATAAAACATTTGACCACATTATATATTATATTCTACAAATCATTCTTAGTAATTTATATATTGATATAGAAAGTTCCCTTGGTGGAATTATTGTAATTTTTCTTATAAGATTCAGTTTTTGATATGTAGTGAAAAATAAAAAATTTAATGGATTTTTTTCCAAATTAATTTTTTGTTTTAAATTGTATTTTTCTAATTAATGTATAATTATATTATTCATTACAATTTAATATAATGAAGGTCATTAGAATCACATTTAAATTGAAATTAGGCATAAAAACTATTTAATCTTTTTATGGATTTAATGATAAAAATGACTTCTCTTTTATTGTTAATGGGATTAATTTTATATTAATTACATAAATATTAATGATCAGTGTTTTAAAAATTATATTCCATATTCATAATTAGAAATTTCAAATTTATTAAATATGATTCTTTTAATTTTGGAAATTATGAATATAAATTTTAGTATTTTTTCCATGGGAAATGGTATGTCATGTAATGAAGGGTAAAAATAATAATATATAATTACCCCCACAGTTGTCCTAATTATATTTGTTGATTATTGTTTGTCCCTAATCATTAAAGGATCAACTATGATACCATTTATGTCCTTTTCGATGAGAATATGACCACTATAATGTAATATTCAAAGGAAGGTTAATTTTTTCACATTTAGTTTTTAATGAGAGAAATATATTTAATGCGGGGTTATAGAAAAGATGTGATGGAATATGAACTGTGTTTAGAATGGAAATTTTTTTACCTATATCATGGTAGTTTATTAATAACTTTTAGTAGATAAAAAATTAAAAAAAATGGTGACCAAATGATGATGTTGTCATTATGGAAGATTAAAATAAATGATATTAAAATTATTAAAATAAATAATTTTTGAGATTCGTAACTACCAAAAATAAATATATTAATTAATTTTATGTGATATCAGTGTTTCACAAATTTTTTTAAAATTATCTTGTTGTTTTCCTCATTTTATATGATAAAATATTTAATACTCTCAAAATTTACATTAAAAATATTTTAAAATATATAACATTTAATTAAATGATAAAATATATGAAAATATAAAATTTGGGCCAATAATTTTGATATGTATAAAAATACCATCAGTGACAGAGTTAGGGGAAGTTTTTAATTTTATATTTATTATATTAACCCTTCTTGTATATAATAAAAGATATAACAATAACAGTTAAATGGATTAATTATGGGTTAAAAAAAGAAGACAAGGATAAAAAATAATTTAAACTTGTCCAAATATTATTTAATGAATATAATTCCACCCATTTCACTTTATGATATAAATTGGTATTTTAATTGACATTGTTACTTGAAAATAACTTATATATTAGTTAAGTCAAAGATAGTGAAGAAATGTTACTCATTTTATGTTAAATATCACTCTTGTGTCCACATATGGACAAAATCAGGATATGATTGACAATAAATATCTACATTAATACTAATAGAAATTGGTTTTTATAGATATATATATATATTTAGTTTATATTATATAATTATATTAATCACTATTCATTGCTAAAATAATATTTATTTACCAAATATTAAAATAAGATAATAGATTTCAAAATAATTTCCATTTATATATTTTGGTTGATTTAATTAGTTTTATTATTTTTCTTGATCAATAGGATATAATTGAGATGTTTTAAATCATAATATTTGAATTTCCACTTTTTTCTAATGAATTTCAATTCAAAGTAAATGAATTGTATCAAATTTGACAATAATTATAATGTACTGAATAATATATTATTAAATTCTATAAAAATAAAAACAAATTAAATATTAACGACGGAGATAATTTTTAGTTAAAATTTCCTTTACAATTAATTTATTTTATATTTTAAAGCATTTGTCTCTATAATTTTCTTATTAAATTTTAATATTTTTAAATTTAAAAACTATCAATCACATAAATTATGAAATGGATCCTTTTACCTCAATTCCTCATACCATTTTGATCCATTTATCTCAAAAAACCCACCAATTTCTCATCCGAAAATCATTATTTACATTCTAGTGTGTTTGGTCATTCCAAAAGAATGACCCTATATATCATTATAATAGATTAAAGGAAGTCCACCAAATAAAAGGTAATCATATTTAAAAATTCATTCATGTTAATTTATTCGTGTATATGATATTCGATTGTTATATCCATGATAATGAATTAATTATAGAAGCATCAATATTTTTTGATACATTTATTTTTAGGTGATAACCATATTCCATCATTTAAAAATCTTATGAAAAACGAAAGCAGTGCATGTGTGTATGTAAGACATTATGTCTCCATGTCGTGGTGTAATTATTTTTTCATCACCACTTTACATGGATTGATATAATGATGAAACTAATATATATATATATATATGATAATAATGACATGATATTTATTCTAGAAAATTAATATACCATAAACTCTCTTATCCTTTCATTTATTAGAGGAATGATACTGTCAATAGTGCACACATACAACCTACTATCTCCACAACAAGATGTTATTCATTTTTTATATACACATTAAAGAATGCACCCATATAAATTTAATTGGTAAATATTACATTTAGAACATTAATATCATTCTGGTTATTTTAGACATATAATCTTGAAAAAATAATTGACACATTTTGGAAAACCATAGTCATAGGAAAATGATGTAGTTAACACCTGAAACATGGTTACTGATGACATATTATAAAAATTCAAAAAATAAAATAAAATAAATTGATCCTATTTGAGAAAATAAAAATGATTATGTGTCAGGATTTAGTTAATAAAATTATTAAACCCATTATTGAAGAGGCTATTCAATGGACAATTAAAGGAAGCACAAGAAAAGGGATTTTTGCCTCAAATTGATTTCGGTATGACACTTCAGTGGTGTAAATAATGCCCATGAATGTATTCTATTAATTTTATATGTAAATATTATAGTATTTTAAAATAAATATAATTTTCATTCTTTCAAGGGGAATATGATGTTTCTCGTTAAGAACTAGTTAGAGGTTATTTCACAATCTCATTTATATTTGGGAATATTTTTATTTAAATTTGCACTGAGTAATTTGTATCATCCAAGATATTGATTTCTAAAAATACTTTTAAAATTTATTTTACAATCATCTACTTAAAAATTTATTTCATTTTTGACTTTTTTTTAACTTTTTCAAAAATCCTTAAAAAATCTACTTATCATTTTCAAAACAAGGTGATTTTTGACATTTCATACAAAAGTAATATTGTTGTTTTTTATCTTATATGAAATGAATGAAATTTACACCATCATTAATCTATAATTCCTTTTATATTCCTTTACATGTCAATATAGTTCTTTTCAATTAAAATATTTTCTTTTATAAATGCGTGTCATTTTAAATAATTGATTATTGAGGGTAAGGGATTTCAATGACACTTTTTACACATGTGAGGAAAATTTCATATTCACTACATACCTCTTTTGTGTGGTGTATGTATAGGCCCATTAGATATATCATAAAATGAATCAATTTTCCGTCACTGTATCAAATGTTTCATTCTAGTATTATTTAGATTTATGGGATTATGTTTCAAATATTTCAATGTTGAATGGGAAACATTTATTAAAAGATGCCTTTTTAAAATCAATATTTTAAAAAATTGTAATGTTTTGACTAGTATAACCAGACTTGGGAACCATTTAATGAAATCTACAGGGGTTAGGGACTAGTTAGTGAATTCCCCTTGATGCATCGGTAGTCTATTGAGTCAAAATAAATTTGCGACAGACCCTTTTAGTTTGTTTCCAATAAGAATAGATGGGCTTTTACCAATAAACATAAACAAAATTATGTGAGGTTTTGATGGTAGTTGATCATGTTCCAAATACATGACGTCCATTAATTAAGAATTTTCATAGTTTTAGTTATTATATACGTATGATATTTTTCATTAATATATCTTTGGATGTATTCAATTTTTATTTTATTGATTAAATGTAATGTGTTTCAATTACAAGTCATTCCATATTGATTATTCCTTATCTAGTTATTTGAATGAAATATTTTATCAATTATTTACCTTTCTATGTCGATTTATTCTATTAAATTATTTATTTCATCAACATTACATACCCTCACTAATAGTTTCATCTCACCCTTGTTATGTTCTTTCTCCTTAACATATGACGATTAAATTTGGAATGAGTTCAATGATGAAATAACTTTTACTATTTTATATTTTGTTTTTCAATTATGTAATAAGGGAACTATTAATGTATCTAATTATTCAAATCTTTTAAACTGCTCAGTCATTTGGATTTATTTTCCTATCATGAAAATATAATATAATAAGGAACAATTTCCATAAATTTGGGGTTATGGTGTTGTAGTTGGTATCCATGGAATTTTAATACACACATTGGGTATAATAATTAGGAAAAAATACATTAAGTGACACAAACTATTGGTATAATGAGTTCTTTAACAAAATATTTACTTGATTTGTATATAAATATTTTAATTGTATGGGAATCTATTAGGGAATATATAATATTTTAATTGAAGGTAATTATTAGTATTTATATTATTGAGAATACAAAAAGAAACATATGAGACTAAATTTGTATTTTAAAAATTTGATTAATGTAGAATATATTTCAGTTATTTTTTAGGATTCATTGCAAATTTATTGAGAATATTTATATATATATTACGAAATAGGATACCCCACACAATGGGTGACATGCCATCCCATGTGGATGGCCATGGGATTTGAACCCACAACCGATGGGAGTCATGGGTGGATCACCTAGTACTAGCCTACATGAAGTACATGTTACAATGAATTGTATTTAGTTAAATATTTTAATTGATAGAGGTTATTTTGATTTTAGGGGAAACAATTATCAGAATTATTACCTTATGATATGAAAGGGTTTAGGTGGTTAAGTGATTAATATTGTTTTAGAAGGTGTTAACTATTTTTGGAACCCAATAAGATCATGGTATAAAATATACTATTTTATTTTTCTGATATTGAAAATCTAAATAATATTTTGGAATAATATATGATTTTTTGTGGGCTTATAGTGGTTCATGTAATGTATGGAAATGGTAAGCATATCATAGTGATTAGGTGAATTAGAACTTTAAATTTTCTGAATATGAATTTAAGATAGATAATAATTATTTAGGATACAATATGATCAAATATTTTTATTTTTTATTCAATCATATTGAAGAATATATTTGAGTAATAATATTTATTTTTTCAATTATCTATGTTGAGAATTAGGGTACTACTATTTATCTTTAGTGATTATTTTTTAGAAATTATATTCTCTTATCCAAACCATTTTGGTTTTGGATATTTTATAAATTCGTGAGGAATATATAGTTACATTTTTTGGATTTTATGATTCATTGAAGTCGATTCAAAATCCTGATGCATGAAAAAATCATCTTAAATACTCATCATTTTGGAGAAAAGATGAGTCTGTGGTGGAAATTTAATAATGTAAGAAAGTCTACATGTCATGTAAATGTGTTTCCTTATGTTCATTGTCTATGAAGTAAATGAATTTTTCAAATCATGGGAAATAATTGTGGAACAAAAAATGTTTTCCTAGTACCTACATTTCTGATGCATAAAATGGTCGCTTAGATCATCATAGATTTATAGCCCTATGATTTTTATCTTTATTCTAGATGTGTTCTATACCACACTACATCACAAAGTAACGGTTATATTTCTCTATCATCTCCATGTTTTCCTATATGGAACCTTAGTACGTGTTATCTCAATCTATTTAATACATTCAAATATTTATATAAATTTAGAGGTCTCATTAAATATTTTATTGATATATGATATTTGGAGTGATGTTTTGATATTTCAAACACCTAGTTTTCTATCTTGTGATTAAATTGAGAGGACACAATTTATTGGATGATTGAATATTTTGACAACCTATGAATTTACCAACATTTCAATTTTGAATAACTATTTTTTTTCTAGCTAGCTTTATATGGGACAACTTGTCGACTGTATACTACATAGACATTGAGTTGGAATGAATTAGATGTATTGTCGAGTTTTACCAAACAAAAATATATTATTAATATATTATTATTTAATATAATAAGATATAATAAGATATAATCTAGCAGTTATATTGGATATTATGAGAATTATTAACTAACATATGAAAATATATGGTTGAACTCAATGGTTTCAAATTAATTAATTTTAATATTACAACCCACTGAATATATAACAAATGTTTTAATGAAGAAAAAAAATATTATGCTCACAAAGTCGATTATCATAAAAAATTAAATTAATTATTTTTACTAAATGAACTAAATGAAATATATATTTTATATTTATAACCACATATTATATATTTTCATCAAATATATTTTATGGGTAGAATATAAGAATAAACCAAATATTACCCATAATGACGAATATTTTTATAAAAGTAGTTTCTACCGCATTTTAATAGAGAACATATTTTAAATAAAATATTTGAGACATTTAGATACATTATATGAATAAAAACTAATTAATCAATATCAGGGTACAAATATTTACTTTTGTTTAATTTTTGAAATTTTCCTCTTCAGTTTCATGTTATGATTAATAGTGTAAATTAATAAATTTTATTTGAAATTCAATTTTTTCTTCTAAATAATATATAGTGATAAAATTGATATTTTACTTTTAATAATTTTTCAGATTATTTATTATCATTTATTATAATTTATGTTGTTTGAAGAAATTCTACATTGTTATTTTAAAAATAACAGTTTTATATTTTGAACATATTCAATTTGAAACCCCATTTTCCTTTTTTATAAAGATGATAAATATTAAATTAATTACTGTAACTTATGGGTTTTGAAATGTAAATTTTTTTTCTATATTTGGAATTATACTATCCATATTTAGTAAATAGTTTTCTTTTATTTTTGGACATTATGAATTGTAGAATTAAAAATATGTTTATTTCCCTAGTTAAAGATATTTATGTTAATTATGAAAAAATATAATATTATAAAACTAATGTAACACATAAAAATATTTTGTTGGATTATTATTTTTAATCCCTATAAATTAGGGGATCTTTTATAATGACATTTATTGTCTTTTTTATTAGAATATAACCATCTTGAAATTAAATTCAACTGCAATTCAATTTTATCACTGATGTTATTAAGAAGAGAAATATATTTATTGTGGGGTAATAAAAAATATTAAATGGACAATAAATAATATATATAATGATAAATTGTTTACATAAATTACGGTAATTTTTTATAATTTTTTCGATAAAAGTAATAAAATTAAATAATGACTCAATTGTGATGTAGAAATCTAATAATTACAAGAAAAAAATGAAATGACATTAAAAATATTCTAAAAACGAAATGTGGAAAGAGTTAATGACATCCTAGAAATTTAATGATTAATTTGACATATTAGTATTGTTTGAGAAGTATTTGTTCAAATTATGATTTTTAATATTTTTTATATAAATTCATAAATGTTGACTATTTTCAAATTTGATAGTATTGATATATTAAAATGAATAATATTTAATTAACTGAAATAAAATATCTAAGATTCTAATATTCTGCCGAATAATTGAAATTAGACATAAAATGTCATTCATTTCTTATTTAGCTGTAATTTTTCATTTTAATTTTTTTACATTTAGCATTACTTTATAAAATATATGATATCACAATAAGAGTTGTATGTGTTAAATCAAGATTAAAATAGATTGATAAAAATAAAAAATTGTAAATTTTTTTATGAATATTATTTTAATGTTATCACTTTGGGATCTATTTTCAATTTTAAAATGGAAAATATTTCATGAAAATAAATTATATACTGTTCTATCAATGATACTAAAAAAATTTCACTCTATTTGTATTTAATATCTTTTATGTTTCCACATATATAAAAAATAAGTATATATATAATAATAAATGTATATTATTATCTGAATAGAGTAATTTTCATTATTTAATTTTATTTTTAATTTTTTATATTATTTAATTCTCTTAAATTATTATATAATTTTAAAATAGCATTTATTTAATTCATTGAAAAATAAAATACATTATTTAAAAAGTATTACTCATGATATATTTTGGATGAGTTAATGTGAATAATTAATTTTCTATATCTATAAATCATAATATAGGCATGTAATAGCATAATATTATAATTCCCAATTTTTCTTGTTGTATAAGATGTCAATGTAAATTAATATAATCAAAATTTTACAATAATGATATATTATTGAGTTAATATATTTTCATATATTTTTAATATTCACAATAGGATAAATAATAAAAAATGGGATACTATATAGTCTTATATGTAATACCCTAATCATTTATATGAAATTATAATGATTTGGGATCTATAATAGTCTTATTATATTTTAATTGTTTATATAATTTCAAAAAGTACCCCTCACTATTATTATAAAAAGGCACCACATCCTTCACTTCCACACAAAAATGTAATCCATGGATCAATTCTAACCACTAACCATTTCTCTTCCAACATCCTTAATTACATTCTAGATATACCAGTCCTTAAAAAAGACCTACCCCATTTCACATAAGAATATATTAAATGTATGATATCATCACACATGCATACATAAATCATGATATCTCCATGACGTGAGTGGATTCATTTTCCATATTCAGCATTCAATAGTAGATCTAAAAATGTATTCAATGGTTAAATAAGATATTTATTAAATTAATATCATTCTATAGATATTTTATATATTACCTATGAATAGTTATTTTGACTTTCAAGGAAAAACATGCATAGGAAAATAAAGCATTTAACACACATGAAATATAATCAACAAATTAGTGAGTAAATAATATAAAATATTCATAAAAAATATCCTAAATTTATATATGGTTTTGGTATAAGATATGTACATTCATAAAACTATTATTTTAGATGTTAAATAATATTAATCTGAATGAATAATATGTTATGTGATTTTGGTCTCACATTTATTTATATTGGACAAATGCCTTATACACTACTTATTTAGTTTTTGTGGTGTATATAGTAAACATTAATGCATTTTATGAATAATATTATTATTTATATGGTAATGTAATATAATTATAATTGTTCTTCATTGGATAATATGATTCAAGTAATTATAATTTGTTATGTTCTTATTTTACAATTTTATTGTTATTCAAGACTGTTTTTATTTAAATATCCTCTGGTGGATATATTACTTCAATGATAGTATTTTATTAACATGATTTTAAAAAAGTTTTTACTATTTTATAAATATTAGATAATGTAATTTTACACACTGTTTACATTCTTTAAACATTTTAAATGGAATCATCTTATTGTTTTTCAAATTAAAATACATTATGACATTGATACAAAAGTAATAATAATTTTTTAAAATGTATGTCATGAACATAATTTCCATACATCATCAAACTATGTTTTTTAATGATTTATTTAATATTTTAATAGGTTATTTCAAATAAAATATTTTTTTTCTAAATGGGAATCCTTTCAAATAAATTATTAGCAAGTTGTATGATATTTTCAACCTACTATTTACCTCAAGGAGATAAATGTAATATTCACCACTTACCTCTTTTGTGTGGTGTATCTACAACCCCCTTTGATATATAATATAATGAATATCTTTATCTTTGACATTGTAGAACTATTTTTTAGGTATTCCTAATCCCCTCTTTATTATCATGTTATGGTTGGGTCTTATTTGGGGTTGTTTCAGGTTGAAAAACATTAAGTTTTTTAAAAATTCAGGGCTAGTACATGAATGGGGAATGTTTTCGCAAACCATGAAATCCTTCATGGGAAATCATGAAAGCCAAAGATTTGGGTTTTTCATTATTGGAACTAGTATTTTTAGAAAATGCACCCTCTTAGGAGAATCTATAGGGCTCATTTAAAGGAGTTCATGGAAAGGCCAAATAGTTTGGGAAACCCGTGTGGATATTCCTCGAAAAACATGAACAATAATTCATTAATTCAAATATATAATGTGAGAATCCCAAGCCCCCCATGCTAGGTCATAGAAAAAGATATCATGAACCCATAAAATTTCTTCTACATTGGGAGCACCCAATAGTATTTCTTAGCTCCCAAAATCCCACTTTAATGAAATTATAAGCTTAAAAACATCAATAATTCTTGTTATAGTTAGTTTTTTCACCTATTTCTATATATCTCACTAACAATCCTCTCGAACATATGTTTTTGTGGATCGTCATGTTGTTTTTTGGATCAAACACCCTCTTATTTGGGATCTTAAATGATGTGTTTGTCCCTATTTTTCAGATTCCATAATCATCATTATTTATTGACAAATCTTTATTCGGATTTGGCGAATTCAGATATATTAATCCGTATGCATGTGGTTCTGTCATGATTATTGAATTTTGTTAACTCTAAATTGATTTATATAATTTAAATTGTTTATTATTAATCATGAATATATATTACAATTATATGGAATTCATTTATTTTTTTGGAAGAAATAAAATTTCATTGAATTGGGGGTTTAAAAAGGGACCTTGAGACAAAATTTTTAAATTACACAATTCTATTTAATTGAGGTATGTTTTTTAGAATTAGTGATATTTAAATTATTTTATTTAAAAAAATTAAATGGTATGATGGGTATTTTTTGAATTCCCTGATTCCATTGTATTTATAGATTGTTGTGAAATTGATGGAATTTTTTTGAAAGTAAATTATTTTATTTAATTATTAATGTTAATCATGAAAACTAATTGTGAATTAATTTTTAATTTTACTTGAGAAAAATGGATTCATATTCATTTTATAGAAAATATTGTGTTTTATCATGGAAAAGGGATGTTTTTGAATTAAACACTACTTTAGTGTTTAAATAAAAATTACAATTTTTTGAAATGGGGGAATGAGATTTAACTGTATTTTAGAAATGCTTAAAAAACTATCTATCATTTAATTTTACATGAGCATATGAAAGACATAAATTATAGAGAGTTATTTAGAAAAACACACTAGGATTGATTTTCTCAAACCATAGATTAACACATTACAACACTATAAAATAATGTATAACACATTTTACCTCCCTAATGGGAAATAGTTAATCCCACTCATTTCATTGTTATGGGTCATTTGTACACATTACAGTTTATCACATATGTTTGTGAGGACCCCATAAATTAGAATTATCATACCTCTTGGTAGATGACAATGTTTCTTGATTTCTAATATATGAGATGTAAATGTATTCCCATCTTTCTGTATAATTTAAATTCCTTGTGAATTTATATAAACTATTAACGATAAAATTTTTTTTAAGCTATTCGTGTGAATCACCAGTTGTTTTAAAAGAATCTTCATCATTATAAATATAAAGCATGAATTTCAAACAAATAAATTTGAAATGGAATAAAATTTAATTTAAAAAACTAAAGAATATAATTTGGTTCATTTCATATTGTCAACTTATTAAGGAATCCATTGTGATACCCTATTGAGATTTTAGCCCACACCCTACCTATGTATTTGGGTGTTTGTAGATTATCTCCAAACAGGTTTGACCAGGGTTAAACAACTACTAAGAGGTTTATATATCTACTAATATGTGGACTTTGTGAGTTGTTCCCTTTGGGACATGGGTTATATTATATTCGGTTTTAGTGGTGATTTTTTATAGGGTTTTGGGTTTTCATACATTTTTACACTTCGGTACACGTCTCCTAGTGGATTTTATTTTGAATACATGCTGATTTTTTTATTCATTTTCAATGCTTGTGGTAAATTTATTCCCACATTAATTTTGTATGATAAAATGTTATACTCAACAACCCATGGGTATTGGGAATTACTTTTAGGACATTGATGTACTTTCTTGGTTATCGAGATAACATTTTACCCATGATGGTTCATGGAAATGCGGTATCGAATGACTTGATTGATCTCAATTTCATGGAGTAAGTACACATTGTTAAATATTTTGAGGACAAAGGAGGGAGTTGCTATTTTTTGTACAACTAGATCTCACCTTAACAATGATTATTTCACCATTGGGGTTTATGGAAGTATATATAGATTATTAGTTGTAGTATTTTTGCTCATTTTGATTTGGAAGGGATTTAAATCCAAATCATGTTTTCTATCTGTTGGAATTTATCTCCCTAGTTTCACTATTTCAGTGTTAATCTGATTTTTTACTTATTGTATGCTGATGTTGTGTAGATTCAACCATCTATGAAGACATGCAGATGGGATCCTAGAAGAATCTTCTATTCAACAATAAAATTAAAATCCTCTAGTAGACCAAAATATTGTTGAAGATATTTTTTGTATTGTATTTGATTTTGGACATGCACAACCTCTAGTTCTAATTAAGGTTCATATTATGGAACATCAATGGGGTGTTTTGGTAGAAAATGTTCTGAAATTCCTTCCCTAGAAGCCACCACTATTCAATGTCTCAAATGAACATCAAGAGAATGAGGAATGCATGAGAACAATAGAATGTTTTTTTCGTTCTGGGATACACCAAAAAAAATTAAGGATGATTTATTCCAAATTATTGCTATAAGGAATGAGAAAGAGATGGTGATAAAAATAGTGAAGGAAAAGATGCATGTGGGATTTGAGTGGAAGCAATTCAAAAATCTTTTCACCAGCCATTTCTATATAAACTCTTTGAAATTGTATGTGGCTATGAAAATTTTCATACATGTCATGTTGATAGGATCTCAACTGACTATGCCAGTAGTTTTTATGAGATTATGCATGTCACACCTGATATTGTTTCGATTGACAAGATGAAGGCCCAAATATTCGATTTGGGACAATGTCAGGAAATTAGTTATCTAGTTTTCCTACTAATGATATCCTCTTAAGATAATGTGCCAGTTTGATTGCTCATTGTTCAAATTTATATGTATATAAAATCATGGTTATATGAAGTTTCATTCACTCATAGTGGATGCAAAAATTCATTCCAAACAAATTTGATGAATTATCATCCTCATGGTGGTTCTTGAGAGAATGTTCTTTAAAATCCACATGTAGTACATGAAATATTCATATTTATTTTCTACATGTGTGTCAAGATGGGGGATTCTATGAGTGTTTTCACCGGGGATCCCAAGGTATGCATTTCATGTGGATTCTTAAGACTCCTATAGTAATTGTAACTGGTATATTATAATATTTATTGTAGAACATGATCATCAGATCCTTCTATAATTTTTAATAAATAAAAATGTTCACATGTAAAATGGATTCATCCATAGGCATCTAGAATGACGCTTCTTCAAATGGTAGAAGAGTATCAGGATGATGGATATACAGGTGTCAGGACTATGAGATCCACCAACACTATGACTTCATCATTAGTGACTGGATAATATGATACTGTTGAATCTAATTTGTTTATTTCCTCCCATGTTGTTAATAATCCAGACATTTTCATGGAGGTGTTAGCTTATGTTATGAATATTATTACACCTCATGGTACAATGAGATATTGGGGTATTCATAGTCCGGCTAGGGTCTTCTCTCTATCATATGTTGATAATTCTTGGATTTTTTTAGTTCTTATCTTGTAACCACTTGACATCATATTCATGATGGTTTGGACGATTTCCAATAAATTTTTGATTGATTGTTATCTTTGATCGGTCCCCTTCACTACACCTAGTGGTGTGTGTCATGTTATTTAAGATTAATGGACCCTAATTTCATGTAGATTTTTAAATTATTATATGTTTTTGGGGAGAGTGATATCTATGATTTATTTTGATATGGTGTGGTGATCATGGTGTAGTGATCTCCCTCCATTTGACATCGAGTTCCATAAATTGTTCCCTACAAACATTACTGGATTGCCAACGGAATGGGTGGCAGAGTTATGTATTGACACAGTTCTTAGTACTCATCTAGTCTCTATATCTTATTACCACATCAACAGAGATGAAATTAAATATTTAAATACTCATTTAGATATTTATCTCGATAAATAATTTATACACCCATGTGTGTCACCATTGGTGACAACAGGTTTCTTTGAAAATAAATTTGATCGTACTGTTTGCCAATGGGTTGATAACAAAAAGCTCAATCGAGTGATGATAATGATCAAGTATCCATTCCCATGGATTTTAGATCTGTTTGATAATTTGAAATGATTGAAGTGGTTATCAGGGATTAATCTTCTTATATTGTTACCATCAATTGAGGATAGAAGAATATGATATTCATAAAACTATCCTTTGGAGCATGGATGACCATTATGAGTGCCATTTCATTACATTTCGTATAATAAAATCAACTATAACCATTATATATTTAATTAAAATGATTTTCATGCAGTATACCAATATTGTCTTTGTAATATTTGTGCAAGAAAGTATTTTTTATCGAATTTTATAGGGGAACATGAGCATCATATAAGAATTGAATTATGTTTTTTGAGAAATCATTTACATTATTCCAATCTTTCAAAATGATATTTTTGTATTCATGAAGGTATGTTCTTGGGAGATGTGGTCTAGTATCCAGGGATATCCCATGATCCTTAGAAAGTGAAGACTGTTATGACATAGGAGAAACTAAAAATTGTTTTCAAGATTCATAGAATATTGGGTCTAGCTGGATAATATCACCAGTTCGTTATGGTCATCCTAAGTATGGATTCATCAATTATTTATCAAACAATAATGGGAGTAAATTTTTCATGGGATGATAAATTCCAGATTTTATTGTTGTTATAAAATATTTTATAAATACTACACAATTTTTGACCCATCCAGAGGGTGGGAAGGGATATGAAAACATTTGTGATGCATTAGTTTATAGTATGAGATGCTTCCTTATAAATGATGATCTTGTTGATTCCAATGAATCTCATCATTATAGGAATCATGAGAATAATTATATGACCCATTTCCGTAAACATTCTTGTTTGACAAACATGATTAAAATTTTTCTAAATTACCTTAATGGGTGAAGGTTTACCATGTTGACTGGCTATAATAGCTTCAGTTATATCATCTATCAAAATTATTTCAATATATACTAGAGGCACTTGTGGAATACCTTCAATCAATTTAATTTTACATCACATATACCTCATGGAATAGGAATTTCATCACTGATTCATTGAGCAAGAAAAATCTAACCCATGTAGTTAAATAATCATTGGAAGAGTGCAATGTGATGGGTATCTTTGAATAGTTGAATAATGGAGTCATGGAATATGGGGTCATAATTTCTCGGTAAAATTATTAGTTGGAAACCACACTTCTCGAATTGAATCTCTAGGAGATACATATTGATTATGGGTGTCACGACTTGTCCTCGGGGCCCGTGCCATGACTACCCCAATGCCGCCTTCCATAGGCCAGAGGCTGACGACTAGCAACAAAGGCATAAATCCCTATACTGGGAAGGAATTGGCTTTATAGAAGAAAACAAACACAACCGAGTACACAACTGAATTAAGAACAAAGTAAAACTGTATAAAAAATTATGCGCTGAAAAGAATGAGGCCGAAAATACACACCCAACAGTAATCACAATACAACTGAAAGACTAGTACAATAGTAGAAAAGTATAGTAGCAACCACTGAGTCGTCCTTCGGGAGTCCCACCTGAAGGGTGGGTACATATGGTCTCCTCGGCACCTCGGGTCTGTCCATCCACTACATGTACGTCTCGCCAAGTGGTCCACCTACGGGTACCGTCCAACTCTACAAGTCTCTACCATGATCAGTGTTGTCTGTCGTCTGCATTCAACACAACATAGTACGGGCATAGGCTGTGCAGGGGTGAGAATAAAGATACTCAGTAGGGACCCCATAACCCTCGAAGGTCTCCAAGAATCCATGAAGGATAATCCACAAAATGAATGATACAATCACGTTGTATCAACCAACTCTACTTAGGTATATGCCCATACATATACCTAAGTCATCAATCCCAGTTCAGCTACAGCTCTCGAGACCATGTACAACCCAATCCACATAGGAAACATGTCAATCTCATCGATGAAAATGATTCAAAGTCAGGACTCATATCACACAGGTATACATCTTTCGTAAAGTGATAAAGATGATCAGACGTATTCACTGATTCATCTAAGCTGTCAGACCCACGTAAGATACTAGACCAGCTAAGCGGTCAGACCCACGTAGGATACTAGACCAGCTACTCTGTCGGACCACGTAGGATACTAGAACAGAATTCAAACTTTCGAACCCACATAAGATACAAGAAACGTAGTCATAGTAATCAAACCCACGGGGATTCTAGTATGGTAGTCGTCGTCACCGAAGCCATGGAAGATTCTAGTATGGTAGTCGTTGCAGTCGCAGCCTGCTCTAAGGTTCCTGCACATAGAACACTCGAATCCAGGAGGGTCTGCTCATCGAGCATAGGGGTCATCAAATCAACTATCATGAAGTCTAGATTTTATGTACCCCGAAGATCTGTCTCGCCAATGGAACCCAATGAGACAGATGCCATATCAATTGGACTCCCAGTCTGAGAGATATTGGACTTTTCTTTCCAGGGGCCAGGTTGGAAATAAAATCATTCCAAACCTGATCGTCTTCCAAAGTGATACAAAACTAACATAGAGTAACGAAAAATAACCTCTTTGTCACTGGGGTCCCAATGTCGCAGACGACGCATCGATCTGACTCACGGTCTTTATGTTATTCATGTTTATGTGAAAACATGCCCGACCTGTTAAGCCCAGTGGGCTGGAAGGTTGGCCCGACCAGATTCAGCAGGTTCGACCCAGCAGAGGGTTGGAATAGCCCAATGAAGCACACTATCCTACCCAAGGGGCACGGACCAGCACGAGGGGGCGCGTCCCGGTCCGGCAGGGCGCGACTCAGCCCCGCGCGGTGCGGCGTGGCCCGACGCGGCACGGTGCGGCCCAGCCAGCCACGGCTCGACCCAGCTAGCTGAGCGCTGCGGGGGGGGGGGGGGGGGTGGCGGGGGGGCATTTTCCCAAATCGGTGGTTCCAAGTGGGGATGCCCTCTTTTCAAGTCGGCTGAAGCCGACCGGTCCTCCCAGCGCAAGTGGCCTACACGGGCGGGCCGCTGTCCTTCGGCGTGACACCTTCAGGTGCTATAGTTCCTTAATCTCGGCCGGTTGACGAGCTGGCTGGTTCCCCGCCAAAGCGGCCCGAAGAGCATGGGTTGCAGTTCTCTACAGTTAGGTTCCCCTTGTGGCGCTGCGGTCTCCCTTCAGCCTAGCCAACTTCTGTCGGCTGGTTCTTCATCGGCCAAGAAACCTGCTGTTGGAGGCCGTAGTTCATGCGCACACGGCCGGTGCACAACCAATTTCTTTTCTCATCACCACCTTCCCAACATGGTCTCTGTCGCAAATAAAAGAAACTATGGAGGGTCTTCGGGCCTTGTGTGTTCGGTCTGCGCCGTCCACCTTAGATGGTATCAACCGGTCGATGACAATTTAGAAAATTGAACAATGAACAAGGTACAAATTATTAACATAAAATTGTACAAACCCCCACCTCTCAATAAGGTTTGCGTTAGTTGGGCTTCATGGAAGACGACATCGCGGGGAGACGGCATCAACTCATTGACTTTGGGGAAGAAGGAGTCTAGGATGGTGCGTCGTTGGCATTCCTTGTGGGTGGCTCCTTCCCCTTTGGCTTGGCCGATGTTCGAAGGAGATGATCATCATTCTTTGATGGTTCTTCGTTGGAAGAATGAAGCTCTTCTAATTCTCCAGAGGTTCCCCCACCAAAAAATATTTTCTATACCAATATTAAAATAGACTTCCCCAACTTTAATGAAATTACAACCAATTAAAAATAATTCAAAAAGAACAATTGACACCCAAATTAATTAAATAGATTAACTATTTTGGTTGGGACAATTTATGAGAGGAGGTGGCCTCATAAATGCTTCGGAGGTGGAGTGGTTCCACATTAATGAGGGGAGGAATTAAGGGTGGATAAGGGGAGATAAAAAGGTTAGGGCTCATGGGGACCTACCTCCAAAATATCCTCTCAAGGGAGGTTATGTGGGTGTGGGCCCCACCTATAACTCCCCTTGGGAGGGAATAACTAACATCCATAAATAAAATTGTGTAGTACAAATATTATTTATTTTATTCTAAATCCCCAAATATTAACTCTCAACCTGTATAATACGAAACTATGGTAAAGGTCCCGTTAAGTGAATTTTGGCACTACGAGTTCATTTCTGTCCTCATATTTCAATTCCGAGAACCGGTTCAAAAGATAGAAAACCCCACATGTACGTTTGCTGAACATATTAGAAACAAACTTCAGAAATTGATTTTGGGAACAATGTGCCTCGGAATCAAGTGCTGTCAGAAAACTCAGACTCGTATCATGCCAATGTATTTAAGAATGAAAATTTCCTTGAAATTTATGGGTCTTTAATTTACTCCCACCATAGGGAATTACATCCCAATAATGATAAAACACACACAAGGGAACCATAATGGGGTAATGTACACGGATATGTGCCTCATTTTCCCAAGTGCTCTCCTATAGGTTCTCATGCTACCAGCGATTGCACACCAAAGGAATCGACCACCCAGGTAGGAAATGCTCCTGTTGACCATCAATCTCCTCCAAGACCTCAATAAATGTTTCTTTGTCATCGATATCCAGTTCCCCGTGATCGATTATGTGGTTCGGGTCATGCACATATCTCCTCAGCTGAGATACGTGGAAGACATCATGTACCTGATGAATCTGAGGTGGAAGGGCCAGGCAGTAAGCCACCTCGCCTACTCTTCTAAAGACATTGAATGGTCCGATGAATCGAGGAGACAAGTTTTCACCTCAGAAAAATATCCATATACCTATTGAGGTGATACCCGTAGGAAATCGTGGTTACCATCCTCAAACTCTAGTGTTCTTCGTCTCATATCAGCATAAGACTTTTGTCTCCTCTGTGCAATTTTCATCTGCTCCTGGATGATCTGCACCTTCTAAGTCATATCATAAACCATCTTTGATCCTACAAGTGCTGAATCCCCTGGGTCAGTCTAGCACAGAGGTGAATTGCAATGTCGTTCGTACAATTCCTTGTAAGGAGCCATCCCGATGGTGGAGTGGTAGCTATTGTTGTACGCAAACTACACTAAGGGTAAATGTTCATCACAACTTTGACCAAAGTCGAAGACACATGCACATAGCATGTCCTCGAGAGTCTGCATGGTCCTCTCAGTCTAGCCATCCTTTTAAGGATGGAAGGCAGCACTCATACATAGTTGTGTCCCAAATACCTCCTGTAACCCCTTCCAAAGCCGAGAAGTAAACTGAGCATCTCGATCAGAGACGATAGACGATGGCACTCCAGGAAGCCATAAGATCTCCTAAACATATAGGCATCCCAAGATCTCTACTAATACCTGCTCTTGGATCGGTAGGAAGTGGGATGACTTGGCGAGTCGTTCTATGATCACCCAGATAGAGTCGTGTCCAGTAGATATGCGTGGAAGCCTTGTCAAGAAATCCAAAGATATCCCATCCCACTTCCACTCTTGGAAATCTAAGGGTTGTACCAAGCCTACCGGTACTTGTTTCTCCACAATCACCTGCTGACAGGTATGGCAACGTGAGACAAATTATGCTAAAACCTTCTTCATACCCGGTCACCAATGATGTCGTCTGAGGTACAGATACATATTCGCCACTCTAGGATGTACCGATAGAGGGGAAGTGTAGGACTCCCTCAGCACATCCTCCTGTAATGAGACTTGTACAATGGTACGTCCCCTGAAGAGGATGAAGTGCTCTCATCCTTCATAAAACCCATCAGTTGCCTACACTTAGGATATCTGAGCACGACACGTCTCACAGTTCACGTCTCCATGCTATGCCTCCCTGACTCGCTGAAGTAGAGGAGTAGTGACAGTGAGAGACTATATAAATTCTTCTCCATCTCTATCCACAAAGGATATCTACTATCTGGCTAGCTGATTTGTCACATCTCCTAGTAGCTGTATACCTGACCTCTTGCTTAGAGTATCTGCTACTACATTCCCCTTCCCCGGATTATAGACTATCTATAAGTCATAGTCCTTAGGGAACTCAATCCATTGACGTTGTCTCACGTTCAGGTCCTTATGTGAGAAGATATACCTGAGACTCTGGTGGTCACACTAGACTGTAAAGTGTTCTCCCATAAGATAGTGCTGCCAGATCTTCAATGCGAAGACCAATAATGCTGACTCTAGGTCATGGGTAGTGTAGTTCTGTTCATGCTATCTCAATTTCTGTGAACCATAGGCGATCAATGCTCGTTCCTGCATGAAGACACACCTGAGTCCCGTCCCTGATGCGTCGTAGTAAAATATGTACCCTACTCCTTCCTCCGACATCCTTTAGATGGGCACACTAGTCAATCTCTTCCTCAGCTCCTGGAAGATCTACTAGCATCTCTTTGACTACACAAAGGGTTTCCCCTTCTTCATCAATGATGAAAGCGGTGCTGCAACCCTGGAGAAGCCTGGCACAAATCTCCGATAGTACCCAGCCAGACCTAGGAAACTCCACACCTCCTTCACACTCCTAGGTGTCTCCCAATCATGTACTTCCTCAATATTCAGTGGATCCACTACAACTATAGCCTCTGAGAAGACTTGTCCTAGAAAGTGAACCTCTCGAATCCAGAACTGGCACTTCGAGAGCCTACCATAAAGTCGGTAGTCTCAGAGTGTATCTAGTAAAACCTACAAGTGGTAGGCATTCCCCTCCTCAGTAGTCGAGTAAATCAGTATGTCTTCGATGAAGACTATGACAAAATGATCGAGTTAAGGCTGGATGATCCTATTCATGAGACTCAGGAACACTGCTGGAGCAGCGGTTATGCCGAAGGGCATAACCAAGAACTTGTAGTGGACATACTGACACATGAAGGTCGTCTTCTGCATATCCTCATCTAAAACTCTGATCTAGTGATATCCTGACCTGAGGTCTATCTTTGAGAACCATAATGCTTCCTTGAGATGATCAAATAGGTCACCAATCCTTGGGAGTGGGAACTTGTCCTTCACGGTCACCTGATTCAGGTGATGGTAGTTGACACACAGTCGCAAGGTCCCATCTGCCTTCTTGGAGAACAAAATGTTATAAGCCCAGTGTGAAACACTGGGTCAGAGAAATCTCATACCATGAAAGTCCTCTAGATGTACCCACAGCTCATGAAGCTCGTCAAGAGACATCTTATATGATGGAGTAGATATTGGTGTTGTATTAAGGTATAGGTCTATGTATAAGTCTACCTCCTTACGAGGAGGTAGTCCTGGAACGTCTTTAGAAAAAAGGTTCGCATACTAATCCAACACAATAGGAAAACTTGGACTCCACACATCAACTAATCTGAGGATGAGACTAGCCAAATGATGTGTGATCGGCTTTCCCCACTTCTGCATAAGTCTATCCTGCATTGCAAAGGCTCCCTTCTCGCCAGTGAAGGTGAACCTGGTCCCATCCGTGCGGAAACAACACACTTTGTGCCTAATATAGTCGATCTAGGCAAGGACTGTAGATAATAAGTACATACCTAAGATGAATTCTTAAGGCCTCGATGCTGCCACATGCAGATCTCAGCCAAAGCTCTCGCCTCCTAGAGTATGCTCACACTGCGGGCACTAGTTCAAAATTTTCGAGTCTGCTCCCGTAGGATTCTGTAGCCATAAGGATCGAGAAAACAGATCTACTGGAATCTCCAATCTCCAAAAAAGGGCATCCGTAATAAAATAATGACTCGATATTATGTCAATAAGTACAATAGCAAGGGTGGAGTTGACACAGATAGTACCTCGAATAATCTCATGTGCTCCATGGTTGTAGGCCTTGACTGCCTGGAGCTGAGCCTACCTTAGTCTGCTAGCTCCCTGTGTTCAGGGAGGACCTCCTAGTGTTGTTGGTGGTAGAGCCTCAAAGAATCATCCACCACCCACTACTCGGCTAGCTCCTCTGCCTCGTCCACCTGCTCCCTGTAGACCGCCACTACTCGGCCATCTCCTCTTCCTCGTCTGCCTGCTCCTCTACCTCGTCCTCCTGATCCTCTGTCGGGGAGGTCCCTCTTCAATCTGTTGCCCATCTGCATGGCAGTTCAGGAAGTCCCAAGAAATGTGACCCTACCGCCGCATGCATAGAACTAGCTGCTACTCGTATAGATGGCTTTGTTCCGTGTGCCCCGCACAACTGAACATCTATCCCAAGGTTGCCCACCTGATGGCCTGGTCCACTTAGACCTCTTCGATATCTGTCTACTTCTAGCTGAAGATGACTCCCCTACGTGTTTCCATATGGTGGGTCTCGCTAATGGCGTCATCTCAGCAAGAAATCTCTCCACAAGAAGGGACCACTCCAGCACTCCTACCTAAGTCAGAATGATGAGAGATAACATCGAAGCCCTGATCTCTTGTCAGAGTCCCTGCTCAATGGTTCGAGCCTGGGAGAATTGGTCCCGTACCATGTGCATGGAATTTCTCGAAAGGTCAGTAAACCTCACTGAGTATTGAGCTACTATCTTGCAGCCCTGCTGCAGATAAAGAAACTCTTGAATCTGCACTGCATGAAGGGTGGATGAAACTAACTCTGAGTGGAAGAGACTCTCGAAATAAGTCTAGAGTAGAGATGCCTCATCATGGACCGGGAGCATCAAACTCGACCATCAACCTACTGATGCGTGCAGGAGACTCGCAGCAAGGATCATCATAAGGTCAGTTGGTGTCCCTACTAATATGAAAACCCAGACGACAGGCTCCAGCCAATCCTGAGCTGCCTGAGGGTCCATCTCTCTGTGGAACATGGGCGGCCTCCGGCACTAGAAGACATGTAGCGCACTCATGAGTCGTGCACTCTCTACTGCTGGGGTTGGTGGTATCGGTGGTCCAGTGGGTAGTGGTACCACCAGTTCCTCCGCTGTGATGGGGCACTGCACAAAGGCCTCATCGGTCATCGGGATACCATCACGCACGTACCTCAGAACCCTAGATGGCTACCTTCATGGGGCCATCCTGAAAAGAAATAGGTGTGTCATGTCCAAACAGTATACCTGGTGAGCTGACACAAATATAATCCAAAGATAACTTTTTAATCACACATGCAATCAGTGTTTTTGTGCAATGAGTCGGAAATCGGAGGTCAGGGTCCTGGTCTATGGATACGTCAGCTGCTGCACCAACATTGGACTCCTTGGACTTCTAACCACACTCAATACTCTGAACGCTATTGCTTCATAGTAAGATAGATGAGAGACCTATGTTCTATGGTAGAACCGACTCCTCTAATACCAATTTGACACGACCCATCCTCGACGCCCGTGCCATGACTACCCCAATCCCGCATTCCATAGGCCAGGGAATGGCGACTAGCACCAAAGTTGTAAATCCATATAATAGGAAAACATTGCCTTTATATAATTAAACAAACACAATAGAGTACAAAACTAAAGTAAGAACAAAGATAAACTATATAAAAAAGTAAGTGTTTAAAAGAAAGGGGCTGGAAATACAAGCCCAACAGTAAGAACAATACAACTGAAAGACTAGTACCATAGCAGTAAAGTAAAGCAGCAACCACTGAGTCATCCTCTTGGAATCCCACCAAAAGGGTTTGTACAGATGGTCTCCTCAATACCTCAGGTCAGTCTGTCCACTCCGTGTACATCTCTCCAAGTGGTCCACCTCCAGGTACCCTCTATCTCTAAAAGTCTCTACCATGATCATTGCTATCCGTCATCTGCATCTATCACAACATAGTACGGTTATATCTTGTGCAGGGGTGTGTATAAAGATACTCATTAGGGACCACGAGACCCCCTAAGGTCTCCCAAAATCTACAATGGATAAACCACATTAGGAATTATACAATCATGAAGTATCGACGCACACTACTTAGTTATATGCCCATACATATACCTTAGTCATCAATCCCAGTTCGACCTCAACTCTCGATCCCAAGTACAACCCAGTACACATAGGATAGAAGTCAATCTCATCGATGATAATTATGAATGTAAAGACTCATATGACACAGGTATACATATTTCGTTAATTGATAAAGATGATCTTTTGTAGTCACTAATTCATCCAAGCTGTCGGACCCACGTAGGATACTAGTCTAGCTAAGCTATTAGACCCACGTAGGATGCTGACCAGCTAATCTGTCGGACCCATGTATGATACTGGAAGATAAGTCAAACTGTCGGACCCACATAGGATACAGGAACAATAGTCATTTCCATCAAACCCATAGAGTATTCCAGTATGGTAGTCGTCATTGCTGAAGCCACGAAGGATTCCAGTACCGTAGTTTTTGCTGCCGCAGCCAGCTCTAGGGTTCCCGCACACATCACGATCAATTATGGGAGGGTCTGCTCCTAGATCATTGGGGGTCGTCACAACAACTATCATGAAGTCTAGAGTTTATTTACCCTAAAGATCTGACTCGTCAAAAGGAACCCAACACGATAGAGTCCATGTCAATTGGACTCCTTTTCTGAGAGATATTGGCTTTTCCATTCTAGGGGCCCGGTTGGAAATAAGCTCGTTCCAAACCCGACCATTTTCCAAAGTCATCCAAAACTCAATTATAGTAACACAAAAGGACCACTTCGTTGCGAGGGTGCTAATTCCGTAGACGGAGCATCGATCAGACGTGCGACCTTTATGTTATTCACATTTAAGTGAAAAAGGGCTCGGCCCGATAACCCCAGTGGGCTAGCAGGTCGGCCCGACCTGATTCGGTGGGTCCGACCCAGAAGAGGGTCGGACCGGCCTGGTGAAGCACAAGGTTTGTCCTGAGGGGCATGGCCCGGCCCTCCACAGCGTGGCAAGGCCCGGCCGACCTAGCGCTGCCGGTGGGGGGGGGCAGTCTACCGAACTGGCGGTGCCAAGCGGGGAAGCCCTCTAGTCTGGCCGGCCGAAGATAGTCGGTCTTCCCTGCGCGGGTAGCCCGCATGGGTAGGCCATGGTCCTTCGGCGTGAAACATGTGGGTTCCGCAACTACTTCATCCCGGTAGGCTGACGAGTCTGCCGGTTCACCGCCGAAGCGGCCTACAAAGCGCGGGCCACGGTTCTCTGCAGTGTGGTGCCCCTTGTGCGCCACGGTCTCCATTCGGCTCGCCCGAAATTATCCATCCGGTTTTTCATCAGCCAAGCGGACCATGGTTGCGGGCCATAGTTCTTCTGCAAGTGGTCGGCACGCGGTAGCCACCATCGCTCATCGCAACCTTCCCAACATGGTCTCCATCGCAAATAACATAAACTAAGAAGGGTCATTGGGCAGTGTGTGATCGGTTTGTGCCCTCCTCATTAGGTGGTATGAATTGGCCGATGATAATTCAGAAAATTCCATAATGAATGGGATACAAATTATTCACTTAAAATTCTACAAACCCCTACCTCGTAATAAGGTTCATGGTAGTCGGGCATCATGAAAGACGACATCTCTGGGAGACGGTGTCAACTCGTTGACGTTGTGGAAGAAGGGTCCAAGGATGGAATGTCATCAGCGTTCCATGCCGGTGGATCCTTCTCCTATGGCTTGCCCAAGTTTTGAAGGATAGGATAGTCTTTCTTTGGTTGTTCTTCATTTGAAGAAAGAAGCTCTTTTAACTCTCCAGAGGTTCCCCCACCAAATAATATTTGCTATGCCAATATTAAAATAGACTTCTCCAACTTTAATGAAACACTATCCAATTTGAAATAATTCAAATGAACTATTGACACATAAATAAATTAAATTAGATTAACTATTTGGGTTGGCACAATTTATGAGAGGAGGTGGCCTCATAAATGCTTGGGAGGTGGATAGGTTCCACCTTAATGAGTGGAGGAGTTAAGAGAGGTTAAGGGGAGATGAAATGGTTAGGGATGGTGTGGGCCCCACCTCACAAATATCCTCTCATTGGAGGTTATGTGGGTGTGGTCCCCACATCTAACTCCTCTTGGGAGGAAATAAATAACATCCATAAATAAAATTGTGTACTAAAAATTTTATTTATTTTATTCTAAATCCCCAAATATTAAATCTTAACCAGCATAAAACGCAACTGCATTAATGGTCCCCATAAGAGAATATCGGTGCTGCGAGTTCATCGGTGTGCTTGAATGTCAATTCCAAGCACCGATTCAAAAGATACAAAAACAAGCATGTACGTTTACGGAACATACCTGAACAGAACTTCATAAATTGATTCCGAGCACACCGGGCCTCAGAATCAAGTTTCGTCAGAAACCGCAGAGTCGTAAAATTCCAAACTATTTATGAAAAAGAATTTTTTGGAAAATTATGGGTGTTTACAATGGGTTCAATATCATTAAAGAATCTCTTTATGGTGGAGAGAATTTTTCTTAGTGGTTGTTCTCCCATGATGTTAGTCTATATTATTAAAATCACTGTTTTTTGATCTGTTACAGTTCTAGAATGATTCGATGGTGTATTTCCATAATTACTAGGGGGATATGAATATAGGGACCATAAAGAAGATCTAAAATATATGGTGTGAGTTATGGTTTCTAGGTATGAGACGTGACATTGCTAATTTTTTCAATCATTTTTATATATAGAAATTGGTTATAGATGCGAACTAGAAACCTTTAGTTATTCTTCATCCACTACCTATGACTACAAGGAAGTGGGATGAGATCTCTATGTATATTTTGGCCGAGTTTTGAAATAGCCATAAAATGAATAATTTGATATGGGTTATAAATGATTCATTTACTAAATTGGATCAAATTATATTCATTCATGATAAAACCAAATTTATAGATTTTGAAAATCCATTTGTAAATGATATTTTTCATTTTAGTGGAGTTTTATTTTCTATAGCCTTTTATAGGGGTCTTTATATCAATTTATATTTTCGAGAGGACTTCAATATGAACTAGGATATCATATTTATTTTAGTATGACATACCATCCATATTCGGATGGCTAGACAGGTAGAGTTGTAAAAAAATTTGGGACCTTTGTTGTGATTTTATTATCAACATTGGGGGGGATTGGATGATGATTTCGTGCATTGGAATTTTAAAAATACTATTTTTACCATAAAATGATTTGAATGGATCCTTTTGATTTGTTTTTTGACTGGCCTTACACATATCCATTTTGGTTGTTTGAGATTGGTGAATGTTCATGAGATGAACCAATAATGGTTCAGAGAGATGACAAAAAAATATTAACTTCATTATTTAGAGGATGTTAAAGAAAAAGACATTATATAAGTCATTGTGAATCCTTGTTTTAGTTTCATGGATTCCTCAGTTTGTGACTATATGTTCATGATAGTTTCACACCATATGGGTCATTGTAGACTTTATAGTAAAGGGAAACATGATTCTAAATTTTTTGGACCGTTTGAGTTTCTTGAGCAAGTGTGAAACAATTATCATGATTTAGAACATTCACCATAGCTAAGGGTGAATAATAATGTGTTATATGTATCTCGTCTATGAATGTGTCTCTATGATCCCTCTCATTTTCAATGTTGGGGTGATCTTTATATTGATCATAATTTAACTGCAACTAAACAGATTTTCGGTATAGTTGATATTGAAACAAAGGTACTTCATGGGAGGATGATAAATTTGGATTATTTGAGAAAGAAGCACTTTTTTTAATCATGATATGTGGGAGAGGGATTAAATGATGAGAGAGTAGTGTTATCATATTTTTGATATGGCAGATTCGGGGTATGATTTATGGGTATAAATGTTTCTGTGGTGGGTTGTTTATAACATTATGTTAGTATTTTTATGATTTCTAAAACCCCTCTTTTTTCTATTATTTTGTTTGGATTGTTCTGGGGATGTTTCAAATTGATTATACATTTGAGTATTGAAAAATATGATCTAGTGAATGTTGGGAAAATGGTTTTTTCAAACAATTTTCTTTTTAGAAAAAACCAGGAATACTAGACAATGGGGGTTTTCATATTTGTAACATGATTTTTTAGACTATGCAGCATTTTAGGAGAAACCATGAAGCCAGTTTAAAGGAGTTTAGGACCAGGCTGCATGATATGGTCTAAAGGTTTGTATCTTCTTGTTAACCCTACATAGGATTTATATAATAAAAAAATGTAACATTTAAATACTAAAACCCCATATTAGGTTCTCAATTTTTCTTCCAGGGCCAGGTATTATTTCATCCTCCCTAGTTTCACCCGAGAAAAATACTTTCTCCACTAGAACCCTTCCATATGTGATTTAACACTTGAGGAACGTTGTTTTATCTCCTCATGGTTAGTGAAACCACCACATTTTATATCTCACACCATCTCTATTCTCCTCCCAAGGGCTTTGTAGATCCCATTTTTCTTTGTGGATCTAATAGCCTTTGTTTTGGGATATTACTCCATGATTTGATCATTTTATTCATGGATCATATGAACAATGTTCTGTGTTGAAATGTCCAGATTATGATGTGGTGAATAGAGATATGTTGATCCTTATATAGGAGGTTCTGTACTAAGGTAAAAATTCTGTTTACACTAAATTTCATTATTTAATATCAATTTTTAATTAAATTTATATTCATGATTTCATTTTAATGGATTTCAATTTCTTTGTTGGAAAAAACCAATTCCATTAAATTGGGGTTTTAAATTTGTATTATGTAATCAAATTAATAAAACCCCAATTCTGTTTAGTTGGGGTCTATTTCTTGAAATTAGTGAAATTTAAATTTTTTAATTTAAATTGTGGAATAAGTATGACAAATATATTGTGGAATTCCAGTTTAATTTAATTATTTATTTGTTGTGTAATTAATGGTAATTTTCTAAAACTAAATTAATGTATTTAATTTTGAAATTGAATTGTCATGTTTAATTGGACAATTATTTAAAATTCTATTTTTGAACAGTGTCATGAAATGGAATTGATAGAAATCACAATGTTTTATCTTAAAAATGGATTGTTTTATATTTTAACCCATTTTAATTTTAAAATGGATATTGGTCTTTTTTTAAATGGGGGAATGTGATTTAATTTATTTTAAGGTTAGTTAAAATAAAATTTACATCATTGAAGTGTACAATAACACATGGAAACCTACGATATTACTCATTTGTTGGGATAGATAACCTATAGTGGAATATCCCTAGAAAAAAAAATTCATTACATTAATAAAAAAATATTTCCTACACATATTACCTTCTATGTGGGATATAGATGAGTCATATATTTAAATTTTTGAGGGATGTGTTTACACATTTATGTTTATAACATGATTGTGCAAAGATACCATAACATCTAACTATCATACCTCTTGGAAGATGACCATGTTTTCTAATTGTTAATATATGAGATGTATATGTATTTAAATGTAATAAAATTATTTATATTCATTGTGAATTTATATAAAATCTATTATATAACAGTTTTATTAAATCCATTTTTATATGGAAGCATTATTCAAAGTATCTCCATCATTTTCAATGTATATAATGTTTTGTTTGAACATTATTTTGAAAGGAAAAACATATTTATTTGAAAATTAAATAAATTTATTGGGTTAATATGATATGTACAACTTATTATGGTATCCTCAGTGTGAACTAAATGGGATTTTATCTCACTCCCTGCCTGTTTAAATTTCTGTTTGTAGATTATTCAATTCCATATTTGATCATGGGTAATATAGTACATGGATGTGGTTATAACTGTTGATATGTGGATTTGGATGCTCTTTCACATTATGGATATAGAAATTATCATATCTATTCTTATATTTATTTTAGTAATTTTGATTTAAATACCTATTCGAAATTAGGCACACCTCTCAGAGGGGATTTCCATTATATGAATACTAATTTTTTATCTTTCTCTGTGAAATCATTAATGAAAATTTACTCATACATCCATTTTTTATGATGATATATTCATGTAGTCAATCCATAGGGATCGATAACAGACTTATGGCCTTAAAAAAATTGGCTAGATTACCAGGTTAAAATGGAACCTGGATTGGTTCATGAAACAATATTTATTTTATTAATTGTATCCATTGATAATTATTTAAATTTAATGGCCTTATGATTCAGATATTTCAATGTTTTATGGGAAACTTTTATTTAATGATTTATTTTTTAAATATATTTTTTGATATTTGAGGATTGATTTTTACTAGTGTCAAATGGGTTTCGGAATGTATAATTAAATACTATTTGGATGTGGACTAGTTTCTGAAATCCCATTAACTAATTAGTTGTCTCTAGAGATGAAATCACTCAGTGAACAACCCTTTGAGTTTTTTTAAAAGTAAAATATAGAGGTTTTTACACACATTCACAATTCATCATGGGAAAGGTCTTGACAGTAGTGGTTCATGATCCGAATACATAATGACAAATTTTTAGAAATCCCCATCAATTTAGTTATTATTTTTCCATGATATTTTACATGAACATATCTATTGATGCATTTTTTCCCATTTTATTGATTAAATGAAATGTGTTTTAATTATGTTACATTTTATATTGATTATTAATTATCTAATTATTTTAATGGAATGTGTTATTAGTTATTTCTCATTTCATTTGAGTTATCCTATTCAATTATTTATAAATTCCTCTTTACATGCCCATACTGAGAATTTTAATTCACCCATATTATGTTTATTTTCCCCAAATTATAATGATTATATTTTTTAATGAGTTCAATGATGAAAATTATTTTTCATTTCTATGTTTTCAGCTTTACCAATGTAATAAGGTTTCCAAAAATGTAACTTTTTTTTCAAAAATACTAAAATGACTAGCCCATTAGGATTTGATTTATTGTAATCAAGATAATATAATAAGATAATACCCCTATTATAGGCTTTTTTGGTAATTTCATTAAAAAAATAATAATATTTAATTGTTCATCTAAGATTGTTGTTTTGTTCCAAAAAATCTAGATAAAAGGAAAATTTCAAAATTATACATACCATACATTATTGGATTGTTAAATTCTCCACTAGATTAAATTACGTCCTCGTAATTTAAAATTTTACTTCAAAAATAAATGGAAGAAACATGAAAATTACCTTCTGTGAAATCAACCTCATAAATAATGATAATATATCATACACATTGTAAAATGAAAAGAAAAATTTTATTATTTTCATTATATTTTGGTTTTGAAAAAGATAACATTGGTGAAAATTGAGAATATTTATTTGAATGTAAATCCTAAAAATCATATTATTATGGAGAGAGATATAGAAATATTTATTTATAAATGTTATTTTAAAAACAACATAATTATATAAGGATTTAAAATATAATTTCTTTCTCAAGTAAAAAAATTAAATAGAAAACATTTTTGTTCAAATTTTTTTTGATATGAAGATTTATATTACTATTTACATAATAACATGTGAAAATTTAATAACTTCATTTCACTCCACATTAAAATATTATCAGGGGTATATGATTCAATCAATTTCTACTTCATTTCGTACACCTAGAGATAGATATTTAAAATAATTTTTTTATATGTGGATCACTTGTTTCTAATGATACATAATTCATTCCTTTTAAATGTATATAT
Organism: Viscum album; assembly: GCA_963277665.1. NCBI lineage: Eukaryota > Viridiplantae > Streptophyta > Magnoliopsida > Santalales > Viscaceae > Viscum > Viscum album. The sequence goes on from OY728119.1 coordinate 1,390,207,102, forward strand.
TTACTAAAAATGGTCATAACAAGGTATAATATTTATGAAATGATAATTTTACTTCAAATAATAATATCCTTTTTTTACTTAAATCATTCCCATGAGTATTTAACCATTATTCTAATCAAAATTAAATCTATCTAAAAATTTAGAAGGAGGGTCACAACATTTCCAACATCAACAAAATATCATATTTTTTATAGTAAAATATAATATAGATCTTATTTTGACAAAAAAAGTATTTGAATACCTTTAACACTATTATAACATAATAAAAACATATATTCTCTAAAAAATAAAATCTCATGTTTTTTAATATATTCCTGAAATCAAAGTAACAAATATTCCTAGAAAAGATTACAAAATCTATCTAAAAAATAATCACCTTCATATTGACCAATAATATTCAATAAAAATATTTTATTTTTATCACAACAAAAATCTACATTAATTTTATTTCCAAAAATCATATGTTTCAATAAATATTAACCTCCCATAGACTCGTTTTTATTAGATACGGGTACAATTCACACATACCTCCATGTACAAAAATGAATGGCATTGTATTAATATCCTTATATGTTTCACGATTTATATAATGATAATTTCTAAAATAATTTTACATCATATTTTCTACTTCATAATATATAAGAATAATAATAATTCCACACTATCTGATCAATAACATATGATGACATTGATAGATTTAATTATTTTCATGAATATTTAATTAATGCAAGGGGAATTTATTTACATTGTTCCACATGTCCTAAAAGAGTAACTAGTGAACATTGAAAGTTATTTCTTATGCCTACAATCAAGAGCATGGAGGATTCATTTCCCAAGCTTTATACCAACTCCTTTTCCTTTTGGCAATATACCAGGACATTACTGTCTCCATGTATCATGTGTTTAAAACCATTCATTCTCTTATTACATTAATACATCCATTTCTCTTCCATCCTCTTAATATTTTATATCCCTTGAAAGACTTAAGACTTTTAAAATTATTGGTATGACATGTTAATGCATGATTTATATTTCCCCATATAATGGGAATGTTTTGGAGATTAGTTCCCAAAAAATTATTGGAATGAACCTATCAATGAAACAATAATTCCAACTCATTGGATTATATTATTTAACATTATTCCCATTACATCTATTAGGAACCCAGTAAAAAACAATTATATATTAACATAGATGATTAGAATATGAATGAAATTTTATAATCTCAAAGAATGTGATACAATTAACATTATTGAAAATATTATTATAACTGATCTTTTAATCATAAGAATTTTTTATTTGGATATATATAAAAAATTCTATAATAGGGTTTTATTATCTAGTCTATGTTCTTCGCAATCTATTTCCAATGGTTTGTACTAAAATTCCATTACTACCAATAATAAATATCATGACCCTACAAGTGGAGATTTGATTGTTAATTCATTAAATTAGTATACGATACAATGAATTGCATCCCAATGGATGCGATTATTTTGATGTCATGAGAATAAAGATAAATAAGTGAAATTCAAATTACATTATAAAAAATAAATAAATAATTTATTTGATTACTATATTATTCCATTTAGTTTATCCCAATATATTAATCACAATAGACATTAATGTGTAACTCCCCACCCCTACCTCATTGTCTTGAGGAGGCGGTGAGGGCTACTTGGCCTTAAGAGACGTTCCCAAGGTGCCAATGGCTGGAAATAAATGCCAAGGGATTCTAGAACAAATTGGGGAACGATTTTCCCTTAAGAAAAACCAACCAACAATCCATAACAACCACTATATGATGCATTTCAACTAGAACATTCCTACTTATATTCCCAAGGACAACCAAGTTGTTCCACAACACAACCTGAAACCAGTACAACCAAACATGTCCAACAACATCAGAGTACAAAGAAGAAACTAAACAACAAACACCATGATCCATGACACCTCCACAGCTCCAGACCAAGATCCAAGCTCCATGCTACACCAAGGCATCACAATTCTCCACTAATGGAGGTAGATTCCATACCTTTTCCCACGTCACGGTACACAACATATGCAAAGACACCACAGTGCCAAAGCAGGGGGTGAATACTAAAACTTAGTAGGATTTCCCTAAATGACTTCCCTACACACTCCACTAGGATAAAACTGTTATCACATTTATATAAATCAATCTATATAAACTAATCACAGGTTCAATCATTACCATAATCAAACCATGCTCTTACGAAACCACCACACCCAACCCATGAAACCAAAGGAAAGACCAAAAACAAGCCCAAATCCATCTCAACATTTATACATTAGCACAAAAATTCCATCTTGAAAAGAAATGCACAACCAAACAACCATAATGGTGGAGATTATGTCCAACCCATTTATTCATTCACAATTAGTGGCTCATCCCGTCCACTTATCTTTAGATGGTGGCCCTTCCATCCACTATCCACCCCCTTTTTGAAGTGGTACTTCTCGCCACATCCACACAAAATCCCAACCAATAACAACAAAGCATATGATCCATTAATGTCACAACATCATCATGTAATCAACCCATTCCATTACATGTCAATTCACTTCAATAAATCACCAATTTATTGAAAACCATTTTCCATGCCAAAGCCCATTTCAATAAAACAACCTTATTATTGAATACCATCTCCGTCAATAATTTCACAAATCAATCATAGAAATCCATTTTAAAATTTCCACTTTAAAATCCACAACCGAAAAATTTCACAACAAAACGCCTTTTTCCCAAAAACCCCCAAACGGATTTCCAACCAAATTCGCACATCAACAAACAATTAATTTTAATCACAAGAAATTAATTTTAACATGGAACTACTAGTACTAACCATGTAGAGTCGAGAGAGAAGCCACCTACCTTTAGGGTTTCTGAGAAATTGACCCACTAACAACTGCGCCTCCAATCTGGCGAATGTTCCACCAAAAACTCTCTAGATCCTCTTCCCTAACCATCAGAATCCCTCAAATCAACATCCAAGGAATACCCAACCCTATATCTATACACAAAAACTATAGATATAAAAAACCAAGAAAGAAGGAAGACCAGATCTAGAGGAAAAAACAAGAGAAATAAGAGGAGAGACTTACCCAGAAGTAATCACCTTCAAACCACCTTGAATCCCCTTCAAAACCCTTCCAAAATGAGTGGGAGAGCACCCTTAACCCATGGGAACAAAAAATACTGAGTGAGGCCAGAATGGGAGTAAGAGAGGAGTGAAATGAGGCAATTCCGAGTGAGCTCGGGTTTTAATACCCTAACATTAAGCGGTCGCACGTCTAGTCTGCACAGTTTGTCAAACTGTGCACTAACCGTGCGCACTCCACTGCATTGAGAGTCAGGGTCCGCATGGTTTTGTCACACGGTTTGGAAAACCATGCACATGCCATGCAAGGCCTACTGTCTCAAGAACAAGGGTCCACACGATTTCCTGGGGATCTGCACGGTTTCCACTAACCATTCTCAAACCGTGCACCCATTTAAATGCCTACAAACTCATCCAAAACCATTCCAAAGTCTCCCAAACTCTTCCCAACCCATCCCATGCACTTTAAAAACATAAAAATGCATAAAAAAAGTCCACATACCACAAACTGGTGTGATACATTCTCCCCACCACTGGACTTTCCATCCTTGGAAAGTAGTGAACCCACCTATTTCTGAATGATCTCAGGCCACTGCTCGACCATCTCTTTCTCCCGCTCCCAAGAGTCCACATGAATCTGAACATTTTTCTAGAAAACACGAACTAAACCGATTATTTTACCATGGAATACATCCTCTTTCCTATCCACAACCTACACTGGCACTTGCACCAATGATGCATCTGGTTCTAGCTCAACATGATCCAATCGAATCACATGGTAAAAATCTAGCAGATACTTTTTTAACTGCGAGACACGAAAAACATTTTGCACCACACTAAGCCGTGGTGGAAAATCCAAACAATAATCCACCTCACCAACCCGCTCAAGAAGCTCAAAAGGTCCAATATTCCTTCGAGATAACTTTCCATGCTTCCCAAATCGTCGATGTCCCATCCTAGGAGAGATCGTCGTGAATCTGGGCCATCTCCATTGTTTTCCTAATCAACATGATCTTCTCTGTAGTCTCTTGGACAAGGCTCAGTCCAACCATCTAAGACTCACCGGTTTCCACCCATCATAGTAGAGAATGACACGGTCGCCCATACAATGCTTCAAAAGGAGCCATCTGTATGGATGGATGGTAACTATTATTGTACAAGAACTCAACCAATGACAAGTACTCTTCCCATGAGCCACCAAAATGTAGGACACAAGCCCGCAAAATATCCTCCAGGTTTTGTATCGTCCTCTCAGATTGACCATCTGTTTGAGGGTGATACGCCGTACTCATCGCCAACTGTGTTCCAAGGACTTGCTATAAGGATTTCCAGAAATGACCTATAAACCTCGGATCTCTATCTGATATAATCTAAATTGGTACATCATGCCTTTTTACCACCTCCCCGATATAGATTTTGGACAGATCCTCCACCGTATGAGATTCAAGAGTCGGGATGAAATGGGCCGACTTCGTTATCCGATCTACTATCACCCAAATGGTATCACGCTTCTTGACCGTTCTTGGGAAACCTATGAAAAAATCCATTGCAATCTACTCCCACTTCCAAACAAGGATTGGAAAAGACTATAACATTCATGCTGGCATTTGATGCTCTGCCTTGACCTACTAACAAGTCTAGCATCTCGAAACAAGCTTAGCCACACTTCTTTTCATACCATCCCACCAGAACTGTGCTTTCAACGTTTTATACATTTTTGGAATTCCAGGATAAACATCCCACCAGGAATGATGATACGCCATGAGAAGATCCTCCTGACAGGAAGCTGGTAAAACAATCTGATTCTGAAAACAAAAATATGAATATGCATTTAGTTTCCAATCCTCAATGGTCTCCCCACCATTGAGTCTCGACCCCATGATCACACACTTAGAATCAGATATCTATGCCTCTCTAACCAGGCCAACCAAGTCAGGAATCAAAAAAACAGGAAAGAAAACTACTCTATCGCCATGGTCCTCACATTTCAACTACATATTAACTAGAACCGATATCAACTACCACTAGTATGATGCCTGTTTCACCACCTGAGCATATAATTTTCTACTTAATGCATCTTCCACTGAATTTCCCTAACCCGGTGTGCACATCATGTCAAAATAAAACATCTGGAGATATTATATCCATCTCCTTCTCCTCAAGTTGAAATCTCATTATGAGAAAATGTGAATCATGCTCTTATGATCCGTATATACTGTGAACTTCTCACCAAAGAGATAATAATGTCACACTTTAAAAGCATGGACCATTGCCGCCAACTCCAAATCATGAGTTGGGTAGTTCCTCTGATGCACTCTTAACTACCATGAGACATATGCAAAAACATGATTCCCTTACATGAGAATGCACCCCAACCCTGATCTCAATGCATCAGAATACACCACGTACCATTTTCCTAATTCTGAAAAAATCAATATTGTTGATGATGTAAGAAGAACCTTTGGTTTTTCGAAACACTGCTAACACTATTCATTCCACTGGACTGGAACATTCATTCTTGTCAAAGCATTCATTTGCGAAGCCAAACGTGAAAAATCATGATCAAAACGCTGATAACACCATGATAAACCATGAAAACTCTGTATCTCAAACACATTGTTTGGCGGTTTCTAAGAGATAATAGCCTCTATATTTTCCGAACCCACTGAAAGACTCCTTTACGAAATCACATGGCCAAGAAAATGAACTTCCTATATCCAAAAGTCACACATTGACAATTTGGCATACAACCGATGATCCCTCAAGATCCCCACCATTGTTGCCAAGTGCTGCTCATTCTCCACACATGTCTTTGAATACACCCAAATATCATCCAAAAACAACACCACAAACGAATCCATATATCTTTGAAATATCTGATTCATCAATTCCACAAACACAGCTGGCACATTCATTAGACCAAAGGGAATAAACACATATTCATAATGGCCATATCTTCTTCTGAAAGATGGTTCAGAATATCCTTCTTCCTCACCCACAACTGATGATATCCTGACCTCAGGATGATCTTAGAGAACCACTGGTCTCCCCTCAACTGGTCGAACAAATCATCAATTCGTGTTAGTGGATATTTATTCTATATCGTAACTTGGTAAAGTATACAATAATCAACATATAGAATCAAGGTTCCATCTGCCTTTTTCACAAACAACACCGGCGCTACCCATAGAGATGTGCTAGGCCGGATAAGCCCTTTGTTTTCTAACTCTTCCAACTGGATTTTCAATTCACAAAATTCAGTAGGTGCCATCTGATAAGATGGAAGTGAGATATGAACTGTACCCGTAAGGAGATCAATTTTACACTCTACTTCTCTTACGGGAGGTAACCCGATGAATTCATCAGGGAAAACATCCATGAAATGATCCACCACTACCGGAGGAACACACTTCTCTACACCCTCTACTGATTCTAGTGACAACACTTCCAACTGATACGATAAATTACCCATTGCTGCTGCCAAAAAACCCATTGCACCCTGCCTTTTATGATTCTATCCTCTGAAGATATGTCAAGTGCCATCGTGTGTCGTAAAAGACACATTCCGTGCATCATAATCGATGTGGTCCTTAAACACCACCATCCAATCCATTCCAAGGATGACATCATACCCATCCATCTCAAGCATTCATAAATTCCACACTATCTCAATCTCTCCCAAAATAATACAACATTATCTACATAAGAAGGCTTGACACTGTCTTTTACCTAGAGGAGTTTTATGTTTCAAAACCGACGGCATCATTTGAACCCTTAAACCCAGCAAATCTACCACACGTGCAACAATAAAAGAGTGTGAAGCACCCGTATCAAACAAAACTTGCATCAAGGTAGAATTTAAAATAATAGTGCCTCGCATCGTGGATGGTCCCAACTGATCATCCACCACTACCTGTTCGACTCCAAACACATGCTTTCATGCCACACTCTTCTCTTTATTACTTTGATGAGGCATCGTGGTATTCCGAGAATCATCGTGACCCACTTTACTCTGCTGCTGAGGGGTATACTGCTGCCCTCGTCTCGTCAAAGCATACAACATTTGAGATCCCTAAGGAGTGTCACGTGCACACGACCTTGGAGCATTCTAACAATAATGATTTTGATGCCCCATCTACTTACAATTATTACATGCTTGAGGTTATGTTGTACAATCCCGCTTGATGTGGCTCTTCGAACCACACCGAAAACATCCCGGCTTGCTCTGCGGCTTCGGAGGACGATTTATCAATTCTTCTGTCAAATTATATTCAATATTCCCACCCTGGGAATAAGTTCCCCTTATTTCGCTTGAACCCAATGTTCGATTTCCCAGTATTCCCCATGGGTACCACCATGCTTCCCCTGCCCGGAGCTCCCAACAGATCCCCCTCACCCACTGAGGCTCTATTCACCATCTCCATGTAATCATATATACACAGAACTGCTATATTTGAACTGATTTCTTACCATAATCACTCTTCAAAGATTCTCTCCTTCAACGACATGCTACCCGCTGACTCGGGCGAAAAACTCAATAAGTTCATAAACATAGCTGCATACTCCATCACAGACATATTCTCTTTCTTCATACTGAAGAAATCCGTTGTACTCTGAATTCTGAATGTATTTGGGTAGAATTGTTTTTTAAACAATTACTCAAAACCTTCCCACATCATACCCTTGTCTGTCCCCGCTTGGACTACCAACTCCCACCAATGAAGGGTAATATCTTCCAACATATACGTGGCCAACTTCAATTTCAGCTCTTCCTGTGTTCCCATGGACTCAATGATCTTATTCATTCTATTCAACCATGCTTCTTCCCTTTCCAGCTATGAATCACCCCTAAAGATCGGTGGTTTTGGCATTTGAAACTGATCCAAATGATCTCTATGCCTTTTGTTCATCTGTTTTATTTCCACTTCCCATAGATTGGAAAGCTTGCACTATAAATTGCATTAGCTGCTAGTTCACCTGAGGCTCAGGTGCAACCACATTCTCAGCAACCTCATCATGTTGGTCTCTACGACCCCTACCAAGTGCCATTTCTATCAACATAAAACAAACAACCATGATTCTCACTTCCATATACATCATGAAATCCTATTTCAAATCACATTACAAAACACTATCTCAAAAAGGCTTTCCACCAGTTCACATTTTTCCACATGTTCTATGTTTTATCATTGTGAAAACCAATCCATTTTCAAAATGAAAATTTATTCATATTACAGTTTTACTAAAAACCCATTTCACAATTCAGCCCATAGATCATTATACCCCAATGAAATATGAATCCTAGTGGGAAATCATTTCTACCATGCATACCATGCTCATCTCATCGGCTACACAAACAATAATGAGATATCCAATTCATATAAATGTCTTCAAAAAAATTATGTACCCAACTCCCTGGTAACTTGAATTTCAGCATAAAATGGTTAGTTACGTCCCTTTATGCTATAAATTCAAAGTTCCGACATTCCTATGCCTTGCTACCATCCTGACACAAGGAATGTAACACAACGAATGTCAACACCAAATCCGAGAATCAACTCCAAAGGGCGGAACAAACTGATACCACATGTAACACCCAATCCCTACCTCATTGTCTTGAGGAGGAGGTGAGGGATACTTGGCCTTATGCAACGTTACCAAGGTGCCAAAGGCTGGTAATAAATTCCAAGGGCTTCTTGAACAAATTGGGGAACAGTTTTCCCTTAAGACAAAACCAACCAACAATCCACAACAACCACTATATGATGCATGACAACCAAAACATTATGTCTTGTATTCCCAAGGTCAACAAAGTTGTTCTACAAGACAACCTGAAGCCAATAAAACCAAACATGTCCAACAACATCAGAGTACAAAGCGTAAACTAAAACAAAAAACACCCTGAGCCTTGACACCTCCACAACTCCACACCAAGCTCCATGCTCCAAGCTACACCATGGCATCACAATGCTCCACTAAAGGAGGGATTTTCCTTACCTTTTCCCATGTCACGGTACACAACAACTACAAAGACACCACAGTTCCAAAGCAGAGGGTGAGTACTAAAACTTAGTAGGATTTCCCAAAATTACTTCCCAACATATGCCACTAGGATAAAACCGTTATCACATTTATATAAAAAAATTTATATAAAATAATCACAAGTGAAATCATTACCATAAGCCAACCATGCTCTTGTCAAGACATCACCCCCAACCCATGAAACCAAAGGGAAGCCCAACAACAAGACAAAATCCATCTCAACATTTATTCTTTACCACAATAATTCCATCTTGAAAATCAAATCACAAAAAAACAACCATAATGGTGGAGGTTTCGGCCAACCCATTTATTCAATCACATTTAGTGGCTCTTCCCATCCAATTATCATTAGATGGTGGCCCTTATGTCCAATATTAATCCCCCATATTGATGTGGTACTTCTCACCAAATCCACAAAAAATCCCAACCAATCACAACCCAGCATATAACCCGTTAAAGTCACAAAAACATCATGTAATTAACTCATTCCATTACATGTCAATTCACTTCAATAAATCACCCATTTATTGAAAACCATTTTTCCATGCCAAAGCCCATTTCAATAAAACATCCATTTTATTTAATACCATCTCCATCAATAATTTCACAAATAAATCATATAATTCCATTATAAAATTTCCAATTTAAAATCCACAACCGAAACCTTTCACCACAAAACCCCTTTTCCCCAAAAACCCTCAAAATGATCTCCAACCAAATTAGCACATCAACACACAATTAATTTTAATCACAAAAAATTTATTGTAACATGGAACCACTAGTTTTAACCAAGTGGAGTCGAGAGAGAAGCCACCTACCTTTAAAGTTTATAAGAAATTGAACCATGAACAACTGCGCCTCAAATCCGGCGAATGCACCACCAAAACCTCTCTAGATCCTCTTCCCTATCTATAATAAGCCTTAAAATCAACATCCAAGGAATACCCAACCCTAGATCTACACACAAAAGTGTAGATCTTGAAAACCAAGAAAGAAGGAAGATAAGATCTAAAGGAAAACACCATAGAAACAAGAAGAAAGACTTACTCAGAAGCAATCACCTTTAAACCACCTTAGATCCTCTTAAAAACCCATCCAAAATGAGTGGGAGAGCACCCTCAACCCATGAGAACCCAAAATCCTGATTGAGGCTCGAGTGGGAGGAAGATAGGAATGAAATGAGGCAATCCCAAGTGATCCCAGGTTTTAAAACCCTAACATTATGTGGCCGCAAAGTTAGTCTGAACGGTTTGTCAAACCATGGGCTAACTGTGCGCACACCATTGCCTTGAGAGCCAGGGTAAGAACAGTTTCCTCACACGGTTTGGCAAGCTATGTGCAGGCTCTGTGCGGCCTATTGTCTCATCAACAAGGGTCTGCACGGTTTTCGAGGGGATCTGTATGGTTTCCACTAACAGTGCACAAACTGTGCACCCCATTAAAAGCCTCCAAACACATCCTAAACCATTCCGAACTCTCCCAACCTATTCCAAAATCATCTCATGCACTTTAAAAACATAAATATTCATAAATAAAGGCCACATAACTCAATCTGATGGTGATACCATTGAATCCTCAAAAAATGAAACATAATAATGTGGTGATATCAATTTCTCAGTAAGTGTAAGAATATATCTACGATTTGAATAATAAATAAACAAATAATATGAAAGGTAAATAACTGAAACAATGCCAGATACTAAATATATTGGGTATCTTGTGTTAGTAAAAAATATTGTTCAAATATTTCTATATAAATTGCCACATGATAAGGAAAACTAACCACCAATATTTTAAAAGTAGTATAATAAAATAGAATTTCAATAATATAACTCATAATAATCAAATTCATAATGAAGAAAAATCCATAGAATCATGTCAAGAATTTTTTCAAGATGCTATGTATAAATAGGAAAGGCATTAGCCAATTCCAAAAACATGTTTCACTCATGATATAGAATGATACATCAATAGGTTGTAAAAGGTACTAACCATCAATTAAAAATTCAAATTAATTTCTCAAATAATGATAATAATTTTTTTTAAAATTATCATTTGAAATGTGAATAAATTCATCAATCAATAACCATAATCATAATCCATCATTAATAATATGGAGAATGCTATTAGTATGGAACAACTACAGTTAAACTGATCATATAACTTACATTAAATGAATAATAATGGTGTCAATACATCATATTGACATCGGAGTATGAATAAAGGGTTTTTGTTGGTGATAAATAAAAATAACATAAAAACATATTAAAAATCATTCATGATTAATATACTTTTCATTTTGAAAAAAATATGAAATCCATTTTATTGTAAGTAATTTTAATAAAAAATGAAAACATATAGAAAGACCATAATCATATAAAAACATATAAAAATGAAATTCAAAACAATTTGAATTTTATTGTAAACCAATGAACATTTAATCATATATAATAAACATGATAGAATTTTATTGGTCATGATGGCTAGAAATATTATTCTATCTATACATGTTAAAATAATGTTTCCATTCACATTATGGTAAATGGAAAATATGAATTTTTATGAAAATTAAATAAATATATATTTGAAATAGTTTTATAATGTGTAATATATTATGAAAATTAATTTAATAAATAATTTTTACAATGGTAAAAAAATTCAAAACTTTTTTAGAAATCCTTATTTTTCAATGAACCATATTTCGGAATGAATAGAGAAATGATGATCTACTTTAATGAAAACCAAAATCATAAAACTTTGAACAATAAAATAGTAGGAAATTTTAATATTACTTGACTGAACAAAATAATAACTCCATGAGATGAAAATGGATATTTTTATAAGGAAATGGTCATGTAATTTTTTCCAAATTATATTATTGATTAAACAAGATATATTTGAATGAGATAGTGAAATAAAACCATAAAATTATTATATTTTTGGTGTGATAATTAAAAAAACAATAAATTATGTGTGTTCATTGTAAATACACACACAAAAGTGTTAACATAAAATAATATAATAAAATGTAATTACATAGACATAATCATAGATTGTTAAAATAAAAACATATATGTGTTTATCCTAATAATTAGAAATTGAGTTACGAAATCCTTTACCTTGCACTTTACATTAATTGAACATTATTTATCCTCTTGTATACTGGTTCAAATAATGTTACTAATTTATACAAGAACCATATTAAAACTAATTACATCATATATAATCCTCTTATATTATCATATCACCTATTTTTAGATAATAGTTTTTATTACCCATACATTCGGTGTTTACTACTTCATTTTCCAGTGACTGTTTTGACAAGTAAGTCCATGTTCATTTGTAGAGTATATAGTTATAAAATATAGAGATTTATATTATTGTAAATTATATCAAATTTCATCATTAGATATATATATATATATATATATATTAGAATTTCATTATAAATGTTTACTTTAAAAATGTATCACATCTTGTCTTGGAGACAGTAGGCCTTACGTACATTTGAGAGAAGATATGCTTTAATTAGGGGCTTAAATTTTAAGGAAGTGGGTGATTTATTAATTTTATATATTCAATATCTTATAATTAGTACCAAATATATATATATATATATATATACTATTTTAATAATTATGACCATACTTATAGTTTCTTGAGAAAAAAAGAATTAAAGAGCTACGTGGAGATGGTAACTCTGACATACACACGTGGGACAATATAATTAGATTAATCGGATAAATGAAAACAAAACGAGAGATATTTTAATTTTAGATATTAAATTTCATTTCATATTTAAAATATATATAAAATATTCCCACAATTAAAACCATCCTCATAAATTTGTAATGGAAAAAGTATTTCACTAATACATAGAGACAGTAATTTAATTGTACGCATATGTTGTTCATTAATTTTTTGTAGGATTTATAAGAGGCATAAAATAGTTTTTTCTTAATCGTAAAAAAAATCAGTATATTTATGATAAATATTTTATTAATTTATGATGGATACAACCCATAAAAATAACGTACATGTTATAAATGTGAAAGATATGTCAAAATTATTACCACTCCTTCATTGGAAAACCATTAGAATTATTCTTAAGATAATTATGGTTTGATTTATCAGGGGCTAGATCCTCTATAACATGGAGGAAGTTTATAAATCTAATAGTGGATAATTTGATTATCTAGTTGTCTCAATGTGGTGTATGATGTTAAGGAATGCGTTCTGTTTATAATTTAGGTGAGAGGAACTTTATAAATATTGTATAATATTTATGAAATATAATATAATTATTCCAAATTATTTGGTTCCAAAAATATAAATTTCATGAATTATATGATTATGGGTTTAAATAACTTCATCAAATAAAATTTACATAATTTTTATCCATATTTATAACATTAATTTTTAACCATTTACTATCCTATTTAACATTAAATGTGAAAACATATATTTCTTCACTTATATATATAATAAAGTTACTATTTTTTTCTTCAAAAACCTATAAATGGATCAGTGATGAAATGTTAAACATTATCCACTTCAATTATTCGAATTTAGGAATTTTAGTAATTTATTACCACTTAATAAAATATTAATTATTATAAAATATTAATAATGTCAATATTATAAACTATTCATTTAATTAAATGTAATAATATGAAGATAAAATATAAAATTTTGTAAAACTATTTTATTAAAACCAATTAAATGTAAATTTAGTTTTTATAATTATTTGATAAAAATAATTATTTTAAATTTTACCTAAATAAATATTTTTTATATTATTTATTTTATTTATTCATTATGTTAACAATTACTACCCTAGTGTTGTGGTATCTTTTAATATAATTATTTCATCATTAAAAATTAAAAATTATCTAACATGGGGATGACAAATATTTTAGATTTTATCTTGATAATTATATTTTTATATAACCTCTGGATAACTCATTATTTAATATCATATTATTATTAAAAGAATGAATGTGACATCTTTCAATTTTCATAAATGAAAATATTATAAGGGTCATAATCACTTTCATAGGGGATATACGTAATATGTCCCAATATTAAATAATTTAAAAAATATATACTGATTTAATAATATTGGATCATCAAAAAGTGTAATATTATAGTCTTTATCATTTTATTTTTATCATATATTACCCAATTACCCTTCATAGTGGTAACAAAATTTACAAAAGTTACTATTCATATTTGCAAAAAATAAATGTGTAATTTATAATAAATGTAAACATTATTAATCCTAATATGGAATCTATTTTTCAAAATTAAAAATTGATATGTTTCAAATTTTAATTAAAAATTAACACCCCATTGAAAAACTATTTTAATGAAAACTGTAATTTTGAGTCCAAATATGTACTAATACCTAAATATAGAACTCGGATGAGTAAAATTTCATAAATTTGATTAATAAATTAATTTATATTTAAAAATATTCTTAAAATCATAATGATACTTTTAGTGACAGTTTTCAAAAAATTGTTATTTTAAATATTTATTAGTAAATTAATCACTTCAAAAATTCCCAAATAAACCACCATAAGTTAATTTTAATATATTAAATTAAATAATTATATTATATTTATAAACTAAATATTTATATAATATAAAAAAATTCATTATTATATTAAATATAAATAAATAAAATATTTTTTATGAAAACATATTTTTTCAAGAAGAAAATGGTTTTATTAAAAATTAATTGCAGATTTAGAAAAAATTAATTACTACATAAAAAATGATATAGTAAATTTCATATTTCATAATATGTTTAATTGTATTAATTATATAAATTTAAATAGTTGCTTGTAATGATCTTTTAAAAGCATGTCATTTTTTCATTTACGATGGGTATTGTGTGCGATGTATGTCATCCAGGTGGTTATATATATAAAAAATATACCATTATTTCATAGTGTGTTCCACTCCTCTCATTTTAATTAATCCAAAACCTATAATATCTAAAAATAAAATTCAAAGTACTTACAAATTTCCATTAAAAGATATTATATCCCATTATTTGATCATAAGTCTATCCTTGGAAGGCTCTTGGTGAAAACCTAACGATGCTGTTTACAAAAGATGTAACATTTTTAAATAATATTTTATATTTTTATTTCTTATTATAGAAACATAAAATATTTTAACCCATTATTATATAATAACCTCATATTATAACATATACATAGATGTCATTATTTTTTGGGAATATCCTATATCCATATCGTCATTCATCAAATGAGACATGAAACAGATGATTATGTTATGATAGACTACAATATCATAAACACATGTAATATGTTTTCGATAATGACCATTAAAGGATAAATATAATAATGTATTGAAAAAAATTATCTGATATTTATGATAATATTATTATTTAATTTTAATATCACTTATACTTTCTAATTCGTCATTTCTTTTAAAATATGATAACAGTGATCATTTATATAGTGGAGTATCGTCTCGTTATGTTATGTGATTCATTTTTCACATACATATTACATGGAAAATAATAAGGACAAGTATAATTAATATATGTGATATATATGACAGGATATTGGTTCATGGATATTATTATATCAACCTGTACCTTACCCATTAATTAATTAAATGAATGATGTTTTCAGTCCTTAGTACGTATAGATTACCCTCTACATTAAATAATCATATTCATTTTATTTGTGAAACATTAATAAATGTTTATAAAATGACTTGAATTATTCTATATGATATTCATAACATTAATAAATTTCTTTATTATTTTATAATAAAATTATATTAAAAAAAATATAATTGATGAAAAAATATGCTTGAGAAAATCCAGAAATGAAAACCCAAAAGATAAAATAAAAGTAAATATTAATATAAAAGTGTATAAAAAGATAATTATAGGATCAGATTAGATGTAATAAATATTAATTTTTTGTGAAATAAAAAAAATTAAAAGAACCATTATATATGAGGTTAAATAATTTTAAACTAAAAGGAATCTTGTGAGAAGGGATTTTGTCTAAATTTCATTTCACTGAGAAATATTGAAATACAAAGTATCTAATTTCTAGTATATGTTGTATATAAAATAATTATTTCATGTGATATCTTGAGAAATTAATAAATCATTTTATATTCACTTTTAATTCTAATATTTCATATACTTTTTCTAAAATGAAAGCTATATAGCTGTAAAAAGTTTCCAACCTCAATTTCTTTTCATTGTGATTTATTACTATTAAATTTTTATTGAAATTATACAATTATTAATGTATCTTATTTTAACTATATTATACTGTATTACCATTGGTTTTATGTGAATTTAAATTTGTTCCCCATAATCGATTCATTGATTCATTCTCACTCAATTATTATGATCATTGTAAGAGTTTATTTCCCAAATTTATTTTAATGGGAAAATATTTATTAATGGATATTTATTGATGGAATTTTTTTATTACTCGCAAATAAAACCCCTATATTTTAATCTATTATGGTTATTCATTAATATTTTTATAAATATTACCATTTTACCACACTATCATACTAATAATAATTGATAATTTTTTTAATAAAATGTGGCTTCATGTCACACATTATTTAAAAAACAATTTTCTTGGAAATCCACTTGTTCTAAGAAAATATGAAATGCTATCAACATATGAAAATTTTTTATGAAAGAATTATTACCCACTATTGCATTTTTATCATATTTGTAATGGAATATTGATATTTGTTTTCAAACAATGCATAATTTTGTATTTCTGAAAAAGAGAAATGGTTATTTGTTATTACATAAAAGACATGAATATGATTTCCAGAAATCATGAACAACTAATATTTTAATGAACACATTATATGTTTTAAATGTTATATTCATGAATTTTTTTCTCTAAATATTTTCTGATATTTAATTCAAATTTGATTTTCATATTAAAAATTTATTACCCTAAAAATTGTTTTTAATTTCATTTTATTATATTTATATTCATCAATAAAATAAACCCATTATTTATAATTTTATCCAATAATAATAACTTGTATTTCTACCATCATTAATATTTTTCTTCATGAATTTTGATCTACATGATGTTGGATAGTATTGACATTCACAATATTGATTATTTTTTTAATTATTAATTTACCATTAAATATTAACTTTCTTATTATCCATAGATAACACATTCCCCTAAAAATATATATTATTTATCATTATTTTTGTTATTAAAAAAATAAAATTTCATTTATTTTTAAAATATTTTACCTTCAATGTTATATGATTGATTATGAAAATTATTATCAATCCAAATTACATAGTCAATTTCAAATTTTGAAGATAAGTAATATTACATCATAAATTAAATATATTATTACATTTTTATGGAATGCTTTCTACAAGTAGATATCGATGGTCACTAGTAATTTTTGGCCCCTTTAATTTATTGGTAGTCCCATGATATGAATTATTTTTTTTGTTTTTTTAACGAGTTTCCATTTTATACCTACAAATATTTATTAAACCATGGTTTGAATGGTCTTAACCGCATATGAATCATGATTCATAAGATCTTTAAATCCAATAATTATAAATTTTATTCATTAAAAATTAATGTATTTTTATACAAGATATTTTCACAGTGAAATTATTTATGGATTTGATAATTCTCATTGTATTAATTAAATGGAATGTGTTTTTATTATTTTACCATTCATATCGTATACGCCTTATTGAATCTTGATATTCATGTAATATTTTAAATGTATTGTATGTTCAATTATTTACCCTCAAAGATTGATTATTCATTATCTAATCATGGTAGGTATGTTTTTAATAAAATTTAATGTGTGTATAGTTATTATATATTCTGTATTGACTATTACATATATATTTATCAATTTTAATTGTGAAAATGGTATTTGTTATGTGGTATTTTCCATCCATGTTTATTATTCTTATTGACTAATGATAACAACACTAAACATAACACTTATATAGAATTTTCTCTCGCCCATATTTTTATTCATTTTCAGGGAATCTATGAAGTGAACAATGAATGATACACAAGGATATAATAGGGGAAATAATCATACTAATGAGGAAAAATTGTGTTCTAATTTTTTATATTTAAATATAATATAGGAATCATCTGTTTATATAGATTTTAAAGATAAATAAGCAATCCAGTAGTCGTTGATGTGATCTCTTATATATGTTTCCAATGTATTAAGGTAAACACTGACTCCATGTTAATAAATATGGGATCATTAAATTATAATAAACATATGAGACTTTTTGTTTTGTATTATATCACCATTACATCATCATAGAATATCTTTGGTTCTACAATTATATTTTCCATAACATAATCAACATAAAAAACAATACCATACTCTAAAACCACCAGAGACTACCAGATCAAAACATATATAAATATGACAACATTATGTTGAAGATTCATTACATTTCAAAATTAGACATTTCTAAGAACCATAATTGAATAGTTTACTTGAGAATATATGCATAGTAAATATATTTATAGGAAATATTTGACATCCCAAATAAAAATATACATATACTTATTTTTATATATATATCAAAAATAGAAAGTTCAAAATAAACCTGGTGATTTGTATAATTAGAATGGGTGCGCTTATATGATTGATTAGGGTAACTATGGAAGGTATCTATCATAAGATAAAAAAGATAACTATAAGGGTATTTTAATATAATCCCAGGATTGATCTAAAAAAAGGTACATACAAACAAATATTATATCATAACAAACATAATCATATCATGTTCAAATTAATTATTAATAATGGTTTACACATATAAATCATCATTCAAGTGTCATGACATATTCATGTTGAATCATAAGCATAAGAAATCATAATATTAAAAATATAACAATTTTCCATTATTTTCAAACAAAATACTATGATAATACCTTGAGAAAGTCATAGTTGAACATGAAAAATGTGAATATAGTTATTAATAATAATATATATGCATGTTATTCTAAAAATAACTTATTGAAATCATATATTTTCATCAATACATTGACATATCCGGTGGAGGGATTTAACGAATGCAACCATCACAAATATATATATATATATATATATATATATTCCCCTGGAATATAAAAACAATCATTAATTTATAATCACATTAAATTTTTATGGAAATGTTTTTAATAATCATTTCATAGTTTTATCATATTCTCCATGAAAAATAGTATTTACCGGTGGGTTTTCAAATCCATCTTGAAATGTGTTTTCACTTAACATTTAGGGGTGGTTTTCTACATGATATAGAAAATAATATATTAGTGTTTTTCAAAACATGAACAAAATATAAACTCATCCCAACCAAGAGCTAAGGCCCCTGAATATCTATTCATATAAATAGAAAACTAACAAACAAGAAAGAGAGATATGGGTTATGTGACAGGAAAAACCCTTACCCTAATGAAGAGTGATATATAAAATGATCAATGCCATCACCATGACCATATCCAGAGTCTGCACTATCACTAGTTGAATCCCACTCAGACATCAAAATTCTATAATTAATAAGTGAAATATATATATCCCTTTTCCTATTCTTTCTCTTGTGTAGGATGAACCCTGGTGGAATGCCCCCATCATCCAATCCAGTCATCATGCACATGCCCTTGACCACATCCATTGGATGTCTCCCTCACCACCATGTTTTTTGGAGACAATGACCTTCTGTGTTATCCTGCAATGATCTAGGATTTAGAGGAGCACTACTTCCCTCTAAAATTGGAGTCGGATCCTCAAATACAACATTGGAAGAGACAATTTTTATATCTGATCTTTCCTATTAGGAACTATTTTAAATTCATCAGTATCCACAAGGAATTTCATTTCAGTCTTCATTTGAGAAGCAACACACACCTCTTACATTCCTTTTTGGTGACTTGAGTTAATATCATGCTCATTAATGAACTGTTGATCACCCATCATTTGGATTTAATTCTCCCCTTGATCCACTTTAGGATACAGTTCTTTGACACTACAATCTTTATCAACATTTTCATTATTTTAAAATATTATAAATTTATAATATATTCATATTATTTATTATTTAGTTTTTACCTATCTTAACATGCAATAATATTTCATGCATGGAATATATTAATTATATATATATATATGTATTTGGTGATATTTAAACACCATACCTCTTAGTATTTTTAAAAATATAGTACCACACAAAAACATCATCATTTGTTTACTAAATAAGAGTTAATAAACAAACTAATATATATATATATATACGAATATGGTAATACTTCTATTAATACATAATAAAAATAAATAATACATAAAAAAGATTAAAAAATAATGTGAAATAAATAATTAAAAAGTAATAAGTACAAAATATTTTTATTAAAAAATTAAAAAATTATAAAAAAATGATTATAAAATTAAAAATTAAATATATGAACTAATAACAAATATATTATGTTAAAATAATAATAAGTAATAATTAATAAAAAACGAACAACAATCCCAAAATAGGAAATAATTATTATTATTAAAAATTTAAAGATAAATAATATATAACAAATAAATTGTAAATAATAAAGAAATGACATTTAATACTGACATCTAATTTATAAATGTGATAACAAATACACACACACACACATAAACCACTATAAGAGATATAATATTTTATACTATCATTTAATTTATAAATATTCATTAATGACTAAAAACATACATAATTGGATTGACGTTTATATATATGTTGGTTAATATACACAAATACATATAAATATATATGCATGGATAAAAATACGTATAATTAAAATAAAATATTTATAAATATATATATAAATATATAACCCATATATATATATAAATATATTATATAAATATATAATCATCAAATGTTGAAAGCCAATTCCAATTATAACACCATCAAAACAATGTAAAGGTAAATTCATAGAATGAAATCATATATGACCCACAGAGCATAAAAATAAAATTTTGAATGAATCTAAAATGACCGTGAATTTGAAAAAATCATAAAATAAAACAAAATTAGTCGCCCTAAAGGCATTTTACAATTAGAAAATACTGATCGGGCCCTCCTGGGTCACTCCATTATAGAGATCGTTGCCGGCATGGATTTGAAAAATTATAGAACCTAAACTAGAAACCATATAAATATTTACACTAATTTAAATTTTATGATCTATTTTATAATTCACATAATGTTTTTATAAGTAATATCATATTTATTATCACCAAATGTTTTTATAATTTTGTTTTATATCCATTGATAATCATCAATATGAATGATTTTAGAGCCAAAGAAGACACCCATGTCAAATTATATGGACATTTCACAATTAAGTCTATGTTTAAAAAAAATTTCCATTTCATAAAAATACACCTTTAATTCATTATGGTTTCTGAAATCCTCCATAGAAAAAATAAATAAAATTAAAAATTGAAAAACAGTATTTTTAGATTGTTTTCAAATATATCACATGAAATTTTTTTAAATACTTTTTTAGTGTTATTGAAACCCACTAAAGATTTAAATCATTCATGTACTGAAAACATAACCCAACTAAATCAAGTGACTATCATAATGTTTTCAGCATACCATATTTTACACATGGGAATGAAAACATGTTTTGTAGTTTCATATTTAATTTATCCTCATCATTATCCATCAATAGAACAAATGCATATGGTATCATAAGACTATATTTTTAATAAATAACAAAAAATCCTAATAGATTAAGAAATAGATGAATTGATGTATTAAAATATCATTCAAAACTTTCGTTGAAATCTCTAGGAAATGAACATTTTATATTGTTAAAATTTAAACTAAAAATTCATAGAATATTTAAAAAAATCATTGGAAATTACGATAGAAAAGGTCAATGGATATTTCATACAAAATAATAGTGGAGTTAATGAAAATATGAATTTATGTTGTATATTTTAAAGGAGAACATTCATTTCAATATTTTTTAAAAATTACATAAATGATATTTTCATATATTTATTAGAGAAATCCTTTTAATAAATCATAAATAATTATAATGGATTTGTAAATGACCTTTTTAAAATTGTTCACGTATAGTTAAAAATAATTATACATCAATTTTTATGACTATTGAAATATAAGAAAAAATTAAACATCCAAAATGAAATATGAACATCTACAATTTAACATTATTTTCAATTTTATTTGTAATACCAATGATAGAATTATTATATATTTAAAACAAGAGTATAATAATGTCTAAATTAGAATAAAATTTTTATGTTATAAATTATTCGATCAATATAATTTCCCAAAATTTATATTTAGGTTGTTCATTCCATAAATAAATTTCATTGTGACACTCACGGTTACAACTAATATATTATTTATATATATGAAATCAATAAAATTGAACATATATAGTTATTTTTTGTAAAATTCCTCCAAATATATATTCATACATAAATTATGATATTTATTTCATTTATTTTTTTAATTATCTTTTAATTATTATATTATCATATAAATGAATCATTAGTTGAAACGTAGTCAATTTTCCATGTATGTTTTAGTATGAAGGTTGTAGTCCTTTCTCCTTGTAGATGGTTTCATCATATAATGAATCATAAAAATGGAATAATTACAATATTTATTCATTATTTATACTTTTTTGACAAGTCTAATAAAATGGAGATGAAAATTAATTACATCACTTTAGGGATATGGTAATATATATATATCCATGAGTGATATATTCTCTTTTTTGATAGATTGAACCAAATAATGGAAAATAATACTTCAAAAATATAGAAACATAATTATATATTAAATCTCATAAATATTAATTAAATATATCATTATTGATATATAAATAAAATATAAATGAAAAATGAATCACTTCACTTCATTGAGGTGGTATCCCACAATCACTTCGCTTCATTGAGGTGGTAGTCCACACGTATACCCATGCGGCATATTTTTTCCCTTGAGTTGTGAGGTAAAATGTTATATAAGATATTATAAATATAAATAAATAATTAATTCCAAAATATAGTAAAAAAATAAAATCCATCATGATTAGCATCCCTTAATTATATTGATGGAAAATGAATCATATTGATATGTGGATGTAGAATTCCATATTAACACACAAGTAATACATTCATATCCAATTAAAAGGAAAATAGATAAAAAAATTATTATCCCATAATCATAATTTAATATAAATATTTTTATTTTTCTGAATTATACATGTTACTTAGGATACAATATAAATTTTATTAAGTAGATGAAAAAATAAACTTGTGAAAGAGTTTGGTAGGGAAATTAACTCTTCATTGAGAGAGATTCATTGGATTACACTATAGTACTTATATTGATGGTCTTAGGTTAATAACAAAAACCCATTAATGATATTATTAAATAAATGAAGGTTTTATATACGGTATTTTATGACATAGAAGTATCCTTTTGGGATTTTTTTGGGGATATGAGGTTCCCTTTTTATGTGAATCATGAATATGAGGAGTTTGATAATATATTTAAATAAAACAAGGTCATTTTTATATAATTGTGTAAAAAAATTTATATTAAATAAATGATATGATATTATAAGGGTGAAATAAATTCATCTAATTAGATTTATACATGTTTATTCATAATTTTTATGCTTGACCCTTAGTTATACTCTCCCATTCTAGAAACCAATTTTATCCATACATTTTTTAATAACTTGTCACGACCCGTTCTCGTGGCCTGTGTCGTGACTACCCCAAGCCCGCCCTCCATAGGCCAGGGGCTGGCGACTAGCACTAAGGCGTAATTCTCGATAAAAAAGGGAGGCATTGCCTTTATAAAATAAACAACCACACAGAGTAAGCATGCAGAAGTAATATTCAGTAAAAACTAGATACAATCGTAACTGCGGAAAAGGGATTGGGCCAAAATACAAACCCAAAATGAAAGTAAAGTACAACTGAAAAAGGGAATACAACAACTGAAAAGTAAAGCCGCAACGCCGAGCCGTCCACTGGAAGTCCCACCTGAAGGGTGGGTATAGATAGCCTCTAGAGCTCCTCGGGTCCAGCCGTCCGCTCTGTGTACGTCCTGCCCAGCGGTCCACCTCCAGGTACCGTCTCGCCCCACAAGCCTCAACACAATCAGTGTTGTCTGTCGTCTACAACCAACACAACATAGTGCAGGCATAACCCATGAAGGGGTGAGTATAAGGTACTCAGTAGGGACCACGATACCCCCGAAGGTCTCCCAGAATCCCCAAAGGATAATCCAAAAAGGAAAGATACAATCACGAAGTAACATCTGACACTACTTAGGTATATGCCCATACATATACCTAAGTCATAAATTCCTGTTCGGCTCCAACATCTGAGCCCATGTTCGATCACGTCCACACAGGATAGCACAACACAATCCACACAGGAAAGGAAGTCAATCATATCGAAGATAATTATTGAAAGTTAAGATTCAACTCACACAGGTATACTTCTTCATAAGACGATAGAGATGATCAGATGTATCCACTGATTCATCTAAGCCATCAGACGCACAGATGATCGATAGGTACTAACCCCCGCATGACCCAAACAGGATCGGACCCACATAGGATCTGTATGCGCTGGCCCACATAGGACCACTGAGCACTAACCCACATAGGATCTGACCCACACAGGATCAGTAGCACTGATCCACGTAGGATCACTGAGTGTTGTAGTCGTCGTCGTCGAATCCACATAGGATTTCTGTACAGTTGTTATCGTCATCGCAGTCGCAGCCAGCTCTAGGGTTCCCACACATATCAAGCTCGTTGGGGAGGGTCCGCTACATGAGCCGAAGGGCTAATACATCAACTGACACGTAGTCCGAAGTTGATGTATCCAAAATTTTGAATCGTCAACATGAACTCAACGTCATGAATGGCGTGTCAATCGGACGCCCGGTCTAAGAGTTATTGGAATTTTCGTCCCAGGGGCCCGGTTGGTTTTTATGTCAAAACCAACCCGACCGTACTCCAACTGCCTCCAAACCTCGATCGGAGTAATCCAAAAGGTCCATCTCACTATGAGTAATCCATCAAAGTCTGCGACACATCAATCAGACATCCGAAGCTCAAGTTATAAGCGTTTCCACTCCGAGGGCCCGGTTGGTTTCATGTACAAACCAATCCGGAAGAACTCATCATTCTCTAAAACCTTGGGTGTAATATACTGAAACGACCTCCTCGATCCAAGGATCGCATTGCAACTGACAATGCGTCGATCAGAGGTTCGCAACCCGAGTTATGGGAAAAAGACTGAAAGAGGTCCGGAATTAGGGGGTTCGGGACCGGTCCGAGTCGGCCCGATACCCCCATGGTCGGCCTGAACTGGGTTGACCCCGAACCGGGTCCGGGTCCGGCCTGCTTGGGTGTGGCCCGACCCGGCCCGACGGCCCGGCCGCACGATGAGGGTGGGGGGGTGGGGGGCGCTGCCCCCCACGTTGTGAAACCGCAGCCCCGATGTGGGGGGCCACTCCTACTGGCCAACTGGAGGTTACGACCCCTGCCGATTCCCCCTGACCGGTCGGCCCTCACCGGATGGACGGCTGCTCCCCCACGTGACCGGGGCAGTCCCGTCCCCCTGCTCTGATGCTGGCAGCCGGAAACCGGCCTCCGTTCCCTGCTCTGCCGCGCCCCTCCGCCGCGGCCCCGCTCCGGCCGCGGTGCAATTGTGGTTCTCCGGTGCAGCATGACGGCGCCGCAGTTTGGTTCGTCTTCAACGGCGCGGTGCGACGACGCCGTGTTTCTCCACCCTTTCTTTAATATTTCACATGCGGTTCTTTGGCACCGCGTTGCCTTGCTCGTGTCGCAAACAATATCAAACAACCAAGAGGAGAGGAGGGTCGGCCGTGTTCGTGCGGTCTGACCTCCTCCCGTAATTGTGATAATATGCTGCCCAAATAAGATGATAAATCAACGATGAAAGTAATCAGGAACCAATGAAATAATAATCCCCTACCTCGATTGTAGTCGACGAACGAGGTTTGTTGCGGAAAGGGACATCGCGAAATTGATCGTCGTGGAAGAAGGTTCCGCACACATGACGGATATCATCTGAGGAGGAAAGGTGTCTCCCTTCTTTTGACGTGGGAAGGAGGAACGAAAGTGTGAGCATCGGATCATCGATCTCCGAGGAAGGCGTCTCTCACCGTCTTCCATCATCAGAGGTCGGCGTTCTTCGCTTTCTTCTTTGAGGAAGAAGAACTTCAATAACTTGAGAAAATTCTCCCCAATCCTCTCACAACCCAACAACTCTAATAAAATAAGAGTTTGTATTATTTTATTTCTCAATCTAAGAATTTTGAAATTCAAAAACGAATCAACCAATTAATTGAATTAATTGCAAAGTTTAAACCGCCCAATTAATGGGGGTGCAGGTGCGTTACCTTATTAAAGGAGGGGGTTTAGGAAGAAAAGAAACTGTGGGGATCGTTTGGGTCCCACCTCACAATTATCCTACCTAGTGGGTAGGATATTTTGGGTCCCACTTCATCCACTTAGCTTAGGTTAAACAAAAATAAAATAAAATTGGTTGCACCACTTTTATTTTATTCCTTTACATAACCCCAAAATTTAAAAACCACACCCGGGCAAACACAACATCGGAAAAGGTTTTTCTAACCAATTACCGGTGCTGAGATACCATCGGTGTCCTCAGATTTTGATTCTGAGCACCGGTTCAAAAGTAAGGCAAACCCGCTCGTTCGTTCACTGAACGTACCCGAGCTAAACATGGAAAAAATGATTCTGGGCACACCGGGCCTTGGAATCAGGTGCCGTCAGAAACTGTGTTCTTGTAAAATTCCAAAATAAGTTAAGAAAAACATTTCCTTGAATTATACGGGTCTTTAAATCACACCCACCTCAGGGCTTTACATCCCCGTAAACATACATCATAAACTAGAGAAACAAATGTGGGTACTGAGCATGCATCTGAGCCTCCCGCTCCAAGGTGCTCTCCTGGAGGTTCATGTGCTTCCATCTGATGCGCACTAGAGGAATACATCTTCCATGTAGGACCTACTCCTATCAATCCTCAATCTCCACTAGGACCTCCGCAAAAGTCGCCACATCATCAACGTCCATCTCCCCATGGTCAATGATATGCATCGGGTCGTGCACATATCTCCTCAGCTGAGATACGTGGAAGACGTCTTGCACCCTGTGCAACTGAGGTGGTAGAGCCAGGCGATAAGCCACCTCGCCAATACTACTGAGGACTTGGAATGGTCTGATGAAGCGCAGAGACAACTTGACACCTTGGCCAAATCTCTGCAATCCACGTCGAGGTGAGACCCGCAAGAATACATGGTCGCCATCCTCAAACTCTAGTGGCCTCCGCCTCCTGTCAGCATAAGACTTCTTCGGGATCTGAGATGTCCTCATCCACTTCCGGATGACTTGGACCTTCTATGTCATGGCCCAGAACATCTTTGGTCCCACAAGTGCTGACTCCCCAGGGTCTGTCCAGCACAGTGGTGATCTGCATGGTCGGCCATACCGCGCCTCGTATGGTGCCATCCCAATGGTGGAGTGGTAGTTGTTTTTGTACGCGATCTCCACCAAGGGTAGGTGGTCCTCCCAACTGCGACCAAAGTCAAGGAAAAATGCATGGTGCATGTCCTTGAGAGCCTGAATGGTCCTCTCCGTCTAACCATATATCTGAGGGTGAAAGGCAGTGCTTAGACATAACTGCATCCCGAATGCCTCCTGCAACCCCTTCCAAGGCCGGGAAGTAAAGCGAGAATCTCGATCGGAAACAATAGATGATGGAACACCATGAAGCCGTAAAATCTCCTGAACATAGAGATGTCCCAAGATCTCCACTGAGCCCTGCGCTCTGATGGGTAAGAAGTGGGCCGACTTGGTGGGTCGGTCGACAATCACCCAAATGGAGTCGTGACCTCTGAAAGTACATGGAAGTCCAGTCACGAAGTCCATAGATATCATGTCCCACTTCCACTCCGGGACCTCCAAGGGCGGTAGAAAGACTGCTGGTACCTGGTGTTCTGCCTTTACCTGCTGGAAGGTGAGGCATCGAGAAACGAACTCAGCCACAACCTTTTTCATGCCCTACCACCAGTGCTGACGTCTGAGGTCCTGGTACATCTTCGCCACTCCAGGATATACCGCCAAAGGGGAAGTGTGAAACTCTCTCATCACCTCCTCCTATAAAGAGACTGGTACCAATGTACGTCCTTTGAAAAGGACATCGTGCTCTCATCCTAAAGAGAATCCATCAGGTGCATGTCCTGAGGATATCTGCGCACGTCGCGTCTCACAGTCATCGTCCCCACGCTGTGCCTCTCTGGCCCGCTATAGTAGTGGAGGAGTGGCTGTGAGTGATTGTAGAAAGGCTGCTCCATCTCTATCCATTAAGGATATCTACAAAGCGGCTAACTGCTCTGTCACCTCCCCAAGTAGCTAAATGCCCGTCCTCCTGCTGGAAGCATCAGCTACTACGTTCCCCTTTCCAGGGGTATAGACTATCTAAAAGTCATAATCCTGGAGGAACTCGAGCCACCGTCACTATCTTAGGTTCAGGTCCTTCTGAGAGAAGATGTACCTGAGACTCTGATGGTCAGAATAGACTGTAAAGCACTCGCCCATCAGATATTGTCACCACATCTTCAGATCGACGACCACTGCTACTAATTACAGGTCATGGGTAGCATAGTTCTGCTCATGCTGCCTCAACTGTCATGATCCATAGGCGATCACGGCCCACTCCTGTATCAGGATACAACCGAGTCTGGTCCCTGATGCATCACAGTAAACTACGTACCCAAATCCCTCCATTGGTAGCCTCAAGATATGCATGCTGGTCAATCTCTGTCTCAGCTCTAGGAAGGTCTGCTGACATCTGTCTGACCACACAAAGGGTTTCCCCTTCTTCGTCAAAGTTTAGAGTGGTTCCACAACTCTGGAAAAGTCTGGCATGAATATCTGATAATACCCAGCTAGCCGAAAGAAACTCTGCACATCCGTCACGCTCCTGGGAGGCTCTCAAGCTAGAACTGCCTCGATCTTCGTAGGATCCTCCGCAAATCCCACCTCAGGGATGACGTGACCCAAGAAGTGGACCTCACGTAACCAGAACTGACACTTCGAGAGATTTCCATATAGATGGTGCTCTTGGAGTGTGTCTAGTACAACCAGCAAGTGGTATGCATGCTCCTCCTTAGTGGTCGAGTATATCAAAATGTCATCGATGAAGACCACAACAAATCGATCAAGGTATGGCTGAAAGATCCTGTTTATGAGACCCATGAACACTGCTGGAGCATTGGTCATGCCGAAAGGCATAACCAAGAACTCATAGTGTCCATACTAACATCTGAAGGCAGTCTTCTGCACATCCTCGTCCCAAACTCCGAACTGATGATAACCTGAGCTAAGGTCTATCTTTGAGAACCATCGTGCTCCCATGAGCTGATTGAAGAGGTCATCAATCCTTGGTAGTGGATACTTGTTCCTCACTTTCACCTGGTTTAGGTGACGGTAGTCGACACCAAGTCGCATGCTCCAGTTCGCCTTCTTGGCGAACAAAATCGGGGAAGCCCCGGGTGAAACACTGGGTCGGATGAATCCCTTACCTTGCAAGTCCTCCGACTGTACCCGTATCTCTCGTAGCTCAGCGGGGCCATATGATATGCTGGGGGTGGATATCGGGGCTATCCCGTGGTACAGATGAATATAGAAGTCTACCTCTCTGCGAGGAAGTAGCCCTGGGACGTAATCAGGGAAAACGTCTGCATACTGATCCACCACTGCAGGAAAACCAGGACTCTGCACGTCAACTGCTCCTAGGACGAGGCTAGCCAACTGATGAGTGATGGTTTGTCCTCTCCTCTGCGTGAGTCCATCCTATGCTACAAAGGATCCCTTATTACATGTGAAGGTGAACCTACTCCCGTGGGTGCGTACACATCGCACCTTGCAACTAATACAGTCAATCTGAGCATTGAATGTAGATAACCAATCCATGCCCAAGATGACGTCGTAAGGCCTCGATGCCACTACAGGTAGATCCCAGCCGAAGCTCTCGCCTCCTAGACTAAGATCACACTGCCGGCACCAGTGTGTAATCGTCGAGTATGCTCCCGTAGGAGTCTTTAGCCGTATGTATCGAGCCAACGGCTCTGTCAGAATCTCCAAGCTCTGAACAAGGGCAGCAGCTATGAAATAATGACTCGCCCTTGTGTCTATAAGAACTGAAAAAAGCATAGAATAGACACATATAGTACCTCGAATAATCTCGGGCGCGCTGTGGTCGTAGGCCTCCGCTTCTTTACGTTGTGCTGGTCTCTGCCCGCCAGCTCCCTGGGGATAGGGTGGACCTCCTTGTGGTGGTGGTGGTAGAGCCTCAAAGCATCGCCCACCACCTACTGCTTATCCAGCTCCTATGCCTCATCCGGCTGCTTCCTGTGGACCACCACGGTCGACCCTCTATCTCTGCCTGGGTGGTCCCTAAACCGTCTTCTGCTCCTCGGAATGGCAGGTCGGGCAATCACGAGCCATGTGGCCCTGCCCACAACATGCGTAGCACTGTCTTCCTCTCGAAAGACTGGCTCTGCGTTGAGTTCCCCGCACCTCTGAGGCAGTGTCCTGAGATCATCTACTTGAGGTTATGGTCTGCCTAGATCCATGTGTTATCCGTTGACTGCCAGCTGCAGAAGACTCTGCTACGTGTCGCCCTGCGATAGGTCTCGCGGCTGGTGTAGACTCAGCAAGAAAGATCTTGATGAGAAGGGCTCGCTCCAGTACCCCTGCCTGTGTCGGAATGCTGAGGGAGATCAGCAATGCCTTGATCTCATGCCTCAACCCCTGCTCGAAGGTCCGGGCCCGAAAGAATTGGTCTCGTACCATGTCTGTCGAATAGCACGAGAGGTTTGTAAATCTCGCCGAGTACTGGGCAACCGTCAGGCTGCCCTGCCGCAGTTGTAGTAGCTCCTGGATGCGCACCGCACTGAGGGTGGCTGGAAAGAACTCCGAGAAGAAGAGGCTCTCAAAGTCCGTCCAGAGTAGAGATGCATCGTCGTGCACCTGGACAATCAAGCTCCACCATCTGCCTACTACCGCATGCAGGAGACTCGCTGCTAGGATCGCCATGAGGTCTGCTGGTGTCCCTACCAATCAGAAAACTTGTACAACTACCTCTAGCCAATCCTTGGCTGCCTGAGAGTCCATCTCCCCGCGGAACCTGGGAGGTCGCTAACGCTGAAACTCGTGCAGTGTAGTAAGGTGACGTTCACCCTCAGCGGTTGGGGCTGGTAGCATCGGTGGCTCGGTAGGTAGAGGTACCGTCGGTGCCTCTGCTGTCAATGGGCCCTGTACCGAGGCATCGTCGCTCGGTGGGCTGTCGTCACATACAAAACTTTGAACCCTAGCTGGCTACTATCGTGGGGACATCCTAAAAATAAATAGGTGTTCCACAATCAAATATTATACCTGGTGAGCTGACACAAAGTAATCACAATGAAAACATGAAACACACATGCAATCAATGTTTTCATGAAATAAGTCAGAAACCAGAAGTTCGGGTCCTGGTGTACGGATACGTCGGCCACCGCAACGACACTGGACTCCTTGGACTGATAACGACACTCAATACTCTTAACACTATTGCTTCTCATAGAAAAAGATCAGAGTCCTTAGTTCTATGGTAGAACCGAACTCCTATGATAACAATTTCTCACGACCCGTCCTCAGGGCCCGTGTCGTGACTACCCCAAGCCTTCCCTCCATAGGCCAGGGGCTAGCGACTAGCACCAAGGCATAATTCCCCATAAAAATGGGAGGCATTTCCTTTGAACAGTAAACAACCGCACAGAGTAAGCAAGTAGAAGTAAACACTAAGTAAAAACTGGATACAATAGTATGTGTGGAAAAGTAAGTGGGCCAGAATACAAACCCAAACTTAAAGTAATGTACAACTAAAAATGGGAATAAATCAACTGAAAAGTAAAGCCGCAACATCGATCCGTCCACCGGATGTCCCACCTGAAGGGTGGGTTCAGATAGCCTCCACAGCTACTCGGGTCCAACCATCTACTCCGTGTACGTCCCGCCCAGTGGTCCACCTCAAGGTACCGTCTCGCCCCACAAGCCTCAACACGATCAGCGCTGTCTGTTGTCTGCAACCAACACAATGTAGTGTGGGCATAGCCCGTGCAGGGGTGAGTATAAGCTACTCAGTAGGGACCCCAAGACCCTCGAAGGTCTCCCAGAATCCACAAAGTATAATCCACAAAGGAAAGATACAATCACAAAGTAACATCTGACACTACATAGGTATATTCCCATACATATACCTAAGTCATCAATTCCAGTTCGGCTCCAACATCCAAGCCCGAGTTCGATCACGTCCACACAGGATAGCACAACACAATACACACCGGAAAGAAAGTCAATCATATTAAAGATAATGATTGAAAGTCATGATTCAGCTCACACAAGTGTACTTTTTCGTAAGCTGATAGAGATGATCAGATGTAGCCACTGATTCATCTAAGATTTCAGACCCACACATTATCGATAGGTAGTAACCCCCGCAATGACCCACAAAGGATCTATAGGTACAAACCCCCGCAATGACCCACATAGGATCAGACCCACACCGAATCTGTAGGCGCTGGCCCACACAAGACCGCTGAGCGCTGACCCACACAGGATGAGTAGCACTGATCCACGTAGGATCGCTTAGTGCTATAGTCAACATCGTCGAATCCACGTAGGATTTATATAGGGTCATCATCGTTGTCACAGTCGTAGCCAGCTCTAGGTTTCCCACACACAGTAAGCTCATTCGGGAGGGTCCGCTCTAGGATCCGAGGGGATGATACATCAACTTCCAAGTAGTCCAAAGTTGATGTATACAGAAGTTTCGTATCGTTAACAAGAAATCAACGTCATGGACGGCGCGTCAAGGGAACGCCCGGTCTGAGAGTTATTGGCTTTTTCGTCCCAGGGCCTTGTTGGTTTTTATGTCAAAACCTACTCGAACATACTCCAAATGCGTCTAAATCTCGAGAAGTGTAATAAAAAAGGTCCTTCTCATTAAGAGAAATCCATCAAAGTCGACGACAATTCAATCAGACGTCCATAGCTAAAGTTATAAGCATTTCTGCTCCGAGGGCTCGGTTGGATTTGTGTACGAACCATCCTGACCGAACACAAAGTTCTCCAAAACCTTGAGTGTAATATACTGAAACGACCGTCTCGATCCAAGGATTGTATCATAGCTGACAGGGCATCTATTGGAGGTCCGCAACCCGAGTTATGGGAAAAAGACCAAAAGTGGTCTGTAATTTGGATGTTCAGGCCCAGTCCGATCTGGCCAGATACCCCCATGGTCGGCCCAAACCGGGTCGACCCGACCCCGGTCCGGCCTTCTTGTCTGCGGCCCAGCTCGGCCCAGCCTGTCGGCTCAGCTAGGCGGCTCGACCATAACGGCTAAGCAATGAGGGGGGCAGGCACTTCCCCCTGCGTTATGAAACCGCGACCCCCATGTGGGGGGCCACTCCTGCTGGCCAGCCGGGGGTTACGACCCCTGACGTTTACCCCTGACTGGCTAGCCCACGCCGGTCGGCCGGCTGCTGCCACCACGAGACTAGGGCGGTCCCATCCCCCTAATCTGACGCCGGTGGCTGGAAACCAGCCGTCATTCCCTGCTCTGCCGCGTCCTATGGTTGTGGCCTTGATCCGTCCGGCGCAGTGTGACGGCACTGCGCCGCTCTGCCACGGACCCGCTCCGGCCGCGGTGCCTTTGTGGTTCTCCGGCGTGGCACAACGGAGTCGCGGTTTGGTTCGTCTTCAACGGCGTGGTGCGACGGCGCCGCGTTTCTCTTCCCTTTCATTAATATTTTCTGTGTAGTGATTTGGCACCATGTTCCCTTGCTCGTGCCGCGACCAATATCAAACAACCAAGGGGAGAGAAGGGTCGGCCATGTTCATGTGGTCCGACCACCTCCCGTTATTCCGATAACATGCGGCCCAAATAAGACGATAAATCAGTGATGAATGTAATCGTGAACAAATGAAATGATAATCCCCCTACCTCGAGTGTAGTCAACCAATGAGGTTTGTTACAGAACGGGACGTCGTAGAATTGATCATCGCGGATGAAGGTTCTGCACACTTGACGAAGATCTTCCGAGGAGGAACGGTGTCTCCCTTCCATTGATGCGGGAAGGAGGAATGAAAGGGTGAGTGTTGGATCGTCGATCTCCAAGGAAGGCGTCTCTCACCATTTTCCGTCATCGGAGGTCGGCATTCTTCGCGTTCTTCACGTTCTTCGTCAACGAAGAGGAACTTCAAGAACTTGAGAAAATTCTCCCCAATCCTCTCACAGCCCAACAACTCAAATAAAATAAGAGTTTCTATTATTTTATTTCTCATGTGAAGCATTTTAAAATACAAAAATGAATCAAACAATTAATTGAATTAATTTCAACGTTTAAACCGCCCAATTAATGGGGGTGCAGGTGTGTTACCTTGTTAAAGAAGGGGGTTTAGGAAGAAAAGAAACGGTGTGACGCTTGTGGGTCCCACCTCATAATTATCCTACCTTGTGGGTTGGATATTGTGGGTCACACTTCATCCACATAGATTGGGTTAAACGAATATAAAATAAAATTGGTTGCACCACTTTTATTTTATTCCTTTACTTAACCCCAAAATTTAAAAACCACACACTAGCAAACACAACTCCGAAAAAGGTGTTTCTAAGCAATTATCGGCCCTACGATTCCATCGGTGTCCTCATATTTCGATTCCGAGAACCGGTTAAAAAGATAGGAAAACCCACTCGTTCGTTCACTTAACATACCCGAGCTAAACATGGAATAAATGATTCTAGGAACACCGGGCCTCGGAATCAGGTGCCATCTGAAACTGAATTTTGTAAAATTCCATGAAAATTAAGAAAAAATTTCCTTGAATTTTATGGGTCTTTACACAACTTTTTACAATGAATAACATTAGTTGGAAAAAATTCCATTTTATTATATTAAATTATAATAATTATGATACTTTGAAATATAGAATCCATTCTATAGTATTCTCATTCTATATGTGGAAAAATTATATTTAATATATATATGAATTCCAGAAAGAATATATTCATGAATTTTCATTTTCCGGTATAAAACTATTTTTTTCATTTTCCATTCATAGTAAACACATTATATTAATTGAAAAATATTATATATAATATTTATTTAAATAATTATTCATTATATATAAATTTTATTAATAAAAATTAATATCATGTATCAAAATATTATTTAGTAAAAAATATAATTAAGATTAAAAGTTTTTTATTTTTCATTTTAACACCTTAATAAAAATAAAATTAATTTTATAAATATTTATACAATAGTTTTTCAAAATTAATTTCTTATTATTCTTACTAATAAATATCATGTATAATAAATAACTACCACATTAAATAATAATATATGAATAATATGTAAAATTTAATTTAAACTTGATATCAGGTGTGGAGAAATATATAAAGGATATACAACATATTCAAATATATATAATTATATATACTAAAATAATTGTGTGTTACTAAATACAGACAGTTCATTGAGAAATCCATATAGTCAGATTTGATTCCCAACAAACATATACATTGGTGTTTGTGTATGTTTGTGTGTGAAACTCTTATGTTTGGTCTTAGGTGTCCTATATTTGATCATGATTCTTGATTTCATAGTCAGATATAGTGGGATTTGGTGTGTTAATCTAGTTCATATGGAGGATTCTATGATTTTTTTGAATTTTCTATTAATTTTTTAATTTGTGTTTGACAAATTCATCATAGTGTATTCTATTTTTTCATGTTTTATATTAATTAGCTATATTTTTATTGTGGTGATCCAATTGTACGTCTTTTATGAATAATTATAAAATAAGTATTTTCTTTTCCTATAGGATTATTTTTATAGTCTGATTGTTATGGTGGTCCATCTTCTAAACAGGTCTTCAAGATTATTAGTGTTATTTATGAAAATTTTTTATACATGTATATGAGGGTGATATTGTTTCCAATGATGAAAATTGATACATTGGATGAATTTTAAAGCCGGTGGTGATGGGGAATCTGATCTAGGGCTTTTTATGGTCTGGTTCAGGTATTTTTTTAGTTTTAGAATGCAATGGTTCATTACATTAATTATTTTTGTTGGATTAGGGATATATTACTTAGGGTTATGAGAAATTTGTGTTGATTGGTGGGATAAATTAGTATCCAATACAATGATTTGTAGTGTTAATATATTGCATTTATTAAACATACATGGAAAATATGAGTATATTTGTTTTATTTTATAGAATATATTTTGTGGGGGTGTGGGGGGGGGGTATTCAAATGTTATCCCATTTTTAGGTGTTACATTGGATTGTAATATATCAGTATAAATACCTTATTTGCATAACACTACATAAATAATGAGTAATAATTATGAATTCCATTTATCAATATTTCAAAATATTTTTTATTATATAAATCCATTAATTAGTTGTTTTTAATTGTTTTTATCCAAATATATGATTAAAAAATA
The DNA here is from genome assembly GCA_963277665.1 of Viscum album. Classification (NCBI taxonomy): domain Eukaryota; kingdom Viridiplantae; phylum Streptophyta; class Magnoliopsida; order Santalales; family Viscaceae; genus Viscum; species Viscum album. The sequence goes on from OY728119.1 coordinate 1,390,243,969, forward strand.
TTTAAGTGCTATAATCATTTTAAAGGAAAAATTAATCAAATAATGTAATATCTCATGAACCCTGTCATGAAAGGAAATAAGCGTCATTTAAGGATATGAGCTATTGGATGGCTCATAATGGATATTATGGAACAAATCCACATTAACCCTTTGTGGTTGTGAGATATGAACATTGATGAATAAGTTTGGTCTTGTTGAGTCACATTGCACTAAAAGTAAGGATGTATAGGATGATAAATATGATGATTACGATATTTTAATTTTATAATCAATTTGATGTATTTTTAAGATATTTCATTATATAATATTTTATATCTCCATGGTTATATTTAGTATATATTCAATGGATTAAATTTTTTCAATGTTTTGGACAATAATGGTCTTAAAGAAGAAGACGTTATTAAGGGTTGGTGAATACATATAATTTTTCCTTCATTTGATTGAATTGGATATTATATAAACTAAAACACCAATTAAACCATGACCATAAAGGATTCAAAATACTATTAGGATATAAATATAACACATTAAAAACAATGTATTATCACTTCGTCCACAATGTATAAGTTCAAAAAATTGAAAACCATGGAACTATTATAATTTTTCTTTCATCTCATAGATCTACTCAATTCCACAATCTGGTTGAGTATTTTTTAATTATATACATACAATTGATAGAAACATTTTTTAAATCCTTATAATCATTTTAGGTCCTAAATATTCAATAATATATATTTACAAAACACTACAACAGGTATGTTTAAATAAAGAATCATTACGACATGTTGTGAAAAATCTAATTCATTCCTTATCAATTATCTCATACACTTATCTATTTAAGGTGTTATATGAAATATTTAATATTCATGATGTTTTCTTTCATGTATATTGTGAAATGTAAAATAAATTTGGAAATTGGTGATTAGTGAACCAAATTTTATAGAATAGAATACCTCCAATGGGTGTTTCGAAAATATTCTTACGAAATCGATGTGTTGATTCATGAACATAAATTCTGATTGACGTTTTTATAATAATAAATCCATGTTATTTACAATATTTATTTAAATGGTTTTTATTAAATTGGGTATGTGTCATCCATAATCTATGTAAAATATTTCATTTTTAATGGATGTCCAACTTATCCTTAGTGAGCAGTTGGTAAATGGATAGTTGACCAATAATAGAAAAATGATATATTAAAATTGATGATTATTTTTAATTTTTTAATTAAAATTTTTATATTAATATCATATTTTGATTAATTAAAAATAATACCCTTATATATTATTGGTTGATGATAATGTAGGGATGCTCCATAATGTGATATAGGGGAATCTCTGAGAAAGATTCTCCTTTATTTATGGCTTTTACTTTTTACATTGAATGTAATGCATTTATTTTTTAGTACGTTACCATCACATTTGGAATCAATGTAAACTAGTATGTATTAGTTTTCAATAAGTAAAGGGATTTTACAGTGTATATAATGCGTGAATTTAATTAGTCATGTTGATTCAAAAAACAAACATGTTATTTTCTATAGAAAATAATTTATTTTATAACTATTATCATACAATTCATCACTAATTACTTTATTTTTTAACTTGGGAACTTCCATATACATTAATTTTCCATAAAATTTTATTGTTAAATGATTGTTTCCTTTTATTCATATAAATCATCAGTCTATAATAATGACATTAATTTGGATCTCATTTTTTCATAGTTTTCCTTCCCTAAGGCAATGAATTCTTTAACAAACCTCATAGAGTTTTAGGGATTATTTTTATATATTATGGATTTTATTTTTAAAAAAATCTAATGGATTTTTATAGTTATATTATATACATTATTTTAATGGATTCATTTTTTGATTAATCATAGAAAAACAATTAATAATATCCCACATCAATTGATTGATTAATTCTTTATCGTTAATAATATATTTTTTATTTTTATTCTATTATACAAACTTGCATTTTTGTCTTATTTTTATAATTATATTTTTATGGTACCCCCAACATGAAAATGTTTTATAACCTTGTATTTTGATGATAAAATTTATTTCCACCCTTATAATGGGAGTCTCTTTTTTAAAATTTGTGAGTCTCAATAGAAAATTATGGTTCATGTGCATCCTAAGAGGGGAATAATAATGTAATATTAATTGGGTAACAAGTCGCATTTGATAATAAAATGATTAGTTTTTGGGAAATATATTTAGATAGAGTTACGTTATCATATCATATGATACCCCATTCAAATAATAACAATGATTAATGTCCATGAATTAATCACATGATCTAGATTGTATGGTATTTAATAGGAATGTAGATTGATTATCCACATGTTCACCATTGTCATCTTTTTTGTATCTATCTCATATTTTGAAAAAATTAACTCATATGATTCAATTTTCCTTCACATTATTATATTGCAATTAATGTTTCATCACAAGTGATTTATTCAGGTTCAATTACTTAGATCTATTATGGATATGGATGTGATTTTTAGAGATTTCATGAAAAATAATTTCCACTATAAAATATTGTAAACCACTTATGTGTCACGAAACATTCCTCCTAAAAATATAGTGTATCAATCTATGATTCATGAAATACATTCATACAAATTTTGAAAAGGATTCAACATCATTTACTTAGATACTAGTATATAATTTATGCGACTATATCACATTTAAAATAAATTCATAATAAATATTCAATTCTTACATAAGAGGAGGATTTTTTATGATTAAACCCATAAAATATTATTCTATAATATATTTATACTTGATATTATTTCACGATGGAAAAGATAAATAAGATTTTACTAGGGGATTTTGCACCAAATAAATGATATGACCATGCTTTAAATAATTTTTGAGTCCATATATATGAATATTGAATCATTAACTGGATATCCAGATCCTTATAGGACCCACTTGGGGCAACATATCCATTTTTTAGAGACATATAGAATTCTTTATATATCATAAAATTTAATGATTGAGTAAATAAATACATGATGAGTGACGTAATCATTATAAACTAAAATCGGATTCATGGATACATTGAAAATAAAAATATAAAATGGATGACGTAATTTAAACAAAATCAATAATTAATTGGGGGGTAGAATTATATTCACAATTGTGGGACTCTAGGTTTTCCTAATGGTAGATTACAAAAATAGATTCTGGTCAGCAAATTATGTAAGAATGAAAATAATTTCAATAGTAAAAAACGATCCCAAAGTATATATAACAAGCACAATACTATTCCGAAGAGTTGGATTTCTAAATACATTGGGAAAAATAACAAATGCCAAAAATATATTCTTAATGATCAAAAAAATAATTCATATTTCCTATAAAATCATCAAGAACTACTCTGAAATATTGAGAAAATTGTAGGAAATCAATCTCAAAGGATTATTTAGAGGCCTCCAAATTATAATGTTCTATGGAATACATGAGAGAATATATGATTACCATCACCATGTATAGTTTACTTGATATTTATGAGAATATGTGAGTAATAGTAAAAATTTATGCACAATAAATGTTACAACAAGTGGAAATATATATATGGTGAAGCAACCTCATGGAGGAATAATAAACAGTGTGGAAATAGTTAGGAAGACAAATCAGTGGTAATGGCAGGAGAGTAGAAAGAACTATATCCATAAGTGACATTAAATGCATTCCAACATTAGATATTATATCAGGAAATACATGAAATAAATAATATTTTCATATTTAATAAATGAAAAACATTAAAACTATATTTTCTGAGGTGATTTCATTGATCTCATCAAAATATACATTTCATGCATATCTTATATTAGACAAAATTAATTTAATGTACATTAGAGTATATTTATTTGTGACTATTTTTTTGTGTAGTTCAAAAATAAGATCATACAAGAGATCCATGATTATTGAAACTTTGTAATTCATATCACCAATAAACAATAAAAGTTTAAAAATAGCCATTATAATATAGGTGAAATTAAAGATTTAGAAATCCTAATTTTTTTGACAAGAGTTAATTTAAAAAAATATATTCCTACATTATTCATGCTATAATTAGAAAATTGACCAATTAATTATACTTGTGTAATGATAAAAACTATCGGGTAAATATGTTAATTTATATCCTCTGCCTAAGTTATTTTAATTCTCTATTAAGGGAAAGAAATATAGGGTTTAATAATTTATACTCAGCATTTCTACATAAGGTGGATAATCTCATTATCATAATTCTAGAATTTCTGATATTCTAACAATGAGACAAGAAGGTGAAATTTGAATTTTCTGAAGTACTGAAAAACATAGATGATACAATGAATTTTTTTTAATTTATATCCACAATGAGAGTAATATATTTTTGGAAAACAATCAATTGAAAGATATTTTGTTTTGTGAATAATTCATTAAGAAGGAGCTATTGTGTAGTGGAATGATCAAGGAATAAAGAGGTTTAGAAAATAAATATGTTCATTATATATGGATATTATGTATTTAATCTTGTTTCTTGTAAATAAAGAAAGTGAGTAGCTTAAAGAATTTCCAAACAATATTTTTTAGTAATTAATAGTTAACAGAGCGGTGCGGTGGGTCGTGGTAAATTCATATTTATAAAACAATATGGGTTTTAGTCTTAGAAATTGATATATTCAATTTTATAGGGAATTATAAAAATAATGGAATCAATAATCAATATTAACAAAAAATATATGGTTATTCGAAATGGTCAATCTTACACAGTATCCAAATAGATCTTTTCACTTCTATTTGAGGTTATAATAAATAATTAAATATATAAGCTTCAATAAATTGGATTTATATCAACCATTTTGGTTATGTAATGGGTGATTTTTCTATTTATTCATGGTGGAATAATCGTATAACTATATGAATGAATGATGTAGATCTAATCACCACCTGAATTTTGATAGGATTCAAAGAGTTTCTTAACTAAATTATACTAAATGAGATAAAATGGAATGTTCACTTTCCACATCCATTCAACGATTATATATTAGAGATATAGTGAGAGAATGAATATTATCAATTTATAATAAATATTATTGGTACTACCCATATCTAATTGTATAAGGGGAATAATAAAAGACTCCATTAAACTACACAAATTAACCATTCTCCAATTAGTGGATGCATTTTTGTATATGTAATAATTTATCTTATATAGAGTGGATCAACAAAAATCTCATCCATGGCACATTAGTGGATTTATATAATGTTCATTAGAATTGATTTTTTTATTCCATGTGGTCTTTCAATGTATTCTTAATGATTTTAAGTATGGTAGTCTAGAGTTTTGGGGATACACAATATATTAAATTGTGTTCAATTATATTTTTTATAAGGGAAAATAATATTTTATGCCACATTATCACTAATGAAGAATAGAAAGTTGATTTGACAAAACTTATAGTGATATTGAAGATCACACATCTAAAATATATTCTAGAGATCCAATTATTTCAAGAGATGATGATGCACCCGTAAGGGGCTCCTCCCGTCTTAGGGTTTCCTCTCGCCGCCGCCAGCTCTGTTGTTGCGGTTGGCACGACGATTCCTTCTCGTGATCAGCGGGTTGGTGGTGGTTCTCGGCTGTAGGGCTTCGTGGTCTTCTCTAAGGCTGTGGAAGTTCTCTTTAGGCTTCTACGGTTGTTTGTTCAGATCCACGGGTGTAAGACCAGTTCTTGTTGATGGCACACTCTTTCGGAGCGCTCGTAGTTCTATTCTCGACAGCTCTCTATTGTCATGTGGTGAGTTTTTTCACGTTTCGGGGATACGCTCATGAGCCGGTTGTTTGCAGGGTTATTCATCTTCTCAGGTGAGAAGGTTAGGGTTTTGGGTGTCTGATGCAGTTGTTTTTGTCTGGTAGTGGTGGGATCTTCTATTCTTTGTTTTTCTTTTCTTCCGTTGTGCCGTTGTGAATCTCTTAGTGAGAGTGATGTCATGATGGAGTGATGACGATGATTTTTTTAGGAGGCATCTCCATGGATGTTTGTTCTATTGATTTTGGTTTTTCGTTCGATGTTTTCTTGTATCCTCTGTCATGGGAGACGATGATGATGGCGGACACCGGCAAAGCTCACCCACGATACGGTGATGGGAATGAGGGGAGGGAACGCATTGGCTACTCCATGGATGATGTTTTGTTGAAACCCCAGCGGTCTGATGGGGAGGCGATGTGATGACGGATGCCTGTGACGCTCACCGGTGATCCTGTGATGTGGATATGGCTGAAGGACATGGCACATGGCGTGTCAGATCTGATGGCGGCTCGGTGCTCGAGGCAGTGCAGGCACATGGCTCGAGGTGATAAGGCGGTGGTTTGAATTTTGAAATTTCCGTTTGGATTGTGATTTGGTGTTTCGGCTGTATGGGTACCAGAAACCCACAATTCGGCTTCCTATAAAATGAAAAAAAGGATTTTCCGGAATTATTTCATGGATAATCTAGCCTTACGATTGATTTTTAATGATATTTTCAAAAGAAAATAACTCATAACTATTTATGTGGGAAATTATTTCACATTAATGGTTGATGAATAATGGAATAATGTATGGTGGAATTTAAGAAAAGGTTTATCACTCATCCCATCATATTACCAAAAAAATTTAGATAAACCATTTGACAGGATTAATGCTGTTAGAGAGAATCATGTTTGAGTAATTTTTGTAATTATAAGGGTGACTATTTGATAACATAAGAAATACATAACAAATAATTTGATATAATTTTTTATATCATACACCACAAATGAAACTGAATTATGTGCGGTATAATTTTATTTTGAAAAACCGAATCCATACACAATAACCTCCAAAGTGTCACTCCATACTAATAATGAAGCCTTAAAATACATGTTGAGATTGGGGTATTAAAAATACCACTTTATTACACAAATTATATTTCTATAATAATGTGATATTGAAGTATGTGATATAAAGGGTTGTGACAAAGTTACTATTATCTGTCTCTTATAGAGTGAAATAACAAATATATCTAAAGGAAAAGTGTTGGAGATCCCAAATGAGTTTCCAAGTTTGATTTTATTTATTTTATACCTTAAATAGAGGCAATGGTTTGAAAAAATGACAAACTACCTAGAAACAATGTCTATTAGACCATTTTTCTCCTACCATACGATTATGATATTTTTAGTTAATGTACATTAATAATTTTTTCATGATCCCTTATTATTTATTTCATATAGATATCATTTGATGTATATGTAATTACAAAATTGTAAAATTGAAAGTGGGTTATATTGCTATCATTCATTTTCAATTAGAGGGAAACACCGAATAATATACATTTTACACAAAAAAATTTAATATATATTTTTCTTTCCATTATTGCATTGATAATAAAGTATTTTATCGATTTTATGTGACTAGTAATAATCTATAAAGAACATTAGATAAAGGATTAAATAACCAAAAATAGAAATTTTAAAGGAAAATTTTTTCCTATTTGAGAAATCATCTATATGGTACCTTTCTCAAACTATATCGGCCACACATACTAATATACACATGTGGGTGGAAGCATAATACACTACTAGAAAGTCTAAAAATTTATATACCATTTCCCACAAAATAAGTAATTGTACCACATTAATTAGCAATAATATATTTTATATAGTTAGCTATTAAAATTACTAGTTACAGATTAGGGATATTACATTAAAAATCTTCTCATGAGGGATTTGATGAAGAATTTTTGGTGTTGATATAGCTTATTAACCAAATTTATTCTCAGAACAACTTGGGAATTGGAGATTTCAACAAGAAATATAATGTATAATCTAGACAAAACCATGTACTCAAGTCAAATTAAATTGTCATGAAGACATAATGATGCATTACAATATATTAATATCCTACAAGAAATCATTGGGTACGTATAAATTCTTTTTTCTCAATGAAACACCATAACACCACCTAGTGGTGATCACCCACCAATTATTTTATGTAGTTAAAAATATGAACTACAATGATGTGGACACTATAAGGGAGTGGTAACTATAACTGGATATACATGAAGATATATGGTGGGATTCTTATTATAACCACAAAATATCATGTGAAGTTAGTTTTAGGAAAAATAAATGACGAGGCAATGTATAGTTGTTTGATTCTCATTTATTATTATTTTCTAGGATAGGATTTTCAAACTAGTTTGTTTTATTATTGACAAAAAAAATTAACCATTACAGAGATATATATATTCTAGATGCTGAAGATCCACAAATAAATGTTAATGTGAACAACGTCTTGATATAATTTATTTACTCTTAGTTGGGGAGTATGTATTCGCATGAAATTAAATGTCATAGAATGTATGTAATGTATTTTAGATTTAATGATCTGCTAATTGAGAGAGAACCAATATATGTTTTATGTTTTAAATATTTGATTTGATTTTTAATATTATAGAATATATTTTTGTAGTTTTAGAAGTCAATCCATGATAGTCCAATGTGCTCTTTAATATTCCACATCAGTAAACATAATCTATACTAAATGATAGAGAATGTAAGGCAATTGTAATGGTGGAGAATTATGAGGGTACTAGGTCATATCAGTAGATAAAATCAGACATCACTCTGAAGTTACTACCCTACTCTACTCTATGTATATTGATTATGAAGAAAGAATATGTTATTATAAAAACCATGAGGTTTTTATGGAAATTCCACTACACGATTATTCAAATTAGATGTGAAATTAAGAAAGTAATATTATGTACTCTACAGGAATTTGAACACTATATTATATTGATTACTGTCAAAACTCTATATTTTAGATCGATTGAAAAAGTGAAAAACATTGAATATTAAATTTTCATTCAATAACATATCATTTATATGATTTTTAACAGATATAATATTTTGATCTCACCAATTTTCATCACCCTCATATTCAATACAATGTTCAAGAAAAATTATATTGTTTTGATTCATGGTATGTTAGAAATATTGAAACCTCCGATCATTCATAAGTGGGCCTTGTTGAAAGGGAAAATTTTAATGTAAGAGGATAAAATTTTTTAGACATGGAAAAACACTTACATATCATGTAGAATATGTGGTAGTTAAAATTTTGAGTGTTAGGAATTTGGATTTTGACTTAGTAATATGTCACTTTTTATAAACATTCAAAAATTCATTTAAAATTATAAAAAAATTATAATTAATCACATAATCTATGTCATATCCCTCATCTCCCATAAATATGTGCAGTAAACTATAAATGATCGAATAAATCATTGATCCACAAACTTGGTTTTAAACAAATTAATGAAACTATTGATCACCATTATTCCTCCCTTATCAGAGTCTATAATATGTTTTTTACTTATTTACATCGCATTTCCCATTTTTCCTCATTACAAATTCCACATCTCCATAATTAAACTATCCAAATATATGTATAAACAATTCACTATTTTCACTAATAATACACATTTAACATGAATTATTTAATTATAAATCAATATAATATAACAATATAAGAATTAATATATTGAGGTATTTGGAAAAAATTGGGATGAGTCTAATGTTATGTATGGATTAAATGTTATGTATATAAATAATTACATTTATATTTGTTTGTAATATTTTGAAAAATTCATTCTAGAGTTTTTAAAAAAATTGTGGGTTTTCATAATGTCTATTATAATTTAAATTCATATGATAGATTATAAAAAAACCCCCCATAGTTTATAATAGCCATTGGGTTATAATATTGTATGTTTTCATATGCTAAATTAGAACTTTCTCCAATAATGGGTCATGTACATGATATTGAGATTGTGTTATCTATTCATACGAAAATACTTCATGTGTCCTAAATGAAAATGTGTACCCAACTAAACATGTCACTATTATACGCTATATATAAGTGTTTCACCCATGAATTATTATGGAGGGGAAAATCTCATGTCTCAATAATATATCTAGATGTATGAAATTTTTTATCCCTTGATGGGTGACTAAATTTTTACTTGACCTAATAGTTTGATATTTATATAATGGGGTACGTGAAAAGTGGAATCTCAATAGTAGTAATTTCAACCCCTTATGGAAAATTTATTTAATGATTTTTCTTAATACTAGACACCAACCTCATATGGCATGACGAAATTGATTGACTAACATTTAAGAGAAATATGTATCCTTTTGAGTGAGAGTAATGCCCATTATATATGGGAACATGAGTATTCCATTGATTATTAAACTAGTCTCCATGAGGAATGATAATTATCGATATTTCCCAGCCACGAGATACTCCTACCATTACAATTATAGACTCAGTTCATCATGAATTAAAATCTATTCTTTAGGATGAGTGGAAACAATATTTTTGACGTATTATAGGAGTTTATTATCATAATATTGGATTCTTGTTTTTAGTAACAAGATTAAATATATTAGATACACTACATCATTCATATACATTCTTCATAGTACATCACTAAAATCTACACACAAAGTCTAGTAAAAAACCATTATTCTCATCCATGCTTACAAACGTTCCCACCATTGGGAATATGGTACTCAGAGATTCCCATTGACTATTTTCATAGATTTATCATATCAGTAGATTACTCATTGAGAAATAACTTCCATCTCCTGAAATTATCAAACTAATACTATTTCCCACTTATTTTGGACATGTATTCTATATGGATATAATGGGTATGTCACAAAATTCACCACTAGAGATCCAATTCATAATTATTTTTTAGCAAACAAATTTTTGACCATGTTCCATACACATACATTAAATATTGAAAAAATTCTTCAAATTATACCTACAAGTTATAGTGTTGATAATTATCATGGAATAAGAAAAAAGATAGCCCTTAGTATACTATATATAATCATTACTAATTCACAGGAATATGAAATAATTTAGGAGTTAGTCGATGGTGATTCTGAAGATATCACCATGTTTTGGTAAGAATTTTTTACTCCCCTATTAATTTTATAATGTATTTTTGGAATTATTATTTCTGATCATTGGTTTATATGATTAGGAAATATATAACCATAAGATGTAATTTTCTTCAGATAAAAATACATTTATAAATGTATTTTTTACAATAAGTTGATAAAATATACATAAATTTACATAACTAATTTATGTCATAGATCATTGAGTATATAATTTTTATTCATTTCCCTATAAAACAATCTTTTTAGAAAATTCATTACATAAACACAATCCCATAGTTTGATAATAGTGGCAAAATTTTATATTGCAATTTATTTCATTTGACATATATTGTTTATCCTAATACTTTTCTATGTTGTATTATTATTTTGGAAGCATCTCTTTCACCTTGATTATACATCATGAAAAAAGTGAAAATCATTTTTATGGGAGCTAACCTGGGATATATTGAAAAATTTTCCAAATGATTTATATAAGATACCTTAATAATTAATGAAAAAAATATTCACATGGGAATGATTATGAATAATCGTTATTCATAACAATATTTTAATATATTGAACATTTGGATCAATGTTCTCAAACAGATTTGACTTTTCCAAAATGATTATTGAAATGATTGAAAATACTAAATATAATTCACATATATTTTTTTGAGAATTAATTTTTAGTTTTCTTAACATGTAATTATTGTTTATTTTTATGATCCTTATCTTAATTTCAAATGGTCATAACCGGGAGCCACATGACTATGACCATGCCGGTTGTCCAAATGAATTCAATTGCATCATCCCATATGCTAGAGGTTGTATACATCAATTGAAGGTTTGGTAATCCAGTCAATATAGACTATACACTAATTTGTCAATATTAAAATCATGAAGAAATAGGTAAAAATGTGGTGGCATATATATCCATTAAAATTCAAATTTCATAAGATAACCAAAATATGAAATAAAATATCATACCAATGGAGAAAAAATTCTATGCCGATATAGTTGTTAATGTTCTTAAAACACTACAAAAAATAAATATAATATTTACTCCAACGACGTTTCTGAACAGCATCTAGTTCCCACATCCATGCTCCAACACTAATAACTTATCTAACAAAAAGAAATTTTACTTAACATGTCCTACAATAGTAATTTTTATTCAGGTAATGATATGGAAACCCTAGTCAGGTGTCAGTACAACTCAATAATCCACCACCAATGGTGTCTAAAACATTTCCAAGCAAAACATAGTTTAATAAGATCTATAATGAGAAAAAGACAGTGCAAAAATAAATAGTCATCACATTATCTTTCATTATTTATTTAATAATATTTACTCCAGGGTTCGTATGGATACCCATACCTCTATACTACCTTCAGCTCATGTGTGAGACCTATATGTTCCCCAGGTAATAACATATCATAATAACTACTTTGAATCATTATTATTATTTAATTATTCAAAGTTGGTATAACATCCATGTACCATATTTGACTTAAGCTTGATATCAAAGTATTATCATGTGAAACCATATATCAATGAATCTTTATTATCATTAAATAAATCAACAAAATATTATCAATGATACCAATAAAATAATCATAATTATGATTAACATGTAACCATATTTACATATTAATTGAATGTCCATGTTTCCATTATTTTATTCCAATGTACAATGACAATGATACCATTTATAATTCTCATTGGAATTACAATTCTACTATTCCTTTACTCACAAGTACAATGAACTTGTTACAATTTATACTTCTCAATTAATAATGTCCATATTCCCATTAATTATCATCTAAATAAATAATAAATAATTACCCACCTCAATTCCATTACTAATTATACAATTACTATAATTAATTATAATCCTTAATTAACTCCACAATTAAATATGTATTCCAATCCCATTAATTAATTCATCAATTATTTATTCAATAAAAAATTAATACCCAATAATAAATTTTCCATAACTAATAATCTCTTTATAAATAAAACTTACATAAAATTAATTCCATAAATAATTTTATAAATCATAAAATCAAGGCACATAATTTTAGCATGTCTTATTATATCAAAATAGAAAAATCAATATATCATAATTAATCCCCAGATTAATTATCTTGGTTAAAACAACAAACAATCATAATCAATTTCCACAAATTAATTATCCAATAGGAAAACCCATTAGACTCGTGATTAATTCCTCAATAAAAAATATATTTTAAAAATTCTTTGATAAAAAAATTGTTCAATATAATTAACCCAAATTAGGAATTCAATTGTTATGGAAGGATGGAATTTCTACAATTATGAATACATGAATCAAATCCATGATTATGGAAATTATTTTTTCGACCATATACCTAAATTAATTAACATACTTCATTCAATAAAAATTCCAAAAATATGAGTAGAACAATGACGTAGATCTGATTTTCAGATCTAAAACACAAAATTAGGATTAAGATTTACATGATGTAATAAAAATATATCAAGAACCCACAAAAAGAAGTAAATATAATTAAACAGAAGATAAAATCCTTTGAAAGATCAAGGAAAAAGTGAATAAACTTTGGGATATGCATCGGGATTAGATCCACATATAGGGAGAGGAGCTGATCCCCGATTAATTCATTTAATCTTAATGAATGGATGTTAGAAAACCTTGGATTCCCACAGTAATTATTAGAAATCAACCAAAAAGGTCTATTCCTAAGACAAGGATGCATAAGAATAGTTTTTGTTATGCATGGGATTTTAATTATAATTTTCACATGAGAGGAAACCGCACAAATGGTTTTCTCTACAAGGGAACATAGGTTGTTAAACATTGTCCCATCTTTTTGGCCCTCACTATCAAGGGGAACACATGTACCTAGGTTTTGGTTCATGGTATTATCTAAAAGTTGACCAACTATGAACATACCATTTATTCTTAAATGAGTCTCTTTACTACATCCAAACACACCCCTAATTCATAACTCCATTCAATGGTATATTAAAACAATAAATACCAGGTGAGCGTTTTCCGGAGAGAACTCCTGAAAAAGATGGGATCATACAATATCCCATCATTTTAATACCTAATTATCAACATGTAATTTTAATGATTCTGTATGATTTTTCTCCATAATTATCAGCCCATTGAGCCCTATTGTATAATTCTATTCCCATTATTCCTCTTGCACATGTTCATATGTCCATAAAACAAGAACAATCAATAGATATGTTCCCCACAAAACATTAACAGTAAGATATACGGAAAGTTTTAGATGCTCATAAATAGTTACATCTATCTCCAGGATAACCTCATCTATATCTATCACATGAGAATGGTTTGGGTGATACAACCATAATTGTGACACATAGAAGATATCCTAAATAATGTTGTATTTATGTTGAAGTTCAATCAATAAGCCACTAACCAGATTCTCCCCACCAACAAAAATTGTCCAAAAAAACTAGGTGTTAGCTTGCCCTTCCCCTATATCATGCAGTGATATAACCTTGGAAACACATAAATAAACACACAATTACCATCTGTAAACTCTATGGGCTTTCTTCACCTATCATCATACAACTTCTTCCTACTCAAAACCATATCCATATGTTTTGGAATCAATTGCACCATATCTTATGTCTCCGATATAGGACATGTTCCAGAAAAATATAACATACCTTATTTCTTATAGAATGGTGGTGATCTATATGGAATACCATAAAGATCCTCATATGGTTCGATATTTAAATTTTTATGATAATTGTTTTTATATAAAAACTCTATTACAGCCAGGTTATTCTCCCATGGCCCATTAATAAGGAAAACATTCCTGTAATATATACTCAAACATGTGAATAATATATTGTGACTGACCATTTTTCTATGGGTGGAAATATGTACACATTATAACCAGTGTACCAAGAACATTGTGAACACCCTTCTAGAAGCATGATGTAATAAATGAGTCATGATCTGAAACTATTTTTTGTGGAACCTATTGTAAAAGAACCATCTTCTGAACATAATGTTATCCCAATTGGTCCTCAATGAAGGTGTACCTTATCAGAATGAATATGCTACATTTTTTTATAAAATCCCCAATTACCAAAATCAATTCATTCTTCCTTAGAAACATTAGTAGACAAACAAAAAAATCTATTTCCTCATCATCCCACTTCAATGCCAGAATAGACAATGGTTTTATAAACCCTCTAGGTTGTTGATGCTCTATTTTCACCTAATGACAGGAGAATCATATTATCACAAACCTTGCTATCATCATTTTTGTGTGTGGACACAAAAACAATCAATATCGTTCACAGTACATTTTTGTAACACCTAGATGAACCATCCACTTTACAAAATGAAATTATCGCATGATTTCCTCTTGTATGTTCATAGGCACGGTGACTCAATTTTCCACATATATGATCTCATCCTTATCTATCTACTAGTCCAAGGGTATCACCCAACATCAACTCTTTCCCTCATGGATAAAAAATTTTTATTCTAACAATGTATATCCCCGATCCATATCAAAAGTGTAGACTCCACATTACTAAAAATAGAGTCTTTTTCCCCTGACTCCCCCAAACCACCACATGATTTTAGGCTAACATATTCATCATCTTCCACACTATACTCAACTCTAAAACAATCTGATTCTGATTTTTCATGCTTAAGTAATCTACCACAATATTTACATTCCCATGTACACATGCTAGTAAAAAATAAAATGAAATCATCTACTCACCCATATGAACTACTGATGATTAAAATCGCACTATGAATAGACTAACATCAAGATATTTTGATATGTATAAACATTATACACTTCTCCAAAATGATAGTTTCTCTAATACATAATAGCCTAAACCACAACTTCCAACTTGGGGTCATGCATATGGTAGTTATGTTCATGGGTTCTCAACTGCCCAGTCTCATACACGATGACTCAATCCCCTTGAATTAACAATAATATGGTTCTCATCCATGAAGCATCAATATAGACCATGTTCTCCTCACAAAATTCATGTTGGATCAAAACTAGGGCAATAGTCAAATTCATCTTCAACATATGAAAATAAATCTCACATGTGTCTATCCACAAACATATTTTCCTCTTCTTCGTTAATAATAAAAGAGGGACTACCAAATGGGAATGGTTTCAATGAATCTCATGCAATATCTAGATAATCCATGATAATGAAGGACATCAAAAACATTTTTTTCCCCTAATATATAGCTACCCGATCCTTATTTGTGTCCAGGACATAGCTTCCTCTGAGATAATGTTTCCTAAAAAGGGTACATGATCAATCCAAAACTGATGCGTAGATATCTTCGAATATAACTGATGCTCTCTTAGTGTACACCAGATGATGTAGTGATTTCAGGCATGATCATAATTAGTTTGGGAGTACACCATGATGTCATCAAAAAACACCACCAAAAACTAATCTATATATGGATTAGATAACATTTTTATAAAATATAAAAACACTATTGGTGCATTTTTCATCCCATACTGCATTACAAAAAAAATTTAATGTCTGTACCTACTCATTAATGAAGTCCGTGATATAACAGATATATGAAGTCTCAATTGTTAATACCATAATTTCAAATCAATCTTTTATTTCACAGAAGCCCCCATAAAAAGGTTAAATAGATCATCAATATACTAAATAAGATATCAATTCATAATATTCATTTTGTTCAACTATATGAAATCAACATACATACACATGTAAACTCATTTTAGAATTCATTTTGAACAATACTGGTGATCCCCAAGACGATGTACTTATAAATAAAAATCCACTATTATCCAAATCCTATAAATGAGTCTTGAGATCATGAATCTCTTTAAGTTTATTGAGTGATTTTCCCTACTCGGATGGCTATTATATCACACTCTGTAAGGTGAATGTACATGTATCCCTTATGAGATTAAAATGTCACCCTCATATGGTATGAATCGATGTGGGCTCGGAATGTTACTACCCCATCCATGCCCATATTCATGTCAAAGGATATCATGTTATGAATTTATAAATGAAATAAAAAATTATATTACGTGATCTCTAGATAAAATACGATGTTTAGACAATGATATCTAGACTATGTTCCCAATGGTGCATCGATAGTCATTGCTATTCTCATGAACACCTCCTCTAGGATCAATCCATTATAATTTTTTATTTACTTATATGATTGAGAGTCACATATTTAATATGAGGAACTAGGTGAAGTAGAATCTAATAGAATAGTAGCACACATTGTCAATGGAACATTATCACTCTCCACAATTATAGGATGCACTGCATGAAACTAGATCTCCCATATACCTTATAATGTTGTTTGAATTCCTAGAGTATAATCACACTATTGATAAGGGAACTATTTTTCTACACCAAAACATAATCTTCTTTTACCTCATCATCCTATAGAACACCCTTTTCCACACTAATATAGTGTAAAAGATCCCATTCCTAATCTCTGACTCTTCCTACCTACTCTGTTAATACCATTTTATCACTTTAACTTGGATGACATCATTAGGTGTTCCATATTTCCATAATAAAGACACTCCACTAGTGGTTGGGGAAAATATCAAAATTAGTGTCACATCTTGTGATACTTGTGGAAAATCTCCTATGTAAGGTCTTGTCCAACCGACCCTACTTTCAGTGTACTCTACTACCCTCTACCATGGATAAATTTGATATAAGGACTCTTCCTGATATTGGAACTCGTACTTCCTAAGCATCCAAAAATAACTACCTCTCCTTTGATGGAATCATCCTTCACATTCCCTTCAGCTATTACATCCAAATCCATAACTTCATCAATCATCATCAATCAAACAATATTGGCATGGGACATAATCTCACACTTTTGTCCATCGTGAATGAATTTCACCATAGCTTCATCATCTCCTAATAAAACTAGATGAATGGGTTAAAGATATAAGAAGCATCTATCATAAACCATTATTGAAATGCTAACAAGGGTCAGATGCATGAACTCTACTGTGTTCTCTGGTCTAAGCATCTCTAGGTTGAATTGCTCTAGGAAATGACCAAGAAGTCATTCCCTAAAACACAATTAGTTTTCCCAGTTCACACCTAAATGTCCCACCAACAAATTCTAGATCTTCATAGCATATAAGAATCCATATTAACACTCATATCACCATAAGACGCCAAATTATCATGTATTTCCTCAAGGGAGTCAACCTAGAATTATGCCACCTTGGGCACACCATCTCCAATAATAGTCATAGAGTTATGAATATGAAACCCCCATGTTAACTCGAACATGTTTTTCATGACCATCACAATGTCACATTAAATTAATTTAATGAAGCACTAAAATTTCTCCTAGAACATATCTCTGTTATATTCATCTATAACAAATTGTGCATCACTTTCGCTATCTAGTAGACCATTCCTATCCATGCCACTCAGTGATCCCATCAATAAGATTCATGTATCCATATTTTATACAACTCCAAACACACATGTTAAGTATCATAATACATACTTAAAACACTGATGGAAGTGAAATAATAAATATAGTCCCCAACATGTCTATTCCCCACCTCAAGACAGATTTTCAAACTATAGTGATATCACAATCCTTAACCATATGATTCCTAGGTTTTGGTTAACAAAGGTAAAAACCCTACCATAATCGTATATCTAATTAGGAAAAAATAATTATTCCAATTTTTTTTAATGTTTAGAAACATTTTTAATTCATCTTATACACCATTCAAAAAATTTAATATCACATACATGGAAAACAATTCATGGTCAACAACTTACCCACAAACTATTTTACCATGCATGAAAAAATGGTACATGTCACAATAACCGTGACTTTTTATAGTGATTCATGATTAATAAACACTCATTATATTTTTGGACATAAATCAATGATAAAAAATTCTTAGAAAAAATTATCACATCACCACAGAAGTGCGACACCCAAATGCGAATAATATTCAACTGTTACATCAAACCTCAATAATAATGATATGGCAATTAGTTCCTGGGTATTCCCTCACATATGGTCTAGAATCTCCCAGGAATGATCTCATTATCCAGACTCGATAGTTTCAGGTTTCTTTTCTACCATATACCCAAATAGTAAGATTAAAGTAGATGAAATAAAATAGGAGGCTCTGATACAACATTTTAATAATCTATCATAGGAGCCACATGATGGTTCCCCAATCAAGTTAGACACATGATCTCAATCATTCATCCTTGTATGCTATAGGCTTACAAATACATTGGAGAGCTTGGCATGCAAGTCATGGGGAGACTACAACTTCATTTATCATAGTAAAACACCATCATAAATAGATAAAAAATTTAGAGGCATATAAAATTCACCACTCCCAATATCATAAGATAAACAAAAACAAGATATATAATAATCAACTTAAAATGGAAAATATGCTTTGTATATAAAAGTGTCACTGTTCCTAAAAAAACCTAATAAATAAAGACACAATAGACTCCCCAATGGGTCCCAAATCACTTCTGGTTCACTCATCCATGCTCTAACCACAATCCAGAATCTTACATAGGTCAACTTCCATTAACAAGTCCTGAAAATAGAAAATTCTATTTTTGTACTGATTAGGTATCCCATGTATTTTGTGAGTTTAACTCATTATGCCACCATAAATGGAATCTAAAACATTTCCAGTCAAAAGATAGTGTAAGTAGTATTATAATGAAATGAAGAAATGTTATAAATAAATATTTATCATATTTTAATTTATTCTTTATTAACTAATATTAAATATAGGATTATCGTGGAATACCATACATTTAAACTAGATTAATCTCGTTACAGAGCCCATGGTGTTACCTATGTAATATCATATCATAATACCATCTTTTACTCATTTGGTAACACAATATATTCAAATGTGATATGATTTCCATGTACCTGATTTGACTCATTCTAGAGTTCAA
The DNA here is from genome assembly GCA_963277665.1 of Viscum album. Taxonomy (NCBI): domain Eukaryota; kingdom Viridiplantae; phylum Streptophyta; class Magnoliopsida; order Santalales; family Viscaceae; genus Viscum; species Viscum album. Next base: position 1,390,263,982 of record OY728119.1, read on the forward strand.
TGTATTATCATGTGAGTCGATCTCTCCAAGGTCCTGTATTTACCTTCTATTAAATTTAAATATAATTTCAAAAGAACCTTAATAAAATATTTATATGTAAGATTAAAATGTCACCATTATTACTTTTTAATATAATAACCATGTTCCAAATTTTGAACTCATATTTACAATGTCCATGATACAATTTATACTTATAATTTGAGTTACCCTGTCATAATTCTATTACTCACAGGTAGGAGGACCTTGTTACCATTAATACATCTAAATATTGAATGACCATGTTTCCCTTCTTTCACACATAATTATTTAAAAATTAATTATCCACCTCAATTAAATTACTAATTAAATAATTAGGTAAATAAAATGTTATATATAATTAACTCCCAATATACTTACATAGGCTTATCCCGTTAATTATTTAATCCATTAATAAATATATAAAACCATTAATATCCCATAATTAATTTTCTTTAATTGATTATCTCATTCCATATATAAAAATATCAGAATGAATTCCACAATTAATTATCTAGATTATAATATCAAGGCACATAATTACATCATGATTAATTATATCAATATATCCATTTCAATGGCTCATAATTATTCACCTCATTAATTATTATGGTTACCAACCCCAACTCTCATATTAAATTTTAAAAATTTAATTTATAATAGGAAAATACCTTAGTCTCATAATAGATTCTTAAAATTATCATATATTTTATAAATTAATTAATAAAACAATTTTTCAACCAAATAATCCAAATTTATAAAGTCAGTTAATAAGGAAGGCACAAAATTCTTCAATTTTTGATATATGCATAAAATCCAAAACTATAGGAGTAGGATTTTAGACCACCAACCTCAATTCATTGACCTACATTCATTCAATGGAAATCCCAAAAATCTGACAAACACAATGATGTATATCTGAGAAATAGATCTAAATACTTATATAGAAATTAAGGATATCATGATAAAATCAATCTAGATCTAGATCTCACCAAAAAAGTGTCACATCTAAAGAAAAACATATAGAATACACTGAATGTTAACTGAATGAGAGAAGAATGTATTGGATATGAAACATGATGAGATCCACATACTGGGAGAAGAGTAGATTCTCGATTTGGGCTATGTAAATTGAATAATGTTGGTTTGGCATTCTTAAAACCCCTATGGAAAGCATTGATATCACTGAAGAAGGTCTAATACCAAGAGAAGGTTAAATATGAGGTGTTTTTTGGGTTTGTGGGATTAAAAAAATAAATTTTAAGTGAAAAGAAACAAAACAAATTTTTTTCTGGGTAGGGGAACATGTTTAGTTAAACCATGTTATAATTTTGTAGCCCTTATTTTCGAGGATGACATGGCTTCCTGGGTTTGGAAGCACAATTTTCACCAACTTTGTAGGAACTGTTATGAAAAACCCTTTTTTATCACATGTTTTTTAGAAATACACCTAAATGCATACCAAGTCATGACTCTAATAAAAGGTACATTAAGAAAACAAAAAATACAAGAAATTTCACCAGATAGAACTCCAGAAATGATTGGGATCATACCCAAATAGGTAGAATGATCCATTATGATATTTTATTTTCTATTCCCTCAATCATTGGAGAATATTGTGATATTAATTACTATTATATATTTATTGTTTTATTCTTAAATTATTCGTATTTTTTACAAAATATTATTTATTTAGTAAATAATTATATTTTTTAATCCAATTGATTTTTATAGATAACCATAAATTTGATTTATCTAACAAGGATTAATGGGAATTATATTATTTTTTTATGAAGCCACATTATAATAACACATTCCCGCAATAGAATATATCCTTAATATAAATGCATGTTTTTCAATGATCCTTAACAAGTGATGGTAAATTATTATAAAGAATCTGTATTTTTTGCTCATTGATGAAGAAATTGGCAATGTTTTTTTTGGTTTTGATGAAATATGGTTAAAAATAATTAAAATTATGATTCACTGAAATCTCTAAACTTTGAAATAAAAAAACTAATTGAAATAAAAAAAACATACATTTGATTGACCTTGTACTATACACATCTTATAAATTCATTTGACATATACTACAAATAGTTTAGGAATGTTATTGTTGAAAAGGAACTAGGTGCTAGTAGGATTTACATCTAATGTTGTTGGAGAATTTATTGGACACATTTTATGTAAAATTTAATATTAGTGAAAAAAAGGAAAAGAAAATGGGGATAGTTTTTTTCTGTTTTAAATGGTCATGTTGTGAACAACTGAGGTAGATATTCTTGTTGATATGATTTAATTTGATTAGATTACAGTGGGAAAATACACACAATAAATTTGAATTGAATAAAATATATTTTAAAAAAACATCATAACTAAAATGTAAATCTTTTGTTCTTAATTTCAACACTCTAATCCCCATTACATTAGGCCCTGAGACATGTGAACCTCGATGAATATTTTTCATGATTATTATTGTATTATTTCAATGTGCATAGTGATATATCTCTCAAACCTAGGGATATTGAGAATATATATATGAGACTAAAATCATATTTAATTACATCAATTGATGTTTGAAATTATATTATATTAATATTGATAAAAAATTCAATTAATAGTGCTAATATATTGAAAGATATAAATAATTAATAAAATATTTCATTATTTATTTTTTTTAAGAATCCTTATTCGAAAAATTTTTATATAAGGAGTTCTATAACACTGTAATTCATATGTATCACTTTATTTTTATTGAGAGGGTAATTTCAATAATTACGTTAAAAGTGTGTGGATTTATTATTATTTTAATTTGTTATTTTTCATGGGGGTATAAAATAATTCAGATCTAGTGGAGTTAGATGATTCAATATTTTTTATAAAATATTAGTAAAATTTGCGTGTATTTATTAATTACATTCTAATCTATATGTGTGTTTTTTAAATTGATTATGGGAAAAAAGTAAGATTAAATGGAATTTGTTGAATTATAGATATTTTGAATATTGAAATAATGATTACTTACTCAACCAAAAAACCAAGATATGATTGTATTAATGAGATTTTGAGGGGATTAATGATGATGTGAAAATATTTTTAGCCCATGAAACAACAAGAATGTATTCCCCAGGGGGATTATTTTGGAAGGATAATGAATAAAATATGTTATAACAATTTCATCTATGACAGATACTAGTTCTTTTAAAGAAATATTTATATGATGCATAAGATATTACCCTTCACCACTCAAATAGGACATTTCGTTGGAGATTACATCAAAACATATTTTTTAATTTTAAGGTTATACATAATCTTCATCACATCTCTATTTATTTAGAAATTATGTTGGAGATTATAATGGCATAAAAAATGTTTTCTTGACGTATATTGTTGAACATATAATTAATTCATCTTACATTTGATGAGGACATAAAATGATGTTATGAAAACATTACGCCACTATATTTTGGTTTATAACAGGTAAAAGGATCTATTATTGTCCCACATTACCACTAATTCTTTTCCACATTGACCATATTATAACGGTACGTAAAATGGATGCATCATGGATCTTGGGTTATCCTAAATATATGATAAAACACTACTTTAAACCATAAATCTAAATGGTGATGATTAAAATATAATAAATATATTGACTTAAATCTCATAATGATGTTTTATTTGTCATTAATTTCATGATATCTGATAGAATGTATATTTAAAATAATATAAAATCCATTTTTTATTATAGATTTCAAATAGTTAATGGATTATCAAGGTTTTTATTTCATCATGTTGATATCCTTGTAGATGCCTGGATTTGGGAATAGATTATTTAATCATCACGATACATACATTGGAGTGGATCCTACATGTCTAAAATCATTTAGAGAGATGATACCAAGAAATTAAAGGAATTAGGAGAGATTAATTTCAATGGAAATTCAACAAAACCATGGAGATATTTATGTTTTGATTCATTAATGTGAATTTATCTAAAATTATGATTGGTAGGGGTGATTAATTATTTTCATTACATTCATTCATTCCTTTATCTTTCTTCATCGTTGAACATAATTATTTGGATAAAACAATTCACTACACAATTCCTAATAGATATATATCATGCTTTTAAATATCATGTAATATATCAAGATCACTAATCATTATGAGATATATCAGGCTGACCCATATTCAAAAAATAACATAAACAACCCATTATATTCATGAAAACCAATATAACATTCATTTCCATAATCAAAGTCATACAAATTTAATTTTGACCCAATAAGAATAATTTCGATATTGATATATTACATTCTAGTTAACAACAAATTTTTAAGCAAAAATACCCAAAACAAATAGAATGAGGTTTTTAAATTGAATAAATCATGGAATCATGAAATGGAATCAATATATTAAAAAATAGTTACACTAGTCGGAAAATAAAATCTCACCATGTACGTTACTGTAGAATATTACAACATCGTTTTTAATGAAAACAAAAAGTTGCATTACAAAATAAAAAATATTAATTTTTTGAAGATTATAATGAAATTATAATGGGAAATTTAATTTCAATAATAATTTAGTTATATACATGTAAATATATCCGTAAAAGAATTTAATGTTTATTCAAATGGATGAAAGGTATTTGGATAATAAATATTTCTACCATTCAAAAATATATTTTATGGTAAATTTTTTCCTTACATCGAGTCTTACTCATCATTTACATACATTATCAACATGACTAATAAAATTATATAATAATTTTCATTCACAAATAACCAATAATATTTTATTATTATTTTTAACATTTATTCCCATGTTGTATAAAATTACACAAATAATTTTGTTTATGAGGAGGATTTTATGATATTTGGATCAGACGTATATAATGTCCATGGTATGTTTTTTTATCAATGTGGTCATTATTCCTTGACATATATAATAATACTCATGAATCCATTATAATTTTTAAAGTTAAATTCTATTGTTAATACCAATCACGGTGGGAATTTTGAAAAAGGAACTATGTTACAGAGAATAGTGATTGTAGGTCATACGACTACTACAAAATGAGTTATATACTGCAATTAGCTTTATCTGCATAAGAATAAAAGAACTATGAGTAGAATCCATTACCAATGATAAAACCGTTATGATAAAGGGATATATTTATCTTCCTATAAAATAGTACAGATAAAATGTACCCTTATGTAGTAATTTTTATCAGATATATAGGGAACTCTTTATTTGAACCTTATTAAAAAAGTTATATGGTTCACCTACCTATACTATTTAGCAAAAAATAAGGGTAAACATTAACATTAATATTGCTAACAATAGGAATGGTTTTATCCCACATAAAAACTACACAATTTAGGCAACTCCTACTCAAATGATTCAAAAACATCATAAATAAATATTAAATAATCATATATATTAGTTTTTATTAAATATGTAGGTGGGAAGACCCCCATGATTATCATTAAACCAAAAATCATCCATAATTGTTTTAGGAATTTGAGTATTTCATTGCATAACCGTGAATTCCAATGGGAAATAAACCAGAATACGTCATTTTTGAAAGCATACATAAACTAGAAAAAAGATATACCACTTGATCCCTTCTTTCCCATCAACAGTGAAACCCTGCTTTGTATCTTCCCTACAATACTACATTGAAATACCATAAAGGATCACATCACCTATGTTGTCTGCCATCACACATGTACCCTCTGATGTTGAGACTATCAGCTGTTGATACCACAAATCGAGTTTGGAACTTACCATAGGCCGTATATAACCATTAGAAGAAAACACTTCCATCGTTTAGAGGTCACCATGTCTTCCTGAATCATCAACGTCACTTGAGAAAATTTCTTCAAACATATATCCCATATATCGACTCCCTTCATGTTTTATAGGAGACCCTCCTAAAAAAATTAGGTTAAATTTTCCCAATGGCCTGGGTCGAACACATGACCACTAGCCCCTCCGGTGTCGTTGGATGGTGGAGGATACCAATGGACAAACACCCCATTGGAAATAACATATATTAAATATAAATTAAAAATAATACATATTTTATAAATATGGAAAATAATACAAATTATATTAATATAGAAGATTATATATATTATATAAATATAGAAAATAATAAATCTAATATTCAGATAGAAAGTGATATTTATTATATAGAAATAACAGTTTTATATTTTATTTAAATATATAAAAATATTTATTTTATATAAATATATGAATTAAATAAATTTTAGTAATTAAAAACATATTAATGTCTTATAAAATTTTAATGGTTTTTTCACACATATTCATTAATACATTGAATATAGAAATATATTCATATATATTTCTATATATATATAATATCTCCTAAAATATTTTTATATAATAAAAAAATGTATGATGATATTCTTTAAGTCATATATTTAATAAATAGTGGTCTATAATTAAAAATTATTATTAATAAAAAAATATCCACTAATTATTTTATGTAATGGAAATTAATTTAACGTCATTCTATATTTCAATGTTTAAAATAAAAAATTTATATAAAATTTATTTCACATATAGATATAGATGACTAATGCATTTTTTATATACAATGGATACACACATAATGTTTTTCATAATTAATGAAATCATATATAGAAACTCTTACACCAAATATTAATGTAATTTATTTAAATATTAATAAGTAAATTGTACTTAGATTTAGTAACAAGATATATTTAAAATATTAATCTTTAATTGGATAAATTTTATTTATTTATTTTTAATTTTTTTATAATTATGAATTATTTAATATTTTTTAAATTTTAAATTTTGATTTTTTGGTAGTTAATCATTTTATAATATTTATTTATACATATTTCTTTAAAATTATTTTATATTTTCAATATTTCTTCGAATTTATTTCAATATATATATATAATTAATTATATTTAATTAATAAAACATAACAATTTTCCAATAGTGTGAATGTGTAGTAATTTTAATTTTCTAATCTCACTCATTTTTAACATTCATGTATTTATGATTATATATTTATTAATAGTGTTTAAAATTTATTTTAAAATAATTATTTATAAACAAATATTTTTATAGATGAATATCTAAAATATTTATATATTTACATATTTATAATTATGTATAAATAAATGATATATTTTTTTAAAAAATATTTATATAACTATGACTATATAATTAAATATTTAAATTAATAGAGAAATATAATTAATATATTTTTAAATATGAATAAATTTAATATATTTTTATTTTTATTTATAATTATATTGATATATATAATGATATTTATATTCATATTTATAAGTATATATATATATATTTAATTATATATATACATAATGATATTATATATATATATAATGACATATATCTATATATATAGAGATTATATTTAAAAATATATTTATAAATAGTAATAAATAATTATATATTTAAATATTTAGAAAATTATTATAAAAATTTTAAAAATGAATATATTTATTGAATGTTTAATCGTATTTTCTTCTATATATTCGTACCTGATAAATAAATATATACTTATATGAATATATATAATATTGTAAATATACTTATAATTATAAATATATTTACCAATATACATAATTATAAATATATTTATAAATGTGTATGTATTATATTTATAAAAAAATATAATTACAAAAAATAGTTATATATTTAAGTAATGATAAAATTAAAATAAGTATCTTTAAACAATGAATTTCCTAAACATATTGATTAAATATATATAAGATTATAATTATTTACATGTATATAATAATAAAAACACAATTATAAACATATAAAAATATTTGTTAATATATATATATATATATATATATTATTTTAATTATAAATCCTTTGCTAGAACTAATGTATTATTGCTGATAAAAGATATCATTATTTGATGATTTTATGGATGAAATGTAAAAACATCGTAGATATTTTTAAAGGAACAATAAAATAACTAATTTGAGTCATGCATCAGATGCTCTCAGATAAGTCCACAAATACATGCATTCTGCCTCAACATTCTCTGGGATGAATCAATCCTCAAATCTATGGAATGTTTTTTTATCATCTACTCATTTAATTCTTCTTTGGGTACGAGGGTGTGTGTTAATGAATTTTTATTGGCATAGTTCTCTTGTGGGTTCCATGTTTATGGTATCTACTACATCTTATTCGAATTTTATTTATTTCAACCTTATCTTATAATTATAGATATGATTTGGATAGGGAAGGTTCCATCCAAATCATGTCTACCATTTGTCTATTTTCCCCCCTAATTTTCACCCCTTCTTCATTTCACACACACCAGACAAATCCTTTTGTGATTTAGGTTTCTACTTTTTATTTATATAATGATTTATAGGCCATGTTATCTTCCATTAGGATCCTCCTCTCTACCTTCTAAAGGGATTATTCATCTGATCATGGTCTTTGTTATCATTTCCCAGGATTTAAAAATTTATGTATCACATAATGATTTAATATTACATTATCAATTTTAAGTAATTTAATAAATTATATTGCACGCAACACTGACTTGGCATGAATTATACGCAAGTTTGAGTTTCGACGAAACAACACATTAGTATTATAATTATTTAAACGAAATATATTTTTATAAATTAAATAATGTAATATGAATATTATAAAATAAATTTTAAATGTTATTTTTTATGTTTTGACATAAATAAAACATATTTATAGTGAAATGTATAAGTTTTGTAAATATTGTTATATATTTAGAAAAATTATTTCTCATAAAAGAACAAATTTTTATGCCCTTTGTTGAACAATAACAAAATTAATTTTAGAAAATACATAAAATTTAATTTGATAAAATATACATCATTTTGGAATTCGGAATATCAAAATTAGAATGGGGTGAATTTATAGTATTTTTCTCAAACATTCAATTTTTGAAGAATAGTGAAAAACCTTCTGTTATTGTTTAAAACTATCATTTTTTTAAATAAAGAAATTTAAATTTAAAATTAATTTAATTCCCAAATAGATTTTCAATACCTATATTTATACAACTTAATTAATTGGAGTAATTTGATAATAATACTAGATTTAAAAAAATTAATATTCTTTTTAATGGATTTTACCAACCTTCTATGCACATATAAAAGTTTGCATAAAACAGAATTTTACCACATCTATATATTTAATTTCAATGATCTAATAAAATATTTTTTCATCAATAAGAAATAATTATTTCAATTACATGAAAATAGGTTTTGGTGAATAATAAATTTTGAATTTTATTTACTATAGTAAAAGTAAATAGGTTAATTAAAGTAAAAAATAATATTATAATAATATCAAATTACCCCAACACATGTTTTAATTCTATTGTATGAGTTAATTTCGACCAAAATAAACCTTTGAACACATTATTGTTTTTATCCACATGGATTAGATGAAGACATTTATTATATTTTATTTAAAGATGTTTTAAAAGTTGTCATCTCAAATTTTATTAAATAAACAACATTTAATATAGAGTTATACATATGATAAATTAGAATATAAATATTAATTATAATACTAATACAATTATGTGAATAATGGTAATTTATGTATAATATTTAGTGAGTAAATAATTAAATTTATTTCTGACGCCATGATGATGGAGTAATTACTTTATTAATGAATGATTAATATAATTTATTTTAGAAATATTTAAATAAATGAAAATTGATATTTGAATTCCATGCCCAGATTTTATATGTGAATACGACTTGTTAGGGTTTATTCATTGTATTTTTTTCTAATTAATAATGTTTTTATTACTTTCACAATTACCAAATACTAAATAGTTTGGAAATTGACAAAAATTAATTTTTTAACTAAATACTATTTTAATAATGATATAATATTACTAAAAATAATAGAATTGGCCAATGGACTTATATAATTCTAGATACTTTATTGATGAACCATTAGAGTTCTCGTGAAATTTTATTGTAACAATATTAATTATGTAATATAAAAATAAAAGAACACAACGTAAAAGGTAAACTATTTAAATAAGAGATATATATAATCAATAAGGGTAACATGGTGACCTAAACATCTCTAAACCCATTGGGTTTTGAGTATTTCGACACACACCCACCTAATACAATAAATAATTCTCTTTGGAGAAATAATAAACCCAAAATTATATTATAAAAAATTCATATTTCTATCTCTTCCTAAAGTGGCCCTCACCTCCTTTATAAAAGGGTATTTCCCCATCTCTCAAATTCGCAAGTCCAGTTTCATTTGGCTCATCCAAACCCTAATCAAATATTCTTCCAAATACCCTCTCATCAACCAAACATCCTTAATTATATTAGAAAGCCATCCTATGGAGCCCTTTTGTTCAAATCATATGGAATCACCTGAAAAAGATGTAATTATTTCCTCACCGCATTCCATGTTCTCTTCTTCTTCCACTTCCTCTTTCGTGGTTTTTTCCAAAACAAAAATAACTCAAGAACTTATACATAATTATATGTTATTATGAATATGGTACATCCATATTCATTATTCTGTCCATCCAATGAATGACTAAGTCAACATACACGTGTATGTACAGCTTATTGTCACCACGTCGCGATGTAGATTGTTATTCAACAATTCATTATTTGGATGGATATAATAAAGAGTATAATTGATGTAAAAAAATATAACATGTTAATATTTCTGTATATATATTATACCATCCAATTACATATTTTTTCACAATCAAAACAATGATGATATCTCTAGCGTGTACATACAACTTTCCGTCTCCACAACACGATGAGATTTCGTTCACTATTGTAATCATTCCAGAATAATTTTCAGTTGATGAATGAAAATAATTTTTAAGAACATAATATTATTCTTGATATGAATAAAATACATCATTTCCAAAATAAGCATGACTTATATAGCAGAACATATAAAGGAAAATGAATCAGTTAACACCAGAAACAATGATACTACTAAAATATTCACAATGAAATATTAGAGGATCATATATTATATAATATTAATGTATTTTGTTATTTTATAATTTAAGAACAATTCATTAATGATTTTAATGAAGGTTAAAAATCCCTTGACTAAGTAAAAGTTCAAGGTAAAGGGTTTTCATCTAACTTATTATTCCCGTGAAATTCATGTTCTATTTTCCATTATTTCCTTATTAGTGGTGTATGTACTGAACATTAGTATATTATTTGGGTAATATAATTAAATTTAAAGGTATTTATATCTTCGTTGTATGATAATTATTTCACGGGTTTTTTGTTTTGTATGTTACCAAATCGGTAAGGGAATATCAATTTTCAATTTCGACTCATTGGGTTTTATGCATAATTCATTAATTATTTTACTCCACAATTATGAGTGGAATCAATATTTATTTGTTGATTTAGTTATCTCAACTACCCTTTTTTAGATGTAATATTTTTATAGACAATCACTCCATTGATAAATTCTCAAGTCATTTATATAAACTTTTTATGGGTAATATTAGCTCTATATCCATTCGTTGAGTTAAAGATTAATGTCATTGGTTTTGTTTTTACAAGAATATGGGTGTATGTACTACGATTTATTTACACAGAATATCAAATAATATTGAGTGTATTTATATTGTAAGACATAATTAAGTCATTTATTTTTTTCTATTCTAAGGATACGATCTAGATAAGGGATTTCGTCTCAATTTAAATTCCATTTAGTATCCTTGGTTGCTATGCACCAATTCAAATTTATATGTTGTATATAATGTACATTGACATATTATATCATGAATCCCATTATTCACCAGATATTATAATATTTTGATTATGTTAATTCCTCAATTATTCATATTAAAGTGTCTTCCATTTGGATATTAACTCTTTAACTAAAATATTGTTTTAAATATTAATTCTTCAAAATATATCTCATTAATGTCCATGTTTTGAAAATGGATGTAAGGATTTCATTTTTATGGACATGAATGTTTTTAAATTAAAATTCCATTCAAAATATTCTATGTGTAATGGTATAAATTTATTAATAAATAACTTTTAAATTACTTATTTAATAAATACTTCTACATTAAAATGTTTTCATGAAAACTGGGATATTTCACTCAAATAATTTTATAGATTATTTTCATCTATGTCAACATCCTTTATTTAATTTTATTATTTATTGAGTTTGATTCATTATAATAAAATCTTCCATATAGTGTTGAATGAGTTAATTTTGACTATGGATGTTCTAATTTAATACCATTCATGGTTTGTAATTTATGTATAGTCTTTTAGTATGATAGTTTTAATATAAAAGTTTAGTTAATGTTTCACCCCATTCATATGAGGAACTCATTGGAAATAGTAATTGATTGTTGGTTCCCACTATTACCCTTCAATGCATCGGTTGGTATCATGAAAAGAACAAGTTTCTTAGAATAAGGCCTTGAAAAAAAATTATATGTAGTATTGGCATGAGGACATGACTGTGTCGTTATGATGACCATATTTATGCATTCTATCATTATAAGATTATATATTGATATTAAATGTGATTATTAAACAAATAGTATATCCATATAAATATTTAAATGGAATTATTTTATTTATCTTTTCCATATTATTTGAAAGTCAATTTTTAAAAGTCTAGTGTTTTAGTCTTATACATTAGCATAAATGTTTGATTTTATTTATGATTGTTCCCACTATATTGTTATCATTTATTAGAATTTGAGATCACCCCTTTCTAATGATTAATTTTTCCATGATGTGAAGAAATATATTATGACTAAAAAGTAGGGATATGCTAAGGGATACAAGTGTGTTAAAAGGAAAAAAAATGTTTCTATTTGATTTCAACATGTATTGAGAAACATATGTATGTATTTAGTACATACATGTCTAATAAAATGATCGGACCTTTATGACGTGATCTATAGTTATCATGAAAATTTTATTTACTAATGCACCGACACTAGGTAACTTGGGTCAGGGAATCATAGTTTTTATTAGGGGAAATTGAACACAAACCATAGAAACTATATTTAAAAAACACTAATTAGAGAAAAATACCCTAAGATAGACAATGAAAATTATTATAGAATAAAATCATAGAATTTTGGTAATTTATATTTTTTATGAGTTTTACAAGAAATAAATCCATTTTGGGATACTAAATGTGGACTTGGTTCTGGCATATATGTTCCTTTGAGTGAATACTCTAACAATGAGTTTTGGGCTTGACCCGGTGCATCTAGGTACATGACAATGACCCTTACTGTGCACCTAGATTGACACTCCTAGGGGATATACGTATGATGATACAAATTTTATTTACAAACCGATATGAATGATTATAATATAATATGAGATTAAAAAACATTGGTTAAATATTAATGTGTTTTAGAATTAAAATAAGGTTTCAGGATGTTATCTAAATTATTTAATAACTATTGTTACTCTAACTATGCTTTCTGGTTTTAGTAAATGGTTGGATTCCATGAAATTCATAGTAACATTGAACATGATGTTCATGTTTTGAACTATGGTTTAAATGATAAACCATGTTAAATTTTGATAGGAATAAAAGATATTGTGTTCATGCCGAATCCGTTTTCTAATAATATTATCAACACCATATATATAATCTAACTCACAAACTCTAAAAATAAGAGAAATGAAAAGAATGAAATGTGATCCAACATTGGAGACAATGATGAAATGAATGCCGAATTTCCATAATATAGGAAATGTGGAAGAAGACACCCAGGAAAGTGCCTCAATGAAACAAAAAAAAATTATGAGAGGTAATGAAGGACATAATGTATAGAATTGTTGAGGGAAAATGATGAGTTCTATGGAAAAAAATTAAAATTAACCTATGAATCCATTTATAGTCATTTTCCTTAAATGTAGGGGACCTGAGTATTAACCAAGTCAATTCCCTATTCTATTGGATAACTACGGGGTTATAGAAGAACCTATGTGGTAATAAATGGATAGAGAAATGTTTAAAAGTATTAATGCTCTTTGTTGATAGGATTACATTAGAAGACATTTCACTTTTATGTGTAACACTACAGTTTGTTAGGTGAAAATGAAATTAGAGTAAGAATTATCTATTCCATTATAGAGATAATTATAACAGACAATTTTGGATTATATGATCCTTGAGTTTTATGAAATTATAGGTTATTACATTTTTGAACTAAATTGTGAGGTATGAGATAACATTTATGGTTAAAATATGTTATGGTTATTTTTAGGATTTTATTCATTTTTTGGAATTTAATAAAATTATATTGTTTAGAAAAATGGAAAACGCTTAGACCATGAGACAACCAGTCATGTCGAACAAATCTGTGGGAAGAGAATCACCAACTATAGTGTGACTGGGATTTATCACTCACCACTGAACTATATGAAGTACCTATACAGTATGATTAATTCCCTTTTGTAAAATAATTTTATGGATCAGTAATATTTTTGATTTTTTATCATATTATATATAAAATCGATATATTTAATATAGGAAAATTATTTTTTGAATAATTGATAAATGTTATTTTGGAAGATGCACTACATTTGGAACACTATATGTCTAAGGAAAATAGAATACAATGGGATTTAATTTGAAGAGTAATGGTGGATTTTTATTTTGTAAGAATCTATGATTTAATTGTGGAATTATAGTGATTATGGTTACTTAGGTAAATGATTATCCTATCATATAGAATATTTGAATATGTTAATTACCATTATATATGCGAATTTAAGAGTATTCGATGTTATTTAGAGATCATTTTTATGATTTTTCGTCAAAGACTATGTAATAAATTACTTTCGAATTTTCGGTTTCAAACATATTTTCGATTATTCTGCATAATTTTATGGAATCATTTTATTGAATGGTACTTGTTGATATTTGAGTATTCATTGTATAATTTAGGGGATTAATATTAGTATTTCATTCTCGAAACGATTATAATTTTTTTGGTATCTTTTGATATTGTACAAACCATTTTTGTTTTGGTTAATGTATAATACGAAGGGAAATATATAGTTCATATTTTTTGTATTATATCATTCTCTATAAGTAAATTATTGTTCTTCAAGTGTGACCATTTCATCATGAATACTCATTATTTGGAGAAAAGATGACTTTGTGGTAGAATTTGTTTAATGGATGAAACTCTACATCTAATGTATGAATATCTCATTATGTTATTAGTCAATATCATAAATAAATTCCTCAAAATTATTAAAAGGAACTTAAAAAAAATATTTCTTGTTTACTCTTTCTACTAGGTAATCAAAGATCGTTTAACGCATCACAAGATGATGGGGTTCATATTTTATTTCTCCTAACAATATTCTTTATCACTCTCCATCAGAACATGATGGTTAGTTCTCTCTTCCCTATCTATTTTTTCATATATGGATCCCTAGTATGTGTTATTTCTATTAACCTTCTAAGAATAATTTTTTTATTTTAAAATAATGGCCTCATTAATACAATTTATTATGTGGGATTTCTACTAAGATATTTTCATATATCAAACCGCTAGTTTTCCATACCAAGTGTAAATTACGAGGTCACAATTTATTAAATGCTGGGACAATGAAACACCCAAATATTTCATAGTAGGTTATAACTTTAATGAAATTTAATCACTTATATTGCACGAACTAGTGACTTGGATTGTGTTATATACAAGAATGAGTTTCTGAAAAACAACACATTAATATTATACTTATTTTAACGATATATATATTTATGAAATAAATATTTTAATATGAATAGTAAAAAATAAATTTAAAATGTTATATATAATATATTCATGTAAATAAAACATATTTTTAATGAAATGAATATTTTTTGTTAAAATTGTTATATATTTATAAAAAATATTTTCTTAAAATAAATAATTTCTATGTCTTTTTCAAAGAAATTATATGTTTAATTTTAGAGACTACAAAAAATTGAATTTATACAAGTGGACTTCATTTTTTAATTTTTTAAATCAAAATTATATTATGGAGAAATTTTTGCAATTTACTAAAAACATTTAGTGATTGATAAATAGTGAAAACAATACATTATTGTTTAAAACAACCTTTCTATTTAAATAATTTTTTTTAATATTAAATTCATTTTAATGTAAACATAGTGAAATAATACCTATATTAATCCAATTTAGTTAACTAGAGTCATGTTACAATAATATTAGATATGTAAAATGTATATAGCTTTTTAACGTATTTTACCCTTCTTCTATGAACATTTGCTAATTTTCATAAAATGTAATTTTATATGGTTCTATGAATAGAATTTCCAAATGACGACTTATAGGGTTATCATCAATAATTAAAATTTGGTACAACAAGATGAAAATACTTTTTGGTGCATAGTATGTTTTGAATTTTATTTACCACTGTTAAAAATAATTAGGGTAATTAAAGGTAAGAATAATATAATAAAAATTTCAAATTACACCTACACATGTCCTACTTCTATTGGATATGTATATTTATACCATAATAAACATTTGGAAATAACATGATCCTTTTTTATCCAATTGGATTATATTTGGACATTTATTGTATTTTTTTTAATTAAGTGTTAAAATTGTTATTTTCAAATTTTATTAACTAAATACTTTTTAATATAGAGTTATACATCATATAAATTAGAATATAAATATTCATTAAAAAAATAAAACAATTACCAACAACATGATATATTTTTTATAATTTTTAGTCATTAAATTATGAAATTTATTTTTGCAACCATGATTATGCAGTAATTAAATTATTAATTAATAATTTAAATAATCGATTTTTCAAATATATAAATAAATGTAAATTGATGATTTTGATGACATACACAGATTTTATAGGTGAATATAATATGTAATTATTGATTAAATTCATTTTTTATGAAATAATAACGTTGTATATCTTTCACAAAAATCAAATACTACATAGTTTCAAAATTGACATAAATGTTTTAAAAAAATACTATTTTATTAAATGATATAATATTCATGAAAATAAATGAATCATACAAATAACTTATATAATGTTAGTTATTTCATTATTGAACCAATTAAATTTCACATGGAATTATATAGTAAATATATTAATGATGTAATATAAAATACTAGAGGAAATAGTAAAAGTTAAACTATTTAACTAAGAGTAAAATATAAAATATAAGGTTAATATGGAAACCAAAAAATGTCAAAAACCTGAGGGTAGGGATTAATTTGACCCATACACATCTTATTGTTGAATCAAATCCATTTGGAGCTATTAGAAGCCCAAAATTATTTTATAATAAATTAATATTTTAAGCTCATCCTAATGTGCCCCCACCTCCCATATAAAAGTGTACTTCCCCTTCTCTCAAATTCACTCCCCCAATGCAATTTGGCTCGGCAAAAACCTGCTAAAATATAATCCCAACTACTCTCACATAATCCTATTGTCATTAATTTGATTATATTTCCATAATATGGATCTCTTTTGTTCTAATCAAATGGAAGTACCCGAAGAAGAGGTAATTATTTCATCACCTATTTGAAAGTTGTTTTCTTTTTCCACTTCCTCTTTTTTAGTTGTTTCCACACAAAAATAATTAATCTTTCACATTATACACACTAATATGTTATTATAAAAATGTTACAACTATATTTATTATTCCATCCATCCTATTAATGACAAAGTCGCCAAACATTGGTACGTACGGCTTACCATCACCACATCGTGGTGTAGTTTGTTATTGAAACATTCATTATTTGGATGGGTATAATAATGATTATAATTGATTTAAAAATTTATAACTTGATATTTTTTTATATGTGTAATATACCATCCAGTTTCATAAAATTTCACAATCATTAAAATGATATAGTCTCTCATGCATACATACGACTTCCTATTTCAGAAACCCAATGTGATTTCGTTCACCATTGCAATCATTAAATATTACATTTCATTTGATGAAAGAAAATTATTTTTTATAGCATAATATTATCATTCATATGAAACAAATATATCATTTCTTTAATGAACATGAATTACGTAATAAAACATATGCTGTAAAATGAATCAATTAACACTAGAGATAATGATACTACATAAATATTATTATCAATGAAATATTGGAGGTTCATATATGATATCATAATTATGCATAAGGTTATTGTATAATTTAGTAACAATTGATTAATGATTATACATATTTTTAACATACCATTAACTAAGGAAAACATCAAGGTAAAGGGTTTTCATCTCATTTTTTTTCCTGTGAGATTCATTATATATTTGTCATTATTTTCTTTTGTGTGGTGTATGTACTGACCATGATTGTATTATTTTTATAATATACATTAATTTATTAGTATTTACATCTTTATTTTATGATAATTATTTCATATCTTTTATGTTTGGAATGTCAAAAATCGGTAAGGGAATTATAAATTTCAATTTCCAGTCACTGGGTTTTTTGCATATTTCATTTATTATTCTACTCCATGAATATGTTTATAATCACAATTTATTTATATATGTAGTAATTTCAATTACCCTTTGTGTGGATATAATTTTTAAACACATAATAACACCATTTATAAATTCTCAAGTCATTGATATGAACCTGTGAAGGGTAATCTTAACTCAATTTCCATTCATTGAGTTAACCATCAAGGCCATTTGTTTTGTTTTTATAAGAATATTTGTGAATGTTCTATGATTTATTTAAAATTAATATAAAATCATATTGAGTGTATTTATATTTTCACACATAATTATTTTATTTATTTATCCTTAATCTATATTTACAGTCATTATAATGGATTTCATCAATTTACATTCTATTGAGACTTCTTTGTTGTTATGTAAAAATTCACATTTATATGGTGTATAAACTATCCATTGAAAAATTATATCATGAATCCATTTTTTAAATGATATTATAATGTTATGATTATGGATATTACTAAATTATTTTTATTCAAGTGTCTCTCATTTCGATAGATAATTTTAACTAAAATATAATTTTAATGATTTATACTTTTAAATCATTCACATTAATGTCCATGTTTTAAAAATGGTATTACGTGTTTATTTATATGGACCTAAAAATTATGAAACTATAATTCATTTAAAAAGTTTCACTGTGGTGTGAAACATTTTAATTCAAAAATCACTTTTTAAATGACATCTTTGATAAATAACATTACATTAAAATGTTTTCGAGAAAAATGTGATATTTCTCTAAACTAGTTTTACTGATTATTTACATCTATTTCAATACTCTTCATTATATGATATTCATGATTGAGTTTGAATTATTATAATAAAATATTTTATATTGTGTTTAATAATTTATGTTTGAATGTGGATGTGTTATTGTTATAACAATCATGGATTGTGGTTAATGTATTGAAATTTATTATTCTAGTATTAATACAAATATTTAGTTTATATTTCAACCATTTCAAATGAGGAATGCATTGGACTTTCTAAGTGAAGGTTGGGGCCTCCTTTATCCCTTCAAGGAATCTGTAGGTCATGCCACATACATAACTTATTTTAATGGTATTTTTCATTTATTTCATATTCTTTATTTGTTTTGGGGGTTTCCCATTAATTATGGTGGAAGTGGTGCATTTTAAAAAATTTAGTGGAACTGTGATCCAATTTACAGTTTAAAAAATATATTTCATTCAAAAATCCAAGAATTTTGCAAATTTTTTAACCATTCCAATTCATAAATGACCTTCACATACCAATTAAAATAACAATTTCAATTTTGACCCATTAGTAATCTCTAATAAATATTGATTTGTGTTTTTATTTAAGGAATTCGTCCATCCATAAATCCAATTTCTAGTTTTAAAAACAAATTGTTTATTTAATAATATATTCAATTGTTATTATTTTCAGTTCTTCCATCTGTCACCCAATACCACTATATCCAACCTCAAGATCAATATCTTTTTTCCCTCTTTCGAGATCATATACATCAATAATTTGGGCAGAAAGTCATAGATTTTCTCAAATCATCAATATTTGAAGAGGTGACTTGATTACTTCAAAACTCTATCGATTCATACGCTTTTACAACCATTATTGTTCCCAAATGAACTTATAAACAGTTTTCGAAGCTCAATTTCATTTTTGTATGTTTTAAAATTCATCTATTGTTCTATTTGGGGAGATTTTTTCAATAACCGTCAATTAAGTGGGTCTCATTCATTATTCATTCAATTTTCATAGGTTTTAATTAAATTTTCTTAGGGTGTCTTCATTTATCCTTAAGTTTCCTAATGTCCAAAAACTAGGTTTTGGAACCCAGGGTTTAAATATGGGTTTTCATTGAATATTATTGTGGTTTTAGAATTGATCTAGGTCTCCCATGGAGCGTTGGTAGTGCAATTTGATATTCAAACAATGTTTCAAGGGTTTTCATCAATTTGGTAGGTGATTCCCTATATCTGAAATTATTTTGAATTGGAAACCTGTTTTTATGGAATTTTATTTATTATTGCATTTTAGTTTTTCTTCGAAAATAGTTTTAGCGGTCTTTGTACTGAAAATCCATTTTTAGTGCCAATTTTATGTGAAATTGGGGGGTTTTCCTAGAAATCATTTAATGGTTCTATTGGGGAATCCAAATAAATACATAGCTGATTTTATAGAAATTAAATATGGATGAAAATGCTATTTCTAATTTTTATCAAATTTGGTTGTTTCTTGAAAAATTGGTTTTAATTGACTTTGTGGAACATGTGAACTTTGACTGCCACGTTTGTGTGAAAATGGAGGATTAACAAAAATGTCATTTAATGGATCAAATGGGGCTGTCCAAAAAATCAATATGTTTTGTTGTGTGTTTTAAGTGGAATAAATTTTTTATAGATACTGTACTATTTCTATCTGACCATTAGTGATTTTTTATATTAAAAAGGATATATTTATCATGTGAAAATTCTTTGAGCACACTAGGGGAAGCCCAGCTACCTTGAAGGCCAGATTTGTACTAGTACAACTAGTGAACAAGATGGGTTTCCCAGAGTTTCACATATAATTGGGAAGAAAACACATCTATATAAACTATATCTATGATTATTTGGTTCCACTAGGTTATGGGTATGTTTCTACTAGTGGATTGTGCACAAGAAAAAAAATTTCTATGGTTACTTTGCATCAATGTATGAGGTACATAGGGCCCCAGAAAATCAATGGCCTAGGGGTGTTCCCGGTTTTGTTTCTCATTAGATATGTGGTATTTTAACTTGTCATATGAACTTTTGGTATGTGAATTACAATAGATAAAATGTGTTATTTAAATTTTTTATCATTCTTAATGATTTATTTTGAATATTATTTTTAATTGAATGTTATGTTTCTTGGAATTTATCATTTCTTTTCATTACATATTAAAACTTCATACATAATAAAATTGTATTGAATACTATTTGGAATCATAGGGTGGTATAATATTGGGATTTGTCTCACCATATACTTACACCCCTTGGATGTAAGTAGATTTGGTTATGTTTTAATCAAGAAAAGGTAAAGCCTCTGGTGAAGGGATTTCAAGCTATTATACCCCTCCAGCGGTTCGGTGATGTAAAGACAGCTTAAGGGTGACCATCCCCTTCTCATGAAAAGTCATTTTGGATGTGTTCAGCTATCTTTATTTTTATATTAACAACATGTACTATATTTTAATCATTTTATTTAGTTATGGTTTTCTTAAGACTTATTTGGCATGAAAATTTTAGATTCTTATTATTGGTTGTTTTTTATGATTTAAACATTAATACTCAGGTAAATGTTTCCCAAACCTAATTTAATTATACCAGGGAACTTGTTCTAGCCCATGGGGATATGGAATTCCCTTAGGGCCTTTTTCATGGGATATATTTTGTTCTCGTATAAGTGGTGACCAAATTCGGTTCATGACAAATATGTTATCAAAGGAGGCCAATGTTTTTGGGTTATAATTCAATTTTGTGATGAGATGGGATAGACAAGAGCTAGAAATTCCGGGGCACGATGTTTTAGTCGTGAGTAGGGTGCCTAGCCTGAACCTCTTGTGGAAGTACTTAAGTCACTATGGGAAATTGGAATTTACTAATTGACATCACTTTCTAGTGAAACATGTGGGTTGTAGACCACACGTGGACATCTGGTGGGGGTGGAGTAATTATTTATTCTCTAGTTATAATTTGTTTAGATTATTTATATTTGATGCACATTATTATTAATTTCAAAATCGTTGTATTGACTATTTCTTTGGAACTATTGCATATTTTAGAAACATGCCTCCCCGAACAGCTCCCTTGCACCCACGGGAGAAAGCAAGAGATAGTTCCCCCACACCGAGTGATCAAATTCTAGCAGAGGATATGGTCCAGGTAGTCCAAGCAATCAGATAGGGACCATATCCTATTCTAAATTTATCTTGGGCGGAAGAGATGATTCATAGAAAAGATAAAGCTCTAGATTTTTTGAAAAACAAGCTTCCTAATTTTCGAGGAAACTTAGAACCCTGGGAAGATGAAGAATTTATTGAGAAGATCGATTGTATGTTTGAGATTCTAGATAATCCTGATGAGATCCAGGTGAAATGTGCATCCTTTCTATTGGAGGGTCCCATCCCTAATGTTTTGGGAGTCAGTACTTTAGACTGGGATGAATGAG
The DNA here is from genome assembly GCA_963277665.1 of Viscum album. Lineage (NCBI taxonomy): Eukaryota > Viridiplantae > Streptophyta > Magnoliopsida > Santalales > Viscaceae > Viscum > Viscum album. The sequence continues at coordinate 1,390,286,781 of OY728119.1, forward strand.
TAGATTCACCCGGAGGATTTCATGTCCATATCCAATAAAGTGTATTGCCCTATGGTCTTGGCATATGCCAGGTCTGGAGAGGTCATGGACCTCATTCTGGGGAATGTTTCTGTAATAATGTATGCAAACCGTTTCACTTATTTGGTTTTGCATGCCTCTAAAATCATCATTAGTTATCTAGTGAAGGCCAAGAGGTTTGAGAAAGGCTTGCGACCAGAGATATACTCCAATGTTTTATTGTTCATGTTAAGGAACTACATTGTGGTCATTGACCAGGCGAGTATGGCGGAGATTGACAAGTAAGGTAAGGCTGGTTTCTATAGGATAGTATCAATAGTGGTAAGTGGTATATCCTCAAAGATGTAATGAATGTCGAGTAACATGTAATGTCATGAGGTTGTAGTTCATGCCACCCTTTAAGGCAGTTTTCATCTGTAGCCTCTAAGGAGAGATCGGTCTCGTGCCACTGATATGGGATGATGAGATACATCCAAAGGGAATTACCACTTCTTCTGAATCCTTATTACCAGTGTGGAGGTTTGTGGCATTTGAAGCACTTCTGTGGGGTCACATGTCCTCTTAAAAGAGGGGCTCGGTCGGTAGATTCAAGAGTACTATCTACATAGTCGAAGCTGTCGAGGACTAGGGGATCTCGAATTGGTGGTTGTGGTGGAAGGGATGGGTCATCATTTAGGCAGATCAATTTCAGGGAACATCCATAGACTAGAGTTCATTCTCAGGCAGAGACCATACATCTTCAGGTGGTGGGTCCAACACCAGCAGGATCAGAGGCGAGACCATCAACAATTTGATGTACCTTTTGGATAGCATCTTCTATAGATGCTGTTATTTTTTATTCTACTTCCATTTTTAATTAATGTTTACCTTCTTTGTGGATAAGTTTAATTAACCAACTAAGTTGTTGTATTTTGAGAGGTAGTTGGTGACGCCACTAGGAAAGAAGAAGAAGGAGGGTCTCAGGTGCCCATCGTGTGCGCTCTCCGTGTTAGGGATTGAGATGGAGTGGGACCTCTTGGTCTTAGATATGGTACTATTTGTCATAATATATGGAATGGATTGGATAGTACACTTCCAGGCACACATTTATTGCTACAGGTGGTGGGTGTGTTTCAGGGCACCTGATGGGAGTCGCCATGTTTTTCGTGGAGAATGGGATCCTCAGTCGGGTCACGCTGGACCTCCACTCTCATAGTTGGGAATTATTATCTTCTTGTTATCTTCATTTTCACTAGAGGACAATGGTATTTCATATAGAGGTGTGCTACCTCATGTAGTGAATGGGATTCTAGATATTTTCCTGGATGATTTCTAAGGATTTCCCCTAGAGCGGGATTTATAGATTTTGATTGATCTGGCACTGGGAACATAGCCAATATCACTCCCTTCATATCTCATAGATCCTACATAGTTGAGGGAATTAAAAACATAGTCGTATGGATTAGAATCCAAAAGAGTCATTCGCCCAAGCTTATCTCCCTGTGATCCTCCTATGTTGTTTGCGAATAAAGTTGACAAATCCCTCTACATGTGCATTGACCACCTAAAGCTGAATAAGGTAACAATTTAGAACAATTATCGATTATCTAGAATAGATTATTTGTTTGACTAGTTGGAGGGGGAAATTTTTTTTCAAAAATAGGATTTCATTCGAGATACCATCAAGTTAAGGTGAAAGAATTTTATATCCCAAATATAGACATCCATAGTAGGTATAGCCACTTTTAGTATTTTTTCAGGCCCTTTGGATAGACTAATCCTCCACGGATCATTATGGAACTCATGAATAGGGTGTTCAAACAATACCTCAATTCCTTTTCTGCGGTGTTTTTGGATGAGATTATAATATACTCTGGCTATGAAGAGGAACACAAACACCACTTGAGGATAATCTTGGGTACATTGCGGGATCACCACCTCTATGAAATATTGTCAAAATGCACTTTCTGGATCAGGGAAGTGAAATTTATAGGGCATGCAATCTTTGAGTAGGGGGTTTCAGTGGACCGTGAGAAGATATGTGAAATCATGTCATGGGAGAAAATGATGAATGTGTTTGAGGTCAGTTGTTTCCATGTCCTAGCAAGTTATTACAGGTGGTTTGTTCAGGATTTCTCTCAACATTCTTCATGGATGACAGTGCTCACTAAAAATGGGTTAAAGGTTTAATGGTTCCCAAAATGTTAGGAATACTTCAAAAATATGAAGCAATGGTTGACTAACTCCCCCATGATGATTTGTAATCAGTCCAGGAAGGGGTATGTGGTCAATTGTGATGCTTCAGGTATGGGTATTGGGTGCATTCTTATGTAGGATGATAACATGGTGGCATTTGGATCATGAAAACTCTGACTACATGAAATTAATTACTCGACCCATGACATGTAGTTGGTTGTGGTGATGCATGCTTTGATAACCTGGTATCACTACCTCTTTGTGGAGAAGTTTGTGGTCTACTCGGATAACAAAATCATGGCCTAAATCTTCTCATAGAAGGACATCATCTAGAGGTAGTGTCGTTGGATAGAGTACATGAAGGGGTTCAACTATGACATTTTCTATACAAAATGAAATGGTAATGTGGGGCCGACACCTTGAGTAGAATGGTTCCATTTATTTTGTTGTGGATGTCTAGTGATGAGTGGACCATTATGGGCCTCTTTGTTCTGATGCATGTAGAGACTGGGTGGCACAATAAAGGTGACTTCTTGGAGAGCGTTGAGATGAATCTTTCTCACATGGAGTTGATTCAGTTGAAACAACCTTGTGATTTGTTTTTTCAATGGTCAAGGACAATTTTTCATGGTGGGGAGAGTTTATCTAATTGTTCATCGTCTCCTGATGGTATCTTGTGCCACAAGGGCTGCTCGGTTGTGCGATCATCCCTACCGAAGGTGGGGTTTTAGGATAGCCACCAGTCTCTGTTGGATGTCCATATGGATTCCAAAGAGATGTATAATGTTGTGCGAAGATAGTTCTAGTGGCCAGTTTTGTGATGGGACCTTGAATAATTTGTGTTGAGATGCTACACATGCCAGTTGGTGAATGTAGAGCATCTGAGGCCATCTGGATTTCACCAGCCATTACCCATTCCATCTTAGAATTGGGATGAGGTAGCCAGGGACATTATATATGCTTTATCTCATACAACTCAGGGTAAGAATTTCATTTGGGGGTGATTAATCGTCTGACCAAATCATCACAATTAATTCTGATCGAAGATACAACAAAATGGGATGATTTGGGCTGTTTTTATCTTCAGGAATAGTGAGAATCTTTGGTATTCCATCAGCAGTTTTCTCAAATAGAGACCCCACTCCACTTAATGATTCTGGTAATGCCTTCAAAAGGCCTTGGTGTCTCAGATTAAGATCATCACGACATACCATCCACAAACTGATGGATAGATAGAGTAGGCGGGTCTTATAATGGAGGACATGCTTCGTGCATGAGTCCTGGGTATTATAGGTTCCTGGGATAGACATTTGGGATTGGATTAATTATCTTAAAATAAAAGTAAACAATAATCTATTTGAATGTCCCCTTTTGAGACACTCTATGGTCATCCTTGTCGGTCACCCCCTGTGTTGGGATAAGGTAGGTGAGACCTCACTACTAGGGCTAAGTCTAGTGTAGGATATGTCTGAGAAGGAAAAGTTGATCTGGAAATGTATATTGAGAGATCAATGTCTGCATAAATATTATGTTTACTAGAGGCATTATGACCTAGAATTTTCTGTGGGTGGTAGTCTATTCTTGAAAGTGGCCCTCGTCAAGGTCATCGTCGATTATAGAAGAAATGGATGCTTACTCCATGTTATATTGTCTTTTTTTAGATCAATGAACATATTGGAAAGGTGGAATATAGGTTGGATTTACCTTCTTATTTGACATCCATCCATGATGTCTTCTATGTCTCCCAGAGGAAGAAATACATCTCGGATCCTTCCCATGTATTGATTGGGAAGAACTGGAGATGGAGCATGAATTTTTTGTTGTTGAATGGTCAGTTCAAATAATGGACTCTCAAGAGAAGTTTATTTGAGGGAATCCTTTACACTACTATGGCTTCGATGGTAGCATGGTAGAGATACATATGAGATATAATAGAAAATTCATGGGTTGAGGAAGAGTACTCATTGATGTTTTCCTATCAAGCTTCAGGTAGACTTTTCGAGACAAAATGTTTTCATAGTGGGATGAATTGTCACTTACATAACTTATTTTAACGTTATTTTTCATTTATTTTCTATTCTAACCTTTTTTTGGGGGTATCCCTTGAATTTTTGTGGATGTGGTGCTTTTTGGAAATATTTCCAAAACAGGGGCCCATTTCTAGATGTAAAAATTAATATTTTTTCTTTTATAACCCCTTCATTTTTCAACATTTCTCAACAATTAAAATTCCTAAATGAACTTCCTAGACCTATTAAAACCACCATTTTAATTTGGTTCCACCTGTGAATCCATTAAAATGGTGTATTTGGGAATTTATTTAATGAATTAGGCCATCCATGAAGCCCATTTCCAATTTTTTTAAAATAATTTGTATATTTATTAACATATTCAATTATTATTATTTTTCTATGATTCCTTATGCTACCCTAGCTAACTGATAAAAAAAGAGCCCATTATCGTTCCCCCATATTTGGAGATCGTATTCATTGTAAATAAGGGCAAAACATTATAGAGTTTCTCAAATCATCTTGATTTTAATAGATAACATCATTCATTCATAACTCGTTCAAATATTACTCGTTTCCCCCCATTCTAGATCCCAGATGAACATATCATCATTTTTTGAACCTCAGTGTCATTTTTGGTTGTTTTAAAATTCATCTAATGTCATATTTGGGGTGATTTATTCAATATCCCTCAAGTAAGTGGGTCTCCTTGAATCTTAACTCCATTTTTAGGGCATATTTAAATATTCATAGGGTTTTTAAACTTATCCTTGTGGTCTATAATTTCTAGTAACTACAGTTTTGATCATAGGGTTTAATAGTGGGTATTCATGGTCTACTTTTGTGGTTTTAGGATTGATCTAGGTCTCTCTTGGTGCAGCGGTGGGACGATTTTATTTTTTCTCAATGATTCAGGGGTTTACATCAATTTCGAAGTTCATTCAATGTGTATGAAATTTATGTGAATTTGTACATCATGTTTATGATATTTTCTCTATTAATGAATTTCATTATTGTTGTTAAAATATATTTTAGTGGGTTTTATAATGCAAATTAATTTTAAGTTTCAATTGAATGTAAAATTTGGGGGTTATACTATAATGCATTTAATGGTTCAATTGGGGAAGCCCAATAAATACGTAGTTTATTTTATAGAAATTTAATTGGGCTGAATATAATGTTTTAAATGTTTATCCCCTTTGGTTGTTTCTATGAAAATTGGTTTTAATGGTTTTTGGGGAACATGTGAACTTTAAGTGCCAAGTTTGTGTAAAAATGGAGGTTTTATAGAAATATCATTTCATGTTTCACATTAGGCTACCCTAAAATGGATTTTTTGGTTTCATTGAAATGTATTTTAGCTTTCTTTTCTATTTTGGTGACTTTTAAGTATGATCATGTAATGAAATGTGGGGATTTGAAAGTGTTTTCGGTGCAAAACAATGTGGGATTTTGGAGATGTTATTTTATTAAAAATGAAAGTGTCTTATTTTTGTGTTTTTCATTTAAGTTGTATAAGAAATCTATCAGTACAGTACTATTATTATGTGACCAGTAATAATTTTTTACATGAAAAGAGATATATGTATAATAATGAAATTGTTTGATCACAAAGATGGAATCCTGAGTACCTAGGTGGGTGGATTTGTACATGTACAACATGTGAACTGGACAAGTTTTGTTCCTTTTCATGTAGCATTTGTATAATGAAAACTCTAAAAAACTATATAGATTATTATTGGGGAACAATTGGTTATGTGTATGTTCCCTTCTAGTGTCTCATGTATGAGAATGTAATTTTTATGGTTACTTTACAATGAAGAATGAGGTACATAGGATTGGAGACAATCTAGTGCTTAAGGGTGTTCCCATTTTTGTATCACATTAGAAGATTGGTGTTTTCCATAGAATAAGTGTTTGTATAGATATTAATTACAGTAGATTACATGTTATATTTAAATTTTAAATATTAATACTGTTTAATTTTAAAAACTTTTTTCAATTGGAAGTTATGTTTATTGGATTTTATCATTTCTTTTCATTACATATTAATACTACTTGCTTAATCACCTAGTATAGAATACTGTTTGAAATAATTGGGGGGGGGGGTTCCTATTTTTAATAGGATCAGATCCTTTAATAAAAACATGATTGTCAGTAGTCTTGGTTATGTTTGAATGCCGAAAATGAAAAGCCTTGGTTGAAAGCGGTTCAGGCAGTTAGACCCCTCCCGCGATGCTTTGTGGGAGAGACGACTCAGGGGTGACCACCCCCTTGTTGTGTGGAGTCCATATTGATGTATTGATGAAATAGTTTTTTTTACATCATGTACATTATTTAAATCTGTTTATTCAGTTTTGGTTTTGTTAACACTTGTTTGACTTGAAAATTTCAGATTCTTATCATTGATTGTTTTTTATGTTTTAAGATTTCATACCCAGGTAAATTTTTACCAACCCTAGTTTATTGACACCTAGGATCTTTTTACATCCCATAGGGATATGAAAATACCTTTGGGTCATGTCATGTGATGGCTTGGTTTCCCTTATTAGTGGGGACCAGATTCTGTTTGTGACCTGTCTCATCGGTAAAACTTCTACCTTGGTAAAAGGCCTTGACAAAATTTCTATTTTCAATCTTTTCATAAGGCCTTGAATATTTGGTTATGATGTCTGGAGTTATGAATTCCACTATTATTAGATTATATATTGATATTACATGTGATTATACAATGAGTAGAATATATATATGAATATGTAAACGAAATTATTCAATTAAGTTTTTCCATATTATGATGATGTTTATGTTTAAAATGCTTCTGTTTTATTCTTACATAATGAATTAAATGTTTATGCTTATTTCTGATTGGTTATGATATTTTTTTATCCTTACTCAGCATTTGATATAACCCCATTCATCTGATAAATTTTCCTAGGATGTGAAGAAGTATATTATGACTATCTGTAGGGATATGCTATGAAATATCAATTTGTTCAAAAGGGACATAATTTTTCTTGTTCATATAACCGTATAATGTAAAACTTATATATGTATTTAGTAACTCTAGGGATACTAATTTTTTCTGTCTTTTAGGACATGACATATTCTGATCATTCCAATTTTGGTTAATAATGCACAAACTCTGGGTAACTGGGATCGTGGTGTTATAATTAATTGGAAAACCATTGATTACATGATACAAATATTGGTGTTTTACTTAATTAATATATTTATTATTTATGATCAATGAGTGTTTAGGGAATAAATTGGTTTTTGAATTGGGTTTTATAAAAAATCAATTTGTTTTTCTATCGTTAAATAATAATTTCAATTTGTGTTTAGGTTACCCACTAGTCAAATTTAAAGAATGTCCCCTTAAAATATTATATTCAATTTAAAATGATGTATTGGGATTGTAAAGAATATATATATATATATATATATATATAATTTTCTTAGTATTAAAAGTGACATATAAAATTATACTAATAATTTAAATTATTCAAGATAGGTTTAAAATACAATTTTTAATTAATAAATTTTTATATTCCTTTGGATCGATTGATGAAATATGAAATGAAGTAACATGAATTTATAGTTTCAATTATATGTAACCATGATAATTGTTTGGAACTTTTAAGGATCATTATTATTATATAATGTTTTTAAATGATGTCTTTTGTGTGATTATTAAATAGGATTTCAAAGATAATATTTCATGATTTTTTGTTCCAAATTAAAATTGTAATTGTTTTTAAAATCGTGGCACATGATCTTTTTGAAAATAGTAATCCATTTCCTGATAAATTTTATAACCATCGTGACGTTTATTCTTGAATAAATTATACCCAATGTAAAATCATGGATATATTCATTCTTGTATAATAATTTGTGAAACTATTTTTTTGAAAAATGAATACTACCATCATTGAATTTTGATAGAATCCCATGTAAACCTCATTATTTTGGAGTAATGTTTAGGAAACTATTGTTAATCATGTTTTCTCTACCTAATAATGTCACGACCCATCATCGGGACCCATGTCGTGAACAACCCAAGCCCGCCTCCCATAGACCAGGGGCTGGAGACTAGCACCAAGGTGTAAATCCTAAAAAAAGGGAAGGCATTGCCTTTATAAAGTAAACAGACACCACAGAGTAAGAAAGCAGAAGTAATTACTAAGTAAAACTGGGTGAAAAAGTAGTGCAGAAAAGTAAGTGGGCCAGAATACAAACCCAAAATAAAAGTAAAGTACAACTGGAAAGAAATTACATCAATTGAAAGAAAAGAAGCAACGTCGAGCTATCCACTGGAAGTCCCACCTGAATGGTGGGTACAGATAGCCTCCTCAGCACCTCGGGTCCAGCCATCCGATCCGTGTACATTCCACCCAATGGTCCATCTCTAGGTACCGACTTGCTCCACGAGCCTCAACCACGATCAGCATTGTCCATCGTCTGCATCCAACACAATGTAGTGCAGGCATAGCCTGTGCAGGGGTGAGTATACGCTACTTAGTAAGGACCCTAAGACCCCCTAAGGTCTCCTAGAATCCATAAAGGATAATCCACAACGGAAAGATACAATCACGAAGTAACATCCAACACTACTTAGGTATATGTCCATACATATACCTAAGTCATCAATTATAGTTTATCTTCAACACCCAAGCCCAAGTTCGATGACGTCCACATAGGATAGTACAACCCAAACCACACAGGATAACACAACCCAATCCACATAGGAAAGAAATTCAATCATATCGATGATATTGATTGAATGTCAAGACTCAACTCACTGATGTATACTTCTTCGTAAGGTGATAGAGATGATAATATATAGCCACTGATTCATCTATACTGGGACCCATGTAGGATACTAAACTAGATAAGCTGTCAGACCCACATAGGATACAGACTAGCTACTCTGCCAGACCCACGCAGGATAGCAAGAACAGAGTCAAACACTTCCAGACCCATGTAGGATACCAGAATAGAAGTCATCGCCGTCGAACCAAAGGAGGATTCTCGTACGGTCTTCATCGCTGCCAAAACCATGCAGGATTTCAGTGAAGTCTTCATCGTCTTCAAAACCATAGAGGACTTCATTACGGTCTTCATCGCTGCCGAACCCACAAAGGATTTAAGTGTTGTCTTCATCGCAGTTGCAGCCGACTCTAGGGTTCCCGCACACAGCATGCTTTATTCCGGGAGGGTCCGCTACACGAGCCAAGGGGGTCGATACATCAACTGACATGTAGTCTTTAGATGATTTATCCCATGATTTAGTCTCGACAAGAGGAACTCAACATGACAGACGACACGTCAATCAGAGGCACGGTCTGAGAGTTATTGGCTTTTTCGTTCTAGGGGCCCAGTTGGTTATTAAATCAAAACCAACCAGACTGCACTCCAACTGCATCCAAACCTCGATCAGAGTAAACCAAAAGGTCCATTTCACTATGAGGAATCCAACAAAGTCAACAAAACGTCAATCAGACGTCTGGAGCTCATGTTATAAGTGTTTCCACTCAGAGGGCCCGGTTGGTTTCGTGTTCGAACCAACTCGGCCATACCCAAAGTTCTTTGAAACCTTGAGTGTAATACACCGAAACGACTGTCTCATTCCAAGGATCTCCACGAAACTAATGGTGCATCGATCATAGTTCCGTAACACAAGAAATTAGCAAACTAATGAACCTGTCAGGTTTTAGGGGGTTCTTTGGCCCGGACCGACCCGGCCCGAGACCCCCTGGTTTGGCCTGAACCAGGTAAACCCGAACCGGGTCCGGGTCTGGCCCATTAGGGTGCGGGTCAAACCGGGTCTGGGTCCGGCTCATTAGGGCATGGCCCGGCCCAACTGGCGCGGCCTGGCCCAGCTGGCGCGGCGCGGCCCGGCCTGGGCGTCCCGGCCCGGTGCGGCCGGTTCGGCCTGGGAGACCGGTTGGCCTGGCACAGGCGCGCCCCAAACGGCCAGCTCGTTGCTGTCCTAGTTGAGCGAAAGGGGGGGGGGGGCTTCCCCCTTTATTGAAACTGCGGCCCCACGTTGGGGCCGCCCCTTTTCCAGTGGACGCGGGGTTGGGCGTCGCGTCTCCCCGGGGTCCCGTGCGGCCACGGGTTCCCGATCGCCTGTCACCGCGGCTTCAGTCGCGGCAGTCCCTCCTGGCGACGCACCAGAACCCTGCCGCCGGTGAAAACCGCAGGCCACCGGAGCCACTCCGGTGGTCCGTTCTTGCTCCCGTCTGTGCCTGGGGTCATCCCGGGACCCATAGATTACTGTGATGGCCTCCAATTTCTCAACGGTCCCATTTCATCGTCACTCAACATTCCGCGCATCAAGAACAGAGAATCGGTGGGTTCAGACTTGTTTTATGGTCCGTACCCACCACATTAGTGGTTTAAATGACATTCAACAATTTAATAATATGTCGAGGATATAATCCACATAAACTAAATTATACCAAACCCCTACCTCGATGATGTCGTCGAACGAGGATTGTCGTGGGAAAGGGACGTCATGGAAGATGGCGTCACGGAAGAAGGATCGTCTGTGTTGTGGTACATGGCTTCACGGAGAAGATCATGGTCGGCATTGCGGTACACAGAGTCACATCATCAATATCCAAGGAATCTGCGTTAATCGTCATCCTTTGTCGAAGGTCGGCATTCTTATGTCTGTGACGGTGTGTTCTTTGTGTTCTTCATGGAGGAAGATAAGGATTCCAAGACTTGAGCAATTCCTCTCCAATCCTTCTTGCACAACGAAACAACAATAATTAAATAAGGTGTTGCCTTATTTTATTACTCAGGCCATCCCTTCTTTGAAAATCAAAATTAAAACATGATTTAATTAACGTGTGTTGACCAATTAATGAGGCTTTTAAAAATACAATTAAACGCGAGAGTTGACATGGAATTTAAGAGGGGGTGCGGGTGAGTTACCAAATTAAATGCATGTGGGAGGTAAAATATAAATAAAGGGGGTGGGGCTCGTGTGGGCCCCACCTCACTAATATCCTACCTATTGAAGTTATGATATTTGTAAGTCCAACTCCAACCACCAAGCATAGGATTAAACTACCTAGAATAAAAAAAATTTGTTGCACAATATTTTATTTTATTCTTTAGTTAACCCATTTAATTAATAACCTCACCCGAGCAAATGCTACACTGGAAAAGTTGTTCTTAAGTAATTACCGGTGCTTCGGTTTCATTGGTGCCCTCGGATTTCGATTCCGAGCTCCGGTTCAAAAGTTTGGAAAACTCGATCGTTCGTTCACTGAACGTACCCGAGATGAAGTTCGGAAAATGATTCTGGGCACACCGGGCCTCAGAATCTGGTGCGGTCAGAAACAACATTCTTGTAAAATCCCAGCGAAAATTAATAAAAAATTTCCCTTGAATTATACGGATCTTTACCTATAATTAAATCTACAATGAATGCAGTATGTAATAATTGGGGAGGCATAGTGAAAATTATGATAGTCGAATCCTACCCTAGGCGTATAGACCAAGCATAATGTTCCACCATTATTCCATGATAATTGAGTGTGTGGAAATATTTTATTGTTTACCTATTTTACTAAAATAATCATTCACTATGATGTTATTATTAAATTTATAAATTTAACGATATCTTCTGTAAATTGTTTTGTTCATCAAATCTATTAAATACCGAGAGTGAAATATTTTCTAATACTGAGATTTTTAGAGTTTTGAAAAATAAATACATTAAACTTTTAAATTGAAATAATGATAGATGAATTATTTTATTAATAAATTAATAATTTTTTTTAATTTAAAAAAAATTACATACATTATTTGAAATTTTTGTAATTCAAACCCACATGAAATTTGATCTTTGGTAAATGGTTTAGATTGGGAAATTGTAGGTGGAAGACTACATGTAATTATTATCATCATACCCAAATTAATTTTCATTTATTAAAATGAAAACATTTTAAAAGGATAATGTGGGGTTGGAAGTGAAAATATGAGATATTCTCTTATAATAAACTAAAATTGTTTTTTTTTTGAAAATGATGAAGGGATTACAAATTAATCATGTAATCCACTATATAATATCCTGTAATTATCTATGCATGTACCATACACATTATCCATAATCCATCCCTGTAAAGGGGAACTCCCTAAGTCTATAAATGTAAACTGAGGTTGTATGATAATTTCATATCATTCCACTATTAAATGACTATATGGATTCAAGGGAATTCAATGATAGTTGAAATGGAATTTGGATACAATAATTAAGGATGTGAATGCATGAAATCCTCTAGACTCTTCATAATGGAAGAAAATTTATTTTCTGGATCTTGAATTTGTATATGATTTGAAAACATCTCTAATGAATAATCTATATATGGAATACATACTGTTTTTGTACATATAATACCTCAAAAGAAATTTTTAGTCATGTTAGTAAAATATAAAATACTACATTTGATATGAAGGAAGAAAAAATATAATGTGTTTCCATATCAATATATCAAGACCAAAACAAAGCCGTAACTTTATTGATGTTTATTTGGATCTTTTGGTCGAATATATAAAATTAATGTTGGATACATTTGTAAAAACTCACGATGATCATATAATTATATAATTCACACTAAGGGAAATTTTTATGATATAATAAATGACTTTCTGGTATATTGACAATTTTCAAGCAATAAAAATAAAATAATGTTGCCGTGTACCATTTGTGAAGAATTAAAATAATAAATTTGATTGGAAAATTCAATGAATAATTTTTTTAGGGATTCAAAATTTATTACCTTGATTATATAAATAAATATATTTAATGAAACATTGTAATGGAGATAAATACTGGATGGATCCCTAATAGACAATGGAGTTTATGCTCATCGATATAGGGAAACTTTTAATGAATTTTATGTATGGTTTTATATGACCATGTACAAGAAATCAATCATGTATATTTCTCCACAACCATGTGACAAGTGTATGTTATCTAGAATTAATCTACCTATATACATTTGGATAATTACATCAACTGTCCATTTATCTTTTTTTTATAATTTATTTATTTCATTCATAGGGATGTTATTAGATTAAATTTATTATTATAATCAGAAGATGTTATAGTCTCTCAACTATAACCTAATTAGACCATCACTACTAATCTAAAACCTTTTTCATATGGTGTTGTGAATCAATGGACAAATGAACCTCCATCTAAGAGAACTATTTGAGTTGTTCCAATATCAGGGAACTACAAATAGTATCAAATGAGGTTATATTTTGGATTATTTTTTTTTTATTATAGAGACTTAGGCTTAACATACATGGATATTAGACAAATTTAGATGAATATTGAGAACATTACTATAAGACATTCTTGATGACCGTAATAGTATAGTATCCGGGAATCATTGAAAAATAATCTATCCAGATGGAAGATCATTAATATCTCACATAAAGTTATCAACCATTATTAATTATACCAAAACCATTTTTTCCAAACCTATGTAAAGTAAACATTATAAAGGGGTGGGATAAAATTCTCAATATGGGTAAATATGGGATACATTATTGAAAAATTCTAAGCATAATAGTATGAAAAAAGTATCATGAAAATATAATATCATAACCTATATATAAATGATCATAAAAATAATCCTAGAATAAATCAAGGAAGTTCATATGATATGAATCATAAGTAAAAAATGATCATAAGACATTAAATCATAACATATGAATAAAACATTTAATTGTGGGGTCACAAAAGAAAATATAACAATTACTATTGTAGTCACGGAAATGCTTCCAAGAACATATTAGTGGGAAAAGTCAATTACTAACTTGGGTTCAAAATTCCTTCCATCCCTCTATTACTAAATCAATTTTACCCCATATTATATCCATATATTACTAAACTAAGTTTTTTTCATTCAATCAATGTAATACTAAACGGATTTAGTTTCTCATTCTAGTCTTGTATCACACAAATGCATTCATATCTCATTCCATTCATGTATATGTTAAGAGATATAAATCACTAAACAATGAATTGGATGGATAAATTGGTCCCACCCTTCTCATAGTTAAACAAAATATACATGTTCTACAAATTTAGAAACAAAGATTTCATAACTCTTGAAATTAAATGGGTATCATAATCATGTTAACCTATCATTACCTGTGAAAAAATATTAATGTTTTAAAAAATGGTCCCTGAAATTATAAACTTCAAAAGATAAATTCACTTCATAATCATATGAAACATAAATGATAATCAAATTTCATAATAATATAACCTGTGAAAGTGAAATGAGTTTCATAAAACCATTAAATTAAGTATAACCCATTTATAAAAATAATATGAATGGAACCATCAGATCATTCTCTACAAGGTCATGAGTAACATCAATAAATGTATTCATATATTGATAATAATTTGAAATATATTTGAAAAATGATCCTCGAAAAAAATATCATTTCTTATTTGAAAAATGAAATTTTAATACATAAAAAAATTTCAAAACTATTTTCATAATTAATCCAATGAAAAGATATTAATATTACTTGAACTCATTTTAAAATTACCTTCGAAAATGATTTGAGAAATGAAAATAAATGCCTCAAAATAGTATGAAATCCATATCATTAGAAATTATTTAACAAATTTTAAATAATGATTTAAAATCATTGGAAAAACATTTTATATGAAATCATATAATATAATCTTGATAAAATTTTGAAATCCATTTTCATGATCATGTATAAAATAATTATGATAATATTTTAAAACCCATTTTACTTGAAAAATAAAAAAAATGATCTTGAAATAATTTTGAAAACCTCTTTCCATGAAAATCAATTTAAAAAAACATTATTTTAATGGTTAACCATTAAACATGAAAGGATATATTTAATTGATTGGCAATCGATAAATTTGTTCATATCAAATGAAGTAAAAATAATATTCTTTGTTATGTTATATTTAGAAATATTCATATAGAAAAAAGTGACATTAAGATTCCATTAAAAACCTTGGTAGAGTAATAAATGATAGGATTTTGTTTTTATGATAATAAGATATTGGTTTAATGTACTTCTAAACCATTTTTAGAAAAATTGGTATTAATGGAACCATGGTTTATAACTGAAGAGTGGGTAAAGTCGAGATTTCTTTAAAAACAATACATTGTCAACTATCATATGTACCAAAGATTAGAAATATTGTACTAGTACCTGAATATATCATTAATAAATAGAGGAGAATAAATTTCAGGAATTTTTATGAGAGTTGGATCAGAGGATTTAATCAAATAGAGAATAACCATAAACAATCTATGAAAGTGATGAGACTATCTCAAGAGTCTTATAACATGGTATCTTGGGATCATACTATAAATGTAAGAAAATTTAATGAAATTAATCATAAATATAAATAAAATAATTATTTTTATTTTGTAAAATTTAAAATGTATATATGTACACTACTATGAAGAATTTATGTACATAAAAAATGATGGGATCAATGATAGAAATTAGAGACAAAACTATTTTAATGATTTGTAAACATAAAAAAATCAATACTACAGGAAATAAAGATCATAAAATGTATATTTGAATAACCATTAATATAGTTATAATATACATATAACAAAATATGGTTAATTATACACACCATATAAATGAAAAGTGTGGATAATATTTAATGTATATCAAAAAATATAAAGTGAGATGAATCAGCTTACATTGTGTCTTGATTCTCTTAATACTCCTTCAAAACACATGTATTATATGTAAGAATTTGTTATAAATAATTTTTTAAACATTGTTTTATATCTAATACCATATATGGTTTTATTACATCCTTATTTTACCCTCTTGTTAACCATCATATCCTAAGGTGTCACTTAGGGTAATATCTGCTTTGTTTTTCCCATGTGTCTTAATTTGTTATATCATTTGTCCTTTTACATTATATAATGATTTAAAGATTGTAAAAAATTATATAAATATAATTTTTATACAATATAGTTAAATTATAATAATCTATATAGTATTTATTTATCAAAAATAATATACCATTCATGGAGACGGTATTTCATACATACGCATGAATATAATTTCTCTTTAATTATCATGTTCTAATAAAGTAATTAAAATAAAAATATGTGTGTGTATATATATATACTAAGATAGATTTATTTTATCCTATGTGTCATATATATTCACTAAGTCCACCCTCAATACAATCATTGAATTGTATATTAAAATCATATCACATTGAGGTGATGTAGTCCACAAATCCTCAAAAAATATAATCGTATTAACACCAAGAGGAATGTAAAAAAATATATTTTTTAAAATTACTAGATAGAGTTAAATAAAAAATAAATATAAATTATTATTTATATAAATAGGGTTTCCATAATAAATTCTACCTTGAATGGCGGTAATGAAAAATGAACAATAATGGTTTCGTGAGATTATAGTTGTTGTACACATAAGCACTATGTATGTTACCCAATAGGTAAAGTTGTTTTTTAGTTTGGGGTGAACAAATTTCATAAAAATTTAAAATATAATTAGAAAATTGTTTTTTTATATGAATGGAATAAATAGAGTGGAAGGGTGGAGAACGAAAATATAATAATGGAGCTTGCAAGAAGACATTACCTCTAAATTGGGTAACACCATTTGGTTTATACCCAAAGGATTCCACTCCATTACATCATCAACTGGAAGGTTTTTAGGGGGAAATGAGGGATATTGAAAATTTTATTTTATAGATTTTTTCAGAACATAATAACATTGATTTGGGAGACGGAGAAGGAGAGGTGGTGGCCTTTTATAGGGAAGGAGGAGTTGCACTTTAATAAATATTTAAAGATATAATTACCATAATTTTTTTTCCAAATGATAATTGATCCAATAATGATAAATATATGATAAAAATGATTACATGATAAAAATTTGGTCATAATGTATTTTTGGACAAATTTACAAGCCTTTAAAGAATTTAAGGTTATGGTGTAGTACCTTATAAAATTCAATATTACATGAATCGATGTTATTAATTTTAATCAAATTCAATAATAATTTTGTTACAAAACTAATTTGAACATATTATAAATTATAAATTATTATTATTCATAATATGGAATCCATATTTCCAAATTCCTATCACCCCATTGTGGAAATTAATTTAAAATTAATCCTTTAGTTTGGTCTAATATATAGGTTTTTAATGTTAAATCATTCGAAAGATTGATAGGTTTTTATATTCAATATCAATGTGAAATTGATGTGAATAACCAAAATTGTATTCATTGATATAAATATTACCTATTTAATCATTGATTTTTTTTTTAAATATAAGTTAATATTATGAATAAATTAAATGAAAAGAAGTTATGAACACAAAATCATTATTTTAAACCATTCATTAAAAAATGAAACCTTCCAAAGAAATTACAAAAAATTATCCTTACCTAATATTTATGTTTATCATTAAATATTGATATCATTATTGACATATTTTTTTAATTAATGTTCCAAATTATGGATTGAAAATTGGTTTATCATTAATATAAGGTAAATCTAATTTTATATAAATATAGGTTTCAAAGAGAAAAATTGGGTTTGTTCATTATAATTTGTTTATAATGTATATTGAATGGATATAAAAAATATTTTATTGAATATATAAAATATAGATTATATTAATATAATTCAAAAAAATTAATTAATTTAATTTATTATGTTAAAAAGAATTGTGACACTAAAAGTAATCATATTACATTTTTTATTCAATCATCTTTGATATTCATTTTTAATTAACTGGTACATAAATAATTACAAATATATTTTATAAACCATATATTTAAATTACATACTAAAAAATATTCATACCCCATAATTTAACATCTATGATATATCTAATTATAATAAATAATAATATTTTAATTGTATATTATTTTTCAGTAATCCTATATCATCCATGTTATGAAAACCATTGAGTAATGTCCTTGTTTTGTAAAACAAAAACTAACCATAGTTTTCAATGGAGACCAAGATAATGTTTACGTTGTGTGTTGTTCATTATTAACATGGTGTTCCATTTTCTAGAAGAAAAAATCATTAATGTAAAATAAACTATTTTCAGTGTTACATGAAATAGACGATACCAAAAGGTTAAATTAATTCCAAAAAGAAATTCAAAATATCTTATGGTGTTACATTATAACAAACATAAAATGAATTTATACCTCTACGTTCATCTGTTTGTTCAAAAGTTTAATACATGAATGTCATATTCATAGAAACCCTAATTTTATAAATGAATAATAAAACAACCCTTATAATGGGAAATTTGGAACGATAAGGTCTTCCCAAAGAAATATATAACATAGTTTCCACAAAGGTGAACATAGTATGGGAGTGAATATTGTACATGAAATAAAAGATTAAATTTATATAGAATGTTATTTTTATATTCAACCACAAAATTTTTAAGGATCAATTACAAATCTAAGGACTAATATAATAAATATGTAATGATTTCAAAGGCCATATGGTCAAAAATATTGCGCAATCAATAAAATATTTTTATCATTAACCTACCATTGAGTAATTATTTTATTGATCTATAATATACAAAAATATAATAAAATGATTAATTTTTATAAAAAAGCATCATTTATTTATGTTTTTATCAATTTCTAATTCGTCCATTACAAAATGTAATGGACATAAAAAAATTAAGATTAATGTTTGTTGTTTTAAAATAAATATTCCATAGATCTTAAGGCGCATAAAAGAGTGAAAATTAAAACAATTTATATATAAATATTATCAAAATAATTATGGTTAATAAATCTATATCGAAACATAAATGTAACACTATTATTTCGTCATAAATATTGATTCATCAAACATAATTATAAATTAAGAATGACATCACATGGGCCAGTGTTAGGAATGAAACCCTTATCATCCTTCGGTCCAAGGTGGAAGACCACATCCCTGCCGTATATGATTGGTTGTTACCCAACATACATGATTTAAATTTCTAAAACCATAATAATGTAACTTACAATATAAAGAATATTGAAATCCATGAAATAAGGATTTTTAGAAATTATCATTTTAACTAATGTTTTGAATTCAATCTCAATACATAAAAACTTCCTCCAATATTTAAAGGAATATTTTTCCGGAACAATTTACTTTATAACCTTTCTTAGAGATAAAAATCCAAAAAACTAGAATGAAATCCATAAAATCATATTAAAATTTGTTCCCTCTTATAGCGCAACGTACCACATGATTGCCACATTAAAAACATATGTATAACCTATTCATATTTTCCATTGTAAAATTTTAATACCCATAATTACCATAAATAATTTTTAAAAACATGCATGCTCACTTATTCAAATAATTATTCAATATAATAAATAAATTCATCAATTCATAAACATCATCCATAACAACATTTATCATTTCGTAAATAATGATTTCTAGGGTATTCTGTAACATCCAATTTTTATATACATATCTAACATATCATTAACTAAATATAATTTCCCTATTTCTGCCACCAGTTATGTGTTACCTTTCCTTATATGAAATATAACCATTGAGTAAAATCACATTTATATTTATTCATCACCATCTAA
The DNA here is from genome assembly GCA_963277665.1 of Viscum album. Classification (NCBI taxonomy): domain Eukaryota; kingdom Viridiplantae; phylum Streptophyta; class Magnoliopsida; order Santalales; family Viscaceae; genus Viscum; species Viscum album. The sequence continues at coordinate 1,390,306,660 of OY728119.1, forward strand.
CTTGTCCATTACAATTCGTATCTAAAATATGCACTAAAAATAATTATATATTTCATGATCCATAGAACATAATATATTAATTCCAAAACATAAATTCTTCATTAATCTAAAATTATTTATTAAAAACTACTTAGGATTTTTCAACTTATTAATTAAAACATTTTCACAAAATATCTTACAGAAATAGTGTATTTTGGTTCCTTATCGTCAATCAAATCACACTTCTTATGATAAATAAAAAAAATACGTGATGGAAATCACATAACATTCACATGTCATATGTGGTCTCTCTATCATTATATGTTTAATCAATACCCAAACCATCTTCCTAATTTAATAATTTATATTTCTTCTTGGTAAATTTATTTTCATAATTACTATACATTAAACATATCAAACATTCATTGTTAACCATGTTATTTCTCGATCTCTCCATTAACTAAAACCAAAAATCACCGAGTAAGAAACACATATCATATTTTTAATACATGTAGTCATTAAAAATTAATTTAAACATGTATAAATCATGAAAAAAATCATTTAATTGGAGACAAAATAAATTTATGATAGGATATTCATAGTCATACTCTTTTTAAATCCTTCGTAATTATTCTTGAAGAGTTTATGAATTTCCAATTCATATCACTCAAGAATTATAAAACTAGGTGTATAGTAAGGCCTGATTTCATGTAATTGATTAAAATGAGTCATGCCTGAAACAACTTTTCAGAGTTGATACCACAAGGTACAATTGTGATAGAGCCACATCTACTTGTAGTATCCAAGTAGATATTTCTTTATAGGAAAACCACTCACTCTATATTTTTCTAAAATTATAGGACATTTTTCTAATCACTACCAAATCATTATACACATCCATAGTGTCATCCTAATAATTATACATAGAAATATACCAAGGTATCCCACTAAATTATTCCAATCCTAGATTCAAAATTATAGAAAAATATTTCCTTCTGTATCAAATATAGTTATCATGGCATAACATACATGGATATATCCCCATTTTAGAATAATATTCAGTACATTACAATAATACATACATGATAATAGTTCAGTTTCATTCAAAGAATTGAAAAACAAATTCCATCCTAGTGAATAATCTTCAATATATCCTACAAATACCTCCACCATTATTACATCTTTCAAAAACCTATTTTCATAACACAGAGAAAGGAAACATGACAAATGGGGGATCTCAATTTTTTAGTAAGGGTAAATATGGTAGAAATGTAAGAATAATTATGAGAATTAGGGTATGAGAACGTGATCTCAAAAAAAATAAGATCATACCCTAGATATTAATGATCATATACATCAATCATAGAATAAATCATGGATGTTAATCAGACATGAATAATAATGAAATGAATATCACAAGACATGAAATCGTAACATAGGAATAAAACATAGAATTCTAACTAACACAAAATAAAATATAATTATTTCTTTGTAGTCAAGGAAATGTGGCTAATACCATTTTAGTGGAACAAACCCTTTACTAAACAACTTTCACACCTCATTCCATCCTTGTATTACTGAACTGAGATCTGTCCACATTCCATCCATGTATTAATAAACCATTTCTTTTCTATTATAGCCCTATAATACTAAATCAAGTAAAATTCTATTTCTATCCCTATAATATAGAACCGATTTCATTTCTCATTCCAGAAATTTCTATCAGATGAGGTATAAAATTTTAAACAATGCATTGGAGAGATATATAGGTATGACCCATGTCATAGTAAAATTATACATACAATTTCCCAAAATTCAAAAAAAATCATATCATACCACATTAAATGAAATGATTATCCTAAAAATATAAAACTGTCATATCTTCTGGAAAAATATTTGGGATTCATAATCATTTGACCAAAATAATAACCCTTGAAAGGGAAACATATTTCAAAAACATATAACCAATGAATGAGAAATATATTTCATAATGATATAACTCATAAAAGAGAAATATATTTCATAAAGGCCATTAAATTATGTCTAAATAATTCATTAAAATATTATTAATGAAATAATCATATAATTTTATTTAAGGGAATGTGTATCATCAATTAATTTAATCATAGATGTAAAATAATATTGATGTATCTTTAAAAAATGATTTTAAGGTAAAATACCCTTTAATATTTGAAAATATATTTTTAATATCTTAATGCATTAAAAAATTATATTAATAGAAAATAACTCAATAAATTATAATGATTACTTCAAATCATTTTGAAAACCATTTTTCTTTAAATCATACTAAGTAATCTACCAAAAATTAAAAAAAATTTCATCAAAAACTCATTAAAATCATATAGAGAATCAATGAAAACCATTGAAAACCCATATCATTTAAAATACATTGAAATAATTTAAATAGGTTGTAAAAGATTATGAAAAAAAATTCCTTGAAAAAATATATAATATGCTTAAAATAAATTTGAAAACGGTTTTATATGAAAATATTTAAAATTATATTTTATGTATTTGGATACTTGTTTTCATTAAAAATTTATAAACTTAACATGAATACTTTTTGAAACCATTTTTCTTTTAACTAATTTTTCTTATTTTTTTCTAAAACTAAACAGTAAACATGAAAATATATCTTCAAAATACTGTAATCGGATAAATATATACAATTCATATGATGTGAAATGAACATTCCTTTTACATGGTAAAAACGATAGCAAAATTCATCATTCAAAATGGGAGTAGAACAAAACTTTGAAATAATTGGTAAAAGGTAAAAAAGGGTAAATTTAATTTATATTATAATAAGATATTAGTAGAATATTCTTTGAAACCATTATTAGAATGTATGGTTTTAAATGACCCATGACTGCTAACCAAATATATTGTAATTTTTAGTTTTCATTAAAAAAAAATTTATGAGCAATATAATGTCCCAAAAAGTAGAATGATGATACAAAATACATGAATATAAAATTAATAACTACCGTTTAATAAATTACATGAATATTCTTGAGATATGCGTCACATTATTTTATCAATTAATGCATAAAGGTAAATAATCTAGTAAATCAATGAGTTTGTCTCAACAAACTCATATAACTTGGTAACATGGGATCTCAGACTCTATTTAATAAAGGGATAATAAACTAAACATAATATTTCATGAAAAAAACTATTATTATGATATAAATAAAAAATGGATATATCTACATCTTGAAAAACTATTTAGTGAAAAAAATAAATATAAGTCTTGATGAAGGTAAATTTTGACGAAACATTTTTACCGATTTTGGTAACATTAGAAACATAAACACCATGAATGAAATATCATAAAAATGATATGTGAACACTAAAAAATTAAATTATAATATAAATACATTAAAATTATTGTTAGTATATCCACAAAAAAAGGGATGGAGTGGCTAACATATCATGTATCACATAGAAATAAAATATGAGGTGAAATCCCATTACATTATGTCTAGAATGACATCATATATGTTCAAACCACATATATAATACGTATAATTTTTTTATAAAAAAATTACATAATATTATTCTTATATCAAATTCTATATATGATTCTATTATGACCTTATATTACCAACATGTTAACCATCATATCATGAGGATTTAGTTATTGTATTACCGACTTTATTTTTCTTGTGTGTCTTAATTTTTTATATCATTGGTCCATATACATCATTTGATGATTTATAAAAACTAAAACATGGTATAAAATGGATGTATAAAATTTATATTTGTATTATATTAATATATATATTATATACATATCAAATAGAATACACAACTCATGTAGACGGTAGGTCGTTCGTATAAAATAACACTATTTTTGTTTAATTGTCGCGTTGAACGATTGAATGTAAAGGAAAGAAATGTATATATATATATATAATAAAATTATATTAATTATATATAATATATAATATATATTCACTAAAACAATTCATGGTATAATAAATGATGTGAATGACCGAATCATATTATTTTGAGTGGGCGGTAGTCCACACATCCTCAAATAAATTATCGTAATAACACCAAATAGAAAGTGAAAAATAAATGTTTGTAAAATTAACAAATAATCATAAATATATAATAAATTTAATTTAATAATTATCTTAACATATTGTTCATCATAATATCCACTATGAGGGTAGTATGTAAAAAATGAGCAATCATCGTTTAATGTGGTAGTAGTTCACTGTACAAATAAACAATATGGTTTTACCCATTTAATGCGTGTCTATGTAACTGTAGATTGAACCCAGAGTATAAACAATCATAGTATATTTAGGATATTGGAGTTTCTCTCAAAATATTGTAATACATATAGTGTAGGGGTGGATAAAGAAATTAAAAATATGGAGTTTGAGAGAATATTTTAACTCTTAATCTGGTAACTTCTTTTGGTTTCTGCCAAAAGGATTAAATGAATTTCCTTAATATAAAGGGAAGGACTCTCGGATATTGTTATATATTTTGTAAGGTGTACTGGGTAGAGGTTTTTTGAACATATGATGTTTGATAGGTTTGAAGAATATGGATAGGTGGTGGCCTTTTATATGGAAGAAGTAGTGAAAATTTTGTAAATATTTGAAGAGAAAATTCCACCAAAGTTTCTCATATTGAATGTGGATGCAATAATGTTAAAAATCTAGGAACAAGGTGTATACGGTCAATATATGTCCATTTAATGGATATTTTATTTTATTACAGACTGTGTTGGGCATTACGGATATGGTTTATTTCCCTTATTAGGATAATTAAACATTAATCAATGTAATTAACTGTAATCACATTTACAAATTTTTGGTAAAGAGTATGTTTACATTATTATATATTTTATGTTATTATTATTAAAAATATAGAACAAAATTTTCATATTCTAATCAACTATGTGGAATTAATTAATATAAAATTAATCATGTAGTCAGGTAAATAATGCAGGTATTTAATGTAAAAACATTACAACGTTTCATATGTTTTTGTATCCAAATTCTATTGGAAATTGATCTCAATGACGCTAATTTTAATTATTGACACAAATAATATCCAATTAAACATTTAATCTAATTTGAAATAATATTTATCAATATAATTAAAAACAATGAAAAAGATGTTTTGAGCTAAAATCCAATATTCATAACTATTCATTAAAAAAATGAAACCATTCAGGAAAATACAAAAACAACTATTTATACATAATATTAATTATTATATTTAAAATGAAAAGATTATATTATCATATGTAAATTAAAGTGCCAAATTGATTATTTTAATTGTTTTCATTGAAATGATATAATATGACATTTATAAAAATATATGAAGAAATCATAAAAGTGGGAATAGTCATGATCTTAAGAACATAAAATCTATGGAATGGATATATAAAATATTTGATTGAATATAATATATATATATATATATAATTAAAACCAATCAACAGTTTTATATAATTTAAATTATTTGTGTAAAATAAATTTACAAACATAAAAATAATAATATTAAATTTTTTATTCAATTAGCATTCATATTTATTTATAATTAATTGTTAACCAAAAATTTGTATTATATTATGTAGGAAATATATTTTCCTAAATTAGTTAGTATTATTCATAACCTATAATTTATAAATAATTTTTTATTTTATTATATTAAGTAATCAAATTCAAATATTATAGTATTGTTTGGTAAACCACAGAATTTCTTGTCAAAAAATCCATCGAGGATGTCATTATTGTGTGAAATGTATGAAAAACATAGTGTCTCATGTAGAAAAATCATAATCATATGTTATATGTATATCATTATTAAATTGGTGTTCAATTTTACACAATCCGAATAAGGAGCTTAAATGTTAAGGAAACCATCTTCAGTGTTCCGTGGAATGAAAAATATCATAAAGGCTAAATTAATTTGAAAAAAATAAATAAAAAATATTGGGGGGTTGTAGTTTTAAAATATGACATGGCTATAAAATGTTAACAATGTTTTTTATAATGATATTAATGTTTTCATTTTCTCTTATAATTTGGGCTATAGTAGACTCTTGACTAAGTTCCAGATAGAACTCATTTAAGATCTTATGTTTGTGACCCTAAAACACAAGTCATTAGTGGTATAGAAAGTGACCATGGGTGGGAAATTTTTGTTATGCATTGTAATTTTATGTCGATCAATTTCAACTTTGAGCAGTATAATTTCATGTGATTTTATAGAATAATGAGATTTCGACTCTAGATCTGATATATACTGGTATGATAATTTAAGCATCAAGGTGGGAATAAGGGATCATATTATATGTGTATTTACATATAGTTATTTTATGTATTATAGAATATATGAAAACATGTTTGGATGTTTTATGTGTTAAAAACAACTAAACAATATTTTCCTGCTTATAATTTGGGTGGTATTACACACTACTAACCTAGTTAAGAGGTTCTTGTCTATATGAATTCTGTTCTTATATATTTGATAACTATGGGAATAACTATAATATAGGTTGGATGGAATAATTAATATGATTATTTGTTAATCATGTAAAGAATATAAACATTGTTCTCCTATGTATCTTCGTGGTAAAATTCTATATTTCCAACCTAAGATTTAGATATATAATATACAATATATGTGATATATGAATATGATATGAGAAGGTAAGGGTCAATGAGGATGGGTGAAATATCTACTTGTTTTTTGTATTAATGTGTGTGTGTGGTGAAATTTGTTTCATATTACATATTTCCCTATTTGTGATATATTTTTTTAAAACTGTTAGTGATGTTGATATTTGGTCTTCAGTGTGATATGAACCTGATAGGCTCTGACAAAGAGTTGGAGGGGGGGATATGTGGTTTGGATAGGGGTAAATTATGATAAGGACCCTATGGGTTAGGATAATACCCTTTTGGTTCATAGTGATCATGATTCAGTGGTATAGTGTTTGGGACAAGAAAGAGTCCCTAGAAGATGGTGTATTTTATATAATGGAAGGATAAGAAGATCAAGGTGAGCATAGTATAATTAATATTGGGTATTAATTAGGGATCATGGGGATATGAGACATCCGCGAAGTATCTGATATAACACATATAGTCTACAAACAAAAAAAATTAGTGTGATGGTGGTCCTTTGGTTGTTGAAAATTACATCATGTCAGTGAAAATGATATTTTAAAAATTCATGAAACATCTATGTAAAAAGGTGAAGCGAGATATATATATTTTTAGTGGAAAATAAATGTAATGCACAAATATATAGGCATAAGGTTTCGCCATTTAATAATTTCAAGATGATGTATTTTGATATTTTATTTCTGGATACTCTGAGGGAAGAACAGGTCTATGAGATCATTAACTATTAACAACGGGATAAATCCAATATAGATTATGTGGTTAGTTTAATATAGGTATATAAATATTTTATTTCGATACTAGATGATGAAATATTCATGGTGATATGGTGAATGTGTTTTTAGAGGAGTTCTATAAGGTTGAAGGTAAATATCATTAGGTTGACCTCTTTCATAGTAAAAATAAATGAGACACTATTATCCAAGGGAAACCTAACAGATCTAAATTTACGATCTTTTATTATAGTGACATGTGAGACTAAAAATTGTCATTCATGTAACCTAAATCCAGATCGTGAGGTGTTATAGTATGTCTTGGAGGTTTTTTATTTGTGTGTACATCTATGTACTGGGTTTTCAATGGCGTGATTCATGTGTGGGAATTTAACACCCCCATGTGTTAAAAATGAATTGGAAAGCCTGAAGAATTTATTCTTTACAAAATGAAAAAGTTAATTAAGAAGATATTAATAAAGTAGTTGTTAAATTTTATTTTCATGATTTAATGATTTGAATTTGGAAATGAAACATCTACAGTTATGACCTGAATATTATTTAGAGACTGATAGAACCAACATGTTTCTGATGAATAGTAATAGAACCTTATGAAAAGGAATATAAATAGAAATATTAAGCTTATGAATAGTAAATATTTTTGTTATTTTATTTACTTATGGATTACAGATAATGATATCTTGATTTATTTTTCAAGGTGATAGAAAATGAGTTATAATCTAAAATTTGTGTTTTTTGAAAATTAGGATTTTAATTAAAAATTAAATTAGTTATGTTTAGAAAATTATATTCAAAAACCGTGTTTAGTTTTAAATTATACACATCAATATATAGTTAGAGTTAATTTTTGGGATTTTTCTAAAATACCTGAATTTTTGGTGAATAATTATATTTGATATTTAAAAAATTCTAATTAAAATAATTTCAGCATCATGATTGAGTAATGAATGATATAAATGGACATTGGTTCGATATCAAATAAACATATTACTATTTTGGAAATCATGAATCATGAAAGTTCATAGTCTTGAGCAAAAATAATAATATAATGGTTAAAATAATGGAAAACCCTACTCTCCTCTACTATAAATACTACCCTCAAAACCATCTACATCTCACACCTCTCAGTATTTCAGCAATTTATAAATTCGTCCAAATCCCATTTCTAATTTACTTAGAACGTCCATGATCTAATGGTCTCACCAAATACCTAAAAAGTGTGTGGCTTAAGGAGGATCACAATGAGAAGAGATCAAGAGGTAATGATCCACTTTCATTTTCTTATGTTTTCATTTCAATTATTTTCTATTCTTATACATTCCTCTCCATGAGGGATGAAAGCTCCTGTAATATATATATCTTGAATTTGTATCATTTTCAAGGTAAAATTCATAATGATTCTTCCCCTCATCTTCCACATATTGTAAACATAAAAACACCATTCGAGATGTATCGATTTACCGACATCGTGGACAATAGGTCTTCCATTTCCATTGCATCCAACAAAGATGGATGTAAAACAATTAATGACTGAAATAGATTTTAATTTGAATTTTTTATCATTGGTCATGTTCTATAATTAAATTAAACACATAATATTGATTTAATATAATGAAATAAGTTCATTATTATCGAAGAACCACCAAAAGGATTAAAATGAAAATTAATAATAATTTATCTAATGATTTATACGGAGACTATAAACCCAAAATTATTTATCGAATAATTTATTATTCTCAAAACATTTTAATAAAAACTCATTAAATGTCTTTAGATTCATTTCCATTCGATATGAAAAACCTTTACAAACCAACCATGGGAATCTTGTAAAGTACGCACTCAAAAAAATGGAAATGAAAATATTTTATTATTAAATTGGATGAATGATGTTATTAAATGAGTGTATATATTATTATAAATATGAATATATTTATTTAAACTATTTATAACACCCATTTAACCATTATATTGGAGGGTTAGGAATATTTTAATTAAGATTACTCGAGGAAAATGAATTTGTAAACCAATTTCCATTCTTTGGTTCAATGTTCTACATCATTAATTATACAGTAATCATTTTATTTGGGTGATAAATTATTGTTTATATTATGTCTATATTATTGTTATTTGTACTATATATAAATATTTAATTCATTCTATTAATTTCTTACATCAATTATATGATATTTTAAAGGGACATTTCTTTTTAAAATCCTCTTTTAATATATTTTTTATGAAATTTTAAAATAATATTTTATATGATAATATTAATGCTTTATGATTATGTTATGGTTCATGGAATTTGTTTATGATGATGGTTGGGGCCTATATATCTATCCAATTCATTGTTTAGGTGTATGTTGGAGGTATTTTATACGGTTACTTCTAGTGTAACTAAAATAGTTACACCACAAACTAGAAATGTGGCATATATTTTAATGTAGATGTGATGGTTACAAGTCAAATGGTAGTCATGAGGTATACCAAATAATAAAATATTTCCCCAATAAACATATATTGTTATATATATTTCTGTTCGTTAATTAATTACAGAAATATCATGTTTCACAATGTATGTATATATGTGAGAAAACTATGTCTTTGTTAAATGATTTCATATGTTTATATGTACTCATGGACTAATTATTGCATTCCATCATACTGTATTCATTAACGATATTTTAATGATCGTCCCATATTTTTAAATTTTCATATAGGTTATAAAGTTTTATAGGAGAATGATGTATTTCTTGTAAACTATTTTGATTATTTGAGAAAAAAATCATGAAGTCATTTTTTGATTAAAATTTTATGTTTTAGGGAAAATGGATACTATAATAATGGTTCCCACATTGGATTCTTATAAATCAAAATATATGACAAATATATTAAAATTATAAAACTCAAAATTGAAATGATCATTGGGTATGTAATTATGTAAAATCTGGTTGAAATAACTAGAATATGAAATGTTTAGGGTCAGGTCCTTATAGTTGGGATCAGAGAACAATGTTGATAACATTTAATGGTTAAGGTGATTTTAAAAGAATACCATAAGTAATTATTACCTAATGTTTATGATGAAATTTATATTTCATTTAATGACAACCATGTTTCTTTACTAATTATATGTATTTTCAGAATGGTTTTCAAAAAATAAATATGAAATATGAGGTTGGAAATAATAGATCGGTTGATATCTTTCAGAATCTACAACCATGAATGGTAGAAATTAGAACCACGAGGTTTGTGATAGTAATGGACATGTTGACACGTGAAATAAATGGTGGTTGCATCCATGTATGGGAAAAACCAAAGCATCTGTAATTGACTATAATGATACATGAACATTTTATAATGAAACACCCTTATAATTTTAGTGGGTCTTCTGACCCCATAGTGGATGGATGATGGATTAAAGCCCCTAAAAAATTATTTGATATTACGTGTTTTTTAGATTATAAAATTATATATCTTAAAATTTTCCATTTTGAATGTGAATTTTATGTTTTCTGGTGAGTGGTAAATAATATTTGTGAAATAGGCGATATTGATGCCTAAGAGTGCGATGAATTTAAAAGTCTTTTCCATGAAATATATTTTCCAATTGTGGTTCACTTAGGACGTAGAAAAAATTCTCTGAATTTATGTTGAATGGGTGAGATTAAGTGGAATTGTAAGAAGCTAACATAACCCAATTGTGAGGTATTCTCCAAAGAATAAACTGGATCTTGATAGAAAAATCAATCGTGTTTAAGAAGTATTGAAGGCAAGATATCAAAGGGAATTTTCTTCCTGTGAGTTCAAATGTTTTCAGAATTTTTTATTATGTGTGGTGATGGTAGAAATGTTTTTTAATGATGACCACATATACCTTGAAAATGAAAATAAGAAGAGGTCCATATGAAATGTGTTGAATAAGAGTCAATCCAAGAAATATGATTGTAAGAATGTTCAGTTTCCAATTTGTGAAAAGTGTGTTAAAAAGAACTCCATGGAATGTGTTACCAAAATTAGGAATTGTTCATGATGTGATATATTTGGACATATGGCTTGAGATTATAATGTAAATGATCCCAAGGCTTACCCTGATAGGATAAATATAATGTGATTTAAAAATGGTAAGATGGTTCCTTATGAAAATGTATCTCTAAAGAGAGATTTGAATGTTGTAATTAAGCCAGACTATAGGAATAAAGTGGTTGCGAGATCCATTACAACTACGTCAGCAGACATTAGGAAATCCAATGAAGATATATAATGTACCTTGTTTGTTTACATGGATTTATATTACGTTTTGATTGATTTCGGGTCAATATATTCTTTTATTTCATAAACATATCTCTCAAATTGTAAATATCACACCATGAAATGAGATCAAAACACATAGTTAAAACACCAGGGGGAAACAATAAAACAAAAATGAATTTTAAAAATATCATTATTGTTATTTGTGTAATTAAATTACCTATAAAAAATGTTTTTAATATAGTATATTTTGATATTATTTTCGGTATAGATTGGATTTTTGTTTATCATTATAAGATAGATTGTAGAGTTATTGAAGATTTTTTGGAAAGAGTTTCAGTTTTTATAAAAGAAAGAACAAATATAGTTGATAAAATATTAGAAAGCTGAGAAACTATTAAAAGATGGAAATTAAATTTATCTTTATTTTTTTGTTGCAAATAAGATAACTATTCAAATTAATGATTTTTTGTGGAAAATGAATACCTTGATAATTTTCCTAATCAGTTACCCTATCTTATACTTGAGTAGGAAGTTGATTTCACTATTGTCTTAGTTCCAGATTCGAAGAAAACATCAAAACCCCCTTATCAAATGGCACAATTTGAAAAACTTAAATAAAAAAATCAAATGCAATAGTATCTTGATAAAGGATTCATTCATCATAGAACATTACTTTGGCGAGATCATGTTTTGTTTATTATAAATAAAATTGTTTCCATGATACATTGCATTGATTATAGAGCATTGAGTAACATTACTATTTATAACAAGTATCTTTTTCCTCACACTAATGACTTGTTGGATATACTCTAGGGAGCTATGTGTTTTTTCCGAATTGATATGAGATCAATGTACCATCAATAAAAGGTGAAAGACGATAACATTCAAAAAAAAATATTTTTTGAACTAGAAATGGTCATTATGAATTTTTTCTGCCATTTGGGTTAACTAATGGAACTTAAATATTCACGATTCTTATGAATACATTATTTCATGAATTCTAGGATATTATTGTGGTTGTGTTTATTGATGAAATTATTGTATATTCTAAAAGTAATAAAGATCATGAAAAATATATATGGGTTATTTTTCAAATCGTTAAAAGAAATGAAACTATATGGAATCTTCTGCAACTTGGAATTTTTGTTGTAATAGATTACTTTTCATGGGAATATGGTTAATAAGGATGAAAAAATAGTTGATCCTTTCAAATAAACAGAGATTGATAAATAGCCGTGACCTAAAAATGTTATAGACAATCATTTTTTCATGGACTTGTAGTTTATTACTGATATGATGTTAGAAACTTTGAATGGTCATCTAGCCGGATAAATAAGTTAACATGAAAAGGGGATAAATTTTTTTGGATAAAATAATGTGATGTTTTATTATGAATGGAGGAATATATTGTTGAATTCTCCAGTTTTGGCCCTACATTCCAGAAATTGTGATTTTTTCATCTGTAGTGATGAATTATATAAGGGACATGGTTTTCATATGATGCAGAATGATCGGGTAATTTATTATGCTTCAAGAAAACTAATACCATAGCATTTAAATTATCCCACACATGATTTGTAATTAGAAGTTATGGTTTATGATGTGAAATGTTTTTGAAGAAGCATTTACACAAAAAAATGTGAAATATGTACTAACCTAAAACATCTAAAGTATATATTCATTCTAAAGGAATTAAATACGAGGAAGAGAATATGGTTTAAATAGCTAAAATATATTAATTGTGTGATCAATTAACAACATGAAAAAGAAAAAAAGTGGTAGATTTGATGATTCAAAAACATCTTGAATCATTATTTATGTTACAGCTGGAATAAGATAATTTCATTAATGATTTGATGAAATTTGTCTTGGATGTAATTGGTGTAGTAAATAACCCCATTTTGTTTCATGTTTAAGTGGATTTGTAATTGTTAGAAAAAATTAATAAAGAACATAAATAATAAAAATATATATAGAAAAAGGAATAGTTGCTTAGATTGGGTACATTTCATGAATTTAACATTGTTAAAGATTATGTTTTGAGATTTGGAAAATGATTGTGCATGCCTTGTAACACCCCGAGATTTTATGAAAAATATTCTTTTTAATTTCATTAATGTCTTGTTTTATACGCTACACCAAAAAGAGTTTTCACAACACACATCTCTGACTTGGCTTGAATTACACGCAATCGCGACCTTCCACGATAGCGTGTGTTGTACGCAACACCAAGTTTCGCTAAACAACGATATGCTATTAAGATATTATTAAAACTAGCCGTTATGAATAGTAATAACCAATTTTTGAAATTTTGTAAATTTTATTTTTCAAAATGGACTTCATTTATGGATTAGGAGTATCGAATTTAGCCTAAGGTGAAATTTTGGTAATTTTCGGATAACTTTCATATTTTGATGAATAGTGGAAATTACTAAATTTTAATTAAAAACAAATTTTTCAATCGAAATAATTAATAGTTATAAATTATTATTTTGAGTGGTTTTAAAGTATATTTATAATATATTTTTACAATTTAATACAATGTTGGACATTGGATGCTATTTCACATTTAAACCAGTTATAAACAAGTGTCAATCTTTTGATAGTTATTATCTCTTAAAAACACGCTATTTGTTGTGACAGCGGAAATTAATTATAAAATTAATTAATGCAACTTATATGTTGGGAATTTTGTAAAATAGAAATCATTTTTTAATTTGGAATATAAATTATATCCTAGGGTGAAATTTTTGTACTTTTCTGAAAACTTTCAATTTTTGATGAATAGTGAAACCACTAAGTGGTAGGTTAAAAACTGAATTTTTCATAAAACATAATTTTACCACTTCTGTGAATGGAATTTCGAAAATCCGACAGACACGGTTAATATCAAAGACTAAAATGTGGTTCAATGAGATGAAAATAATTTTTGATGAATAGTAACTTTTTACTTTTTTTACCACGGTTAATAGTAAATAGGGTAACTAAGGGTAAATAGGATATTATTATTACCCTAACACATGTCCTAATTCTATTGGACAAGTGTAATTCGACCAAAAACAAACTTAGGAATAAAATATGACCATTTAGGTCCAGTTGGATTAGATTAGGACATTTATTATTAATTTATTTAAAGAAGGGTTTAAATAGTTAAAATCAATGTTTAATAAGTAAATCATTATTAATATGGGGTTATACATAAGATAAATTCGACTATAAATATTCATTAGAAAGATAAAAATACTTCCTACATAATTGTATTTTATTTGTAATTTTTAGACATTAAATAATTTAATTTATGTATGACACAATGATGATGCAGTAATTATCTTATTAATGAAATATTGACATAATTGATGTTATAAACACAAAACTAAATGTAATTTGTGACTTTTTATAAATTCCACTAATTTTCTAGGTTACTATGATATATTAGTGTTGATTTAATAAACTTGGTTCGAACATATAATTCTGTTATGACTTTCACAAAAATCATATATCAAATAGTGTCAAAATTGACACAAAATAGTTTTTAAATCAAATATTATATTATTAAATGTTATTTTATTCCTAAAAATCTAAGGTTAGGCCAAATGACTTAGATAAGGATATATATATTAATAATAAACAATTTGGGGTTCGTTTGGCATTTTATAGTAAGTATATTAACCATATAGTGTAATAAAACAAAAAGACACGGTAAAAGTTAAATTATTTAACTTAGAGTTAAATCTAATTGATAAGGTTAAAATAATAACCTAAACTTGTCTAAATCCTATTGGTTGATAGGATTTCGACCCATACCCACTTTAGCTTCGAAATAAGACCCTTTGTAACCATTATAAACTGATTTTGACTTTAATATAAAATAATATTTTGAGATATTCCTAAGGTGCCCCTCTCCTCCCTTATAAAAGGACACCTCCTCCCCCTCCTACTCACACCAATTTGAGCACTCAAGCTCGGCCAAACGCTGCCAAAATCCCTTATCCACTTCCCCAGAATAATCCTAGAGGTCCTGGTCTTCTTCAAAGACCAATATTAGTTCCCTAAGTGGAGGATTCAAGGAGGCGTTTCAAAGAAGAGGTAATATCCATTACCGATCTTTTCAATTTCTTTCTTCTTCAACTTCTTCTTCTTTAGTTGTTTCATGATAAAGTAATAACATCAGTATTAATTACATACTGATATGTTTTTATTAATATGAAACAACCCTAATTCATCTTCTATCCATCCTACGGAAAAATGAAATCACCGCGCGTGCGTACGTACGGAATACCGTCTCCACGCCGTGGTGTAATCTATTTTCCGTCACCACCTTAATTGGATGGGTATAATGGTGTAATTAGTAACTATATATGATTATTATAAAATGATATTGATACTGAAATAGTATACATACACTTCAACACAATTCCACGACCATGGGAATGATATCATCGCTCGTGTGTACGTACGGACTACCGTCTCCACGACGCAATGAGATTCATTCTCAATGATTAACCATTCATGAATGATTATAAAGTATATATAATAAGTACTAATGAAATATATTACCTAATAATGATACTGGAATTATTTATATTTATATGTATGTCATCTACTTAATTCCATTCAATTCAATAAGGAAACGAAAACAGCGTTCATGCGTACGTACGGACTACCGTCTCCATGAACGGGGTATTTATTTCCATTTACTGATTTATTATATATGTATATTCTGAATATATATATATAAATCATGATTTATATTCTGGAATTAAGTAATCATGATCTAAGTAATCATATTAATAATTACAAGTTAAAAACACGAACGACAAATGAGACGATTTTACCCAAAACGCTACTTTAACATGAATTTAAAAACGAATAGGTAATATAAAGTCATAAGTGGACCATATATGATATAATAACAATGAATATGATTCTGGAATAAGTCAATAACATGATTTAAATCATTATACAGGAGGTTCGGACACTTACAACGCAAGTCGGACCAAATGTAAGGGAAATATCACAATCTCATTTTTATCCGAGATTGTTTATACTTTGGTATCTACTGGGGTGTATTTTATCATCCACATCCATGTTCCCTAAATATGTAATATTTTTTTCCATCCACTTACAATAGTTTAAATCCAATTTTACCCTTCTGTGAGTCATTAGTAAAGAATATGAAAAGAATCTTTTATCATTTTTCGTACGAGGTACTTTTTGACTTTTCCGACAAAAGTACGAAGAATGTTTTTTTTACTCAAACGGCATGAATGGATTTTTATGGTTTTATAAAGCCTTATTTTCATGAATCTTCCTCCAAAAGATTTCATGACTATTGGTAATAAAATATCTTTCTTTTAATATTTCATGATGTTTTGTGAAAAGAAATTGATTTTGAAGAAAAAGGATATTTTCCTCAAGAATTCATTTCAAGTGTTTTATAAAAATTATTTTCCATCTATGATAATAAAGGGTTATGTTTCTTTCCATATTTTTACATTGATTTGACTTTGTTGTGATGGAATTACGTTTATGAATTCCTTTATCTTATATGAATGGTTTTATGATGTCATGTTGATTAAGAATCCCATTTTTTATTACATGGGTTATGAAATGATGTATGATTTATGATTTTGTGGAACACATAAGAATGGTATCCTTATGAGATGGGTGGGACCTATATCTCCCTCCAATGCATTGGGTAAAGATTTTATATCTCATGAGATAGACATGTCTGGAATGGTAGGTTATACCGGTTCAGTGAAACAGGACTGAAACGAGGGTTACTCGATTCAGAAAGGGACTTTGTCCACTAAGATAGTCTTGGCAATGAGTCTTGACTAAAAAAAAATGATTATCTATGATTACGTGTGAATGTCACAAAGTTTCATGTTTTAATTTATGATTATTGTTATTACATTTCACTGCCATGATTTATCCCATGTTATGAAATTATGCTCTCTTTTGCAGGTTAAGATTTCCAAAAGTTATGTTCTTATGAATATGATGTGATTGATTTTTCTTTTTTTTACCCTTACTGAGCATTTGAGCTCACCCTTTTATGTTTTATTTTCCCCAGGATATAAATAAAGGTTTTAGGTAAAAAAAAGGAAGATCTTTATTGGAGATATTGAAGATCTTTCACCACGATTAGAAGATTACGTTCTGAGTTTCCAAAGACACTAAACTATTACGATCCTTGTGTGTGTGTTTTTGTTATGTACTAAGTATTCCGCAAATGTAATGTAATGTCCATGTACGTCAGGATCCGGGTCTCTACAGTTGGTATCAGAGGCAAAGGAGGTAGGAATGTATCCGATCCTTGGGAACTCTCACATATGAGCGTTGGACGAAGCATGGCTCTCCGCCCAAGGGCTTCATGAGGAAATGGCTGCCACTGGGGATGGTGGTGTGTCCCGCCCAGGGGGTGTAGCCGCCCATGGAGTGCCCTGATAGGTATCAATTATAGTCCACTGGAAGTAATTCTAGACCGCTACAGTTGTTATCAGAGGAAAGGTTTAGTCAACCTTTGGAAACTAGAATGCGAGAACTTTAGTGAGATCCCTAGAGATATTTCTAAGGTATGTCTAGGGATGTCTCTAAGGTTAAGTATACGTATAGGTTATAGTACTAGAATTCTTCTAACGATCATAGAATTAAACCTAAGATGTTAGATATTGAAGGTACTCCCCCTTTATTTTGTTGTTTTCCCCTACCATGATTTTTGCCTCTCACACTATTCTTTTTGGGTTTTAGAAAATGGCTGGAAACAAGATGATTCACGATAATAGAGAATATTATGGACAATGGAATGATATTCTTCATAATAAAATGGGATTTGGAAGTCCAAACATCATTATTATGCCGAATCAGCAATCTCATTAGATGATCAATAAAGTAAAATTTGGTAAGTTTCCTGACACGGCTAATAAGAGAAAGATGGAGTTTCATGATGTTCATAGAGGAATGAAAGTTCAATTTCCCCTATGTAAATCATGTGGGAAGAGGAATCAAGGAGAATGTTTCAAAGGAACCGGAAGATGCTTTGGGTGTGGAAAAGAAGGACACAAAGCAAGTAAGTGAAAAGGAAAAGGTTCAGTTAACACCATATATGAGGATAATGGTATTGCTACGACATCAACAATGGTTAAATGTTTTAAATGTGGAATGTACGGGCATTATGAAAACCAATGCCCTAAGGGAATGTCTCATGAAGAGAATCAGTATGGTCGTATGGGAAGTATTTATGTTGATGATGATGAAGAGACTACAAATGATATGTGAGATGAAAGAATTGATGAAGCTCGGGCAATGGTTTAAGAAGGTAGTGGAATGATTACATGTTTATCAAGTGTAATGTTGTATAAGTAATCTCATGGTACTATGGAATAAAGAGACATCGAAGGATTGTTACACTATTGTCTTTCCTATGTTTTTAAAGTGTATGATTAATGGTTCTAGTATCCATGAAATGTTATTCAGATATTTTTTGGAAAGTAGATGATATGCGCATAATGAAGGAATAATAAGATAATTAGGTATTTGATTGTATTCATGAGCTCATGACTGATATAAGGAGAAGGTTTTATCATGGTTTGAGTATATAGAATTTTTGGATTTTGGTATGTGGAAAGAGTTAACTTTTAATTCATTCATGTTTTCACTAATGTTCAATGGGTATTCAAGAGAATACGTGATTAAGGCCTTTGAATGTTTGGAATGTGACCAACAAGACATATCTTATGATATATGGGGATCACAGACAGTATTAAATCTCTAGTAATCGTTTTCACTATATTATGAGAGTGGACTGCAGTATTATGGATAAGCCTAAAGATTAGAATGGATTATGTTTGACATAAGTTAGTATTGTTTAAGGATAGAAGATTTTAGATATTATTGATGGGATGTTATAGTAATATAGTTTTAGAAAAAGGACAACCTGCAGGACGAGCGACAG
The DNA here is from genome assembly GCA_963277665.1 of Viscum album. Taxonomy (NCBI): domain Eukaryota; kingdom Viridiplantae; phylum Streptophyta; class Magnoliopsida; order Santalales; family Viscaceae; genus Viscum; species Viscum album. Next base: position 1,390,326,261 of record OY728119.1, read on the forward strand.
CCCATCGCGTCGGACAAGGCTGTGGGAATCGAACCCACAACCGAAGTGCGACTGGCCTTTATCTCCTACCACTGGCCTACAGGAAGTCCATGATTAGTAGAAACTAGTTTTTATTATATTAATCTGTATGATATATGAAGTATAAGTTCATTTTGGGAACCATATATCATTAATCTCACTATAGATGGACTTATGTATTTTTTTGATAACTTTTCTAACCTTTTGAGACAGATGGAATGACCCATCATTCTATCACATGATCTACTAACACATCACGAATGAAAAATTCAACTTCATTTCTTTAAGAGATGAAGTGGAAATTGGCCAAAGAACGACCAACGGTGAGACTATACCAAAATCACGAAAGTATTTCTTCTAATTCCAATTTCATCAACTTTAGGGAAATGATCTTGAAAACCAAAAATGTTGTCCTAGTGCTCTTATATCTGATTAATCAGATGGTACCTTAGATCGTCACAAATTTATGGATTTGTGATTGCTAGCTTTTCCATAGCCATGTTCTCTACCACTCTCCATCAGAACATGATGGTAAGATTTCTCTTCCATATCCATATTTTCACCTATGTGGAAACCCAGTGATTAGTTTATTTGGGTAACCATTATGTTTCGTACTTTTGTTTTTAAAGATTGGTTTTGATATTCCTTTTTACGATGTGGGTTTCTATAAAAGAAACTTTCAAATAGTAAACCATTTATAACCCCGAAGAATTTCGAGGGCGAAATTCATTTTAAGGGGGGTAGAATGTAACACCCCGAGATTTTATGAAAAATATTCTTTTTAATTTCATTAATGTCGTGTGTTATACGCTACACCGAAAAGAGCTTTCACAACACACACCTCTGACTTGTCTTGAATTACACGCAATTGCGACCTTCCACGATAGCGTGTGATGTACGCAACACCAAGTTTCGCTAAACAACGATATGCTATTAAGATATTATTAAATATAGCCGTTATGAATAGTAATAACCACTTTTTGAAATTTTGTAAATTTTATTTTTCAAAATGGACTTCATTTATGGATTAGGAGTATCGAATTTAGCCTAAGTTGAAATTTTGGTAATTTTCGGATAACTTTCATTTTTTGATGAATAGTGGAAATTGCTAAATTTTAATTAAAAACAAATTTTTCAATCGAAATAATTAATAGTTATAAATTATTATTTTGAGTGGTTTTAAAGTATATTTAGAATATATTTTTACAATTTAATACAATGTCGTACATTGGATGTAATTTCACATTTAAACCAGTTATAAACAAGTGTCAATCTTTTGATAGTTATTATCTCTTAAAAACACGCTATTTGTTGTGACAGCGGAAATTAATTATAAAATTAATTAATGAAACTTATATGTTGGGAATTTTGTAAAATATAAATCATTTTTTAATTTGGAATATCAATTATTGCCTAGGGTGAAATTTTGGTACTTTTCTGAAAACTTTCAATTTTTGATGAATAGTGAAACCACTAAGTGGTAGGTTAAAAACTGAATTTTTCATAAAACATAATTTTACCTCTTCTGTGAATGGAATTTCGAAACTCCAACAGACACGGTTAATATCAAGGACTAAAATGTGGTTCAATGAGATGAAAATAATTTTTGGTGAATAGTAACTTTTTACTTTTTTTACCACGGTTAATAGTAAATAGGGTAACTAAGGGTAAATATGATATTATTATTACCCTAAAACATGTCCTAATTCTATTGGACAAGTGTAATTAGACCAAAAACAAACTTAGGAATAAAATATGACCATTTAGGTCCACTTGGATTAGATTAGGACATTTATTATTAATTTATTTAAAGAAGGGTTAAAATAGTTAAAATCAAATTTTAATAAGTAAATCATTTTTAATATGGGGTTATACATAAGATAAATTCGACTATAAATATTCATTAGAAAGATAAAAATATTTCCTACATAATGGTATTTTATTTGGAATTTTTAGACATTAAATAATGTAATTTATTTATGACACAATGATGATGCAGTAATTATCTTATTAATGAAATATTGACATAATTGATGTTATAAACACCAAAATAAATGTAATTTGAGACTTTTTATGAATTACACTACTTTTCTAGGTTACTATGATATATTATTGTTTATTTAATCAACTTGGTTCGAACATATAATTCTGTTATGACTTTCACACAAATCATATATCAAATAGTGTCAAAATTGACACAAAATAGTTTTTAAATAAAATATTATATTATTAATTGTTATTTTATTCCTAAAAATCTAAGGTTCGGCCAACTGACTTAGATAAGGATAGATATATTAATCATAAACAATTTGGGGTTCGTTTTGCATGTTATATTAATTGTATTAACCATATAGTGTAAGAAAACAAAAAGACACGGTAAATGTTAAATTATTTAACTTAGAGTTAAATCTAATTGATAAGGTTAAAATAATAACCTAAACTTGTCTAAATCCTATTGGTTAATAGGATTTCGACCCATCCCCACTTTAGATTCGAAATAAGAACCTTTGGAACCATTATAAACCGATTTTGACTTTAATATAAAATAATATTTTGAGATATTCCTAAGGTGCCCCTCTCCTCCCTTATAAAAGGACACCTCCTCCCCCTCCTCCTCACACCAATTTGAGAACTCAAGCTCTGCCAACCCCTGCAAAAATCCCTTATCCACTTCCCTAGAATAATCCTATAGGTCCTGGTCTTTTTCAAAGACCAATCTTAGTTCCCTAAGTGTAGGATTCAAAGAGGCGTTTCAAAGAAGAGGTAATATCCATTACCGATCTTTTCAATTTCTTTCTTCTTCAACTTCTTCTTCTTTAGTTGTTTCATGATAAAGTAATAAATCAGTATTACTTACATACTGATATGTTATTATAAATATGAAACAACCCTAATTCATCTTCTATCCATCCTACAGAAAAATGAAATCACCGCGCGTGCGTACGTACGGAATACCATCTCCACGCCGTGGTGTAATCTATTTTCCGTCACCACCTTAATTGGATGGGTATAATGGTGTAATGAGTAACTATATATGATTATTATAAAATTATATTGATACTGAAATAGTATACATACACTTCAACACAATTCCACGACCATGGGAACGATATCATCGCTCGTGCGTACGTACGGACTACCGTCTCCACGACGCGATGAGATTCATTCTCAATGATTAACAATTCATGAATGATTATAAAGTATATATAATAAGTACTAATGAAATATATGACCTAATAATGATACTGGAATTATTTATATTTATATTTATGTCATCTACTTAATTCCATTCAATTCAATAAGGAAACGAAAACAACGTTCATGCGTACGTACGGACTACCGTCTCCATGAACGGTGTATTTATTTCCATTTACTGATTTATTATATATATATATATATTCTGAATATATATATATATATAAATCATGATTTATATTCTGGAATTAAGTAATAATGATCTAAGTAATCATATTAATAATTACAAGTTAAAAACACAAACGACAAATGAGACGATTTTACCCAAAACGCTACTTTAACATGAATTTACAAAAGAACAGGTAATATAAAGTCATAAGTGGACCACATATGATATAATAACAATGAATATGATTCTGCAATAAGTCAATAACATGATTTAAATCATTATACAGGAGGTTCGGACACTTACAAAGCAAGTCGGGCCTAAGGTAAGGGAAATATCACAATCTCATTTTTATCCGAGATTGTTTATACTTTGGTATCTACTGGGGTGTATTTTATCATCCACATCCATGTTCCCTCAATATCTAATATTTTTTTCCATCCACTTACAATATTTTAAATCCAATTTTACCCTTCGGTGAGTTTTTAGTAAAGAATATGAAAAGAATCTTTTATCATTTTTCTTACGAGGTACTTTTTGACTTTTCTGACAAAAGTACGAAGAATGTTTTTTTACTTAAACGGCATGAATGGATTTTTATGGTTTTATAAAGCCTTATTTTCATGAATCTTCCTCCAAAAGATTTCATGACTATTTGTAATAAAATATCTTCCTTTTAAAATTGCATGATGTTTTGTGAAAAGAAATTGTTTTTGAAGAAGAAAGGATATTTTCCTCCAGAATTCATTTCAAGTGTTTTATCAAAATTATTTTCCATCTAAGATAATAAAGGGTTATTTTTATATCCATATTTTTACATTGATTTGACTATGTTGTGATGGAATTATGTTTATGAATTCATTTATCTTATATAAATGGTTTTATGATGTCATGTTGTTTAAGAATCCCATTTTTTATTACATGGGTTATGAAATGATGTATGATTTATGATTTTGTGGCACACATAAAAATGGTGTCATTATGAGATGGGTGGAACCTATATCTCCCTCCAATTCATTGGGTAAAGATTTTATATCTCATGAGATAGACATGGCTGGAATGGTAGGTTATACCAGTTCAGTAAAACAGGACTGAAACGAGGGTTACTTGATTCAGAAAGGGACTTTTTCCACTAAGATAGTCTTGGAAATGAGTCTTGACTAATAAGAAATGATTATCTATGATTATGTGTGAATGCCACAAAGTTTCATGTTTTAATTTATGATTATTGTGATTACATTTCACTGCCATGATTTATCCAATGTTATGAAATTATGCTCTTTTTTGCAGGTTAAGATTTCCAAAAGTTATGTTCTTATGAATATGATGTGATTGATTTTTCTTTTGTTTACCCTTACTGAGAATTTGAGCTCACCCTTTTATGTTTTATTTTCCCCAGGATATAAAGAAAGGTTTTAGGTAAAAAAAAAGGGAAGATCTTTATGGACGATATTGAAGATCTTTCACCACGATTAGAAGATTACGTTCCGAGTTTCCAAAGACACTAAACTATTACGATCCTTGTGTGTGTGTTTTTGTTATGTACTAAGTATTCCGCAAATGTAATGTAATGTCCATATACGTCAGGCTTCGGGTCTCTACATGCCTTGTGGTTCTCAGCTGAAAAACTAGTTTTTCTACAAAGCTCATATTTCATCATTTTTAGTCTATCCATACATCAAAATGTTGTATAGATACCTTAAGGTTTATTACTTTTGGGATGGAAGGTAAATGGATATTGAATATTTTACGGTGAAATGATTTACCTATAAATAGGTTTAAGTGGAGAGGTGGTTACTGAATGGGACGCTTCATCCATTAGCAGTGCCAGATTATAAATTTGAAAATATATCAATTGACAACGTTTTTGGACTACAAAATAGTTTGCGAGTTAATAATTCCTTCAGGGATATTGTTGATCGACTGTATAAATATTCTCATTTCCTTATTATTCAATATACTATGTCATTGGATTAGCTTTATCAACTATAATTCAATTATATTATAAGGTTATATGATTTTCATCATTCTAGTTTTTCTAACTATGATCCTAGGATCACTTCTATCACTTGGAAAGGCCTTCAGATAACTTAGGAATTAGAATTAAATTTGAGAATCACATTCTATTATTAGCCATATGGGATGTCAGAATGGACAGTTTTTCATTTGGAGGATATGCATTGAGCTTGTTCAATGGAATTTGATGGATTTTGGGATCATCATATTTTTTTAGTCTAATTTACTTCTAATAACAGTTTTCATTCATGTATATTGATTTATCCTTTTGAGAAATTATATGGGTTTAAATGTCAAATAGAAACATTTTACGAAGAATTATGCGAATGGAAGTTGATGGTACTATAATTAGAAGATTAAGTGGATAAGAAATTTAAGATGATCCAACAACACATCAAGAAAACTCAGTGTAGGTAGAAAATTTATGCATAATAATGGAGAAAATTATTCTATTTCAAGGTAGGTGATCATGTTTTTTTAGAATCTCTCCATGGAAATGTTTTATGTGTTTCTATAATGATAAAATGATATTTCTATATTTCATTGGACCATATAAAACACTAAAGAAGTTAGACCAGTTTCCCGCCATGTTGTTTTTCCTTTGATTTTATTCTAGGTTTAAAATGATTTTCATGTTTTGATGTTGAGAATATATATGCCAGATTCATCTCAGGTTTTGAGCTAGGAAGAAGTTCATCTGGATGAAAATCCTTCAAATTATGAGAAACATATTTAGAATCTTGTTTGAAGAGAACAAGTATTTTAGAATAAGTTAATCCTCCCTGATTTTTTTAGAAAAACCACATGGTTGATGAAGCCACCTGGGAATCTGAAAATTCTAGGAGGGAAAGGTACCATAAATTATTTTATAAGTAACTAAAATTTTGTTGTTAAATTTTTCTGAATGTAGGAAGAATTTAACAACCCATGGTAATAAAAATAATTTGAAATTCATGAAATACTGATTCTCTAGTTAATGAAACTTTTTTAGATACTATAATAAACCAGCCATTAAAAATATTTTCTCATTTTCTATGATATAAATTTTGAATGAAGGACATTTATCCTTGAGATCTATATGTAATATAGAGTCTCAAATTGTTTTTTATGAATAATATCATATACTTATGAATAATTATATAAATAGTAATATGAAACTAATGAATAGTAAATCATATTATTATTTTATTTCATAGTGGGTAAAATATAGTGTTAACTTGATTGTTTTTTCAAGGAGTTATAAAATGAGATATATTTTTAAAGTTGTTTTCTCTGAATAAATTTTGATGAAATTTAAAGATATATTTAATAATATTTAGAAAAATAATTTAATAAAAATGAAGTTTTTTTTAATTCTACAAGTCGAAAAATTGTTAGGCTAAATTTTTGTTTTTTTAAATACTTGACTTTTGGGGGAATAGTTATATTTTATAATTTACAAAAAAATGCTAAATAAATAAATTTATTCATCATGTTGGTGTCATGGATGATATAAAAGGAAATTGGAATGAACTCATTTGCAGTGATTACTATTTTGGTTCATGTGAATCAATAATATTAATAGTGTTCATCAAAAATATTAAACTAATGCTTAAAAAATGGAATCCCCTCCTCTCCTCAACTATAAATACCACCATCACCCAGCACTTCCTCTCAATCCTCTCATGATTTGAGGATTTTATAAATTCTTCAAAATCCGATTCCCAAGGAGATTCCCACATCCAAGACATTCTGGTCCCAGTAAAATGGCAAAACCAAAGGCCTTAAGGATGAAATCAAGGAAAATAGTTCAAGATTCAAATATCATCATTCATTTTCCTGTGTTTTCATTTCAATTATTTAATTTTAATATATTATATTCTCCAAGAGGAATGAATTATTAATAAATATATATATGAGGAATTTTTATCATTTTTTGTAGAAAATTCATTATCAATATTCCTCTCATTTTACTCTTATTCTAAAAATATAATCACCTTTCATGATGTGTCAATTTACAAACACCAGGGATAATTTGTCTTCAATTTCTATTTATCCATAAAATGTGCCTGTAAAACCCTTTTAATGATTGAAATAGATTGAAATTTTCATTTGAGGACATATCTTATGTCCTTTAATTATCTTACATTCATAATATTATTGGTATATGATGAAATAATTTCATGACTATCAAATAACCAAAAATATTGTCTTAATGAAAATCAATAATGACTTATTTGATGTTAAATGCACACTTCATTTAACTAAATTTGTTTTTGGAATAATAAATTATTCTGTAAATATAATTATAATAACTCATTAAACTATGCGGTATTGTATTCCTTTTGAAAAGAGAAGCCTTTATGAACTGACCTGGGAAATCATGAAATGCACACACTCGAAACAATGGAAATAAGAGGATATTATTAATAAATGGGTTGAATGATGCAATTAAATGATAATATAAGGTGTTATAAATATAAATATGTTTCAATAGAATATTAATAACACTCTTTTAAATTATATACAATTTGATTAATCATATATTTTGTAATGAAAACAAGAGGTAAGTGAATTCATATCCCAATTCCCATTTTTTGGTCAATATTCTTTTTCATTAATAATATATAACTGCGATTATTATTGTGATTAAATGTTGTTTTTATTAGTTTTTATCAAGTGTATTTATATTTTATACACATATTAAAATATTCAAACTACATATCACATAAATTATTTTATTTTTTGTGGGAATTTAATTTAAAAAAATTGTTTTAAATTTATATTCTAAAAAATTCATAATAAATGTTTTTATTAATGTATTTGTAACGCCCCGACCCCAGCTACCCAGAGTCGGTGCATTACTTCGTAACATTGGCATGATCACAAAGGATCAAGTCTCGAAAGACCGATTAGTTTAGTAGCCTTGGAAACACTAGATACATTCATAAGTCTTTCATTACATCAAAAAGTGAAAAACTACAATAACAAAGTCTCCATAGTCCACACTCATATCCTCTTCTGACTATCCCTGCAGGTCATTCATAAAATACTTCTTCACATCCTGGAAAATATTAAAACATTGAAAGGGGTGAGCTCAGATGCTCAGTAAGGATAACAATAATGCGGAAGCTTTCGTAAATAAACATTAACATTTAAGGCAATGTATAACTAAAACAAAAGCCTTTTAAACATGAACTTCAACATAATATGGCAAAAGTAAAATGAGATAATGCCATTTACTTCTTCACATGGATATTCTACTGGTCGAATAATCACATGCAATATCAATAACCACTTTCATAATGATGGAATGCATAATGCCAGACTATCATAACCACGTGGTCAAGGCCTCGTGCCAAGACCACAAATAAGATTTTGTCAAGGCCTTGTGCCAAGACACTAGTTTGTCTCATGAGACCTGCCGATGCATCGAGGAGCTATAGCGGGCTCCACCCGTCACTTATTAAGTCCAATGCATTCCTCATATGAATAGGTTTAAACATATCATAAACCATAACATAATTGTATCACATAAAACATGCATAAAGGAAACATAACATTTCCACATTTCAATCACAAGATATCAATACAGCACATTGATATAATAAAAATTCTTTCAAAACCATTTTCAATACCAAAATAAAAGAAAGTTAAAACTTTGTATTTATTTTTCATTAAAAAAAAATGGCTTATAGAGGAAGCCGAAACTCAAATAACGGTCACGACGGCGGAGTAGTCGTTGTCGCCGCATAAGTACGGAAAGAAAAACATTCCCTTTTTGTCGTTTAGTAAAATGCTTCGTATAAAAAAAAGATTCCTTTTGAATAAACATGAATGTCAAAGGGGTTTATACACCGTATAAAAGAAAGTTGTGTATAAAGCCAAATATGCCTCAATGAAAGGAGATTGAGACAAAGTCCTTAAAAAGATCATTTTTAAAATAAAATAGATCTATTATGTGTATTCACTATAGGTACACATAAAGAAAGTAAAAATACAAAATAGGACATAATAATATCATGACATAATTTGAAAGTAGGAGATTAACCCAAAGAATGGAAGTTGGGTTAAGAAATTCCCTTACCTTGTGTCCGACTTGACTCAACCGTTCTTTAACCTCCTGAATAATAAACTAGAGTTAATATATACCCTATTAAGAACCATTCTCAATTTCATTATCCTTATTATATCACTTATTACAATGATATGATCATTATGTAATTATTTAAGTTAATAACGGTCGTTTTGTCGATCTTTGGTACTTGAGTCAAAAATAAACTTCTTATGATTACAAGTTGTTAATGTGGTGAAATATCCATTATATCCAGAATGGTATTCATGATGTAGATATCATATATGTCATATATATCCAGTACATACATTCATTTATAATATTACATCACATTTAGAGGTAAGAAATGAAATGCACCGTTCATGGAGACGGTAAGCCGTACGTACGCATGAACGCTACTTCCATTTCTATTTCATATTTTCTGGAATGGAATCATAATGATATAAGAGTATATTATAATTCCAGTATAATAACATATATAATATCATTAACTTTATCCTTCACACATCCCACATATGGTATTAACGAATCAAATCACTTTCAGGGGGCGGTAGTCCGCGCTTCCTAAAATGAAGATATCGTGTTTTACCCATAATGGAAACCATAAAGGTATGCCCAAAATGAAAAAAAAACAGAAGCTTAAGGAAAACATAAACATATTATATATCATATATAAAAATAGTGACATCATAATGGCCACCTTTGAAGGTGTTAAATGAGTGTTGAACAATCATCGTTTCGGGAGACAGAATTTCGCCATCCACGGAAACCTTATGTTCTTTAACCATTTGATGTAGTTGTGTGGAAGTGTAGCTCAAATAAATCTTATAACAACATCCTAGTATATTGAAGATACTGGTGTTGTTACAAAAGAAGTAAATAAAAAGAGTTTAGGGGGTTGGAGAAGCAAAATAAAACAAAAGAACATGAGAGAATGAATTACCTTAAAAAGTGTAACTCCTTTTGAGTTGAGCCTAAAGGCTTCCTTTGAAAGGATTCTGCCCAAAGGGAATCCTCTAGTATGAGGAGAGGGATGTGGAGAGAGCAAATGGGCAGGGGTTGGCCGAGCCAATGGCTTGAAGAGTGTGTGAAATGAGGTAGAGGTGGGGGCCTTTTATAAGAGGAGAGGAGGGGCACTTTTGGAAAGTAAAGGAACATTACATTATTTGAAAATGTGTTTCGGTTTTAAAAGGTCCCACATTGATAGAATTCGTGGATAAGGTGATAAGGCATCGAAATCCACTCATCCAATAGGTTTTGGCCATGTGTAGTTCATAGATTTTATATTAACTTTCCATTTTATTTAAATCGTCAAATAATGATGTCATCACTGCATCATTATTATGTCATAAATAATTAAATTCATTTAATGTCTAAAAATTATAAAACAAATACTATGATATAGGAAATCTTTTTATCTTTCCAATGACTATTTATAATCAAAATTTGGACTTGTATAACCCTACTTAAAAATTGTTTTCGTAAAACATATTATGTTTGTGTCATTTTCTCTTTAACATTAAATAAAAAGTAATTTATGTCATTTCCCAACAAAAGTGGATCCATGGGGTCCCCAAGTTAGGCCATGGCTTGTCTTGGTCGGCCATGACACAACCAATGAGTTTGGGACATGTGTCTAGGTCATTTAATATTATTAAAGTATTATTTATACCTTAAACCACACTAATTACCACTAATCGCGATTAAAACTTAATAAGTTACTATTCACCAAAAAAATTATTTTTATCCCATTGAACCACATTTTACTTCTTAATGACAACCATGTATGTCGGATTTTTGAAAATCAAATCACAGAAGTGGTAATATTTCATTTAAACGAAAAATCAGTTATTTAACTACCACTTAGTGGTTTCACTATTCATCAAAAATTGAAGTTTTTCAGAATAAGGCCAAAATTTCACCCTAAGCTATAATTGATATTCCGAATTCAAAAATGATGTCTATTTTACAAAATTCCAAACATATAAGTTGTATTAATTAATTTCATAATTAATTCCCGCTGTTACAACAAATAGCGTGTTTTTAAGAAACAATTTATATCAAAAGTTTGGCAATTGTTTATGTCCAATTTCAATGTTAAATTAATTCTAATGACCACCATTGGATAAAATGGTAAAAATATTTTCTAATTATACCTTAAAACCACTAAATAGTATAATTTATCTGTATAAATTATTTTGATTAAAAAAGTTGTTTTTATGTATTTTTCACTATTCATAAAAAATTAGAAGTTCTCAGAAAAATACCAAAAATTCAACATAGGCTAATTTCGAATACAAAAATGAAGTCCATTTTGAAATATAAAATTTCTATAATTTTAAAAAGTGGTTATTACTATTCATAACGGCTATTTTGATTTGTCGCGATGTTTTAGAACTCGAAGTTGCGTACAATGCAAGCTATTGCATTATTGAAAGAGAGGCGTATCGTGGAAGCTCGGGGTGTTACATTCTCCCCTCCTTCAATAAATTGCGTCCTCGCAATTTGATATAAGAGGGTGAAAATAGAAAATACCTTTGTGGAAAACCCACATCGGAAATAAGGTTAATAGAATTTAGTCTTAATAAGAGGGAAATGGAAATAAGAAAGTCACCACCAAATCATGATCTCGATAAGGAGAACATTGGTGGCAATTAGAGACATATAATTTGAGGAAAAACGTAAATATTTGTAGGGATTGATTGAGGTCATCAATCACAATCAACTGTCAAATTGAGGGCCTCAAAGCCTTCAATCTATGTTGATTTAAAATATCATCAGTTCAACAAAACATAAGTTATTAGGATAACACATTTTTTTTGTTTTAATATCCCTTTACTAAAGTTTAAGAATTAATTTATTCATTGAATAAGAGATAGGTATATATATATTTATGCTTGACAATTAGGGTTTCAACCTTCAACTCATCTTTCACTCAAAAAGATAATAGAACTCAAAAATATCATACTTATCCTAATTGTATAAGGTTCAAAATGTTAAAACATACCATTTAGATTATTAAAATTATTTTGTAATAACCAGGGACTTCCTGTAGGCTAGTGGTGGGAAATAAAGGCTTGTCGCACTTTGATTGTGGGTTCGATTCCTACAGCTTTGTCCGACGCGACGGTTTATGCCCCACCCTGCAGGTTGTCCTTTTCCTAAAACTATAGTATTATAATACTCCAAAAACAATCTTCATTAATTTTTTAACCTTAAACCATACTATCCAAAGATCAACTTAATCCACTCCAAAATAACTCTGTCCAGACTTTCTCTAAAATGTCTCTTAATTCCAAAATCAATTGTAGCATCAGATTCCCCATAAAAAGAAAAGTTTCTCTTATTGTCACATACTAAAAATATGATTACCTTAATCATATTAAAACCTTACTGAAATCAAAAAGTACTGCAGTACAATCCTTATATAGATCACATTATTCTAATAACCAGAATATAATCCATGAGTCCGAAAGCATCAATACATTAGTTATTCTGCTTCAACTGTAGTAATAGCATAAGATTGTCCTTGATCCCTTGGCCTTTTCTGAGGTAAGATTCCTTGACGCTTAGGACATTCATTTGCGTAATGACCCATTTCTCTACAATTGTAGCATTCAACTTTGACAGCCTCTTTCTTTCCCTTGCAATCACGTGCCTGGTGACCTTTTTCTCCACATTTATAACAGACTCCCATTCCTTTTAGGCAAGTACCAGGGTGATTCTTCCCACAATTATCACATAATGGAAAATCCTTCTTTCCCTTTTTCCCTTTATCTGTCTCTTGTTCCACCGTTCTCTTCTTCTCTTGCTTTACTTTGTTGTCATAAGACTTAGAGAATTCCTTTTCTATCTTGATAGCACATGAGACTATATCTTCGTATGTTGAGAAAGATTGTGACACTAGAGCTCGACGGAGAAATGGTTTTAACCCATCAAAGAAACGATCAATCTTACTTCTTGGGTTACGTATATAATCGGCAGAATGCCTCGCTAACCTTGTAAAGTTAGCCTCATACTTTGCGACATTCTCATCCTCCTTCTGCCTCAAACTCAGAAATTGCCTTTCCATATCTGCTCGATGGTCACGAGGAAAGTATTTTTCTAAGAAAAGATCTTTGAACTCCCTCCATTCCATATTCGATACGTCATCATCTTCCATTGTGTTTTGAATCAGCGACCACCACTGATCGGCATCTCCAGTGAGGCGGTAAACTGCCATGACAACCTTCTCCCTTTCACTACTCCCCAAGGCATGGAATATTTTCTCTAAGGAATTTATCCATTGCTCAACTACTATAGGATTTGTACTCCCATTGAAGGTTGGCGGTTGTTGCCTCATGAAACGGTCTAGCATTGATCCTCCACGTTGCGGATCAGGGTGCTCCATACGAGTCAGGTTGTTATTCATAACCTGCGTGAGTTGTCCCAGTATGGTAATAAGTTGATCAGCACCAGTTGTATCTCCAGGTCCACAATAATTATCTTGAGCAGGAGGGAAATCACTACACGGAGTTCGTGCATTGATACAGTTTCCATTCCTTCTACTAGGCGCCATTTCTAATCAATGGCATAAACTAGATTAGTTTATGAATCAAAATACATAATTCCATACTTGTAAAACACTTAACATAAATTGAACTATTTATGGATATAATCCATAATCATAAAAAGAAATGTTTCCTTTGAGGAAGTATGTACTCATAAACCTTACATAATGGTTTGTAAAGAAAATGAGAATTATCCTAAGCATATCCCCCGGGAGTGTCATAACCAAGAGTGCAGCAAGGCCCGTTGTCGTGCACCAGTTCCCGTTTGAGTCTAGCTCAAAGCGGTGTTTTCGGGTTTTACCCCTAGGTACATCTGTGCCAGAGCCACCTCTACCTGCTCGTATCCAGACAGGGATGTATTGCTCGGAAAACTCACAACATCTCTACAATACTAAAATTCTAGGAAGTTCTTCTATACTAATCCTCAAAGTCTATCTTTGGGCTATGTGCTCTAATCAGAGTTTATCTAAATCTAGCTTCCAAGGTTAGTACTAAACTGCCTCTGATACCAACTGTAACGCCCCGACCCCAGCTACCCAGAGTCGGTGCATTACTTCGTAACATTGGCATGATCACAAAGGATCAAGTCTCGAAAGACCGATTAGTTTAGTAGCCTTGGAAACACTAGATACATTCATAAGTCTTTCATTACATCAAAAAGTGAAAAACTACAATAACAAAGTCTCCATAGTCCACACTCATATCCTCTTCCGACTATCCCTGCAGGTCATTCATAAAATACTTCTTCACATCCTGGAAAATATTAAAACATTGAAAGGGGTGAGCTCAGATGCTCAGTAAGGATAACAATAATGCGGAAGCTTTCATAAATAAACATTAACATTTAAGGCAATGTATAACTAAAACAAAAGCCTTTTAAACATGAACTTCAACATAATATGGCAAAAGTAAAATGAGATAATGCCATTTACTTCTTCACATGGATATTCTACTGGTCGAATAATCACATGCAATATCAATAACCACTTTCATAATGATGGAATGCATAATGCCAGACTATCATAACCACGTGGTCAAGGCCTCGTGCCAAGACCACAAATAAGATTTTGTCAAGGCCTTGTGCCAAGACACTAGTTTGTCTCATGAGACCTGCCGATGCATCGAGGAGCTATAGCGGGCTCCACCCGTCACTTATTAAGTCCAATGCATTCCTCATATGAATAGGTTTAAACATATCATAAACCATAACATAATTGTATCACAGAAAACATGCATAAAGGAAACATAACATTTCCACATTTCAATCACAAGATATCAATACAGCACATTGATATAATAAAAATTCTTTCAAAACCATTTTCAATACCAAAATAAAAGAAAGTTAAAACTTTGTATTTATTTTTCATTAAAAAAAAATGGCTTATAGAGGAAGCCGAAACTCAAATAACGGTCACGACGGCGGAGTAGTCGTTGTCGCCGCATAAGTACGGAAAGAAAAACATTCCCTTTTTGTCGTTTAGTAAAATGCTTCGTATAAAAAAAGATTCCTTTTGAATAAACATGAAAGTCAAAGGGGTTTATACACCGTATAAAAGAAAGTTGTGTATAAAGCCAAATATGCCTCAATGAAAGGAGATTGAGACAAAGTACTTAAAAAGATCATTTTTAAAATAAAATAGATCTATTATGTGTATTCACTATAGGTACACATAAAGAAAGTAAAAATACAAAATAGGACATAATAATATCATGACATAATTTGAAAGTAGGAGATTAACCCAAAGAATGGAAGTTGGGTTAAGAAATTCCCTTACCTTGTGTCCGACTTGACTCAACCGTTCTTTAACCTCCTGAATAATAAACTAGAGTTAATATATACCTTATTAAGAACCATTCTCAATTTCATTATCCTTATTATATCACTTATTACAATGATATGATCATTATGTAATTATTTAAGTTAATAACGGTCGTTTTGTCGATCTTTGGTACTTGAGTCAAAAATAAACTTCTTATGATTACAAGTTGTTAATGTGGTGAAATATCCATTATATCCAGAATGGTATTCATGATGTAGATATCATATATGTCATATATATCCAGTACATACATTCATTTATAATATTACATCACATTTAGAGGTAATTAATGAAATGCACCGTTCATGGAGACGGTAAGCCGTACGTACGCATGAACGCTACTTCCATTTCTATTTCATATTTTCTGGAATGGAATCATAATGATATAAGAGTATATTATAATTCCAGTATAATAACATATATAATATCATTAACTTTATCCTTCACACATCCCACATATGGTATTAACGAATCAAATCACTTTCAGGGGGCGGTAGTCCGCGCTTCCTAAAATGAAGATATCGTGTTTTACCCATAATGGAAACCATAAAGGTATGCCCAAAATGAAAAAAAAACAGAAGCTTAAGGAAAACATAAACATATTATATATCATATATAAAAATAGTGACATCATAATGGCCACCTTTGAAGGTGTTAAATGAGTGTTGAACAATCATCGTTTCGGGAGGCAGAATTTCGCCATCCACAGAAACCTTATGTTCTTTAACCATTTGATGTAGTTGTGTGGAAGTGTAGCTCAAATAAATCTTATAACAACATCCTAGTATATTGAAGATACTGGTGTTGTTACAAAAGAAGTAAATAAAAAGAGTTTAGGGGGTTGGAGAAGCAAAATAAAACAAAAGAACATGAGAGAATGAATTACCTTAAAAAGTGTAACTCCTTTTGAGTTGAGCCTAAAGGCTTCCTTTGAAAGTATTCTGCCCAAAGGGAATCCTCTAGGATGAGGAGAGGGATGTGGAGAGATCAAATGGGCAGGGGTTGGCCGAGCCAATGGCTTGAAGAGTGTGTGAAATGAGGTAGAGGTGGGGGCCTTTTATAAGAGGAGAGGAGGGGCACTTTTGGAAAGTAAAGGAACATTACATTATTTGAAAATGTGTTTCGGTTTTAAAAGGTCCCACATTGATAGAATTCGTGGATAAGGTGATAAGGCATCGAAATCCACTCATCCAATAGGTTTTGGCCATGTGTAGTTCATAGATTTTATATTAACTTTCCATTTTATTTAAATCGTCAAATAATGATGTCATCGCTGCATCATTATTATGTCATAAATAATTAAATTCATTTAATGTCTAAAAATTATAAAACAAATACTATGATATAGGAAATCTTTTTATCTTTCCAATGACTATTTATAATCAAAATTTGGACTTGTATAACCCTACTTAAAAATTGTTTTCTTAAAACATATTATGTTTGTGTCATTTTCTCTTTAACATTAAATAAAAAGTAATTTATGTCATTTCCCAACAAAAGTGGATCCATGGGGTCCCCAAGTTAGGCCATGGCTTGTCTTGGTCGGCCATGACACAACCAATGAGTTTGGGACATGTGTCTAGGTCATTTAATATTATTAAAGTATTATTTATACCTTAAACCACACTAATTACCACTAATCGCGATTAAAACTTAATAAGTTACTATTCACCAAAAAAATTATTTTTATCCCATTGAACCACATTTTACTTCTTAATGACAACCATGTATGTCGGATTTTTGAAAATCAAATCACAGAAGTGGTAATATTTCATTTAAACGAAAAATCAGTTATTTAACTACCACTTAGTGGTTTCACTATTCATCAAAAATTGAAGTTTTTCAGAATAAGGCCAAAATTTCACCCTAAGCTATAATTGATATTCCGAATTCAAAAATGATGTCTATTTTACAAAATTCCAAACATATAAGTTGTATTAATTAATTTCATAATTAATTCCCGCTGTTACAACAAATAGCGTGTTTTTAAGAAACAATTTATATCAAAAGTTTGGCAATTGTTTATGTCCAATTTCAATGTTAAATTAATTCTAATGACCACCATTGGATAAAATGGTAAAAATATTTTCTAATTATACCTTAAAACCACTAAATAGTATAATTTATCTGTATAAATTATTTTGATTAAAAAAGTTGTTTTTATGTATTTTTCACTATTCATAAAAAATTAGAAGTTCTCAGAAAAATACCAAAAATTCAACATAGGCTAATTTCGAATACAAAAATGAAGTCCATTTTGAAATATAAAATTTCTATAATTTTAAAAAGTGGTTATTACTATTCATAACGGCTATTTTGATTTGTCGCGATGTTTTAGAACTCGAAGTTGCGTACAATGCAAGCTATTGCATTATTGAAAGAGAGGCGTATCGTGGAAGCTCGGGGTGTTACAGTATTCATGAATGTTGATTATGTTATAGTACTTGGTAATTTTTTATGAGGAATGATGACACCTTTATATACATTAAATTCATTGGGTGTGGGTATGTTGGAGGTTGTCCATATGGTTACTTCAATTGTAACTGCAATAGTTACCCCATAATGTAGTCATGCAGGTTACATTGTAATGTATATATTAGGGTTAAAAATCATTGTTAGCTGTGAGGGTTACAATATAAGTAAGTAATTCCCTATTATATCTTTATTTTTATATGTATTTGTGTTCCATAATTTTTTTATGGAAATCTCATGTTTATAAATTATATAGATATATGAGTGAGAATCATGTCTTTGTGAAATGATTTATATTGTTTATATGTACTGATGTACTAGTGGTTTTATTCTTACATTTAATCTCATTTACTGATTTTTTATTCTCATAACATGTTTTTAAAAGTTTTTCACATGTTATAAGTATGTGTTACAGAAAAAAGGAAGTAATTTTAATGTTATGATGATTTTATAAAGAAATAATGTTGTTTTTTTGGGTTTACGATTCTTTGTTCTTGATGAAATGGATATCATTTTAATAGTACCCACATTGTATTCTAGTGGGTAGATATGTATAAGTTATGTCCTAGATATCTATGAAACAATAATAAATTGATATTTGGAAAATAAGGAAGATAAATCATGTTGAATCAACTTGAATATGTAATTTTTATGTCTTTGTCTGTATAAGGAATTTGGATAATATTTGGAACAAATGTGATGGACTTATAATTGAGTGTCGAGAATGTGTCCCTATGGGGATCCTATAGAGGTTTTGTAGGAATAATTATTAGATATATATGAGTCATGGGACTAAATATACTCAATGAAATGAGGTATGACATATAGTGTAACCAATAGCTTCTAGTCGAGATTCTACTATACATGCATGAAAATGAAGGGAGAGGGAGTGACCCAATAGTGGGATTAGTAGCTTGTTTGAGGTTCAACTCTGTATGGTGGACATTCATTATTCTATTATGATTTAATCCATGTGAATAATATTGAGCTAGCTGTTTCAAATATGGATGATGATCATATGATATTTAGAGGCACGTAATCATTATGGAAACCCCTTTATGATATAGTTATGACAGATATGGGTGCACCAGGTGCTCATGTTGTGATTAAAATAACCAAGAACTGCTGAGTAAGTGGGATTCAGGAATGTTGCATTAATTATATTTTTTTAGGAATACGTAATTAAATGAGAATATATATATATATTATTAATGATAACTTTTGAGGATTAGTGGGTGGTATATGTATTTTTAAATGATTATGATAAAAGACTGGCATGTGTCATTTGTTACATGGGTATAGAATTTATACATAGTGTTTTGATAGAATTGTGGTATGTCATATGGAGACCTGTATGTATAGAGGGTGTTTTGTGTAACCATTAGAATAATTGGTTGGGTTGTGATTGATTGGGAAGGTAATTAATATGATGGGGAAGAACTAGTGGAATTGACCTATAATTGATTTACCAGGGATGATTGGGGTAATTTTTATATGACTAGTGCATATGGTTCCATGTCTATGTGAGGCCAAATAGTTATAGTTTTCTCTATTTGAAAGAGGATAGATTGTGACATCTCTAATTATTCAATGAACTATATTTTATATTTATGAAGGAATCTTAATTTTTTTGGGAAATCCAGCTCTTATAATGGAATTTATAGTTTAATTTGTAGAATTAAAATAATAAATTATACTCTATTTAGTCGGGGAATAAGAATCTGAATGTTCTTAAGGGGAATGGTTTCATTTTGAAATCATTTTTCTTCGTGAAAAATTATTTTGGGGAAACAACATTGGGAACAAGGGTGGCATAGGATGGGAGTTAACAGAGTGTCCCAACCTATATATACCATTTGTACTGGAGCATGGTCAAGAAAATATATGTGTGTGGGATAGAAAATAGTGAAAAAGAATTAATAAGAAATATCTATCATTGTGAATGGGCTATGTATAGTTTTACAAACCATGTTATGGGCTTGGAAATGAATAGATGTCTTTGGACATTGGCACTGCACAATTTTCAGATGGGTTTCCAGACTATGTGGCATAACAATATGGTTAATTAAATGGGGTAAACGTATTAATTTTTCTATGCAAAATATTTCATACATATAATTTTTTTCACCCATTAGTGCACCTCCTCCACTATCTATGGGACCTCCATTCTCCTCCTCTAGTGTTTTCAAAATCCTCCTCATTTGTTCCCAAATTTAAGAATCATCTTGTGAGTTGGAAGCATACTGGTATATCAGTTATACCTATTACTTATATTCTTCTTTTATATTGATTTTAAAAATGTTATATCCATATAAGATAATTTTACATACATATATTATTTTTATTAGGAATATAAATTTCTCTCATTTAGGCTTAGATTATAGGTTCGTATTTTCTGACCGATCACCTTTGATTATAAATTATGTGGTGGATAAATTTCTATATGAATATATGAATGACATGGTATTAATAATTTAATATGTGTATATTTGGTTTCACCGTGTGAATACCTTAGTAATTAAATTAATAACTAAAATAATTAAATTTATTTTGTGATATTCGTAGAGTCAAGATCTTGTATATTTATTTATGTTAATCCATTTTTTTAATTTTATTTTCATTGAAAGTTTATTCTTGTTGTTTTAATTTAATTATTTATATTTTGATAATATAGAATTATTTCAAGGGGGGTTAGGTATTCCCTAGAACCCTTAATGTGATATTTTTTACCATGATTTCTATGAAATAGAAATTTATTGTTTATCTAATTGTTTTTTAATATCTTTGATGGTTTTGACCATAAGTATTGAGGTGATGTGATCCACAGGTTGAGGATCATGATGATGACCATTCAATTGATGGGTGATGAGGTTATAATGTATAAACAAGGTGTTCAGTCAGTGTAAATTATGAAATGATAGTGACTTCAACTAAATAGGATTATCCAACAATAATTTTATTTTTGTGTTCGTATAATTGAGGACTCATTTGAGGCGGTCATTACAATTTTTTGTGCGTGGAGGACAATATAGATTTAATGAATTGTGGAATAGTGTTAATAATCATAAAAAGTGGAGTTTATCAATTCATAAATCTATATTTGATGGTTAGAGTGGCCATCATCTTTAGGATGAGTCTTTCCACGAAATGGATAGCTGGTGGTCTCAGTAGATATTAAGGGATACAATTGTGTTTGGTTGAGGATCTCAAGAAAATTGGTGGCTGATTTCCTGCAATAATGGAAGGATATAACTTTTGGCACCTTGGAATATCAATATATTTAAATTATTGTAATTTACAACACATTGATTGATATACACCACCATGCATAGGGATAATGAGATGATTTGTGTACGATGAATGATCAAGTGTAAATATAATGGAATTATGCTACATTAACTAGATTTTCTGATGGGATGTTTATATTAAGAGATATATGAATTGTGTATTATTAGTGGGAAATGGGGATTTGTGATACATAAATGTGGATGAGATACCGAGTATATTATTATATGACTAACTATGGTTACATTCATCCACTCTTGTACTTGTAAAAGTAGGTAAATTCGTCCAAGTGGCTATTCCAAATTAGTAAATCAAGATATGTATTTTATGCCTGAGAATAGTTGATATTTATTTAGGTATGATTAAACCTATAAAAATATCGATGTACAATATTAAAATGTTTTTGTTGGAATTTTATGTTCATAATCATACCCTGCATGGGACCTTTAGGAGTTATGTAGATATTATGGTATTTATATCAAGTAGAGGATTTGACAAAAGGGCCAGTCCATACAGATCAAGGATATACAAGTTCTTGGGTAGATAGTATATGGAAAATGGATTTTTTTATCATCATGATAGAGTTTTATTTTGGAATTTTGTGTATATCCGTAAAAACTTAAAAATGGGGTTTTTGTAATTATATTTTTTATGGGAATCTAACATGTATAATCTATATACAATTAGTCTAGGTATATTCATTGGGAATATTATTTATTATATCCATTTATTTCATCCAATATCTTTTTTTCATTTCTTTAGATGTAATTTTATTTTATGACATTTATTATTTTCATATATAGAGTGTATAGTCTAACCCCTACCAACTAATTATATCTCTTTAGTTAGTTTGCAACATATGGCAAACTGGGAGGTGTTACTAATGTCATGTGGCCCTCCAACTTATAGCTCTTGTTGAGTGGCTCAGAGTGTGGTGTGATAAATAAGTAAATAAAATGATCTTAATCATTTATTAATTTATATTATATATGAATATGAAAATTAGATTATTTACAAGGGAATTTTTCAATGATACCATAAATAATTTTTATATTAGATTTCCCATTAATTGATAAATTCACAAATTTATTATTTTATATATTAGGAATTGAATAATATCTATTAATTGATAATGGAAATTTTTTATTGAGGTGTCAGTTCTATATTATGGATAGAATAGTTTATTATTTCATGAATAGTTATAATGAAATAATTTTTTAAATTCAGTGAAATTTATGACATTGTCACAATAGATGAAAGAGTTTTATTACATGAAAAAATTATTCCTATAAAATATCAAATTTTAAATTAAAATATCAATTTAAAATACATTTAAAAATTAATAAAACACAATTTTTTCATATTAAATCTTTATAATTTATATACACTACAAACAATTTTCATATTCTTATAAGAAAATTTTAATTTTCATCATAGATAGAAATTAAATATAAAAAATAAATTTCAAATGTTATATAAACTATGTAATATTATGTATTAAGCTAAATTTTCTTTATATGAACAAAATTTTTATTACTATGTTTATTATTAATGACCGTTAGTGTGCAGAAAGCGTAAATTGAATTGAATTTTTTTTAAAGCCGTGTAATTTTTATTTACATAATTAAATTTAATTATAGAATATAGTTATATTGATAATATTATTACACTGATATATAAATATATTATCACTCATCTATTTAGTAATTATTGTAAAATATAATCAGGAGTACATAATTGTGAAAACACTATTTTTCTGTAAAATAGTTTTTCTATACATAAAATAATTTCATTTGACTGTAAATTCATATTTTTTATATTAATTTGTGTTATAAAATATTATATTTTTTTTGTAAAATTAATAATTCTATAACTCATATTACAAAATATTTTTTATAAAATATTAAATACTTTATTAAATAATATTTAGCATTCTAAAAACTAATAATGCCATATGTAAATACAAAGTGTTAAAAGAGTTGAATTTTTTAATAATAAGTGAAAAAAATTATTGGACTTATCAACCTTATCTCACCCCAAAATACATTATTTCTATCATTCAGAGCCATTGAAACCAGAATGGTTTCATTCTATCATTGAAAAGGTAAGGGGAATTTACCAAAAATCTATTTCATAACATATAAAAAGTGATAATATCCAGCAGATTTAATAACAAAATAAAAATTTGTATCATGAATATATGTAAAAACAAATTTATCCAAGAATAACTTTCATATACTATTAATACATGTTATTTTTGAAAGACTATGTTATCGAGCCTTAAGGTATTACCAAAGGGAGCATATCTAAAGAGAGAGGAAATGTTCCCAACTATGACCTCATAAATAATTCCTTATTCAAACACATAAAACCTAATATATCTATAAAATAATTGTTATATATTTATTAAAAAAAGTTTGATATTTTTTTAAAAAAATTGATAGTAATTTTCAAGCCTCTTTTATACCATCCAAAAAATTAAAATGTTACATTTGCAAAGACCAGAATGAAACCTCTTAAACTGAATGGATCCATTTAACATACCAACCATCCATGGTTATATATGAGTTATTTAGTATTTTATAAACAATTTTCCTAAAATATTTTTATGATTCTGAAATAATAAAAAAATTCAACCGCTTTTTCATTATACATTAAAGAACACATCACTTGTATATATGTGAGTACTAAAGCATCCATAGAGTGGACTTAATTAATTTTCACTCTAATATTATATATATATATATTAACACATTATTAACACATTTATAAAAATATAAATGACCATGTTATTATTTATTATTAATGATATTACGTGAAAGGAATTACTTTTTTGACAACACTCAGCCATAGATTATTGTTTGTGTTGTTTCAATCAATTAAACCAAAAACATCAATAGTAATGTAAATTTAAATGTTGGTTGAAGAAAAATTAATAATTATTGTTGTTATTGTATATTAATTTTAAAATAAATATTTGATTATGTTTCACTAATTATTATAAAAATATTTATCATATTCTTATTGTGTTATTTTGTTATTGATTATATATCAAAAAAAATCTCATCGCCAAAATTATTAACTCAAACAAAATAAAAAGTACTAAAAAATTCAATTATAACATTATAATTTATTATTAAACATATTTTATAGTTCATATTATTATCATATATTCATGAACATTGAATTTTCATTCATGATTCAACACATACATTATGAAACTAGTACTAAATAAAAAATCAAACAAAATAACTAAAGATGATAAATCTAATGGATAACTAACTAATATATTTATATTAATTCATTATAAATGTTATATAAAAAGTTATATGTATGAATATGTCTCTAAAATAATTGAATAAAAAATATTTATTTACGTAGGAGGTTTCAGAATATCTGGGTCAATAGGATTAAGTCGAAGACTTATTTCACTTAATTTATGTCAATACAGTATAATATGTATTGAACACTTTATTCCATTGATTGATCCATATATTGGACATGGATTATAAAATATAATATTTTTTAGTGAAATATTATTGTTTAATAAATCCATAGTATGCTCTACCATCAATGTATTTTCTTTTTGAAAAACATTGATGGGGTAAGGGTTATCTCATTACAGAACAACACTTCCTAAGAAATAATTATTACTTATAGATTATGGTTTCCAAGATGTTTTCTCATATTAATTAGTGATTTTATAATTCAATTTTGACATCATTTTTGGATGTTATATCAATTTGTTATTTTCGTTATAATAATAATTATGTTATGGATATTATCAACCCTCTATAAATAATATATTTTCGTACAATGATAATATTTTCTCTTTCCTTCTATGTTATACTTTATATTTTGAAACCCAATTTTTTATAGTCACATATGACCTTAGTTTTTTAATTTTTTACCTTTTCAAAATAAAATTTTTAACATTTTTATGAGGTTTGATTTTAATAAATTTATTTAAAAATATTAAAATTGATTTCCCTCTCAAAAATCTTGTCTATTACCATCAAATAAGTTATTTCAACATGAATTTTAATCCTAATACACTGTATTGGGTGTTTAAATATTATAAAAATGTCATTCTTTTTTATAAGTATTATTCATCTAAATGAATAACAGTTCAAATAACCATAATGATTTATGAGACTTTCATCTGAATGAAGAGTGTCATTGTGCTTTCTGACCAACCAGCACCTAAGAACTCACATTATTCCCTTGGGTTGGAAGGATTTCTCATAAAACAAATGTGGGGGTAATTATTGAATAATTTGGGGATATATTATAGATTTTTGATATGATCATGAATATTTTTCAAATCTGAATATTGGGTTTGTTACCATAAAAAATTATTAGCTTATATCATTTGGTGATATGAGTTCTCATACATGTTGGATGGAATCAAATAAATGATACCACTAAAATGTATCACATGATCTCCATATTTTTATACATTTTTAGTTTTTATTTATGGATTTGGGGTATTTATATTAAAAATCCATGTAGATGGGAACATTGGAGTTTATTTCTATCTTGGGAGGTGTAATGTCCTAAACAGTGAGTCTTGTGATGGTGCCTTTTTCCAGTTTTCTGCCTGACCTGAAGCACACCTCCCCAAATAATAGAGGCTAAAAACTAGTAGCGTGTTTCAATTTATTCATTCATGGGGAGACTATACCCACTTTTATCAAGGTGAAACACTAGTGGATGTATATAATAAATTTATTGTATACATAACATGCAAAACACAAATTTCAAAATATAAACAATGAGTAAATACACCGGACAAAAAAATGGATATCATGTTACACCAATATAACTATCTATGTGACAAAAGATGCAACTAAAAAATAAAAACAGTAATGCTCCAAATTGGTTCCCAATGTACTTCGTGTTCCCACATCGAAGCTTTTACCCCAATAAATAATATAACTTAGGGCCCTTTACCTTAACATGTCTGATAATAGTAATGTCAATTCTAATACCAATAAGGATGACTGATTTTTATGTGATTACAACTCATTAGGCCACCACCAACTATGCCTAAAAATTTCCAGTCAATAATAGTGTAAAAAGTTCAATAAATAAATGAAGACGATTCGTGAAATAATTATTATTAGATTATCATTGTGTGTATATTTAATTATATATCCAATAGGTTTCCCAGTGATACACAAACCTCTATACTAGTTTTTTATTGTGCTGAAGCCCAAAGTGTTACCTTGGTAATATCATATCATAATACCCGCTTACATTCATTCTGGAGCATTATGTGTTCATAGGTGATATGACATCGCAGTAATAGATTCCACTCATGAATGAGTTTGAATTATTCTCATATGAGGCAATATGATAGTGTGACTTTATTACACAACATTAAATTCACACCAAAATGAAAATGATAACAATAAAAAAAACGTATGGTGACCATATTATAATTAATATATCTCAATAGAATGAAAATGTTCCCACTATATTACACTAAAATACAATTTCCATGTAACCATTTATAGTTATTATTTGAATGATCATGTTCCCATTATTTTACTAATGAGTAAAATGGCCATGTTACCATTTATACTTCTTAATATATAATGAACATGTTGCTATTAATTAACACATATTAATACATATTTTAAAATTCACCTAATTTCCATTACCAATTCAACAATTATTTCCATAAATTTTGGATTAACTTCCCATTTAACCAGGTACACTAAACCCATTAATAAATTCTTCAAATATTCATTCAATAACACAGTTTATATCCCAAAATTAATTTTATTGAATTTATTATCTCATATTATATCTCAAATCTCCATATATAATCTCACAATTAATAATCTGGATTATAATATCAACACACAGAATCAATTATCTAATTCTTTCAAATTAAATTTCTCAAAATTAATCCATAGATCAATTAACTATATTACAACACCTAACTGTAATTATAAATTTCCAGAAATTAATTATCTAATAGGAATAAACATATTTATATGATCAATTTCTCAATTAATAATCTATTTAAATAATACTTCAATAATGTAATTAGAAAAACTTATTAACACAATTTTGGAATTAATTTTCTATTAATTTATAGAAATTAAATAAAATTACTACATGTATCAACTCAACAATTATGGGAATTATATTTTATTCCACCTATTTCGTTGATGGATGTTCATTAAATTGAAATACACCAAATCCAAGTAGCATAATGATTTAGATCGGAGTTCAGAATCTAAATCCCTAAAACATGAACTAGGATATCTTGATCATTAAAATGTAGATCTAGACCTACAATCCTATATCTAGACCTCAAAAATTAATATTAAATATAGATAAGTTGATGATAAAATCATCAAAAAAATCAATAAATGAGACAATTATGAAGTTGATAGGAATCATCATTATATCAGCATACATGGAGAAGTGAAAATGTTCAATATATGTGTTTTGAGTATTGAAGAATATATGTTCAATGGCCATGAAAACCCTTCAGAAAGCCATGCAATTTCCCAAAAACATTGTGTCCTATTCCATGTTTTAAATGGATGTGTTTCAGAGGATTGATGGATTTTGAAATTATTTTTTCATGTAATTAAGGACCGCACCCATGGTTTTATGGGAAGGGGAACATGGTTAGGTATATATGAAAAAACTCTGCAGACCTCACCTTCTAGATTGACATGGTTATATGGGTTTAGGCGCATGGTTTTCTCTTGCTATGCACTAACAAATAACAAAACCTTTACATCAAATTTCTCCTAAAACTCTACCCAAATCAACTGAAGTCACAACTCTATCCAATGGTATATAAAGGAATGTACCTAAAATTTTACCCATGTATAATAAAAAAAGGAAAATATCTTACAGGATGTGATTAGTGTTTTTGAATTGGTATTGACCCTCAAATAGGTGATGCAAAAAATCATGACCCAAATAACTCTTATAGCATAATTTATGTCATACAGTAGGACCGTGTCATGAATTTTGTTTTCAGGGAAAATGATTTAAATTAAGGGATTGGAAAATAGAATATATAGCTCGATCCGTAGAGATATATCGTCCATAATCAATGGTATCATGAATATGAGACCCTTTAGATCTTATATAACAGTTAAATATACCTTGAATGGTACAACACTAGTTGTTTTTGATGGGACAATGAATATAAGTTTATCCTAATCTACTTAAATGAGAATATGGCATTCTAAAAGAATAAAATATGTAAACTAACATATTTATGAATGAAGAATCATATTGAGGAATTGACATTATGTTTATATTACAACCATTACAAATCTCTAAGACTATTTTAATCACTGCAGATGTGGGAAACATCATGTTGAAAAACATTAAGCCCATTTTTTGAGAGTATAACCAACACATAAGGTCAACTTAATGTATGAATTGTTCTTATCACAGTGAGTTTATCTTAGTTTTATGAGTTTGACTTACACTCTATGGTAGCCATGATCTTTTAGAGATGAAAAAACACTTGATTGGACTTGATATTGAAGTGGATATTAGACAATTTGGTCACCCTATTATTGGATTGGGGAATACTTGTTAAGGATACCATAATATTTTACTTAGGTTTAAACATTGAGGTTTCACTAATGATTAAGTGGGTCATGAACACTATAATTTCAATAAAATTTTGATATTTTTGATTATAGACATTCAATGAAAATGAAACTATTATGTAGGAATACACCTTCTAATTTTTCCTATACTAGAGGGTTTTATTTTTCTAATGGAATGATTAGAGAATTTCAATAGGCCCATAAGATTCATGATTTGTGAAAATACAGAGATAAAAATGGTTCTGATGCACAAAATATATGAAATTTACCTATGAATTGATGCATCTCTAAGTTAATATAGTCATAATATCATGAAGGATACATCTCAATGAGACCTCCATAGAGGATAAGAAATACGACGGATTATATGGGGATATTAGTTTCATTATACAGAATGTTTTTTTATTATAATTATTTATGAAAATTTGTTTGATAAAGAGTTTTGTTCTTATGATGTTGTGTTACATATCCTGTTTTGATAGGAATCACAGTCCTTGAATATCACATTTTTTTTTCATACATAGGGTAAAGGATTAATTGTTGGATTTATTGAGTTAATTACCCTATGTGTAATGTAATATTATAGTGTTATTAATGGAATATGAATATTATTTGAATATAAGGTCATATTATATATTGAGGGATACTCATAGAAGCTATGAAGTCTAGTTAGTGTAGGGCGTCATACACCCCACATGGAGTAAGTCTAGTCACACACAAAATGTGATCACATTGGAGTCATGTGAAATGGAATGTTGTTGAGGGACACGAATTCATGTGAAGAAGATGGTAGAGGTGATATTATAGATGTATCATATTAGTATGAGTTATCTATTCAGTCTTATGGTTTTTTGTGTCAAAATTATTTTCTAGCGATTGCATGAATGTCTAATGATTAGACGTGATCTCGTGATTGAATTCATGTCACCTGATCAATATGTTATCTCCTTATAATATTTTTCATGTGATAAATTTTCATGTAAATATCATATAACTAATTCATGATCAATATTTCTTATCATGATAGACCCATGAGTTAGTCAATCATTTCATTCTCTTATGCAACTAATAAAAATTTATTGGAATATTTGTGTGATCGTGTTATCCCTCATCTCCCTAATTCTTAATATTATATATGTGTTTCTTATTTTTATATCTCCATATATCTATCTATATTCCATTATTACTTTTCCATGGGGGTATTTTATTTTTATCATCTCCCCTATATCAATGATAATTTTTATAGTGAATAATCTATGTAAATTATCTTGAGTCGAAGGATAGTCCATATGAAGAAATTTGTTGTGACTTATGTGATACACATGATCGATCAACATATCAAATAGGACATCATCCTTCATACACATGTTAAAAATTGATCACAAGACAGGTATATCATTACTATCCACCTCAATCATTTGATCCATTATTATAATAGGAATGTTAAGGGGTCTATCACATGAATCTAAGGGGTATCAACAAATCACTTATAGATCATGTGTCAATATGTTCAACATATTAGGGACATACACACTATATAAGTATCAATCCAAGAGGAGTATCATGAATAATAGATATTGTTTCATCCTTCTATAAATACTATATTCTTTAAATCTATTCCATTTTCAATGTAACACACATGAAAAAAGGTATACAAATAGGGTGTTGAGTTTCATTTTCAAGGTTGGATTTAGATTTCACATGATGTCAATATGACATGTCAAGGGGATATATCATGATAGGGATGAAATGTTCTATGTATTTCACATGATCATGAATATATGTATATGGGAATTAATGTGTTATAGGAAACATGTCCATGGTTTTTCACACAATCTGGCCAATGTGCCCATGCGATGTCACATGATTTTGGTGTCTAATCTGAGGGAATTATCATATTCAAAAAAAAATCTATAAAATCACATAATCCATTCATATGAATGATAGTGTCGCACCAATTTCATAAAAATCCTATAATTTATATTACTTCATGACATGATACTAATTGTTTCCACTGATTTCCTTACATGGTGTTGTGTGATCAATTAATAGATCACGTGAACCACATAATAATTTTTGGTGGCCTGAATATCATGTCTTCAATCAAATGACTCCTAGGGAAATAATATGATCGATTGTGGATCATGTAATGACATTTATCCATTATCACCAAAAAACACTGCACTTTGTTCAATTCTTTACATGATGTTTTTATTGGGTTTACAATCACTTTTATTACTTATATTTACAAAATCTAGTAACATATGTGTATATTACCTATATTTCTTGGTATTATTATTTTATCATTATGAAAATATTATTCCTTCCCTTTGGTTATTTTTTTATCCAAATATCCAATGATTATTTCACAAGTTTCAACAGATTCCCACCCCCTAAGAATGGAAGTCTAATACTGTTTTTCCCATTTTCTTTCTAGGAAAAACCATTCATCGGAGAGATCATTTGTATTCTATGATATTACAATAAAAAGTTAATAAAGAGGTGATCCATTTCACCATTTAACAAGAAATTTTCGAAGATTATCTTATTTATTCCTCTTTCTTATGATAATATTAGAAGACTCCATTGTGAGAACTAATTACATGAAATAATCACAAGAACAAATAGAAAAATCATTTTTTTCTAGACAACTCACATAACCCATACTATATTGATATGTGGTGAATCTTTTAAACAATTTCATATAGAATAGATCAAGGGATATCATCACAGGGTGTACTTCAATTTTACTAGAAATTATAATGTTTTATAAAATTCATGTAACCTTTATATGGTAACCAGATTCGTGTGATATTTTCATTGTTACATGATCGATGTGATAATCTAATTGACACAAGATAATGTGACTCAGAATGGGTCACATTTTCAATAGGATGCCTTCGATGTAAAACCATTTAATAATTATGTATAGTACTATTTTATGAAATCAAATATTTACATTTGGGAATTAATTTATCTTTTAACCTACATCATATGTCTTAATGAAAGGATGGTGCAATATTAATGGATTGTGGTAATTCTATGGTTTACACTATCTAAACCAACTAGTGGTTAATTGACTTTTTTTAGAAACTGAAAAAAGGCATAATGTTGACTACTCTTTTGAATTATAATTTATCAAAATAGTAGATTTTATATGTATTCATCCACGTGAATAATTTATCCATTATGGATCTGCATTTGAGGATCATACCCTCTTAATTGATCTGGATTCCCCATAAGTACATTTGAGAAATCATATCCCATACTAGAAATATTATTTCAATGGATACAATATATGATAGTAATATATAGAATTTTATGTCTATATATATTCAATTATATCCATAAAATTATGGTCCATAAGTCAATATGTAATATTCAATAATGTATATGACTATATTGAATCATAAATTTTTATTTCATCCTAGATGGGATATGTGATCAGAGGGATTCTTTTGGATGGTTATATGTTGAATATTATTGGTGATTTATATTTACATATAATTCACAACATAACTAAAATATATCAATAAGTATGTAACTATTATGATCTATCAAACCCTCACATACTACAACATATTGTTGATGACTAATGTGATCATCTATTATAGGCTGCATATGAACACACTTCCACTGAATCACAGTTACCCTCATATTAGTCACATGAATTTTGCGTCAATATTTAACATTATAATTAGTTGAAATATGAATGGCGGGTTTCTCCCTAACCCATATACATTGGATAAGGAATAGAATAACCCTTATTTCTAGAGATATGATCATGTTGGCTGAAAAGGCTATCCAGAATGCCCCATTTGTAGGGGTATTCATCTAATTCATCATATGTTTTAAAAGATTCCAGTATATGTAGGTTTATTAATACAAAATAAATAATACTATGTATTTTATATAGAAATATCCTTTCAGAGAAGAAGTTTTCAATATTTTATTTTTGAATAAATACTACTCAATATCTTAGGGTGGGAGGTAATTTTAAATATTGTCTGACCCATTACTCTAGAAATATTTTTAGTGATAAACATGACTGGGACCTACATCCAGTGATGTTGAAGGTTGGATTCATGGAATCTATAATTAAATAGAAGTGGACATGGTTGGATGAAAAAAAAAGTTTTTTAATAAATTCATATAGTTTCTATTTTTTATTCAAGAAAACTTTGTATATATAGTAGACACCTGTCATGTTGGATGATCAACCCCTTCTATGTTTTATGGGATTTAATAAGTGCCACATGATTTTAAATATGTGGTGGAGCACAATGAACATCCCTAGTGTCTGGTTTATGATCTTTTTTTAAATGACACCCAATTGAGAATGATCAATTTTGGTTTATATTTTCCAATGAAGAGACTCAATATAAAGTAACATATTCTTTGACTATTGCTAATATAAATCTATGAAAAGTGCACACTCATGCATTGATTCACTAAACCCTAACAATGAAACCTGATGAATTAAAAAAATGGCCATGGGATGTTACCATTGACTAGAAATAAAATGAATGCATGTTGTAGCTGGTGTCTGTGATCATGGAATCCAATGAATCTATATATGTGTGCATTTTTGATAGGAAAATGGAGCTATATTCATCATCAAGAAAGGTTCACATAGATTCAAGAACACATAGATTAACAATGTTGGTTGAATCATTTACCATATATGAATTTCTTGTTTCATTTAAGCAATGGAATTTATGGAAGAATAAAAATTCATCCACCGAGGAATAGATTTCATTATGAGATAGAGTTAGAGGGTTTTTTACACTAAACTATTCCCCATGGAATTTCTATAAAATAATAAATTTCTAATTTCATGGTCTTTTTCATGGTCCTCTATGGTTCAATTTACAATTTGGTGTGAACATTTAATTAATATCACTAGGAAATATATCTTAATTCCTTGAATGATGTTTTTTGGTGTGATTATTTGATATCAATTTGCATATGTTGATGAAATAAATACAAATTTTATTATAATATCCATTTCCTTAATGTATTATCAAAATTGATTTGTATCATATTAATTCCATTGGGATGTATAGAAAGATGGTGGGATCCAGTCACACCTCATATTTTCATTATATTATCCTGAAGGTATGAATATTAGGCCTAACTCATGTATTTATCATGAGGATGAGGATGAGGGCTCTCCTGGACAAATGGATCTAATGAATGATGCAACAGATCTCACTGTAGAAGAATATCCACACCTCTGTATGTGTCATTTGTTTCTCATTTGTTGTCCCCACATTATATATATAATTCATGTATAAAAATGAATATGAAATTGGACTATAAATTGATACATTACCAACTATAGTAATCAAGTAATAGTTTCAATATACAAACTCGATTTTGTTTAATATAATATGTTTTACATTAGTATATTTTCATGACATTCATGATTTTCTAGTCCATTTCCTAGTTCACCTAAAAGAGGATCCATCCCCATATTTTTTTTAAAACCCTCCTTTTATTCAACTGGAACCCGCACAATTTTGAATAGTTCATATAGTGGTAGAGGAAACCCGGGCCCAGACAAGATCATACCAAGAACCTACAAAAAAATATTTTAGTGTTGTTTCCTATTGAAATTACATGGAATAGTGAATTTCATAATAATGCAGATAAGAGAAACTACACTTCCACATACATTCCTATGTTTGAAGATTCAATACATAATATTAAGATCTTATTTAATGTTTGAATCAATATTGCAATCAATATCAGGAAATTTACTATTTCCTTACCCCATTTTATTTTCAAATTATCATGAAAATTGGGTTTATAGGAATGTTTTTAGTGATTTTTCTAGGTAATATAATGTTTGATGATGCCATAACATCCCTTTATTGGGGAACTAATATAATAGATTTTATTGGTGACATGGATATTAGGGGTTTGTTTTCTATGATTATCATTATCATTTATTATTTTCTTAAAATTCATCACTTTATCTCAAAGTAAAATATTTGTTATAAATTCATTAAAATATCATTTCCTCCCTCATCAGTGGCCCTATATCCTCCTAATATTCGATCCCACTTATTTTGAAGTACTATAATGATTATTAGCACTATAAAAGTCTATTAATGTTTGAGAGGATGAGATCCATTGTTAGTGACATCGTCCTTTAATATATCACCATTCCTTGACAAAGACTGGTTTAACGATCAGAGAAAAATATATATTATCATTTCATTTGGTAGAAATTTGGTGGGGGACATTATGTTTAATATTTCAGGGCCCTATAAATGATCCAAATGACTGGTCTAGTCACATTGAGTATGTGTTCATCAGAAATGACTATATGGGATTTGACTATATGTCTGTTCAGTATGGGTTAAAATAAATAGGTTCTGTTAGTGGGGAGTGGGGGAAAAACTATGACTCCTTAGTAGTGGGTGTTAGTGGGTGATGCCTCAAAATTATCCATAAAATTCCAATATAAGGATATGAATTACACTTCATTTAATGAAACCGAAAAAATGCTCATCAAATATATTTTCAGTTCGATGAAGGTATAGATAGGCACATTATATCCATAGATTGAAATTAACTATCCGAATATAAATCAACTGTGATATATTTTATAGTCCAAGGATAAAATGGTGGTGGAAAAACAAAGGCCCATTAACAAGTTGGATAAGGAAAAAAATGAAATTATTTTCATGGTTGAGTAATTATGATAGAGAATATAGGTGGAAACTATGGTAGTCCAACACATGAAAAAATCCATAGTTTTCTCATAGTACAATTATTCAGATCTATAGTAATCCTATAAAAAAATGTTTCAATGGGAATTCACATTTAGCAACTGATATTATTTTTATGGTTTATGGGAGAGATTCCAGGTTTTGGATATCCCTTTATTCCTTTTTACACAATCAATGAATGGATCCATTGAATTCTACGATTTTCGACCACACCACTCATTTTATTATGCTCACAATTTCATATATATGTGTTCATAACAAGTATATGACACAAAATAACAATCCATAAAATATACTACGAAAACCAAATTCTATGGTGAAATAATTGAATCATAATTGATTATTTCCATAATTACTCATGGCTGAAATTTACTATAAAAAACATTTTAATTTTTATGGTTAGCCCTTTATAAATTAGCGATTTCAAAGGGATGGACTGAGGTGGATGTTCTTAAAAAATGATATATTTGTCTAGATTTTTATTTTATTATTGGAATAACAACAAAAAATTGGCTATTGTTGGATCTATATGGATAGATAAAAATTAATATATTTTTATTTAATATATTTATATATATATATATTTCCAAAAAAAAGATAAATTTTTCCTTGAGCATAAAAATATGTTTAGTGAATAGGTATCCAATATATTAATAGAATACCCTTTTCATTTTTTTCAAATTTTCTATTAATATGTATCTTTAATATGAAGATTATGGTATTGTGAATCGAAAGGATTAGGTTATGTTTTTTATCAATCAACTTGGAAAACACATATATTTAGTTCAAATTCATATATATTAGAAAATATATTAAATTAGATTCCTATATCATGTGGAATGAATATTTAAGAAGGGTTCTGACATCCTATATCAATACAATAGTAGTGATGGGTGGATATTCATGTAGTATTTTAACATCGTATATCCTTGAAGAAATTGTGAAGGATGAATATTTGTGAATTCTTTTGACATGTTGCATCATTAAAGATAATATTGAATGATGGATATTTTTTGAAGGTTTTTTGATCGATCATACTTATTATAATTCGTATCATGTAATAATCATGATGAGTTCAAATAGTTTATACCCATGCAAAAATATTAAAAGGATGGATATTCATGAATGGATCTAAAAACGTGAATAACAGCAACAATGGACCTTGGTAGATAGTGAGATAATATTAAGGATGACATACACTCAGGGATAGTTGGTAAATTGGATTTGAAAATCAAATACCAAATATATAGAAAGGATGATTATGAGATGATGCAGACATGATTCAAATGATCAAAAATTACATTAAGGTGTAGAGTTTCATAATGATGTTGCTAAGGATCACATGGAATGGAGGTCCACTAATTAATTTAAGGTAATCCACTTGTTAATAGGATAATTTACCTTATTATTGAACCATAATGGTCTTATATAAATTTTCATTTAGAGGGATTCCCACTCTTTTCTAAAATATTTTGAATTTTTTTTATGATTCATAAAACTTTTAAATGTACTAGGTTATGGAAAAAAGTATATTTGAGGAGGGTTCTGTAGAAAGTCATTCTAATATTAATGAACCAAATTCCCTATATCACATGGTTTATGATGATGTGATAAGGAACTTAAAAACGTTCATGAACTGAGTACCAAATTTCTACCTTGGTAATTTCTACAAAACATGGTCACATAATGTCAGCGACTTCAAATCAATTTAAATAGTTTAGTTGGGGGGTTTTAATTTGGATCTATAATTATTTTAATTAATTGAAATAGGATACTAGTGAGAAAATGGCAACCAATATTGATGGTGAGAACTGGTATCACACATATCCTAGAAAATATCTCATGGATTACTAAGGGATAATTAATTATAAAACCAAAGGCCACTTAGAAAGAAACTTTGTTGAATTTTTTTATTCAATGATGAGTCCTATATAGTTCTTGTTATATTTGTTATTTATGATCAATAATACACATCAAGGAATAATCAATAATATTGAATCAATGTTATATAATCCCAATAAATGATTACCGTCCTGATGCATTTATGGGAATAAAATCAGACATCAAAGACAATAATGTGTCTTATGTAAAATAAAATATCCAACAAGTGTTTTTCTAGGGAAATTTTTCTTTCGTCGCATAGTAATTTTATTTCATAGAATAAGTATGTGTTGAATAATTTATATTCATTTTTCTAGATTATATGGATTTAGTGAGACATGACTAAATTATATTGAAGGTAGAGGACATAACCTATGAGAATTGTGACATTTTTTATATTATATCTTTCCCCAAAAATATGTTGATGATGTAACGACACATAAAATTTATACATTGATATGAAATAATGTTTTGGTACATTTCAATCATTAAGAAACACATTCACACAGACTATATTAGGTTATTGTGTTTGGAAACATGGAATGACCACTTTTTGTCTTGTGTATGATATTCAATGTTTCCAAAAAATTTAATCCCCTTTAGTACCCATAACTAATACATTCATTTCTAAACTGGGGAAAAGAAAACATAGAAAAACGATGAGCTCAGATCGTAACTATGGGTGAACTATGGAGATACAATAGCATAAACATGAACATAATAGTATGAGAACCTGATCATAACATTAGAAGATCATACCCTAGATATGATATATCACATACATGACTAACATCATAAATAATAGTAGTTCGTAAGACCTAAATCATAAGGTATTAAAATAATATGGTCCCATATTGTATTTAAATGGAATAAACCAGGAAAATTCTTCCATATAAATAATTGTAGAATATATTATGTTAATGATAACTACCATGACATTTATAGTATGTTAAGCATGATCGAGTATCCATTTTACCAATATTGGGATATAGATTACCTATTGTGTACCCTCTATGTTCATTTTTAGGATGACCTCCCATGTACCCTATTATTTTAGGATTAGGATGAAGTCTTGTGAACCCTTTTATTTTATGATTAGGATGAACTATTGTGTACACATTTTTTTGCGCTTATGATGACTTCACATGCACCCTATGATCTCATAGAACATTTATCATTACACATTTCATTTCATAAACATATATTAACCCCACCAATAAAATAATGAAAATCGTACATATGTATCATACTAGAACATAAATAATTAACCATTAATGTTATATAAAAATTAGAATAATAACAATATAATCCTTGATTCATATCCTTATGTAATAATAGTTAACATCATCAAATTTCATCATTCATGTAAAATAATATTGAAATATATTTTGAAAACATATTTTGAGGAAAGTATCCTTTATCCAATGATAAAAAGTTAGTAAAAAATATTTGAAAATTGTTTTCATTAAAAAAATATTCATAACATATAAATGAATATTTAAAACCATTTAATCAATATTAATATCTTTAAAAATTAAAATTATTAAATAATCATTTTAAATTATTTTAAATATTTTTAGAAAACATTATTTTGGCCGAACAATGATTTCCAACTTATAATAAAATAATATTTAATGAATATTATAATATCATGAAAATAAGGGGTTATAAAAAAAACCTGTTAAATGCAATTATATTCACCCTGTAAAATAATATATGAACTTAAGAAAAGATGTTTCTTAAAGAAGGTGTGTTAAGGAAAAAATATATTACAAATTTTGAAACATTTGAACATTGAATCCCATGAAAGATGGATCCTAAAAAGGATATGTAAATATAAATAAATATAATTATAATAATCATATAATACATTCCTCATATTAATATTACCCTCATAAAATAATATCTGTCCAAAACATAACATGTGTCTAAAAGAAGGAAAATTGAGACAAAACTACCTTACCTCTTTCATATACATTAAACTGTAAACCCCCTAAAAGAAAGATAATAAAATTAATATTTGAATACACGTAAATTTAATTATAATATTCATATAATTATTTCATGGGTAATATATACACCTTAGTGAATAATCGTTTTCTGAATATATAAAAAGTCTCACAGAAAAGAATGTGACACTTGAAATCCCCTTACCTTATGTCTTGACTATCATTGTACTCCATAAAACCTCATGTATTAAAAATACATGTTTAATATAAATCTATTAAATATAAATATTAAATTAAATAATACTATATTTGATTTACATATGGATTTCTATTACCTGTTCAAAAATAATACCATGCTAATGTGATGTTTCAGCTAATAACCGGGTTTTTTTCGTGTTTTTTTATATTTTTTGTTATATTACTTATAACATGGTTTAATCATCAATAAAATTTTATTTTCTATTTAAATGTCACATATTTTCACTACATAGGTATTTATAATGAGAAATAAATGTTATAATTTGATAATGAAATATATCATTCATGGAGATGGTAGACCATAATTATACATTATCTATTATTCCATTTCATGGTCATATTGAAAGAATTATGGTAACTGAAATTTATATAATAACTTTTAAGAATAATAATTATTCTATATATATCATATATGTTCAATAAACCAATCTATAATACATTCTATGTTATGTGTGATAGAATCACATCACTTTGTCAAGGGCGTAATCTATACACCCGGAAACGAACGTTACAATATTTCCATAAAATTGGAACCAAAGAAAATATGTGTCATATAAATTATAAATATGAGTAAATAAATTATAAATATCTAATATATTATATAAAAATAAAAAATAGAATATTATTTTAAAAAATATTAATGGGTGAATGGAAATAATGAAGGATATATGTTTGTCAGATAGTAGTATTCTATACACAGAAACGATGATTGCATTTACCATTTGAAGGAAGTGTCTAAGAGGGTACGTAGAACCATTAATAAAATATTTCATTATATTATTGATTCTGAGGTTGTTAGATAAATATGAATTAAAAATAATTTAAAGGGTTTCTTGAATAATTCAGAGAGAAATGTTTGCTGATGAACATTACATTTTATTTGGGTATCACCTTTTGATTTGATAAAAATAAATTCATTGAATGTATTTATTCCCAAATTAAGTAAAACAAAATAATGTTTGAAATTATTATATGGATTGTTTTTGGGTTTTTCTAAATAAAATATTTTTTATGTGTGATAAAATGCAAAGAAAATACACCCATATATAAAAGAATGGAGGGGAAATTTTAATATTTCTCAAAAGGTTAATTAATAATTAATTACTTGTAACTCCAAATAACTTGAAATGAAAATTTATTCATAGATAAGATGATACATGCCTTGAATAGAATCTAGAATATTTTTTTATAAATATTTTCTTATCACTTTAAATCATATCATTGTTATAATCGTTTTTCTAATCTATTATATTTTTAACTATTGTAAA
Organism: Viscum album; assembly: GCA_963277665.1. Lineage (NCBI taxonomy): Eukaryota > Viridiplantae > Streptophyta > Magnoliopsida > Santalales > Viscaceae > Viscum > Viscum album. The sequence goes on from OY728119.1 coordinate 1,390,367,531, forward strand.
AACTTCATTAATTAAAGGATATAATTTTTACATATATAATTTCAATTTTAAAATAAATTGAAAATTTATTACATTTTATACAATATAAAATCCCTGTTTCATAATTGAATATTTTTTGACTAATAAATAATTGAATAAAATATTATTTTCATAATATATTTTATGTGTCAATTTTTGACACTTTTCTTTACATTTAGTTTAAGAAACTGATTCTAATAATATATCATCGATCTAAATAATTTTAGATACACCTAACAAGTCATATTAAGTTATAATATTTTTTTACTACCTTAATTAATTCTAATTAATATTCTACTAATATTTATAAAATTAATTAGTTGATTTCTTCTTTAGAGTAATACTTATTTCATAAACATTGTATATGTTTTTGTTTTATACCTTATATTCAAAAAAATTAAAAAAATAATAGATATAGTTAAAAATTTTATATTTTACAATAAATTATATCATTGAGGATATATTCTACATAAAATCATATTAAAAAATGTATTCATAATAAATGTAGTACTGTGACAATCCATCATTGTCTTTGAATATAATAATATACAACTAATTTTCAAGGGTCATAATTCATTAATTTATATAATTTTGAAAATTATTTTTTAAGGGTCAAATTTTCATGTTCCAGAAATAATCAATACAGTTATAGTGTAATTTAAAAATATTAATAATACAATTTTTACCCTTAGTTACCTGATTTACCGTTAACCAATGTAATAAGAATTAAAAAAATCAATATTCATATTTTCTTAAAAAATAACCCATTTACCAAATTTGTAACATATTATTCCAAATATGGAATAATTTTTAAAATATTCAAAGGGAATAAAAATTTAAAATTATTTTAAATATAATCATGTTGATAGAATAAGAAAGTTCTGTTTTAATGTTAAAAATTATGGAAATGATCGATAAATTTTTATACCCAAATAGAATATGAAATTTATTGAAATGAACCATATCATATTAAGTGATAATAAAATTTTCTAATTATATTTAAAATATTAAAAACATAAATTTATGTGTATGAATTATTTTTATAAAAATATGTTTTCAAATAAAATTCAATAGTTTTTACTATTCACCAAAACATGAAACATTTTAGGAAAATAACAAGAAATAAACAACCATTAATTTTTATAATATTAGTTAACAGGAGAAGATTATTTTTCTGATAAAATATATAAACGTGTCAAAACTATAATTAAAATAATTCTTCATCATAAGTCGCAAAAATTTTCTTTTTATAAAAATACTTTTCTTTTATATAATGTTGAAATTTTGTGTTTACCCCATATATAAAACAATTAATCATAATGTTAATGTTTAAATTGAATATTATATATTTATATATAATTTAATTATATAATAAAAATTGTGTGATTTTTTTATTTATTGGTATATAATAGTCCTTTTCACTATTATATATATATTTTTAAAAAAAATTAATTTTTGAAATTTAAATGTTGTTTAGTTTCATTTATAACTAATTAATATGAAAATAATTAATTATATATACATGTGTAAACTGTATTTTAAAATATGAATTAATCTGCTTCAAACTCTACATTGTAATAGTTATGGTATAATTAACTTATATAAATAATTATATTTATAAAATGTTGTTATGTAGAAACTCATTGTGGTTTATAAATCAATATAAGATAGTATTGAGTGTATTGAAAGAATAGCTTGATATATCATATGACACATGTCAGAAAATAAATATTTTTTTGGAAGGAATGTTTTATGCAAACTCATGGTGATACTTTCAGCCCCATTAAAATGAATTCCACCCATTACTTTTGTCTATGTTATCGTAGGCTTAAAATGTGAAAGATGCTTTAATTGAAACCAATATCATGAAAATTAATACTAAATGTTCTTATATAAAGGTAAATTTATTAAATTAATGGTCACCTCATGTCAATCATATCAATGTTTCCACAATGGTGAATATATATTCAAGGTAAAAACACAGTGTCACGACCCGTCCCAGCGGGGCCCGAGCGGTAACTCCCTAAGCCCACCTCTAATAGGCCAGGGGATGGTGACTAGCACCGAGTAGGCATGCTAATATCATGGGAGTCATTGCCTATAACCGGTACACACGCACACACATCTCCAATCCCACAAAGCAGAAAAGTGAAAACTACTAAAAAATGGAAAAGATGCAAGAATAAACTAAAACCCAACCACATAGTATGACAGGAATGTAAAGTGCATGAAGTAAATACTTGGGGAAAAAGTACAAGCCCACCAGAATGATTGTCTGTAACAATGTCCAACCTGTAATGAATGGTGCTGGAACTGTAGTCTGTAGTCGTAGGAACACACCTCGGCCTGCCTGATCTCATTGAGTACCATCCGGTCCAAGTCTGCCTAGAATACTGTCAAAGGCTCGCTCGTCTGCACAAGACACGACACGTGCGGGAAAATCCTATGCATGGGTGACTATAACAATACCCTGTAGGACACCCCGAAACCACAAAGGAAAAAACAGAAATGGGAATACCACAAAGTAAGGATACAGTCATCTCTACACAGTATATGTCTACAAAACATATAACAAGAATATCCAGACATACTCATACACGATCTACTATCTCATAACCCACCACTAAGACCTAGCTCAAAGATTACACTAAGAATACAACTAGGATAACACACTCATAGGTCTGAAGAGAGAGATACGAAGTAATCGTTATAGGAGAACACACTCTACAGGTACTTTGAAAATATGATGCTCAGATGAGGATCGTAGCCATGTCATGGGGTGATTCTGAAAACTCAGTTTGAGCAAATCCGCTAAGCAGAGGATCAACCCCCCAAGTAAAGTTGGTCATGTAGATACTATGAACTCTACCTAGAGTTCCAGGAATGAATAGTGGATCCGGTTCTAAGTATCAAAGAAGGGATTCCAACAAATCTATTCAGGAAGTTTTGTTGAAAGGATCAATCTCCTGTATAAAAGAAATGATACCAGAATCATCAGAGGATAACCAAGGGTACGAACCTAATGAACTAGTCCAAGTCACAGAAGACAAGTGGATCAAGCCATGAAGAAAAGGTTACATGTAACGTAGTATGGTTACACACCGTGTTCCTTGACCTCGGGTAGTGCACGTGTAAACGGCCTGTGTCATTCATTCAATCCATGTAAAACCAAACTACACGGCATGTAGAAAAGCTACACGCCATGTTCCTTGACCCCGGGTACTGCCCGTGTCATTCGGCTTGTTGGATGGAAAGCAAGTACACAATGTGTGGAAGAATCACACTCCATGTCCGGGCACCTGTCTTGCTCCGTGTACACTGTCCATGTGCCCGTACACGGTCTCTGCCCGTGTCTGTGTCACTAGCCCGGGTACCAGTTCACGGGGTATCCCGTGTATCTGGTTTGGTCTGGCCGAGGAGGGGTATACACGGCGTGTCCATGGCCATGTACCTTGCCCGTTTCTGTTTACTCCCTGAGTATACGCCATGTAATCCCAGTGATGAACATACTTCATGTATCCCATACTACACGGCGTGTAGTCGGGAAATTTCCAGAAACCATGTCTTCCTTAGCGCGCCTCAGCTGATCCTCCAGATCTTGATCCAACCATCTTATCATTACAAAACTCAATATTTGGGGTCGTCCCGCCCCTACAAAACCGATTACATCGGTTTCGGGCTTCTAATTGGCCTTGAAAACACATCCTGATCCGTCCACATGAAAACGCTCAAAGAACGGGAATTTCCAAACCACATCGATTTATTCGTCATCGTCGCCATTGCACCTCTGCTAGGTCTCCTCGATGTTGGATATTGAATTTCAGATCGTTGCACCAACAAATGAATGCGCAATGATCGATTTCCTCGAAGAACGCGAAGAATGCATGAAAATAACACCTATGGACTGGGAGAGAAAAACAAAACAATTGAGACAGACGATCCTAAATCTATGTTTGTGTTGATCCTGGTTTTTCACCATTAGAATGTTGAACAGAAACCAAAAATAATTTCAAGTATCGAATCACCATGATTTACACTAATATCCCATCCCTCAAGAACAATCGATCTGTGTGCTAATCTATTTGTGGATTAGTCTGCGTTCGTCGTGAACTCAAAAACGTCGAAGCAAGCACAACAAACATCCTTCCTGGATTCCACAGCATTCGTCGGTGACGATCTGGCCGTTGCGTCGTCTTTGCTAGCGAAAATCGTTAAGAACGTTGTCGTAGTGTTGGGAGGTCTTCTTCAGAGCTCTCCAGAGAAAATCAAAGTTATGGAAAATATAACCCTAACCCTCCCAGGAAAATCATTATTTAAAAGAATAAATATATCTTCTGCAATAGATTTAATAAAATATTTTAAATTAAATATTTTATTACGGTTACGTCCAAAACCCATTTTTTTTCACTGGCCTGCACCAGTTGATGTTAGGTTTCTTCTAGGGTAAACCCACTGCTCTGAATGCAACAGTGCCATCCGATTTTTGACTTGAACACCCGTTCAGGAGTTATTCCACTTTTTCAGGAAAACCGCACGCACACATAATTTAATTATTAAATTAAATTCCAACAATTCTTCTAGTCTCACCGGGCCTTGGAACTACAAGCCGTCTCAGAGCCTGGTCTCTAATTAAATCCCATATAATACTAAAATAATACATGGAAAGATCTAGGACATTACATCACACCCACCTTAGGGATTTTACATCCCCGAGAAGCCAAATCAAAGGCTACACAAAAATGATGTGGGCACTGCACGTGAATCTGAGCCTCCCGCTCCCACATGCTCTCCTGGAGGTTCCCATACTTCCACCGGACGTGCACCAAGGGAATAGCTTGCCCGCGAAGGATCTTCTCATGTCGATCCTCGATCTCTACTGGGTACTCTGTAATGTTTTCCCCATCATCAAATTTTAGTTTTCCCCAGTCGATAATGTGCGATGGATCGTCCACATACGTCCATAGCTGTGACACATGGAAGACTTTGTGTACCCTGTCCATCTGAGGAGGTAGAGCCAAGCGATCCGCCACCTCACCAACTCTACTCAGAATCTGAAAAGAGCCAACGAACCTTGGAGATAACTTGCCACCTTGTGCAAATCTCCCCAATACACCTCGAGGTGAGACCCAAAGGAACATATGGTCTCCTTCCTTGAACTCATGGGGAATCTGCCTCCTGTTGGCATAAGACATTTTCCGACTCTATGTAGTCTTTATCCGATCCGGGATGACCTACACCATTTCTGTAGTAGCTCTCACCATATCTGGGCCCATGAGTGCTTACTCTCATAGGCCAGTCCAACAAAGTGTTGACCTGCAAGGTCTCCCATACAGAGCCTCGAATGGTTCCATTCCAATAGTGGAATGATAACTGTTGTTTTAATAAAATTCCACCAGTGGTAGGAGATCCACCCATCTATGACCGAAGTCAATAATGAAATCTCTAAGCATATCCTCCATGACCTCTATGGTCCGCTCTATTTTACCATCAGTCTGGGGATGAAACGCTGTTCTCATGAATAACTGAGTCCCAAAAGCTTCCTGAAATCCCTTCCAAATCTGGGATGTGAAAAAAGCATCATGATCTGAAACAATCGTGGATGGGACTTTATGAAGTCGAACTATCTCCTACACGTAGAGGTGCCCCAAACTCTACACTGAACTCTGCTCTCATATGGCTAGGAAGTGGGCCGACATGGTGAGTTGATCAACGATCACCCAGATGGAATCGTGTCCCCTATATGTACGTGTTAAACCCATCACAAAGTCCATGGATATCCCATCCCACATCCACTCTAGCACCTCAAGGTGATGAGTCAAACCTACTGGCACCTGGTGCTCAGCCATTATTTACTGACATGTAAGGCACCAAGAGACAAACTATGTCACACCATTCTTCATTCCTGGCCACCAAAACTATCGTTGGAGGTCCTCATACATCTTTTCTATGCCTGGACGCACCGCCAAAGGGGATGTATGGAACTCCCTCAGATCCTCCTCCCGCGACTCCGCTAGTACTACAGTGCACCCTCTGAAAAGTAAAACATGCTCCCCACATTCTGAAAATCCATCAGCAGCATCACCTGTGGATATCTCAGCACGTAGAGTCTCACAGCTAGCATCCTCTCGCTATGCTTCCCTGGCATGATATTGGAGAAGAGGGGTAACAATCATTGACTTAAGGTAATCTCCCTCATCTCTATCCATGAAGGATAACTGTAAGGAGGCCAACTGCCTTGTCACCTCATCTAGCAAATACGAAGTGGATTTCCTATTGTGAGCATCTGCCACTACGTTCCCCTTCCCAGGAGTGTAAACAAACTCGAAGTCGTAATCCTGGAGGAACTCAATCCATAACCTCTATCTCTAATTCAGATGTTTCTGAGAAAAGATATATCTGAGACTCTTTTGATTAGAGTAGACGGTAAACCACTTTCCCATCAGGTAGTGCCGCCACATCTTCAAAGCCAAGACTACCACTGCCAACTCATGATCACTGGTAACGTAGTTCTGCTCGTGTGGGATCAACTGAATTGATCCATAGGCAATCACTACTTGACTCCGCATCAGGACACAACCAAGCCCGGTTCCGGATGCGTCACAGAACACTGCGTACTCGACACCCTCCTCTAGTAATCACATGATCGGGGAACTCGTCCGACTCTATCTCAACTGCTGGAAATCCTTCTGGCATCTCTCAGTCCACATGAAAGGATATCCCTTACATGTCCAAGGTGTCAGGGGTGCTGCAATCCTGTAGAAATAAAGGATGAATTTTTGACTGTAGCGTTCCAACCCAAGGAAACTCCACACATCCGTTACGCTCCTGGGTGGCTCCCATGCTAACACTACCTCCACCTTGGCTGGGTCCACTGCTACACCATCTGCTGAGATAACGTGTCCCAGAAAGTGGACCTCCTATAACCAGAACTGACACTTCGAGAGTTTCCCATACAACTGGTGCTCTTGAAGTGTGTCCAAAACCATCCTTAGGGGTCTCGCATGCTCCACTTATGCACAAGTCCATTCTATGCTGCCTAGGTCTCTCTTTCACTGAAAAAAGAGAACCTCACTCCATCCCTGAGGAGACACCGCACCCTTTTCCTAAAATAGTCAATCCGGGCATGAACTGTGGATAGACAATCCATACCAAGAATGACATTGTAAGGCCTCGACGCTGCCACTAAGAGGTTCCAACCGAAATTTTCGCCTCCATGGTTCAGGTCACACTGTCTACAGAGGTGTCTGATCTCCAAATCTTCTCCAGTCGGTGTTTCTAAGCATAAGGGTCAAGTCAACGGCTAAAATGGAATCTCAATGTCTCGAACAAGATATGCAGCTAGAAAGGAATAACTAGAACCTTTGTCTATCAATATGGCATCCAAAGTAGAAAATACTTAGATAGTACCTGTAATCATTCCGGGAGTACCTGGGTCATAAGCCTTCGAAGCCTACAGTTGTCCCTGCCTTTGTCCACCATCTCCCTAGGCCTAGGGTGGACCTCCTGGTGGTGGTGTTGGAGAAGGGTCAAATCACCTATAACCTCTAGCTATTATCCCAGCTCCTCTACCACGCCCGCCGCCCCATGGATCTGTCCACTCCACATGTTGCCTCTAACTCGGTGGTCCATCCACTGCTCCCATGTCAGTAGTACGACGGGTCGAAAAATCCCGAGTGAGATGTCCCCTGCCATCACATGAGTAGCATCGCCTCTCTAGAGGATGGATGGATGCAACATGTGAATCCTATATGGCAGATCCCTTATCCTGGTATCTCCTATAAAAACGTCTCCCATAACTGGGTCCCTGAAGTCGGCTCCCTGCTATCGAGGTCTCTACTCCAGATCGCCCACTACTAATATTTGCTTGTTGTCTCTGCGCTGCAAAGAAGCTCTTGACCACCAGAGCCCGCTCGAGCACCCCAGTATAAGTAGGAATGATCATAGGGTTGATTCTATCTCAGATATCTCTGTGCAAGCCCCACTCAAAAGTTTGAGCTCCGAAGTACTGATCTCTTACCATATCCATCAAGTATAGCGAGAGGACTATAAACCTCGATGAATAGTCATCCACCATTATTATAGAATCATTATAATATAAAATATATATTATAAAACAAATAAATGAGAAATGATAAGAGTTTATGAGTGATATAATAAAATAATCTTTTATTTAATAAGTTGAATTCTTTTCCTCATATTATGACTGTTTTTTGTAGTTATATTTATCATGTTATCGTATTAGTTATATTACGAAAAAATTGAAAAATATAAATATCCATATTTTATTTTATATAAAAAATATAATATATATTAATTAAATATATTTTCATTACCATCATTTTATTTGGGTCATGTTATAGGTTATACGTTGTTTATGGATGTGGTATTCCACACATAACAAAAGTCACAATTTCCTTTCATGAATTATTGGGAGAATGATATAAAATTCATAAAAATTAATTATATATAAATTTAAAGATAATAATTATTTAAATTTTACTTTATTATTATTTCTATATTTTGAATAGGGTACATAAATATGGGAACAAATCATGGGTACTGGATAATACACATTTTGAGAATGTGAACCGTATCATGGAGGACATCATAGAAACTTTTGGATTTGATGATTCATGTTGGGCCAATAAGTTTCCAAACACTAAAATGAATATATTTATTAAAATTTATGACTGATTCATGAAGCATTCTATTTATTTTTTGTGTTAATGTGCATAGATGTGGCCTCCTTTTATTATTTAAAAGTTGTTCTTTTCTATTGAAATGAATGTTTGATGAGTTTAAAAGATAATATAATTTAGAGATTAGAATTTTACGTTTATAATGGTTATATATACATATACGTATACTTTTTAACATTATTATAGGTACTCGATAGGGTATATCATTAATTCTATTTTTCTAAAATTTGAGCAACATATTGTCACTGTGATTTACCTTAATGAATGTTTTTATTATATTTGCGATAAAAATTACTCTATGACTAAAATTATAGGACAAAACATCATAATTTTTTTGGATACTATAATTTTGAAATTTTAATATATTTAATCTAATTCATTTTCCATATATGATATTATTATTTTTCTGATTAAAACCTTATATATAAAAATATTTCTCATTTAAACTAATGTATTCTTACACGTTAAGTGTTTTATTTCATTTTTCTATTAAATTACATGATATATTATTGTTAAACAATTTGTATAAATTTATAAAATTCATATTAGTATCATAAAGATGATAAAATATAATTTATCAAAAACCGTACACAACATTTATAATGTCCATTCTTTTAAAATTTCCTTTATATAATTCCTCTAATAACTAATATTATACTCAATAAATATTTTTTAATCCTAAAAATAAAAATTATCTCATAAGATATGTTTTATATTATTATTCTATATAGTAATATCGTTTTATCACAATATACTTCTAAATTTCAGAGAAATGCAATTTTACCATTAACATTTATTATCGAAAAAATACGATAAAAATTAAATTTCTATGCCTAACAATAGTTTGATTTTATTATATTCCATGTAATAACTATTTAAAAAATATTAATTTATTTAATCATATTTATTATTAAAATATTTCATTTATAATCATTAATAATTAGTGTAACATTTTATTAGGATAATGATACTCAACATATAGAAATAGTTCTTTAAAAAATACACACTTTTAATAATATTTAAATAATATTTTTATAAATAATTATTTATATACTTATGATTTTATTTTATCAATAAATATGAATTAAAATATTTATAGGAATATTATAAATCCAAGAACTCGTGATTTAAAAATAATTAAATTTACTTGTAAAAGATATTTTTATAATTTTACATTTTACCCCAATATAATTTTTTTGAATATCCATTATAATTTATGCATTGTATTATTTGATTTGTTTCTAAAAGATTATAATTCTTAATAGATAAATTTATATTTAAAAATATATTTTTTAATTACTATACTTGTAATGAGTCATATTCCCCTTAAAAAATTCCCTATAATAATCATTTCATGTTATAAATTTATTATTTTCATAGTTGTTAAATCATAGATCTCTTTTATTAAATTCTTAATTGGTAATTTTCAATGTTCATTCTCATTTAATTAGTCCATTACAATTTATTAGTTCCACCCATGAGTAATGTTTATTCTATGGATAATATATTTTAATGATAACATATTTTACAATTTATTATTGAATTTACATTAATTCACATTAAAAAGAAAATAATAAAATATATTTAATAAAACACTATGGAATATAATATATGTTTTCATGTACATATTTTATATTATTTCACTATAAACTAGAAATTTTTTTTATGAATAAAAAAATTTATAAATTTTCTTCTACTCATAGTTTATTCATTTGGAATAACAGAATTATAATGTGGATGAATTAATGACTTCTAGTTTTGTGAGATAAAAATTAACAATAAAAGTTTTTTATAGATTTGTAAATGATTTTGTAGACAAAATAATAATTTTAATATATTTATATATTGGTAGCTATGTACATAATTAATATTTTTATGCGGATGTGATGTTTCCCTTCCAATAAAAGGCACCTCTTTCCATATATGTTTTAGAATATATCTTTGTCATTTCTCACCATTATATAGCTTGTTAAAGTGATAAATTAATGTTTAGTATGATATATAGTTTTTATCATATTTAGAGTCCCAATGTTGTAGTTTGTTTGTTAAATAGTATAATAATAGTGGTTTTATGATTAAATTTTTTATAAGAAGTAGTTGGAAATATATTAATTGATAATATAATTTTATTATATAAAAATTACATATGAAATATATTGTAAATTATATTTATAAATCAGATGGATCATTTAATCAATACAAGATATATATAATATTTTGTTGAAAGATATTGGAATAATAATTTCATTGTAGCTCATCATTATAAGTTATGATTCATATATAACGTGGATTGTATATCAATAAAACAATGTATTCCTTATATGTGGTGATATTTCATGTACAAGAAAATTTTATAATATTAATATAACTTCTTAGTATATAAATATTAGGATTATATTTCTATATAAATTTATAATAATTTCATTTCTGTGATGTAATTGTAAAATATTTGGATATTCTACAAATACCAAGGCATATGTATTAGAGGAATGAATTGATGGATATACCATTATTGAAGATTGTATTGTATATATTATAGATTCTAATGTTTTTGATATAATATGGGGAAACATAAATCTATGAGACCACTACAAAATTAAGATTACTTCATATTGCATTTATTTTGATAAACATATGGGGTAATAAGTGTTCAATATTACTGGTGAGTTTGTTGGGAGGATTGATGTGTTCGTGGGGGACATTATTTTTATAAAATTTGAATTCCTATTGAATCAAATATTCTATGTTTTTTAGGAGTTAATTCTTATGAAATATTTTAATACACAAAAAACGATAATATTTATTGGAAATATAGAAAGGGGATATTTCATACATGAGTTTACTATGAGGAATGTATAATGTTTGGTTTATCATAATTATTTCATGGATATTTAGAACTATATATCGTGTAATTTTAAATAATCATATAGAACCCAATAATAATTTTTGTTTTGGATAATTACATTTAGTTTGACCATTGAGATAATTGTCAAATATAATGCAAAGGAAAATCAATTTACCGTGAATGTTTTATTCATGGATATTACTTAGATATGATTATTATTGTGGTAAAAAAGAGATATATGTTAGTTAAATTTCATTAAAATAAAAGTTCCATTGTTTTCATATAAATATTCATAATGATAATATCATTTATCATGTGTTTCTAATACACATACATTTCATGATAACAGGTGAAATAACTATTTTCATATAGTAATTTGGGTAATTACCAATATTATTATTCATTATTTCATATATTCTAATGGACGCTAAGAAAATATGTCAATATAGAGATAAAACTCAATCAATTTTATCTATAGAATTAAACATATTAAAAAAACTATTTGTATAGACAACAAATTACCACTCTAACCCCAACATCCGGGTCGTAGCTGTGTGGAATTTTTTATTAATCATTGAAAAACTGTATATTAACATTAAGAGAATAGATACATTATAGATAATTATGTACAATTGAAATTCAAACTAATATTTTAAAACACATAATGTGTAACTGTTTGTCAAATTTTTATCCATATATCATACATAGGAATCATCACAATTTTATACAGAAATAGTGAATGAAAATAAATGGTAGGTTTTAGTGGCATAAAAAATGGAAGTGTATCTCATAATATAATGTAACATAAATACAATTTATGGAATTAATATACAAGTAATTCTATTAAAATAATTACATGAACATAATGTATCCATCTATCAGTTAATGTTCAAAATAATAATGTATTTGATAATAAGAAAAAAAATAGTGATTGAACAAACTATTTTGAACATCATGACAATACCATTAATGAATCATTAAATGTATTCATAAGTATATGGATAGATACACACTGGGAAAAGAAAACATAATAATATCCTTAGATCATCGGATTCAATATGGGTATAATTGAATATGGGTCCCTCGGAAAACATTATAAGACTAATGCATTAATCATATAAAAGTATTGAATAAATAATATTTTTTGAAATATTCATTGAATAAATTGGTTAATAATTATTAATAAGATATAAAAAATCATTATTGAAATAATAAGTAAATTAATTCAGTATCCTCAAATAAAAAAACATGGAATATATCTATAGGTTTACACATTCATTTTAGATCTTGCAATATAATGTAATAACTCCATATCAAGTGATATTTGTATTATTATATATATTTTTTATAAAATCATAAAAATTTTGTAGATTTTATATGGAAAATAAATGAAATTACACACATGAAATTAGTGAAAAACATTAATTAAATTGATATGGATAGAGATATATAGAGAATAAAATCAAAATAAAACACAGTTAATGAAAAAAATACAGTAATATAAATCTAGTTTAATAAGAATAAATCTGTAATTTAGTAATTGTAATTGTATATATAATATAATAAAATAATTTAAGATATTTATATTTCCCAATAACTAGTCAAAATCATAATATTTTATGTAATGATATTTTTCCTAGAAAATTATACATGTTTACTAATAAATTTTAATATAATAAATGATAAAATTATTTTTTGTAAACTATAGCTTTATATACGTCGTCTTCATGTGAGGAATCATTAATTCTCATAGTGAATCATTTTCTAAAATGATATATAATACACTATGAAAATAATATATTAAAAATACTCTTATAACTCATTATTAAGGTCAAAAATACATATTTACAAATTAATAGTATCAAGTCCCTTATTAAAATACTTAAAACAATGACATAAATATTGAATTTAATAAAAAAAAATTTTAAAAGAAGGAAAAATAAAATTGAGATCATACAAAGAGTTTTTAAATTATTGATCAAGTCTAAAACAAATTTATTATAATCATTTTTTTAATGATGTTATTTGAGTAATGGAATCCAATGAAATCCTTGGACCTAATTTTTTTCTCTTGTCACTAATAAACCTTTATTTTATTGTTAAGAACAATAGTTATGTAAATTATTAGGTGATCCAAAAATAAATGTTCCAACATATCACTCAATGTCAATTTATTTACTTTAATGATTAAATTAGTTATATAAAGATATTAAATAAAATCAGTGAATAAATGAAAAAACAATCATGTCCAATGAATGCATAATGGATATAGATGATTGTGCCCATGATGAAACTCAACATGAATATTTATTAAAATGCAATTAAATCAATGACTTAGTCCCCAATCAATATAAAAATTGAACTAATACATTCTCACATATATGATTTTACAATGTGGAATGTGTTAATGAATTTTAGTCCTGGATGATGATCCTAGAAACCACAAACTAAATATAACTTATTACCTTCCTATAACAAGTAATGTCTTCAATAATAGATCATCCAATATCATGTAATTTTTTTCATGTATTTTATGGTGACTCACATTGATATGTAATTATGACCACTCATTATATATATTTATATCCTAATATATAAATATATATATTTATATTTATATCCTAATATATAAAAATATATATATATACTGCTTTTTATCATTTTACAAATCCTAAATGATATCATTTAATAACTGAGTTAAATACAACTAATTTCGATCTGAAAATATAAATAGAAGGATCAATAATAAATTGGGAATTTTTTAACCGTTAAAATATGTAATATATCTATAAATAGCTTATTAGTGTTCAAAGACATTATGTTGTTACGTATTTCAAAGTAAATTCTATTACCTGAAATGAATATCTTAAATTCAAAATGGAAAAAATCCAATTAAGGTTTTTTCTTTACATTTAGAGGGGTAGGTGTTGAATTTGGGATTAATTTTCATTTTGTATTTTCAATTATTATGAAATAATTTTACCTCATGATAATGAGTTATAACATTAATGAAATCAAAATCAGAAGAACATCTATACGTTCACCAAAAATTTACATATTTGAATACATAATATGAGAAGATTGTTCCTTTCACATTTGGAAATAATCCCTTACCATAAAATCAAATATAAATAATTGTATATAGTCTGGACAAGATTTTATTATCTGTACACTTGTGTTTAAAAATTATAAGAAAATCAGTGCACAGAAATTCTATATATATGAAGATGTAATAAAGAGGTCATAATATCTTTTTGAAAACTTCACTGATAGGTTCCAACCATTTCCACTATATTTCTTTTACAAACATCACCATTTATATTTTTGTTAGATAATAATTTCTCTATTTATTTTTTTCGTTTAGTATAACGGGTTTTTTTCAAACATTCCATCTAAAAACATCATATGTAATGCAAATTTGGGGCCTTTTAAAATTTTTCTAGAACATTAATATGAGTGTTTTTTCGAATAATTAATACTGAAAATATTACATGTTGTTTACATTTGAATGTTTATTAATGAAAAATATATATTTGTTAATATATTTTTCATCATCTTCTTCATCAACCATGAGATTCCTGGGTTATAAAGATCCCTACCCAAAACATTTATTGGTAGATGTTCATCCAATTACACTATGAAACAAATTCTATAGAACATTAGATTTTTATGATCTCATAAACTATAAAAATGTAATTTTTAATTTAATTAAATTTATATATGTTCTTGTATAAGAAAAATGAGAGAATTACAATTAATTTTATCGCTAGATAAATAGATCTTCAAAACTATGACACACATTTTTAATTTAAATCATTTTAGAAAATATATATCCCACTCTAACGAATATTGGATTATTTAGAGAATTCACAAAAATAGAATATTTCATAAAGCTTATCATGTATCGTCATTTTCACATTTTATTTTTTGAATATTAGAATTCTAAATCATCATCATTACTTTATTTATCATTATGAAAAATATATAAACAACCTTAAACCATCAAAAAAATATATGTCTGTTATTGTTTTAGTAGAAAATCTTTGTAGAAAAGCATTCATCATAAGAATATCTGTCAAATTATAACATAAAATTTTTATTCAAAACATTAAATAAAAAATCTTTCTTTTAAACTATCAATGTATTTTTTCATTTATTTTTCCTACATATGATAACATACATTATAAAAAACATTTAGTTGTTTTTATATTCCAACCTAAGTCCACTAATATATATAATAGAATGTTAATTTGATCAACTGGTAGTATTTATATATTATCAATGTCATTTATACTTATTTGATGTAGGTGGAAATTTTTTTTTTCAAAGAACTTTTTTCAGATGATTTTTCTTGGTTGGGATCCACAAAATCACATTGCACATCCTAATTATAAGAATAAGATAAATAAAAAACCATAAAAATTTATTAGGATTGACTTATAATTAAAACAATATAAAAAACATCATCAAATTGATTCTTTTATATACATTTTGTATATAATTTATATACAGGAACTTTATTCAAATATATCATTAATTTTTCCTCTTTAGAAACCCCATTTTTAATTTAGTTACCTTCCTTTTCCCAATAAAATTAAATAATTTAAATTAAAAAATTCATAAATAAATGGATTACGAACAACATAAAAATTAATAAAATAGATAAATTTTAATTCATCATAAAAATTGTATGATTATTAAACCACATTCCTCATAAAAGACTCTCTATAATTCTACAAGTTTATTGAATTTCAATGAACATTTAAATTGAATCATATTACAACCAAAAATAATAATCTTCTATCAAATAAAAAATTGGATCATAATATTTTTCAGAAATAATAATGCTAATGTATTTTATGAATAGAAAAACATAACCATGTCTTCATTCCCCACACATTGATTGTCTGAACAATTCAAAAATAAACATAAATTCCGAAGTCATCAATTGATGTACATCAATATAAAAATAGCTTCCAATATTTTTTCACCTCTTGAAACATTTTAATATTGAATGGACAAGGTTATCAAAATAAATTATGATCCCCTTCATCTTATTTCAAATAATCCTTATCACCAATGTTAGAATCATTAACAATGTGAATATATTTTTTTCATATGTAAAAAATTACAATTCATCCAAAAATATAGATCTGTTATGATGCTTAAAAACACATTCAACAAAAACAGACCTAAAATACCACCCTTTTAATTTCCTTTCAACCATGAATCACAAATCACTAAAACTTCATAACTAAATTTGACTATTAATTTTCTAATGACACTAATCCTATGTTTGGAAACACAATTCTTAAGAAGGGAATTATTGAATTGAAACCCATGTTTTCATAAAATTGTGTCTTAAGAAACATTTTTAAACACATATCTTTAAACATTGAAATACCCATCATTTTTAGATTTTTATATATTGAAAAATATTTCTATAATATATTTCAAAGAAATTTAAAAACGTTCAAATATACTGAGATCATTACTTTCCCCTTTTAAAAAATTCCCAT
The DNA here is from genome assembly GCA_963277665.1 of Viscum album. Lineage (NCBI taxonomy): Eukaryota > Viridiplantae > Streptophyta > Magnoliopsida > Santalales > Viscaceae > Viscum > Viscum album. The sequence continues at coordinate 1,390,384,612 of OY728119.1, forward strand.
AATTATATGATATAATTAAAATATTAAGCACATACTAAGGGATATATTTATCTGAAAATTTATTTTTCACCCCTTTAATGACACAATCAAAAGACAATATGAATAAGTATATATAATTTTATTCCTTGACATTGAGGAGAGGGAGGTTGTACACCCATATTCAACCTATGTTTTTAAAATTATTCCTTTTATATTGGGTTTCATTATATATCACAAGCAAGATCCATTATAGAAACATATTATTGATTCAGTTCATTTTACTTCTCATTGAATTTAATGAAGGGATAATTTATATAAATATATAATGAATGATAATTTTTCATTAAATTTTTATTTATATTTATAGAATATTAATCATAAAAACCAAATAGTAGGGGTAACATATCTTTCAAAAAATATACTAATTGAGAGTTCTTCCACCTAATATGTATAGCAGCTTGACTGGAAGTAACTTACAAATCATCAACTATACTAAGAGTTAAAAAATTATTATTCTATATATTTTTACTCACACAAAATTTACATAAAATTAAAATCCACTAGAGGTATATATTTTACCATCAAAACTACTTTCCTAATCATATTATAAATAACCGAAAAATCAATTTTTATTATGCTATCATATATTGTACTCAAATATGATGTTCCACTTATATGTCAATAATTTTTTTTTCCCTCCTAAAAATGAGATTCTATTGAATAAATTGAAATATTTCACAAATATTAACAATATATAATATATTTGGTCATTATTTAATCAAATATATATAACATTTAACTATATTTCTAAATTACTTATGATCAAGTTATATAAATTATATTTTGTTCGAAAGAATGTGTCCCATTAAAATTGGTGTAGAATCAATTTTTGAATCTACCATTACCAAATTTGGTATATTATTTTTATCTTACATTTCATGAGACATTAAAATATACATCATATTTTATAATATTTATAACCAATGGGAGAATAGTTTATTACCATTAATGGAAATTTAAATTAAATTTTTCATCTCCAAAGAAAAAAATGCAATGGTTCTTCACCATTCCCTATAATGAATAAAAAATCCATATAAAAAACTAATTCAATAAAAAACTCATAATATTAATTGATAAATATATTTCTATCATATATTCCATTCATGAATTCATTTTATTTAAGGAGGTGTCCAATTTCCAATAATTTGGAATTAGAGAATTCATAAAACCATATACATTCTTCTTCAACGGACACATAAAACATTGATCATTCCAAAACACAATAAAAAAAAATTCAATGAAGACTTATTAGTTAAGTTCTTAATTAATAAAAGATGACATTACATCCATATAAAATATTTTATAACCTTATTCTATAGCAGTAACGTAAAATATTTTGATATTTTATTATATTTCATTTACAATTATTGTCCCATCAAAATTTGAATCCTTGATTTTTTAGTAACATTTACAAAATAGTCATCCTTTGTTTCTAAACACATCACCACACCCATTAAACATGTTTTTAGACACACACATTATACCAATTGTTTGTTATTATTTTGTTTTTAAAAAATATTCCATGTATAATTATTATCAATCTGATCTAACACATCATTTAATGATTCATTCCACACATTATTCTCATGAAAAATTCAAATAAATGTAGTTCATAATTTTAGTATAATTATATATGTGAAACTAATTTATATATTCTTCTCCTTTAAAAATGTTTTGGTTGATGACTGAGTAAAATTTTTAAATTCAATATATTTTATTTAAATAGGAAGAGATGTGTGACTTTGTTCCTCGCCACTAAAAATAACTATGTTAGATTAATCATTTTGAAAAACAATGTTTTATTCATCAACACTAACCTACTTATCTTCCTTATATTATATATCAAAATATTATTGAAATTATTTCTTATCATATTTTAAAGAACAATTAAATTAAAAAATAAAGATTCATTTTTATTTTATTATTATAACTTCTATATCCTATAAAATTGGTACGGTATCCATGAAATATTACATCAACAACTATTTGGTCAAATTATCCATTATTTACACCATATATAATTATAATATAGAGAATTTTAAAAACCATTAATTATTTTAAAAAAGTATTTTCAATAACATATATTTTTTATGACATGATATCTATCTTATGCCTATAGAAATATTAATTCTTATGGTATGTTATCATATTGAAATGATGCCACCAATAGTAGTGAAGAATATCATGTCTAATAAATATTTTTCATTCCCACTCCATCAAAAAAAATCCTTTATAAGTACTATTATATTTATGAATATATGGTTTACTAAAATTGTGATTAATATCATGTTTATTATATAATATTCATGAAATTTAATTTCAATCTTTATTCCATTATTTATTTGTATCATAATTATTGAATATCCTTATTATATATCTATAACACACATGAAATTGATATACCTTATATGTTCCATAAAATTATGATTTAATAACATAATACATATAACGTGAGTAGTTTTGTATATTAAATAAATAATGCACTCATATCTATGTATTTTTTTTAACTTATTGGCCAAAAAATATCACAATTTATTAGCACGTTCTTACAACTTGAACGAATTTAAACATTCATATATACAGAGTTTTTATTCTTCTCATTTTTGGAAATAAGAAATAACTAATCACTTCTTCAGTTCAGTTTAATGTTATTTGTAATATTACCTCTATTTTATGTATTCTAATATTACTCTAACACATATTTCATATAATTGTTTACTGCAACTATTTTTCATAAATCATAATCATATAACCATAAATTCTTATACTAAAAACATGAATCATTTTCTATTTTAGTCAATGAATTTTTTTAAATACAATTCCATTTACATTCTACATGTAAAAAAAATATTTTTTAAATTTGTTTTACCTTAAGTGAAATGTTTTTTCATACAAAGTTAGTTCAATTTTAGACTATAAACAACTATTGATCTTTTGAATTTCAATTTTTCTTCCTTAATGATTGATGATTTGAAATATTTGATTCTGAGTGACTCATCATTTCAAAAAGTCACTTTACATTCTTTAAAAAATATCAAATTCATTAACAAATTTAAATATACTACTATATTTGAAGACAACCCACTATCTATAGTCAATATTCTATCAATTTTTGTATCATATGATGTAGTTTCAATGATATGGTTTTTTATTTCATTGTTTATTTATCATATATATCTTCTAATAAATATATATAAAAGTTTCCTATGTTATCCATTTAGTAATAAAACCTTTTTAATGGTTTCTAGTTTATGCATAAATTCCACAAATAGTTTCAAAAGATACAAATATTGTACCAATTTTAAACCTACATTATATTTTTCTCCCCTTTTAGTAGGATCATTCCCCTAAAAATATACTTCTAGTTTATTATAATATTATTATAATATAATTGATTAAAAACACATAATTTTTGTATATAAAAATCAACCGAAATACATTTAGTTACCATATGTTGTAAATTATCCCATATAACAATGGAAATATCATGATTTGTAAACTAATTTAACATCAATATTCTATCATTCCATATTTGAACTATGTTTTAACAGAAAAATTAATTTTTTATCTAAAATAATATTCTTTAACTATGATTTCTTCTAAGAATTAACAAAGTCACTACAAGTAGATAATTCTGGTTTAGTCAACAAATGATTGGAAACATCAATTTTTTATTGATTTCTGTTACATATTTTGTTTAATATTATTTATTATTCTATAAAAAATATTCTTTCCTATCAACAAATGACGAAAATTTTGTTGATTGTGTTTATGTTTTCATATTTATGAACATTTACTAAATTCCATTTCATAGTTTTAGAAATTTCTAGTTCCATTCTATGCCTTAAAATAATTTTATATTTGAACTCTTCCACTATTACACTTATTTTTCCCTCGAGCATGAATTTGAAGTTTTTTTATCATTAAATAACATATTCATATTATAAATATATTTTAACAATATGGTTTTCTATTTCTAAAAATAATTTTAATCATTTTCATGGTCTCTCATTTTTTATTTCTTCCCTATCAATTGTTTAACTCATTCATTGATACTATTCCAAATATCATTAGATAAAAAATTTCTAATGACATTATTTATTTTTGAGACTAATGCTTTTATCCATAGTTATTTATTCAACCCTAGAATTTCTAATTATATTTTTAATCATTATTATTGGTAACATTTTTATATTCTCCTTTAATGTTATCACCTTTATTTATTTTAAAAAAAGCATATACTATTTTATTTAGAGAACTATTCATCAATTCTCTTGGAATAAGAGTTGTATTTTTAAGATTTATTCTTAATGGTTCTTGTGGAAATTACATCACCACCACCCCATTCACTATATTTTAATTTTTCATAAGTAATTTAATAATGTGTTAAGAATACATCTACCTTAATATAAATTAATGTGTAAATTAAATTTTCATACTTTGTAATTTTTTTATTTACATTTTCAAAAACATGAATGTAAATTCATTTAAAAATTAAGTTACCTATTCATTGGGGCTAAAATGAAAAAAATATATCTTTTAGAAATTTAGTATATTTTCCGATCATAGAATCATTGATATAATTTTCCTACTCATCAATCTCATTATTTTTCATAACATTATCTCTTGTATGATTTATGTAATGTGTTTTTTGTGTAGATCATCAAATGATTGTGTTTCATGATCTATATCTTACGAATATGAAAAATTTTCAAAAAAATAAGAATATTTTTTTTCTCTTTTAAATAACATTTTAATCCTCTAGCAACATACTATGACATCTTATGGTGCTAATAACCTAATTGACCCTTTTAAAGAAGTCATAAACTAGTCAATAATAACACATTTGAATATCTTCATACACCAGCCTCCAAATTAGAATCAGTTCTTTATTAATAATTATATTTCCTTCATTGATGTTCTTTATCGTTTCGATAATTCTTTTTGTTTTTCATGTTTAATTAAATAAAAGATGCTAAATTTCACAGTGTATGAAAATTATAGTAATTCTATTTTGCACATTAGCCTCTAGTATTTTATTATCATCCACTCATATATAAACATTCACTACAAAAGGAAGGAAACAATATATCACAAAGATGAGAAGTTAATATCCATGATACATAAGATATGGAAACATTTTACATTTATATATTTTTTCTTTTTTCCATAAAATCAGGAATCATTATACTATTAACATAATAATAAGAATTCATATTTTTTCTATATTATACAATCTTCAACGAAGCTTAAATTATGGGATCCTTCAACCTGATACCAATTGAACGGACCAAGAAGGCTCAGTGACATCAGTGAGACAGGATGTGTTGAATCAATGATCAATTTTTCTATTATTGTTTACATTCATATGAAATATGATTTATCTACTATTAAAGTGTTATAACATTTTTATAAAACAGAATGTTATAACCATAAGAACAAATGAATTTACATGGTACACTACTAAAAAAACAGTACCTTGTCATAATCATGGAATGAAAATAACAAATACCACATTTTCAATGTCCATTACACTAATAATTCATAATATCTCTCTTAGTAGAAATTCCAAATTACCAAGATTTTATATTTTTTCTAAATGTCCATTAGACTAATAATTCATTATATGAAAATTTTTATGAATTGTTTTGTGATTAGACTCCATCCAATCTCTTTCGCAAGTATAATTCTAAAAATATTTAACCATTAACTAAAAAAATACTTATATATCTCAAAAAGTGGTTTTTTCTAATTCCCTTTTAATAAAAATATCATCAATAAATCATAAAATCTGTATTCCAATATACACTGTTTAATACGTTTGTATACTAGAGTTCATCTAAAGACCATATTAATTTCTCTTTTTGAGCCTCCACCATTCTTACATCAGTGAAATTCTTCTACCTAAAACTCATACCATATGTGCATCCCATTATTTTTAATACCACAACATATAAAAATTAGAAACATCAATGAAATCACAATATTTATAATATATGGAAACTTTATAAATGCACAAAACATTGTAAACATATTTCCCCAAAAAATATCATTTTCAATTTTTATTTCCATTAAATTACTCAAAACATTAAAATGATGACATTATAAAATATAATACATTTCTCACCATATATAATATATTCTAACATCATAAATTTTTTAATAAATAATTATATGGGAAAAATTTAGGTTTATAGAAGCACTTCCAGAGTTTTATTGTCTAAAAATTGATTATATGAATGATTTTAGGGTAACATTTTATCACAAAAACATCATTAGATAGAATTTAGTATAGAAAATAATCATATATTTTTATATAGCCAAAAACATTTTTATGTATGATGGAATTTTATAGAGACACTTTTTCATAATGTTATTACAACATTACTTTATTCAGAATGGACCCAAGGCCATCAAAATTATTCTTATTTTCATTATCCACCCATCAAGTGGTATGGTGGACACTTTACAATGCCCGAAGGCTTAGAAAAAATTACACGACCCTTTGGTCTTTGAGGGAATCACTCAAACAAACAACATGGAATATCTTATCCCATGCATATGTCATAATTTTGACACTCCACCTTCATAGGTCGGGTATGCTAGTTGTCCTATGAAAAGATTCATAGGCCCCATACCGATGGAAAAGTCATACCCTATCATTCTTCTAATTCTGGTTAGCTCTGATCTACTTAATGTGCGTTCCCTAAATCCTCATCTCATTCTTTATCCCTTGTAGTCAGATTGGTACATCTGCATTCATGTGGCTTGAAGTCCTTTGGGTGGCCCTAAGGGCTTATGGTGGCCCAAAGGCCTTGAGAATCAACTAGCCCAATGACCTTTGGTGGCCTGAAACCCTTGCAAGACCGATGGACCAAACAGGTGGCCCAAAGGGCACAATGGTAGAATATTTCTTATTGCTACTATATCAAACACTAACTACTACAATACTACTACATTCCTTCTATAGGGATGCTACAATTCTACTACAGAACCCCTAAATACATCTCCACCTAGATTTGATATCAGGTCTCTTGGATGCACCTATCGATACCTGACCAACTGGGCTGAGGCTCATTTTCACAACATCATTTTAATAATAAACAACATTGTGGAATTACAAATCCTTTATCCAAAGGTTTACTGTCTTGGGAAAATTTAAAACATACATAACATGTAGAAATAATATTTTTTTAATAACATCATATTATGTTTTTAAAGATCATTTTATACTTTTTACATGTTTTAAATTTTGGATATACATCAATGTAATTGGTGAGCTAAAATCCGAATAAGAGGATCCATTAGGATATGAATCAATATAACATGGGTGATAAAAAGAAGAATCATAATAAGATAATCATATAATCATTACCACAATAATTATAGGTAAAATTAGATAAATTCCATTAAATCCGATAATCATAAAAATAAAACAAAATTTCATAGTGGTCAAATACCACATGTTTTTTTGAACAATGATACCATCATTTTCATTGATAACATATGTTAATTTTCATAATATCATCATTATGAACAAGGATAGAAACATTTCCATTAATGATTCAAAATATAACATGAGGTAAATCACACTCGCTAATATATTGGAGGGATATATAATTCTAGTCCCACCCATCACTTCATAACATTTACGTAACAATGAATGAAAAACATAACTTATAACATTAATAGTAATAAAATAACACATAATAATCAATGGGTTTTATAAAAACTACACAAATCATATATTCATCAATAAAAATTTGTGTATCCAAAATTAAATATGAAAAGAAACATGTTATAAGAATATTCAATCATTAGTGACATTGAACCCATATCAATAAGAGTCAAGATATGTTTCAGAATGAAGAGTTATTTTAGAAAATCTATTTTTCATAAAAAAATGATTTAGAAAATGGTATATCCTTGAAATGAAATGGATGGAAAAATTAAATTATATATATGGTACTATAAATGAAAATAAATATTAAAATCTGAAATGAAAATGGTATAACCCAAAGGAACAGAGTTGCGTTGGAGAATTCCTTTACCTTTTGTGTGTTTTTGTTTTGTACATGCACTTAATATCCTGTATAATAAAATTGGATTAATTAATTAGTAAATAATTATCCTATTATTGATTCTCCAATTTATTATAATTTAGTTTAGTTTATTTATGTACTTTTTAATGATTAGTAGAGTTCAATTTTGTTGTTTTGAGAGTGGTTGTTTCATGGTTTATATTACTATACATTAGTTATAATTTTTGGACTAATTTTCAAATGGAAGTAAAACTAAATAAATTAAATGAAATGGTAAAAATATATTTCAATAAATTTACATATTCCCATTTATATTTTTTATATATATAAATGATTCATTGGATAAATCATTAATCAAAATGATTAATTTTTTATAGCCATTTTTATGACCATCGTGAACTAATAATATTTTATTTTATATTATAGAAATATGTGAGGAAAATCCTATTTATTAAAATGAAAATAATAACAGGTAAGAAAAAATGAATGGGGTCAGACTAGACAAACTGACCTCATTCAATGATAGAAAAATATTAGGGAAATCATTAATAAATTCATAGAGGATTACAATCATCATTATCCCAATCAGATTCATCCTCCAAAGGGACAAAATAATTACCAAAAAAATTTCTCCAACATAAAATGGATCCATTCATCAAGGTGTGCCTTAGATTTGAGTATACCTTCTTTGTTCATGACTTCATCATAGGGTCAATGAGAATCCTTCATTTTCAACTACCTTTCCTTTTTAACAGCCTCCTACTATGGGATTTATTTGGAATGAATCATTCTTTGTGTCAGTACATTTTACCCCAAAATTCATTTTTCTTTACTACATGTTATGTTCCTATTTTATTTTCATTCTTACATCCGTAGATTTACTAGAATCCATTTATATAATAGTATTAAATGACTCATTCATTTCTAGAGTCCCAGTATCAGGTGTCTCAATAGATTCAATCTCTCCACCTTGAATAGGGCTTCACATTAAATTGGTATTGAGTATGTGATCTTCTTGAATGGTACATCCAATAAATAGGGTTGTAGGCCCATCGAGGTTAACAAATCCACATAGCACCATAACATGGGATAAACGCTCAATCTAGTTAATAGATTTCACATTCACAAATAGGATAGATGAACTTCTAGCTATAGGTATAATTTCCCCAACCATTTGGTCATTAGATTCCTACAACTCCTCAGCAAGGTAGTGATCCTCAAGCTCATCGAACTAGACAAGATACTCCTACCTAGTTAGTTTAGGACAATTTCCTTCAATGGATCTACCTACTAGAGGTATTTCTCCATATTTTCACTTTCTTTTATTAATATTCTTATATATTCTCCGATTATGACTCTATGTAGATAAAAATAGCAAATAAAATTTTGAATAAAATTCTTCTTTCGATGTCCAATATATTTACAATCTATAAACAATGAGTTAGTATTTCATACTAAATAGAAAATTAATATAATCCTATATTGTTGAAAGTATAACATGTTCGACCAAATAAAAATAACAGTCAATTTCTACTAAAATTCAAACAACGTATCCATGATAGGCCATTTCTGTGGCTATGTATACATTCATGGGTACACCCAAACCCAAAGTAATACTAATCAATATGAGAGGATGCTAAAATATCTAGTTTAATCCACGAATTTTAATATATATATGTTCTTTACTGTTTTTGAGAGAAAAAGGGATGAAACAGACATCCCATACTTTAATTGTATTCATGCCCAGTTTCAAGAAGATATAGAGAAATACCAATACCCTTTGTTTTAGTCCCTCAATAATGAAATAATATGAAAACATATTTTCCTAATAGGAATACATCTGTATACTAAGAATCCCCAGACTATAGAGACTCCAGACGATAGTTCATTCAACCTCAAAATCATATCCAAGACTGGAAAATTGAAATGAGCAGGTACCAAATTGTTGAAATTATTATCCCTATCCGCAATAGCATTCTCATTTACATTGACATGTAAAATATTACCTTTCTGGAAGAATCATTTGCGACTGAAATCCATCAATGATGAACAATAAATATTATCACCATCATCCTTCGCTATCCTCCCACAAGCATCCAACATTGATGGTGCAACTTATTGACGTAAGAGATTTGGAAATCCCCCAGTAAGTATATATAAGAACAAATCGATAGGAAAATCCATGCTCAAGGAAAATCCTAGGAACCTCCATCATTTCAATGACTTCTCCTAAACCTGCATTCCATCCTAAATTTTTTTAATATTATGTGTATATATAACTTATATAAAAAGATACATTTTATATTAATTATATTCTATGTATTTATGCCCAACAGCATTACAAGGTATATGTGGGACATCACCCACAACCTAGAACCTTTATGCCCCTCCCCATCTATAGGCCCTAGTGGAATGGAACCATGTGTTATTAAGCCAGTTCATCAAGGGGGATAGGGGCCCCTGTGAGGTTATAATAACAAATTGTGTCTGTTTTCTTGCACGAATAGGCACCCAGAAACTCTGGGTTAAGACACCACCACACACAACCAACTCACTCATGGACCATTGGAAAAGAGTACATTGGGTTTTTAAAATAAACAGGGTTACATGTTATTGGTGGGTCATAACCCACCACCAAACACTTTTATGTACCTCCCCATCTAAAGGCCCATGTGTAATGACACCATGGGCTTTCAGGCTAGTTCTACTGGGGGTAGAGGGGCCCATGTTAATAAAAAGTACACTGGGTTTTTAGGCCCAAGTGGGTTATAAGGTATATATGTTATAATATTTATAATAAATTATTATTTAACCATAATAATTATTTTTTTATTCCAATCCTTGGAAGCAGTAATGTAAAATTAAAGCTCATTTTTCTTGGAAGTAGTGAATCAACACATCATATATGGTTGTTTAATTTTTATAATAAATAGTTATAAAAATATATTTTATGATATATACTCCACAAACACAACAAAATTACAGTATATATATGATAATAGAGTTATCATGAAACTTTTCATTGGTTATCTGAGTATATAATTAGAAAACTAAATAAATTATAATAGAATGATAGACGATTTTACCTCTGGAATATATTCTCCATGAGAACCACCTTAACAAACATAGGATTTTTATTTTTTATACATGTAGTTGTTGGATGTGGTAAAGAGTCTAGATAAAGGAATTTTTAATAATTTATACTATCTACAAGGCCTTGATGTTGTGAGAAAAATATGTTGTGAGGGATAATATTTCGAGTGGGAGGGATATTTTTTCTATTCCTTTTTTTATTATTCTGGTTTAATAATTTTAATATTATAGATTATCATGAAAAAATAATTTAACTAGGAAATAATGGTCTAATATAATGGTTATTACATAATAAATACCTCACACAATACTAAAAAAATTAATGAATTTAGCTTATTTCATAAATTCTTATATTACACTATTCACCAAAAAATTATACACTATTTAAAAATTACTAAAAATTAACCTTTTCTATTTTCTGGCTTGAATGTTTTAAAACTGGAGTCCATTTTATGAAAATAGTTTTCTAAATATGATAAATTTATTTTTTTATAAATTCGTCATTGAATTTGAAAAATATTGATTTAAATATTATAATCGACTTTAGAGTGGTTTGAAAAAATAATTATGGTCTCATAATATTATATATTAATTATAATAGAAAAAATATTAACTTATCAGTCTATATTATGAAGATATGTTTTCATTTAATGCGTAATATTAATTATAAATTTGTTAATATTTATTTTTATTTTTATAAAATACCAACACAAAGTTTATTAGTTCTAAAACATTTATTTACATATACCATGATATAATTATATCATATTTCAATTTATAAGATAAATAAATTTTATTTATTCATTAATAGGTGAAGTTACTATTAAAACCATATTAATATTCCAAATGTTCATGTTTATCATCCAAATCCCATGTTATAATTCAACTGGTATTGGTTCCTTAATTTATTTAAATATCTCATATTTCATTACTAAATTAAGAGAATAATGTATTAATTAGATTTATCTGTTATTTTTTTGTTTTATAACAAATAACATAATTATAAGAAGTGTATTTTCATTGATAAAACTTTGGGTCATCACATTGTTCCCCACTTTTGATATTTAATCCTTGTTATTTTAAACTATAGTAAAAAAATGTGTCGTTATTTTTCCTTGATCAATTCATGCTATTACCATGTCTCTTATTCATATTTATATTTTCTCAAAAACACATTAATATGGTGTTTCTCTTAGGTTGTAACTATATTGTCTCTATAGTCCAAGATCTTAATCTACTTCCATTCTTAAGAGCGGTCGTTATCCAATAGCAATACCTCCGGATTCAATTCATATAAGGGGTTAGTGTATTATTCGTCAAGAGAGACACCTAAAATATTTCAGTATCTTAAGAAATATTTATTACATAGTCAAGAAACTAGGCCACAGATCATATGTGATCATGGATCTCTATAAGGCCAATGAACATTCAGATATGCTTTCCTTTCTTTACAAACCACATGAATCACTTATATATAAATAATTGAAGTATGAATTTAGATACAACATTGATCTTCATATCCATTCGACCATGTTTGGTATACCACATTTTTATAATCTGGACCTCTTTTATATATTATTTGATGGCTCGAACCATCTCTTTCATTGCTTCCATAATATTAGGTATAAGTTTCTTTTCTTCACCAAATTTATCCCAACAAGATGGAGTTCAATATCTCTACATATAAATTGATTAAATAATATCCATTAAAATAAATTACTTTAAGCTATTGTTATATGCGACATCAAGAAATAAAGTATGTTTACCCCATCAACCTCTAAATTCCATTAATACAGCTTTTATTTTATCCTCTAGCCTATGAATAGTTATTTCAGATTGGCCAACCCATTAGGGGCCATTAGCCATGATGAAATTCAATTCATAACTCAATGCCAAATGAATACTTATACATAATTTATATATGATCCATTGATCATGATTATAAATGATTGATAGTGGGAAATTAGGAATACTACCCACATCCTTCACATATATTGTGTCATATTGTTCATGATAGAAATCTTCCTGAATAGGAATTAGTTTCGAAGTCTTGGTGATTTGACCAACCATAACTTATATTTTATTTTTTTCATTCGGATGTTTTTAGGATACTAGTGACAAATTCCAGCAGGATATTCTGCCATTACAATTTAGTTATTTTCAATGGTAGTGTCATCTCATTTGAAATCCATAAATGTTTTCTATTTTTTGGGTATACCAAACAAATTTTGATATACTCTGCAATCACGTTTTTCATAATGTCCTATCATAAGTGTCCTCATAAATCGTTTTACATTGTACAAATTTTTAGATCGAAATAGAAATATTATCTATGAGAATTTTACATAGGATCCCTCATTATCATTGGTGAAAAAGAAACATAAATCCTTTTTTCTAAACTAAATAACCCCATAATTATGAATTTTGAACCCATTTAGATTTCCTTTAATGATTTATCCTACTATTACAGCTATCAATCCACCCCTTGTGCCTCCATGATTTTATCATTGATATATTTTTTGGGAAATCAATTTGGTGAGGTAATTTGTATTCTCCGTTGTAATGATTTATAGATCTATCCAATTTAATTAATTAAAGTGATATTCCTTCTCAATCTGTATCATGGAAAGATTAAAAGCATTTTTTCTTCTATGGGAATCCTTAACCATATTTTCTTACTAGAAGGATAGTTAATGGAGAAATTTTAGTTCTCAATTAGCTCAAATAATATCCTTTGATTCGAGTTGATATCCTTTTTTATGAATATATACTTCTTACTCATATGATTTGTATATATGTTACACTTCAAACAATAGATATTGTGAAATAAAATTTTAAGGAAAAAAATCACATATTTTATCCCAACCTAACTTGTGAGGTATTTTTGTTCATGGATCCTTAACAATAACGAGGATAAGGCTGGAAATTTATCATTATTTATATGTACACAAACAAATAAATTTTTAAAGAGTCATTATATAACAGAAAACTTTCTCCACTTTTCGGTATTATTAGTACAAGTGTAGTGATTTTCTTTTTATTGACATCTAATAATCTTTCATCACATTAAACAATTGATACATACTTGTAAACATTCATTATTATATTATTTTATGGTTTATAGAATCATGTGATATTATAAATAAATAAAATATGTTAATGTCCACGACTCTAGTATACGGGATTCTGTGCCTTATTTAATTACATTGGAATATCATATAAGAAATAACATCCCAAATGATTATATAGATTTGATTTCATGGTAAACACGATATATAAATGAATCATACATTACATTTTAAATAATAAAATAATATATAGTGAATTCATTGAGAACACCATTATTCCCCTAGCTATTCGTGAATATTAATACTAACATACCCCATGATAGTTTATGGAAAAAACAAAAGAATGGGGTGAAATATAATTCTTATTAAGGGTTATATATATTAGAAGCATCAATAAATAACAATCAGTAATTAGGGAATGTTATGTAACTAACCCACACACAATTTAAATAATAACCTGTAACAATACGGTAAGAATAAAATAAGATCCCCCGATGCCACATAAATAATATTGTTAGGTATAAAATAGAAACATGGATATTATACTTATAAAATATTCACAAGGAATTAAATATATAATCTCATAATTATGGAATTCATATTATTTTATATTTCAAACAGGTTTTCATAGATTCATCCCAAACATTTGAAAATAAATGTATAAGCCCGATGAGAAAACCAATCTGTGTTGTCTCAAGATACCTATCGAAGCATTGAGTGGATATAATGGGCCCAACACATCACTAAGTCATTCCAATAAATCCTTCACTTGAATGCAGTAAAAAATAATCATCATATAAAATAATATGCAATCTATTATAAAATTTGTAATTAACAACCCACATTTTGTAATAATAATAATCACGCATATAGAGTAATACGGTTAATTATATCAAAATATTACACCCCCATTAAAATAATCAATAACAATTTAATAAAATATGGAACATGTTATCATAATACATCACCCAATATGATAAAAACACATAAAAAAGTATTTTGTGATAGATTTATATAACATAAATATGATAATTGATAAATTATTAAATGAAATTATCTTTAAATGGTGAAAATAAATAATTTTCAAAATTATTTGATACATTTAAAAAATTCCTAGAAAGTTTTCATTTAAATATTTAAGAAGTGAATCAATATGAAATATGGTTTTATGATAGTGGTAAATTATACTCACACCATATAATATTAAAAAACATTTTTTTGTATTTTTATTAGAAAATGTATCAATGAATCTTCTTTAGAAGAAAAAAAATACATTTAAAAAAAATTAAAAAAAAAATTAAAAATCTGTATAGATGATATTAAAATTTCATAAGATGATATTAGATATAATTATAAAGAAAATTATAAAATAAGAATATGGAATAAAAAGAGTGTTTCAATTGATACTTTTAAAAAGATAGTAATTGATCAAAGTCCTTTATAAATACCATATCATTTAATGTTGTACAAGTAACATTAACATATAATTTGCATCCCAAATTAATAAAATTAAAAATATATGTTACACAAAATAAAATTAAAAATTCCCTAAATAAATATTCTTGATATGATATAATCGAGGAAGAAGAACATTTTCCCAATGAATAGAATTTGGGTTCAAAATTCCATTTCCACTTTATAATCAATTGAATTGTATGAACATAAATTAAATAATTATAAAATATATAATTTAACACAATAAAGATATAAGTATTAAAAATATTATATTTCAAAGACATTATATACACCACACAAATAAATTTACTGGTGAATATGTAATATTTATCATGGATGTAAATGTGTGATGTGAAACCCCTTACCACAAGATCCATTTCATTTTGTGTTATGAAACATAGCTTATAATTGTTTCAAAATGATTTAAAATCATTATATATATATATTTTTAATTATAATAATTTTTTAAAACATATTATATCCTTTTCTTTAATAATATTTCATTGTTTTCATTGTTGGTTTCATGGTTTTGTCATCGGCTCTCTTCAATATAATTTAGGTTGATCACTAAAAATGGGAATAAGTCTCCAAAAGTGGAATAAAATGGTATTAATTATCATATTGTTGTATTATGTTTTCAGTATATAATTTTAGTTTCAAACATGAGGAATATTCATTTTGTAAATTGTTAATGTTGAATGATTAGTTCATTTTGTTTGATTTTTTGAACATCACTAACTTGTTTTGTTTTATTTAGAATTGTGTGTATATATTACTCTAATAATATGGAATATGATATTATATATTTATTAAAATATTTTGTTAAATAGAATAATGGTTTTCTTACTATCCATTAATGTGTTCATCGAAAATTTCAAAAATCATTATTCATAGTGGTGATGAACAGAGCTTACATGGACAACAATTTTGTTTCATTGAATAAGAATATGTAATGTAGGGGATGGATATATGATATGTCATTATAATCATAATGTTAATTTATTTACCTAATTATTATTATTATTTATTCATGATGGATAAAGGAGCTGGGGCAAAAATAGAAGATGAAAAGATATGAAGAGATGTATTTTTTGGAAATTACCTTCTAGATACCACATACATGAAGACCCTTGAAAACAATGTATTTGGTCTTTTGGTGAGTCTGGATGCCCTAGGTCATGGGGATAGTGGCATGGAGATTTTTTTGTAGTGGTATTAGAATTTTCAACTATTTTGAGTTAAAATGGGTTTGTGTGGGATTTTATATATACTTGAGGAGAGATATGATTAAGTGATTAAAATAACGACTGGTTAATATTTAAAGACAAACATAGTGATGTGGCATTAAATTTCAATACTTTTTATATAAAATAATATTTTATAGTATTTTTATGGTATATAAACAAAAACAAAAAAATAATAATTTTGGTTGTCAGTTATTTTAATCCTTTACACGTTTTACGTTAACCTATATCATATTTTTACACATAGTGTTTTAAATAATATTTTTTGTATTGTAAATTTTTTTCCAAAAAAATTAAAATGAAATCACATATTAATTTTGGAATTAATGTAAAAAAATGGAATATATTTTATCTAATAAAAATATCATAATTAGAAAAAGTGTATTTAAAAATAATCTATTAGACAAAACAAAAGTGAGAATTTTTATAGTAAAAATGTTCAAATGTTAGAAATTTTTTAATATAAAATTAAAATGTAAAATTGATTCTAATAAAAAAAATATTGGAATTAATTCTATAAAATTTAACTGATTATACATTAAATCAACATTTTTATATAATTTTACTATATAAATAAATTATACAAAAAAGTATTTTTCATCTAAAATTCAACATTCATCCGTATTTATCAAGACACTATAATTTTCAAAACATTACCAAAATTTAACATTAATATAACATTGATATTTAAATTAATAAAATAAAAAATAATTTTCCATTTAAAACTTCAATGATTATAAATTTTTATATATATAATGGGGGCTCCATCCAATGGTGAGAAAACGGCTCTTTAGACAAATAATGATTTTTCCTAACAATGTGATTTATTTGTAACCTTAATCCTATAGAAATATTTCTATGAATTTAAACACATTTTATTGAATATATAACATATAAATTTTATTAATTTGTTTCAATAATAATGGTTAATAGAAATTATTAATAAAAAATTTGATTGTGGGAATGATAGTGTATTTAAAAAAATACATTATGTTTGTTCATTTTATTCTAACATTTATTTCTAATTTATTGGTATAGAATGAATTCAACATGTAAAAATGAGGAAATTTTTTAAAAAAAATTTAGTTAATCAAATTCATTACCTCCATTCCCATGGCAATGTAATAACTATTATAGTTCAATGATTAAATTTAATCATTTTTATGGGATGTGGTCTTTATAACATAATTTATTAATGAAATTGAATTTATTTAACAAGCCCGATTATATAAAATCCTAGAGTGTTACATTCTCTACTTCTATAATAAAATAAATCCTTGAAATTTAATATTGCAGTTTGAAAATAAATGGTTTTTACTTGAAAATATATTTGTATAAATAAAATATCAAAATTAGAGTTTATAAAAAAATCCCATTAATAAGAGGGTAAGAGAAATATAATAGTTACAAAATAATTAGTATATCCTATAGTATTACCTTAGTTTAATGTTAAAAGTAGGACAAAGATGGGAAAATAAACATTCATGTTTTTATGAATAGTGATAGAGAACATTTTTATCAAAAAATGTACTATCACAAAACCAAAAATATTTCATATGTTGAAGAGGTCATTGATTTTTCAGTAATAAATGAAAATGGATAATTACTTCTTTCCAGTATCCTATTTCCAAAGTCTTGGAATTAATTTCCCATCTATATAAATATATGAATAAGTATACAATATATAATTGATTTTTATTGTCATGATCTTATCATTTGGTTATTATTTGATCTATTTCATTTTCATCCCTTATGCCAAGATATGGATATTGATGAATAATTTTTATAGCATGATCACTTATAATTAATCATAATATCTATATTTCACTCCTCCTGTTAATAACTATGTTCCAAAACAAAAATGGTTAAACGATTTTATTCATAATGATAAATCATGTGTTAGCTTAAAACTATAATATAGAATGATAAAAATAATTCATTCCATATGTAGTAAATCTTAAAACTCTATCAAAATAAGACTTCCCATTATGAAATACAATAAAATTAGAAGGTGGGTGAAAAAATAAATGAAATAAGAAAAACATTTAATTCCTTAAATAACATAATATAACTATTAATGACATATAAGAATTATATGAATACTGTAATCACAATAAAACCATAATGTGAACATGCATGTTTCTAAATCCTTAAAGAATAAGTATTCCATTCCACTCATTATATATTTAATTTTTAATAAAACTATAATTTCATGGAAAAATACAATTACAACATAATTATTGAGTGTAAAGTGTTAAATACATTAATTATTAAACATCTAACCTAGGAATATCATAATATGCACTTTACTCCCTTTTGTTATTCTGATGTATATTCTCATGATGCACTGGGAGTTTATTTTAATAGTGGTTATCCCATTACAGTTGAAACATTGTACATTCAATGATTCTTTCTCTCCCTAAAAATCATGATCATGTAGAAATTTATCTCTAAACATGTATCAAAATCACATTCCCTTCATGAATATACCATTGTGATTCATTCAACAATTACATCATAAAAGAAAAATCCTTCTTTCCATTTTTCACATTATCCATATCTTACACCATCAATCCCTTATATACTTTATTTCCCAAAAATACATAAGAACTAGAGATTTATTTCTCTTTTATTTTAGTACATGATACCATATAATAATATATTGAGAATGTTTTTCATTCTAATTCCATTTTGTGGAATGGATTTAACTGATCATTGAAATGATATATTTTACTAATTTAGATACATATGAATTACTGAACATACATTTAAAATATGATAATGTTTCATTCACAAATTTCAATTTTTTAATCCTCTTTCTATCTTATAATAAAAAAAAATACAATCCATATATTCTCATTATCCTTAAGGGAAATATTTTCCTATAAAATTCAATTAAATAACTTATATTCTATACTTATAATTTCTTCCTCTTCCGTTGTGTTTCAAATTAATGACCACCATTCATCAATATCAATTGAGAGACAATAAATATATATGACAACTTTATTTTTTCTATTACTCCCCAAAATGTGTAATGTTTAATTTAAAGAACTTTTCTATTTCATGGCTATAAATATATTTGTAATCTCATTGAATGATGGAGGTGGTTATTGTATGAAGCAGTTTAACATTGTTACACCATGTGATGGATTAGGATGAATCATATACGAATATATATTTCTCAAAAATAGTCTTTTTTCAATATAGTTATAATTTTTTGAGCATCAAAAATAGCTCCATCTCCAATATGAACACCATTAATTTTATTTGTAGGTAAATAATTAATTGGCTTACATGTATTTATATGACTCCCCTTCATTATACTCAAATCCATTTCTAAAATATGGAATACACATGATTATATCATAACATTATGATATATAATGTAATATCTCATAACATGTTAATCACATAACCTGAATTGAAAGTTTATTTATAACTAAACCTAAAGTAATAATAAATTATTCTAATGTAATATATAAAAATCATCTCATTGGGTATTTTTATTAACTATATGGTTTCCAAAATCTACTTACTATGGTTTTTACTAAACATTATAGGATACCAACTGTAAATATCTTGACTCCAGTATCCTCGACCTGATACAACAATTAATTATATTTTCATTTGATACAAGAAATCATATCCCAAATGACAGAATAGTTTATCATTCATGGTAAAAAAGATACATCATCAAATATTACATTACATTAGAAATAAAAAAATACAATATCATTAATCCATAGAGAACACTGTTGTTCTGCTATCTCATAACTACATAATAATTATAATAAACCCCATAACACATAATGAAATATAATCTATTAGAATATGATGAGATAAAATTCCCAGTAAATTTTAAGTATGAAAAAAGAATTAAAAAAATTGAAATTGAAATTATGGAAATTTAAATAAATTATATACATTCCATAGAATCAATAATTGAAAAATAATATGTGTGGAATAAAATATTCTTAAAGTGGGACACATAGATAATAACATGATCTTTAAAACTTATCAGTGTATATTCGACTAATCAAATAATCACATGAAATTCAATAACTAATATAATAATGTGGGAGTGTATAGTGTATAACATTTAAAATTTACCATTGAGGACTTAACCAATATTTTTGAAAATAAATGTGCAAGGCCTCAATAAAATCTTGTTCTGTTTTGTATCAAGATTCCTACCAATTTATCAAAGGGATACTACAGGCCCCACCCATCACATAAAATGTATAATACATTACTCATATCAATGTGGGGAAACGTAATGAACATATTAATTTCCATTGATACTAGCATAAAAATTGAAATAAATTTATATATTAATTAATCATAATCCAAAGCATATATAGTAATATAGAGAATGGATTCAAAAGTGTATATGCCAATTCAAAAAATTCCATAAACATTCAATATAATAGGATGCATGTATCATTAAATATCATCGTCAATGAATAAAATTATTTATCAATGGATGATTTCATAGATAAAAATAATTTAATGAAATCATTGAAATATTTTTTAGGAAAATATTCATTTTTAATTGAAAAAAATAAATTTTTAAAATGCTAAAAAATAATTAAATAAATCATACTATTTTAAAATAAGCATGTAATCCATTAAAGGTTATATCAAATAGTTAAAATGTTTGGATGGTGGGAAAATCTTATCATTCCTTATAAGTTACGAAACATTAATCTCATATATTTTGATGGAAAAATCCTCGAAGAACCATATTAAGAAAACAAAATATAACTTTCACCTCATTTTTTATAAATTAGAACATTAGTATAAATAACATTAAACAAATATATGAAGTTATTGAAAACATGGTTTTTGAAATAATTTGAGAAAACACAAATGTGGATGAAAAAAATAGTTTTGGGAGAAAATATTGTTATGTTTGTTTAAAAAATAAAATTCTAGGATAAATATGAGGTCATAGAATAATTAATTAAAAGAAATGATAGAATTAATGTACTGAATATAAATAAACATAAAAAATTGGAAATAAATCAAAAGTTATTAAAATATCATTTTACATGTTAGCATAATATGACCTAATCAAGGGAGTATAACATAATCCTAATGATTAAAATTTGGGATGTAAATTCCATTAACACTATATAATCAACAGAATCATATGAAAATAAAATTAATAATTATTAAGTGAAACATAGAATCTCATGAATATATTAAGATTCAGTATATGATATATGAAATATAATTCGATGCACCACATTAAATAAATTACTCATGAATAAGGAATATATGTCACAAATGTAAAAGATAGATGATGAACCCCTTACCTCATGATTCTATTTTGTTTTTATACTTAAACCTAATATAATTTTACATAATAAATGTTATAAACTCATTACATAAAAATATTAATATTTATAATAACTTATATAATGTTTTAAAAAAAACTTATGTCCATTTCATTAATTATATTTCATGGTTTTCATTGTTTCATTAATGGTTCTCTGGTGTATAATTATGGATTTTCTTGTAAAATGTTAATAGGACACCATAAGTGGAAATAAATTGAATTAATTAAATTCCTAGAATATTAATGGTACCATATAAATTGCAATAACATGAGGATGATTCATTTCATTAAATGTTAACGAAAAATGGTTAGTTAATTTATTTGGTTTTTTTGAACAATACGTACTAGTTTAATTTTATTCACTACTATGATTATATATTAGTTGCAAAATAATAAATAAGATATAATTTTCTTATTTAAATATTATATAACAATAATAATATTAATTTGATTATCCATGAAAGAGTTAATTAAAATGAAAAAAAAATCATAAAGTCAATTAAAAATCAAAAATTGGACAACGGTTTCATTTATTTCAATAATAGAATGTAATTAAGAGGATTTATATTATATATTTAATTATAAAAATAATTTATTTTATGAAATTTATTTTTTATATTTTATTTCATGATGGATGACAGTGGTGGGTAAAAAATAGATGAATAATGAAATTAAGGTAGATACATTGAGAATATTACCTCTTGGATATCACATCCTTGTGAGACACTTTAGGACCTTGGATTCAGAATGTTAGTGTGACCATAAGTATTATTAATTTCATAGAAGGTGGGTCAAAAATATATGAAATAAACAAAACATTTAATTCCTTAAATAACATAATATAACTATTAATGACACATAATAATTATATGAATTCCTTAATCACTATAAAACCATAATGTGAACATGCATGTTTCTAAATCCCTAATGAAGAAGTATTCTATCCCACTCATTATATATTTAATTTTTAATAAAATGATAATTTCATGGAAAAATAAAATTAAAACATAATTATTGAGTCTAAAGTGTTAAATACATTAATTATTCAACATTGAACCTTGTAACATCATAATATGGACTTTACTCTATTTGGTTATTCTGAAGTATATTCCCTTGATGCACTGGGAATCTATTTTAATAGTGGTCATCCCCTTACAATTGACACATTTTACATTCAATGATTCTTTATTTCCCTAAAAATCATGATCATGTTGAAATTTATCTCTAAACATGTATCAAAATCTCATTCCCTTCATGAATATACCATTGTGATTCATTCATCAATTACATCATAAAAGAATAATCCTTCTTTCCATTTTTCACATTATCCAAATCTTACACCAGCAATCCCTTCTTCACTTTATTTCCCAAAAATACATAAGAACTGGAGATTTCTTTCTCTTTTATTTTAGTACATGATCCCATGTCATCATATATTGAGAATGTTTTGCATTCTAATTCCCTTTTGGGGAATGGATTTAACTGATCATTGAAATGGTATATTTTACTAATTCAGTTTTGTATGTATTACTTGACATGCATTTAAAATATGATAATGTTTCATTTATAAATTTCAATGTTTTCATCATCTTTCTATCTCATAATAAATAAAATACAATCCATATATTCTCATTATCCTTAAAGGATATATTTCCCCATAAAATTACATTAAATAACTTCTATTCTATACTTATAATTTCTTCTTCTTCTATTGTGTTTTGAATTAATGACCACCAATCATCAACATCAATAGAGAGACAATAAATATATATGACTAGTTTATTCATTCTATTAATCCTAAAAATGTGTAACATTTCATTTAACTAACTTTTCTATTTATTGGATATATATAGATTTGTAATCTCGTTGAATGATGGAGGTGGTTGTTGCATGAAGCAGTTTAACACTGTTACACCATGTTATTGATTAGGATGCATCATATACGAATGTATATTTCTCAAAAATAGACTTTTTTTAATATAGTTATAATTTTTAGAGCAGGAAAAATAGCTCCATATCCAACAAAAACACCAATAATTTTATTTATAGGTAAATACATAATTGGCTTACATGTATTTATTTGATTCCCCTTCATTCTACTAAAATCCATTTCTAAAATATGGAATAAAATATATTTTATCATAACATTATGATACATAATATATAAACTCATAACTAGTTAATAACATAACCTGAATTGAAAATTTATTTATAACTAAACCTAAAATAATAATAAATAAGTGTAATGGAATATATAAAAATCATCTCATAGGGTATTGTTATCAACTATATGTTTTCCAAAATCTACATCCTATGGTTTCTACTAAACATTATAGGATACCAACTGTACATATCCAGACTCCAGTATCCTAGATCTGATACATCATTTAATTATATTTTCATTTGATAGAATAAATAATATCCCAAATGACCTAATATTTTAGCATTCAAGGTAAAAAGGATATATCATCAAATATTAATTTACATTAGAAATCATAAAATACAATATCGTTAATCCATAGAGAACACTGTTATTTTTCTATCTCATAACTACATAATAATTATAATAAACCCCATCACACATAATGAAATACAATCTATTAGAATATGGTGAGATAAAATTCCCAGAAAGTAAAACAAAAGAATTAATAATAAAGAAATTGAAATTATGGAAAGGTAAATAAATTATATACAATCGAGATAATCAATAATGTAAACATAATATGTGTGGAATTAAATATGTACATAGCGGGACACATAACTAATAACAGGATCTTTAAAACTTATCAGTTTATATTAGACTAATCGAATAATCACATGAAATTCATTAACTAATATATAAATATTGGTGTGCATAGTGCATAACATTTTCAATTTGCCATTGAGTATTTAACCAATATATTTGAAAATAAACGTGTAAAGCCTCAACGAAATCCCATTCAGTTTTGTATCAAGATTCCTACCAATTTATCAAGGGGATACTACAAGATCCACTCATCAATTAAAATGTATAATACATTACTAATATCAATGTGGGGAAACATAATGAACATATTAATTTCCATTGAAACTAGCATAAAAATTAAAATAACATTCAAGATTAATTAATCATAATTAAAAAATATATAGTAATACAGTGAATGGTATCATGAGTGTATATGCCAAGTCAAAAAAGTCAATAAACATTCAAAATAATTGGATGGTTGTATCATTAAATATCATCCTCAATGAATAAAATTATTTATCAATGGAATATTTTATAGATAAAAATAATTTAATGAAATAATTGACATATTTTTTAGGAAATTTTTTTTTTAAATTTAAAAAAAATTATTTATAAAATGCGTCAAAGTTATTAAAAAAATCATACTATTTTAAAATAAGTATGTAATTAATTAATGGTTACATCAAATAGTTAAAATGTTAGGATGGTGGGAAAATATTCTCATTCCCTATAAGTTATGAAACATTCATCTCATATATTTTGATGGAAAACTCCTCGATGAACCTTATTACGAAAACAAAATATACCTTTCACCTAATTTTTTTAAAAAATTATAACCTCAGTATAAATAACATTAAACAAATATATGAAGTTATTGAAAACATGGTGTTTTAAATAATTTTAGAAAAAATAAATGTGGATGAAAAAAATAGTTTTATGAGAAAATATTTTTATGTTTTTTTTAAAAATGAAATTCTAGGAGAAATATGAGGTCATAGAATAATTCATTAATATCATTAATAGAATCAATGTACTAAATTTAAATACACATAAAAAAGTGGAAATAAATCAGAAGTTTTTACAATATAATTTTACATATTAGCTTAATATGACCTAATCAACATAGTATAACTTAATCATAATGAATAAAAATTGGGATGTAAATTCCATTAACACTATGTAATCAGCAGAATCATATGAAAATAAAATTAAAAATTATTAAGTAAAACATATAATACAATGAATATATTGAGATTTAGTATATGGTATATGAAATATAATTCTATGCACCACATTAAATAATTTACTCATGAATAAGGAATATATATCACAAATGTAAAAGATAGATGATGAAACACTTACCTCATTCTTCTATTTAGTTTTTTGTACTTAAACATAATATAATTTTACCTAATAAATGTTATGAACTCATTACATAAAAATATTAATATTTATAATAACTTATATTATGTTTTTAAAACATCTTATGTCCTTTTCCTTAATTATATTTCATGGGTTTCATTCTTTTATTAACGGTTCTATGGTGTATAATTATTGATGTTCTTGTAAAATATTAATTAGACCCCATTAGTGTAAATAAATTGAATATATTAAATTCACAGAGTATTAATGGTACCATACTAATTTTTATAACATGAGTATGATTCATTTTTTTAAATGTTAATGAAAAATGGATAGTATCTTTTTACGGTTTTTTTGAACAATAAGTACTAGATTCATTTTATTCACTGTTTTGAGTATATATTAGTTAAAAATTATTAAATAAGATATAATATACTTATTTAAATATTATATAGCTATAATAATATTAATTTGATTATCCATGAAAGAGTTAATGAAAATGAAAAAAAATATTCATAAAGGCAATTAACTATCAATAATTGGACAACAGTTTCAATTATTTCAATAACTGAATGTAATTAAGGGGATTTATATTATATATTTAATTATTAACATAATTTTAATTTATGAAATTTATTTTTTATTTTTTATTTCATGATGGATGATAGTGTTTTGTAAAAAATATATGAATAATTGAAATTAACGTAGATACTTTGAGAATTTTACCTATGGGATATCAAATCCTTATGAGAGACTTCAGGACCTCGGATTTAGTATATTAGTGTGACCATAAGTATTATTAATTATCTAGATGTAGAAGGATAGGTTGTATCATATATTTTAGGAGGAACATGGATTTGTTTTTGAAATTGGTTGGTGAAGATTTTATTTATGCATGAGTTTAGGTGGGTTTATGTGATTAAAATAATGATTACATTATATATAAATGCAATAACATTGAGGTGTCATTAATTTAGAATACTTTTATAGTAATTATTATTTTATAGATTGGTTATTGTATCTGTATACCTCTTAAAACCATTAAATTTGAAATATTTAGGTGTTTTATGCATTTAACCTTTTAACATGAACTCGTTTAATTTTTAACTATACCATGGTAAATAATTTTTTACAATATTAGTTTAATTTATTTCCAAAATGATAAATTTAATAAATTAATTTGGGAATTTTTATTCCATGTATTTATTATTATTTTTTCTAATTCAACAGATATAGTTGAACTTTTTTTCAAAAAATTAATCCAAAAGCATAAAGAAATTAATGTTCTCTATAGTAAAAATGATCAAAAGAATAGAATGTTTTTATATCTAATTTCAATGTGAAACTTATTCCAATGAACTATAATAGTTTTAATTAAATATTTTTGAAATAATAATACTTGTAAAAAAATAAATTATAATTTATCTATATATGTAAACTATAAGAAAAAGTTTCTTTCAATTAAAATTAAATATTCTTCACAATTATTCAAAACATGATACTTCCCCCAAAAATATCAAAATTTCTCCCTATGATAATTTTTATAATCCTATTATAAAAAGAAAATTATTTTTAAAAATAAAAGATTTAGTAGCTTCAATATTTATTTTTTAATATTATTACACCATTAAATGGCAGACAAATTTCCTTTTTGGAAAATAGTGCTTATTAGGCTCAAAATAGGATTTATTTATTATCATAACACTATCAAACATATTGGATGAATTTTATATAAAATTATTATATAAAATGTACATTTCATTAATATCATTCACTAATATTGTATAATTTAATCTATTAAGATATGATATCATTATAGACATAATGTAGTTTTCTTATAAATATACATCCATTATATTCAATTGATTATCGTTTATATTTTTATCTAATGGTTAAATAAATCATTTTTTTATAAAATTGTCTATATAATATACATTCATGATATATTTAATCACATTAATTCTTTACATTCCAATGGATATGTGTTAACTATCACAATTAAAAAAATATTATTTAATCATTTTTTCTCGCTCGATCTTATGTGTGACATATGATATCTATAAAACTAAAATTATTTAAGAGGGAAATACCCTAAAATAATATGGTGTTACAAGTATTACCATGGTGAGTGAAGAAAAATATGGTTTATTTGAATCTAGAGTGTCTAGAAAAATCCTTAATTACCTTCTTATGGGTCCACCAAAATTCCATCTAATGTGATCGCATGCCCCAAGAATGTTACATGTCACAAACTATTTCACCTTACATACTGTTGTTGGAAAAATCAATATATAATATTAATATTCCACCATAATTATTGAGTATATGACAAATTCCTTGATAAATAAAACCAAAAAATTTTAGAGTATTCTAGAAATAGAGTATTCGTCAATTATTTATAGATAGTTGAGTAATTCAGTGTGACGAAAGTGCGTCAATAGGAACACATAATGACCATTCACATTACAAAAAGTTATTTTCTAAACAACCTTGTTCTTCACCATTAGTTGATGATATCTAAAATGATGATCCAACTTTGATAGTTATTTATCTCTTAGTAATTGATCGAACAAGTTGTCAATCATTGGAGGATGAGTCTTGTTATTTAGAGTAATCATATTAATTTCTAGAAAAATAATTTACAAGTACATTAATCAACCATTTTTCTAATATATAAAATTATTTCCCTCTAAGTAGATAAAATATGTTTTATGAACCCTTTGTAAAAATTTGATAATATCATCTTATATAACTATTCATATCTAATGAGGGCCATCTAGTAGGGTAATTTTGATATAGGAGTGGCTCGGGGTAACATATCTATTGATAACTCTACCTCATGATCCTAAGGAAGTCTGGGTATCTCATTGGAAAATTTATTTCCTTTTCTTGATAGTTGATGCATTATCTATTTAAGATGATCCACTCCAAACACAATATATAATTCATTTATTATAAGGGAAGTAAAATGTGTTTTTAAGAAATAATCTTCGTATATATGTCAATAAGATTATAGTCTAACAAATGGATTTCAATGATCACACAACAATGTTTTCAACATATACCTCTACTATAAGGTAACATAACTACTATTAAATAATTATAGAAAATATATATAATATAAATGAATATATATAACAAGACTAAAATAAGTATTTTTCAATTGTTTTGGAAATATTAAGTGTTCCTTGAACTCTTATTTTTTTTATTCCACTACTACTGTGCTGATCGAATAAGATTTCTTATGACCCAGTATATATGGTTGTTGTTGAAACATAATACCCCCAAGGATCCCATATTTCGGGCACTAGATTACATAGTCACCCTTGTCCCTAGAATTAAAACAGTTACCCATGGGCAGTGCTCTCCATTCCTCCATCACATTGGCACGCTTCCTCATCTCACATCGAAATTGTTGAGCTCAGTTTTTTTATATCCACCAATTATAGCATACAAATTTTTTCTTTGAGGTAGTTCTTGTGATAATTTTTCCCACATTTTTGACATTTAGTGGTTGAAATTTATTTCTATCTTTTTTATTATATAATCAAGACTAAAACACCATCTTTCATTTCTTATATCTATATTCAGGGGACTTCTTAGAAAACTCTATAACTACATTGAGATAATATAAAACCACTTCTTTATAAATATCTATGTCTTGAATAGCATGAGACATTCTATGGTGTGGTTTTAAACACTAATGAATCTATTTATTTTTATATCATTATTCATAAAAAAAATTATTATTTACTTTCTATACATGTGATTTTTTCTTCTGAAGTTGTGATATATTAATCTTCTTTTTCTACCAGTTATATGATTTCTCTATCAATCGTTTTTTGAAGAGTTTAATGTAAATATATTAAAATATTTATTTTTTTATTATCTTCCCATTCCATCTCTTCTATTTAATCCTTCAAAGTTGTGTTCATAATAATTTCCTCTCATGAGAATCATCTCAAACCAAATGTAAATGGCCAGAGTACCCTTCTACCTCATAGAATAACGAATCATAGAAAATATCTTCTCCCTTCATATGATATACAATACCACGACTAGTAGATAAGATGATCCACTAATATTTAGTAGTTCTTGCCACATTATAGACACATTGTATAGATTCTCATTCTTTGGTTACATAGTAAATTTCACACATTTCATGTAATTATTCATATATTAATACATATATATAAGAATAAATATGATATTTTGTACTCTACATATTTTTTTATTGTGGATCTCATTAAGGAAACAGTTTCTTCATCCCACACATGACTACACCTCATGGATGATAGATTCAACTTTAGAATAAAAGTGGATGAGAATTTATTTTATTATGTATATTAAAATAAGAAAATAAAATTCCATTATATATGTTATACTTGATTAATCTGTCCACTTTGGAATACATTGGTTACAATAGAATTACAAAATATATGAAATTAAAAAAGATAGGAGGATTCTACCTCTTCAATATCATCATCTTTAGATCCTATTTATGCATCTTAGGATTATAATTTTGTTGATAGTATTAGCTCTTTGATGTAAGAAAGATGATTGAGAATGATATTGGGAAAAATTTAGAGAATATACATGCCTTGTAATGTGGGTGGATATTAGGTGGTGAGGGGTGTTATTTATAGGGGTGTAGAAGGTTTTATTGAATATTTTAATCATTTATTTATTATTTTGGAAAAATACTTTCAATAGTGTTAATTAAAATTAATAAAGAATGTATTTATGGAATTATTTTTTGAGATATTGGTTCATTAATCACCATTTCATCATAAATGATTATAAAATACATGTGTTTTTCTAATAATAAAAATATTAGTATTTTACCATTTAAAAAATAAAAAAATTTAGAAAAACCATAAAAATTAATCCTAATAATTTTTTTATGTGTATATATAAAAACTTTCCTATATTTTCTAAAAATATATATATATTTGAAATTTAATTTTTCTACAAAATTATCATTTATTCAGAAACTAACGATTTTAATAATATAATCTCTTTTAAAATACATTTCAAAACAAATTAACGTATTATAAAAATATAATTTTATTTTAATGAAATGAAATATAAATATATTAATCTCTTTTATGATAATAAATTTTCTTCTAAATCATCATATTATTAATAAAATTGTAAATATACATTTACATTTTATAAAAATACTGACACATAATTTATAATTTCTGATGAATTTATTAGAATATACTATTATATAATTATAATATAGTTTTAGTTATAAGATTAATAAATTTTATTTATACCTAAACATGTAAGCATACTATTATATTGGCTAAATAAATATATTTAATGGTAATATTATGATTACAATGGTCATGTTACTATTCCATCGGTATAGGTTTCTAAATTTAAATAAATTAAACTTATATCTTTATTCACTTATGTAAATTATTTTATAATTTTATTAGCTATGTTATATTCGGATTTTAATAACATATAAAATAATTGAGAACATGGATAATCCATTGATAAAATTCTTGGGTCATTAATCCTTTATTGTGTAATAATTTTCTGATATTATTTATTTTAGACCAACTCTACCTGATAATTTTTTTAAAATTTTTAAAAATTGGGGTTGACTATTATCAATGACCTCAATGGACAATTAATCTAATAAAAATAATTAATCTAGATACTTTAAACCCACCTTCGACAAAATCTATCCCAAAAAATGTCATATTCAATAACTCTCTTTAAAATATCACCTCTTCAATTTAAAAATTCTTGTGGTAAATGGATAGATCCTTTCATTAATAGATATTTTAATCTAGAAACAATGCCAAAATATTTATGGTTCTTAAAAATATACATTGACCCATATTTTATACACCATACCTCGTGAAAAAATGACATGGAAATACTAGGAAATAACATGATTATACTCTTGATGATAAAAATATTATTGACTCACTATGTACATCTTAGGCATCATTAATTAATACTAACTTCACATTCCAATGATATCGATTATATATTTCAATGGGGGGATACCTTTCCCTTTGAAAATTATTATTAAATCAATTTTTATGTTCCTAAGTGTTTTCTCGTCAGTATTTTACCCTTTATTACTCATGATTCCACATGGGTTTTGTTGATCCAAAATCACTATATCACCATGTTCATTCAATATCCCCAATATACTATTGAATGATATTTAATTGAACCACAATTTTTGGTTTTGTAAAACACTAATGTATTTCCATCTATAACAGAGATGACTCTATTTAGAGTTAATTTTCAGCACATTCTTCCAATTACTCACAAATTCTAGTAATCCTTATTCGTTAAAAAAACTAAAAGCACCAAAAAATAATGATTAAAGAAACATGTATTAATTAATATCATTTAACAACAACGAATCGTAAAATAAACAATCAAATTACAACATACATGTATAGATTATTTTCCTAAATCATATATCTCATCATTGAAAAAAATATAACCATTATATATAAATTTTAAAAACTATAGTAAAAAAATATAAACAAATTATATATGATTGATAAAAAATTAATCAGGTTATAAAATAATTTTTTTTCTCCTCACGCTTCTAAAAATAAAATTTACCATAAATATTTCATTTCTATTTCAACTTATAATAATTATCTTATTCTCCCTTAAAAATTAAACTTTTCTTTTGTATCTAGGAAGACAATATATATACCTTAAAAACATCTTTCTTCATTAAAGAATAATTTCATTATTGTTTTTCCCATTATCATGTGTATCCACACTATCTACAGATGTCTAATATAAAAAATATACACTTTATATTTAATTCAAAAAAATATGCTGAATTTTATAAAATTTGCAATGTATCATACTTTAATGTATATATATATATTGATATAAAAATTTAAAATTAAAACTAAATAGCGAGTTTTAATCACATGTTTAATTCATTGTATATAATCTAAATATTAATGTTATAATCAAACGTTAATTTTATAAAAATATAACATGAATTATCTTCATTATACATATCCTAATTCCTCAAAAATGGTAATAATGAATATAATGAAACATTCTCCTTATTTTAAACAAATTCATCATCATGTCCATTTATAGGATATCCAAGAAAAAATTTCTAAATATAATTTATAAATCAATTTACCACCCAGGCAATGATAACTCCCCGAAAAAACCAATGTAATATTAAGAATTCATATTAAATCTTGAAGTAAGTTTTCCCCTTACACTTTCAAAATTATAGATCATGTTCTATTTCCCTGAGTACATTAAATATGGTAAAATTTCATTTATTCTTGATTCCTATAGAGGGTTTTCATTGTCTCTATGTGACTAATAAATAATTAAATTAATGGTGTAGAAAAAATTTATATGGGAGTAGAAATAATTTTTTAATATACCATTTAATTTTGTTCCGAAAAACGTATTTATTGGCTAGAAAAAAATAAAATTTTTTGGAAAGAAATTCATATCAAAAGGATAAATATTAAAAAAAATGTTATCAAGAATATATGGAAGATATTTGCAGTATATATCAAGAATGTTAAATAATATATTAGGCAACAACTCATAGAGAGAATGTTTACAATTTTCTATTCTAAATAATGATTATAAAAATCTATCATTTATTTAACAAGGAAACATCATCCATATAATCATTGAAATCCATTAAAATCACTAATCATGAATTCTGTTTCCGTATGATTATATTTATTCATCCACCAATAATTTAACTCATTCTTCACTATAAAAAATTATAAAATAAAATAAAATGAGATGGTATTCCTAATTACCCATATATCACCTAGATAAAAAATATATATTACAATAAATAAGTAAAGTACAATTTTATACATCAAAAATAAAATAAACACATTGGTAATGTAATAATATAAATAAAATATAAAATCCACCCCATTATCTATTAAATATGATATCCTTTTTTATTATATGTGTTTATTTACTTCATCATATTCTTTTTTATATTTATTTTGATAGAAAATTTTAATTAAAAGAAAAAAATTTCTTAATAGAAGAAATAATTATCAATATAATTTCATTATCGCAGCAGAATACTAAAATAAATTCTAAATACTATTTCCTAAGGATACTAAAAATAATGTGGGTTTCCACATGAATCTGATTTGTTTAATGTACTTTACCATTACATGATACAAGTATAAAATGTATTAATATATCAGAATTGAGGATTATTATAGCAATTAATAAATGGTCAAGGATCATATTCATCAATATATATTATTGTTCACTAATTCAATAAAATTATATTTACTCTTACTTGATGTCGCATCCCATCCACATATATTGTACCAATCAATTATTATTTATTTAGTTCTAAATGAGAAATGGTCAATTAATTAAAGTACATAATTGTATTCCAATATATAACAGTTACTTCTTATATGATTTTTTATATAATTTATCATTTAATTAAAAAATATTTATTCCAAATTTTTTGAAATCTCTATTTCTTTATATTCATGATCATAACTCATATATTCTCCACATCCATATTTGGAAAACCACAAGTAAAATACTCATATTTATCAATAATTAATTTATTTAGAAAATGAATATAAATATTTACATTCTAATAATAAACACATAGTGAAAAATCAACCTTGTAAAAAAATTACAA
Organism: Viscum album; assembly: GCA_963277665.1. Classification (NCBI taxonomy): domain Eukaryota; kingdom Viridiplantae; phylum Streptophyta; class Magnoliopsida; order Santalales; family Viscaceae; genus Viscum; species Viscum album. The sequence continues at coordinate 1,390,419,652 of OY728119.1, forward strand.
CTCATATAGTTTATAAAATATCATTTAAATAAAAATATTTATTTTCTTTTCTTCAATATAATGAATAATAAAATCAATTAGAATGAAAAATCATTCCACATTAACTTAGAAATCAATAATAAAAAATCATGGACACGTTTATATTATTTACACAAATTAGAAGTGAAATTTACTTGATTTGAATACAAAATTCTTACTATTTCATAATTATAGTATGTAATGATGTTCATACTAGAACCTAAATCCTGAAATAATTTTTTTGATATCATATGATCCAAATTTTGAAGAAACTAAAAAACTTATTATATGGTATTACTTATTTGTTAAAATCAATAAGATCAATATTAAACACTCTCCAATGAGTGGTATTCTAACTATCTCTACATCCATTATTTTTTTAAAATCAATTATTTTCATAACCATGAAAAATATAGAAATTTTTTAATGATAAAATATAAAATGGATTTTGATATATATATTTTAAATATTTTCATGAGATACTCTATTTATCCTGATATTTTAAATTATCCTCTTTTAAAATTATAGTGGTGGTTAATATTTGGGTGGATACTATACAACAACCTTCATAGAGTTTTTTTCATTCCCTTAATATTTATCACTTATTTGATTTCATTATCCACTTACATTTATTAATTTAATCTCATTAGTAAATCATATAATACCACAGTATTTCAACTCTAATGAATAAGAAAATTTTGTTATACTAATGGATAAAACTCTCTCCAAACAAGATGAACTCTTTTAGACTTCTAATTTCGTTGATGAAAAAACTTTTTATCATTAATTTTTATATTTCTCATGGTAGCTTCATGACCAATTTAATTAGTTTTCAACTCAAAAAAGTAACACATTGATTTTTTTCATGAATATAAATAATTTTCCCATCGATGAAAAATTCTATATTAATGTGATGTTTCCGATTTTTTTATTAAAAAAATAATTTTTTCAAATAATTATTTCTATAATTTATATAGACCATTAAAATTATTTTATTGTTCAAAATAATAATAATCAATTTAATTAATACACAAAATATTATGTCATTTAATGATTAAAAAAATAATGCAATCTTCAATTATGTTATCATTACATTATCTACTAGTATTCTTCATATAATATAATTTTAATTATCATAAATATTCATCTTAAAAAGAAATATTATTATTAGACATATCATCATTCAACTCAGAACACAGTTCTAGTGTCACCTTTATTAGTGATCCTATTTTAGTAGGGTCAATAACTAACCTATCACTTTAACAAAAAGTATTAAAAAAATTTAAATGATATGTGTCCCATTTCCATTATTTGTAAAAATATATAAAAAAACCCTTAAATGTATCCAATATAGCATATTTTAAATCATATTTAGTTTTATTAAATTTATAATGTTTGAATACATATTGTTCTATATGTGTAAATAATCATATTAGGAGAATTAATTTTATCATACACTATGGAGTAATGGAGTGGGTTTTCAAATATTGGATCCATTATTTTTATTTATCTTTCCTTAAAAAAATTTACATAGTAATAATTATCCCATAATTTGAAATATTTTTAATGTGAATAATATCATAATTTCTAATAAATCAACCTATGTTTGTATTCTAAAATTATTCTGGATTCATAATAAATTAATGTGAATTTGATATTATTTTTTTAATCCCTAACATCATATCAAAGTGCTATAAATCTACAAGAAATACTAGATTGAATTGTGGAAACCACATACATAGATATAATTTGAATCAATTTCACATACAATAGTTGTCTTCCATCAATGACATTATCCCTAGCTAATTATTTATCTTATTCATTATTGATATTGGAATTTTATTCCCCCTTAACCATTTTTTTATCATGTTATCATAATAAAAATATTCAATTTATTATGAATTTACTTCTCTTACAAATACAATATATCTCTAAAAATGGCATAAAAATTAATATATGTGTAAAAATTAATAAGATTATAACAGAATGGCATAGTGGAATATACATGTGCTAATCAATCAAATGAATTCAACTACAATGTATACATGACCACAAAAATAGTTCATAAATTAATTTTTTCACTTGTTATGTTGATAATTTTTATAATGAATCATATCCTGAAATAAAATATAATATAATATAAATTTTAGAAATTAAGAGAATAATATATCGAATGGATGAGGATTTAAATATGGAGAAATATTTTTTTTACATAGAAACCATTCTATATTTTATTAGGATTATGATTTGAATAAAAAATTAAATATTAATGTAATATTAATAATGGAATTCAAATGATATAAGTATACAATTATTTTAAAATTATGGGACTATAAGATAATTTTAAATATAATATTATAATTTATAAATGGTGTTTTTTATTGATTTTATTCTAAAAGACCTTTAGGCATTAAATTTTCTCCACATTCAGTAAAACCATATTTTATTATGGTCATATACATCAAATCAGTCAATAATTAGGTTATCCAAAATCATAATTAATAATATTACAATTAAATAGCCTATGGAAATTATAGATTCTATGAGTAAGATGTTGTTTAAAAAAATTCCTCAATACATGAAATAATAATCATGTTCAAATTTTGAGTAATGTATATATAGAATTGTTTAAATTTATAAATATATTAAAATTTATAATTAAATATAAATTGTTTTGATAGCTTAATACCCCCTTCATTAAAAAACACAACACTTGATATTTTGCACTTATTCTATAGAAGATATTTTAGACATCAACCATGATAAAAATGATAGAATTACTTGAAATAAAAATCTATACGGGATGTCATGAATATCTCACAAGACAACTATATTAAATAAAATAACCATAACAGATATTATTAGACATATAAATTCCATAATTTCTCCCTAAACCTATTTTTGGTCTTCATCAAAACCATAGTACATCGTATTTAGACAATCATTGTACTTGACACAAATATCTTCACTATTTTAATGGAAATGTATTTATATATATCAAAACTTATAATAATCTATATATATAGTCTACATATTGTAGATATTATTGTTTGTGATATTTTCATCATCGGAACAACATTATAACCTTTGATAATTTGAAATATTCTATTTTGAATACCATTTCAATAATAATGTATGGTGGGAAAACATCTCCTGCCCATAATATATGGTTCCTAAATGAATCTTCTGAAATTGATCATTATATCTAAATTACTATTCCAATTTTATAAATCAATTTGTTATGAAAAAAAGAAATTTATCAGAAAATAACATCATATATAATGTATGTGAATTTTATTCATACATTATTTTTAAATTCTAATAAAAACACCACATTATTATTTTATCATTGACCAATAATTGATATATCATCGAGTGGTGATTGCAATTGAAAAATGTGGGGGGATGAATATATTTCATTGATTATTTATAAGATTATAAAATTTTTGAAAATAAAGTTATCAATTAAAATTTTTAAAAAATATACAATGGTTATATAAAAAATATGAATGAAATAGAAATAAATATTTTAAATTATGTAAACAGTCTCTTATTATAATAGATAAAATCTACATGATCATATTTATACTCTCCACACTCCAACATTTTGTATGGTTCCCATTAAGTTATATCATTTATGAAGGTGAGTGAAAAATCATTACAACTACCACATTCAATAATATAAGAACAACACTATTCCATTGTATTTTATGGGTTTAGACAAAAATAAATCCTTTTACTATAGATGAACAAAAATGGACATCTATAGGCTCAATCCAATACCATTTCCATTTTTTGTATGGAACACATTGTTGTATAGGGGAATGCTTACCTTGTATATTAAATGATCATAACAAACATATAATATCACCTTCTTAGACCAAAAAACATCTATAATATAGATTAATTGGAGGCTAATATTATATGGGGATAGATAATATCCACACTCAGAAAAGTGAAATAACTTCCAATGATATTATATAATATAATCACAACATTGTCTTTAAAGGGGATTGAGTAAACCTAACATTGTTTATGGATGTACCAAGAAACAATATACAATTTTTATGGTAGTATTACTACATAAATGATGCACTATGTGATACAATGTTGCAAATATAGTTCTATATCAAAAATTTAATACATCAATTTAAACCAGTGTGTCACATTTGATAGAGATGTTAGAATTTTAATGTAGTAGTTCACAAGAAATTCGTGATGTTAAAATAGTGAAGCCTATGGAACTAGTAGTTTACATAAATATAAATATGAAAAATAAATCTCTAGAACTCATTTCGAAACTATAAATCATGAATGAGTAAAATTACATTGACAACACATCTACTTTTCACTCCCAAATTTTGTGTTTTTATCCAATAAAATAGAAACATATACATTGTACTACTAGAATTATATGAATTTAATTCATAAATTTCATGGATATAAACTCCACATGCAGGGCGAATTTAATTTTGACATGTCAATGAAAATATTACTATACACATATATTAATTTGAATGAATAATTTAATAATATTGAAAATATATCAAAAAATTATTGATAACAAATTACATGGAAAAATCTCAAAATTATTGTGAGACTTTTAAAACTCCAGATAAAAATATAAATTTGTTCATGCTTATTTTCTATATAAATATAGATAATTAAAATCCATATCTACCTTCTCTCAAATTTATTTTAACCAAACTGAAAAATATCTTATAACCAGAATTGTTATAATTGCCATGTTCCTTGATAATAAATGAGGTTCAAACATCACATTCAAGTATATTTAAATCTTAATATTTCATTTTATAGAATATTCATCAAAATAATTAATACATTTTTAATTACTTTATAAAAATATTTAATTCCTCATAAAAGAATTTACAACATTTTATTTTGGATTATAAATCACTAAAAAGTATTTAAAACACACAAAAAATAAACTTTTCTCCATAATGAACATACATAAAATAGAAAACTAAAATGTTAAGTAAAACATTTCTACCTTACATGTTTACAAAATCATATTGAAAATAGGAAAAATCATATAGAAAAATCCATAAGTAAGTTTCACAAAGGTGATTTATATATTTATTTCAAAAAAATAATATATATTGTCGAATCTATGTACATAAATTCATTTACCTGATTTTAAATTGTTGATACTAAAAATCAATACATGGATGCACATATAAGTATTTACATATAAAATATACCATGAAATTGGTATAATTATTATTATATATAGGTTGATAATATTTATTATATTTCATTATATTTCTCAATCATTAAGAATTTTCGTAATTGAAAAGATATACATCAATATATCATTTAAATAATGTATTAAAATAAAACCTGAAATCTATGAAATTTTATTTGAAAACAAGGATATACATAAATAAAATTTCTAATTTTATAGATGTCGATTCAAAGATTAATTTCATATAAATAAATATAGATAGTTTTTTTAAAATTTCTTTGTATTAATGAATTACACAATTTAGAGTAATTTATTTCCATTTTTTTTGAAAGAAAGATAATATAACATCACTTATCATAGGTCGAATAATTGGTTTCATGATATGGTGGCATAGTCATTTGACATGCCAATTGACTCCGACATGTTTAATAGATTTTGTTCATTTGAAATATTTATTAGGTTATATGACTCCCATGGTATGTTGGTCAAAACAAAAAGGTGAAATAAATTGTTATATCCATCATAGTTTGTACATATTGTTAATGTATTAGGATAATGTGGTCCGAAGAAATGTTCAGTTGACTCCAATATAAAGTATATTTACATGTTCATGTGACGTAGTCAGTTGAATCCAATAGTATTAATTAGACATTCATGATTTTATTATTTCTAGAAAATAGAAAAATTTATTTTTAAAATAAATAAAATTACATTCTAGTGTATTAAATTACTTATTTATCAAAGGACCGATTAATGAACCTTGGAGTAAATTTTATTCACTATAAAAATTAAAAACCAAAAAACCAATAAAAAATTAAATATTACTATGTGATCATTAGTAATAATACATTATATTTTTATGATAATGAATAAGTATTATCTAAATAAATTTTTAAAAAACATTTAATATTTACACATGAAGTGGTTCTCGGATCCCCTAAAAAATTTCCACTTTTTCCAAATTACAAAACAATGTCTAATTTCTAGAATGACTCCCCATTTTTGAAATTTTCAACCAAAGAATGTTATACTAGAATAATTCAAACATTTAATGTAAATTAGAGGATATTAATTCCATTTTAAAAATATAAATACTTGAAAAACATCATATATTTCAAAAATTTTCTAAAATTTTAAATTTCGAAAAAAATATCCATGATAAACAAGCAATGCATCAGTTTTCTAAACATGCATCAACAATAAATTCATCAGTGAGTAGAATTTAAATGGATTTTGTTAATATTAAAGATAATATATTCTTAAAAATACACATTTATTAATATTTAATGTCAATAAAATAATTTAATATTATATATTATGTATGAGATGTCTCAATAATGTAATTTACTACACAAATATGCATATAAAATAAATAAAATTTCAGTGAAAAAATGACTACATATTTAAAATATTTAAATATTAAATTTAAAATTTATAATATAAATATACTCTAGATCACCCTAAAATATATATTACATTTTACTCTACATAGGTTAAATAGAAACCACAATATTTATAAAGGATAAAATTTAATTTCTACATTAGAGCCAATGTGTAAAAATTTATAACAGAAATCGAATACATATTTTCAATTAAAAAATAAAAATTTTTAATCATGTAATCTAAACATTAATTGATTCATTATAAAAAAATCAATTTAAAAAATTGAATTAAAAATGAAAGCAACTTAATCAATTACAACTTAAATTACTCAATATATTTTTTTTAAAATTATTTATTAATAAATTATGAAGATGGAAAAAAAAATTCGAGACATTTTTTCTCCCAATATATATTTTAGCATCCTTATACATTGATAGATAAGAGTTGATCAATATTATTTTAAAATTAAACTATATTGTAAATTTTGAATGTTTTGAAACCTATAAATATCAACATATTGAATAAAATATTTCATTAATAAATATATCCTAGATGACCAAATAATTAATAAAAGTAGTGACTCTCACTAAATTTATTATGTCATTCAAAAAACATATCTCAGTAGAATGAGAAATATTTATTCCATTAGAGAATACATCTACAAAAGACACTTTAATGTAATAAGGATCCAGAAAACAATTTATATAGAAATCATTCAATTTCTTAAGTAACCATATGATAATATCATACATGTAAATCACAATCTAAAACTAAAATAACATATTCACTAGCTATATAAATATATTATTTTAATTTTTTGTGTATGTCATCCAATTAAAATTAGTATACCCATGTTCCCTAAACAAAAGTTAAATATTTATTTATAAGGTGGAATCCAAAAATTATATTAGGTATTAAAACATAAAAAAATGATGTATTATAGCATATTATACTTATATCATCATTAAAATAACTATAATGATATCCATGTTTAAAATAATAATTAAAATAAATTAATTAGGATTAAAAAATATATTTATTTTACATTAATATGGTATGAAACAAAATTATTAATATCACCACAATTAGAATAAATATAAATAGATACACATATAGTTGATGTTTTAGGATGTTTTTTGAACATACCAATTAAATTAATAATATAAAATTTTCAAATTTATTAATATTTGAAAATTAATTATTAATTTTACTTTACGAGGATTCTATGCTCGATGACGTATACATTACAGAACCACAGGTTTCTTTGAAATCTCACGTTGCACACAACATTGGGTCATACTGAAAATTAATTATATAATATTATTATAAATGTTAGTCAACACCTAGTCATTGTAATGGTGAGAATGAACAGAAATAATAACAAATGACTATACATGTTTTTTAAATGTTTTTTCATTTATCCAATAAAAGTTAGTGGCATAAATTGTGACTAAATCTAATTTTAAACTCAATTTAATGTATAAGGTTGATTTACCACCATTTAATAGAGAACCCTCTTTAAATCTAGTTTTGGTAACTTTTATATGTAATATCTGACTAAAAAAATGCTTCTTTAGAATCAGGACATCAAATTTTACTTTGGGAAAAGTTTTGGTATTTTTCTGATAAAATTCATTTTTTGATGAATTGTGAAAAATGATGTATTTTAATTAAAAAATGCATATTAATCTAATTTAATTATATGGTTAGATTTCATTTTTAAATGATTTTTAAGTGTAATTAGATTATAGTTTTAACATTTAATCCAATGGTGGTTATTTGATGTAATTTCACTTCAAATTGGACAAAAACAACTATCAATCTTTTGATACTTATTATTTCATAAAAAAACATTTTGTTTTGACAGGGGGAATTAATTTTAAATTTATTTCTATCACATATGTGTTTTGAATTCGTAAAAATTGATTTCATATTTTGAATCACTTGGTCCAAATTGTAATAATATGTAAATTTTATTTTTAGACATTATGAAAATTTAATTCAGTAAATATTTTATTTGTTATGTTAAAAGAGTAAATATGCTAAATAAGGGTAAAAAGTAATATTATAATAAAATAAATTTAAACTAACATGTTTCCAAATCTTATGAATTGATACATATCCGACCATAGGCATTTTTGGGATGATTTTGGGACCCCACGCTTCCACTTGAGAGTGATATTGACACTTTATATTAATTAATTAAACTTAAAGACAAAAATGACACAAAAAAATATATATTAGTAAATTAATTTTAACAAGGGGTTATATAAGTTATAATTTCTAATATAAATAATAATTGTAAAGATAAAATGATTTCCTACTTCCCGATATTTTCTTATAATTTTAAGACATCAATAAAATAATATTAATTTTGAGATAAAAATTATGAGGAATATACCTCATTAATAAATGATTTAAATAAATAAGATTATAAATATTACCATAACATCCAAAACATGTCCAATTATTATTGGATAAATTTATTTTGACCAGGAATCAACTTATCTTCTACATTAATTTGTTTTGGACATTTAGAATTCAAAAAAATATATATATTAAAATAATATTTTCACTCATTCCTAAAGAACCCCTCTTCCACTTATAAAAATCACTCACTTATAACCCATTACTCACACCACTCAATCCCATCATAATGAAAAACCCCTACCCATGTAAGATCTCTAGATCCTTATCTTCCTCCTAAAATCCTTACCTTAGGCATAAGGCACTTCCAGATGTCCTTTTCATTCAAACCGAAGAGATTTACCCGAATTAAAGGTTACAGTTTCTCTTAAATTCATTTCTCTTATTTTACTTCTCTATCCCCTTAAATATATTCATTACTTTCTTTTATAACAAAAATAGTATCCTAAATATAATATGAATTTTTATGAGAATTATTCTAACTACACTTATAGACACCTCCATCTAATAGATAAAGAACATACTCTTTCTGTGGACGGTGAACTACTGACTCAGAAAACGATGCTTGTTCAAATATCTACTACCATCTTTCATGGTGGACATGTTTTTGGAAATGAATTTATATATGATATATATATACATATATATTATTTTTTTGTTTTATCTTTTTTTATTTTTTTCATTTATTGCATACCATTATGGTTTCCATTATAGATTACACGATAATTTCATTTGAAGAAGTAAGGGATATCACCCCCTCAAAGTTATATGACTATTTCATGCCATACGTGGGTCTTATAAAGGATGGAGTTAGTGAAATTATATATTATATTATACTAGAATTATTATATACCTATGTATCACTATTTTTTCTTTCCATTAAAAACAAAATTGAAATTATAGTAGAGTTCAGGCTTCCATACGGCTTACCATCCCCATGAACGATGCATTTCATATCTAACATCTACATTTTATGTAATATTATAAATAAAAATATGTACTGGATATATATGATGTATATATGATATTTAAATCCTGAATATCATTTTGAAGATTATGGAGTCTTGACCACATGGACAACTTGTAATTACAAGGTGTTCATTTTTTTCTCAACTACCAAGTATCGACAAAACAACCATTATTAACTTAAATGATTCTATATAGTTTAAAAAATGGAAATAAGAGATATTAAAGGATTAATAAACTTGAAAAAGTATTCTTAATCAAGTATAAATTAACTTATTTTTATTATTCGATAAGAATAATGAAAAAAAATTCAAGTCGGGCACGATATAATGGGTTCTTTATCTCAATTTTAATTTCATGAGGTTTTTATTATTCACCATTAATTTATAGAATGTATTGTATTGTGTAATTCCATTTGATATATATTATCATGATTCTATTTATATTAATTTTATTCTATGAATTAGATGGAGGTTTTTAACTTTTGGTCATAGGACATGATTGGTTACAACATGGTAAGGTATTTTCATCTCCCATTTATTCACGTGAGATTCAAGATATATTTGCCACTATTTCATTTTTTTGGTGTATGTACTACCAAAAATTGTATTGATTGTGTAATATACTTAAATTTATGGGTATTTACTTCTTCAATTTTTGATCCTTCTTTCATGGGTTTTATGTTTTGAAAGAAATCAAATCGGTAAGGGAACCTTTTAACCCATTTTATATTCCTTGTGTTAATCTTCAAATACTTAATTATTTCATGCTATGATTATGTGTGAAATCACTATTTATTTATTTATGTTTTACTTTCCCCTCCCCTTTGTGTTCATATAATTTTGATACACATAATCACTCCATTTATAAATTCTCAAGTCATCGATATGAACGTGATAAGAGTAATTTTAACCCAATTTCCATTAATTAAGTTAAACATCCAAGTATTTAGTTTTGTCAAAAAAAGAACATGTTTGAATGTACAATGATTGATTTACACAGAATATCCAATCATATTTACTGTATTTATATTCTTCAGACAATATTATGTAATTAATATATCCTTAATCTAAGGATATATTTTTTATAAGGGATTTCGTCTCAAATTACATTCCATTGAGACTTCATTTTCATTATGCACAAATTCACTCGTATATGTTGTATATACTTCCCTTTGACATATTACATCATGAAACTGTTTATTCTAATGATATTATATTTCTCTGATTCAATGTTATTCTCAATTATTTTTATTCAAGAGTCTCTCATTTTGTTAAAAACACATTAACTAAAATATCATTTTAAATGTTTTAAAGAGTTATTCTTATAAATATTTATCATTAATTTCCATGATTTAAAAATGTTTTTAATGATTTCTGCATATTTACATTAATTTTTTTAAATGATAACTTATTTAAAAGCTTCAAAGTGGTATGGGACACTTTGATACAAAAATCTATTTATTAAATGCATTAAATGTTTTTAAAAATGGTCTGATAAAGTGATTTTTATTTCAATATCTTTATTAGAAATATTGTGACTGGAATGTGGAAGTGTATCTTTCCTTTATTCTTGTGTTATTTTTTATCATTATGATATGGTTATTGGGCATTGTTTATGTATACAATTAGTTCTGCGATAATCCAATGGCGGGGGAGCTCGAGATATCTCTTCAATGCATTATGTTATGTGATGGTGGTAAACGTTAATGTTTCTCCTAAGATATTTAGGGAATATACTATAAGGGGTATTCCAAATGTGACTCCCTATATACCTGTGATAACTATAATGTATGTATGTTATGAATGCAACAAGTTACCTTTATGATTTATGATTTATATGTGTTATTAATAAATCTTATGATTTTAAAAGGTATGTTCTGGTTGAAATGTATTGGTTTCGATGATTTGTATTTATTGATAGGTTAATGTTTTCCATATTTTAGAACTCTTACTGAGCTTTTATGGTCATACAAGGTTTTTAAAATGATTTCCACAGGACTTAAAGATAAATACAGTCAAGGATGGGATCAATGAAAAGTCATGATGTCTAAAGCATGGAAGTAGATATGTTTCTTTTTAATCGTTTTTATTTTATGAAAAATGGATGTTGAGTAGTAGTGTATACGTTAAATTTTCATGGATTTATGTAATATTTATAGCCTAATTATCTAAATCACTAAACCTAAAAATATCATCAATGGGAATAATTCATATAATTCAATATTATGTATTGCTTTACGGAGGGGTCCTTATAGTTGGAATCAAAGGTCGGTTTATATGACTTTAGATGTTATGGTGGTTATTAAGCATAAGTGACATTACCATAATGTTTAGGATTTTATAAAGAGTTGTTGTAAATTAAAATTAGAGAAAGAGTTGAGATAACATGATTAAATGTACCTTAGTATTTACCATCCTCATAAGATATTATTTGATGATTTTACTGATATAATCACACATACCTTCATGGTTTTAGTAAATGTCTGGTTCTAGGAGGCACCAAAGTAATAGTGGATATGAAGAACACTATGATTGTTTTTTGAATATGAAACGAAATGAAATTGTAGATGCAATAATAAATTTTGTAGTTATTCTCAACCAACTATTTGGATTCATGATTGACAACCTGAACCATGGAGATATTTATAAGGAATCATATATGCGAGAAACAAATCCCCACGGATGCTTAGGTAATAATCATAAGGATATCTATATTGAAAAACTACGTTTCAAGGATGTGGAAAGAAACAAATGGGAAATTGTTTCAAAGGGATGGGAAGATGCTATAGATTTGGAAGTGAAGGTCATAATTCAAGAACCAACCATGGATAAAGGAAGCATCTAGTTGATAGTATAAAATGGAAAGAAGTTTCTTCTAATGGATCAATTGAATTTTTTAAATGTGGTTTGCATGGCCATTATACAAACAGATGTCCTACAAAGATGTTTTGAGAATAGGATCACTTGGATCAAACAAATATATGTTTACATATTCCTAATTCCTTTCTGATTGAGGATGAAGAAACTAATAATGACCAATGAAATGTATGGATTTTTTCATTACATATGTTTTGATATTATTGAATCTTAGGATATGACTCAGGATTTTGTATATAGGAACGATGTATTTTTGAAGAAGTTAGTAATGAATGGTTAATGGATCATGAAGAATGAGAAATGAATATGAAGTCAACATATATGGGACTAATGATTTATGTTAGATTTTTTAGTGGTGAAATGCTTAAATGTATTAAGGGTTTTTTGATGATGGGATTACATTAGAAGACTTTTTATAGTATGTGTAACCCTGAACATTGATATATGAAAATTTTATTCAAGGAATAATCATATTTTACTTTGTGGATATAGTCATAAAAAACCATTTGTGTTTATATGATCCTTGAATTTGATGAAAATATAGGTTAATACATTTTAGGAAGAAAAATACAAGTTACTAGATTACCTTTTTGTTTAAAATATATTATGGTTATTTTTTATGAATTTATCTCTTTTTGGGAATGTTATTAAATTATATAGTTTCTGATAAAGGACAACATGTATACCACGTGACAACACAACATGTCCGAAAAATCTGTGGGAATCAAACCCACAACCAAATTGCGACTGAGATTTATCACATACCACTAGGCAAACATCATATCCCAAGTGATCATGACTAATTATTTTTATTTAGATTATTTTATAAATCACGAATAAGTTAATTTTGGGTTATCTATGGAAATGATAAACCTATCATGGAGAATATGTGATTAGGTTAATTACTTTTCATTATGAGACTTTAAGAGTAGTTGATGTTATTTGGAGATAAATAAAGAGATTTTTCTTGAAGACTATATGATTAAATACATATGAGATTTGGGTTTCAATCTTAGTTTGGATTACATTGGAGATTAAGAGTAGTATTTACTTTTTCTAAAATATTTTCCTTTTGGGTATTATCTAATATCTCACTAACTATATTAGTTTTGGTTAGGGTCTAAAGACATTATAAATATATATTTCATCTTTTGTGGATTATAGGATTCTCTCGAAGGTGATTGTAGAACTTTTAATGTAAACAAGTTGTCCTGAATACTCATCAATTTGAGAAAAATGAGTTTTTATTATAAATTTAGTAAAGGATGAAAGTCTACATGACAAGTAAGTTTTGTAATTATGTTCTTAGACAGGCTCATAAATTAATTCCTCAATGTTATGTTAAGGAAATTAAAATGAAAACATTTTCTATTTACTTTTTCAACTAATAAACCAATGATTATTTAACCCATCACATATTTGTGCTTTTCATGTGGAAATTTTTTTTCTAATCTTGTTTTCTATCACTCTCTATTAGATCTTGATGGTTTATTTTCTCTTCTATATCCATGTTTTAATGGAATCCTAATATCTATTGTCTCATGTAATCTTTTTACTGCTCTTCCTTTAATTTAATGTGATATTTTTATTGACTATTTTTCTTATGTGGGGATTTCAATGACGTATTCAAGCCCAATTTTAAAATATAAAGGATGTAATTCCCAATATAGGAGAAGGATGTAACAACTCAAGTAAATTAAGTATATGAAATTTTCATATTTATTAATATTTTTAAATTAATTATTTATTTTACTTTAAAGGGATTCTATGTTCAATGGAGTACCTGATACACAAATATGCCTTTATTTAAAATCATATGTGGCACAAAACATTAGGTCATACTGAAACATTATAATATAATATTATTTTTAATGGTAGATTTCTTCTAGCTGTTATAATTGGAGGAATGTACAGAACAAACTACAAAATTATTATACATGTTTGTTAAATGTTTTTATAATTATCCAATAGAATTTAGAGGCCTAAAATGTGAATGAATCTTAATTTAAGCATAATTTTTATTAAAATGTTGATTTAGCACCCTTTAATGGTTAACCATGTTTAAATATAGTTATATCTACTTTTATATGTTATATTTGGAAAATTAAAATTCTTTATTAGAATTGGGACATCAAAATTTACTTTGTGTAATTTTTTGGTATTTTTCTGATACAATTTATTTTTTAAGAATAGTGAAAAATATTGTATTTTAATTCAAAAATGCCTTTTCATCGAATTTATTTTTAGGGATAGATTATATATTTAAATGGTTTTAAAGTAAAATTATATTATGTTCTACCATCTAATCCAATGTTGGTCTGTGGAAGCAATTTCACTTTAAAATTGTAAAAAAACTGTCAATATTTTGATAGTTATTATTTCTAAAAATACATGCTTTTTATTTGGCCTATGGGAATTAATTTTAAATTAATTTCTACCACTTAAATGTTTTAAATATGGAAAAATGGATTTTATATTTGGAATCAGTTGGTCCAAATTTTTTAAATATTTTTCATTTATTTTTAGACATTATGAATATTTACTCTAGTAAATATTTTATCAACCATGGGAAAATGGTTAATCTGGAAAATAAGGGTAAAAATAACATTATAATAATATAAAATTACCCTAACATGTTTCTTAATCATATGGGTTGATAATATCCGACCATGTGCATCGTTGGGTCGATTTTGTGACCCCATGGAACTACTTAATTGTGATAATGACACTATATTAATTAATTTAATGTAAAGACCAAAATGACACAACCCAATAACTTTTACTAAATTAATATTTACACTGGTTTATATAAGATATAAATTGAACTATAAAAATTCATTTGAAATATAAAAATATTTCCTATAACATGGAATTTTTTTATTATTTTAGGTCATCAAATAAATAAAATTAATTATGGCACAAAACTAATGTAGTATTTACCGCATTAATAAATTATTTAAATAAATAAGATTATAAATATTAAAATAACATCCATAACCTGCCCAATTATTTTGGATGAATTTATTTCAATGATTAGTGTTCTTATATTATAATTTAATTAGTCTTGGAGCTTTAGAAAACAAAAATCATTATATAATAAAATAATATTTTCACACATTCCTAAAAACCCCTCCCCACGTTTTAAATAGCCATCACTTCTAACCCATCCCTCACACATATAATGCCCCATGGATCATCAAAACCCTTCCCAAAAAATCTCTCAAGATCGTTATCTTCATCCTAGAATCCATACCTAAGCCATAAGGCACTTCAAGAATTCTTTGTGTATCAAACCAATGGGTGTTACGTGAAGTAAAGGTAACATTTTATCTTCAATTATATTCATTTATTATACTTCTCCAACCCCTAAACTCTGTTTATTCAATTATTTTATAATAACGATATTATATCCAATGTTCTAGTAAGTTTTTATGATATTCATTCAAACAAAACTTACACACACCTCCATCTAATGGGTAATGAACTTACTGTTTTTGTGGACAGTGAACAAGTGCCTCACGAAATGATGATTGTTCAAATGTCTCCTATTGCCTCCCATGGTGGAAATTATGACAGAAATGTATTTATATATGATATATATATATATTTATATTATTTTTATTTGTTCTTTAGTCTTCAATATTTTTTTTATTTACAGCATACTTTTATGGTTTCCATTATTGGTAAACGTGATAATTTCATTTGAGGAAGTGTGGACTATTGACCCGTCAAAGTGATATTACTTTTTTAAGCTATATTTGGGATGTATAAAAGATGGAGTTAATTAAATTATATACTATATTATACTGAATTAAATATATACCTATGTATCAATATTTTTTCATTCCATTAAAAAATAAATTAAAATGAATGTTGCGTGAATGCGTACGTACGACTTACCATCTCAATGAATGGTTCATTTCATTTCTTACATATAAATTTAATGTTATATTTTAAATACATTCATATAATGTATTTATATTATATATAATAAATCTGAATAATGAATATCATTCTGTATATATTGGACTATTAACCATATGGAAAACATGTAATTATAAGGTGTTCATTTTTTACTCAGGTACCAAATATCGACAAATCGACCATTATAAATATAAATTATTACATATTGTTTATAACATAGTTATAATTTATATAAAAGGAATATTAAATTTGAAAAGGGGTTCTTAATAAGGTATAAATTAACTTATGTTTATTATTCAGTAAGAACATGGAACAAACAAGTCATGTTGGACACGAGGTAAGGCATTTCTTATCACACTTTTAATTCTGTTAGATTTCAATTATTCACCACTAATTAATTGCATGTGGTGTATTTTGTACTTCCATTGGATATATATTATTATGATTATTTTTATATTCATGTTATTTTGTTTGTCACTTGGTGTTTATTCACTTTTCGTTATATGACTCGATTAACTACAACGTGGAAAGGGATTTTCATCTCACATTTATTCTCGTGATATTCATGATATATTTTCCACTATTTCATTTTGTGTGGTGTATGTAATGACCATTATTGTATTAGTTGTTTAATATATTTAAATTTATGGGTATTTACATCTTCATTTTATGATCATTCTTTCATGGGATGTATGTTTCGTCAGCTACCAAATCGGTAAGGGAACCTTTTAACCTAATTTCCATTCTTGGGTTAATCTTGAAATTCTTAATTATGTCATGATATGATAATGTTTGTAATCACTATTTATTTACTTATGTTTTAAATTCCACTCACTTCGTGTGGATATAATTTTGATACACATAATCCCTCCATAGATAAATTCACTAGTCATTAATGTGAACTGGATAAGAGTAATTTTAACTCAATTTCCATTCATTCAGTTAAACATCCAATTCATTGGTTTTGTCTTAAAATGAACATGTGTGGATGTCCAATTATTGATTTACACTGAATATCTAATCATATTTAGTGTATTTATATTTGTCACACATTATTATAAAATTGATTTATCCTTAATCTAAGGATATAATATTTTATAAGGGATTTCCTCTCAATTTACATTCAATTGAGACATCACTGCTGTTATGCACCAATTCACTCTTATATGTTTTATATACTTCCCATTGACATATTTCATCATGAACCTCATTATTATCATGATATTGTAATGTTGTGATTCACTGTTAATCCTCAATTGTTTTATTCCAGAGTCTCTCATTTTGTTAAAAACTCTTTAACTTAAATATAATTTTAAATGTTTTAAGGATTTATTCTTATAAATCATTACCATTAATAAATAATGTTTAAAATTGGTTTCAATGATTAATTTATATGGAAATTAATCATTTCAAATGATAATTTATTTAAAATATTCAATGTGGTATGGGACACTTTGATTGAAAAAACTCTTTATTAATGGTTTTAAATGTTTTTTAAAATTGTTTGGTAAATTATTGTTAATTTCAATATATTCATTTGATATATTTTGATTGTAATTTGGAAATGAATCATTCATTTATGGTTGTGTTATGTGTTATGATTTTTTTATGGTTACACGGAATTATTTATGTGTATGGGTGGTTCTGTGATAGACCTATGGTGGGTGATCCTAAGACAGCACTTCATTTTCTTGGGTAACATGATGGATGTAAATGTTAGTACTTATCCTAAGAGTTTTATGGAATATACTGTGATGGGTATTCAAAATGTGACTCCCAATGTAGTTGTGATTTCTACATTGTATGTATGTCATGAATTCTATAAGTTAACATTATGAATTATGATTGATGTGTGTTATTTCTAAATATTATGATTTCATAAGGTAATATATGATTGAAAATTATTGGTTTCGTTGATTTTTATTTATTGATGGTCTAATGTTTTTTGTATTTTATATCCCTTATAGAGCTTTTTATGCTCATCCCTTGTTTTTAAATGTTTTCCACATGTCTTAAATATGAATAGGGTCACGGATGGGAGAAAGGAAAAATTATGGTGTCTAAAAAATGGAACCAGGCATGTTTTGTTTTAATAGTTTTTATTTTATGTAAAATGGATACTTAGTAGTAGTGTCTACATGTAATTTTCACGTTCTTATATAATAGTTATAGCCGAATTCTCAAAAATAATAAACCTGAAAATATACTCAATGTTATTTATTCATTTAATTCAAGATTATGTAATGTTTTAAGGTCAGGTCCTTACATTTTTCCATGAAATCATATTTAGACATAAAATTTCATTTGTAAAAAATATAATGAGTAAACTAAGTTGATCAATCACAATCATAATAACTAATAAATAGGTATATAATTAAATTAAATAAATAAATTATAATAAGATATACTATTATTAAATTATTTGGAATGTTATATGAATAAATAATTTCAAGTAATTCTATTAATTATTTCCCATCATATCATGAAATTAACATTATATCCAAAAATAAAATTTTAAAAAATTATAATAAAAATATGATTTAAAAATTATATTTATTTCTAACATAAACTAATTAATAATAAAACCACTAATTTTGTAATTAAAATTAATGACCATCACAGTCCTATAAATGTGAGGATGATGATGTGTTTCTATTATTATTTTTTCAATTTTATGATGCTTACATTGATCCTCGTCCTTTTTTATATCACAAAAAAATAAATTAAATCGTATTTAATGATATTGATTATTCTTGAAAAAAAATCATTTATTCATATAATTTTATGCATTAAAATTAAAAAATTTATAATCCCAATCACATTTTTAAAATTATTGATTTCAACAGAAAAACCCTTATTTTAAGCAACCTCGTTATAAAATTTACAATATGGTATTATTTTATTCTCCAAAACCCATATATATTTATCATTCAGTGATAAATGTTTATAATTAATTATGATTACTTTGTATCTTTATTAATAAAACATTTAGGTTATATTATAAAAACACATCTGATCTGTTATTGATTTGATAGATGAATAAAAATCATATCAATATATAAAAGATACAGTTATACATGTCACAAAAATATTTCTTTCTATTATATAATGTGGACCATGATAAATTTAATAATAATGTAGAGGTATTAATGTTTCATTTTAATACTTATCCATAAATAAAACAATTATTGTTATATTTAGACTATCATTCTTATTTTATAAATTTCTAGAATCACTCCATTTAGTGAAATTTTTTAACTCTTTGTTTTTTAAAATACATATATTTTTGATCCATGATCATTCAGGTTTAATATTTACTCTCTTCCTACAGCCATAAATAAATAAAATTGGAACAATATTGTGTCAGAATTTAAATTACTATTACTCAAAAATCCTGAGAGAAAATTATTTTTTCTTTCATTCTTGGTTAGACACTCCAGTATAATGTGTGTCCAAATTTTATAATTGGGGATGAAAAATTTCATTGAATCAAATTATTTAAAGTTAGTTGTCTCAATATATTTAAAAATTTCATAAGCAGTGCTACTACAAATTTTTTTTAAAAAATAATTCCAAAAAGATAAAATTAATGAATACATACAACCTTATAATGCAGATAATATTTAACAAAATCATCTCCACTCAAATCAACAAGATTAGATTTAAGAAAATAATAATATTTTATCATAATATTCCAAAATAAAATATCAATAATATATATATAATATTCTATCCAAATCATTCACATATAACACACAGTTCCATTTAAATGTGTTGTTACTTTTGGATCAAATATTTTTTTCCCTTCGGTTAACATTCACTTAAAACATCAATAATTTATACTTCTTAAGTACAAGGAAACAATTACAAATATTTATATAGTCATAATGAACCACAATATAACTTAATTAGAACCAATCTAATATATTAATTATCGATGTACATGAAAAAAATGACAAACTATCTTATCCTCAAATTGGATCCTTGTGAAGTACTAGTAGTCAGGTATAAAAAGAATTAGAAAAATAATATTTTCAGTATAATATCCTTTCTCATAAACTAAATTTTATGTCCCTAATAGTTTATTGAAATGGGTAAGAGTAGGGTAAAAACATTCATTGAAAATTGATCATAATATATATTTTATTACCATAAACTGATTGGTTCAAATATTGATAAATTCGACCATATTGATATAATAAATTAGTGGAAAAAATTAAAATTAAAATTACGAACACAAGATGTCTCTATTGTAGTTTGAATATAAATTATCATCCTTATAATATTCAATAAAAACAATAGTATGGGACCCAATAACTTATATAAATTGTAATGGATATTTAGAACAATTAAAATATCCTTTTACACACCTTGATTCTTAACCTAATTTAATTCACATTTAAAGGTTCATACAAAGACCCATACTTTTATTAGAGAAAACTTAATGAATAATTTGACTAGATCTATACTGTCCTCTTTTTCTAGATTTTGACAAAAACATATATTTTAGGGGTGAAAACCATACCAATTATTTTATAGGTTCATTCCATACCTAGGCAATGAATTGGATTAATCGTAACCTCTTATATTTTATAGGTATTAAGAAAAAATATTATAAGGGGATATAAAAGGCCTAAAATCATTTTTGATGTGTATTTTCTTCAACCATTTTATATGATAATTGAAACCCTTACTTCTAATGAGATAAATTCCGAGTCACACCACATATAATATTAACTATAGTATTTTTCCTCTTTATATCCCAAGATAGAAATTATTATATTCTATAAAACTTATTTTACGAGTCTACAACATAATTTCCATTGAGTAAAACCCACATGTGGAGGAAGATATTAATTATTTTATGGGAATAAAAATAATTTAATACATTTATAATCATTAAAATAATAAAAAAATTTAAAATAATAAAATATATTGATTAATATTGATTATATAATCCTTTTAATAATCTCATAAATTATTTGAGGGTAACACATTATAGAATTAATTGAAATTTTATCTTCACTTATTATTATTTTACAGATATAGAGAGATAATTATTAACTTAGTGAAATTTCTCTCAATATCAATTTTGGAACTATAAAAATAATATATAATTACAAAACTTAATATCATTGAAATGTTCAATGATTATAATCATCGTCGACTGCTCAAATACCAATAGATTTAAATTTCAATATTTCATGTTATAGAACATTTAGATTGAATCTAAATATATAAATTATTCGATGAAATTTATATTTAATTCCACATAAAACAATTTAGAACATGTTCCCATATCATATAAATTATTAATAATTTTTAAAAGTATAACTGAAAAAATAATTACATCCATAAAGGACATTAGTAGAATCATAAAGATAAATCTTATGTAAAATGTAGAATATTTCAGGATTTTACAACATCCTTTATTAAATAAGATAAAAACATAAGAAAACCCAAATATTGGATTGAGGTTGAATATTTATATATAATATTAACCAAAGTTAATCAATTTTAGGAAATTTAACTTCCTAATATAATATAAGTGATTCTAGAAATCATTAGATATCATAACATATAAATATTCAATCATAAAAAACATTTTGAATAGAAAATTCCTACTCTGTTCTAGATTAGTTATACATAGATAAATTCAATATCGATACATATAACCATTAATTATATTAATTTAAAATTATCCTATAATATTATTATCTGAATAAATTTGGAAAAATATTCATAAAAATACACAATAAAAACTCAAAACTAGCATTTAATACTATATAAATTCTATATTTATAAATATCAATTTTGAGATTTTATTTTCATATATAATTTTTTATAATTTTGTTAAAATTTCAGCTAAAAAAGAATCACTTAATTTGGAGTATTTAATCGCTTGTAATAGTAATAAACAAATGATAATTTCACTCATGGTAGTTTCAATTATCAATTGACTAGATCTAGTGACACATTATGCTAACATAGTCATTTTAAACCCACAATAACATCCTGACTATTTTGGAATATTATTTTTCAAAAATTATTTAATATGTTTTATAATTTTAGGTTTCACATAATATTTTGTATATCTTTTTTTACACATAATGCTGACTATTAACAAAACCACAATACATCATTAATGAGATTTAAATGTTTTCATAATACCCTATCCATTAAACATTATAGATTGAATAGTAATTATAAACATTAAATGATTATTTATATTGGTGTTTAATAATTAAAAAATGTTGATAATTTTTTCAAAAACAAATATGTAAAATCATTATATGTTTTGAGAATTATATTTTCATAAAAGTGTATTTATTTTTTTTTATTAAACATTAAAAAAATTATGTTTTTCACACATTTAGAAAATAAAATTTATGAAATAAACTTATCTTGGAATCGATTCTGTCAAAATTATATTCAGTTAAATTTTAATGAATTTTAAAAAATTATTCATTTTCTGACGTATACTGAAAAATAAAAAAAATTATTAGAAATTTCATCTTCATTTAATTTTTTTAGAATGTGAAATTATATTTTAAACTAATTTTAATGTATAACTAGATAAATAATAAATATATTAATGCAATTTATCTCATAGTAATTAATATCTTTTTGGAATTTTATTTTAAACATAGTGAACATTTTATCATTTTTGTATTAAAACCTTCTTTCTCGTCATGTCTATTGGATTATTTTTAAATATAAATTTTCCACTTTTTTGAATATAATTTTTAAAAATATATTAAAATTTTGTTATCATAATAAATTTTTAATATTATTTGGTATATGTTTTTGACCAAAATGAATATTTAATGAATTAAAATTTTTCTTCCACATTTAAGGATAAATTCATATACCAATGGTTGTATAAATAATGATGTGTCAAAATACTTGATAAGGTATTAAATCTAAATATAATAGAGATATTTTTAACCTTATGACATTATGATTTTTGAGTTTGAGTTTATGGAATTCTTTTTGATTAATGCGACCAATATAAAAAATAATTAAAAGAAAAGGAAAAGGCAAACCTTTATTTCCTAAAATATCAATAAACTATGACATGGAAAAATAAAAAATGTTCAATTATAAATATTATTTCAATGATAAATGAGTGTTTTTATCATGGTAATTTATTTTAATGTTTTAGAGGTGAAATAGTTATTTCAAATTCTATAGAAACACCAACTGAGTAACTATTTACCTAATAATAAAAAAATGAAATGATACTATGTGATGTAACGTGAATTATATATTGTTTTCCATTATTTTTTAGAAGAATATATAATTTTACATATGATCTAACATCATATATTCTGAATATATCATTGTATTTATATTTGTTGAATTTAATTTAAATCAATAACATCAAAATTTATATTAATTTTATTTCATGATAAATTAAACCTTATTTAATGATTAGAATTTAATAAAAATATGATAATATATAGAGTGAATTTTAAATTATAATAAATATAAACTATTTTTAATGTATGGGTTAATTTTTATTTTATAATTAAAATATTGACATGTAAATATTAGAAACATAGTTAGATAAATTGATGTTCATGTAGTATATTTTTTCCGTTACATGTGTGTGTGTTAAAATTAATTTTCAACAGAAATACTATATTTATTTGAAAAATTATTATTAATTTTCTATATTTAGCGGGTAATTTTTTTTGATAAGTCTAATTTTATTTTATTCATGAAATTTAATTTATTTTGGATAAACATATAGATAACCATAGTGCAAACAAAGATGGTAAAAACATGGAATCATTCATGTTAATGAAAAATAATGTTAAAAATTGATTTTAAATATGTTCGTAAGGTTTTTATAGACCTTATAA
Organism: Viscum album; assembly: GCA_963277665.1. NCBI lineage: Eukaryota > Viridiplantae > Streptophyta > Magnoliopsida > Santalales > Viscaceae > Viscum > Viscum album. The sequence continues at coordinate 1,390,444,323 of OY728119.1, forward strand.
TATATAAAAACCATTGATAATCAATATTTCAGTCACATGATATATGATTTACCACCCAATAGTAAATATATTTTGGTAATATAAAAAAATTCCACTCCTCCTCAATTATAAAAAACCACAATCCATCCTCACATGTTCCCAACATTTATGATTTTGGAATTCCAAACCACACACAAATCTATTGCAAACATCCCTCCACTTGCCCTTGATGACATATTTTTTATAGATTATCTAAAAATTATTTCATTGGTGAAATATTTAGGAGGATACCAAAAAATCATGTAACTTTTTTTAATGATAGTTATTTTATTTTTTGATATACTAAAAAATTATTATACCAAAGTAATAATATTTCCATTTTCCATTACATATAATTATTTATTTTAAACAGAAGGTTATTACCAAAAATAATCTCTAATTCCATCAAATTTTTTATGAAATTATAATTAATTTGAATGTTGGAATACGTACTCATGAACCGATGTCAATCATTTTTTAGTTACCATAAGACAACCCTGCTTTTTATTACAAATTAAACATGATTTATTACATAAAACATCACTTGATACAATAATGAAGATCGAGAGGTTTAGTGTATTTGGGGCTTAGGATCATTACATAAAATCTTAAAACATGAAATACAACATCTTTATTGAAAACTTCCCTTACATGACCACTACATTCCCTCGTACTTAGCATTGAATGGGATAACCTCACGACATGCATAAGAAAAGGGTGATCTATAAAGCCTAGTAAGGGAGTACACATGGAATAACATGAGGAGTACAATACATGTTAGACAATAGGAATATCAATATAACATAAAATAAACATGAACATAAAGGCATGATAAAGCATGATAATCATAACATGGAAATGTGGCAACAACACTTAACATGGAATTAGCATGAGTCAAGGCTCATTGCACATAAAGCTTGAGTAAACCCTCATTGCACATAAAGCATGAGTAAACATTTATTGTACTTGAATTAGCACGATTCAACACACATTGCACATGATGTATCATGATATTACACTTTACACAATGCATTGGAGCGCTATAAGGGCGCACTCTTCTTAAACATTTCATTTCATGCATATGTGTTCCACATGGATCATAAAACATGGATTCATAAACCATAAACATTTATTCCACGATAAAGGAATGTGTAATTCATACATGAAACTTTGTAATAAATATGTAAAGGTGCATAAAGGTGTATACCCTTGATGGAGAAATGGTAATGGTATCCACTACACAATGGCATTGGCTTAGAAAATTGGTGTGATTTCGGCAGCGTAACGGCGTGACATAATAATTCATAAAAAAATGGTTGATGAGAGAGAAATGGGTTCCTCACCATATTTACATGTAATGGACAGTAAGGAGGTCATATAGATACATGTCCCAACAATTGTAATGGAATTTAGATTCATGATACAAAATTATTTCTTGCATGTAAAAGAAGAGAGAGAAGTTCCTTTTAGAATTTCGGGATAGTAACAGGTGTACATGGGAGGAATTTAATGAGAGAGAAAGGGGTATCCCATCATTAAAACAATAATAGGGCATTATGGGGGATGTGTGAAGCCATACCCCAACATTCATAATTGAAATTAAAAGGGCAATACAAGTTAAAGAAAATTGACAAAAATGAGAAAGGAAGAAAAAACCCTTACTTGGAAGTGTGCTTTCAAAGGCTAGACAGAGGCTTGTGAGAGGCTTCTTGGGAGATTTGGGCACCTTGGGAGGATTATAGAGAGAGTAGGGCAGAGTTTGGACGAACTCCAAGGCATTTTATTGAGGAGTAAGTGGGATCTTGGGTGGGTTTATATAGGAAAGTTGAGGAAATTCTTTATTATTTAGGTTTGGGTCCCCTTACATTAAATTAATCCAAACCCCAAACCATCTCATGGTTTTATCCCATGGTCTTTGGAAAAGGGAAAAGGAAAACAATATTATATAAGGTCCAAGTCCTAAATTCTTAAAATAATAAGGTTTCTTATGTGGAGGTGAGTCACACTCCCATGGAAATTAATTTAAGAAGGCAAAGTGTTGAATATGTCTTTAGGGGTCCATTAATTCTTTTAAAAGTAAGTCAAACAAACCCAAAATGACATTATTTTAATGATAAAACATATATTGGCCAAACATAAGGATTATGTTATTTTATTGTATCACCATTGGGTCATTATTATGTCATAAAACACATTATATATTTAAACGATATTAAATTTTTACCGAAATATTTGACAATCTCATAGAATTAGGAAAACTTCACCGTTGAATAATTTCGATGTCATGATTCCAGAAATGGAATTTATTTTATCTAAAAAAATTTCTAAATACATTAATTTTCACTTTTAAAATAAAAACCTACATTTACCGAAAATTCACAGGTTCTGACAGAAATGGCTTTCAAACCTTAATATAAAATTTTAATTGCATTCATAAAATTATAAGATCATTTATATTTAATAAAAATTAATTTAATAATAATATTATTATTTTATTAAAATATCATTTAATTCAAAAATCCCTCAATTTAATAAAATAGATTTCTTAATTAAATAATAACTAAAAACACCATTTATACATTAAAAACTATATACAATGTATCAAAAATGACTAGAAATTATATTCATTATTATATAAAACAATAATGTAAATGAACATAGTACTACTTATTTGTTACATAACCCCTCAAAACAGCCGTATAAGACCTAAGGGTAAGGTTTTTGATGGTGATAGACTCTTGGGGTGGCTCGGATAACATCGCTCGAGTGGTAATCTCTATCAACTTCTACTTTTCCTGTAGATGGTTCCATTCGAGCTTGACATAGTGAAGCTCAGCTTGGGATTGGTCAAGGGAGAAGCCCAAGGATGCCACCTCTTTTCCGATCTCCGACAAATGGGCTTCGTATGGGGCAATTCTACTGGATGAGGCCATCACTTCTTTTGTCTGAGTAAATTGGATTTGTTAAGGTCCTATATCTATACTAATCATGTGATCACTGTTCAACGGCTATATTAACAATGGACAAAAATCTTAGCATAAAACCAAAGAAGTTGACATCTTATAAAAACATTTTATATAAAGAGATATTTAATAAGATCAAGAGGGATTTTCCATTAATGAAACTTTGGGTCATTACAATATTCCCCCCTTAAGAAATTTCGCCCTCAAAATTTTCCTTTTCCAGCACTAAAACAACTGTGGGTAACTCAGCTTCATCATATCCTTTGATTCCCATGTTGCTTATTCAAACTTTTGGTTACTCCAAAATACCTTGATGAGGGGAATTGTCTTATTTCGTAGAACTTTTTCTCTACAATCTATGATCTTCATTAGTTTCTCCTCATAAGAAAGATCGTCTTCCAATTGTACCACCTCATATGAGAGTACATGTGAAGGGTCCGGTATGTACTTCCTTAAGAAGGATACATGAAAGCCATCATGTACTTTGGCCATAGTAGGTGGAAGTGCTAGTCGATAGGCCAAAACCACAACACGATCAAGAACCTCGAAGGGGCCGATATACATTGGACTTAACTTCCATTTCTTTCCAAACCTCATGTGCTTTTTCCACGGAGATATGCGTAGAAACACCATGCCTCCAACATTAAACTCATGGTCTCGTCAATGATTATCTGCATAACTCTTCTGTCATCATTAGGATGCCTTTATATGGTGCTGATTGTTTTTCACCTTCTCCACCATTTCCTCGACCATTTCTGGTACAAGCAGCTTATGTTTACCGACCTCATCCCAATATGCCAGGGTTCTGCACCATTTCCTATATAGGGCGTCATATGGTGCCATTTGGATACTCGATTGGAAACTGTTATTATAAGAGAACTCAACCAGAGGAAGATATTGATCCCATCCTCCATTAAATTCTATTGAGCACGCTCTCAATATATACTCAAGTGTTTGGATAGTCCGCTCGAATTGGCCATCAGTTTGAGGATGATAGGTCGTACTGAAGTTCAGTTCAGTATTTAGAGCATGTTGATATCTCTTCCAAAACTTAGAGGTGAATCTTGGATCTCGGTCAGACACAATAGATATTGGTACTCCATGAAACCTTACCACTTCCCTGATATATATTTGTGCCAGTTGATCCAAAGAGAAATCCTCTTGAATAGCAATGAAGTGTGTAGTCTTTGTAAGATGAACCACAATGACCCATATTGCATTGTTTCCTTTGGATGTACTTGGAATTACTGTGACAAAGTCCATGGTGATGTTCTCCCATTTCCATTCTGGTATGGGCAATGGTTTCATCATCCCCTTAGACTTCTGCCTCTCTGCCTTCACTTGCTGACACACCAGGCACTTTGATGTATATTCACCGATCTACTTCTTCATATTATCCAACCAAAAGTTTTCTCGGAGATCTCGATACATCTTTTGTGCTCCCTGGGTGAATAGTGAAATTTGAACTATGTGCATCATCCAAAAGTTCCTCCATCACCTCCGGACTTGATGGAACACATAGTCTTTTCTCAAACCGCACAATTCCTTCTTCATTAACATTAAACTCCGAGTATTTCCCTTTTTAGATAGCTCCCACATTTTCTTGAATTCCCACATTATCTTTTTGAGAATCCTTTAACCTTTCCAAAATATATTGTTGAGAAATCATTTTTGAAAGTATTTATGATGTTCCCATCTTTATGATTCCCACGTCTATCTTCATAAATTATAAGAAGATTGGATCCTTCTCAATTTTCATCATTGATAGAATTGATGGGTCCTTTCTACTTATGGCATCTGCCACCTTGTTCTCTTTCCCAGGGTGGTAATGTATTGAACCGTCATAATCTTTGATGAGCTATATCCATATTATATGGCTCATATTAAGCTCTTTCTGTGTGAATATATATTTAAGACTGTTGTGGTCAGTATATATCTCACATTTCCCTCCATATAGATAATGCCGCCAGATTTTCAAGACAAAAATCACAGCCGACAACTCCAGATCATGTGTTGGATAGTTTCGCTAATGGATTTTCAATTGCCTTGAGGCATAGGATATTACATTATCATTCTTCATCAGCACACAGCCTAAAACCTTCTTCGAATCATCACTGAATACCACAAAAAGTTCCCTACCTGTGGGTAAAGAGAGCACGGGTGTAGTGATAAGCCTCCTTTTCAACTCCATGAAGCTTTATTCGCATTCATCACTCCAAGAAAACATTACTCCCTTTCGAGTTAGATTGGTAAGAGGGTTGGAAAATCATGAGAAATTTCCCACAAATCGTTGATAATATCCAGCTAACCCCAAGAAGCTACGGATATCCGTTACCGATGTTGTCCTCGGCCATCCCTCAATTGCATCTGTTTTAGAGGGCTCCACAGATATCGAATTTCTTGTGATGATATGGCCCAAAAATGAGACCTCCATCAAACAGAACTCACACATTCTGTACTTTTTATAGAGCTTCTCCGTGCAAAAAGTCTCTAGTATAGTTTATAAATGCTCCTCATGATCCTCCTTGGTTTTCGAGTATATCAGAATATCATCTATAAAGATTACACCAAATTTTTCAAGATAATCTCTAAATACTCCATTCATCAAGTCCATGAATATTTATGGAGCATTGGTGAGTCCGAAAGGCATTACAATGATTTCACAGTGCCCGTATCTTGTACGAAAAGCAGTCTTGGGGACATCTTCCTTCTTCACCCTTACTTGATAATATCCTGACCGCAAGTCCACCTTGGAGAAGTATTGTGCTCCATGCAGCTGCTCAAACAATTCATCGATTCTTGGGAGAGGATACTTGTTCTTTATCGTGATTTTGTTAAGTTGACAATATTTGATGCAAATCCACATTGACCAATCCTTCTTGACGAAGAGGATGGGTGCACCCCATGGTGAACCACTTGGGCGTATAAACCATTTATCCAGATTCTCCTGTAGTTGATTCATCATCTCATCAAGATCTACAACAGCCATTCTATATGGAGTCTTGGATATTGGTAGCACCCCAGGTATAAGTTCAATTGAGAACTCAACATCTCTTCTTGGTGGAAGACCAGGCAGTTCCTCGGAAAACACTTCAGTGATTTCCCCCACAATAGGCATTTCCTCAAGGATGGTTTCTTCCATGGACTCAATCATCTGATCCAGATATGCGTGCTCATAACGCAGTAATATCCATGCTTGAGATGATGGAGCTAAAGGAGATTCATCTTCCTAATGACACTTGTAAACAATCGGGGGTCGATTCTCCATATAAAGTGTGATTTCCCTCCCCCGACAATTTATGTTGGCTCTATATAAGGATAGCCAATCCATGCCAAGAATTTCATCAAATTCCACCAGAGGGAGTATGACGAGATTATCCAGAAAATTCAGTCCACATATTATAACAGGGGAGGACTTATACTCATGGGATGCAATGATTTCCCCATTTTTTGTGCTCACCGACATCTTTACTTATATGATTTGTGGTGGTGCTGGGACTATTCTACTAAACATTTGAGATATAAATAAATGCGTATAACCTGAATCAAAAAGTACGTTCGCTATTCTTGAATGAATAACTAGCGTACCTGTCACCACTTCATTGTCAGGGTTCACTTCGGTAGAAGTGACGGAAAAAGATCTTCCTTGCTGTCTGGGGGGTTGTTGGTTGCCTCCGATAACCCTTTTATTAGGGCACTGATTTTCAAAATGAACTAGTTCTTTGCATTTGTAGCATTGAACAATGTGTTGAGGTTCGAATGGAGCGTTCCTCTCCTCTGTCGCAGCTGCGGGCCCTTCTTGCTGACAGTTAACAGCTAGGTTCCCTTCTCTTCCACACCTGAAGCATTTTCTCATCCCCTTAAGTCAATTTCCAGGGTGCTTCTTTCTGAACTTTTGGCAAGTGGGGTGCTAGATCTTCTTAGCGACATTGGATTTATCCATCAGACCACCGTCATTGTTTTCCACCTTACGCTTCTTGTCCCCATGATAACCCTGTGATTCCCCGATCTCCATTTCAACCTTGAGGGCACATCGGAAAATTTCCTCATAGCTGTCGATGTCATGGATCACTAATTCTTTCTGCAAGCTAGACTTCATCCCACCAAAGAAGCGGTCAACCTTTCATTCCGGGGTAACGACAAAACTGGAAGCGTATCGTGCAAGCCTCAAGAAGTTTTCCTCGTACACTCCAACAGATTCTTCATCTTTTTGATTGAGGGAAAAGAAGTCCCTTTCCATCTTAATGCGGAGGGTGCATGGAAAATATTTATCGAAAAACATCTTCCGGAAATCCTTCCATTCTAACGCCTCGACCTCCTCATCAGGCTTCGTATTTTTTATCAACGTCCACCATTGATCAGCTTCACCCTCCATACGATAAGCCGCTAGGAGAACCCTCTCTTGTTCAGGACATTGGAGGATGGAGAATATCTTTTCAATTGAGTTGATCCATTGTTCAGCGATCGTGGGATCGGATGATCCACTAAAAGTAGGAGGCCTTTGTCTCATGAAGCTCTCGATAGCAACTTGTTCATTCATAGGGGGGTTGAATGTTCCTCTTGACCCGTGTTTCTATTCAAAACTTGAGTTACCTGAGATAGAAGCATGACAAATTTCATGATTTCTGCTCCCATTGGATTTGGCATCTCATTAGTACAGTCATCACACTGATCATCATAACGGTTGTTAGCTCGATTCCTCCTATTACCGTCCATTTGCCGGAATAAAAGGAAATATAGGGGTAACACATAAATGGTAATCCAAAGACAAAAGTTGTTGATTTATAAATAAACTTTCATTTTCTTAACCCATGAGTCTATAGGCTTCAATCTGGGGTTTTCATGATCTACTTTCTGACATATATTCTTAGGGGAAATTTTTTTAATTCCGTTAATAAGGGTTCATACTAAGCTTGTGAATTTATCAAAAAAATCCCTTGGGAGTTTTTTAACCAAGAGATCAGCAAGGCCCGTTGTCGTGCACTAGTTCCCGTTCGAGTCTAGCTCAAAGCGGTGTTTTCGGGTTTTACCCCTAAGATACATTTGTGCCAGAGCCACCTCTACCTGCTGGTATCCAGACAGGGAAGTATTTGTTTGATAAACCACTTACTCAGAACATAACAAAACATAGGGATGTTTATATTATACTTAGTCTTATATCTAAGGCTTTACTAGGGTTTCCTTATCCCAAAAATAACTAAACTTATCCTCTGATACCAACTATGACAACCCTGCTTTTTATTACAACTTAAACATGATTTATTACATAAAACATCACTTGATACAACAATGATGATCCATATGTTTAGTGTATATGGGGATTAGGATCATTACATATAAACTTGAAACATGAAATACAATATCTTTATTGAAAACTTCCTTTACATTACCACTACATTTCCTCGTACTTAGCATTGCATGGGATAATCTAAGGACATGCATAAGAAAAGGGTGAGCTATAAAGCACAGTAAGGGAGTACACATGGAATAAAATGAGGATTACAATACATGTTAGAAAATAGGCATATAAATATATCATAAAATAAACATGAACATAAAGGCATGATAAAGCATGATAATCATAACATGGAAATTTGGCAACAACACTTAACATGGAATTATCATGAGCCAAGGCTGATTGCACATAAAGCATGAGTAAACCCTCATTGTACATAAAGAATGGGTAAACCATTGTTTCACTTGAATTATCATGATTCAACACTCACTGACCAGGATTTATCCTGATACTACACTTTAACCAATGCATTGGATCTCTATAAGGGCACACCCTTCTTAAACATTTCATTTCATGCATAAGTGTGCCACATGTATCATAAAACATGGATTCAAAAAACATAAACATTTATTCCACAATAAAGGAATGTGGAATTCATACATGAAACTTTGTAATCAATAAGTAATGTTTCATAAAGGTTAATACCCTTGATGGAGAAATGGGCACGGTATCCAGTACATAATGGCATTGGCTTAGAAAATCGGTGCGATTTCGGTAGCGTAACGGCATGACATAAGAATTAATAATAAAATGGTTGATGAGAGAGAAAGGGGTTAATCATTATAATTACATGTAATGGAAAGTAATGAGGTCATATAGATACATTTACCAACAATTGTAATGGAATTTAGATTCATGATACAAAATTACTGCTTGAATGTAAAAGAAGAGAGAGAAGTTCCTTTCAGAATTTCGGCATAGTAACGGGTGTACATGGGAGGAATTTAATGAGAGAGAAAGGGGTATACCATCATTCAATCAATAAGAGGGACTAATGGGGGATGTACGAAACCATACCCCAACATTCATAATTGAAATTAAAAGGGCAATACAACTTAATGAAAATTGAAAAAAATGATAAAGGAAGAAAAAACCCTAACGTGGAAGTGTGCTTCCAAAGGCTAGAAAGAGGATTGTGAGAGGATTATTGGGAGATTGGGGCACCTTGGGAGGATTATAGAGAGAGTAGGTCAGAGTTTGGACAAAATACAAGGGATTTTAGTCAGGAGGAAGAGGGATTATGGGTGGGTTTATATAGGAAAGGTGAGGGAATTCTTTATTATTTAGGTTTGGGTCCCCTTACATTAAACTAATCCAAACCACAAACCATCCCATGGTTTTTCCCCATGGTTTTTGGAAAAGGGAAGATGAAAACAATATTTTTTAGGTACCATGTACTAAATTCTTAAAATAATAAGGTTTATTATATGGAGGTGAGTCACACTCCCCTGGAAATTAATTTAAAAAGGCAAAGTGTTGAATATGTCTTAAGGGATCCATTAATGCTTTGAAAAGTAAGTCAAACAAACCCAAAATCAAATTATTTTAATGATAAAGCATATATTGGAAGAACATAAAGATTATGGTATTTTATTACATCACCATTGAGTCATTATGATGTCATAAAACACATTATATATTTAAACAGTATTTAATTTTTACTCAAAAATTTGACTGTCTCAGAAAATTATGAAAAATTCACCGTTGGATAATTTAGATGTCCTAATTCCAGAAATGACATTTATTTTATCTAAAAAATTTTCTAAATATGTTAATTTTCACTTTTAAAATAAAAACCAACATTTATCGAAAATTCTTGGGTTTTGACAAAAATGGCTTTCAAACCGTAATATAAAATTTTAATTGCATTCATAAAATTATAAGATCATTTATATTTAACAAAAGTTAATTTAATAATTTTAATATTATTTTATTAAAATATTATATAATTCAAAAATTCCCTTAATTTGATAAAATAGATTTCATAATTAAATAATAACTAAAAACACCATTTGTACTTTAAAAACTATTTACAATGTATAAAAATGACTAGAAATTATATTCATTATTATATAGACAAATAATGTACATGAACATAGTACTACTTATTTGTTACATAACCCCATAAAACAGCCGCATAAGACCTAAGGGTAAGGTGTTCGATGGTGACAGACTCTTGGGGTGGCTCGGATAACATCGCTCGAGTGGTAATCTCTATCAAGTTCCACTTTTCCCGTAGACGGTCTCGTTCGAGCTTGACATGGTGAAACTCAGCTTGGGCTTGGTCAAGGGTGAAGCCCAAGGATGCCACCTCTTTTCTATCCTCTGACAAATGGGCTTCATATGGGGCAATTCTACTAGATGAGGCCATCACTTCTTTTGTCTGAGTAAATTGGATTTGTTAAGGTCCTATATTTATAATAATCATGTGATCACTGTTCAACGGCTATATTAACAACGGTCAAAAATCTTAACATAAAACCAAAGAAGATGACATCTTATAAAAACATTTTATATAAAGAGACATTAAATAATATCAACAGGGATTTTCCATTAATGAAACTTTGGGTCGTTACATACCACCTCCCAAAGATGGACTTAATGATGGACCTATTATTTATATAAGAGATTCCTGATGTTATTATGATTATGTAATTTTTTATATGACATATAATTTCTTGTTTTCAATTTTTTCAGAATGTTAAAAATCACTATTATATAAAGAAGAATATTTTTCGGTAAATCATTGTGATTCATTCACTCTTTTCATGGAATTTATTAATGATATTTTTAATAACAATAAGTGATTAATGTGACATAACCAATATTATTTAATGAATATATATATGTCTTTTGATTTTATTTTTTTAAAATATGATTATGAAAAAAATTATTCATGTGCACATATGGTCTACCATCTTAATTAATGGTGTATTTAATTTCATATCCCCTTCCATGTATTACACATATTGGATATTTTCTAAAATATACATTTAGGTTAAGGGGGAACCGTAGATCAGAAGGTTAAAAAATTCAATACATTAAAAAAATGAACCACATTACAATTTTATTATATCCCACTACCTTCAAATATTGAACACTATGAAAATTTATTTTGAAATCCATATTTCAAAATAATAAAACATCTCCTTTGGCCATTTACTAACCATTGTCATTTTGAATTAAAAAAAGAGTCTCATAAAGTCTATTAAAATTGAATATTTATTAGAGTTAGAGTCATATCTATCATCAGTTTCATACATTATCATAATCTCTTCTTAAAATCCCCACCATGCTCAGAGATCCTATCTTCATCGGAGCATCCATCCACATCATCGACATCATTTTCACTCAACACCGATTTCCAATTTGTCGTTGTAATACACCAAAATCACCACGCACCTACGACTTCCACCCAAAAAACCATATAGATGAAAAAAAATCTCTATAAAAGACATTGTCGACATCTCCATAACACCCAAAAAGATTACAATAGAACATCCCCATCATCAAATGAAACAAGAGAATGGACTTACCAGTCATGGCTCCAAGGAACCCAATATTTTCGTACAAACACTTCCCAAATCCCCTTTAGAGACTAATGAGCCCACATAACATGGGAGGTATTGAAGAAAATATAAACCATATCATTTCACAAGCGCTGGGGCCTCCACCACAAACTATGACATAACTAACCCCTTAAACGCCACTAGAAACTACATCATCAAACATGAAAGATAAGAAACCAACTCCTACAACAAAAAATATAACATCACTGTTATCCCTCCTTCTAAACCATCCCATAGAGTCCCAATGAATTCAATAAGCCCAATTCAGATGGGGATGTTGTCTAATGTATTGGATGATTAGAGAAAAATATAAGCGGTACGTCGAACACAAAAACCATCAGTGACCCAAACCACCTAATATTCCCACATGTAAACACATACTAGAGGTTTCATGTGACGTGTACGGTAGAAAGAGAAGAGGTTAAACTATTCAACATCCCACCAGCACGTTCCACTAGGAATGAGGGTAAGGGGGACAATGAAGGATATAGAATAAAATGATCTAAAACCATGATAGAGTAGTCAAAAAAGTAGGTAGAAGGAAGTAGAAAAGAAAGATGGTAGAAAGGTAGGACATGAATCACTTCGGGTCCATGGAGGAAGGGTTTTGATGGAAACCCCAACAAAAGAGGAGGACATGAGAGGGAAAGCCTATAGGGAACGAGTTTTCATTTATAATTAGTAATTATTATGGATTACTATATATACATATACACAAAATAAATACGATATCTATATCGTTTATATCATTATGGAAATAATTTATCCATGATCATAGTATGAATACCAAAATAATTGAAACGTATATGAAAAAGAAAGTATTTATTACCTGAAACATATCATTAACAAGAAATTGTTAATAAAAGTTTAACAAAAGATAATATCTAAATAATATATGATACAAAATATATTATATGGTTTATTAATAGATCAATAATAAAAATATGTTTATTATATATGTGGATGGATGTGGTATGATGGAAGAGAATACATGAAGTATGAGATCTTCATCCCACATTTATTTTCTTTACAACCAATAATATATTAACCATAAAATTCTTTTATGTGGAATTTGTACAACCCATGAAGGAATATTATTATTTATCAATTGAAAAAAAAAATTCATTAAATATCTATTTTTAGGATCCCTCTTTCATAGGGTTTACTATGAAAAATGTATAAAATCGGTATAGATTATTGTCTTAATTTGCTTTCATTGAGACATATGTTATATTATAAAACAATATTCCATTATGAGGTATACATAAAAACCATTTGTCTAAAAATATAATTAATGTATTTATCATAATTATATATTTAGTAAATATTAATTTTATTGCTTCATCGGGGTTACATTTTAATATTACCAAACATTTAATAGTAATATGATAAAATTTCATAATTTATCCAAATATTTTATGATTATGATTGAAATTTTGAAATTTTATAGTCAATATCTCTACAAAATCAATCATTTTAAACTCTTTTGGGTTTTTTAACGAAAATAGATGTTTTTTCAAAATTTTCACTCTTTTGGTTCTTAAGAGATCAAAAATGTATATTTTATAAAAAGCGACATTTCATTCGATAATCCATTTTCTTCAATAACCCAGTTTTCCAAATGTGTCTTCAAATTTGTTTTTATAATTTATTTATTTGATTAAATAAATTCATTTTTAACAATTATTTATATTTTAGAAAATTTTAATAAATATACATTATATTGTATTCAAAAGTAATGTATTTTTATATTTTATTAAAATTTTAAAGGAAATTTTGTTTTAACTTATATAACATTAATAGAATTTTATGAAATAATTACTATTAATTTTATCAAATATTTAATTTATATAATCAATTTTTTTTCGAATAAATATTCTCTTTATTTATTATATTTTAGAAAGTGTTTTTTGAATAAGAAATTATATTTCCATCAAAGACTTTGTTAATTTATTTTAAAATGATTACTGGATACTTTTTCATGTTTATTTGAAATAAAAATATTTGAATAGTGATTCATATATTAAAAATTTATTTTAAATGAAATTATAATTTCCTCACATAAATTTTACATAAAATTTTATAATGTTATTTACATATAAATGAAATACTTTGTGGTAACTAATGCATTATAAGGTAGGTGATCCCAGATTACCATTCTTATTATGTCTGCTAATAGTTTATGTTTATAATGATATGATTGTTATGAAAACTTTTTTTATCCACAATTTATACCATGATAAAACTATTATGATTCCTATAATGTTTCCCAATATATATTATTTAACGATATGATGGTATCATAATAAAACATGTATATTTTATACTAGTTCTGTTTTATGAAATATTTTGGAAACCAATTTCATTTTATGGATTCTTGATTTTATGATTTCTAAATAGTCATTAGGAATCATATATATTATTTTCATCATATGATGGTTGTTACATTATAAACATGGAAGGTGGTAATGTCATATCCAAATAGGGGTGGGAGCTATATCTCACTTGAATGTAATGGGAAATGAATTATATCTCATTATATGGATATGTCAAGATCGGATTGTGAACAATGATTTTTAAAGAACATTGTTCCCTATGATGGTCATGTGAGTTAATCATTACAACAATAATGTTATGAGTGAACAAAATAATATATTCATGATGTTATATTTTCACCTGATTACATCTCGACAATTTGATATCCAATCCTTGCTTTAGTGTCCTTAATGTTATGTGTGGACATGGTTTAATGTCCATAATTTTATACGATAGCCTGATTACGGGTTTATAACATAATGAGTTAAAGTATTTATATTTATGCATATTCAATATGTTATAATATCATGTGTATACATAAAATTGAAGTTATATAACACTTTTTTTCTATAATGTCTCATGATATTTGATATAATTATAGTCAATGTCTTATAATATACACATATTTATATCATTACAAGGCATTATGATGTAGAAATATTTGGTATTATCATTTTATGTCATATTCAGGATTACATTTCATTCATTAATATTATTTTTTCATATTACCATGGATTAATATCTCTTACGTTTAACCTAATTAATCATATGATCTCTCCTTTCCTTATGTAAGGTAGAAGGGTTTTATATATTGTATATCTATGAAAATTGTTTAAAAGGATGATATTTTTGGGAACATTGTAGTTATTTAAAAAGATTATATTATTTTGTTCCATTATTCCAGTGGAACCTAACTATTATGATCATTAGGTGTGTGTTCTGTAATATATTTACTACAATCTTTAATGATTTAATATCATTGTATTAGAGTCATTGGTCTCAATGGTTAGTATTATAGTATCGGTTTAGTTACCCATATGTATCTAGGTTATGAAAACATTACTATGATTTGTTGGGATATTACTAAAATATATATAGGGATGACAATAAGGATTTGTCAGAGGGTTACTAAAAGTATAAGAAAATTTCATTTAATTCTTTTAAATGATAAGGAAATAAGCATCCAAAAAATTAAATCCATGTGTAGATACTATAAGTGGATGTAGATCTAGAAACAATGTTCCTAGGTATAATAACCTAAAAATATAATATTTAGATCGAATTGGTCTATAACATGTGCATGATAGTTGGCCTTGATACAAACATGATTTGACACTCCTAGGGTATATATAGTGGAAATTCAAAAACACTTTACAAAAATCATGAAGGATTAAAATAGAACAAAAATTTTAATAACCTATCATCAAACTATGGTGTCATTGTTTATCAATAAAATTTATTTATTCAAACATCATAAAAAATTTAATAGTTTGTGATTTTCCATTACGATTAGTGTTGACCATATTATACATTCTAGTCATAGTCAACTTGAATGATCAGATATATGATTGATTATGATGTTTTATTTGTTTTTGATAATCTAAATGGGTGAACAATAGTTTAACAGATCTTGTGATTATACCTAATCATTTTAAGTATATATTAGTAAAGAACATGTACCTTTACTATCTCATAGACTAATCAAATAGAGATGGGAGAAATTCACTAAGAGATCATGTGGTGGTAATAATTTTGGACAGATGATTTTAATTTTTATCTATTGAGAATGTGAAATGATGTTTCCATGTGAATGCCACCTTGGAATGAGAGTATGTTTTTATTGTGGGAAAAAGGAAACAATTAAATTTATTGTAAGTTTAAAATGAAATGTTCAGTTAATGTAATTGATGGGAATATTGAACACCCTCAGATAACATAGACCATTGAAGAATATAATTTTATAAAGAATGATATTTATGTATATATATTACTTATAGGGAATTATACTAAAGAGTCATCATTTATTAATTTTTCATTATTATATTATAATGGATGACCAAACAACATATCACATGGGAAACGAGAGAGGTATTAAAAAATATGAGGAGGAAGCCTAGATAAAGGATTGGGAAGGAAGTAGTATGAATGATGTATTTCTAAATTTTAAATTAAAAATTCTATTATATGTGTAAAACAATATATAACTATTATTTACTATAATTTTTTCATTATTTATTTTAATGATTCTGTGTAATGAATCTAATAAAATATAAAATTGATTTACTAAAAATGATATATTCAAAAGATATCAACTAATATGTCCCATATATTTTGATAATGATAGAATGATAGTGATATGTTTGAACAAAATAAGTAAATTGTATAATATGTATTAAATTTACATTGAATAATAATTTATTGAAAAATATGTTTATTCTTAAATTTATGGTTTTTACAAAAGTTTTTTTAATGAATAAAGGAATAAATCAATTGTTTATGTATGGAATAAAGAAGAATTTATTTTTTCAATTTATTTATTTGGTTATGTAGAATTTAAGAGAATATATAATATTGTTATTCACATGAATGGTATGTAAAAATAACAAGATATTTCATGATGTCAGAGGGACAAATGAAAAGTTCATTTTGTAAATTTGTTGAACATATTTCAAATTTTTTTGTATTTAAATCATTCAGTAGGTATGTATGATTATCCATTTAATATTAGGTTTATGTTAAAGTTAGAATGAGGTTATATAGATCAATGTTTTATTTACCCATTTTATAATTTATACATATTGGTTAACCTATGAAAAAAAATTGTTGTAATGACAAATTAAACTTGAAAGAATGTCTTATTATTGTATATATTGATATTAGGATCCATTAGGGAATGTAATAAAAAAATTACTATAATATCTTGGTGTAGGAGAAGGTTTATAAATTGGTGAAGCTAATACCAAAGGATGATGTTTTGCATAAAAAATTTAGTATTGAAATAGATTAGGTAGATTCTCAAATAGAAGAGGGTTGATTTGGTATAAGGCCCCAGCCTTAAACCTTACTTAATCTTGAGTTATTACAAGATTACACATTGAGGATCTTTTCGGGTTTAGAGTTTTAGAGAATTAAATCATAAAACTTGCATTACATTCCACATATAAACAAAGTGGTTACATAAATTTAGTATTCTTCATTCCCATCAATGGAAACATATTTAAAATAAAACATGGATTCACTCTTGACACTTCCTTGACACTATCATCATATCATGTACCTTTCCCTAGACCTATGAAAAACATTTCAAAAAAACGTGGGATGAGCATAATAAGCTCAGTAAGGGATATAAAAATATGGAAAGGAAACATGGGTACATATATACATAAGGATGAGATCATACTTTACCCATAAAACATAAGCACATTAACATACCTCATCAAATCATGAATAAATCATAGAAATCATAAGAAATAACGGTAACTTGAGGCATTCATAACATTCTTACGTAGAGAGTAACCCTCTTGGTTACGTTTGGAATACCCATCACAGTATATTCCCTAAAATCTCTTCGGAGAAAACTTAACGTTTCACTCCTTCACGTTACCCAATGCATTGGAGAGCTATATCGGGCTCACCCGCCCTTAGTTTATCATGGAACCACCCGTCTTCATAATAATTCCCAAGAACCATAACATAATCGTATCACATAAAACATGCATAAAGGAAACATAACATTTCCACATTTCAATCACAAGATATCAATACCACAAAAAAAATTGTTAAAACCATTTTCAATACCAAAATAAAAGAAAAGTAAAACATGGTATTTATTTTTCTTTTAAAAAGAAGGTATGGATTGTAGAGGAAGCCGAAACTCAAATAACGGTCACGACGGCGGAGAAGTCGTTGTCGCCGCATACGTACGACAAAAACATTACCCTTTGTCATTTAGTAAACACTTCGTATAAAAAATATTCTTTTTGGATAAACGTAGAAGTCAAAGGGTTTTATACACCGTATAAAAGAAAGTTGTGTATAAAATAAAATATGCCTCAATGAAAGGAGATTAAGACGAAGTCCCATACCTCGTATCTGACTTGACCCGACCGTTCTTTAATCTCCTGAATAATAAACTTGAGTTAATCGCTACTTTCTTAAGAAACTTTTTCAAGTTCATTATTCCTTTTATTCCATGTTATGAACATCATGTAATCATTTAAGTTAATAATGTTCATTTTTCAGTATTTGGTTCTTAAGTCAAAAATAGACTTCTTACACTTACATGTTGTTAATTTGGTCAAATGTTCATTATATCCAGAATGATATTAATGATTTGGATAACATATATATCATATATATTCATCATATACAAGTATTTATAATATTACATCACATTTAGAGGTATGAAATGAAATGCACCGTTCATGGAGACGGTAAGCCGTACGTATGCATGAACGCTACTTCCATTTCTATTTCGTATTTTCTGGAATGGATTCATAATGATATAAGAGTATATTATAATTCCAGTACAATAACATATATAATATCATTAACTTTATCCTGTACACATCCCACATATGGTATTAACGAATCAAATCACTTTCAGGGGGCGGTAGTCTGCACTTCCTAAAATGAAGATATCGTGTTTACCCATAATGGAAACAATAAAGGTATGCCCAAAATGAAAAAAAACAGAATATTAAGGAAAAAATAAACATATTATATATCATATAAAAATAGTGACATCATAATGGCCACTTTTGAAGGTGTTAAATGAGTATTGAATAATCATCGTTTCGGGAGGCAGAATTTCGCCATCCACAGAAACCGTATGTTCTTTAACCATTTGATGTAGTTGTGTGAGCGTGTAGCTCAAATAAATCTTATAACAACATCCTAGTATATTGAAGATACTGGTGTTGTTACAAAAGAAATAAATAAAATGATTTTAGGGGGTTGGAGAAGCAAAATAAAACAAATGAACATGAGAGAATGAATTACCTTTAAAAGTGTAACTCCTTTTGATTTGAGACTAAAGGATACTTTTGATAGGATAATGCCCAAAGGGAATCCTCTAGGATTAGGAGAGGGATGTGGAGAGGGTAAATGGGCAGGGGTTGGCTGAGACAAAGGCTTGAGAAGTGTGTGAAATGAGGTAGAGGTGGGGGCCTTTTATAAGAGGAGAGGAGGGGCACTTTTGGAAAGTAAAGATAAGTTACTTTATTT
This sequence comes from Viscum album, assembly GCA_963277665.1. Taxonomy (NCBI): domain Eukaryota; kingdom Viridiplantae; phylum Streptophyta; class Magnoliopsida; order Santalales; family Viscaceae; genus Viscum; species Viscum album. The sequence continues at coordinate 1,390,463,711 of OY728119.1, forward strand.
TAAAAAGAGTTTCGGATTCAAAAGGTCCCACATTGATATAATTCGAGGATAAGGTGATAAGGCTTCGAAATCCACTCATCCAATTGGTTTTGGCCATGTGTAGGTTTTAGATTTTTCATTATCTTTCCATTTTATTTAAATCGTTAAATAAGGAGGTCATCATTGCATCATCATGATGTCATATATAATTTAATTTATTTAAAGTCTAAAAATTATAATAAAACTACTATGATGTAGGAAAGATTTTTATCTTTCCAATTACTATTTATAATCAAAAATATGATCTATATAACTCCATGTAAAAATTGTTTTCGTAAAACATATTATTTTTGTGTCATTTTTACTTTTACATTAAATAAAAAGTTATTTATGTCATTTCCCAACCAAAGTGGATCCATGGTGTCCCCAAGTTGACCCATGGCTTTTCATGGTCGGCCATGACACAACCAATGAGGGTAGGACATGTGTCAAGCTCATCTCATTTTATTAAAGCATTACTTTTACCTTAAACTACACTAATTACCACTAATCGCGATTAAAAACTTAATAAGTTACTATTCACCAAAAAATTATTTTAATCTCATTGAACCACATTTTACTTCTTAATTACAACCATGTATGTCGGATTTTTGAAATTCAAAACACAATGATGGAGAAATTTTATTTAAACGGAAAAATCAGTTTTTATAAGTACCACTTAGTGGTTTCACTATTCATTAAAAAATTAACATTGTCAGAAAAATACCAAAAATTCACACAAAGTAAATTTTGATGTCCCAATCATAAAGAATAAGTTTATTTTGACAAACATAGTTTATAAAATCGTCAAAAGATATATTTAAAAAGGGTTTTCCATCATAAGTCAGTAAAACAATCTTTTAAGAATATTAGTCTATTCTGTGCTTAAGATTGGATTTATTTTCATTTTAAGCCTCTAAAACACTATCTTAATCATTAATAGACATAGATAAAAATATCTATTATTCATTACTTACTTGGGATGTTACATCCTTCCCCCCTTTAGAAAATTGTGTCCCCACAATTTATTTACTTATCGAATAAATGGGGGTACTTATCCCTCATTGCATTTTCAGATTCCCATGTTGTCTCTTCAATCATGTGGTTTTTTCACAAAACCTTTACTTGGTTAATCAACATATTCCGTAACACTTGCTCCATGTGGTCAAGAATCTGGATCGATTGTTCCTCATAAGATAGGTTCTCTTCCAGCTGAACTACCTCTGGACTCAAAACACGAGATGGATCTAGCATATACTTTCTCAACATTGAAATGTGAAAAACATTGTGTACCTGAGATAAACTCGGAGGTAAAGCCACTTGGTATGCAACTGATCCAACTCTCTCCAGAATTTCATATGGTCCAATGAACCTTGGACTCAACTTTCCTTTCTTACCAAATCTCATCACACTTTTCCCAGGAGAAACCTTGAGAAAAACATGATCACCTACCTCGAAAGATAGATCCTTCCTCCGGTTATCCGCATAACTCTTCTGCCTGATCTGAGCTGTTATCATGTGTTTCTGAATCAATTGAACTTTTTCTGCCATCTTTTCTACCAATTCGGGTCCCATCAACTTCCTTTCACCCACTTCATCCCAGAAAGCTGGAGTTCGACACCGCTTCCCATATAATGCCTGAAATGGTGCCATCTGTATACTGGAATGAAAACTATTATTATATGAAAATTCAACCAATGAAAGATGTTGGTCCCAACTTCCCTGATAATCCATTGAACAAGCTCGTAGCATATCCTCTAAGGTCTGAATTTTTCATTCGGACTGCCCATCTGATTGAGGATGAAAAGCTGTACTAAAATTTAATTCAGTACCCAACGACTTCTGAAGGCCTTTCCAAAAGTTATAAGTAAACCTGGGATCACGATCCGATACAATGGAGAGAGGAACTCCATGTAACCTGACTATCTCTTTAAGATATAAACGGGAAAGTTGATCAAGAGAGAAAGTATCTCATATAGCAAGGAAATGAGCAGATTTGGTCAAGCGATCAACAATAACCCATATTGCATTATTACCTCGAGATGTCTTCGGTAATCCAACAACAAATTCCATGGATATATTCTCCCATTTCCACTCTGGCACTAGTAAAGGCTGAAGCATCCCTTTCGGTAACTGCCACTCTGCTTTAACCTGCTGACAAGTCAAACACTTCATAGTAAAATCAACAATATCTCTTTTCATTCCATCCCACCAGTAATACTCTCACAGATCTCTATACATCTTAGTACTGCCCGGATTAACTGAAAACAGAGAACTATGAGCTTCACATAACAACTCTCTCTTCAACTGTGAATCACAAGGCACACACAATCTCTTCCCAAATCTCAAAACACAATCATTATCAATGTTGAATTCAGGCAACTTACCTTTCTGAACCAGCTCTACCTTTTTCTGCAACTCACTGTCTTTCTTCGGTGCTTGCTTGATTCTATCTGATAGAGAAGATCTCACTGATACCTGAAACAAAACAGAAGGACTTCCTGCACCAACAACTTCTATGCCAAATTTCATCAAATCTTTAACCAAAGGATCACGTTCCAAACGCAACATTGTTAATGAAGCATTAATTTTTTGACTCAAAGCATCAGCCACTTTATTTTCTTTTCCCGGATGGTAATGAATTGTACAATCATAATCCTTGATTAATTCTTTCCATCTCCTCTGTCTCATGTTTAACTCTTTCTGAGTGAATATATACTTTAAACTTTTTTGATCAGTATATATTTCACACTTTAATCCATACAAATGATGCCTCCAAATTTTTAAAGCAAAAACAACAGCAGCTAATTCCAAATCATGTGTAGGGTAATTTACCTCATGAGTTTTCAACTATCGTGAAGCATAAGCAATTACCTGATCATTCTGCATTAGGACGCAACCAAGTCCTTTCAATGAAGCATCACTATATATAACAAACTCACAATTCCTAGAAGGTAGTGCCAAAACTGGAGCATTCACCAATCTTCTTTTCAATTCCTGAAAACAATCATCACATTCTTTTGTCCAGATAAACTTAACACCCTTCCGAGTTAGCTTAGTCATTGCACTAGATAACCATGAAAAATTTCTAACAAACCTTCTGTAATAGCCCGCCAATCCAAGGAAGCTAAAAATATCGGTTACATTTCTGGGTCTTCGCCATTCTTCCAAAACTTTTTTTTTGCAGGATCAACAGTTATTCCATCTTTAGAAACAATGTGACCAAGGAAAGAAATTTGTTGCAACCAAAACTCACACTTGCTGAATTTTCCATACAGTTTATTTTCTTTTAAGGTTTGCAAGATAACCCATAAATGTCTTTCATTCTCCACTTTACTTTTAGAAAACACCAAAATATCATCAAAGAAAACCACCACAAACATATCCAAGAACTCATGGAAAATTCTATTCATTAAGTCCATGAATACAGCAGGTGCATTGGTTATCCCAATAGGCATTACTACAAATTCATAATGGCCATATCTCGTACGGAACGCGGTCTTCTGAATATCTACCTCCTCTACCTTCAGCTGATGGTACCCCGATCTCAGGTCAATCTTTGAAAAAAGTTGAGCTCCCTGGAGCTGATCAAACAAATAATCGATATGAGGCAAAGGATATTTGTTCTTAACAGTGATATTATTCAAGGCTCTATAATCAATGCAAAGTATCATAGAATCATCTTTCTTCTTAACAAATAAAACAGGAGCACCCCATGGTGATGTGATAGATCTAATGAAGCCTTTCTCTAATAAATATTGTAATTGCTCCTTCAACTCTAAAAGTTCAATTTGAGCCATTCGATAAGGGGGTTTTGAAATTGGCATAGCATCAGGAACTAAGTCAACAGTAAACTCAACTTCCTGATCTGGTATTATTCCAGGAAACTCATTAGGAAAAACATCAGGATACTCATTTACCACTGGCACATCATTAATCTGAACAGTTCCTTTATTTTCAACGACGTGTGCAAGGTAACATTCATTTCCATCTTTTACAAGTTTCTCGGCCTCTTGATATGTTATCAAAAGTAAGGGTTCATTCTTGTAAACAAACTGAAAGTATTTCTGAATAGAAACTTCTTTAGCTCTACAGTCAATATTAGCATGGTAAATACAGATCCAATCCATTCCCATGATAACATCAAATTCTACTAGAGGTAGAACAATAAGGTTTGTATGTAGGTTCTTTCCACAGATAAGGATAAGAATATTCTTATAAATTCTTTTTGCCTCAACATTTCCCCCAGGTGTTTTTACCAAAAGTTCAGGAGTCATTTCTTGAGATGGTATTCCCATTTTACTAGAAAAGGTTTCAGAGATGAAAGAATGTGTAGACCCTGAATCAAACAACACACTGGCATAATCTAAAAAATCAAACAATGTACCTGATACAACTTCATTTAATGGCCCGACATCTTCTGGATTAGTTGCAAAGGATTTCACCAACAATTTCTGCTTGTAGTCGAACTGCTTCCCATCACTCAAGCTCTTTGTCGGACACTCGTTTGCATAGTGACCCATCTCATTGCACTTAAAACATTTCACTAACTGTAAATAAAATTTGGTCTTACCTTCACCTTGATCCTTTTCAGTGCAATCACGAGCCTTATGTCCCATATTACCACATCGGTAGCACTTTCCAGAATTCAGAAGACATTCCCCAGCATGCCTTTTGCCACATTTATCACAAACTAGAAACTTAGTTCTCTTACCATCACACTTTTTTGAAGAATTCTTACCTTTCTCCTGCCACCTCGGTCTCCTCTTCTCCTGGTTGTTATAGAACACTTGATCATCGGCAAACTCCATTACTACCTTCTCAGCACATCGAACAAGCATTTCATAACATTTGAACTCACAAGAAGCTAAAGCCCTTCGATATTTTGGCTTTAATCCTGAGTAAAAACGATTGATTTTACTATCAAGGTCTCGGATAAAATTTGGAGAATACCTTGCCAATCGAGTGAACCTTTCTTCATAGGTAACCATTGAGTCTTCCTCTTGCCTAAATTCCAAGAATTGTTTTTCCATCCTAAGTCAAACAGCCTTAGGAAAATACTTCTCAAGAAACATACCTTTGAATTCATCCCAGTCAAGAGCATCAATCTCATCGGCGTCCCTGATATTTTTAACCATAGACCACCACTGATCTGCTTCACCCTCCAAACGGTAAATAACAAGACTAACCTTTTGATTGTCTGAACTCCCCATGACATCAAAAATCTTCTCCAGTGCTTTAATCCACCCTTCAGCTAGCACAGGGTTAGATGATCCTCTGAATGATGGTGGATGTTGCCTCATGAACTGTTCCACCACTGACATGTTCCTCTACGGTTGATCTGGCTGATCTCGTGCATGGATACCACCACCATTTATAGCCTGAGTCAACTATTCCATCACTGCAAAAAACAGTTCAGTTCCAATTCCGACCATTTCTGGATGTTGATTCGGAAGGTTATTTCCTTCTGTATGCCTTCCTAGCACTACTTCCCTGTTTCCTCTATGGAAAACCATTCTGAACAAACATGTCTTAGATGAAGCAACATGGTAATCTTTAAATGCTATATCATTTCAAAAAAAAATATTTTTGGATAATATTTTAATAGAATTCTATCTCCTAATGTTATCTAAACCGACCTTTGATACCAACTATAAGGCCCCATCCTAAACCTTACGTAATCTTGAGTTATTACAAGATTACACATTGAGGATCTTTTCGGGATTAGAGTTTTAGAGAATTAGATCATAAAACATGCATTACATTACACATATAAACAAAGTGGTTACATAAAGATAGTATTCTTCATTCCCATCAATGGAAACATATTTAAAATAAAACATGGATTCATTCTTGACACATCCTTAACACTATCATCATATCATGTACCTTTCCCTTGACCTGTGAAAAAACACTTCAAAAAAACATGGGATGAGCATAAAAAGCTCAGTAAGGGATATAAAAATATGGAAAGGAAACAGGGGTACATATATACATAAGGATGAGATCATACATTACCCATAAAACATAAGCACTTTAACATACCTCATCAAATCATGAATAAATCATATAAATCATAAGACATAAAGGTAACTTGAGGCATTCATAACATTCTTACGTAGGGAGTAACCCTCTTGGTTACGTTTGGAATACCTATCACAGTATATTCCCTATAATCTCTTCAGAGAAACCTTAACGTTTCACACCTTCGCGTTACCCAATGCATTGGAGAGATATATCGGGCTCACCCACCCTTATTTTATCACGGAACCCCCCGTCTTAATAATAATTCCCAAGAACCATAACATAATCGTATCACATAAAACATGCATAAAGGAAACATAACATTTCCACATTTCAATCACAAGATATCAATACAACACAAAAAACATTGTGAAAACCATTTTCAATCCCAATATAAAAGAAAAGTAAAACATGTTATTTATTTTTCTTTTAAAAAGAAGGTATGGATTGTAGAGGAAGCCGAAAATCAAATAACTGTCACGACGGCGGAGAAGTCGTTGTCGCCGCATACGTACGAAAAAAAAATTCCCTTTTGTCATTTAGTAAACGCTTCGTATAAAAAAGATTCCTTTTGGATAAATGTAAAGGTCAAAGGGTTTTATACACCGTATAAAGGAAAGTTGTGTATAAAATAAAATATGCCTCAATGAAAGGAGATTGAGACGAAGTCCCATACCTCGTATCCGACTTGACCCGGCCGTTCATTAATCTCCTGAATAATAAACTTGAGTTAATCTCTACTTGCTTAAGTACCTTTTTCAAGTTCATTATTCCTTTTATACCATGTTATGAACATCATGTAATCATTTAAGTTAATAATGTTCATTTTTTCGGTATTTGGTTCTTAAGTAAAAAATAGACCTCTTACACATACATGTTGTTAATTTGGTCAAAGGTTCGTTATATCCAGAATGATATTAATGATTTGGATAAAATATATATCATATATATTCATCATATACATGTATTTATTATAATACATCACATTTAGAGTTAATAAATGAAATGCACCATTCATGGAGACGGTAAGCCGTACGTACGCATGAACGCTACTTCCATTTCTATTTCGTATTTTATGGAATAGATTCATAATGATATAAGAGTATATTATAATTCCAGTACAATAACATATATAATATCATTAAGTTTATCCTTTACACATCCAACATATGGTATTAACGAATCAAATCACTTTCAGGGGGCGGTAGTCCGCACTTCCTAAAATGAAGATATCGTGTTTACCCGTAATGGAAACAATAAAGGTATGCCCAAAATGAAAAAAAACCAGAAACTTAAGGAAAACATAAACATATTATATATCATATAAAAATAGTGACATCATAATGGCCACCTTTGAAGGTGTTAAATGAGTATTGAACAATCATCGTTTCGGGAGGCAGAATTTCGCCATCCACGGAAACCGTATGTTCTTCAACCATTTGATGAAGTTGTGTGAGAGTGTAGCTCAAATAAATATTATAACAACATCCTAGTATATTGAAGTTACTGTTGTTGTTACAAAAGAAGTAAATAAAAAGAGTTTAGGGGGTTATAGAAGCAAAATAAAACAAATGAACATGAGAGAATGAATTACCTTTAAAAGTGTAACTCCTTTTGATTTGAGCCTAAAGGCTTCCTTTGAAAGGATTATGCCCAAAGGGAATCCACTATGATGAGGAGAGGGATGTGGATAGGGTAAATGGGCAGGGTTTGGTCGATCCAAATTCTTGAGGAGTGTGTGAAATGAGGTAGAGGTGGGGGCCTTTTATAAGAGGAGAGGAGGGGCACTTTTGGAAAGTAAAGATAAGTTACTTTATTTTAAAAACAGTTTCGGATTCAAAAGGACCCAAATTTCTATAATTAGAGGATAAGGTGATAAGTATTCGAAATCCACTCATCCAATTGGTTTTGGCCATGTGTAGGTTTTAGATTTTTCATTATCTTTCCATTTTATTTAAATCGTTAAATAATGAGGTCATCGTTGCATCATCATGATGTCATATATAATTTAATTCATTTAAAGTATAAAAATTATAAAAAAATACAATGATGTAGGAAATCGTTTTATCTTTCCAATGACTATTTATAATAAAAAATATGATCTTTATAACCCCATGTAAAAATTCTTTTCGTAAAACATATTATGTTTGTGTCATTTTTACTTTTACATTAAATAAAAAGTTATTTATGTCATTTCCCAACCAAAGTGGATCCATGGGGTCCCCAAGTTGACCCATGGATTTTCTTGGTCGGCCATGACACAACCAATGAGGGTAGGATATGTGTCAAGCTCATCTCATTTTATTAAAGCATTATTTTTACCTTAAACTACACTAATTACCACTAATCGCGATTAAAAACTTAATAAGTTACTATTCAACAAAAAATTATTTTAATCATATTGAACCACATTTTGCTTCTTAATGACAACAATGTATGTCGGATTTTTGAAATTAAAAACACAATGATGGAAAAATTTCATTTAAACGGAAAAATCAGTTTTTATAAGTACCACTTAGTGGATTCACTATTCATCAAAAATTTAAGTTTTTCAGAAAATTACCAAAAATTCACCCTAACCTATATTTGATATTAAGAAATAAAAAATGAGGTCTATTTTAAAAAATTCAAAATATATAAGTCACATTATTTAATTTAATAATTAACTCCCACTGTCAGAGCAAATGTCGTGTTTTTATAAAACAATAAGTATCAAAAGATTGACACCAGTTTAAGTCTAATTTCAAAGTGAAATTTATTCCAATGACCACCATTTGATAAAATGGTAAAAATATATTCTAATTTAACTTTAAAACTAATTCAAAAGATAATCTAATCATATAAAAAAATAGATTAAAAATCATTTTTGATGTAAAATGCAGTATTATTCACTATTCATTAAAAAATGAACATTGTCAGAAAAATACCAAAAATTCACACAAAGTAAATTTTGATGTCCCAATCATAATGAATAAGTTTATTTTGACAAAAATAGTTTATAAAATTTTCAAAAGATAGATTTAAATAGGGTTTTCCTTCATAAGGCAGTAAAACAATATTTTATGAATATTAGTGTATTCCATGCTTAAGATTGGATTTAATTTCATTTTAAGCCTTTAAAACACTATCTTAATCATTAATAGACATATATAAAAATATCTATTATTAATTACTTACTTGGGATGTTACATTTGAAGTTTTTAAAATTTTCAATTTTAACCTTTTAAAAATATGTGTTTTAAAACTATAAACAAGGTGAATTCCAAGTCCCTCGTTGATTTTAAACTAAGAAACAAACATTATTAGTATCCAGAAATATGGATCTGAAAATTAAACTTATGAAAACATTTACCTAGGGAAAAATCCTACCTTAAGGAGTATAAAATATTATTCATTAGAATATACTTGTATAGGAATGTATAGATAGTTATACATTCTTTCATTAAAAAAATTGAAGTGGAAATAAATCATGAAACAAATATAAAATTAACATGTTGAAAGTCATTTATCCAAATGAGATGGGTATCTGACATCCATGGTTTATGATCCATTGATTTATATTTACAAGAAAACTTATCTTACCCCACTCAAAGCGCGAGCCTTTGATAAGAATATTAGAGTCTGTCTTGAAATTCCTACAAGCTCTTGAACATTAAGGTAGTCAGTACCCTTGTCTTCTTATCATATGATGTCCTCGATTGTATACATCAAAAATGGAGTTGCACCATGCAAGCCAAAAAAATTCAGGTTGAACAAGATGTTCTCAAATAACACATTGCACGAGAGCCATTGTATCTCTAGAAATAACATCACAACGTATAATAACAAGAATTTTCAATCGATATATATATTATGATCTCCTTCAAATGATCTTCTAGTAATAGGAAAAACATCAACGGTCAACTCCCACCTCCAATCGTCATATATTTCCATGAATCTTGGAGGGACCTGTACATGTGTCACTCAACCAACTGTTAGTGAGAAAAAATTTTATAACATCTCTTCATCATAACAAAACACGGGAAACATTATAATTATTGAGAATCAATAATATATAAGAAACATAAATTAGATTATCTAAATAATAATAATCAATGTCAACAGAAAAATTTCATTCAGAGTCAAAATATATAAACAATCAGATTCTATAATGATTGGATATTTGGATTCTTTTTTTCAATGAAGTCTACATCTTAATTCTATAGATATTGGATTTAGAATTCTGAAGAATTCAAATATGGAATTGTAAGGAATTCTGAGTCTAAATTCTGAGCAATTCATAGTATGAATTTATATAATTCAATGTCAAAATTTAAGTGAATTTAGAGTCTGAAATTCATAAAAATTCAGAGTCTAAATTTGAGAGAATTCAAGAATCTGAATTTTTGAAAATTCTGAGTCTGAATTCTTAAGAATGTGGAGTCTTAATTTTAGAGAATTTGGAGTCTTATTTTAGAGAATTTTTAGTCTTAAAATAGAAGACATGATATCCATGGTTCTATATGATGCTATGGTTTTTGATAAGTATCTTAAGTTTTTAATGGTTAAAAAATGTTAGACAAGGTTTTGAGAAGGCATTGAATAAGTCATAAAAACCCAAGATATGGATAAAACATTTCCTAGATAAAGAAAACATTACATATGAAAATAATTATTAGATAAATATAATTATCATTTCGAAAATATGTTTCTGAATTTCAAAACATAGACGAATGGAAAATTCTTAAGGAAATCATAATGACTCAACAATCATACATTTTTTTGAATGACCAAAAAACATTTTAAAAAACAATATTAAGAATAAGGATTTCTCATTTTGAACTTTAAAATAAATAATCATCTCCCATTACTTATTACTTATTTTGAATATTACAACCTCCCACTAAGGTTTTTAAATCTCTAAAGATCATATCCGGGTCTTACATAGAGATTTTATATTTTCTTGATTACAAAAATATTCTATAAGAAGACTCCACATAAGATAATCTCCCCCTTTCATATAGGATTATCATCTTTATAAAAAGTATTCTTTTGACCTTTCTACCCCCACCCATTTTTATTTTCAAAAATGAATGCATGGAATGAATAAAAATTATACCTGAGATGATAGTTATATTCCAGAAAAATCCATTTAAGGATATAAATATTTTCATTATGATGGGAAAAATTGTGATAGGGTAAAAAATACATTGATCAGATTGATTAGAAAATAATTCATCCTTATTTTATTTCAAAATATGTTATCTTAAGGTTGACATTAAATTATTGAGCTCTTTTTGATCATCCTCAAAATGCCTGAGAAAATTATCTTAATACATATTCTTCTATTTGAGATATTTAATATTTTCTTTATGATGTTGTTGAATTTATGACTAAGACTATACGAAATATTTTTACACTTTGATCCTTTATTCGAACTCTATCATGAGTTCAATTTCTCTCATTAAATTTATAGATTCTGAATTCAACATTCCATTCAAATAATTATCCCCATGAATTTGGGAATCATGCTCGGGATAAAACATTTCATAATGATTTGTAATTATGTACTTCACAGTATCGTCTAGCTAATCAAAATAATATTTTAAAGATTCACAAAAAATCATCTAAAATCTTCAGATCTGAGAATATTGGATTCAAAAAATTTTTAATTTTATTAAATGATATCCTACAAGCATCATTTCAAATATTAAATGTTTTCAAATCGTCCTAAAGCATGATAAATTTTTCTATTAGCATGCTTATAGAATGTGACTTCTAAAGGATAGAATATTGAAGAGACTAGAATCTAAATCAATATTTGGAATCAAATAAATTGTGTTCACTACCTTCTTGAAGGATTGAACAAAGATTTCTTGTCCCTAAGAATATAAAAATATAGATGTTGATTCCATTGCTGGTGAGGAAAATTTTCCTTTCTCTTAATCATTCTACTGGGATGATCCATCAATATCCTTCTATTCTTTTACAACCACATACTATATTGGTTTTTCAATAGCCACCTATTTTTATATATAAACTTTGGAAATATCATTATCATCTCTCGAAGACTCATGCTCACTATCAGGGAGTTGGACTAGCTTATCTTTGACAACCTCTTTTTTTAAGAATCACTCTTTATATCTTTACGATGAATGAAATCATGGTTTCTACTCTCATAATTATTTGTTTAATAAACATCATCACTTATATCATCCTCTTTCCCTTGTAAAATTATTTTTGATGAGTCAACCTGGGATGTTCAGAATGATATCTTATCTGAAGGAATTTCCATTTCATTATATTCATCTACTTGATTAATAAGATCATCTCTTTCACCTTCTTCCTTATCTTTTTTATCTTCTTATTCAACTTGTTGAATAACTCATCATCCACAATAGGTTCTAGAATTTTAATTTTCATTCTCATAGTAATTAAAGTAACAATTTCCTGGAGTAAGGATTATGTTACATGAATATTATTAGTGGCCTTTTCAGTATCTTTGAGTAATTATTGCACAATTTCAACATCTAACATTTTATTTTTAGCTTCATCCATTTTTCTAACCTTTTATTTTCTTTATCAATTTTTATTTTCAAGGCCTTTTATTCAGTATGATCTTAATCGAAGCATATATCTCCTTCCTTCCATCTTCTTCTTACCTCTCCAATATTCTAATACTAGATCAGATAATTTTTATTCTTTATTATTTTGTTGGTGCTGACAACGTTTTTAGAACATTAATTTTTTTTAATATAGTTCCTTCTCTTTTCCTTCTTCTGGGATATCTTGGATGTCTCTCCAAATACCCCATTCTGGACTAAATCATTAACTTAACTCAAGAAAAGATCATAAAATTATACAAATTTGGAATTGAAACTGACTTTCATCATCCTTAGAGTTTCTTCACTCAACCACATGATCATACATTTTCTATGTTTAGAAATGAAGTTAATTTAATGGATTCTAAAAAATAATGATTATATTTAAAAATATCATTGGATACATGATTATCTGAAAATTTGAGTTCCATTATTTATGTTAGTTATATTATAAGGACGTACAGCACCATGTTAATCTTTATAAGGTTAACCGAAAAATCCATTATAAATATATCACATTGCATTAGATAATCCTTGTCTCCTTTTCCAAGAAAAAGAAACCTCATACTCATAAGGCTGATGTTCTATGTTTCATTGAATGATGGCTTATCATCAGTGATTTTACTCCCTTGAGTCCATGGCACTAAATTTCATTTTCCTTCTCAAAGATTATTGACTTCCCTAGAAACTTGTGAGAGAAAAACATTTCTTTAACTACTTAGGGAATACCAAGAATATTTTTATCAAAATTGAATGATAATGAATATGTTTTCCCACAACTTTTAAATGAAAATTTTCCCTTCTTCCTTCTTCCTAGAAACTCATTTTATTATAAAACACTATGTAAATGTGTGGATAAAATGGATCATGAGGCTTTAGATTTACGACACATAGACATTACCATCCATTCAAATTCATATTTTATATAATTAGATAATAATACAAATCGTAGAAATTAATGTCAACCAACCCCATTACCTGTAGATTTTACAATACTTGGTTTCCTTGTTTGAACATATCTGATTCAATGTGAAACTTCATGTGAAATTAATAACATATGAAAACATGAAAAAATGAATGAAAAATTTAAATAGGAGCATTGCTTTGGTGAACATAATCGTGTAAACCAAATGTGGGATAAAGAATATAGGTCATTTATATAGACTTCAAGGTGATGGTTCAAATTTACGATTTGATCCAACATTTGATATAATATTGATCTAATCTAACTATTGAGATCAGTCCTGATGAAGACTTTTCTAGGTTCCAATCATTCTATGTTTCTGGGGAAAATCAGATTTAAGAACATTAATATGATTGAATTTTCATAAAACAAAATAGAAATACCAATAAATAAAAAAATATAATTACAATGATTTTAGTGAGGAAGCATTCAATTCATATTTCAAATAAAAATTGTTATTATTGACAACTGTTCTTCATGAAGAACATGAATTTCATAAAAAACAACTATGTAAATGAAAATTTAAGGTTCCAAATATTTCAGATCCAAAAAAAACTGGTTTTGGAAAAATATTATTAAAAAAGAGAAATTATGGTTACTGAAAATTTTTATTATAAATGGAAAATTTGGGTTACAAAATTCTTTACTTATATCAACTGTATCCCCCCTATGAAAATGTTTTTCTTAATAAAATGAGATAGGTATAAAAATGTTATCATGGTAGATTACCTTACAATTATTATTATTAACCTTCGTTTAATGAATTAAAATCTATATGAGGGTAATGAATTGGTAAAAATATCTGCAATATTATATTATATTTTGATAAATTTTCAAACCATATCTATTTTGTGTTTGTAATATCTAAGAAAGTGAGTACTAATATCTATGTGTTTTTCATGAGAGTTATTTTCAGGAATTTTTCTTAGGGAAATGGTATATAAATTATCACAAAATATATATGTTTTCATAAAAATCATGCCATAGTATATGAGTGTGTTGCAACCACAACACTTGAGCACAACAACTTCCAGCTGCTAAATATTCATCTTCTGTAGTAGAAAGTGCTACTGAATGTTTCTTCTTACATGAACAAAAAAATAATGAATCATCTCAGAAATGAAAAGTTCCAAATATAAATTTTCGATCCATTCTACACTCAACAAAATCAGTATATAAAAATATTTTTAACACTGCATAATTTCCATAAGAATTGAACAGTCCTAAATTCATGGTTCTCTTTTAATAGAAAAATCTTTTATTCGATGTTTTTAAATAATATTCCTTTTTATTATATTGATATCTTGCTCATAATAATATTAAAATCTTTATTTTATGATGACTATGAATTGGGTATAATAAACATCCAATCAAACTTCTAAATGATGTTTGATATACATGATACTGATATTTATCATGATCAAGAGAATTTTTGGTACCCATAAGGTTGATTGTACTTTTACTGTGGTTTCAAACATACATCATAATATGATATTTTATATACTTATGTAGATATATTTATATATATATATGTTCCTTCTATTTTTTCAGAAATTTGATAACTAATGAAAAGTGCTTACTCACCCATCATACTCATTTCATACTCAGATATCAAATGATTCACAAAAGAACCAGGGAATGATTACTAAGTTGATATGAATATAATTTCATCAACTTATATTTGATGAATCAAATCAATTTTTATCATTTATTATAAAATGTGTTGGATCTACAGTTCCCTTAACATAAATTTTTTATATCAAAAATCTTGTGAGCCTATCATACCAAGCTCTAAGGAATTATTTAAGTCCATATAAAGATTTTGAATGTTTGAAAACATGTTCATGATGTTTTGTGTCTTCAATACTATGAAGTTGTTCAACTGAAACATCCTTTTGAAAAAATCCTCGAAGGAAAGAACACTTCATGTCCATTTGAAAAAAGATTGAAATTAATGAATCCTGCAAATGTATTTAGACTATGAAAAGAATCAATTATAGCTACTAATGCATAGGTTTTTTTAGAGTTTGTTCCTTCATTTTTATTATAGACTTTTGTAAATAATCTGGATTTATTTCTTTTTATGATTCTAGTTTCATCACATTTATTTCTATAGACCCATTTAACTCTAACTATAGAATTTTCCAGATGTTTTTCAACCATGGTCCAGACATTGTTCCTTTCGAATTCATATTTCTCACCTTGCATGGCTTTAATCCAATCACCATCACTTAATTCATAATCAATGAATTTTACTTCGAATTGTGAATTGAATAATAGATATTCATAATCATTTCACAAAGAACGTGTAGTCATTATAGGTTAGTTTACATCATAAATGATATTATCACTATGATGGTTCTAAAGGAATAAATGATTTGGGTTTTATAAAACATGTTCATTAGCATATTGCCAAATATAATCTTTGGTAAATACATTAGAAAAATTTTCTTTAGTATTTTTCATTATTAGAAGAATCTTCAATCAAAAATTTATAATCATTTTCTAAATACACATCCATGGATTTAGGATGGGGTTCTTTTTAAAAAATGGATCAGTTTCATCAAATTATAACATGCACTATATCATTAATAGTTGATATTTTTGTTAATTACACTATAATAATTATATGTAGTGATATATCCAAATAAATTACATTCATTGGATTTGGTAGATAATTTCTTTAATTTATCTTTAGTATTCTGGATTAATACATTTCAACTAAATACTCTGATGTTAGATAGATTATGTTTTTGACCAATCTAAAATTCATAATATTTTTTATTATGAAAAGGTCTGATTAAAACTTGATTTATAGTTTAAAAAGTAGTAATAAGAGGTTTAGTCCAAAAATTTATTGCAATATAATATTCACTCAACATGGTTCTAGTGGCCTCTTGAAGAATTAAATTTATCCTTCCAATAACAAAATTCTGTTGAGGAGTTCTTGGGGCTGATACTATATGAGTATTTCCTTTCTTAATAAAAAAGGCTTCAAAATAATATTTTTTAAATTTTCATCAATGATCCCAATGAATCATTATCAGTAGAAGGTTTTTCACGTTTTTATCTAAGATTCTAAAGTGTTTAAAATATGAAAAGGTATCGTAATTCTTTGGTAGAAAATTGACCCATGTACATCTGGTGTAATCTTCAACTAAAACAAATACAAAATATTTTCCTCTAATACATCCAATTTGATTTAGACCAAAAATATCCATATGAACAAGTTGTAATTAATTTGATGTTGAGACTTCACTAAATCATTCTAAGCATGGATTATCTTGATAATACTATTGAAAAGGGTCAAAAAATATTGTTCAATCAAATCTATGCTCCGGTATATCTTTAAAATGTTTTTTCATTTTGAGTTTACATAGGATCCTAAATGATACGGTGTCCTAGTCTTCTATTCCATAACTATGATTTATCATCCATTACACGAACGAAAAGGTATTTCTTATCTCTTATGGTCTTCTATGATTAGGGTATAAAAATTGACATGCCTATGGTCAGATAGAATAAACTCTTCCATGGAATTGAGTACTAGACATTTATCATTACCAAAGTTCACATGGAAACCTTCATCACATAATATCATTATGATTATAAAGTTGTGATTAAGACATATAACAAAAAAAATATTTGAAATAAATGTTTTTTTCAGAACAAAATTGTTACCTATACAAACAATTTCTCCCTGAGCATTATATCTAATTGATAGATTTCCTCCTTTTATCTTGATAATCATTTTAATGACTTTTTTTACCATTCAAATGTCATTATCATCTACTATACATGTAATATGAAATATTTTTTGTTAATTTGTATGTTTTCCTAAAATAAAAGAGTAATAGTTTCAGAATCCAAATGTTCTTGGATCAGAAAATTACCAAAAGAAAAATATTAGGAATCCATATTTTTATAAAAAATATTCTTAATTAAAACATAAGGATTGATATTTATTTAAAAAAATATTTCTTTCACAATTATTGCCACATTGACACTTAATGAAAAAGGGTTCACTTTGGTGAAAAAATAGTTATTACAAAAAACTAGTTGTGAGTGATTATTCACAATTCCAGAAATACTTTTTTAAGGAATGATTTCAGGAATACATTTTATCAATTACATTCCTTCCCGATGTAAAATTTGATAGAATTTTTTTTATGGAGAAAATTTTTGATTTTAGTCTGATGACCAAATTCTTGTCCTCAAATTCAATAGTTTTATATTTGGACTTATTCACTGAAATATTTTTCAAAGAAATATCATTTTGAAGAACCATATAAATTTACTCCTTCTCTGAATTAACTTCGTTATTTTTTTTTTGAAACACTATAAAAATCAAGAGTTTTTAATACAGATATTGATACAATACTTTTTAAAAAAATTTTGATATTCTAGAATTTATTTTCAATAACTTCTTCTTTACCATAGAATTATCATTATCATGTAATTTATCAAATCTATAAATTTATTCAAATAAAGGTGATGTATTATCATCGAGTGATGAAGTTCATTCATCTAAAGATTCATAATACTAATCATCAGTAAAATTGGATTCTAATGAAATATTGGTTATGCAATAAACATTTCTACCATAGAAATAAGATAATGATTTTTAATGGGTACTCTTTCTATAAGACAAATATTTTTCTGACAAAAAAATTCAAATTTTGTAGAATCATCTAATGAGTCACCACTACTTGAACATTAGGTTTCATTTGTTTTTAGCACATTCTTACCTGTAAATTTCAAATAATTATTTCTATTTCATTCCAAATGATTTTCCTTCCTATAATTCTCCTATATATAGGACCATCATGTGTGATATATCTATAATATTTTCATTCATAATAGGATACATTTATGTCCTTCTTGTCCTTTCTATATTTCATTGTATATATGTGATGATAATCGTTTTTCCCATAATAATTATCATCCTTCGATCAAGATTGGCTAATTCATTCTTAGATGGATCACTTTCACTAGATTCAGATATAACAATAGCTTTCTTATCTTATGATCTTGATACCCTTTCTAATGTCTTGGCATTAGATATATTAGTGAAAGCTACACATCCTTTACCATTCTTCTTTTTTTGAAATAAGAATGTATCTTCATTATTGATTCATTGTAAATAAGAGTTTGAAATAACACTTCATGAGTAATGTTAAATACATTTAGGTGCTAATTAATAGTTGTCAATTTTTAATCAATTTCATTGGGAAAGAAGTAAATTATATTGTCCACAAGAACATAATCATAAATAAATTTCTCACCCAAAAATTGAATGTTGTAAACAATAGACCTAAATATTTTTTGTACATTGAAAATAGGTTCTCAATAAGAAATAAGAATCCATTATTTTTATCTCTTAACATAGCTTTTATAGTTTCAATAAAATTATATGTTGTAAAGTGTGTAACATTATGTTTATTCTGAATGTAGTTGGAAAAATCCAAAGAAGATATAATACTATATATATACTTGGTCATAGAACACAGAAACTATTGTGTACCTTGTATTTTATTTGATATTCTTGTTTTTCATAGTTATTTATGGTTCTTTCTTCCTTGTATGGAAACATGTAACCCCGGTGAGCATAAAAATATTTTACACACTACTGTTAATAAAACAATTCTTCATCCCGTCTCTACAGTACTCATATTCATTACCAAAACAATTTTATGGTCTGGTAGGATTAATATTATCAATAGAAAAAACATTCATACCTACCATTATTTAAGAAAATATTATTCCAAATAACATGTAAATAGTAAAATTTTATTAATAAATATATAATTATTTATGAAAAACATTCATAAAAAATTTAATCACAACTATTTAGAACACTAAAAAAATCAATTGGGAGAAAACATATTTGTAAATATATGTTTTTTAAAGGCCTTCCCCTGATACTAATTGTTTTATTGAAATAGTATATGTAGATTCTCAAATACATGAGGGGTGGATTGTAGGTTTAAAAACATTCACCTTTTGACACAAGGAAATATATGTTTAACAAAGTTAAACAAGGTGAAATCTGAAACCCCCTTTTGTTCTTGTCTATGAAATAATCTAACGTAGGATCCAGAAATAGAGATCCAGTAATAAAAGATAAGAAAAGTTTACTCGTGGAATGATTCTACCATAAATTTTATGGAATCTTATTTATCAGATTATATAAGTATAAAAATATATAGGATGTTATACTTTCATTATTTAAAAAATAGAAGTGGAAATAAAACTTGATTCAAAAATTAAGTAAACAAATATGAAATCTTTTAACCCAAAGAGAAGGGTATCCAAAAACATTGAATAATGGTCACTTGATTTATAAATTAAATAAATATTTTCTTAACCCACTTGAGGGTATGCCCTTGATAAGAATATTAGAGTTTGCCTTGATATCCCTACAAGCCATCCAACATTAATGTTGTCAGAACCTCTGTCTTAATTTCCCCAAAAGATCTTTATATTACACAACAACAATCGGAGTCGCACAATGTTTGCTGTAAAAGTTGTTTATAGTTGAACAAGATATTCATAAATCACACAAGGTAAAATTGTATTTCTCTCTATAGGTATATATAAGCATTATGTAATATCTAGGATCATCTTTTGATATATGTATTATGATATTGTTCAAATGATCTCTTATTTATCGGAAAAACTTGAACAGTCGGCTCCCTCCCCCTACAGTCGAGTTTTTACTTGAATCTCAAAGGAACAAGAACACATGTCATTTAACCAATAGATACTTAGAAACAAATTATATGTCATTGTTTCAATGTAACAAAACATTGGATGCATTATCATTCTTGAGAATCAACAATATGTATTAAAAATAATGTTGTTTAACCAAAACGAAATAATATTAGAGTAGGAAAAAATAAAATTCAGAGTATAAATATATAATAATTGAATTCATGAATGAATGATTTTTTTTGTATTTTTCCATGAATATGAAATCTGAAATATATAGTATTCAAAGTCTATATTATAAGTAATTTGAGTCAGAATTCTGAGGAATTCAAGGTCAAAATGTAAAAGCTATTCAGTGTTTGAATTCAAAGGAATTTAGAGTCTGAATCCTAAGGAATTGGGAGTCTAATTTCTGAGGAATATGAAGTAGGATTTTAGAGGAATTTAGAGTCCGAATATGAATGAATTTAGATTCAATGTTTTAGAGACCTATGAGTCTGAATTTTAGATATTTTAGAGTCTACAAATTAAAATAATTCGGGGTCTAAATTTTATATATATTGGATTCTAAATTTCAGATAATTCGGTGTCTGAATTTCAGAGAATTTTGAGTCTGAATTTCAAATAATTTAATGTCGGAATTTCTAACGTTTCATGTCTGAATATCATAGAATTTAGAGTCATAAAACATAATGGCTCAATATCCAAGGAACAATAATATTTTGAGCTTTTGGATAAGGATCCTAATTTTTGACTTAGTAGAAAATGGTTAGACATGGATTTTAGAAGACATTGAATATGACATCAAAACCATGATAGGGTTAAATTATTTCTTAGATAATGAAAATTATTCCTTCAGAAAATAAATCTTATATAAATAATATTTTCCTTAAGAAAATGTGTTTGTCATTTTCAATACATAGAGGAATTTATAACTCCAATGGATACCTTATTGACTCTAGATAAATCGAATGAAATCATGTAACTATATATTATTATAAATATTAATATATATTTATAAAAAGATACTAAAATAAAATTTTATATTTTTATCACCAATTTTATGATATAAATTCCATTTTCATTCATTTTCTTATTATGGATTTTTTTTCGTTAACATTATCTAGAACACATACATTATCATGAACAATGACATTATAAATTATTATTTCTATCCATTACCAAATATTCACATCCCACACTTTTTCACATATGTGAAAATAAGTAATGTGTTAATTTGTTAAGAATTTGGTTTATAACATTCCATTTTAAATTAGATATTTATCCCTCTTTTTTATAGTGTGGTTTTCTATGAAGTAATATTTTAAATCATAATCCTATAAAGATCAAGATGAATTTTTATATTGAAATTAATTATATTCGATGTAGAAGTTTCAATGAACAATTTTTTGAAATATTTTTATTTTAAAAAATCAATTTATTGGGTTCGATATTGTTTTGTTACCCACAATATCATTTTTATGTTGAGTTACATGTGACATTGAGTTTGAACAAAACCTTCGAAACATATTAACAGTCTTAAAATGAGATCAATATAACACATCATGAAAACCTAGTGTTAATAATAATAACAAATTATATTTATATATTATTTTGATTAGTTTTATATAAATAAAAACCATTAATAAATACAGTTATTTTTTAATTAATGTAATAATTTGATTGGAGAATACTACCTTCCCAAATACTCGAATTTTTTTTATTTTTATTGATAAAAAATTAATCATACATATGTTTAGAAAAATATTTTCAATAAATAAAAATGAGATTTAATATAATAATTCTAAAATTAACATAGGAACAATTTTTTTCATTTTTTTCAAAAAAGATTCGGTTTTGATGAATTTTAAAAAATAAACAATTTTAAATGAAATATTAATTTTCATTTAATTTATTTATAAGGTTAAATACTAGTTTAAATTTTTTATATTGTATAATTTGTTCTATTATAAATCTATTATTTTAATTTAGGTATTTGGAACCAATATGTTAATGAATTTTTTTTAAAAAAAATAACTTCACTATTAATCATTTTTCCTTAAAAATAAACATCTCTCACCACATATATGAGATTAAATTTATGTTAATTTTTTCAATTTATGTGAATTGATTTAGTAATATTTGATTCCATATTTTTAGTTATAATAGTATATATCATGTCATATGTTCAAATTTTTGTTTGACTAAAATGAATACGGATTTGGTAAAGAAAATATGTGTTATGGTTAATGAATAATTGAGATTACCAGGTGTAAAATTTAGAATTTAAGGGTTATAATTACTAGAACAATGATTCAAACACCAAATTTAGGGGCTTATTTAAACAATTATAAACACACAATCTATTTTTATAATATTTATGTATATTTATCCTTTGATGATTCCTATATAATTTGTTATGTAAAGAACAATAATATATATTGAACCTTCTATTCAATATATATCAAGATTTTAGAAATAAAAAAACAATATATATTTGTTTATATGTTTTAATTATCTTGATAGATAATTTTTTTATTTATGATAATTTATTTAAAATAATTTATAACTAATATAATTAGATTAAATCATTATAAAAATTCAAAGGAGTAATTATTTAACTAATAGTTATATAAACTAAATGATTATAAAAATGTTAAATGTTATGAAAACCAAATAAATCATAGTGTTTTATTTTTTAGTCTAATATATGATAATACAAGTTTTTCACCTTAATATATTTGAATTTCAAGATTTTTTTTGATATTTTATAAATTAAATTTAAACTATTAACATCAAAATTGACATTAATGAAATTTTATCTTTAATTTTGTTTTAGTAAATAATTTAAAATTACTAAAAAAATATACTATTTGATCTAATGTTTAAATAACAATAAATATAATCTATATTTCATTCAATAAACAATTTTTCTTTTTTGATATTTATATTGGCATCTAAACTCTAAAACCTTGATTAGCACATTTACAATAAAAATAATGTTTTTACATGTCACATTTTCTTGTGTTAAAAATATTTTTCATCAAAGAGAATATTTATATTTAATACATTTCATTTACTACTTATAATCATTTTTTTAAAAAATTATCTAATAGGGAGATATTTTATTTACTTTTAATGGAAAAATTACGTTGCATAAAAACACAACTTAACATAGTGAAGTTCTATAATGGTTAAAATAAGGATACAAAGATGTTAAGGAACAACTTGGTTAATACATGTGTTTTATTTATTGGGTTATGTTTTAATATGACATATAATCGTTAAATCCCATTATAAAAAAATTATTTCCACAAGATGTAATATTTACCTCCCAATAGTGAATATTATTGGGTGTTTAAAAAATTCCATGCATACTGAATATATACCATGATTTGTATCTATAACTTATTTAAAACATGTGTTCTAACTTAATGTTTTATTTATTGGCATGTATCCCATGAGTTGTGTCTATAACCTAAAAATGTCAATATAAATTTAATAATAGGGAATAAGTAAATTATATAGGTATATTATATATATATTAATATTTTTCATTAATAATTTTATAATGAACACATATTAATTATTCACAACATTAGAAAAAGTGTGATATAAATCAAGACTTCGGGTAATGGATTTCAATATCACATTTATTTTATGTGAGAAATATTCCATATTACCTAGATCTTTATTTTAAGTTTTTTATAAAATGTTTGATGAATTTATATTATGGTTATTATAATAAAAAATGTGGGTTTTAAATATTCATTTTAGGTCCTATCATTCAGGGGGTTTATAGTTCAAAAGTTTATAAAGTTGTAAGAAATTGATGTCTGAATTTTCCTTCTTTGACACATATATTTATGTTATGCACCCATATTAATTTTTTAATATAAAATATATAAAATATTATATTTATATCATGGATATATTTATCATCATGATGTTTATTTTTAATTTAATTTTATGTCATTATGGGTTGTATGATTGGAATTTACCAAAGATGTATTTGTTTTATGTTACAATATCATTCATTATTAGGATTTTTTATGACTATGTATACCATTGTCAAATATTATGAAATACCTCTCATGAAACTCATGATATTCATTCAACAATAGATTTTTAATTAGAATACATTTTTTCAATATTGTTCGACTATTTATGAATCTAAAAGTAAAAAATTAATGATTTTATGAAGAATCGTTTATTTCTCATATGAAAACACATTATCTTCAAAAACAATGTTTTATAATAATATTTTATAAAAATAATATATATATATATATAATTTAAAAATATTTTTGAATGAAATTATTAATCATTATTTTTTTGAAAAAAATGATTTAAAATAAAAATTATTTTTTTAGAAAATAGTTTATGTTCGGTTATTAACGAAAATGTGAATGGAATATTTGTTTTCAAGTCTACGATATG
Organism: Viscum album; assembly: GCA_963277665.1. Classification (NCBI taxonomy): domain Eukaryota; kingdom Viridiplantae; phylum Streptophyta; class Magnoliopsida; order Santalales; family Viscaceae; genus Viscum; species Viscum album. The sequence goes on from OY728119.1 coordinate 1,390,488,449, forward strand.
CAATGAATTTTTAGACATTAGGAAAAATTATTTCGTTGAATCCTCATTTATATGTTTTGGAGGTATCAATCATAGAATTGTTTTTCTAATTAGTTTAATTTAATAAATTATGTTTTCAAAGAAGAATGTATATTTTGTCAATAAATATTTTAATGTATTTTTTACGATATCATTTACATGTGTTCATTTTTATTTTCAATGAATAGTATATTCATATTGTGTTATGATCTAACAATTTATATTCAACCAAAATATATTTTACTTAATAATTGCACCACATATTAATTGAAATTTAGTTTCCATTTAATATTACATTCTTTGAGGATACTAATGTTTTACAGTAGATATTATCCATTGATAAAAATATATTTATTAATTAGGATTAGTTATGTTATTAATAATAGGATGATTTTGAATATGACATCATTCACATGGGTGATACCATGATAACACACTAGTGAAACTCACTTATTTTTCTATGGGTTATGAATTTATTTAATAAATAAATAGAAATGATATAGGTTAATTTTCAACGTGTAATGTTATGATGAAGTATTTATGACAAAAATTACATTTTATCAATTCACATATGATGAATTTTCTATATAATAATGGGAAAAAATTTATGATTTTAATTATGTGATGGTGTTTATTACATAAAAATGATGGTGGATATGTAATATTAAAAAACTAGGGGTACATATATATACTTTTAATGAATATGGAAGATAATTATATCTCAAGAGACAGACATGGCTATATTAGGGAATGAACCTGCATCAATAAGGGACATTTCCATGTATAATATTATTGGGAGTAATACATGACTATTATAGTGAAACAAGTGAACTTGATTAAATGAGAACAATTTATTTCATTGACATTTCATTTAATTTTTATAATGATATTCTGAGACCTATTTTCCTGCACATAAGCTTTTGTGAGGGACTAATATCATTTCCTTAATATAATGGGAAATCTGTTTATATTTATATATGTTTATAATCTAATAAGTTAATGTGTGAGAAAAATATCAATGTTTTATTCTAATTTTATGATATCATGTATCATGTTCTATTTTGTTCCTTATGATTCATTTCTCATTAACTAATAATAATTATACCAATACTCATGTTTTAGGTCAATGGTAGATTGGGTTTGAACGTCATATTTTATTTTCATTATCTCAAACACTTATATATGTGTTATATTTCATATAATAAAGGATTTATATCTCCTATGTTTACACTTACTGAATATAATAGATCAAACATTCATACAATTCTATAACCTAGGTTAAGAGGATATCTTATTTATAGTATTCCTTTATAAAGACTTAAATGGGATTATCATTGGTGTAATCATTGATGATATTTCACTGAATAAGAAGAATTTATTCTATGTATCCAATGACAATGAACTATTATTTCCCACTTTTTTGTGTTTGTGAAATGTAATTAATATGTTTATAATAAGAGGTATTATACATATATGAGAATCCCAGGTAACTACATTTACATTTCTTATTTTGTAGGGTGAAATAATAAGTTGACTTCCTAGAAATATTGGATGAAATAATTAGGTGGTGGAGACAGTTTTCACCAACATGGATTGTACATTTTTTTTCATGTTGTAGTTTGAAATAGCCGAGAGATATTTTAGTTGAATCCCAAATCAATAAGGTTGACATAGTCAGGAAACACTATTTTGTTACTTCCATTGTAGTTTTTCAACATTCAAAATTTTACTATTTCTAGGCATTACCAATTTTTTTCAATAATAAATCAAATGATATTATATAGAATAAAATATATTTTTTACAAAGGAACATTTCCTAATACATGTAGAAAAAAAATTAGCAATTAAAATTTTAATAACATATTATGTCAATAAATATTACTATATGGTCAAATATAAGAATAATTTAAACAATAGAAATTATTAAAAATTTTAAAATAATAATAATAAATGATGCATATTAGTTATCAAAAACATAATGTTATTTAAAGAGAAAATCAACATAAATATCATCCAGGTCAAAAATAAATCCATTTTAATCCACTGTTCATCACATTCACAGATTATCTTCCTATAATATTCAAGTTGTTTTCTCTACATTAAACTCGTATATAAAATTAAATTATTTTACATGAATTCTTTTATCATCTAAAATCATTAATGGTAAATATTTCATAAATTTGAGTTATAATACAAATAAATTGTTTGTGTAATTAAATAAATAAACATTTAATTAAATTCATATTACCAATAGGAATAAATTGAAAATGAAATATGTTATATTAATAATATATATATATATATATATAATATTAATATATATAATCAATGTGTAAAACTAAATGAAATTTAAACTCAAAGGTGCCCTCTTTAATAGAAACCCAACCCTCGTAAGTATTCCTCTAACCTAAAAGATTAATAAATTAAATTTTTTCATTTCATAATCAAGAACCATAATTATTTATAATTGATAAATTAAAATTACTGTTTTCATATGTTAATCACTATTTTATTTATGATTCTAGTTTCATTGAATTTAAATTGTTTGGTAATCAAATTAAATATCGATATTGTATAATAGTAACAATTATCAGACATTTCATAATTATTAAAAATATATATATAACTATAATGATATTGAATTCATATACTTACATAATAAAAATTTGTTAAAAATATCATAATATATTCTATCATAATTGTTTTGTACTTGGGATATGTATAATCAAAAAATGTTGTGACTAATTAGGTAGAATATAAATTAAGTTGAAAATAATTTTTTTATTTATTTTTATAAATAATCTAACCATTAATGAAAATTAATCATAATATAACCTCATTAATATATAGAAATTATATCAGAAAATGATTTATTATAACTATCACATTGGTTAATACATTTTTAATAACAACACAGTTATGCGTGATTAGACTGGTCGTGAATCATTGTAAATTATACCATTTTATTAATTTTATTTATTATATATTAGTACATATAATGAACAAAAAGTTTCATACATAAATATTACATTTTAATATATCATCATTCATTTCATATAATTATGATCCAAACCTATACTGTAATGTTTTATTGTTTTTTGAATGACTGTTACCTAATCAACTAGTAAATAAAAGATCTACATCATTTATCAGTGAGTTATGGACAATTGTTTCCCTTTTTATACATTTCATACTCAAAACCATTCTTCATAACAAAGGGAAAGGAGTCCTAAAAAATTATGTAATCAAAACTTCTATAAGGGTAAACATGAGAGAAATTAATCAATGAATATAAGTGAGTTTTTGAATGGAATAAAGATATTATAACATGACCAAAAACATTTAATAATGTAACATTATTAGTCAATTATATTTATGAATCAATCATGTAATAAGGTATTGTTATTAAAATTATAAAACTCATTGTAGTGAATAATCTTCACTAATCCATCATGAACAATAATAATATATCATAATTATGAAAAATAATTTTTTTAACTCACATAAGAATAAAAATTAACTTCCATGTTCAATTTTTGGTCCAAATACAATAATGTATATAAATTCTATTGATTGAATGTTTTATGAGGACATTTCGAAAAATCTGTTAGAAATATCCTTCTTAATATTAGATCAACCATCTATTAAGTGTATTTCAAATCATTCATCATTACCTAATGAATTTGAGAGATATAATAGAACCATTTTTCAATGGTATATAATGTGACCTCCCATCATTAGATTAGAATTTTACCACATTTCACATAATCATAATCCATTATTATGAATTACACATTATCATGAAAACATTTATCATTATATCAAGCTAGACATGTGAAAAAAATGGTTTCATAGATATTTCACAATTATAATCATATAATCATTCACAACTAATAAGGATGATATAATTAGATCATATACCCGTTAAATTAAAAAAAACAATGGATGTTGATTTTGATGAATTTTTCTTAAAACACACTCATTATTGTTTTGAACATTATTTTTTAAAGAAAAATATTTAAATTAATAAAAATCCAAATAATTTTGGAAAATAATTTCATTGGAAATTTAAATGGACATTTACTAAGGTAGCATCAATTCAAATTGAAGATATAATATATGGAATACTTGTTCTATGCATTATATCTTACAATATAGTATATTTAAATTATATTTCAATATATAAAAAATTAATAATTGTACCCTTAATACCATATATACTTTTCTTATGAAATATTTTAAGAAAATTAATTAATAATACTTCATTATCATTACCATTATGAGTGTTATGTACTTAGTTTTTATTTAATGTTTTTATGGGAATATATGGTCAGCATACATTGATCATGATTACATATTATAAAAAATGATAATAATGATAAAAATAACATATATTTAGATTATATTAATATTAAAATCCATGAATATAAATATTTATGAAAAATTAATTACAATACTATGTGATGATTCTATATTATATGATCACGTGAGTGATGATTCTATTTTTCGATGGATGGAACAAAAAAAATGTAATTACTAATTCCACTTTTTTGATTCATTATTATATCTTAAACATAATATATACATATACATTAAATTAATACATATTAAAATACATTTAATATTGAAAAGATAAATTAATGATATCACTTTAGAGAGGTAGTATTCCACAAATACACATGAATATAATTAAAATTTACCAATGGACAATAAATAAATAAATATAAAATTGTATTATCATTATTGAAACCTCATTATGTCATGCATACCACATGTAATAATTAAACAATAATAATTAAACATCAATAAATGATGTTCATGTAAAATGGATTGTGCAACTACATAGAGATAGTAGTCCACACATATTGAAAATTATTACTACCATATCTAATATGATTAAGAATATGTGGTAAATTGAAATGTAACAAACAATCTTAGGTTGTAGTCAAACCTGGATCCTAAACTGATCCAGCACATACCCTAAGGGATTTACTGATTCCTATGTTGTGGAGATATGCACCAGGGCATCAAATAGTAATCCAGAGGGAATGAATTCACCCAAGCTAAACAAACATATGGAATATATTTTCATTAATCATGAACTAATAACAGAAATCCAGTAAAGATATGAAATAAATGGAAGAAGTAAGGTTAGAATAACTAAATGTAAAAGTATTCAAAAATCCATGAGATTATTCCAACTATAATGGGCCAATACAAAATAGCTAAACCATATGATGGCATGGATGAACTCCCACAATATCACAAATATCTACCCAACAAATGTATCATGACACCACCCCACCTAACTAGGGAACCTTGATTTTCCATGAATTAGAAGACATAAAATGATCTATGCACCAATGAAGTGGTGTGAAGCGTGTGAGATAATACACTAAATAGGATCCCACCATATTATTCAATATCAGGTCAATATTTAAAAATTTAGGTATACTAGTTTTAAATTAAACATGAATTAAAATAAGTAATGTTTTTTATAGAAAACCTGATAAATATGTACACATTATAAGAGTTCTAAAACCAATGTATGTTTATAAATTTTAAATCATTTTTCCACAGCATCATTATTAATAATAGACATGTATATCAAGGCTAAAATGGTAAAAACATGATAAATAAAAACCTATAGTAGAATCACAAGATTCACAATACAAAGGGATAAAATAATCTGGAAGCATTCTACTTATATATAAAAAATCATTTATTAGTTCATTTGGGTTCCTAAATCCAATTATCTACACTCCAATACCAGGGGACACCCATAAATGGGAATCCTTAACATCATATATGTACATAGAAAAAATAATATTGACTTAAGGAGAAGATGAACTCCCTAGAGAGTGAACCATTAAAATGAGTGATGTCATCATGCTAAATAATCCACCTAGTACCCAAGGTGACCTATGTTCTTAAGTTCAAAATCATTTCAATTTATAAAAAATGATTTCAAAATAATTTCAAAAAATCCATTTCAAGGTTTTTAAAATTCTAAATTTTATTACAATTATCAAAAACCAATGGAAAACTAGTTTTATAAAAAATATCTTTCCAAAACACACAAAAATTCATCCCAATTTCTTATAAATTTACTTATAAAAAATTTTATTAAAATGAAACAATATTATTTTTCAATCATATGTTAACGAAGTAACCGACTACTTTAAAACTTGGTCACATGCCTCAACAATATGGCCCACCAATAATGAAAAATCAACTTCATAAATGATTTCCATAGAATCCAATACACATCTAATGATTCATCCATTAAAGTGGTATATAGAAAAGAGGAAACACCACATACCTCAATAATGAAAAGTTGATGCACCACAACTAATAAGGAATCATCCTTCTGAATGAGATCACACAACTGATCAGGGATGAAGACATGAAGAAACAAAAATTTTGATTAATGTATTTGATAAAGCAAAAGAAGATAATTACAATGATCAATGGAAATAATGAAGTGGAAATATCACTCACCCAGAGAAATGCACCACAACCGCAATGAATATGGGACTCCAAACAGATTGATCTAGTTGTAATGGTGTCCAAAAAAATCATTAGATAGAAGACTATATTCAGCAATTAAGGAGAAATATCCTATAAATGGAATCCCAAAAACCAAATGGTGTCTCAAAACATCCCTTCCTTGAGAATTACGTAATGTTTAAATCCTTTATACATCGTCCAATCCACAGTTTCTAAATATTATTGGAAATACGTGTCCTTGGATTAAAAATATGATAATTAAGACATTAATTATTTGAAAGTAATATTCATGTCATGTATCCATTTACATGGTAAAGCCTTTCACAACTATAATCTAATAACTTTTACATCATTTGTAACTTTTTTACACTACATGAAATCCTCCTACATCCAATAGAAAAATTCAGTTAATGCTACAATCCAAGAAAAATGATGAATTTTCCATTACATGTATGATACCAAATCCTTATCGGCCCATTACGGAAAATGAAAAGGGGAAATTGTGCTGAGGTTAAAGATATAAATGATTTATAATCAATGAGTTGTTACTAACTCCCGACAATAAATACTTTTCATCAAGGGGATTTCATGTGGGAGATGTAATACTTGGAAAAAGAAAAGGCCACTACACTCTAATCAACTGCTCACATTCCCATGTATCATGTTAATTTAATCCCTGATTCCATTGAACTACAATCAATAAAATTGACATCCCATTCAATAATTTCACTTGAGGGTCACTGATTTCAAATATTTTATCTAAAAATGAAATATTTAGATATAATGATAATCCATCCCATTATAGAACAAAATAGGATGAGGATGATACTTCTTTATTTGAGACATGTTGAGAATATCATAAATTCCATTCGAATGAACAATGAATGCTAACTGATATGCATCCTCCCTGAGTTGCTCAGTGAACTCAACTAGTGTAAGATATTGTAATCTAACATTCCTTTTTCTACAATCTGGTGGTGACCTTACTGTGGAGAAACATTCAAGAAACCCATATCAACAATATAAATTCACATAGGGTGATTCCACAAATCCTCATATCAATCGTGATGAATATATGCTGATATGGCCCCTTGATTAACATCCTGAATCATCACAGATGTCTCATAAACCAAGTATGGTCAATAAAATTCAACTTCACCCACCTTAGACCAATAAAGAGGTTTTCTACATGGGTAACCCTAAAAATCCTCATAGGGTGCCATTATAATAGACGAATAATAATTGTTATTATACAAAAACTCAAATATTCAATTATGGTTATCCAATGGTCCCTTGAAATTTGAGACACTAGAAAGTGAAATATCATCCGTAATAAAAAGTACTCTCCCTTTCTGACCATATGATTTTTGATGGTAAGTTGTTTTTAACATGACCTGAGTTCCCTTTTCCTCTTGGAGACTCATTGAGAACCAACAGGTAATCCTAGGATTCTAATCCAGAGATACAGTAAGAGTAATTCTAGGTAACCTTGATATATCATGTACAAACAACTTACCAATTTCATCAATAGTATAGGTATCCATGATCGGAATGAAATTAACAGACTTGGTCAACTGAACAACAACAAACTAGATAGATTTTATTCCTTGGAGAGTTCATGTTAATACAAGAAAAATATACATGGATACGTCATCGGATTTCTAGACTGACACCAGATGTGGCTATATAAAATTAGAGGGTTTCATGTTAGCTTCCATTGTCTATTGACAGGTGTACCAGTGTGATATATGATATTTAATTTCATGATTCATTCCCGACAACCAGAATCAATATCTCAAGTCATCATACTTTTTCTTGGTTCCTAGGTGAAGGGACCACAAAGATAATTGAAAATTAAACTAGACTAAAATCCTCATAGATGATGGGATGATAGCTCACTTCCCATGTGGATCATACCATTCACATAAATATACGAACTATTCCAGTCTCCCAATCATAATGTCTTTGTCGAATTTTACTAAGCACATCATCATGAGGATCTATCCATAAAATAGAATAAATGAGAGATGATTATAAATATGCACAAGAAAAAACCATACATGAAAGAACATCCAATGAATCCAAGTGAAAATTTGTGTAAATACCATCATGGTCTGAAACCTCATTCTATTGCAGAATAGACTGTGAGAGTACATTCCATCTATGAGTGTGGGAATGGACATTTCCTCTCACATGGGTATAATAATGGTTGAATTCAAACATCTAATGGTATTCTACCCATCCACATTGTATGAGATTGATGTCATCTTAACAAAATATATAACTCAAACATTTCAGATAAAAATAATTAATGAAACACTCCCCAAAATGGTTGTGCCACTAACATTTTACGAACATAAATAATTGAAGAAAGAACTAAATCGTGTGTTTGGAAGTTCATCCCATGCATCCAAATTTTAAAGGAGTTGTAAGCTAACTCATAGAAATATTGAATAATGAAATATCTCATCCGAGCATGAGAAGCATCATGAAACAGTATGTACGAAATATTGGGCTCATGAAAAATCATAATAGGAGTCGATGTCTGAATTTATTTCTGTTCATCAAAATAAGACTGAAACATCAACTCATATATTAATATAACTATTTTCCAGGTCAAATCAATCATAGATGATCCCAATTTAGTGAAATACATGACAAATCATCAGTAATATGTAGAAAGACCATGTATGATCTGTATCACAAAGAAATTTTATATTTCCTTCCATGAACAGATAGCCTTCACCTTATCGTGATCAATTGAAAAATCATATTTATAAATATTTTACCCTATAAAAATCGATTCTTCAACGTATAAAACACATTTCTAATTATTTATATAAACAATTAAATCTCTTAATTTATGAAACCAAACACCAATAACGCTCATACTCATGCTCGGATTTCAAATAGTATAGAATATAATCTATGAACACAATGACAATATCATCATGATTGTAACAAACCATGATTTTATAGTACATTTTTTCTTTGGTGTAATTAGATATATTATAATTTCATGTTTCACTGTCTTGTCATGCGTTATACACAAGGTTGAGTTTCAGTGAAATGACACATTACACTTATAATTATTTAAACAATGTATTTTTTATAAATTAAATATTGTAATATCAATAGAAAAAATTAAATTTTTAATGTTATTTATAATTTTCTCACATAATAAAATAATATATATAATGAAATCTATATGTTTATTTTTTAAAGTTATATATTGAGAAAAACTATTTTCTTAAAAGAACTATTATTTAATTCTTTTTGTGAACAATATTAAAATTAATTGTAGATACTCGTAAGAATTTTAATTTGTTAAAATCGAATTCATTTTTTTTATTTGGTATATCAAAATTATCTTATGTTTATTTTTTGGTATTTATTTTAAAACCTACAATTTTTTATGAATAGTGAAAAATACAACATAGTACGTAAAAACAGACATTTACATTTAAATAATTTTTTTAATTTTTCTTAAAGACAAAATTGAAATATAACACCTTTATTTGTCTAATTTATTTCATTGTAGTCATATTATAATATAATTAGATATTTACAATTTTATTGAACATTTTAACATCTTTAACCAACCTTTTGGGCACATTTGAAAATTTGCATAAATATTAACTTTACTGCTTTGGGGAATTGTGTTTCAGAAATCTGACACACAAGTTTGTCATAATTATATAATATATTGTTCAATATGATGAAAATAATTTTAGGTTAACTGTAATTTTTTATTTGAATTTATTACGTTTAAATATAAATATGGAAATCAAAGGTAAAAAAATATTATAATAATATAAAAATACACGAACACTTGTCCAAATTCTATTTTATAAGTGTATTTTAACCAAAAAAACCTTAGGATAAAAACATGATCCTTTTTTGATCCACTTGGGTAACATTATGAAATTTATTATATTTTATTTAAAGAAGATTTATAAGCGTTAAATAAAAATTTTAATAACCATACCATTTTTAATATAGGTTTATACATAACATAAATTCAACTATAAATATTAATTAGAAATATAAAATGATGTTTTACATCATGGTATTTTATTTAGAATGTTTATACATTATATAATTAATTTAATTTATGACACGATAATGATATATTATTTTTCTTATTGATGAAAGAATCAAATAAATGATATTATAAATATAAAATTAAATATAATATGAATGTTTTGATTCCATCCACGAATTTTATGGATTTCATTGACATTTAAAGTATGATTTAATGTCTTTGTATCGATGTAATCAAGGATTATGACTTTATAATAAATCTATTATTAATATTGTCCAAATTGACATAAATTAGTTTTCAAAAAAATCTATTTTACTAAATGATTTAAAAATCCTCAAAATTTAATATTTTGTAAAATGACTTAGATAATGATGAGAATGTCATTAATGATGCACTTGTGGTTCCCTTGTAATTATATACTAAATAAAATAACCCTATAGTATAAAAATATAAGAAGACATGGTAAGAGTTAAACTGTATAACTAAATAATAATCCCAATGAATTTGGATAATTTTTTGATATAAAAAACATTAAAACATATTTTTTGGTATTATTTAGATCCATACACATCTTATAAACTAAATAAATCAATTTTTAGCTATTATTAACCCAAAATAATTTAATAACAAATTATTATTTCAAGGATTTCCTAAATATCCCAGCTCATATCTTATAAAAATTAATATCCATTTCTTTTAATTAACACCTCCAAATCCATTTTCTCATTCAGAACCTATCAGGATATCCTCCTAACTTATCTAATATCAAACTAGAGTCATTAAATTGAGAATAAATCCCACCAATAGAGCCCTTTTATTCAAATCAAAATGATACTCCTGAAGAATATGTAATTATTTTATCACATCTTCCAAAGTGAATTCGTTCTTCTACACCAAAATTATATGTTTTTTCTATAATAAAATAATAAATCCATTACCATATAAATTATTAGATTCAATTAAAAATATGAGAGAAATATATTCCTTATTCTATCCATTCTATGAATGACAATGTCACCATGTGTCCGTCGATACGATATATTGTCTCCACACAGTGGTGCAATGTTTTATTCAACACTATTATTTGTAAGGATATAATTATGAAATTATATATTTAAAAAATAAAAAAACAATGTTTCTTCTGCTTTCTCTAGGGTGTGCACATCCGTCTGTTTGAGGACGACAACGATGTTTGTTGCCCCGCATTCCCACTTTCCATTGGTGGGTGGAAACTGTTCCTTATTCAGGGACGTTTCCTCTATGATTGATTTGAAATTATGGGATGTTGGTTCTTCCTTCCATGGATTCCCCCTTGGAACTCGTCACCTTGTTCGGTTCATCCTTAACGACATAATACATTTGTCATGAAACTATACCTAGTTCCATATCATCATCGACACCAGTTAATTGCACTACTTCTGTCAGGACATTCAAAGGGGTTTGGTTAGGGCAGTAACCTTCGGTCCGGTGAGTGGTCATGTTGGACATCATAGGTATGTCTGGATTCTAGGACACTGGAATGTCTTCATTTCTCCCCCTTATTATAGGGCTTCTCAAGGGAATGAAAGCCGGAGGCATCCCATGTCAAATGCAAGAAATTATATTCCCTAAGAATGTATCTGAGGTTTTCAACTACATTATATGATTAGATTAGGATATGCTACAGGTTAAATGTCTAGTGAAGATGGATTGGTCTGACTGGATCACTGACTAGAGTGGATCAGGTGGGTGCACCCCCAGAGGGAACACTGATGATAGGGATAACGCCGGGTTAGCTACCCAGTTGTTTCTAGGAGAAGTGAAGGGATGAATTGACATGATCTCACCAATATGTGGTGGTTCAGTTAATAATAATGATGGATAACATATTCTTAAGTGAATTTCATGTAGAATGGGATGGAGTCGACTCGAGGGCGATGGTGAAGTTGGGATTGAATCTCAAAGAGACATCCTAAATACCCCCATGGCAGGGAATCAAGGTTCGCATAGTTCATGAAGCGATGAGACACATAAGTATGTGACCCGTATTGATGGGACCTGAAGGAAGTGGACCCTCTAGGATTGGGAATGAAATTTTGGTGCGTGTGAAGGACAATGACCTGATGACATGTTGGGGATTATGTGTCATTAGAGGCCTGAGAGTTGGTTTGACACCAAAGGGGCAGACCAGAAATGTGGTTTCTAATTGAAGGGACTGCAAATACTTACCTTTGAATGGGGTGACAACATCCTACCACTGGTTGGGGTCGCAACGGCTTACCAATTGATGGGGTCACAACAGCTTACCGCTGGATGGGGTCACAACGGCATACCACTAGATGGGGTCACAACAGATTACCACTAGATGGGGTCACAACTTCTTACTGTTGGGCGGAGAAAGAAAGGAAGTGATGGCAAGAGAGGGGGGTGAATTTCCTTTTAAAAATAAATTAACAATTTAAAATCAAAGTAAAGAATGCAGCGGAAATAAAGGAGGCAAAACACAAAACTTGATAATGGAGTTCGGCTTAAACCCAAGCCTACGTCTCCGCTCCCAACTCAACCGTTGAGAGATTTACTACCGCTTTCTTTTTAATGGTTTTAGCAACAAACCCACTAGACTTTAAGGTTAGTCTAGAACCTATTACAGCTTGCTTTTAAATGGTTATGCAAGAACCCACTTGCTTTCAATGGTTGAGCAATAACCCACTAGCCTTCTTACAGGTGAAGGCTAGCTCACCTATGTCTCAAGCCTTTTAAAGGAAAGGCTTGACCAACCTCTTCACACCTTAAAGGTGATGTGAAAACCCAAAAGAATGGAGGATGAGAGAAATGGGAGTTTGTAGGCACAAACTCAATTTAAAGCTTAAAATGAATAAAGCAATGAAAAACCGTAATGGGGAAGTCTTGGGCGCCAATGGATTGAAGGAGTTGATGAAGAGCGCTCCCAAGCTTCTTTGGTGGTGCTCCTTGGATGAGGAATTGAGTTGGAGAAATTGGAGGTTCCTTGAAGGAGTCCGCCGGAGGTTTGCCAAATGATGAGAAATGTGTTTCGTGGGCTTTCGTGGCTTGGTTATGGTTCCGGTATTGTTCTGGGGCTTCCTAGTCCTTTATTTATAGAGGGGGAACCCTCACATGGCCTTTGGAGGTCTTCGGAGCCGTTGGAAAAGGCTTCGGAGCCGTTGGGAGGCAAGTGGACAGGTCTGGTCAAAGGCCCAACAGCTAGTTTGACGGGCTCCACCGGCTGACCGGTGCAGACCCACTGTTTGGCCGGTGCTTGCAAAATGGAGAGGCCTTCGGGCTCAGGCTCTACCGGCTGGCCGGTGATGAGGCCACCGGTCGGCCGGTGCTGAGGCAGTATCAAACACTGTGTTGGCTGGGTGCCACCGGCTGACCAGTGCTGAGGCCACTGGTTGGCCGGTGATGAGGCAGTGGCTCAGCCTTCTGTCTGGGTGCCACCGGCTGGCCGCTTGTGTGACACCGGTTGTCCGGTGGTCTGGACAGAAGGATGCCTTCTGTCCAGGCTCCATCGGCTGGCCGGTGGTCTTCCACCGGTTGGACGGTGGACTAAAATTCAGTCCACTTTTGCTTTCAGCCTTCTTTCCCCAAATCCTTGGCAATCTGAAATAATTCCTATCAACCAAAAACACATAAAACAATTTTAGATAAATAAGAGAGTGATTGTGTTCAGGAAAATTAAACCACGAGGGGTACGAGAGGTACAACAATCTCCCCCTATTTTGATGATCACAATCACCAAAACAAACAATGTAAAAATGAAATGAAAGGCATGCTTTAAAAGATTTTTCCCCCAATCAACCAAGAATTTCTCCCCCTTTGTGATTATCAAAATAGCACGGGGCATAAAACTTGATTGAGGGAAACGTTGAAAAACAAGATAGAGTTTTTTAAACCAATTGAAATTTTTGAAATTTGAATTGAAAGTATTGAATAGAAAATTGAATTGAGACTTTTGAATTGAAAGTTTTGAATTGAAAGTTTTGAATCGAAAGATTTTGAATTCAAATCAAAAAGTCTTTAAACAATCCTAACTCCCCCTAAATAAAAACAACAAATCACCGGGGAGAGGATTTTGGAACCGAGACAAATTTTGGTCCGGTGAGACTCGCTAAGAGGGATTTTTCAATCCACACTTGTCTAGTGGTGGGTCTTCTACTATAAAATTCATCATTGAAGAAAATAGTTTTGGGCCTACCATACCGGGCATTTTTGCAATTGCACTCATAAATTAAGTGCCCGGGTTTTTTGCAATAGTTACAAAATTTAAATTGGGAGCTCCCCCTTACAAAAATAGTTGGAGCATGGGAAGAGGAAGCTTGCTTGGAATAGCCAATCCCTTCGGTGGTTCTAGATACACGTTGGGAACCTAGCAATTTGGTCAAATTTTGTTCCCCTTGGGTGAACGTAGCTAGGGATTCCTTTAGATCTTTAATTGTTGATTCCATAGAATCAACATCGGGAAGGTTTTGGATTTTGAGGGTCAACTCTTCCTTCTCTTTGAGAAGTTGTTCTTTTTCGGAAGAGAGTTTTTTGAAATTCTTTTTTAAAGAAACAAATTTGGAAGAAAGTTCGTGAAAACCTTCCTCCAATTGATCTCTCGCATGTTGGAGATCCTCATATGATAAAAAGATTAAAATAATTTGAAGAACTAGAGGATGAGGAGTCGGAAGATGTTACCTCATGAAATGCCATTAGGAATTTTTTACCGTTGTCACTTGAGGAGGAGGAGGATGTGGATCTATCACTCCATGTAGCTTTGAATGCCTTCTTATTTTCCTTTTGCTTGGCCTTTTTCTTGTTGAGTGGGCAATCGGGCTTGTAATGGCCTTTTTCGCCGCACCCGTAACATGTTACCTTGGGCTCGGATTTTCCATTGGATTGAGCCTTGCGTGATTTCTTCTTCTTGTGATTCTTCATGAACTTGTGCATTTTGCAGGAAAGATTCTCCATTTCTGAATCGCCGATTGAAGAGGAAGAAGATGAGGAGGAGGAGCTTTCTTCTTGTTGTACTTTGAAGGCGATGTTCTTTGGAATTTTGATCGGTTTGCATTCTTTTTCAGCTTGCCTCCTCATGGTAATCTTATAAGTCATGAGGGATCTGATGAGCTCTTCGACCGGCATGTTCTTGATGTCCTTTGCTTCTTGGATTGCCGTTACCTTTGGAGCCCATGAGCTTGGTAGGATCCATAGGATCTTCTTGACCATCGTCTCTGCAGAAACATCATCACCAAGGGACTTTCTCCCATTGCAAACATCAGTAAAACGTGTAAACATTTCAGAAATAGATTCATGTGGGTGCATAGAAAATGACTCAAAATCTTGACGAAACATGTCCAGTCGAGTGTCCTTGACTTTGTTGGTCCCCTCATTGGTAACTTCCAAAAGTTTCCAGATTTCATGTGATGAGGTGCATGTGGAAACTCGATTGAACTCATTACGATCAAGGCCGCAATGAAGAGCGTTCATGGCTTTGCCATCAAGCTCGAAATTTTTAATATCGGCTTGGGTCCACTTGGATTCATCGGGAGTAGATAATGAATAACCTATACTTCTAAGAAAATTGGTCATGCGGGTTTTCCAATAGTTATAGTCGGTTCCATCAAAAAATGGAGCACGCCCCAAAGAATAGCCTTCGGGGGCGAAAGAGGTTGAAGCCATCACAATGGATCTTGAATTTGAAACCGGTGAAGGTATTACTCAAATTTTCCTCTGATACCAATTGTTGGGCGGAGAAAGAAAGGAAGTGATGGCAAGAGGGGGGGTGAATTGCCTTTTAAAAATAAATTAACAATTTAAAATCAAAGTAAAGAATGCAGCGGAAATAAAGGAGGCAAAACACAAAACTTGATAACGGAGTTCGGCTTAAACCCAAGCCTACGTCTCCGCTCCAAACTCAACCGTTGAGAGATTTACTACCGCTTGCTTTTTAATGGTTTTAGAAAGAAACTCACTACACTTTAAGGTTATTCTAGAACCTATTACAGCTTGCTTTTAAATGGTTATGCAAGAACCCACTTGCTTTCAATGGTTGAGCAAGAACCCACTAGCCTTCTTACAGGTGAAGGCTAGCTCACCTATGTCTCAAGCCTTTTAAAGGAAAGGCTTGACCAACCTCTTCACACCTTAAAGGTGATGTGAAAACCCAAAATAATGGAGGATGAGAGAAATGGGAGTTTGTAGGCACAAACTCAATTTAAAGCTCAAAATGAATAAAGCAATGAAAAACCGTAATGGGGAAGTCTTGGGCGCCAATGGATTGAAGGAGTTGATGAAGAGCGCTCCCAAGCTTCTTTGGTGGTGCTCCTTGGATGAGGAATTGAGTTGGAGCAATTGGAGGTTCCTTGAAGGAGTCCGCCGGAGGTTTTCCAAATGATGAGAAATGTGTCCCGTGGGCTTCCGTGGCTTGGTTATGGTTCCGGTATTGTTCCGGGGCTTCCTAGTCATTTATTTATAGAGGGGGAACCCTCATATTTCCTTTGGAGGTCTTCGGAGCCGTTGTAAAAGGCTTCGGAGCCGTTGGGAGGAAAGTGGATAGGTCTGGTCAAAGGCCCAACGACTAGTTTGACTGGCTCCACCGGCTGACCGGTGCAGACCCACCGGTTGGCCGGTGCTTGCAAAATGGAGAGGCCTTCGGGCTCAGGCTCCACCGGCTGGCCGGTGATGAGGCCACCGGTTGGCCGGTGCTGAGGCAGTAGCAAACACTGTGCTGGCTGGGTGCCACCGGCTGACCGGTGCTGAGGCCACCAGTTGGACGGTGATGAGGCAGTGGCTCAGCCTTCTGTCTGGGTGCCACCGGCTGGCCGCTGGTGTGACACCGGTGGGCCGGTGGTCTGGACAGAAGGATGCCTTCTGTCCAGGCTCCATCGGCTGGCCGGTGGTCTTCCACCGGTTGGCCGGTGGACTAAAATTCAGTCCACTTTTTCTTTCAACCTTCTTGCCCCAAATCCTTGGAAATCTGAAATAATGCCTATCAACCAAAAACACTTAAAACAATGTTAGATAAATAAGAGAGTGATTGTGATCATGAAAATTAAACCACGAGGGGTACGAGAGGTACAACACTTACCACTGGAATGGGTCACAACGGTTTACCGCTGGATGGGGTCACAATGGACTAACACTGGATGGGGTCACAATGAATACCTACTGGATGGGGTCACACTGGCTTACTTTCGGATGGGGTCACAATGACTTACCGCTGGATGGGGTCAGAACAGCTTGCCGTTGGAAGGGGTCACAATGGCTTACCACATGATGGGGTAACAATGGCTTACCACTGGATGGGTCAGAACTGCATACCAGTGGATGGGGTTAAACCTTAGGGAGGATTCCTACGTACCTTATCCATGAGACAAGGATTAAACACCATGTAGTTTGTGACGGTGGATGCAGTTTAACATCATGCATGATGAAGCTGGGTCGGCGTGAAGATGGAAGGGACCAATAGGGAGTTAGGCCTGAACCTCAAGGATGCTTCCTACGTATCATTCCGTAGAATGAATCAAAGTCCATGTAGTTCAGAGAGGTGTGGGAACTGACGTTATAATGGTCAGTACACATGGGTGTCAGGCTTGAACCTCAGGGAGGCTTCCAACATACCTTGCCTTGACAGGAATCAAAGTCTGCATTGTTCAGAATAGTGTGGGAACCAATGTGTAGATTGTCGGTATTAATGGGTGTTGGGCATGAACCATAGGGAGGCCTCCTATGTGAATTTACATTGCAATGATGAAAGACCACATAGTTCAGCAGAGGTGTGGGAACCAACATGAAGATGGGCAGTACCAATGGGTGTTGAGATTCAACCTTGGTGAGGCTTCCTGCGTACCTTTCCATGGAATTAATCAAATTCTATACAGTTCGGAAGTGGCGTGGGAACCAACGTGAAGATGGTAGGTACCAATGGGTGTTGGACTTGAACCTCGTGGAGCCTTCCTACATAATTTTCCATGGAATGGATGAAATTCCACATAGTTCAGAAGCATTGTGGTGAACCGATGTGAAGAGATTCGAGACCAAAGGTTGTTGGGCTTGAACCTCAGGGAGGCATCCTACATGCCATGCCTTTGAAAATTTCTAAGACCACATAGTTCAAGAGAGGGGTTTGGGGATTACACTCTAATGCATCCCATATAGGATGTCATGGTCGTTACTTGCTCTCACCCTATGTGAGTCATGCTCGGCATAAAAAACAAGAGATAGCATATACCTTATGATCACATCGCGGAAGGTGCATCTGTGGGAAGTTGAATGGGGGATTTCGTATTGTTAGCAGCCAAAACAGGAAGCAGATGCCTATACATGGTTCACAGCTGGGGGAGATGGTGATTGGGACATTCTCCAGGGTGGAGGCCTCGGTGGTGACAAATCCCATAGAAAGTGTGATTTGAAACCCAAGAATAGAGGAGGAGAAGGGATGATACCTCCTGCAAGAAAAGGTATGGGGCTTACACAATGGTGGTTTCCCTTTCCTTGTGGATAGATGCAACTCTAATAAAGATGATGTCATTCAATGTGAGGAATGATCTCACGTCCGACGCACGGGTCGTGGTCAGAGTTTAATGTCATGTGCTCAGGATGATGGTTCTTGGCAGTTTAACGTCTTGCAGCTCAGACTGGGTGGGTTCGCTCCACACCCCATGGACATACATAATCGATACCCACATTCCCTTGAGGTATGGAAGGCATCAGAAGTTCTATTATTGGGGGTGTAATTGTACAATCCATGAGGGATTCCATGTTAGTGTGGCTATGCGATGGAGCAATAGCTGTTAACGTGCATATGAAAAGAAGAATGTGGTGGAGAAACGCAACGGAAAACACTTCCCGTGGGACATTGAAATTGCTCCGTGCAAACATAAGGGGCCACACGGGAAGAGAGCATGTGGCTCAGGTATGTTGCACATAAGATGGGCTCGGACAGTGATCCTTAAGGTGAGGGCATCACATGGAGCATGCATAAGTGAATTGGTCGGGGGAAATATGGTTGTTCAGCATGCAGGATACAAGGATTTCATGCATGACGAAGAGGCTACACATTAGAGGGAAACATTGTGTAGAAGAGGGAATGGTTCCACCCAAGAAGGAAGGGTTGCGTGCAAGATGGAAGGTTTGTGCAGAAGTCGGAATGGTTGTGTTCAAGATAGAGGGGTTGCGTTCAATAAATAAGGATTCTACCCAAAATGGACCGGTTGCGCACATGATTTCCTGATGTAGAGGGAACTTGCGCACAAATGTGGATCCCTTTCACAAAAATTACATTGGGAGAAAAGGAATTCCCATGGATGAGGTCCAAGAGGGACACCCGAAGGATCCCCCTCAGAGGACCTGTCATGAAAAATCCAATAACTGAAGGCCATGGGGTGTTTCATACAGTAATGAAAGATGTGGCCTTCACACAGTAGAGCGTCGCATTATCTTCTGTTACCATTCCTGCAGGGCGTAGATACTATTTGTTTTATAGACGGAGTCCTCAGGGCATCGTGCAAAGGGGGACGGGTGTGCAAACTCCCGGTTGACATCGCTCGGGTGCTCGAAGGGGTTCGGGCACGAAAACTTCTGATTGATGTCCACTTGGGCATGCAGAGGAGGTCGGGTGCACAAACGCTCGGTTGACGTCACCTTCTGCGCTGAAATGGGGTCGGGTGCACAAACGCCTATTTGAGGATGCTTTGTGCACAAAAATGGTTCTGGTGGGAAAAAGAAATTTTGACATCCCCTGGTGCATGGAAGACGGGCCAGACGTGAAAAAGCTCATTTGACGTCACCTCGTGCATAGAAAAAGGGGGCCAAATGCGTAAGATTATGCACGCCAGAAGGATACTTGCATGCATCTGCGGACTCTTGTGCCTGCCTACCTTTCTAGACCCATACACTTTTCTTTCCATCCCAGATTCTTTAGTTGATGTTTTTTTCGCCCGGTGCAGCACGTCGCCGAATATTGGCTTCCAAAACTGCCCCCTTATAATTTGAGTTAAAAGAGATCCCAATGGTTAGATTCTGAGTGTCCACCAAAAAGGGGGAAACCTTATTGGGGGTGCAGAAAAATGTGTATTGTGCTCGCAAAATGGTTCCACATGAACAAAAGGTGCATCACCTCTTTATAAATAGGCCAAGCCCCCAGGCCCTAATTTGACTTTTTCCGTGTGATAGACATTTTGTTCTCATGCGTGAAAATGGTCTCGATCTATATGTAAGATTCTGCTTCCCACCGTGAGATTTGTGCGCCACAAAATTATTTCCACGCACATCATCCATATTTCACAACACTAGATATTTTGTGCGCCGAACATCATCATTTTGCGCTAATTCCTCTGGATTTCTAAAATCACCACTCAACAAACCTATGTCAAGAGAGAGGGTTCTGCTACTGCAAGAAGAACCAAAATGATCAAAAACCATCATATTCTTCATGTGAGGAGTATTGTGTCTGATAACCAAATGATTTTCTTCATGCTTATATAGGCTCAAAAGGATTACGTCCTGCACAGTAGCGTGCCGCTATGGATCTTCGGTTTCTAAAAGTGTTATTGGTGCCTTGTTTCGAAATAGACACACCGCAATCATGGGTGACACATGGGGATAGACTTCTAAAATTCCATATTAAAAACAATGGTGATCCTGCTAGGAAATATCTGAGCACAACCATCTATGTCCTAAATTTGATGACCAAGAAAATTGTGGGAAGTGATCATGTCCTCGAGAAAACTCCCGCTGTTTATTCATGTACATTTAGAAGCAAAAAATACTGACAAGGAGAAGGGTTGGAATGAATATTATTTCAGATACGAGGGAAACATTACAAATGAATGTGAATTGGCATACTGTGTATGTCATACATGCGATGAATTTGGGCCAGTGTTGTGGTCCATTGGGATTTTTGATTCCATTTGGATGTCCCAATTCCACTTCTACCGATAGTAGGACTTGGTAGTATAGTTGTTCAGTCGCTGGTCTCTTGATACCTATAATTTTCACCTCCACCTTGGGGAGGTGGGCATCCACCTGTGGGATGTCCACTATATCGGAGGAATCCCCTTGGATGGATATTAGTAGGATGAGTTCCCCCCGATGCGGAATTTATGGGGGGATAGGACACACACTCAAATCCTATCATGGAGTCTACTAGATTTGGCCAAAGAGGAGATCAAAATAAAATATATCCTGAAGGACATATCCTATTCGGGGGGGATTAGTCTCTTCCTAACCCAAGACCTAGCTGTGAAGATGCCAGACCGAAGGAAGAAATGCACGAACACATCTCAAAGGGGAAAAGAGGGATCATATTGGAAGATTTCAGAGACCTGAGATTACCGATCGTGGGGCTTTGGCATTAATGATGGTCGAGAACAAAATTTTTAATATGTCAGGATCCATGCTGTATTCTTGAGTGGATGGTTGTCTCTTTTGAGGGACATGAGGATGGGAGTCCACCCAGGGATGTTATTGATGGATGGGATTATGTTGGAAATGAATAAGGATAACCTAGGGGTGTCAGTGTTGGCTAGGCTGTATAGAGGGAGTACCTACAGAGCATCCAAGGCGGGTTTTTGTTGACCCAGATTGATGGAAATATATTCTCCTAACCGTATGTGCCTACCAGGTTTGCCATATAGTTCGGGTGCATGCAGGGGATGACCAAGAATGTATACACTGAGGTTTGGGAAGAGAGGCATCCCTACATTCTACACCAGTTGTAGCTGATGTTCACGAATTTAGGCTTGAGAGAAATCATCACTCTTCCCCCACTAATGTCAGTGTGGGAATGTCAACAGAGTATGCCGAACACAAGATGAGAACATACCCCGAGGCGATTCCTTGTAATAGCATCTGTCATATCAAGGCAACTAGTGCAGATCCTGAAGAGAAGACATGTTGATGAGATGTCATGGCGGATGTGAGGCAAAGAATTGGTCAGGCACCTTGCACGACGATGGACGGTACTTCATCGTTAGGGGAAGCACATGCCGTGAATGTGCCTCTACCCTCTGGGGAAGGGTGGTATCGTGTACGGCCTCGTGGTCAAACTAGGGAACTCCCAGGAAAGCAACCCATTTACTTCCTGATGTTGTTTGCTAATGTTATCTTCCAATATATATGTTCATCTAGGAGAACGTCATGATGGACCATGTCCTCCGAAGAGTTGTGGCAGAGGTTGATATGCACCAGGCTAGATCTTCCAGAACTAGGGCGCATCCAGATATCAGATAGAGTAATCATTCACAGTTGGCTTGCATACCCTACAACCATTAATATGTACGCATGCTAGCAGGGGTGGTATGAATAACAACATCTCCTGGTGAATGTAATTCATTGCAAAGAACATGACCCATAGAAGCTTGCATCTAGGGATGAAAGTGTAGAATAAGGATAAGAATAAGTAGAAGAATAAGAAGAAGAAGATGAATAAGGACATAATGAAGGGGACCATGTTGAAGGTCTTGTAGGTGAGGGGCCCTTAGATGCTCCTACTCATGAGAGGAGCTCCCAGGAGAGTGGTGAAATCATCAGCTATGAAGCAGAACTGGAAGAGTAGTTTGAGGTATGGTTTAATCCTTATATCAGACTTTATCTTTTCATAATCTCATTCTATCAACCAAACCTTTTCCTATTCAGGAACACAGAGGTGAGGGTCCCAAGGAATCCTTCCCCATATGGGGAATATTTATGCCTATGGAGACCAGGGAGCTACATCATGGTGAAAATCCCTGTGATCGATCATAGTGTGGTGCTGATTTAGTTGGATTTGGCGACAATGAGCTAGAAGAAGATTCCCCCGACATTCCCATTGTTAAAGAGTAACTGAATCTAGTGATTGAGTTGACAAGCGTTGAATTCTCCCCAGTGGCGGTGTCCCCCTCCATGACATTAGCATTGAACACCACCACACATGGCTCTTATAAGTCCATTCTTATTGATTCTTATCTTTTCTATAGAATTCAGCTAATCCAGATACTGATTCCTGATGCAGTGATCGCATGGTTTGAGGCAAGACAAATCGTCGAGTCTGGGACATCTGAAGAAGCTAGATGGGTAGCGTCAGCTTCATACTTTATAGAAGCAACCATTATAGGTGGCACTACCCGGGTAATCGACATGCCGAAGATTACAATGGGTGATGGTACTGCTTTTGGTGTGGAGCTCCATCTCGAGAAGGGTGAAGTCGCTGATGTGGATGTGGTTCCTGAAGAAGACCTTTCTGCTAAACTCCTTGCCACATTCCATGAATATAGGCCTACGTACACTGAATAAATTGATGATTCTGACTCAGATACTATGGAGGTGAGCCATATGACATAGCATAGGGCGGGTAAGTGCATTAAATGCTTTCTCAGCCAACCATAGGTAGAATGGCTAAACCGAATGGGGTCACTCTGCACCTGGCTATGCTTTCTCTATGATGGAGGGGTGGATGCTCACCATTTTCATGTAATTATCTATGATTACATGGTGTATATGACATGGGTGGAAATACGACGTTTAGACATTCCTCGATGCAAGGAGGATTCAATGAATACACAAGAATTCATGGGGGTGGAGAAGGAGGTCAAACTCCTTCAGGAGAAAATGAAGGAAAGGGAGGAATTCAATGCAAGCCAATCTGAGCTCTTTGATAAATTGAAGGCCCAACTCACAGATGCTCAGAATAAAATAGAGAATGTGAATCTAGAATTTATTAAGCTCTAGAATGAACAATCACATGCACATGCCAAGGATAATTCATTATTCCCCACTGTTGTTGTCGACGAGAAGGATCTCTGGGGACAGGAAGTCATGTTGGAGGCCACAAGTTAGAGAGTAGTAGTATTGGTGATGTTCATCCAAAATTTCGATCACCAAGGGCCCTATGTTGGCCGAATCCTTAAAATCATCCTTATTTAATACTTCTGACTCTAAATTGTATGCACTATTTTCTTTTTTATTTTATTTCACTTCTGTCACAATCATGATATAAATTGCGATCCATTCCTGAGCTCATGTGGGTCTTTCCCTATAAGGGGAAAAAATGGATTCTAAAGCTATTAATACATTTGAATGTGGGAGTGAAAATCATACATCAGACACCAAAGTTTGAAACGACTCTTCCGGGCATCCGAAAAGAAAGGGGGAGACCTAATTGGAAAATAATGTCCTCAAAACAACAGAAATGTAATTTCTCCAATATGATCTAGTGCATGAGTGTGGTAATTCTTGGGAAGTTGGAATCTATTAAAACATATGAGAGTGGGAAGTGTGACTCAAAATACCAAAAATTCATAACGCTTTAGGGACGGTGTGGAAATTAAAGGTATCTATTCACCACATTTGAAAAACAATATCATCATTGCGTTATCCAGGAATGGGGATAGAAAAATGAGATTTTTCCACTGACCATGATCAAAACACGGTTCCTGACTCAAAATGTCATCCATTTGAATTTCATAACTCTGGCCCATCAAAGTAGGTGGGCTATAGGCTGAGCATCCATACTATTAGGGGGTTATCTTAAATGTGAAAGTGGAAGAGGGTCAGAATGAAGGGCATGCAGAGCGTGGATTTGGAGTGATGGGTTGCTTGAAAGGTGTCCAACACTACTAAAATCAAGCCACCATGATGAAGGAACCTTAGGTGGAAATATCCATTTCATCATGGATCAAACATAATTATGATAAGGACCTCTTTGGAAAGGGATCTAGTGCATCCCATGATTAATATGGGGCATCCTGAACTTATTTAGGGTAGAATCAAAGTTTACTGTCATGTGCTGAATACATATGGACTAGTGCAGTTTAACGTCATACGACGAAGAGTGAATGGGATGTTCCCAGAAATGGAGTATGTGGCGTGGTAGCTATAAACTCATCATGAATGATGACATAAGGAGTCGTAACCACACCACGTATCCTTATAGAATGTTTTTTAGGTCAAGGGACTAAATGTGAGAATTTGGCTGGGCCCGATGCAAAGTGTTCTAGCTTTCTTACATACCCCATGTGGATGGGAATCAGGCCATATATAGTTCTATGGGCACAATATAATATCATGGAGGACGATAAAAGGCATGTGTGGCATGTCTGGACCAGTACACGTCCTACCATAGGTACTAATACCATGTGATTTGTGCTCGATGTGGGAAATATGGAGTACAAATGGGACATTCCTAGAACCAGAATTCACATGTTTGGTGTGATGGGACACTAGGTGACCATCGTCCCAATGATGCTGACCCACCTATATAACTCACCAAGATGAACAGTGGAGTAAAGCTGAGTATGATGGTACTCCAATTGAACATAATAAAGTGGAATCAAGTGAAACATGATGCTCGTGCTCCGGACCACAATGACGGTGTCATAACGATAGGGGATAACAATTGACCACATTTTAAACAGATCATTCATAATGAGTTATCCTTGAATGGGGACATACAAATGATGGTCGACCACTGACCATGTTTGAAACACGGGACCTGTAGCAAATGTCGTTCTGGGTCCTTCGGGATGTTGTCCCAAGTCAGTAGGTATGCCAATTTGGCCTGAGTCCAGGATATAAAGGGGGTCCCTTCAGACATAGAAGAGGATGATGATACCAATAACGGTCTCACAATTCGTGCACATGGAATGGGGGGATGTCCCTATAAAATCTACACACATCGGACACTGCCACAACACATCTGAGTTCAGTAGTAAGATGTATCATATAGAGGGAGTTGATTCCCCCTCCAAGGACAACAGTCATGAGATCACATGATTCAATCTTAATGGACATAGGATGATCTATTTTGGTATATTAATTTAGTGAACTGGGGAAGGGTGGTGAAGTAACCAATCATGACGCATAGTACACATAGGGTGATCTTAGATTAGGGTCCTAGAACTCAGACCGGGTTGGGGAAATAAGTGGGAGGCACATGGTGTGACTTTCGCAAAACATGACATGAACGATGACCCATGAGGTACTCACTACACCACATGTTCCCAAGAGATTTTTGGCCAAGGGGCCGAAAGAGAGGACACAATTTTAGATTCCTAGTGCAGGACCCATAGAAAATGTGTTTGGTTATTCATACATATCCCATGAGAATGGGAATCAAGCCATACGTAGTTCTTTTTAGGAGGCATAGTAAGATACAAGTGCAAGAGATAATAAGGTTGTTCGGTCTAGCCCATGCAAAAAAAAAGCGTTATTTCATAGATCATGTTCTTCCATAATAATTAATGAGCTTTGTTCTTTTTAAGAAATGGACCTAGGATAGATGGTCCAGGCATCTCCACAAGAATCAATTCGTATGAAGGTGTGGTAAATAGTACGATGTGTGAATGATACCAAACATAATACCCCCCACCAGTGAGGATATCATGTTGTAGTGTCATTTTTTGTTGTGGGGCTAAGATGATAATGTCATATTTTAGGGTAATCTGTTGGGACCAAGAGTTCATTTTAACATCATGTGGTACAGACATAACAGATTAATGTCAGGTGGGACAAGGCATCATACTTTAATGTCATATGCCTCAGACATATACATGAGATATGAGGTTCCAGTGGGAATGTGCACGGTTTAATAGAGCATACCAGACGTGAATGGGGATGAGTTCAACATCATACCGTGTGAGATTCTGAGTAGGAAACCTCAGGCCAAGGGGCCAGAAATGTTTAGAGGATTTGGGATAGGAGAGGCTAGCCCCTGGTTGAGCTGGACCCAAAGATGAGATGTTTGGGTGTTCCTACATATCACATTGGAATGGTAATCATTCCACATGTATTTATTGAAGGATCCAATTAACTTTTTTCGAGACAAAATACAGTTTAATGTCGTGTGGGATAGGTAGTATGGGGGGATAAATCATAAAAAGGTGTGTACATGGTGTAACTATTCCAAACTAGACGTGAATGAGGGCATAAGACCACATGTGCCACGCCATGCGGTCCTAAAAGCGTCAGAGGCCAAGAGGCAGAACAGAAGAGGTAAATTGGTGGAACTCGAGTTGGACACAAAGATGATATGTCAATTCATTCCTACATATCACATAGGAATTGGAATCATCTTGTATGTAGTTCTAAATGAGATATTAGTTTACGGTATCAGAGCTTGGACCATGGAGAAGTAGAATCTTTCGATGTAAGTGCAGAACTCAACCAAATCTTTAAGCCCATGTGAGCCAATCAATGTGTTTGAAAAATGTGCGGAAGATGTTTTTGCACTATCGATAGTGCACACCAAAGGGATGTCGGTGCAGAGCCCCGAATGTTGCTTTACCACCAATTGTTTCCTCCTAACATGAAAGCACGCACCGAGGAATGGTGATAGGAGAGTCGAAAATCCATTTGGACAAGGTGTGGTGGAAAATAATGTGAATCGTGTAACAAACATTCAAGGATTTAAGGGGCTGGTGTGATTATAGAGGATAATTGTTGACCGTGTTCAAAACACATCATCCATATCGTGTGGCCTGAATTGGGAACATCAAATGAGTGACGACCACTAACCACAATCCCAACATGGGACTTGTATCAATTTTTTGTCTGTAACCTTCAAGGACTTTGGCTAGTAATTGTTGGAGATCCCTCTGTCCTAGCATCCATGCCATTTGGGGGTCCCTTCTGGTGTGCAAGATAATGGAATCCCCAAATGAAGAGGAACACGAAGCCTAGAAAATGGGTGAAAGCATTTCCACGTAGAATTTGACACTACAGGTTCTAGACAAGAGTACTAATGGGCTAATTGGTGAATCAATGAAGAGATATGAGGGACTTGAATTAATGGCAGCCATCCCAAAGATATGTCAGTGGGGAAAGGGAGTGAAGGCTGCTCTGGAGAGAGAGAGGTATGCGGCGTGGTTGTTAAAAACATGATGTGAATGGGGACATAATCCAATACCACACCATATACCACTCTTCTAGAAGAACATGGGCCAAGAGGCCAAAATTATATGGAGGATTATAAGATATGGGACTGGACCTGAAGACCAGACATTTGGGCAGTCCAACATATCCCATGAGTACCGGAATCAAGCCATATGTAGTTCGGGCGTAAAGGATGATGTAAATAAGGGAAATATACACCAACGAGGGATGTGTACGACACAAGGAGTAACCATATGTGAATGAGGACATAATCTCACACCACACCATACAACCCTATGTGAGAACATTGGACAGGGGCCTGAAAAGGATGAGGGGCCTGAGGCTGGGCCATGGATAGAATGTCATGCGAAGCTTGTTGTTTAATGTCTTTTAGTGAGGACGAAGGTACGGGAAAGGTATATCCTCCAAGGATGTGTATGGAACAATGTTTAACCCAATGTTAATGAGGACATAATCCCACAAAACACAGTATAACACTATGTGAGAACATGGGTCGGGGGCTGGAAAATTCCAAGGGGCCTAATGCTAGGTGAGAGATTGAATTTCATGAACATCTTTTAGTTTAATGTCTTGTAGAGAGGATGATTTTGATCATAGTTTAAGGTCACAGATCTCAGACTGTATATTTCTAATTAAATGTCATATTCATGGGACAGAGAGGGAAAATCATTGTGTTCGTGGAAGACCACAAAGCTGCAATGATGATAGAGTAAATTTTTGACCGGGTTCACAACACGGGACATGTATAATTTACTGAATGAAACCCTCGAGGACATTGTCCTGTAATGGTAGGACATCCATTGGTCCAATCATCCATGCCATTCGGGGGACCTTTTGGATATAGAAGGTGATGGAATCCCAAATGAAGAGACTCGCAAAGTATGGCAAGTCCTGTCCCCATAGGAAATACGATAAATAAAGGGAGGTATGTTTCAAGGGGAAATGTGTAGAATGGAAAAATTGCCCGATGTGAATGAGGATTTGAGTCCATATTGTACTGCACAATCTTCAATGAGAACTTGGGCTTGGTGATCGAAGGGGTTGAAGAAGCTGAGGTTGAGTGTCCCGACCAACATTATCCATATGACCCCTCATGTAGGCATTTCTGTCATAGATTTTAAACCCACATTAGTAATTCTCGGTGTGGGAAAAAAAGATTTGGACTAGGATCTACCATTATCATAAGGGTCTGACAGCTTGAATAACACTCCTGCTCGAAGCAAACCGAGATTTGGAGAGATGATGGGTTAGAATGATACACAACACTCCATGTTTGGGACATAAGCGTGTGGTGACAATGAAAAAAGATATCTATTGACCATATTTGAAACACATAATCTATATCATGTGACCTTAAATGGGAACTTCAAATGAGCATCAATTACTAACCATATTTTCAACGTAGGACTCATATCTACTTGTTGTTTAAAACCCTTCATGGTTTTTCCCTAAAATTATAAAATATACCGAAGGATATATATCCTCATCGTTCGGGGGGGGGGATTCGGATGTGAAAGAAAATGGGAACCCAAATGATGAGGTATTTATATAATAAATTCTTCAATTCAATTTCAAATAATGTTGAATTGTAGAAGATATAGAAATATTCATGGGAGAGGGATACATGTTATGGACATGATGAGAGTGAAGTGAATGAGGGAGAAATCACGCACCTCACCATGTGTTTCGTCCTAATGGGAGGTCGCAAAGATTGGGGATGATCCTACGGATGAATAGTCAGGGCGGTCCTATGTATACCCTGAGGATTCGAATCCAGCCACATGACATTTTGAAAGGTCCATGCGGTTTACCATCATGTGGTATTGATGTTTGAGGATTAGAATAATGAAGGAGGGTATGTGGCACAATCATTGAAACCCTTCTATGGGTGGTGCCAAATAAGCCTACATGATTCCATGTGTGATCCACCAAAATAACTATGCCTAGGAGGGGATAGTCAAAGAGGCAGTTGGGGCTAGACTCAACATGAGGTGTCTAAGAGTTCCAATGTATACCATGAGAATGGGAATCAATCCATACATAGTTCTAGAGATTTTGTTTAACGAATAACAGGAAGATGCATAGTTTAAGTACATGCAGCATCATTATGATGTTTAAGGTCATGCAGGATCGTACAGTTTACGGTCCTGTAAAACCGTAGGGACCCAGACAATGTATTTCTTAAGGATCATGGCAATGGTGGGAGAATTTATACACTCACCATCCACTGTAACCAAATAGTATTCTCATTTGGGTTAATACCTTGTAAATGATGTAAGGTTCTTCTCATTTGCGATCCAACTTGGTTGGTTTTTTGTCAGGTATCATTGGTTCCCTCGGGGCCCATACCATGCCACCTTGAAAGAAAAAGTGGAGGCGAACATTCTTCTGGAACGCTCTGGCTATCTTATTTTGATGCCATTCCAGATTGTGTAGGGCACGAAGCCTGTTCTCGTCGAGCGCTTCCAACTCAGCCAGACAAATTTTGGTTACTTTATATAGTGCTTGCTGATCATAGACAGCTATGAAAATTGAGGGAGATTTAATATCGATTGAAAGAATGGCCTCTGTCCCATATACCAGGGAATATGGGTTCACCTAGGTGGATTTACGACTCGTCTCCTGGTTTTCCAAGAGGGAATTGTAAATATTGTCTGACCAAATCGTTATATTTTGACAAACCACTTTCTGTAGAATGTTAGAGAGGGTATTTTTGTAAGCCTTGATCTCTCCATTTTCTTGTGCATGATAGCCAGAGGTGTGGTTATAATGAATGTTATACTTAGTGTACAATTTCTTCAACATATCTTCTCAAATGCTTCAGTTGTTGTCGGTGAGGACGACATGAGTGAATCCTAATCCGTAGATGAAGATAGAGAATACAATGTCAATGATGGAACAAGCCTTGACCTCCTGGAGTGGAATTGCCTCTACCAACTCGGAGAAGAAATCTGTAGTAGTAAGGATAAATCTGCACTGGTGAGCTGCCGCCAGAGGATATAGTCCCACGACATTGATTCCCCACACTGCACATGGAAAAGAGTACTTGGTGGAGTGGAGGGGATCTGGCATTTAATGCATAAAGTTAGCATTAATATGGAATGCATGGAATCTCTTGGAAAACATGATGCAGTAATGGATCATGGAGGGAAAAAGGACCAAAGTCTCTGAATCTGGTGGGATAGTTTTGGCCTGGTCTGATTAGCCCCACAGGAACCAGTATGAACCTATTGCATGACCAGAGAAATATCAACTCAATTAATGCAACGGAGGAGAAACCCATCAAATGAGTGCTTTTAGCAGATCTTCTCACAGTCAAGGCCGTCCTGGGGGTGAACTACAATGCATGGAGTCGTATTCGCTCGCACTTATCCCGATTAAATGGGAGGTAATTGTTTTATAGATACTCAAAGAATGTGGCACTCTAGTCGAGATTCAATTCAATAATTGCTTTTAGGGGACTCGGGGGGCCCTAAAGTAGAGTCTCTGGTGGTAAAGTGGCTCACATGCAGATTGTCATCATCATCTGGGGTGAGAAGAGAAATGAATCTCCAATGTGCCATGTGGATTATCAGATCATCCTACTCAGGCTCCGTGAGTGAGGCATACGGGCCGACCAGGGCATCATCTCGACCATTATGAGATTGGGGGGCCTGAGTAACTTCTGGACGAGATGGGAATTGGAACATTAGCAAGAGAATGTGTTCCAATAAGGGTAAAAGCATTGGTTTTCTAATGAATTAGTAACCATTGATCTACTTGATGACAAGTTTAGAGTTCCCTTTCACATGAAAATAGGGAGCATCAATCTCGTGGGCTAGCTCGAGGCCAGTGATGAGAGCCTGATCATCTGCATCATATTTGGTGCATCCTTATTACAGCAGGAATGAGTAAGGATGGATGGAATGTGCCGGGGTAATGAAGACGATACCCAGGACAACCATGTTGAGCCTGTGGGCATTGAGCCTTATGCCGGTGGGGCTTCGAAAAGCACCATCAAAGTGTATATGCCAGCACGACATGGCTTGGTCCATTAAGGGAATCGCCTCATTGGGCAAATCAATGTCCAGGGACTGGTCCATAGGATCCGAATGGACATCAAATAAATATTCCAATTTTTACCCATTAAAAGACTTTGGTGGGACAAATATGATGTTCAACTACTAGATAATTGTTTCCCACAAAGCTTGATGTCCTGTCAACATGGGACAGTTCAGTTTGTACTTTAGTGGGTCTACTCGGGACACCAGTTGTACCTCATGGTGCTGCAAGTAATGTCATGATTTTTGTATTGGGAATACCAGTGTAAGGAGGCTCTATCCGATGGGGGAGTATAT
Source organism: Viscum album (assembly GCA_963277665.1). Lineage (NCBI taxonomy): Eukaryota > Viridiplantae > Streptophyta > Magnoliopsida > Santalales > Viscaceae > Viscum > Viscum album. The sequence goes on from OY728119.1 coordinate 1,390,521,206, forward strand.
GGTCTCCATATCGAAGAGCATGCGACTAAGGTAATAAAGTATGTTCCCCATCCCCTCATTGTTCTTCTAAGCAAGAAGGGCACTGAGGGGTCATTCCAGGGCTGTCACATAAAGGACCAACAGCTTTATGGAGACATGTTGCATTAAGACCAAATCCTGGAGTAGATACTTCTTGATATCCTCAAACATATTATTACACTCTTAGTCCCAATCATATAATGTGCCCTTTTTCATCATCATATAAAAGGGATTATAGTTACCGGCCAAACTCGCGATGAATAGGAGTATACAGGCTATGTAACATTGGATGACTCAATGTTCAAGAATATTTCATAATGGAGACAAATGGATAATGTCCTTGATATTCTATGGGTCAATATCAATGACTCTGTATCTTACAATGTAGCCATGCATCTTTCTAGAGGATCCCTTGAAGGCACACTTCAACGGGTTCATCTTCAGGAAATGGGAATAGAGGAAGCCGAACACATTCTCAATGTCTTGAATATGGTCCTGATGCTGGTGATATTTGACCACCATATTGTCAACATTATATTCCCCCAATTTTCTGAGGATCGACTTAAATATGTTACGCATAACCTGTTGGTGGGTGGAACCAACATTCTTTAAACCAAAGGGAATGACTTAGAAATAGTAAGTACTTTGTGGAGCCCTGAAGGTTGTGAACTCCTCATCCTTAGTGGACTTTTGGAGACAGTTATTCTAGGAGTAACCATCCATGAAAAAGAGGGATTATAATCGAGCAATAGTGTGAATCAAAAATTCAAACATAGGAAGGGAAAATAATCTTTCAGACCGTGACAATTGAGATCCTGGAAGTTGATGCAGACCCTAATCTGTCTGTTCTTCAGACTGACTAGAACAATGTTTTCCAGCCATTTTGGGTCCTGGAAATCCTTAACAAAATTGTCTATGATGATCTTGTCATCTTCGGACTCAACAATGGCACCATGGGAAGGGTGCAACTTTCTGGGTGGCTTCTTGTACCCGCGATGATTTTCCGGGAGACAGAGGCGGTGGATCAAATCCTGAGGATCTAGTCATGGAATCTCGTAATATTTATAGTAGAATACATCTTGGTGTATTTTCATTAAGTCTATGTACTGTTGTCACTCCTTGAGTGTCATGGAGACACTAATCAATGTGTGTTTCAGGTTTGTCTCGCTACCGATGTTCACCTGTACCAACTCATCAACTTTATCAGAGAATTCATCTTCAATGGATGGAGGAGCATCCTCTATATCCTCCCCTCCAATTATATAGGTTGGATCCTCAGTGGGTGGATTTGATTCTTTGTCGGAAAATTCTAATAGGAGGCTGGTACCATCCTGAGTAGCAATGGTCACTGCATGAGGGGACTAATGTGCTACTATGACCATATCGATTAAGGTTGTTGATCCAATCCCATATGTTATTCGGCCCAATGGTCTAGTCTTGATGATATTGAAGCAATAGTGTTGCGTTGGATTTATTTGGATGATAATGGTCTGGAGGAACAAGCATGTATGACGTATTGTTGTTGCCATGGGGTGGACATCCTGATGCCATATGGAAGTAGGATGCTCTGGGATCACATGAGCCTGAATTTTATTAGAGTATGAGGTGATTTTCTGGTGTTTCTTTATCCTGGGAATGTGTTCCCCCATCATTCCAAATACAATAAATCATTGTACCATGTACAGGTTCGTAGCCTCCAATAGGTGTATTGGAATGATTTAGGTGTCATTTAGATCTGTCCACGGGTAAGTCGCAGTTGTGGCATTTTCCACCTCGTTAGCCTGAATCTTGTTGTCTTTTCACTTGTAGTAGTCGGCATCTAGATTGTGGTATTTACATGAGGCAAAGGGAGACACATCAACTTAAAACATGACCACTCAACCACTAAGGGAGTACATGTGGAAATTGTGATATGATGAAGGAACTACTATATGTAGGTGGATCAATGGAATTCCTATCAACGCATTGTAGTCATTGTAATGGGAGACATCCCTAAATTCGGTGCTGGCATGTAGGCCATTGAACGGGGTCTTCATGCGGATCTTGCTGAATAGTGTCTATTATTTTCCATCATAACCTTGAACTTTTAGGTCAGATGAACTCATACCATCTTCAGACAATCCATGTTTTCGCAGTGTCCATGTCAGGATTAGGTTAATTCCAGAGCCCGTGTCGACAATACAACGACGAACTTCCACACCATTAAACTGGAAGTTGATGTATAGTGTTAGAATGTGCCCCTATATTTGACTGCCTTCATCTTCTCATGAGAACTATATATCGGACTGGAATTAATCATTCTACACTACCTCAACATGAAAGGCTTCTGCAACTAATACTTTTGTCTCAAACTGTACGAGTCTTCCAAAAGCCTCAGCAAGGACCTCATGTGTATCCGATGATTGTTGAAGGAATTCCCTGATATAGAGAATTCATGGAATACTGACAAGATACTTAAGAACCATTGACATCCATTCCAGGTGTTAAATTCTCCATATATGAGGTTTATCTATAACATGAGGTATAGTGGGTCCTTCCTACTAGATAGGCGGCTGATTAGTACTAGGAGTATCCCATTTACCACTAGTCGATACATGCGCAGTGGCTACCGGATGAGGGCCAGGTGACTGAGACCGGACTGTATTAGGGTGTTTCTGGTCATGACATGGTCGGGGTGGATCTGCCTGATCCAGCAACATGAATGACAGCGAGGGTGGGCCTGATGTGACCAGATGAGAAGGATGCGCTTGCAGAACTCTTCCCTCAATTTGTGCCTGGTTTCTATAGCATGCACAACATGGATGGATGTTCTGACCAAGGCACTCTGACATCCCATATTTCTATGAGTCTATCGAAAATGAAGATGGATGGGGATGTTGGAAGATCTTCCAGAAATTCCTATTCATCAGGAATCATGTGGGGAATTTACAGCTCTATGGTGTTAACTGAGGTGTACCATGGTCTGTCACTCAAATAGTCATCCACTGCTAGATGGATTCTGAAAGGGATCTCCATCTCCAGGGGCATAAAGTTTCTAAATTATGGGATGATGATTGCATCAGTGGGGGACTCTGTTTTCCCCTGTGTCGTCGGTGTTTTCACTTCTGAGAAGAGGTCGACTTAGACAATAATGCATATGCAGCAGCTAGAGCTTCTGAAGGCTCTTGCCGATTGAGACACCCCCAGATGAAACCATGGGAACATGGGACAGTTTTTCAGGCCATACAGTCATCATAAATTAGGGACCCGTGACTCGAAACATGATTCCACTCACCTTCATTGTCACTACTGTTGTCTGGACTCAGGAATACACATGCCACCTGTGCCAAAGCTGGGCCTAAATGGATAATGTATTTATCTACCTGGTCATGAAGCTAGCCTTTGATCATATAGAAATTTATGAGTGTGTTCTATAGGATCCATTAATAAGGGAATTAATTAGGATGATCAATGAGGTTTTTTTATTCTGGCTTTCAGCACTCAAGCAAACGTACATTCCCCTGCTCCAAGGCACTATAGAAGTAACAACGGACCTATGCCTCATTTAAAGAGTAGGTCACATATTTCTTGTCTGGAAATGGGGGCCTTGGATACTGACCCAGACTGGGAGCTAGAGGATCCTGTAATGTAGGTGGAACTTGGTTATCTTGCCTAGGTGGTGGTGGTTCATTGTGTGATGGCACCTACTGATTCTGAGGTGGGCACTGCCAGTCCGGTGGTTGCGCCTGAGGTGGAGGGCCTATGCGAGGTGGTATAGGGGGATGCATTGGCACCAAATCTAGTCACATGGGGTCCTCTATTTGGTCTATTTTTGAATGATCGACCCTGGCGGCCCTTCATGTAGGGATTGCAGGAGGCAAAAAATGTGCCTGCATAGCCTGCTGTAAGGCTTCCTCTTACACTAGGCCTTTTCAGAAAAGTCTCGGAATCCCCCAGGATAGTTCTGGGTGATTAGATAGGGAACTAGATCTATCTTCACATTCCCTACGCACATCGTCAGCAAATTCTCACGAGTCAATGGCATGTCGAGGGAATACGTGAGTCCATTCCACTGGGCGACAAAGTCGGCAACATAGTCATCAAGTCTATACTTTCACTTGTAGAGGTCCTCGATACTCGCCATCCATGTGGTAGATCTGAAATGGTAGATAAGATACATATGGAGGTCTTCCCTTCCAGCTACTTTTCGAATTGGGAGCTGACTGTTCTAGACAAATGCAGGACCTTCTAATGTATGTATGAAACATCAGACCTTGGTGGCCTCCTACTACACTGGAGTACCCAAAATGTGGATACACCATGGGAAAAGTGGGAAGGTTCTGGAGCAGGTCCCCTATCCCATTTAAGGGGGATAATGTGGGATTTCCCAAAACTGTGTGTGTTCGCCTATCATCCAACCATGCCTGATAAGGCTTTCCATCGGGTGAGAGCGCCCCCTATCATGTCTCTAATGCCTCGAGACGGGAAATGAGTGCAACTATTGGATAATGTAGGTGGGTATTCTTGTCTTGACATGAATACCTGACAACTAGTGCATTTTAGGTTTCCTCAACATGATATGGCTTCCCAACAGCTCATGGAGAGGTTGGTGGAATTACCAGTGTTGTAGCTAGGGAGTCTGAGTTGGGTCATGAGGATCGTCACACCATTCAAGAGGATTTGGTGAGACATATGACAACCTATTTGTGTAAGTTCCAGCCTTTACCCTATCTACATGGGAAAGATAGTCATGGTTTCCTGGAGGCAACTCTCTGAGGGGATGTTGTGCCGGCCCATATTGCTCAAGCCTAGGATCATCGTAGTCTGGCAGTCGCTTTGCATCATGTTTAGCAAAGAGGCCATCAATGACTTTCTTCTGTTTGGAATTTTGAGGATACTACACAGCTTTTTCTGGGCCATCATCTGACTTCTGCAATGTTCCATATGGGTCAAAGTGATTTGTGGCTCCGTGGGGTTCGATGCCCATATTAGAATTCCGGATGAGGACTAATGCCCCAGTGGGCACAAGATGACCTAGTAGATTTCTATGTTGATTATTAATCCATCCTGACAGATCGAAGACATGTTAATCCCCCTTGGTTGGGTGGTGGTCCTCTCTAAGAAGCTCTAGCCCAGTCTCACCCTATGTCATGTATTTAATGTTAACCTCAATTCTTCCTAGAGGAATATCATGTGTGTATTAGAAAATTGGGTTGACATTAGATACGACTGAAGAGGAGGGCAGCATACTGGCCCCATCCATGGATCTGTACGTGGGGAGAATCCTATTTGATAATCATGTGGAGTACCTTGATGCTCTGAACGTACTGTTACTGGAGGGCCCTACAACGACCGGGTGACTCAAGGCGCTGGGCCACAGGGTGTACGACTATATCAACCAGACGACATTGTTCATCAATGTCCTCAACATGTGCTTGTCTCTTAGGTTAAGACACATTCTAATGATGAATATGGAAATGAGTCGCCCAAAGGGTTTGGCAGAAATAGCTGACATCCTTTTGGGTGAGGGAATCCAGAGCACAGAAATTTGGTGCTGCAACTAGACAAAATATCTCAGGGAAGTGGTATGCAGTGAGGATATCTCATAAGCTCTTGGGCTTCGATTGTGGGTATGGACCTTCATTTCCCCACTCGACTACTAGAGGAGGCAAGGAATAGGTAGTGGTACTGAATTGAATCACTGAGATGGAAGGCTAGACAGTGGAGTATATGGCGAGCGAGCTGACAAACCGCCACCTATCGGGTTATCCACTAAAGAGTGTTGTGACCTAGCCATAACATTGTGGTAATACAGATTGACTACTGCAGTTTCTGGTGTAGGGACTAAAGCTTATAGACATGGAACACACCATTTTTCATCCACTGTCAGTCACCAGAATTGCTCTCTATGATCTCTAGTTTAGGTAGAGAGTGCTACTGGCAATGACGGTGGTTATTGCATGGTCATAACCTGCAGAGCTGCCAAATTTTCATCATCATGGATATACCTACCAAGGGAGGTGGGAATCTAATGGACCTCATACGTAGGAGTACTAGGCTGATGAGCTTTGTTACAACCTTGGCCATCGACACATAGTATCTAGGCGAGGGTTACATCATTGAGTTGTATTCGACATCATATTATGAGAAGCAAACCGGTTTGATCTCAGTCTGAATATTCTCACTGTTCATTCTATGGTGGTAACGACCCGTCCTCTTTCCCCATGATGGATTTTCAGGATAGGGTAGATTTCCGGCATGAGGAGAACCTTCGGCCATACTGGTGCTGGGTGGAGAGGACTTCCCCCTGAGTGAGACGGGGTGCGAGGAGCACAGGGATTTATATCAAAGGGTACATGGGGAGGACCTTTGTGGGAAGTGCCGAAGAGGGTAGGAATTCTACTCAAGCCGATAGGATCATGGGTAGGACCTCCATGATTTTTTCCAAAGGAGACATCAGCACGAGGAAGGTACTCGCACTGGTTGAGCCAAACACGGGTAGGACCTCTGTGCCGGGTGCAGGTGAAGTGATGGTGGCCTTCACCCCTCTAATTTTTGAAGTGAGGATGACCTTCACCAGCTACTGTTAGAACATGAGGAGGCCCCCCATGCTAGAGATTTATCGAATTCACATCGCCCCACCCCCCTTGTGCGGTCTGTGGTAAGAGGGATGACTCCATTCCTGATGTAATGATCATGGGAGAGGCTTTGGGGATGGGTGTCACCATCGTGGGGAGATCCCGCATTCAAACTAAGGGTATCATGAGGTGGAACTCCATTCTAGTCTTGAAAGCGTGGAGGGACCACATTCTCCATTGTGGCGGTAGGATGAGGGCCTCTATACTGGAGGCAGCCATTACCTGTACCGGCAGCCGAGAGAGTTGACCCAGCCTACCCATGGGGTAGTTGGGGCCTCGATCAGGGCCAGGTATACAAGTCCCCCTGATCATCATAGACAATGGGCTGTAGATATATGTCGTTGGTGCCCTGATCAACAGTAGTCACGGAAGTTGACACCCCGTGGAGGATTTCCTCCACAACATGTGCCTGACGTAGGTGTGGGTTCAACTAAACTAGGGTCAAAACTGCAGGTGCATGCCTTACCTTCTCCTCGATTCATGGGACCAGATGTTGGCACAGGTGTGGCCTAGTGGGAGCCCTGCTTGGGGCCCCCGAATGTGGGATCCTGACCAGGCTGCCCGAAACATCCCCTACCTCGTCGGCATTGGGGACAGAGTCATTGAGGTCTACCTGGGTGAGGCTCTAGAAACGATTGTTTGATGGTGTGGGGAGCAGTGGTGACATGTGTGTCCCCTGGGGGAGATAGTGGTGATGAGGCATAGAGGCCTCCAGATCCTGGTGAGCCATATCCCAAGTCTGGATAATCATCTACTCCTCAGACCAGCGTACGATGTCGTTGATCACTCTCCGCTGAATGAGTTCATACGGGGAGAAGGGGCATGGGAACCGAATATTTATATGCATAGGGATTGTCCCCAAAGAGGTGGATCCATGAGGGACATACTCTTTTTCATATCCCCTTCCATTGAACTATTGGGCAGGTGGTGATCGAATTCCTACAGTAGATAGGTTCCTGAAAAGAAGGGAGATTAACCCATTAGTACTGAAGGGAAAGGAATTGATGACCAATTACCCAATGACATTTCATCATCCCTGGGTGGTATGATGGGTCCTTGCTGACAACATCGCAGATTGGGACGTCCAACATTTTATGTTACGCCAAGATGTAGTGAATATCACGCCAGACCCACTACATGCATTACGGGAGCTGACACTGGATAGCTAGAGTCGGTGACATGCAAATACATTGATGTATCGAATGCTATAATTCCCACATTGAGGAGAATAAATCCACATCGGGGTCACCATTTCTTGTTTACAATGCTTTTTTTGGGGCGCGCTCATCTGTCTGTTCGAAGAATGCAACACTGTTTGTTGCCTCACATTCTCACACTCCCAAGCTGGGTGACATTTTTTTCCGTGTTATGGGATGTTTGATCCTTGATCTATAAGGAATGATGGTATGTCGATTCATACTTCAGTGGATTCCTCCTTGGAACTCATCACCTAGTATGGATATCCCTTATAGACTTATTATGTGGTTTGTGAAACTATTCCCAGTGTCATATCTTTATGTACATGAATTAAATACACTTCTTCTTTCGAGACATTCCAAGTGGTCCAGTCATGGAATTATACTTTTTTTGATTGAGTAGTAAGGTTGGACATCACTGGCCTATCTGGACACTGGAACAATATACCGTATTGATTTTTTCTCCTTATTATAGGGCTTCTCAAAGGCATGGAGGCCCAAGGCATCCCACATCGAATGCAAGGAATTATATTCCATATGTATGTATCTGAGGTTTTCCACAACTTTTTATGTTTAACATAGTGTATGATGCATGTTTATCATCTAGTGGAGATGGATTGGTTTGATCAGAACACTAACAAGAGTGGATCTGGTGGGTGCAAACAGTGTAGGTAACACTGATGTTGGGGCTGATGCGTGGTTAGCTAGCCGGTTTCCTTTGGAGTAGTAAAGGTATGAATTTACTTGATCTCAGTGGGAAATGGCAGCCCAGGTAAAAATCAAGATGGATAACAGATTTTTAAGTGAAGTGGATATAGAATGGGATGACATCGACTCTAGGGAAACATTGTTGTTGGGCTTGCATCTTGAAGAAACCTCCTACTTTCCACCATGGTAGGGAATTGAAGTTCCCATAGTTCATGAATTGAATAAAAAACCTAAAGAAGTGTCCCATATGGAAGGGACCTGAAGAAAGTGGAACCTCTATATTGGGGCATGATATTCGAGAGCATGCGAAGTACAACTACCCGATGACATGCGGGAACTAACGCATGATTTGTATATCAAGAGTAGGTCTGATAGTAGAGGGGAAAAATATAGATGTGGGTCCCAATTGAGGGGAATACAAAAACATACAACTAAATGGGGTTACAATGGATTACTGCTGGATAGGGTCAGAACGACATACCGCAGGATGGGATCACAACAGCTTACCGCTGGATGGGGTCACAACAGCTTACGGCTAGATGGGGTCACAACTTCTTACCCCTAGATGGGGTCCCATGGCTTACCACAAGATGGGGTGACAACAGATTACCACTTGATTGGGTCACAATGGCTAACTTCTGGATTGGTCACAACTGCTTACAGCTAGATGGGGTCACAACATCTTTCCACTAGAAGGGGTCACAACAGATTAGTCTCGGATGGGGTCACAACGACTTACCGCTGGATGGGGACTCAACCTCTTATCGCTGGATGGGGTCACAACGAAATACCATTTGATAGGGCCATAATGGATTACTGATGTATGGGGTCACAAAGGATTACAACTGGATGGGGTCACAATGGCGTACCTTTGGATGGGGTCACAACAGCATACCGCTGGATGGGGTCACAATGGCTTACCACTGGATGGGGTCCCAACATCTTACCACTGGATGGGGTCACAAAGTCTTACCACTGGATGGGGTTGAACCTCAGGGAGGCTTCCTACATACCATATCGATGAGTCAAGGATCAAATCTCATGTTGTTCGGGATGGTGTATGCAGTTTAACGTCGTGCATGATGATGTTTATCTGGCGTGAAGATGGTCGGGACCAATAGGGTGTTGGGCTTAAACCTCATGGATGCTTCCTACATAACTTTCCTTGGAATGAATCAAAGTCCACATAGTTCAATGAGGTGTGGGAAGCGACGTGAAGATGGTTGGTACCAATGGGTGTTGGGATTGAACATTGTGGAGGATTCCTATGTACATTTTCTGGGCTAGAATCAATGTCTACATAGTCTGGAATGGTGTGAGAACCAACGGAGAGATGGTCGGTACCAATGTGTGTTCACCTTGAACCTTTAGGTGGCTTCCAATGTTGATTTACATGGTAAGGATCAAAGACCACATAGTTTATGAGAGGTTTGGAAACCAACGTGAAGATTTTCAGTACCAATTGGTTTTGGGCATGAACCTCATGGGGGCTTCCTACATACAGTGCCTGGGAAAGAATCAATGTCCACGTAGTAAGGAAAAGGGGTGGGAACCGACATGAAGATTTTTGGTACCAATCGGTGTTGGGCATGAACCTCAGGGAGGCTTATTACGTACTTTTCCATGGTAAGAATCAATGTACACATTCTTCAGAAGGTTTGTAATGAACAAACACGAAGGGAGTCGGGACCAACCGTTGTTGGGATTGATCCACAACATGGATTCTTACGTAACTTTCCTTTCCAAGGATCAATGACCACATAGTTCAGGAGATGGGCTTAGGGATTACACTCTAAGGAAACCTATAGAGGATGTCATGGTTGGTGCTTGCTCTAAGACCACGTGAGTCTGGCTCGGTGTGTGAAACAAGAGGCACATTCTCCTAATGATTATATCACAGATGGTGCATCCATGGGATGTTTAATGGAGGCTTACAAGTGGTTAGATGCCCAATGAAGAAACAGGGGCTTCTGCATGGTTCAAAGGCCAGGGAGATGGAGACTGGGACTTACGCCAGGGTGGAGGCCTGGGTGGTGACAAAGCCCAGTGGGAGAGATATTTGGAACACATTAATAGAGGAGGAGCATGGATGCTTCCTCTTGCATGAAAAGTTAGGGCCTTACACTAAGGTGGTTTCCCATTCCTCAAGGACAGATATTTCTCTAATAATGAAAATATCATTCTATGTGAGGAATGAACTCACTATTGTGGAGACTTGTGGGCGTCCATAATTTCCAAGGTGGGGGAACCACGTGTCCGACATAAGGGGCATGGTCACAGTTTAATGTCATGTGTTGAGGATGATGGTGTATGGCAGTTTAACTTCATGTATCTTGAACGAGGATGGTTCGCTTTACACCCCATGGACTTACATAAATGATACCAGCCCGCACTTGAGGGATGTATGGAATCAGAAATGCCTTTGATGGGGGTGTTACAGAACTATCCATTGGGGGTACACATTTTCATGTCTATGAAAAGAAGGACTAGCTGTTAGTGTGCCTATGCGACGTATCCTGTGGCAGAGAAACACAACAAAAAGCACCACCTGAGTGACCTTGAAATTGCTTCATGCAAACCTAAGGAGATGCACAGGATGAGAGCGTGTGACTTTGGTGTGTTTCCCATAAGAGGGGATCAGATAGGGTGCCTTAATGTGAGGATACCACATGGATCGTGCGTGAGAGAATGGGGCAGGGGCAAGATAGATGATTTTCATGCAATCTGCAAGGATTGCGTGCAAGACATAGAGGTTTTCCGCCAGACCGAAGGTTTGCACGCAAGAAGGACTGATTGTGTGCAATATGGATGGGTTGCACGCAATAGGGAAGGCTTGTGCGCATGAAGGACTAGTTTCATGAAAGATAGCCTTAAACAGTGTGAACATGCACACAAAATTTTACCCCTCTACCACAAATTACTTGGAGAGAAATGAAATTCATGAGGATCAAGCCCAAGAAGGCCCACCTGAAGGAGCCCCCTTGGGGACCTATCACACAAAATCAAATACCTGAAGGCCACGAGGTGTTTCACGTGGTAATAGAAGATGTGGATTTCTTGATCAGAGCATCTCTTCATCTTCTTTTGTTATCCCTAAAGGGCGGGGATACAATTACTTTTATAATAATATTCCTCCGGAGGTTCACAAAGGGGGTTGGGTGCGCCAAATCTCGGTTAACATCGCCATTGGTGCACATAGGGGTCCAGGTGTAAAGAAACTCGATTGACCACACCTTGGGTGCGCCAAGGGGTTTAGGCGTATAAACACCCTATTGATGCCACCTTGTGAATAGAAACAATGTCAGGTAGGAAAACACCCGTTTAATGTCTCCATGTGCATGGAAAAGGGGCCAAGAACGCAATCGCCTGTTTGATGTCACCATGTACACGAAAAAGGGGCTGGGCGTGCAAACACCTATTTGACATCACATTGTGTCTGGAAAAAGGGGTAACATAAAAAAGTTTCACCATAAGGCCGCTTGCATGCCTCTTCCGACCCTTGTTCCCGCCCACCTACCATCGCGACACATTTATCATGTCATCCAAGGTTTTTTCATTGATCATTTATTTTCCCGGTGTGGCCCTTAACTGAATTTCTACCTCAAAAAACATTATAATTTTTCAATGTAATTAATTTACCAAAAAATTATACACATTTTAAAAATTAACAAAATGATATCATCGTTAGTGTGTACGTATGGCTTACCGTCTCCATGATGCGATGAGATTCATTTCCACATTCATCATTCAAGAATGATTATAAATATAAATATTATTAATAAGTATATACTATGTTACATAATAATTATAATATATATATATATATATATATATTAATTTTTACATATTTCCTTCACATCAATTATATACGTTATGAAAACAGAAACTGCATTAATGCATATGTAAGGCCTACCGTCTCCATGAACGGGGTATTTTATTTTATATATCAATTTATTATATATAATTATATTTTTAATATATATGATATATAAATAATATTATTCATTATTGATATATCTAAGTCGTGATCTACGTAATATGATCAATAATAACAAGTCAAAACACGTATGATAAACAAAGTGGTATTAACCAAAATATTGCATTGACATGGAATTGTTAACAAACATGAATTATTGAGGCATAAAATAATAATATATGATATCCTAAATATTATTATGATTCTAATATAAGATAATAATTTTATTAAAAAAATTTATACAGTTGTTTTGGACGTGCTCGATGAGAAGAAAAAATATATTAAGGGTTAATTAACAATATAATTATTATTCGAGGTTGGTGATGTGTATGTATCTTCTGAGAAGTATTTATTAATCCATGAACATGTATCATAAATTTTTTTTCATAAATAATCATTTATGGTTTAATGTAAGGTAATCTATAATAGGATCATCATTTTAAATGTTTGATCGATTTATTTTTCTTAATCTATTTAATTAACATTGATGTTTTCAAAATGATTTTGGGAATTTATTTATATGAACATTTTTGTTCTTAAATGATAATTCCATTCAAATGATTCAATGTGGTATGGGAAACATTGATAGAATTTTCTTTAAAATTACTTCATTTGCAAATCCGGTGACTTTTAAATGATTTCAATAATGAGGTATATTTCTCTCAAAGAGTTTTACTGATCATTTCCAACATTTTCCACATTATTTACGGGATATTATTTATGATTGAGGTTGATTTATTACAATACAATATTAATTATGGTACTGAATGAGTGTTGATATGTTTTATTGTGCATGTGCTATTTTTATACCATTATTGGATTATGGTTAAAGTATTTTCATTTCTTATTATAGTTTTACTATGAATTTTTATATTATCTTTCAACCCATTAATATGATGAATGCCTTGGACATAGTATGTGATGGGAGGGGACCAATATAGCCCCTCGAAGAAAATGTTAATCTCATGAGACAAACTCGTGATTGGGTATAAGGTCTGGATAGAATATTTGGGAATGTTCTTATCACAAGGCCTTGCCGTAAGTGTTATTATGCATGACATAATGCATTCCCCACTTAAGAAAATTGTTATTACATGTGAATATTAGACAATTATAATATCCATGTTCATGTTTATTTGGTAATGCAAGATTTATTTTTCCATTTTATATATATGTTTATGTTTAATCAGAATTTTTTTATTATACATATTTTCTTAAAATTTGTATTTCTTCTACTTAATTATTTACCCTTATTGGGAATATGAATTCACTCATTTATTATGTTGTATTTTCATAGGATTCCAATAAGATTATTATTTTTGGTATACTAAGTTAAACTAGGTGAATAATTGAATTCTAAAAGGATTATTTATACTTTGTTTTGTGGTAGAATGTGTTATTTAGTGTTCATGTATGTAAAATATTTTCCAAGACTTCTAAACGGATCGGTTATATGGGACATGATTCTTTGTAATCATGCCAATGTATTGATATAATAAACCTCCTCTGGTTAACAAGATTCATGGTGTTACAGTTTGTATTAGTGGAAACTTATCAAAAACCTAGGAAAAAAATTTAGAAAACCATGATTATGGATCCCAACCCTAAGATAAAATTTGAGGATATGTACTGAAGAGAATCCAAGAATATTAAAATATAGAATATTTGGGTATTCCTTGAAAATAAATCAATATCTAGATACTACAAGTTAATATGGTTCTAGAAAGATATACCTAGGGGTGAAAACTCTGACATGGTGTTCTGAACATTACTTTGGTAACCTCGTACATGACAATAGGCGTTACTGCGCACCTGGTTGGACAATCCTGGGGGATATTCTTTTGATAATTCATTTTTTATTTATAAACCATTATGAATGATTTTTGATTTAATATGTCTTAAATGAGACCATGTTTCTGATTATAGATTAGATATTCATAAATTTTTCAATTTATGTTTAGTGTTTTACTAGTGTATAATTATGCATTATGATTCATAATCCCATCTAATGTATTCCATTGTTTAGAATGTGCTCTTAGTTTTTAAAATAGAAATTGTGTCAACACACATAATCCATGTAGGGATTTCCCAACTATTCTAGATAATGATAATGGATCTGGTGACAGAATTGGTACTGGACAACAAAAAACCATAGTGGGATAACTGAATTAGATTATTAATAATAACCTTAAATGTTTGGAGCATCCTAATATAAAACTTGGAAGACCAATGTTGGACTGCTTAATGATACAAAAACCTCTAACATTAAATGGGATTACAAATCGTTTGGTAGTAGATAAGTGGATAAGTTCCATAGAAAAAATAGTTCATTATTTGAGGAGTAATGAGATGGGAAACATTTTTATGGTAGTCAATCTCCTCTTGGGAGAGGCAGATCAATAGTGTTCATTGTATTAAAACACAATAGAGGATAGAGAAGTTGGTAATATGGAATGAAAATATTTTGATGAACTTTTCCTGCTGAAATGATTTCCTCGTGAACAAGCATATACGGTAAGTAAATTTCTGAGTCTGAGGAAAGAAGAGGATGAGAATTTTGAAATTTATGAGGATAACCCCAAATGGTTAGCATGCCACATTGAAGAATTAATACACAATCCAAGATGTAATATTGATTGATTATGTGATGTGTTATAGCCATTCCTCCAACAAGATTTGGTCTCACAATATTTCTAATCTTATGAAGATATAGTCTCATGTGATATCAAGATAGAAAATGAATTATCTAATTCTTGTTACATTAATGTAATGAATGTGAATAAGGGAATGATAGAGCATGTGTTTTGTAAAGGGAAAATGGGAATGATGGATTTTCCCTTATGTTATAATTGTGGGAAGAAACACCCAGTACATGCCTAAAAGTGAAGGGATTTTGTTATAAATGTGAAGAAAATTTTCACCGGGATCAATATTTTATGCGAAAGAATGAATTTGTGAAATGATACGATTATATAGATGTTTTATATTATGAAAACTATTTTTCCATATAATGAAGGAAATATAGATCTGAAAAAAACTGATCAAGTTCAAGCTTATGTTGATACAATAGTAGATGTTGAATGATTAATTTATTTGTGTTTTCGTATACAATAATTATATTCTAGTCATAAAAATAATTTTATATATATAAGGATTGTACTATAGTAATTTTTTTATTATGGTTTTAATATGATAATGGTAATCATATTTTTATTATGCGACAATAATTTCATGTTCACATTGTTTGGGGAATCTAATGTTTCAATTGATTTTAGAAATTTACTGGCCTTTTAGAGAGAGTATGGATAATTGTATGTTGGAAAAGTCTAAAGGATGGAAAATAGTAAGTCAAACAGTTCATATTCTTTTTGAGAAAAATGTATGATATATTCGAAACGTTGACCAATCCTTTGGGGTTATAGTAATCATTTATAGGATTAAGGGAATACTTGAAGTCCTTCTGATTTATCAAATGAGCATCAGGCCTAAAAAAATCATTTTTTATATTCCATTAGAATTGTAAGAGATGAATTGATAATATATTGAAGCACAACCAAATGATCAAATTATGATTATAAATGGTAATGAAATCAAGTATGTTTTATTGAGTTCTTATCTTTATAGTAAATCAATCCCTCGTCTTCCAACAAAAGTATCTGAGAAAAATTCGTTATCCTAAAAACTTATGTTTTGTTGAACTGATAATATTTTAAATCATCATAGATTTATGGCTTCGTGGCCCAAAAGTTTCCATTATTTGTCCACTTGTTTGTGATTGATAATCAAATTCACTCACTATAAATATTTACATTTAACTCCAATTATGTGTCTCTAAATGCCAAAAATGTTTTCTTATTCAAATACCTAATTTGGTGGTGAATCTTTCATTTTCATATCCCTCCTATTTTTACTAAATTTTATTAAACCTATTTTTGATGAGGGTTTTCCACATTAGGTTTTTTTTTCAGCCTTTGGTTTTTGAAGAAAAAATTTATATTTCGAGGACACATTTTATTGACGTTTGGGAGAATGTAAAACCCTGTGATTATTTTTTCTAGGTATTAATCCATGATTTTATAGTATATTACCACTTCAAAGTAATTTAATGGCATATAATTGCACACAACAGTGACTTGGATTGAATTATACACAGAATTGAGTATCTGAAAAACAACACATTAGTATAATAATTATTTAAATGATATTTTTATTTATCAATTAAATATTTTAATTGGAATATTATCAAATAAAATTAAAATGTTATTTATAGTGTTTATTTGTAAATAAAAAATATTTACAATGAAATGTATATGTTTTGATAAAATTGATTTATATATATATAGAAAATATATTTTCATAAAAGAACTACTTTTTCATTCCTTCTGTGAACATTAAAAAAATTAATATTAGACACTTGAAAAAATTGAGTTTAGTAAAATATTCTTCCTTTTTGAATTAAAAATATCAAAATTAAAATACGATAAATTTGTGGAATTCTTCATAAAATATTAAATTTTTTATGAAGAGTAAAAATATTTCATATTACATAAAAACTCACTTTTTCATTTATTTAATTGATTTTAATTTATATTATTGTCCTAATAGATATATAATACCTATATTATTAAAATGTCAGTCTTTTAATCATTATATAATAAGATTAGATATTTAAAATTTTATTGGAGGTTTTAACTCCTTTACCCACCTTCTAGGCACATGTAGCTATTTGCAAAAAAAGAAATTTTACAGATTTTGTGAATTGAATTTCAAAAATATGAAAGACACTATTGTCATCACAAAGTAATATTATTTTCATTAAAATGAAAATATTTTTCGTTCAATAGAAACTTTTGAATTTTATTTACTGCTGTTTAAGGTAAATACGGTAATTAAATGAAAATATAATATTATAATAATATAAAATTACCCAAAAAAATTCCTAATTCTATTTTATTAGTGCATTATGACTGTTGGCGCCAAAATTTATCATGAAGAAGCGGCCCCAAGACAACCCCACTGACTGCCTTGTGAATCCCCTTCACGGAGACCTTATAACCGCTGTAACGCCCCGACCCCAGCTGCCCAGAGTCGGTGCATTAATTACATAACATTGGCATGATCACAAGAAAGATCAAATCTCGAAAGACCGATTGGTTTAGTAGCCTTGGAAACACTAGATATATTCATAAGTTTTGCATTACATCATAAAATCAAAAACTACTACAACAACATAATGTTTCCACAGTCCACACTACAATCCCCTCATAATATCCCTGCAGGTCATTCATAACTTACATCTTCACTTCCTGGGAAAAATAAAACATAGAAAAGGGGTGAGCTCAAATGCCCAGTAAGGATAACAATATAGCGGAAACTTTCATCAATAAGAATAAACATTTAAGGCAATGTATAACTAAAACAAAAGCCTTTTAAACATGAACTTTCAACATGGTATGGCATAAATAAAATGAAATAATGCCATTTACTTATTCACATGGATATTCCACTAATCGAATAATCACATGCAAAAATAAATAACCACTTTCATAATGTTGGAATGCATAATGCCAGACTATCATAACCACATAGCCAAGGCCTCGTGCCAAGACTACAAATAAGATTTTGTCAAGGCCTTCTGCCAAGACACTAGTTTGTCTCATGAGACCTACCGATGCATCGAGGAGCTATAGCGGGCTCCACCCGTCACTTATTAAGTCCAATGCATTCCCATATGAAAAGGTTTAAACATAACATAAACATTCGTATTAAAACTAGCATACGAAATGTCAATAATTTCACCATAAACTATGAATGGTATAAAAATAGCACATCCACAGTCAAACATATCACAAAACCTTCAATACAATATAGAAGTTTTGTATCATAATAAATCAACTTCAAATAATCTTAAAATCCATCAAAGGATGTTGACATAGATGAAATCAAAATTCTTTTTAAAGAAGTATCTCCTTTTATTTTGAAATCATTTAAGATCCATATAAAATAAAACATTTTCTTTGAAAATATTCTTATAAGCTTGTATGTAAAGCTTCGACAATTTTATAACGGCGGAAAATAACCGCACCCGCCGTATAAGTTAAAAAAACATTCTTACCTCAATTCCGTCGAAAAGGTTAAAAAGGACCTTGTTTTGAAAACGACGGAAAGATTCCTTTATAAAACTCTTATAAAAAGTCAAACAAGGGTATAAATGACTTTAACCCATATTCTTGTAAATAGTAAAAATGTTTTGAAATACATTTTTAAGAAACATGGATGTGGATGATAAAGAGATCCCAGTAGATTATTACATATAAACAACCTCGGATAATGAAGAGATTGTGAAATAACCCTTACCTTGTACTTTTCCTTGGTTGGGGTAGGTTAACTCCCTGTATAATGGTGAAATAATTGTTATTAAATTATACAAGAATCATATATATTAATATGATATCATATATGATCTTTTAACATTGATTTGTTAATAATATCTTAGAATTATCGTCGTTTCGGGTGGTAACTTACTCATTTTCTTTTATATGTTTTGTTACATAAGTCATGTTTTTTGTATCTTATTCATATCCAGAATGATATCAAGTCCTTAAACATCATTTTTAAATCATTAAATGGTAATTATACTTGAATGGATACGATGGAGAATGAATCTCATCGCGTTCGTGGAGACGGTAGTCCGTACGTACGCACGAACGCTACTTCCATTTAATTTTTATTTTAAAAGAATCAAATCCAAATGATACATAGGTATATTACTATTCCAGTATAATATAATATTTTATATATGTTACTTAAGTTCATTAACACCATCCTTTATACGTTCCATGTGTGGTATGAACGAGTCATATCATTTTAAGGGGGCGGTAGTCCGCACTTCCTCAAATGAAATTATCGTATGTATATACAACATGAAACAAATAATGGAATGAAATAAAATGGAATTACAGAAGCTTATATATAAAATATATATCATTAATATCATATTTAATTACAGTGCCATCATAATGGCCACCATGAGAGGTGGTAAGATGTATTTGAACAATCATCGTTTCGTGAGGCGTTAGTTTGCCATCCACAGAAACATTATGTTCATCATCCATTAGATGGAGTTGTGTGTATGTGTAGTTTGAATCCTTCTTATAACAACATCCTAGTATATTTAGGATACTGGTGTTGTTACAAAAGAAAGGAAATAAAAAGATTTTGGGGGTTGGAGAAGCAAAATAAATGAAAATACTTTAAGAGAAATTGTTACCTTTAATTTAGGTAACTCACTTTGGTTGGAACCAAAGGACTTCTTGAAATGCTTTCTGCCTAAGGGGAAGATTCAAGGAGGAGGAGAGGGATTTGGGGAGCTTAGTTGGGCAGAGTTTGGACGAGCCAAGTGGCTTGAGAGGTGTGAGGAAAAGAGAAGGAGGAGTGCCCTTTTATAAGAGGGGTGAGGGGCACTTTTGGAAAAGCTAGAAATATTAATTTATAATAAATTCATATTCGGTTTCCAAAGGCTCCAAAGTTGACTATTCAAAGGATGAGGTGGGGATAAGTCGAAAACAACTCATCCAATAGAATTTAGACAGGTTTGGGTACTTATATTAACCTTATCTTTAAGTATTAACTCTAAGTTAATTAGTTTCACTTTTACAATGTCTCTTTGTATTTTTATATAATATGGTTAATAAACTTACTATATACATCCAAGCGACCCCCAAGTGGTCCATTAATGATTAACCTATCATAATATAAGTCTCTTGGCCGAACCTTAGATTTTTAGGAATTTAATATCAATTAATAATATAATATTTGTTTTAAGAAATCTTTTATGTCAATTTTGACACTATTCAATAGTTGATTTTTGTGAAACTCATAACAGATTGATTACTTCGAACAAAGTCCATTAAATCAATACTAATATATCATATTAGCCTAGAATATTAGTTTAATTCATTAAAAGTTTCATATTATATTTAATTGGGTATTTATAATATCAATTATTTTAATTTTTCACTATTATATTAATTACTGCATCATCATTGTGTCATAAATAAAATAACTTATTTAAGGTCTAAAAATTATAAATAAAATATCATTATGTAGGAAATCTTTTTATCTTTCTAATGAATATTTATAATCGAAAATCAAACATGTATAACCCTATGTAAAAATTGTTGTTCTAAAAGGTATATGCTTGTGTCATTTTTGTATTCATTTTGACTTAATTAAAATAAAGTGTCATTATCACTTACAAGTGGATCCATGGGGTCCCAAAATAGACCCAAAGATGCCCATGGTCGACCATGTATCAACCAATAGGGTTAAGACACGTTTTAGGGTAATTTAGTATTATTATTATATTATTTTTTTTAACCCTTATTTACCGGATTTACCCTTTAACCATGGTAAATAAAATTTTTACCGCAGTAATTATTCAAAATGTGTAAAAATAAAAGTTACCTATTTACACAATTTGAACATCCTGATTCCAAATATGGAATCCATTTTCCTAAATTCAAAACACAGAAGTGGCAGAAATTAATTTAAAATTAATTCCCGCTGTCAAAACAAAAAGCGTGTTTTTAAGAGATAATAACTATCAAAAGATTGACACTTGTTTATGTTCGGTTTAATTGTAAAATTATGTCCAATGATAAACATTAAATTGAATGGTAAAAATATATTCTAAATATACTTTAAAACCACTCAAATTCATAATTTATCACTATTAATTATTTTGATTAAAAAAGTTGTTTTTAATTAAAATTTAGAAATTTTCACTATTCATCAAAATATGAAAGTTATCCGAAATGTACCAAAATTTCACCCTAGGCTAATTTTGATATTCCGAATCCAAAAATGAAGTCCATTTTGAAATATAGAATATATATGATTTCAAAAAGTAGGTATTACTATTCACAACGGCTAGTTTAATTAGTTGTGGTGTGTGTTAGAACTCGAGGTTGCGTACAACACACGCTATCGCATTATTCGAAGAGAAACGTACCGTAGAAGCTTGGGGTGTTTCATTTTAAATTTTTGATGTCCCCATTTAGTCAAAAAGTTTAAAATATTGTATTTAAAAAGGTTTCACAATTAGAAGTTGATAAAAGTGAAATACTGAAAATGAATCTGTTCTTGCATTATGACTAAGAAACTCATAATAGGGATTCTAAAATTATAAGGATTATATAAACATTAAAATTTATCTAATACTATTCACAACCTCTTTTGAATGGCTTGTTTGGTAAGTCATGGTGTGCTTGAACTTGGTGTTGCATGTAGTGAAAGTTATTGAATTATTTTGAAGAACTAACACACTATGAAATCTTGGGGTGTTACATTCTCCCCTCCTTCAATAAATTGCGTCCTCGCAATTTGAAATTGTTCTTCGAAAATAAAAGGTGGAAAATAGATAATATATTTGTGGGAAACCCCACATCGGAAATTGGGTTACTAAAATTTAGTCTTAATATGAGGAAAAGAGAAATTAAAGGGTCACCACCAAATTATGATCTCGATTAGGAGAACATTGGTGGCATTTAGAGACATATAATTGGAGGAAAAACGTAAATATTTATAGGTAGTGATTGAGGTCATCAATCACAAACAAGTATAAAATTGAGGTCCTTAAATTCATCAATCTATGATGATTTGAAATACCATCGGTTCAACAAAACATATGGTATTAGGATAACACATTTTTGATGTTTCAAAATATCCTAGTTGAAATCCCACATCGAAAAATGAATTAATGAGGCCTCTATTTAAAATAAATAGTCGAAAGTATGAAGATTACCGAATATAACACATACTA
This sequence comes from Viscum album, assembly GCA_963277665.1. Classification (NCBI taxonomy): domain Eukaryota; kingdom Viridiplantae; phylum Streptophyta; class Magnoliopsida; order Santalales; family Viscaceae; genus Viscum; species Viscum album. The sequence goes on from OY728119.1 coordinate 1,390,543,544, forward strand.
GGGTTCCATGTAGGAAAATATGGATATGGAAGAAAAATCTAACCATCAATTATCTGATGGAGAGTGGTAGAGAACATGGCTATGAAAAGGCCAACAATCCCAAAGCCATAAATTAGTGATGATTTAAGGTACCATCTAGGACAACATTTTTGTTCTAAGTTCCTTTTATTAATGTTGAGGAATTTATTTATGAGATTCGCTAAGATCATAAGGAGATATACTTACTTTATAATTAGAGTTTTATCCATTAATAAATTTCTACCACATACTCATCTTTCACTCTAAAAGATAATAGAATGTAAAAAAATTCTATTTACACTATTCGTATAGGGTTCCAAAATAAACGAATTTATAATTCATCTAAAAGATCTTTTAATAAAAACTACATTATTTAATCCAGGACATCTCGTGGGCCAGTGGTAGGTGATACACCCTTGTCGCCCTTCGGTTGCGGGTTCAAGTCTCGCGGCCTTGCCGGACGCGACGGGTTGCCGCCCGACCTCCGGGTTGTCCTTTTATGGCAATACAAAATAATCCAAACTAGAACTATCCAAAATACTTCTGTCCAAACTCATAGTCCAATATTTATAAGGAAGGTAAGCATAATGTAGATTCTTTTTACCCCGTAATAGCATATTAATACCTTCATCATGTATTCTTTTAATACACTGAAACAACCTAAATTACCATATTCCTTATTGATTACATTCATGCTCCCTTATTCCATATAGAATGCTGGATATACTTCATTAATCCAAAAATGTTTTAAACCCCAACAATGATGGAATATACAAATCATTAATCAGTTCCAAGGTAGTCAAGAATATCCAATATAATTTATCCAAAACAATCATGTATTATTCCAAAATCACTACCTCTGTATCAGAACTATATTATGGTTTATCATTCTCTCAACCATATATTTTCCAAAAATTTATCCTGCTATTGAGTCACTTTTCTTTGTTCCACAAAATCTCAAGTCCTTAATGAAATAGTACTGCAGTACAATCCTTACATACTCCATAATTATTATAACAAGTAGATTGTTGATACACACTCAATTGACATAATCAACATAAGAAATCTAATCATTCCTCTTCATATGTGGTAGTATCATAACTTGATTATTATCCAATAACATCATTTGCGGCATAGTTTGATGACTGGGACATAGGTTCGCGTAGTGTCCAAACTCCTTGCAAATGAAGCATTGTACATTTGAAACCATTTTCTTACCCTTGCAGTCACGTACTTGGTGCCCTTTTTCTCCACACTTATAACAAACTCCCATTCCTTTCAGGAAAGTTCCAGGGTGTTTCTTTCCACAGTTACCACATAAGGGAAAATTCTTGTTTTCCCTCTTCCCTTTATCCATCTTTCTCTCTTCCATCCTTTTCTTCTCTTGCTTCCCTTCAAATCCATAGGACTCAGTAAAATATTTACTTATCTTATCAACACTTGATATTATTTCTTCATATAATGGTAATACATGGGAGACTATTTCTCTTATAAATTCTGGCTTAAGACCATGAAAGATATGATCCTTCTTTCTCTTTGGATCATGTGCATTGCTGGAGTTCTCATTCCTTCTACTGGGCGCCATTTCTAAATAATGGCATACACTAGATCAGTTTATGAATCAAAATACATAATCCCATACTTATAAAACAATTAACATAAATTGAACTATTTATGGATATAATCCATAATCATAAGAATGCTTCCTTTGAGGACGTATATACTCATAAACCCTTCATAATGATTTGTAAAGAAAATGAGAGTTATCCTAAGCATATCCCCCGGGAGTGTCGTAACCAAGAGTGCAGCAAGGCCCGTTGTCGTGCACCAGTTCCCGTTCGAGTCTTGCTCAAAGCGGTGTTTTCGGGTTTTACCCCTAGGTACATCTGTGCCAGAGCCTCCTCTACCTGCTCGTATCCAGACAGGGATGTATTGCTCGGAAAACTCACAAAATCTCTACAATACCAAAATTCTAGGAAGTTCTTATATACTAATCCTCAAAGTTCATCTTAGGTCTACGTGCTCTAATCAGAGTTTATCTAAATCTAGCTTCCAAGGTTTGTACTAAACTTCCTCTAATACCAACTGTAACGCCCCGACCCCAGCTGCCCAGAGTCGGTGCATTAATTACATAACATTGGCATGATCACAAGAAAGATCAAATCTCGAAAGACCGATTGGTTTAGTAGCCTTGGAAACACTAGATATATTCATAAGTTTTGCATTACATCATAAAATCAAAAACTACTACAACAACATAATGTTTCCACAGTCCACACTACAATCCCCTCATAATATCCCTGCAGGTCATTCATAACTTACATCTTCACTTCCTGGGAAAAATAAAACATAGAAAAGTGGTGAGCTCAAATGCCCAGTAAGGATAACAATATAGCGGAAACTTTCATCAATAAGAATAAACATTTAAGGCAATGTATAACTAAAACAAAAGCCTTTTAAACATGAACTTTCAACATGGAATGGCATAAATAAAATGAAATAATGCCATTTACTTATTCACATGGATATTCCACTAATCGAATAATCACATGCAAAAATAAATAACCACTTTCATAATGTTGGAATGCATAATGCCAGACTATCATAACCACATAGCCAAGGCCTCGTGCCAAGACTACAAATAAGATTTTGTCAAGGCCTTGTGCCAAGACACTAGTTTGTCTCATGAGACCTACCGATGCATCGAGGAGCTATAGCGGGCTCCACCCGTCACTTATTAAGTCCAATGCATTCCCATATGAAAAGGTTTAAACATAACATAAACATTCGTATTAAAACTAGCATACGAAATGTCAATAATTTCACCATAAACTATGAATGGTATAAAAATAGCACATCCACAGTCAAACATATCACAAAACCTTCAATACAATATAGAAGTTTTGTATCATAATAAATCAACTTCAAATAATCTTAAAATCCATCAAAGGATGTTGACATAGATGAAATCAAAATTCTTTTTAAAGAAGTATCTCCTTTTATATTGAAATCATTTAAGATCCATATAAAATAAAACATTTTCTTTGAAAATATTCTTATAAGCTTGTATGTAAAGCTTCGACAATTTTATAACGGCGGAAAATAACCGCACCCGCCGTATAAGTTAAAAAAACATTCTTACCTCAATTCCGTCGAAAAGGTTAAAAATGACCTTGTTTTGAAAACGACGGAAAGATTCCTTTATAAAACTCTTATAAAAAGTCAAACAAGGGTATAAATGAATTTAACCCATATTCTTGTAAATAGTAAAAATGTTTTGAAATACATTTTTAAGAAACATGGATGTGGATGATAAAGAGATCCCAGTAGATTATTACATATAAACAACCTCGGATAATGAAGAGATTGTGAAATAACCCTTACCTTGTACTTTTCCTTGGTTGGGGAAGGTTAACTCCCTGTATAATGGTGAAATAATGGTTATTAAATTATACAAGAATCATATATATTAATATGATATCATATATGATCTTTTAACATTGATTTGTTAATAATATCTTAGAATTATCGTCGTTTCGGGTGTTAACTTACTCATTTTCTTTTATATGTTTTGTTACATAAGTCATGTTTGTTGTATCTTATTCATATCCAGAATGATATCAAGTACTTAAACATCATTTTTAAATCATTAAATGGTAATTATACTTGAATGGATACGATGGAGAATGAATCTCATCGCGTTCGTGGAGACGGTAGTCCGTACGTACGCACGAACGCTACTTCCATTTAATTTTTATTTTAAAAGAATCAAATCCAAATGATACATAGGTATATTACTATTCCAGTATAATATAATATTTTATATATGTTACTTAAGTTCATTAACACCATCCTTTATACGTTCCATGTGTGGTATGAACGAGTCATATCATTTTAAGGGGGCGGTAGTCCGCACTTCCTCAAATGAAATTATCGTATGTATATACAACATGAAACGAATAATGGAATGAAATAAAATGGAATTACAGAAGCTTATATATAAAATATATATCATTAATATCATATTTAATTACAGTGCCATCATAATGGCCACCATGAGAGGTGGTAAGATGTATTTGAACAATCATCGTTTCGTGAGGCGTTAGTTTGCCATCCACAGAAACATTATGTTCATCATCCATTAGATGGAGTTGTGTGTATGTGTAGTTTGAATCCTTCTTATAACAACATCCTAGTATATTTAGGATACTGGTGTTGTTACAAAAGAAAGGAAATAAAAAGATTTTGGGGGTTGGAGAAGCAAAATAAATGAAAATACTTTAAGAGAAATTGTTACCTTTAATTTAGGTAACTCACTTTGGTTGGAACCAAAGGACTTCTTGAAATGCTTTCTGCCTAAGGGGAAGCTTCAAGGAGGAGGAGAGGGATTTGGGGAGCTTAGTTGGGCAGAGTTTGGACGAGCCAAGTGGCTTGAGAGGTGTGAGGAAAAGAGAAGGAGGAGTGCCCTTTTATAAGAGGGGTGAGGGGCACTTTTGGAAAAGCTAGAAATATTAATTTATAATAAATTCATATTCGGTTTCCAAAGGCTCCAAAGTTGACTATTCAAAGGATGCGGTGGGGATAAGTCGAAAACAACTCATCCAATAGAATTTAGACAGGTTTGGGTACTTATATTAACCTTATCTTTAAGTATTAACTCTAAGTTAATTAGTTTCACTTTTACAATGTCTCTTTGTATTTTTATATAATATGGTTAATAAACTTACTATATACATCCAAGCGACCCCCAAGTGGTCCATTAATGATTAACCTATCATAATATAAGTCTCTTGGCCGAACCTTAGATTTTTAGGAATTTAATATCAATTAATAATATAATATTTGTTTTAAGAAATCTTTTATGTCAATTTTGACACTATTCAATAGTTGATTTTTGTGAAACTCATAACAGATTGATTACTTCGAACAAAGTCCATTAAATCAATCCTAATATATCATATTAGCCTAGAAAATTAGTTTAATTCATTAAAAGTTTCATATTATATTTAATTGGGTATTTATAATATCAATTATTTTAATTTTTCACTATTATATTAATTACTGCATCATCATTGTGTCATAAATAAAATAACTTATTTAATGTCTAAAAATTATAAATAAAATATCATTATGTAGGAAATCTTTTTATCTTTCTAATGAATATTTATAATCGAAAATCAAACATGTATAACCCTATGTAAAAATTGTTGTTCTAAAAGATATATGCTTGTGTCATTTTTGTATTCATTTTGACTTAATTAAAATAAAGTGTCATTATCACTTACAAGTGGATCCATGGGGTCCAAAAATAGACCCAAAGATGCCCATGGTCGACCATGTATCAACCAATAGGGTTAAGACACGTTTTAGGGTAATTTAGTATTATTATTATATTATTTTTTTTAACCCTTATTTACCGGATTTACCCTTTAACCATGGTAAATAAAATTTTTACCGCAGTAATTATTCAAAATGTGTAAAAATAAAAGTTACCTATTTACACAATTTGAAAATCCTGATTCCAAATATGGAATCCATTTTCCTAAATTCAAAACACAGAAGTGGCAGAAATTAATTTAAAATTAATTCCCGCTGTCAAAACAAAAAGCGTGTTTTTAAGAGATAATAACTATCAAAAGATTGACACTTGTTTATGTTCGGTTTAATTGTAAAATTATGTCCAATGATAAACATTAAATTGAATGGTAAAAATATATTCTAAATATACTTTAAAACCACTCAAATTCATAATTTATCACTATTAATTATTTTGATTAAAAAAGTTGTTTTTAATTAAAATTTAGAAATTTTCACTATTCATCAAAATATGAAAGTTATCCGAAATGTACCAAAATTTCACCCTAGGCTAATTTTGATATTCTGAATCCAAAAATGAAGTCCATTTTGAAATATAGAATATATATGATTTCAAAAAGTAGGTATTACTATTCACAACGGCTAGTTTAATTAGTTGTGGTGTGTGTTAGAACTCGAGGTTGCGTACAACACACGCTATCGCATTATTCGAAGGGAAACGTACCGTAGAAGCTTGGGGTGTTTCATTTTAAATTTTTGATGTCCCCATTTAGTCAAAAAGTTTAAAATATTGTATTTAAAAAGGTTTCACTATTAGAAGTTGATAAAAGTGAAATACTGAAAATGAATCTGTTCTTGCATTATGACTAAGAAACTCATAATAGGGATTCTAAAATTATAAGGATTATATAAACATTAAAATTTATCTAATACTATTCATAACCTCTTTTGAATGGCTTGTTTGGTAAGTCATGGTGTGCTTGAACTTGGTGTTGCATGTAGTGAAAGTTATTGAATTATTTTGAAGAACTAACACACTATGAAATCTTGGGGTGTTACAACCGCGGCCGCCGTGAAGCCAAGAAGGTGGGAGTCTCCACGAACACATTTGACATTCACGAGCCTGTCGTGATGAAAAGAAGGTGGGAGGGTCTGTGAATTCATTTGACATTCACAGGCACGACATGAAGCATAGAAGGCGGGTGGCTCTACGAACTCATTTAATGTTCGCGAGCCCGCAGTGAAACGAAAGAGGCGGGATGCTTTGCGATCCCATTTGACATTCTCGAGCTCGCTGCGAAGTCATTGAGCCCCACTTCACGCTGCAAGAGCTCAGCTCTGCGGTGCCTCTTACCTAAAAATAGCGAGCTCCCCCTGAGCTCTGATTATGGAAAATTCGACCTTTCAGCTTCTCATTTCCTGAATCCTGAATCACTATTCCGCTTAGCGAACCATGAGCTGTGCGAGTTACTTCTTCTTCGTGAAGTGCCTCCCCATTATATCCTCTTGATCCCCTCTTCCGATAGGGATGCCTTTCACGAAGCCTAAGGGATTTCGCGAAGGAAGGGGATCCCCAATGGGACACAGGTCATCGTGATGCGTTTATGCTTTGTGAAGTACCCTTCATATACACTTGATCCATTTTCTAAGGCAGTATCATTATACTTCGTAAAGCACATTGCTTCTCGACACCTTTCTCCAGGAGGCACCGTTTCTCTATGAGGCTATGCTCTATGAATGCCCTTCTACTTCACGAAGCACCTCTCATTTTCAACTCAGCCCCATGATAAGTCTAAGGAAACCCACTTCACGAAGCACACCCCTTCACAAGTGCCCTCCATCATGTGGAGCAAATGACCTACATAAGGCCCCTACTTATGGACCCCTCTTCTTGGAAAATCCTTTTTCCGTGATACCCTCCAGGTCTGCGTGATTTGAATTCAACGTCCCCTGGATGATACTACCCATAGTTTTGTTGTGCCTAATGCTTCTTCTCATAGGCATGCTAATGGTTGTTGCTTCTTCGCATTTCCGCGATAATGTGGACTGCTCAATGGATATCTCCACAACGCCCCCCAGTCATGGCCTTTCCAAAGACTTCCCTCCCACAAGGATCAGTGGGTATCAACTATGTAAGTCCTAGGGGTGTGGAACGAACCCACCTCGTCCGAGCTGCATGATGTTAAACTACCAAGCGCCTTCGTCTTCAACACATGACGTTAAACTGTGACCTCCCCCCATGCCCCAAACGTAGGGTCCCCCACCTCGGACATTCTCCATGCCCCCTAGTCTCCATGAGTGATGATACACTCCTCCTTGGAGTGTAGTTTGTTCGCAGGAAAGGGAAGCCACCTTGGTGTAAGCACCTAACCATTATTGCAGGAGGAAACAACCATGCCCATCCTCACTTCCTTGGTGCCAAGTCCAGCGGAGGACGTGATAGTGAGCAGAGCCCCTCCTCTCTTCATGGGTTCCAAATACCTCTCCCAATATGCTTTCTTGCACACGGGCCACCGTCCGGGAGTAAGTCCCAGCACCATGGGCCACTCCACGCTTAAGCCCCACTCCACATCTGATGGACACACCTTTCACGATGTGATCTTCAGGTCCCTACAACCTCTTATTTCTCACACCGAGCGTGACTGACATGGGCATAGAGTAAGCATCGACTATGACAACACACTCATCCCACATGACGCTAAATTGTACTCCTGAACTATGAGGACTTTGGTACTTGTCAAGGCATGTTATGTAGGAAGCCTCATGAGGTTCAATCCCACCACCAGGTCATTCGGACCATCTTGACGTTGGTTTACCCCCGTCCCACATGACGCTAAACTATACACCGAACTACAAGGACGTTGATCCATATCAAGACATGGTATGTAGGAATCCTGCATGAGGTTCATGCCCATCACCCATCAGACCCCCATTCCCTCTTCACATCAGTTATCTGACACACACCATCCCGAACTATGATGACTTTGATCCATGTCAAGGCATGGTACGTAGGAAGCCTCACGAGGGTCAAGCCCATCATCCATCAGACCCCCGATCCATCTTCACGTTGGTTCACCAACACACACCCCCGTCCCGCATGATGCTAAACTGTACTGCCGAATTACGAGGACTTTAATCCATGTCACAGAATGGTACATAGGAAGCCTCACGAGGTTCAAGCCCACCACCTAGTCGTTCCAACCATCTTTACGTCGGTTCACCCCCATCCCCCATAATGTTAAACTATACAATCAATCTATGAGGACATTGATCCATGTCATGGAATGGTACGTAGGAATCCTCATGAGGTTAGGGCCCACCATCCACCTGGACCGAGGTCCTTATTCTTGTCAGTTCTCTGACGCACCACACTCGAACTGTGAAGACTTTGATCCATTTCAGGGAATGTTATGTAGGAAGTCTCTTCGAGGCTCAAGCCAGAAACCATCATTCATCTTGATCCTTACCCGGGCCACCACATTCCGCTGATATCATGCCACCTCATTACCCTCCACAACATTTGGAAAGTCACCCACATGATGTCCCCAATATTGGTGTTCCCTCCAGGGGGTTCTTCAATCTGATCCACTCCAGCATGTGTTTCTATCAATCTGATTCGTCTTCGTTGGACGTTAAACGTGTGCCATACCATGTGTTAAACACTGGAAGCTGAGGAAAACCCCAGATACATTCCTATGGCATATGATTATCCACACTCGATGTGGGATACCTTGGGCTTTTGTGCCCTCAAGAAGCCCTATAATAAGAGACAGAAGAGAGACACTCGAATCCCCAACATCCAGACACATCAATGATACCTTAGTGTGATTACTTCTCTAACCGAAGGATGCTGCCCTGAATGGACCTTTGGGAATGTCCTAACAGAAGCAGTGTAATTAACTGGTGTCCAAGAAGATATGGCACCGGGAAGTGTTTCACGAACAACGTATTAAATCTATGAGGGAGACCCAGACTAAGTGATGGGTTCCAAGGAGGAATCCATGGAAGGAAGAACCAACAACCCATCATCATATTTCGATGAAGGATAAAATGTCCCTGAACATGGAGCAAATGCCACCCACCTTTGGAAAGAGGGAATGTGGGGTAACAAAAGACGCGCCTATCGCACTCAAGCAGACTGACATGCGCACCCCGGCGAAAGTGTCGGAAACAGAAAATGGTGAACCTGACATCAAGATCTTCTCCTCCATTGAGAGATTAGTAACGCTCGAGTAATACATAGATTGACGTATCACCAGATCCAGCTTTCTCGCACCGGGTCCTGCCATGAAAATAGTGGGCCTGGAGTGAATCTCAGCAGAAGTTGGGGCAGTAGAACATTGCGCATCCCATTCTACGACATTGTTAGTGTGGATCCCTCTTACTGGCCATAGAAGATAGAATGGCACTGGGAAACTAGTTGTCAATTTCTTTTCTTAGCAGTGTTAATGAGTTAATCTCCATTATTCCATGAATTAGGTTTCTTCCATGGGAACATGATCACTACCCACCCGCCTACGCAGGGGTAGGGGCAACGCCAGCACAGCCGCTCCACATGGCTCCACTACTACTACAAAGACGTCTGTATCCAAGACCATGGGGAGTCAACACCCCATCTCCCCACCAGAAGTCATCCAACAAAGGGTGATTAATGACCTCGTACGTCGTTACAAGGAGGAGGGAATAATCCCAACCTAGGATATGGCCTGCCTGGACCTGGAGGTGTCCAGGCCCAGCCATCAACGCCACCCCGAAGGATCGCGCAGGGAGCTACTGCTCCCCACCCCAACATTCAATCGTTTCGGGAGCCTGAACCCAGAGCACTTTGATGACTCCCTGCCTTACGCTGATGAGGTGGGTGACTTCTGGCACAGATTGGTGAGAGTCTCAATCTAGGGGCTCCCAATGAGGACCCCCACCCGGCCTTGTCAATGCCACTGCCCAACCTTGCCGAAGGAGCAGGAAATCTACACACCTACGCCACCAAAAACGGCTCGTCTGACCCGATGCCCGCATCAGGCATGAGCTGATGACACCCGTCAAGGGGCATCAACATCGATGGATACTGTGTCCCAAGCTACTACCGACACATATCATCAATTTCCTCCACACACTGAGATGGGGTTCTTATATGCCCAACCAGGATCAAGGCCCTGACAGCCCCACAGGCAGGCCGAGTCGACTCTCCCATTCACAGGCACAAACGGGGGTCGCCACAAACCAACCCACAGTAGGACCACCCTGTACAGAGGTCCTCCCCGTACCACTACCATAGAGAGTGTGGATCCTCTTCACTTCAAGGATCGGCATGGAGGTCTGCCCCTCAGTAGTGGCGTTTGGTACGAAATCCTCTCTCTCGCTCATCATACCGGGTATGGAACCCTTCCTCCTGCCCCCGACCGTCAATGTGGAGACATTACCCATTCGGTCCCTCTCAAACGTGGGGATACTCCCTACATTCTCTCCACAGCTGGAGAAGGTCCCCCTCACCTTGGAAACCGTAGGGGTGAAGGCCTGCCTCATTCCACCAACACCAAGAATGCAGGTCTCCCCCCCACCCCATGCTTCTGTCGGTGCCAGTGGAAGTTTTGCACGCTATGGTGCTGTTCATGGAGGTCCTCCCATCTCCCCTTTGACATTTTTCTTGGTGCTCCTCACACCTCAGATTTATAAAGTGGAAACCCTCTCCACCCTAGCATTAGTATGACCAAAGGAAAACATGTCAGAAATCAGCCCTGTCCGGGGGAGCCACCCAGGGATAGGAGGGCGGGTCATTACCACAACGAGACGAATCCTACGATGGTACGGACGAAGATCAAACCAGTCTTCCTCTTAGACTCTAAAGCGAAGTGTGACTCAACTACGGAAAACTCCTCTCACTCATTCGAGTCAGGGGCTGGGGCACGGACGAGGCACATCATCCTGGTGTTTCAAGAGTGAAAGGTCCATAGGATCCCCACATCCCTCTAAAGATTTATCCAGGAGGATGAAAATATGGTGACCCTATAGGTTATGGTCGTGCAGTCACCACCATCATCACCAGAAGCACATTCTACCTCCACAAGAGATCACAGAGAGAAGTTTTGGAGATCAATGGCAGGAAAGCAGCAGTTCACCCCACCACCACCATCCTTAGCCCTTGAGCTAGCAATGACGGCTCTTACCGCAACAAAGCAGCCAGGTAGCTCCACTCTTCGAAGGACAGCCCGAGAATCAGTTTCTAGTCAGCCAATTTGTCATATTCCCCACTAGACAAACCACAGTCCCAACGGTCTACCTCAGTACTGTTGCCAGTTCCATAACCACCCCCAGTTGGCGAATGGGGAATTCAAGGGCCAGACCATGAATTTGAGTCCAGGAGCTTCTAGAGAATTCCTGAAGCGGACCACTTCACTGAGATGTATTAGCTTGTAGCATCATGAGATTTCAGCATACCCGAGTCCATCACCCTAGAAGAAGTTTAGTGTCTTCGTTACACCCACTGGGAGACACATTTCAATCTCTATCATCAGCGTGTGTTCTATCCAAGGAGCCAATCACATTTTGAAGACATTAGAAACTAGTGCCATCTAGTAGATATGGCCGCACTCCCTGTGGCCCAGTGCCCCAAGTCACGAGGCCTTCGTGAGGCCCTCCAGCAGTAGTGCGTTCAGAGTATTATGGAACTCCGTAAAATTATCTGGGAGGCTACCCCCCACGTGCAAGTATATGGCTGGGGGCAGTATGATTCCCTCCTCTTCAGCCCTATCCAACAACATCCCGACTCACTAGGTGATATTGAGGAAATTCCCTCAGGAAGGGTCATGGTCCACATGGCTGACGTTGTGGATAAGGAGGATGAGCTGGAGTTTCTTGATGGAGACTTAACCCCTGAGGATGTGCCACCACTATTGGACCCATAAGGGAGGATTGCACGTGTTTAGAGGAACCACCTAGGTCTCCTTGCGCCCACCAAGTCATTGGTACTCAGTAGGAATGCCAGTAAAGGAAAAGAGCATGTCGGAGCTGTCAAGCACTCCATCCCATCTGCCTTAGTGTAGAAGACAGAGGAGGACCCCGAGAAGGCTGTGTTGCGCCAGAAGCTTGCTGAGAAAAAAAGTTTAGTTGATGAACTCCTTGTTGAACGCGTGGTAGAGCAATGACCCAAATATGGTGATCCTAGGCTAGGGAAGCATGGGAAGGAACAACTTCCCCCCATTAAGATGCCTTCAGGTAACCCTGCTCATACCGGTCTCGCTGACAGGGATGAAGCTGAAACTAATAGCAATAGGGTGCAGTATGTCTCACCAAACCCATCCGAATGGGGCGACAATCTGAGGAATCCAACCCGGGTTTCCTCAGCTGCCCCGCATTCCACTCCACCAGTCACTCCCCGAGGCATTGAACACATTTACTATGTCGAAGAGCCCGAAAATGCACTCATGTTTAGGGATCCCTGTCAATATAGGTTCCCCCACATGGATGATCCTATGACGGAACTCATTACCTGCCTTGAAGAATTAGAACGCGTCAGGTGGGGATCCCTCCAAATGGCACTCCCTACTCGGCTTGGGTGGATGATATGTTGGAACCTCCTGGTTTTGGGAATCCCACCTTCTCCCCCTTTAATGAGACAGGGGACCCATCACAGCACCTGGACCACTCTAACTCATGGAGTGGGCCTATGTTAGGGACCCCAGTGCAGCATGAGGCTGCCAAGCTCCGCGGTTTTGTTCAGACGCTGGAGGGGACGGTGTTCATCTTGTACAACCAGCTCACTGTCGTATTTGTGACTAGTTGGGAGGACCTTCATAGGCTGTTCCTCTACCAGTTCAGCTCTACCACCCGGAAGACTAGTATCACATACCTCTATAAGTGAAAACAAAGGCCTAATGAGCGAGTCGTGGACTTTATCCCCTGGTGGAAGGGACACACATACTCTCTCAACATTCCACTAACTCAAGAGAAATTATGGACGATGTGTGTAAGGATTCTCAAGACAGAACTGGTCCCCTCACTGATTACTCAAAATTATCTTGGAGAGTTCTGATATTTCTCAGATAAGGCCCATCACCACGAAGAATCCCTACAACAGGCCAAGAATGCACATCTCTTTCCCCCCCTGCTATCCTAGCGAGGAGAGATGCTAGTGCCGAGCCCACCATGGTGGACCAGATAGAGACCCCCAGGAAGCTATAATTACTACCAGTAGCACTGGACCCATAGCCTCATAGAGGACCTCCGCCGCAGGTGCAGCCTTCAGCACCACAACATCCTCAGAATCGGTAGACACCTCCGTGTAATATGTCGCCACCAACAGGTGGGACAATCAGGGTCCAACGTTTCGGCAAGCCCCTCTGGCTCTTCGTCAAGGCCAGGCTCCAAGGGCTCCCAATCCGGAATGAAGACACCATATGTACTCATTTAGTGAGGATCAGGTCCCCAGTTACATTTGTAGTGCCCTAGACCAAGGGATTGTATGCTTGCCTGAGTGTAGAATGCCGGCAGAGGTGAATCTCACCGATAGCTCCAACTACTTCCCCTATCATCGGATTTTGGGGCACACCTTCAAGAAGTGCTATGTGTTTAAGGACTGGCTCCAAGACTAGGTCGATAAAAACTTAGTCAGGCTGGGCCCGGCCACATCACAAGTTGTTGGTGTCTTTGTGAGGTTCGAAAGCGGTAGCGATGGAAAAGGTGAGTGGCAGCGGGTTCCCAGCCTTAGATCCCAGAAGTACGATGACTGGATCACTCGTAAAATGGTCGCTCATGACCATGGAATTATCTGTGCATGATTGAACCAGACGGACCCTTTAAAACTGGTGGCAACTACTTTTGCGTCGTCATCTCAGCCAGCCTCTTCCCAGACGAGTAAGCATCGATGCCGCAAGGAGAAGCAACGCGCCCCACCAAGGCCATCATCATCCTGCACCCTCGGTGAATTCATTCCCCATGAGTTGGGGATCCATCCCAGAATCCTCCCAGTGGTGGATGATTCATCAAGTGAAAGTCAAGGGTATGTTTCGGTTAATATCATTGAGTTGGTAAACCCCTTTATGACTCCCGATGAGGGGGAATGCCGGTAGAACCTCCCCAACATCCCCAGCCGGCATCAGCGTTGGCAGAGACGCCACTATATGGGTCATCAAGTCACATCAGTTAGCACCTCTATCCAATATGTACATCCCATTGAGACTAGAAAATAGGCCCAGCACTAAGCTCAGCATGCACAGTCTCTTTATCTGGTGTTGTTAGGACTGCCTCCACCACCGTTTGTGTTACTGGATCTGGCATAGCCACTTCGGCCACAACGTGACCAGATTCAGCACAATAATGGTCAAACTTAGTTTTCAGGACCTTATCCAGAAGCTACTCTTTAGGCTTTGACTAGTGAGTAGCGGAACGTGCCCAGCACCAGCCAGCTGTTGGTTCAGCTGACAGGGCCCGCCTTGCCTCCAATCACAGAGTGGCCTCCTGTAAGTAGAAGTTCATGTCTGTCATGGATGTATGATGTTATTAAGCATATAGCCGGTATCCCAGTGAGGCATTACATCCTTGAATACCTCTTCCTATCATCAAACAATTGTGAGGCCCTCGGTGAGGCTTTAAAGAGCCCCCTCCAGTTTGAGATGGATGTAGCAGCTGCAGAAGCCTATCACGCTGAAACAATTGATACTGCCGAATTCTAGGACATCATTTAGTTCTCAGTAGAGGTTGAGGGTTCTCCCATATAGGGGAAAATCCATCCACAGTACATCACTGGCCAATTCAAATATATTGAGGTTCACCGATGTCTAGTTGACACCGGCTACGAGATCAATCTTATCCTGACGCGAACACTGTGGATGTTGGGGTTATCCGAGGATGACCTGACTCTCTTCGATTTAAGGATCTAGGGATATGATAGGATAGAGAAGACCCCATCCGGGATGATCCATTTGAAGACCCCGTTCGGTGGCCTAGTTTCCAACACTGAGTTCATGGTTATCTCCCAGGACAATGCATACAGTGAATTGATGGGAAGACCATGGCTCCTCCTGCACGCAATGGTCCCCTAATCATATCACCAATTCCTCAAGTACTCCCTTAATGGTTGATTAGGAATACTCCAAGTTAATTCATCTCTTTTCACCTCTTGTGAATCCCATTATCTAGATGCTGGCTATTACAAGAGCAAGGATAATCATATTCTGGAAAGTGAGGTTGAGCCCGCCCCAGACACAAGTGACCTTATGGAAGGACTGCATGACACCTATGTCTTCCCAATCCATCGATTAGAGGACAGAACCACCGACATGGGGAAATACTTTTTTGTCTCTAGTACAAGAGGAAGGTATATTCCCAAGTCCAAGCGATGATGGAAAATGACCTCGTACTCCTACACAAACTAGGCTCAGGTGACCCCAGAAACTCATACCCCCGTACGGTACAAGGATGTCCACCCCATGGTGACGAATGTATGTCATACATGTCTATTATTCCAGGCTTGAATTATCCTTATCAAGCCGACATGCCACTATTGCTTTGATATCATCAAGAATGGCCCCTTGGGCAGAAGGCTATATGGAAATGGATCGACTGCTTTAATCGCCATGGTCTTAGTGGCGCGTGAATATCCTAATGCACTATCCACTACTATCTAGGCTGGTACCAGCCTCTCGTCAGGTTCCTCTGACCAAGGATAAGCTTCACCTACTGGGAATCCATCCTCCATAAGAGAAGAAGAGGATTTGGAGGATGCTCCCCCTGCCATTGAAAAAGGTGTCTCTACCACGATCGATGAACTGGTAAAGGTGAACCTTGGTAGTGAGACCAATTCGAGACCCACATTTATCAGTGTCGCCATGTCCCTTGATGAGCAACAGAGGTATGTGGACATCCTTAAACAACACTGTGATGTGTTCTCTTGATGTTACAATGAGATTCCATGACTATATCCTTAGGTAGACCTCCACCGCCTCAATCTCCCGACAAACCATCGTGGGTTCAAGCAGCCTCCCAGAAAGATGTACCATTCTCATGGTGTCATGGCTAAGGCCAAAGTTGACAAGCTCATCAGAGCCAAATTTTTCAAGGAGGTCCAGTACCCTACATGGCTAGCCAACATCATTCCATTCAGTTAGAAGAATGGACAGATCAAAATCAACATTGACTTCCGAGATCTCAATTTTCACTGTCTGAAGGATGATTTTCCCCTTCCGGTGATAGAATTGTTGATCGACGCTACGGTCAGGTTCCAAGCCCTCTCCTACATGGATTGTTGTTATGGATATAATCAGATCCATATGGCCCATGGGGATTAGGAGTCCACCATTTTTAGACCACCACAAGGTACATTATGTTACCAGGTTATTCCCTTTGGCATGAAGAATGAAGGTGCCACCTATAAGCGGGTTATGCATCGCATATTCAAGCCAATGCTAGGATCATTGGTGGAATACTATGTGGATGATCTGGTGGTCAAATCCCTCCAGCTCCAGGACCATATCAAGGACCTTGAAAAGGTGTTTGAATTCCTCCGTTCTCGCCACATGATGATGAACCCGTTGAAGTTTGTCTTCGGGGTCACCTATTGGAAATTCCTTGGATTTGTGGTCATATAAAAAGGAACCGAGATTGACCTAGAAAAGATCAAGTCCATTATCCAGATGACTCCCCCAGGAAATATCCGGGAGCTACGAGGTCTCCAAGGCCACTTGGCCTACATACGCCGATTCATTGCAAATCTGGCTGGCAAGTGTAAGCCATTTTCCCGGCTCATGAAGAAAGGCTATGCCTATGAATGGGACGAAGAGTGCTAGGCCGCCTTCAAGGAAATCAAGAAGTATCTTCTATAGCTTCTGATTATGTTTCCACCCATCTATGGAAAGCCACTGATCCTTTATGTCACTGCCCTGGACTGATCTCTTTGTGCCCTTCTCACCTAGAAGAATGATGAGGGGATAGAGAATAGCCTCCACTACCTCAGTTGTATGCTCCTAGATACGGAGACCAGATACTCCCCCACTGAGAAGAAATGAATTGCAATTGTATTTGCTGTACATAAGTTGCAGCATTACTTGCAGCACCATGAAGTATAGCTGGTCTCACGAGAAGACCCACTGAAGTTCATTCTGAGTTATCCCATGCTGACTGGCTGACTGGTGTGGTGGGCGGTGATCTTCCAGCAGTTTGACATCAGGTTCGTGCCATAGAAGGATATTAAGGGGCAGGCATTGGCAGACTTTATTGTTGCCCATCCAACCTCTGCAGACCAGTCCCTGGACATGGACATTCCTGATGAGGCAATCCTCTCTGTAGATCAAGTCATCCCATGTTGCCAGATGCATTTTGATGGTGCCTCCTGGAGCCCTACTGATAGGAGGCTCAATGATCCTAGGCTCAATAGAGCAGGACTGGGTATTGTTTTCATCACCCTGGCACAAGCTTTCCTGTTGTACTCATTCCTGTTGTCAGAAGGCTGCACCAACAATGAGGCAGAGTATCAGGCCCTCATTTACTGTCTCGAGCTATCCCTTGAGATCGACGTGCCACATTTTAATGTAAAAGGGGACTCCGAGCTAGTCATCAAGAAAGTGAACAGTGACTACATTGTCAGGAATCCAGACCTCGCACCATTGGTGGAGCGCACCCTCTATCTAATGGTCCAGTTCCCTTCTTGACCAGAGGATACCCATGTCCCTCGGTCATAGAATGTTTGAGCGGATGCTTTGGCTAGCCTAGTCACATCACTTGCAGAACCCGGGCAGGATGATCTGATTATATATGTGGCACACCGGAGAGTCATCTCCCCCATCACCCCAGAGGATGATGATGACCTGCGAGTAAGCCATCATACCACCAGATCCTCCACATCCAGACTGCTAGGCTCATCAGATCCAATGATCTAACCGACTTGAGATTCGAGAGCCCCTTTTGTCGAGTATCTCCAAAATGGTTTCCACTCGGCTGATCGGGCTGTGTGCGAGCGAATCTGACAAAACGCTCTACACATTACCCCCATAGTGGTCCCAGTCTTGAGCAGATCCTCTATATGTGAGGTTTAGAAGGTTTTCTCCTATGTTGCATCAAAGGAGTCGAGATTCCACGGTTCATGCAAGAGGTTTGTTACAGTTCCTACGGTGCCCACGAGGCTGGGCTGAAACTATCCCATCAAATCCGGAGAATGTGGTACTTCTAGACCCCTATGATTCATGATTGTATTGAGTTTTCCAAGAGATGTCATGCATGCCATGTGCATGCTAACTTCCTGCAACTTCCGCCATAACCCCTCCACTCCACCATGTGCACTCAGCCATTTGAGTTGTGGGGACTCGATGACATGGGACCATATCCACCTTCAACTGCTTGCCAATGTAGGTTCATCCTGACCACCACAAATTTCTTTTCCAAGTGGGTAGAGGCAATTCCACTTAAGGAAGTCCAGGCCCATTTGATAATTGATTTCGTGAGCTCCAATATCATCCACCAGTTTGGTGTTCCTCATGCCATCCTCAACGATAACGACACCTGCTTCCGAGCACCCGAGCTGAAGAAATTGTATTCCATGTACAATATCCATTCGAACCATACCTCTCGCTATCACACGCAGGAAAATGGACAGATCAAGGCGTTAAAAAAACCCTCCTTAAAATTTTAAAGAAAATTTTAGGCCATAACAAGAAGAGTTGGCCGAAAAATCTCCCCAATACCCTCTGAGACTATCAAACATTGACTCATAACTCCACCTAGGTGACCCCGTATTCCCTGGTGTACGGAGATGAGGTCGTCCTACCCATCGAGATCCAGCTGCCTTCGTTGCGTACTGCATTCTATGACCAGAAGGCGCCAGATAAGGTGGCTGGAATCCATCTAGATGAATTGGAAGCACTTGACGAGAGTAGGCTCTATGCCCGACACAATATGGAAAGGCATTATAACAAGATGGATAGAGCCTTCAATAAGATGGTTCACCTTCGCTCTCTTCTGCAAGGCGACCTAGTATTGGCCCTCCGAGCACAAATGATCCCTGGTAGGAAACCACCCAAGTTAAAGTCCTAATGGGAAGGAACTTACATAGTTCATAGGTTATACCCCAATGGAGAAGACTCCTTGGAGACCATGGAAGATGAGTGTATAAGTCCTCAGACCAATGCCAAATTCCTCATGCAATACATTTCTTGAGCCCCATGGTCCAGCACGACCTTAAACTACGTGACGATACTGCATGACCCGAAACTGTACGATGGTCCTGCATGAACATAAAATATTCAGTCCAGCATGACATTAAACTGCGCTTGGTCCTGCACGACCATAAATAGGATGGTATTGCATGACCATAAACTGGATGGTCTAGCATGACCTTAAACTATCCAGTCCTTCATGACATTAAAATTTTCATTATCCTACATGACATTAAACTGCATCTTGAGAACTACATATGGATTGATTCCCATCTTTATAGGATACATAGGAACGCTATGACACTACGTTTTGATCCCAGCCCCAAACTCTTCTCTTTGACTGTACCCCCTGGGTATAGTTCTTTCAGAGGATCCTTGCATGATATGGGCTTCCTCAGCCCCACTCATACAAGGGTTATAATTGTCACACCATGTGCCCACTACCAATTTTCTTAACCTCCCATTTCTTCACTGTAGGACATTAAACTATATGTCATTCATGAACTATGTATGGCTTGTTTCCTATACTTATGGGATACGTAGGAACGCCCAGACATTTCATACGTTGGCCTAGCCCAAACGCCATAATCGTTCCCTCGGGTCAAGATGTGTGGAAAGGGTGCAATGTTTCCCAAATCACAGCGATCTAATCTTGATCCAGCCATATTCCCCGCTCCTGGGAGATGTTCACCTCTTTTAGAGACGGGTACAACTATGCTTCACCCACTCCTTGACTGGGATTCCATCACCTTTCCCATCCGGAAGGGCCCCTGAATGATATGGATGCTAGTCCTGAGGGCTCTCTTACCACTTCGGGCCAACGCCCTCAAGGATGTCGAGCAAAAAGCCGATACATGTCCTGCGTTTCAAATGTGTTCAGTGGATGATCCTCACTTGTTGCTCCCATCAACGGTCACTATAGGAACGTTGTGTTTCGAACATGGTCAACAGCTGTCTTGGATCAATAGGTCTACCCCAAGATATCCCAAACATCAAGTTTAGTGGTTCATTATTCCCTGTTGTATATCCAAGCGACGAACTCCCTCTGGGAAATGCGAAATGTTAGGACCTTCGGCCTTTTTGGGCCCCCGAACCAGGTTCACTCTTATGTGATTGTGCATTGTGGTATGGGATTATGTACTCATTCACATCAGTTTGTTCACAGTGCCGCACACATCCCCGGATGAGATAACTTATTCCAGCCCTCATCCTCACTACAAGATGTTAAACTACATGCTAGTTTGGCCTCCTTGACTGAGGCCCAGCCTCTGGCCACTTTTCCTTCTCAGTCCCCAGCCCTCTTCCTCACTACAAGACGTTAAAATAAAAGCTAGTTAGGGCTCCCTGATCGAGGCCCAGCCTCATGCCCCCTGGCCTTCTCGGGCCCCCAAACCTCATCCTCACTGTAAGATGTTAAACTACATGCTGCTCAAGCCTCCCTGACCGATGCCCAACCTCAGTCCCCCTGGCCTTCTCGGGCCCCCGACCCAGGTCCTCTTATTGGATTGTATGGTGTGGTGGGGATTACATCCTCATTCACATCGGTAAATTCATTGTACCGTACACCTCCCTTGTTTGGGGGAATCCAACTCTCCTCCTCATCCTGAATGACATTAAACTGCATCTTGATAAATACGTGTGGCTTGATTCCCATTCATATGGGATACATAGGACCACCCAAATGTCTAGGCTTTAGGTCCAGCCCCATCTCCCAGAAATCTCCATTTCACCTTGGTCCCTTGGCCTACCCTACCCCAGAGAGGTGGGTATATGGAATAGTATGGGATTATTTCCTTATTCGCATCGGGCTTGTAACGACCACGCCATGTACGTCTCCCTCTTGATCCACCCCGTCGACCCTCTTCGGCGGTTCACCGATGTTCCTAAGGGATCTTTGGTTTAGTACCTGGAATGTCAGACTCTGCTCAGACATGCATCCACCCGCTTTTCTGGATTTTTGTTTCTCATCATTAGGCCTTACATCACCTATCGCACCTGATGGGACCCCCGAGTGGCATGGATGTTAGGCCTAATGGATCTCATAACATTTTGGGCCAACGCCCCGGAGGGTCGCCGACAAAAAATTAATATAAATCCCGCATTATGAATATGGTCTGCAGTCAATGCTCATTTTTTGTCCCACTTTAGGCTAACGCAAAATGGATGCTTCGTTTCCACCAATGTTAACAGTTATCCACCATCACCACACCAACTCCATTAAGCCTAAAATGTTGGTTACCTTATTCACATCCTTCTCCACCGCATCATATCGAAGTAGAACTTTGAAACACTTAGTACATTTCCTCAGTACACATCTGCACGTTAGGAAGACCAAAGCTGCAATAGGCGCATTCTTTGGGGCTCCCTACCGATATCTCTTTGGCGTTTGTTCCATGTATTTCAAAATAAATCTCTCTATCTTATTTCCCACACCGATTTTATCTCACGTGGGCTTAGGGATCAGGATGAGTTCTGCACTTACATAGATGGTTTTTCACTTCTCTACAGTCCAAGATCTAAGTCCATAAACTAAGATCTCATTAAGAACTACCTACGTATTGATTCCCAATCTTATGGGATACGTAGGTCCACCCGGACAACTCATCTTTCGGTCCAGCTCAGTTGCGATCTAGTTCTTCCTGCCCCTTTCCCTCTTACCCCTATTTTGGGACCCCTGGCCTAAGGTTCCCATCTCATAATTGTTTATGGCATGATATGGGATCATTTCATCATTCACGTCGGGGATGTTCTATTACACCGGACACATTCCCCAACTATCATCTTCTCTACTATGTCTACGTTGCTTGACATTAAAACGCTGACTGGTCCCATCACATGACCCTATACTGTGATATTATCATCCTGGCCACACACCAAAGAATGAAACTACATTTTTACGACCTCATCATAGATGAAATCATGTTGGGTATTGTTCATTCTCCATACAATTTTTCAATGCCTACTATGGCTTGATTTTTGTGGCGATGCTAGGGCCTGCTACCCTAGGCCTGTCACTTCAAAAAAATCATCATAAAATACAATCAATATATAAGATATTCCGCTTCTTTTTGTTCAAGGGCCATGCCCATGATCCCCTTTTTCCTTGGCATTGGTATCTTAACATGCCACCTTGAGAACTACGTGCAGCATGATCCCCATTCTCATGGGGTATGTAGGAAAACTTGTACACTTCACCTCAGTCCTACATCGACTATCATTTTTGGTACGTTGACCTAAAAAATATAACTCTACAAGGAAAACATGGTGGTCGGAACCCCCGGTTTTCATTCTCATCGGGTATTTTTATGTACCCCACCACATGCCTCCCGTGTCTCGTACCATCTATGGTCTGATATCTATGACCCTAAAGTAAGATCTCTCTATGTAAAGGGACTCATCTCCCTCTATCTAATACGTCACTTTTCCATATTCAAATGCATTGTGACAAAGAGCCCGAAGTGTGGATTTTTTTTGGGGACATTCCCCTCGTTCCATGTCCAAGGTTTGTGAGCTCTCTATTTGGGTTATCATCCTCTTCCACATCCAAAAGGACCCTTAGATGACATGGATGATAGGACTAATAGATCTCCATGTATGCTAGGCCTATGGTCTATCATACCATTTTAGGCTAATGTCCCTAAGGATCTTTGACGACATTTGCGACTGGTCCCATGTTTCGAACATGGTCAACGGTCGACCCTCATCTATTTGTCCCCATTCTAGGCCAACACAATGTGGATGCTGCATTTTCTCCATGGTTAATGTTTATCCACCATTGTCATGCCACCATCACTATGGTCTAAATCTCAAGCATCATGATTCACACATTTCCACATTCTCATGTTCAGGTGGAATTCCAACATACTCGACTTTGTCTCTTCGTTCATCTGGGTGCACTTCATGAATGTGTTAGCATCATTGGGCCGGTATTCAGCGAGTGTCACTTCATCCTAGCATGCCCCTTCCTTTGTCCGGAAAGTCCCAACACTACTTCTTGTTTTCCACACCGAGCACGACTCACGTGGGCTTAGTAGTTCTGGTAGGATGTGTACCGCCGCATCCAGGATTTTCATCGTCTTGGATGAAATTAAATTTTGCTCTCAAAACTACATATGGCTTGATTCCCATCCTCATGGGATATGTAGAGACACCCTTGTATTTTTCCAAGGGTACATCCCCATGAATCGTAATGTTGTGTTCCTCCCCATTTTCAGCCCCTAGCCCGACCGCTTGTGGGGAACCATGGAACTGCAACTCTGCCCTGATCAAGTTTGCGAAGCCCCAATGTGACATTGGGAAGCGACAGATCCATTGAAAGAGAGGCACTATCTGAAAGAAAGAATGATCCATGATCAAACTGATGTTCACATCCAATGTGCTTCCGCCAAGGTGGAATAATTTCAAGTGTGTTGGATTCTGTTCAAACAATCCCTCACTCCACGTTCCACGCTTTGCGTGCTCCCTATTTGAACCCTCGTCCTCTCTCATGTCTAGAGAAACCCCTAACAGTATGGATGCTCGGCCTATGGCCCACCTAATATCTTGGGCCAACGTTCCGGAAGACTAATGGGTGGCATTTGTGACAGGTCCCGTGTTTCGTAAATGTTCAAATGTCGACCCTCATTTTTCATCCAAACTTTGGGCTAATACAATAAGAATACTATTTTTTGAATGCATTCAATAGTTATTCTTTATTGTCATTCCACCCCCACAATGTTCCAAATCCGGGGTATCGTGATTCACACTTCCCATTCCCATCTGTTCGAACCGACATCAGCGCCCCTGGTGTTACACCATTCGTGAAAAAGAGAACGTGAGGAAAATGGTAATTTGGCTACTCTGAGAACTTCATTAATTAGCCTGGCCTCTCCCATTTCCTAGAAAATTAGGACCAGTTTTCCAAACCCCGGATGCCCAAAACATGGTTTGCACTCCTACATTTTGATGGTGCGATGTGGTAACCATCCTTTGTTTCTCACATCGTTATTACCCCATGTGAGTTTATGGAATGGTCGCAGGATGCTCCACGAACATCACAAAGACGTAGTAAACAAATGTGAACAACAGAACTCATGCATGTTATGGCATTCAGACATTCAAATCATGAAATTACATTTAAGGGTTTGTAATCATTACAATACCTGGTGGTCGACTCCTCCCACGTAAGAATTGACCTCATCAAAGGAACGTTGCAGCTCTTCCACCCTCGGGCTAGTGGAATGTATGAGATACTACCGCTTGTTCACCTCCTGATCCTCCTCGGTAGCGAGAGGTCATAATTCATTGGCTGCAATCTGGGCCCGCTCCACATCTGCTCAGATAGAGATCATATCCCTAGAAGACCTCCTCAAGACCTCTTTAGCTTCTGCTAGCTGGGCCTTCCGTTGCGATATTAGCTCAGATTGCACATTTAGGGAGGTCAAGTGCTTGTTCGCCTGGTTTTTTAGTCGTTGGACCTCTTCTTTAGCCTTCTAGAGCCTCTTGTTGTTTATCGCCTTCCTTCGCTGTCATCACACTCCAAGGCCTGAGGAATACACCCAAATAGATTCTTCCATATGATCTCAAAAGAGAATGTGGGGACATCGGGAATCCACTCCCCCAGCTCACAGTTCGTGCAGGAGCGAGTGAAGTCTGTCCATCTCATTCAACCATAGCGCCTGGGGGGTGTCATCGATGAAGCGCTTGATCAGCATCCACAATCAGCGACAGAATATTTTTTTGTCTTCCTCATCAAAGGTTGTCTCATCCCAATCAGCACAATTGGTGGGCTTGTATGCATGGAATTCCCCTGGGAACTCCACAGCTAGGTCCATGTCTGGCGTCAGATCGGGAGTGGCGGGGCCTAAATCATCTGGTTGATCCTCATCATCGGATCCCACCTTGATGATCTCATGCGTAGTCCCACTAGAACTCCATCTAGTGGTCGGGAGCGCTACGGTCCGGTCGGGCTGGATGATCACCTCCATGGCCATCGGCATCCCCTGGGAAGGGAGCTACTAGAAGCCCTGACCAACTTCACCACAGCAGCCTAGGCCAATTGAAGGACTGTACACGCTTCGAGGGGGAAGTGAATGTCATTTAACGTGGTCAGTGGATGACAGTTTTGGATGAAGTAGACAAGACTTACAGAGGTCGAATACCTGGTCTTGCTCTTGGGATGATGTCTTCGGAACCCTGAGACGCGGTCCCCTGTATATTGTTGGTAGGTCTAGAGATTCCATGGGAGCCGCCTCCACTGTCCCAACCCCGCTAGAGATGGAGGTTGATGCAGCCATAGGCACAGATCCTGAAGGTCCCGCGTCGGCACCCGCTAAGGGTCGAGAATGAGGTCTATGAACAAGGTTCTCCTGCATAGTCTAGATGCTGATAAATAATCCATAGTAACCTAAGGGAAGACTCTGAAGATTGAACCTGTGATTTTACCTTGAGAGGATCTGTGAAATCATCGAGATCTGAGGACTGGTTGTCGACATAACCCTCCTCCGATAGACTCTTCCTACCAGCCTCGTCTCCCCAGGAGGACTCGTCTGATTCATCCGGCAGGGGGAAGTGCTCTCTTAGCTCAACGACCTACAACTATGGGGGAATCGTTCGATCCAACAGTACCCTCACTCAGTCTGTCATCGGGGGAAGGGTGCCCCAGGAATGGATGAATTCCTCCAGCTCAGCTATGTATTGCTCCACCTCCATCTAGGACACTTAGAATCTGGCTCTAATAGGGAAAATCACCAGCAAGTCCATCCCAAGGCTGTTAAGGTGCTTCCATAATATGGATGGTCCAAGAAATTTTTTGTTGACTTCCTTGATGTCCTAGGCCACTGGGAAGATAACAATATCCATCATGTCAATGTGACGTAGCCATTTCTCCGGGGCCTGTGTAGAAATCATGCAGAATCCCCCCGGTG
The DNA here is from genome assembly GCA_963277665.1 of Viscum album. Classification (NCBI taxonomy): domain Eukaryota; kingdom Viridiplantae; phylum Streptophyta; class Magnoliopsida; order Santalales; family Viscaceae; genus Viscum; species Viscum album. The sequence goes on from OY728119.1 coordinate 1,390,569,924, forward strand.
GCCGCCCCTCTGGATGACTCTGCTCTCTTGGGTCCACCAACTCTGCAGCTGCTTCTAGATCCACTGATGCAGCTCCCTCCTCGACTCGTGCGGGCACCACCACTGCAGCAGTCCCGCCACTACGGGATTCCATTGTCGCCTTCCTCCCTCAGACCTGAGATCGAGGTAGTTCAACCTCGCCGACCAAGACAATTGGCTGCATCAACATCTCTCCTGGGTAGGCTGCCTCCTAGCTCTGGGTGTATTCTTTGATCAGCCCAAGTATAGTGGTCAGCAAAGGCAATACATTCTACATCTCCTGGTCTTCTCATGTGAGCATGATCCACATATGCCTCATCACACAAGGGTGATCATCGTAGTGCACCCCCAGATAGACCTGCAGGGTCAGCCGCTGCAGGAACCGGAATTGCCTGGCGAACTAGTGTTGGGTGTATGGATCGCAGAGACGCTCGCGGTCCACCCTGGCCACCAGGACTCCACCTCAAAAGGCCAGGAGGTAGGCTTGGTGTTCTACTGTTTCCCGGCCATAATCTGTGAAGGCCCCCGTTGGCAATTGGAATGGGTGAAAATTGAATTCATCCACCTTCCACACCAAGTTTAAAACCGATGGTTCAGTCCGCTTGGTCGGAATACTCCTTGTGGCGTTCAAGATCAAGGGATTAATTTTCAACCCTGGAGGTGATATGGGGTTCAGATACTCGTAGATCCCTCTAATGTGTGCCGACATCCACATCATTCCACCTCATTCCCATCCACATCATTTGGGAATCCGCCCATGTGTTGGCCCGAATATTGGTGTTCCCTCCAGGGGGTTCTTCAATATGATCCACTCTAGTCAGTGTTCCGATCAGTCCGATATATCTCCGATGGACGTTAAACATGCGGCATACGCCGTGTTAAACACTAAAAGCTGAGGAGAAACTCAGATACATGACTATGGCATATGATTCCCAGTGCTCGGTGTGGGATGCCTTGGGATTCCCCGCCCTCGAGAGGCCCTATAATAAGGTAAAGAAGAGAGACACACCAATCCCCAATGTCCAAACACCTCAATGATGCCTCAGCATGACTACTCCCCTAACCAAAGGTTGGTTCCCTGACCAGACCCCTTGGAATGTCCATACAGAAGCTGTGTAACTAACTAGTGCCAATGAAGATATTTCGCCGAGAATAGTTTCATAAAAAACGTATTAAATCTATGAGGGAGACCCAGACTTGGTGATGAGTTCCGAGGAGGAATCCACGAAAGGAAGAACCAACATCACATCATCCCATTTCGATCAAGGAGAAAATGTCCCTGAACAAGGAGAGAATGTCACTCGGCTTTGGAAAGCGGGAATGCGGGGAAACAAAATCTGTACCCGTCCAACTCAAGAAGAAGGAGGGGCGTGCCCCGTCCAAAGCCTCGAAAACAACGACCAAAATCAACCGTATTACAAAAATATGATCCTTTTTTGATCCACATGGATTATATTAGAACATTTATTATATTTTATTTAAAGTAGAGTTAAAAGTGTTAGATTCAAAATTTAATAAATAATCTCTTTTAGAGTAGATTAATGCATAAGAAAAATTAATCTATATATATTCATTATAACTCTAAAATGATTTATTTTATCATGGTATTTTATTTATAATTTTTAGACATTAAATAATTAAATTTAATTATGTCGTAATATTGATGTTGTATTTTACGTATTAATGATGGAATAAAATAAATGATATTATAAATAAAAAAAGAAATAAAATATTAATCTTTTGATGCCATCTAATAATTAATGATTAACATTGACATATTGGGTATGATTTAAGGCATTTGGTTCAATGTAATCAAGTTGTTATGACTATAAAAAAAGTAATTACTAAACACTATCAAAATTTATGTAAATGTGTTTTTAAAACAAATAATAATTTATTAAATGAAAGAAAAGTCCTAAAAATATAATATTTTCCCAAATGACATATATAATGATTAAAATTTAATTAATGATCCACTTTAGGATCACTTGGCATTTTATAGATACAAAATTTACCCTATTGTATGAAAATTCAAGAAGACGTGGTAAGAGTTAAACTGTTTAACTAACAATTAATCCAAAAAGGTAAAGATAATTTAGTACCTAAACATTTATAAATCTAATTGGTAGATATTATTTCAACCCATAAACATCAAAGACTCAAAATAAATAAATTTTGGGTTATTGGAAACCGAAACTAATTTTATATTAAATCAATATTTTAGACATTTCCAAGAGAGACTATCACCTCTCTTATAAAACGGGCACCTCACATTATTTTAATTAACAGCTCAAAATAAATGTTTCCCTTAAAATAATTGTCTACATATCCCCCAAACTAAAATAAATTAAACCTATAGTCCATACCATGAGCAAAAGTACAACCTATATATCTATTTTGTTCAAAAAAAAGGAAACACCCAATGAAGAGTTAATTATTTTATCACCACTTTCAATGTTCTATTCTTCATCTACTTCTGCTTTTTTGTTGGTTCTATTCTAAAATAATAAATCAAGTATATTATACATTATGATATTTTATAAATAATATGGTACCTCTGTATTATTTTTTTTATCCATCCTATTAATGACAAAGTCACCATCCGTGCATGCGTACGGCTTACCGTCTCTATATCGTTGTGTAAATTATTATTCAACACAATGTTATTTGGATGGATAAAATGATGAGTATTATAAAAAAAATAACATGATAATTTTTCAGTATAATTAATATACCATACAATTAAAACTAATTAATCATTTAGAAAATGATATTGACACTAGTGCGTATGTACGGCTTACCATCTCCACGACGCAATGAGATTCGTTTCCATGTTCATCATTCCAAGATGATTATAAAAATATAGAATATTAATAAATATGTAATATATGACATAATAATGCTATTGAGAATATATATATATATATACATATATTTCATTCACTAACTCCCATTCAATACGATATGAAAATGGAAACAACGGTCATGAGTACGTATGACTTACCGTCTCCATGAACTGTGTATTTCATTTTATATCTATCTATTATATATATTTATATTATGAATATATATGATATATAAATCATATTATACATTATTGATGTAAGTAAATAATTATCTATGTAATATGATCATGATTAACAATTCAAAATATGTACGATAAACAAAGCAATATTACCCAAAATGTTGCATTAACATGGAATCATTTTAAATGTTTTTAAGATTTTTTTTCTAAATCTATTTAATTAAAGTCCATGTTTTCAAAATTTATTTATGGATTCATTTATATTGAAAATATTGTTTTAAAATGTTAACTCCTTTCAAAAATTTTAAAGTGTTATGGTAAATATTAATCCAAACATCTATATTAAATTTCATCATTTTCAAATTGTGTGACTTTTAAATGATTTCATGAAAAAGAAATATTTCTCTCAAATAGTTTTACTAATCATTTTTGACTATGTCAACAACCATTTTTTATACTATTCTTGATTTGGTTTGATTTATTATAATATGATATTCAACATTGTACTGAATAAGTATTCATATGTTTGACAGCAGATGTACTATTTTTAAACCATTCATGTGGTACGATTAATGTATTGACATTTCATATGATTGTTTTGATACAATTGGTTATGTTATGTTCCAACCCTTTCATATGAGGAATTCATCATACATAGTAAGTGACATGAGGGGCCTCCTCTATCCCCTCGATGCATTTGTAGGTCTCATGATACATTCTAGTTTCTTTGTATAAGTCCTGGATATAATATTTGTGAATGGTCTTGGAAAAAGTCCTTGACATAGTAGTTATTATTTCAGACAATATGAATTCTATCATTATGAAATTATTTATTACATGTGATTATTTGACTAGTATAATATCCATGTTCATGTTTATATAGTAATGTTGTATTTATGTTTTTCATATTACGTTCATGTTTATGTTTGAAAGGTAGATGTTTTTATTATACATATTCCCTAAAATGATTATAGCTTCCTCTGAATTAATTAAACATAATGAGCCTCCAATCTCATCATATTCTTATTTATAATTTTCCTAGGATACCAAGAATTGTATTATAACTGATATGTAGGGATAATATTTGGCAATAAAGGTGTTATCAATAAATTATTTCTGAGGTATTTTACGTTTGGAATTGTAACGTAACATGCATGTATGTAATATATTTTCCAAGATTCCTAAACTGACCGGTCCGTTGGGACATGGTTCCTTGTAATGATGAAATTATATTAAAATAATTCATATTCTCTAGGTAACTGGGGTTGGATAATTATTATGATATTTATGGAATATCTAATTCATGAAATTCATAAATACTACTCGATCATTAGTCAGACATAAAAGCATCAAAATATATTCATAATGGATATTCATTATCCTAAAAGATTTCATTTTTATAAAATACTTCTGAACTATGATCTGATGATAACATGATCATTTATTAATATTGGAAAAGAAATTTTCCTCATATAACTAATCCAACAAATTATCCATACAATGAAAAGGATACTTGTTCATTACTATTACTCAATTTAACATCCTATTTTCAACACACAATTGAATTTCACCGTATCTATTATTGGAATAGAGTACCATGGCTTCCCTATGTGAAATTATAGAGTGAGACAAACAATATTTCAAATGTAAATCCAAATATATATTGACCCGTTTCACCTCCACTAGTTTCATATGATAATAAGTTATCGATGTCAGCTATGTACCTGTAAGAACTTCAATAGTAAACTCCACTTCTATCTATGGAGGAATACCAATTAAGTCATCTTTGAAAATTTGAGAAAATTTCTAAAAAAATGGAAATATCAATATTAGAATAGATTTTATCATTCTAACTAAAAAATGGAAGAATTACACCTCAACTTTGGGTATGATGGTCCTGTATAACCAAACCTTTGTTCCTGCTCACCTTGAAACACATGTGATCTCCCATCTACATAAATAACTAAAACACACTAATGATAATAGTGAAACTCAACTCGATGACCAACATGATAACTTCTATAGATGAAGATGTGGAACAAATATAGATCAATAATTAAAAAAGTAATGACCAACTCTTTATCGGCAATCCATAACGAACAAGGACATCAATAGCCATTATCTTTTCTATTAATGGGATTTTTTTCTATATCTACTACCAAAGACTTAAGTTAAATTTTAATTTTAATAATATCAAATATTTATTGATTTAAATGAGTTTGAGGCACCAATATCAAATAATGCAAGCTCAATGATGAAATCAGGATAATACCTCTCACTACTGTCGGGCCTGCGTTGACTTATGCTGGACACTCATCTACTGTCTTATGAACCATTGTAATCTTTGGAGTCGATGAAGACTAGATATAATGAAGATAATTCATAGGTAATATAATTTTTTAAATGATAAACATGTCTTTATTTGTTTCATGTCTTCACGGGCATGGTAAAAAAAACATCAGGTGTGTCTTACCTTCCCAAACTAATAAAAAGTCAGAGGAAGACTATTAGCTATTGAAGATTGTGTGAGGGAGGCGTACTAAAAAGACCCACATCCACATTTTCTGTGATGATACTTTCACATACTATTATTTACATTCATTCCATTGAAATGACCACTATATGGAATAGAAGGTTTGGGAAAACCAACTATTCATGCTATATCCATCAGTTCTATCATAGCTTTGTCTCCCTTCTCTATATATATAAAAATTTTCAACATATATACAAGAAATATGATATTTAGTCTCAAACATTAATGGTAATTTTTAGACTTTATTGGGTCATCCTTCAAAATGTTCAGATAAAAACACAATCATAGAGAAACAATTGGTGTATGTCTACATCGAACACTCTTTCTAATGTAAAGACACAAGATCTAGCGACTTTTCAATAGACAAAGACATTGGACAATACTACTAGTATATTAGGGCTATGAAACCATTCCAATACATGCCCATTTTTAATCTTTACGTACTATAGAGTCGCATCATCCATTTTTTAGAACTCTTGATCCAGAATGATACACATTTCACTCTTATATATTCAGCTATCTCAAGGAAGTATATTATTTAGAAGATAATATCTAGAAAACCCACCTATTTTTGAGGATCAGTCATTCCATTAATCGATGGTGAATTCTTTCTTAAGGATTCTTGTGATAGATCTCTCTATCCTTTTTTTCCAGGATGTACCTCAATAATTGCTTTCTGAAATCATGGGGCATCTTCACCAATAGACTAAAAGTCCCATATGATAGTTGTAATGAATTTCAGATCTATATGTAGATTCCCTTAATTGGAATCAGTTTCACCATCATAGGGAACTCATAGAAGAAGTTTCATAGGCATTGTATGGAATACAAAAACATAAGAATGATCAGGCAATGGAAAAAATATCACTATAATCCAAAAAACCCATAATGAAAACTGATATTTAAAAGCATAGCTGACACTAGGGAAATTAATCCTAACATCCATGGAATCATGATCTCTTCATGAAAAGTGATGGATAGTAACTTTTCACTATATACCTCTAATGTCCCAAAAATACAATATCTTACCTACCAGACGTCCCAAAATTATGAACAAATAGGATAGTCCTCCTTTGATACCAAATTGTAATGAATCGACCTATGATTCCCTAAAACCTAGTACTTAACCTGATTAGTCACACACTCAAAGGGAATTTCCAATCTCAATGGGCTAGCAACAAGAACCCAGGAATTTAATGATAACCAAAATTTAATGATTTATCCCAACTTTTTCAAACACATTGTGTAATGACACAAAATCTCCATATATATATTTTTAAATTATTTGGGATTATTGAAACTCTGAAAAAAGTGATGGCACATGATTTCAAGGTCTGGAGAGCCGAGAATAGAATTTTGTACTTTTTTAAGGTGTGTTTAATAAATGTTCATGTGGGGATTTCTATCTTCTGAACATGTACTTGGATAAAAAATATCAGGGACCCATTGAAATATTAATGTTGTGAATCACATAGGCAAAGCGTAACACTAGGAAGAAAGGATTAGATGAAAAGGTAAATCTTTGGACTTTACAAAAATATAATAAATTAATTCAACATGCCATTTTATTTCTTTATTTATAACTGATGAGTGATTGTGGTAGTACCATTGGGTTGTCAGACCATTTAATGTATGATTACACTTTCTTGTGTTACCTAACCATTGGGATATTAATGTGTTCATAAATTTAATTCATTAATGAATCTCATTAATTCTGTGGTATGTTATACTCATCCCTTCATCTCGTAATAAAATGACTGGGCAATGGTCTTGTGCACTCATGAGAGGAACCTCTGATGAAGTGTCAGCGACAACTTCCTCAAGTGTACAATAGAGCTTAGATGCATTATTGGTTTCAATATGGAGTTCAAAAAACATCAATGATCACACTAAGAATGCCTATATTTCTTCTTCATCTTCAACATATAAAAACTTGTTCACGGTTGGGATTTTATTCAATGATATTTATAATTATTCAACACTTTTTAATGATTTAATTACTTCATAGTTATAATGAAAATGTAGAGGGAACATGGCCAAACAAACAACCCTTGAACCCTCTAATGTTCTTGGTTTTGTTGAGTTATTCTTGGGATACTAAGAACCATAGCGGAAAAGTAAAACCAAGGGCCACGTAGTGGTGGCACCATTAATGGAGGCATGTAGGTGAAATTGGAAAAGAAGATGGACCTTTAGAGCTTTATGGAAGGCCCACAGTTGCTCTGCCGATGGGACAATAGTGATGATTAGAGAAACTGGCAGCCAACTCTTGTCATCTGAAAGGAGGAGGCAGTGACTGAGGGTGCCACTATGGATGAAGGGGGAGGCCAGTCAGTGCCAACTACATTGAGACTATGTGGCGCATGACATCGGCACACCACAATAGAGGTAAAAACCATGGTTCTTGGGTTTCGTAGTTGATCAGTCCAACATACCGACCAGGTGGTGCAATGCCAATTTGCACTGCTGTTTTGAGGACCCCGAACAAGAGAGCCATTATGTAGGGGAGTGGACCCTTGCACCATCCATTGGGATGGGCGATTTCACATCCTGGAGGGCCTCACCTTGATGAGTGGGTCAGGATGACCAAATGGCCCAGTGGACTGAGCCCGCTGCCCAGATGGTCGGACCGAGCCCAGCCAACCCAGGCTGAGACAATCCCCTTCTACCCGGGCCTAGTAGGGTGTGTCATGTCAAACCAGACTTGGACCCTTTTAGTCATAGTTTCACTAAATTAGGAGTATCCTTTAAACTAAATGTTCATTCTATAATCAATCTACGGCACAAGAATCCATATGATGAGACAATCCTTTTGACATACCCACATGAGTTTTGGAGAATGATGGTGTATGGATGGGTTGGATTGAACCCAAATCCATATGTGTGTTCGGTAATAAAAGGCATATAACATAGAGAACGAGTGTACTATTGATGCACTATCTATTTCATTCAAAGCCTTATGACATAACAACTCACATAGTTACTTCTTTGTGGATCTTTTTACTGGTTGAAATAAGACTGATGGCATTAAGAGCGTATCTTCTTAGGATCATGTATGCTAAGTGCAGGGATCCTATGGATGGATGTGATGTGTAGAATGAAGAGTGATCTTATGTGAGATAGTGCCTATCGATCCTATGTGGGTCCGATCCTTTTTGTGTCAGTGCTTAGCGATCCTATGTGGGTTAGAACCTATTGATCCTTTATGAGTCAGATCATGTGTGGGTTACTGCTCTGTGATATTGGGTGGATTAGAACATACTAATCTATTGTGGGTCAGCAGCAGAGCTTCTTGATATAAAAAGACGATCTAGCTTGGAACCTAATCATCTGTACTTATGTACCTATGATATTTCTTTTTCAATGTGATTTGTAATTGATATCATGATTTTTAATTATAACTTTGTGGAATTATGAGGTATCTTCAGGGTTCTCAGTGTCCCTACTGAGTATTGTTTTACTCACCCCTACATGGGCTTCACCAACATCTTGTCGAGTCTTGTGCAGACAATGAGAAGCGTTGACTGAGACTCAGGGAGCCACTACTTGATGGTGTACGAAGGTGACTCATTAACGTGGAGAGCCGTAGTAATGAGTTGTACCTACCCTTCAGTTAGGATACCTAGAAAGAGACCTCATGAACTTTTTTTCCCTATTACCTATTCTTCCACTTCATTTGGTCTTGTATTTGGCCCCTTTTTACATTCAGTATTTACTTGTACACTTAGTTGAAGTTTTTATTTGTGGTTGTAGCTTTCTTCGTCTGTTGTGTTATACTTGTGTGAGTGTTCCCAGTCTGAGTGTGTACATGTTTTGAGGAAATTCCTTCCCTTTTAGGGATTTGAATTTTTATGCTACATGCTAACCCTTGGACTATGAATGGAGGGATTGTGGTACTCATGAAATGGGCTCCAGGGGACTGGTCTTGGAAATGGTTTACCAAAGGGTTCAGTTCTACCAGAAGAACAATGATTTTATGTTTTTGATAGAAATAATAGTGTTATGTGTATTAAGTTTGGGTTTCATTTTGAGGTGTCCAGTGTCACTGTGGTACCTGATTTATCAATACACTATGACCCTCGATTCGGATTTCCGACTTGGTAAACAAAAACACTAGTTGTGTGTGTTTTAAAAATGATGTTTTCTTTTTGATTCTATGAGTCAGCTCACCTGATATAAATTATTGATTTTTGCATACCTATTTCTTTTTGGATGCCACATCTTAGACAACCATCTGGGATCTAGAGAGCGATCATGATGACGGCCCATCGAGTGATGAGGCATCTTTACAATGATCACTTACGGTGACAACACTATCAGGTGGGTTTCATGCATCACCACCAATAGTAGGGTGGTAGATGGAACCATCCCCACTGACAGACTATGCACTCCAACATAGAAAATTTCATGAGTTCCAAAGACAATGAACTCCATTTTTTCAAGGCGAGACAGATCCCCAGGATGCCGAGGACTGGATGGAGGTTGTGGTATGAGTTTTTTTAAGGGTTGATACACCAGCGGACCAGATTGTGATCCTAGCTTCTAGCCACATTCAGGGCACAACAGGGAGATAATGGAGCTATATTATCCTAACACATGAGGAGGTGAATCTTTCCTAGTTATACGTTCAGTTCCTCTTCAGGGCAGAGATTGTACCTGTGACTTTATGCTCAGTGTCTATCAAGTAGCTATTGTACTAACATCAAGGCAATAAGATTGTGGCCTATTACTCGACGAAATTCACTAAACTCTCTCAATACTCCACTGAAACGGTATGAGACCCTTCATTCATGGTGCTGACCTATGAGAAGATACTCTGATGGGTGATCATAGCATCGATGATATCTCTCAATATCCTCACGTATTCTAGAGTGCTAGAGCGAGCACTATTGGTAGATATCTTCCTTACTGAGAATGCATTGATGGTGAGAACCACCAAAAGATGACAGGCAACTGAGTCATCTATAGTAGGTATTAGGCAGATGATGAAGAGTTATAATAGGTCTAGAACATCCTTAGGACAACCTCGAGATATAGTGTTGGAGGTGTAGAACTCTGGAAATACAGGGGGTCTGTAGAGAAGCATAATGTTCATCACAATTGGTGGGCAGGGTCACATGGCTGGCGATATCTCGACACACTGTACTGATGATCATAAGATGGTCGACGAACTACCAAGGTAGTGACTGAGGTTTGATTGAGGAGGTCTAATGTGTGGACGATGTGGAAGAGGGGAGGTCGTGCAGTAGTCGGTGGATGATGGTTTGAGTTGATACCACCACCAACACCAAGTGGTCCAACCAGACCATAGGGAGTATGAGGAAATGGGCGAGCACAACTACAGGTGATAGAGGCCTAGTACCACGGTGCTCTAGAGATTACTCAAGGTACATTCTGTATCTATTCCACCCTATTTGTTGTTCATATAGAGACAATTTCTAGTAACTCTTTTTTTTCACAACACTCATTCAGAGCATGGATATTCTGATGGAGCTGTTTTCTCAATCCTTACGTTTAGAGACACCTACAAGAGAGGATTTTATGATTACTCACCTTTTTAGAAAATGTGATGTTACTCTTGGAGGTGAGAGAATCGGTTGGGATCTCCTTGTAGTAGCATCGAGGCCTTATGATGTCTTCTTTGGTACCTGGATATCCACAGTCCATGCATCAATTATTTTTTGTTAAAAGTTTGGTGTTTCCATGATTATGGAATCATGTTTTTCTTCACCGGTGAGAATGAAACATTTTCACCACATTATGGACTTTTTAGAAGGTGGGTGTTGATGATCAATCATTACTTGGATATCCTCACCCTCGATGTAGTGGATGAGAGGAGTCCAAGATATCATGGTGTGGTGGAATAGTATGCTAATGTATTCCATGATGATGTTCCAGGACGACCTCCTTAAATGTAGGTAGAATTTTACATCAACATGTACCCCTGGATGACACAGATATGTACAACAACATATTATATGGCTCCCATGGAGATTCATGAGATAGGGGTAGAATTGGAAACCAAGTAGGGGAAGGGGTTCCTAAGGACCATTGTTTCTCATTGTGTAGCCCATATTGTTTTCACCAAGAAGGGGGATGGGAGTCTGTGGCTTTTCGTGGACTATTAATGCTTGAATCAAATGACCATGAAGACCAAGTCTCCTCTACCAAGGATTGATGATCTCTTTAACTACCTGATGGGAACATGGTGGTTTTCGAAGATAAACCTCAGATTAGGCTATCACTAGCTCAGGGTATGGGATGAGGACATACATAATCTAGAACTTAGATGTTTGTAAGTCCAATACTATTTCTTGTTGATGCCTTTAGGAATGACCAACTACTCATTAGATTTCATGGGACTCATGAACCAGATATTATAGCCTTAACTTAATCACTTCGTGGTGGTTTTCATTGATGAAAACATGGTATACTCAGCAATGGATGAGGATTGTGCCACACATCTACCGATAGTTCTGGACACACATTGTGAACACCATATTTATGGAAAGATCTCAAAGTGCCAGTTTTGGATATGAGCAGCCACTTCTTATGGCACATTATCATGGAGGTTGGAGTTGTAGTGGATCTGAAAATGATAGTAGCAATAATTTCGTGGAATATACCCATGAGTGTGGACGAGGTTCAGAGTTTCTGGATTGGTTGGGTACTTCCAGAGATTTGTACTTGACATTTTCAGGGAAGCAGCACCATGATAGCTTTGAAAAAAGAAGGGACAACCTTTCTTGTCGATGGATAGGTTCTACGAGAGTTTCCCAGAGATTGGAAAATCACTAATGAGTTCCCCCATCGTGAGGTTACAAAACCTGGGTTTTGGGTTTGTAGTTTACTATGACACATCATGGACCATAATGTGATCTTTCCTAATGTTGGAGAGAGAGGTGATCGATTATGTCTCACAAAACTAAGGAAACTCTAAAGAAACTAGTCGAACCTTGAGTTGGAGTTATTAGTAGAGGTCATTACGATGATGACATGATAGTGGTACTTTATTGGTGAGTGGAATAATATTTACTCCGATCACAACAGTCTCAGGTATATCGTATCATAGAATGACCTAATCAGGAAATAGTGGTGATGGATTGAGATCCTATAGGACTATAACTATGAGATAGTCAATTCTTCTGGGATAGGAAATATAGTAGAGGACACACTCATTATGAGGTCGGGATTATAGTGGTTGTGAGAAGGGATTGAACATCTATCTGCATTTCATATATCATTTCTATATAGTGATGGATCAACATACCATCAGTCTTTGACTATCACTCCCCCTTCCTTCAGTGAGTTCTGGAGGCACAGCTTGGGATATGGACAGTGAGACCCGACATGCCCATATATCCTCAGGACAGGCTCCAGAAGGATTTTTAAAATGTTGGAAGCATCCCATCCTTCTCAAAGGATGCACCCTGGTACCATTGACACTTCAAAAGTAGGTGTTTATGGAGTTCCACAAATCCCCATTGGAGGTACATTCGGTTATGGTGAAGATATACCAGTACCTCTAGTGTAAGTACGGGGGGGCCTGGGATGATGAAAGTAGTTGAAGAGTTCATATCAGAGTCCCTTACTTGTTAGCAAGTGAAGGTTGAGAATCATGTTTTATTAGGCTTAGCAAAACCCTGTGAGGTTCTTGATTTGTATGTTGGATGATATCTCCATAGAATTATTGACAAGGCTACCACAAACATCAAGGGGCCATTATTCCATCAGAGTGATTGTCGACTGGCCCACTAAGTCTACCCACATCTTACCCATTCGAGAGTAGGGATCAGAAGAGGGCGCGAGATGCCTCTACATACATGAGATTGTATGGATCCATGAGGATCCATCATCAATAACCTCTAATCGAGAAGCTGGTTTTAAATCCCCATTGTTGAAGGGATTACAGTTTTATTTAGGGACTCATCAATGCTTGAGAAATTCCTTTTATCATCATACAAAAGGACAGATAGAGTGGACCATACTTAAACATGAGGACAAATTTTGTTATTGCATCTTGGATTTTGTCCATAGTTGGTAGAGTTTGTATCAAAAAAAAACTATTACTCCACCGTCGACATGGTTCTGTTTGAGGCTTGGTACTGGTTCCAATTCAGATAACCTCTATGATGGACTAACACAGGTGAGTCAGCACTTATGGGTCCAAAGTTGGTAGAGGCTACCACTGAGAAGGTTCAGATCATACAGTAGTGGATGAAGACTACACAGAGATTGAATAAGTCTTAAGTTGAAAAAGAAAGAGTCCTCTTTTGTTAGAGTATGGGGACAATGTTTTCTTATGGGTATTACCTCACCGAGGATTAAAGAGATTTATCTAGGGAAGCAATATATCCATGAAGTTCATCGGCACTTTCCAGATTCTTAGCAGAGTGGGCGACGTAGTGTATTGTAAAGCTCTTCACCCATAGATTCACCAGCTGCATAATGTTTTCCATGTGTCAAAGCTAAAGAGGTACATGGATGATCAATTGCATGTTATCGACTTTGACGAGATGGACATTGACGATGGGGTGATGTTCGTAGTGTTTCTAGTAAATATAAAGTATGGACAATAGTGGGTCCTTCATGGGTAGTCGATTCCTGTAGTGAATGTTCGGTGGCAGCACATGAACCACCAAGAGAGAATATGGGAGATGGAGACATAGATACGTTCTGTATACCACCAAATGTTTCCCCCATTTCTATAGATTTTACAAACATAAATCCCTAAGGTGGGTGAATTTAAAGATGCGTAATGTCCATATAAATGTTTTTTAATTATTTGGGATTATTATGAGTCCATGAAAATTGAAGGAGATTGATTACAAGGCATAAAGATCCTAGAACAGAATTTTGAACTTTTTTACGGAACGTTTAATAAACTTGTGGGAGGCAATTTCTATCTTTCTAACTACTGCTTGGATTAAAAATCTGAGGGAACAGTTTAATTCATAGCATCGTCATTCACATAGGCGGAGAATATCTTTGACCATAAATGGTTGAATGAAAAATTTAATATTTTTACATTACAAAAATAATAATATAATAACTCAATGAGTTATTTTATTTCATTCTTTGTAAATAATGAGTGATGGTGGAGGGACCTCTGGGTTGCTAGACAATTTAATTACTGGTTATACTTGCTTGTGCAACTACATCGTCGGGAGGTTAATGGGATCATTAATTGAAATCATTAATGCACATAATTAATTGTGCGGTGAGTTAAAATCATATCATTATATATTTTAACAAAGCATGGGCATGGGTCTTGTGGACTCAAGAGAAGACCCTCTAATGAAGTGAAGGCGAAGAATTCCACCAATGTAGAATGGAGCTTTGACACCTTAAAAGATTTAATCCGGAGTTCGACAAATGTCAATGATCACACTACAAAGATGGACCCATCTACCTCATCCACACCTTCTCCCAACATGTTTGCAGTAGGGGTTTCATTCAAAGAGTATTATACTAATTTATGAATTTCATTTAACAAAATAGTGAAGTTGATGTTAAACGAGAAATAGTTTAGACACACATGATATCAAAATGATTCAATTTAATCAATGGAAAATAAGAAATATAATTAAATAATTTGTAATAATAAATAGGTTTATATTTTATAATGAATCACTTCACGATCAATGTATTTAAAATTATATGTTTATTATTTAGGAGGAGTAAAATAAACAAAATAAAGAAGGAATTAAGATAATCAGATTCTCAAAACCAACTCTATTTATTTGGGGTGTCCCTCATTCACATAAATTTCATTATTAATATTTAACTAATGTTAAATGTATAAAATTTCATTATTCATCCATTGTCTTTTCGTGGATATAATTGAATCCAATATGATTTAATAAAAACTAAAAATATTTTCCAAAACAACCCTTTACAAAAATGTTTTGAAATCATATTGAGTTATTCACACTTTTCAAAAAATGATGATTCTATTGGAAAATTTTTAATTTTCTATTTTCCATTTGGGAACACCATTTTTAGTCATGAAATGATGATTTATGAAATACCTACTATACACACTTCTTAATATGTCTTACTTCTTGAATTTTGTTGATATATGTTCCTTATAAAAGGCATGGTTTTGTAAATGTTGTGATGTGATGGGTGGTATAGAAAATATTTTGACATATAACGTGTTAGGTAATGTGAATCATATTAAAAGATGATGTCTATTATTTGTGACCATGATGATATCTTTTGTTACAATGATGTTTTATGATTATTCACAAATGTCATTCATGAACATGATGTTTTCTTGGATCATAACAATTTTTGGTTTCTAAAAAATAATTCATGATGATTCATTTTAACGTATTGCTACATGACATGTCTTTATCACATGTTACCCACATGTTTTATTGATTATCATATAATAATGAAATTTTTGATAATGATTATTCACATATTTGATATGTCAGATCTTGTTTGTTTTTTATTCATTTTCTAGTAATTTTCCCTACACTATTCATTGATTTATATCATCAGGTGATTTCATATAAATAAGAGGAATCATGGGCCACAAATATTGTAGGAAATAATTAATTAAATTAATTATTATGTATTATTATTTAAGAGTTGTGTTTGAGTCTATTTTTACCAAGAAAATATATCTTTCGAACCTATAGTTATAACGCTTCTATGTTTGTTTTCATAAAGATGATGTAATTGTCATATATGAAATTGTTGGATAATTTTATATCCCCAAAAAGAATACATCATTCTGAAAACCCAGAGTAAAAAACGGTTTAAATTACCATCAACAATAATTAATCTGATTCATATATCATGAAAATTAAATAAAATAATTAATAATCAATGAAACCATCTTCTCAGCATGTGACACTATAAAATTATACTATGTCAACAATGGTCATTATCTATCTAAATTCTATAGGATTTGTCTTAAATAAAATGTGAATTAAAGTATGAATATCCCATACGGGCTTCAATATAGGTGTGCATTCTTAGGACCACCTATCATGCACCAATGAAATCATAATTAATTCTTGATCTAAATAATTTAATGTTTTTACCCTTTTGTGAATTTTCACTATAGCCACCTCTGCTTTCATGTATCTTGATAAAGATGTAAAATCTATTAAAATATAATTATTTTATCTACTATTATATTGTATTTTCTCCTATAAATTTTATTATTCGATTTTTTACAAATAAATATATATCATCTTGGTTTATAAAACAAACTAAAACTTATTTTTATTACCACTATAGTAACCCAAACTATTCAAACATAAATATTACAACATAATTTCTATGTATTTAATACATACCATTATGATCCACACTATAAACATAAGGGTTTAGTGTTTTTATCCTTTGATTCATAATCAAATATTACATATAAGATAAATATTATTTACAATTTTGTTAATGACTACTATCACACTTTTATAGATATTATACATATAACCATACTTCATAGACTGGGGAAAGGAGTCATAAGAAAACGTGATCTCTGATACTCAACAAGGGTAATCATAATAGAATTGATTATATGATCATAAGTGAAAATTAGATAAACATAATGTTGCGAGAACAACATAAGAATTGAAAATAATCATATTTGAAAAAATATATAATCTTTAATCATTATTAATGAGAAAATTTTAGAGTGAAATTATTTTTTTGGAATTTATGTAAGAAAAAAAGACATGTTCTCTATGAAAGGGTAAAACTGAAAACTATAATTTTGGAAGATTAACCATATTTTAAATTCCCACATAGTCTTTTTCAACCTTATCTTTGGAGTAAATTCATTAAAATTAACTCTATCATGTGTGATGAGTTCCTCAACCCTATCATCATTACCCAATGCATAAGATGTATATAAAGGACCCTCTAATTATTAATATAAATACTAATCCATATATTATAAAATAAACTCTAATAAGTAGTTTTTAATATAAAACCCTATCACATAATCCAAATCCATCATTATATAGGAAACAATATCACAGAATCCTTTATCATTGCGTCAAATCGTTGCCCGTGAAAATGAATACTTATTTCATCAATATTACACAGATAAAATAATAAAATAAAAACTAAATAAATATATATGGAACCATTTTATAATATTCCCATTAATGAATAGAAACCCAAATGATTTTGTAATATATGAAACTACCTATAAAATTCAATGAAACATTTATTGAGAAGAATAACTTTTTCATATTGAATTCATCGTTATAAATTCTAAAAAATATGAGAACATTATGGAATATATTTTCATTGAATATATTCATCAATAATTTTTATGTAATATAACATTTATTGATAAATTAGTTTGTTATGAAATATTATTCATGTAATTAAAATAAAAATAGTCTTTTCCCATTTTCATAAAAATTCAAAAGTACCTTATTTGGAAAATTAAAGTAAGAATAAATAAATATATATTTATATAAATAAAAAATGTAGATAATTAATTAAATAAATCAATTTAGAATATAAAAATTAATTCATGAGTAATTTTTATGGATAATATGAACATGGAAGAAATGATTCACTATAGAAGAGGGAAAAAATTTTGTTTTCCAAAAAAATGGTAGTTTCAAAAATTTGAGTATTTTGAGTGACAAAATTTAAGGGAAAAAATTAAATACATATCAATACGCATGGTATATGAATATTATAATGATTTTTGAGATATAGATAATAAAATTTCATATTTTTAAATCAAACATAAACACTCTGGATGAAAAAAGAAATTTTATCATAAAAATATTATATCATGTCCATCGTGCATCTTAATCATTCAAACATCATAAATAATAAATATAAATTTATTATTATTAAATAACATATATTTAAATGCAACAATAATACATAAAATTATTTACATATAACAAATTTTTAACCATTAATAAAAAATAATTAATTAACGTCATCATTCCATGTGTTGACCACTTCTCTTTTCGGTTGTATGTTTGTTTCCCTCCTATATTGATTAATCTGTGACCATTGTTACATAATCTATAGATTTTTTATCATTATATAAATATTAAATATATTAAATATATATATATATATATATCTTTAACATAATTTTATAAAATGAATATGATATATGTCTTGCATCTCTATGTAGAGATGATAGTCTGTGTGTATACATGAGTGATGTTTCAATTTATTGATGGATAAGAAAATTGAATGATACATATTAAATAAAAATTATAAAATATTTATTATATATTAAATATTTTATATAAACCCCTAAATTCTATCCTTATTACCATCCATGTAATTATGATGTGATATATGAATCAGATCACCTCATAGTGGTGATAGTCTACACATAATCTCATCTGAAGTAATCGTTTTAAATGTAATGTGAATGTAGGATAGAAGATATGAAATTATAATTCCATAAAAAAATTCATTAATATCATATATTAATATTAAATCCATCATTAATAGTTATCTATAAAATATTGAGATGGAAAATGAGTTGTATTGCAGTTCGGAGGTGGTATTTCACAGGTATGAACGAGATATACATCCCTCTACCATTTGATTGAGAATACATGTCATATGATTTTTCCATCATCATAAAAAATGTGAGTAAATTTATGATTATTTATTAATAATTTTATTTATATGAAAATTATTTATAAGAATTATATGATGAGAAAAAAAATAAAAGAGACTAGCAATGATCTATACCTTATGTTTTAGAGAACTCCTTTGGAATAAAATGTAAGAATTATAGGATTTTTCATTGGAGAAAACAAACCATATGATTATGTAAGTTATTCATGTAAAATTTTAAAATACATAGGATGTAATATAAGGATCAAATTGTTGGAATAATCTTGGAAAAGATGCTACATTTTATAATCAAGGGGAGAGACCTGCATAAAGTTTTGTAAAAAATTTCATTAATATGAGGTCATGTTAAGGGGAATGCATCTTAAAATTGTCAATTATTCAATTTTAGGATGAGATAAGGATGAATTTTCCTAAATGAATACCAATTATATTTTTTTGTATTGTGTTACTACTCTTGTCATGTCTTTTAATCCCCTTATAATACATGTTTAAAATTTAACATGGAAACATAATTTTATTTTTTTTACTACTCAATATTAAAAGATAATTTCAATACAATTAAATAATATTAATAATTAAAATTCCAAATTTTGAATCCATTTTACCATAATCAATTTCTATAATTGGATGAATTTAATTTTATTTATCTGTATATACCACAATTAATACTCAATATAGGAAAAAATAATTTTTATGAATAAAACATAATATACATCCATTATTTACATGAAAAGATAATAAAATTATATATGATATATATTTTTTACTATATAATCCCCAAGTATCAATAAAACAATTGAATAATATTTGTTAATTAAATTTATTTAGATTAAATATTATGGGAAGATTAATATAATTTTTAGAAATATGTGTTTTGAAGTCCAAAAAATTTCCAACAACCAAATTAATTACAATTCTGAATTCTATAAAAATCTTGATATTATTTGTAGATAAACTAGTCTTTTGTTACCTTAATATAATATAAAAAAAATATTAGTAGTCATATTTGAAATGTAGTGGTTGATTTTATAAAAAATTGATAGTTTGAACTTTTAAAAGAAAGACAAATAAGTTTTCACGACCCTCCTTCAACAAGATGAGCGATGTGATGGAAAATTTTCATGAAATTACTTCATCGAGATGAAAAAGGGACAATGTACCCTATGTCCTACCTCCAGTGGGCCCTAGGGTGGAAACTAGCACCATGTGTATACAAATCTTTTCTAATTGGAGGATTTTTCCATTTTTATAATGACCAGTATTGGGATATAATATGTTTCATCCTCAATACAAATCGAAAATATATATATATAAGAATTAAAAATCCATTTACAAATCATGTTTGAAGAAAAAATTCTAGAAATACATATAATTGATCTAAATTAATTGAAAAATAGCAAATCTAAGAAGTGACACATCAACTAACGCCAAAACATAGATAATATGGTCCATCACGTTAAAAATAATTTCCATAAAAACCTGAAAATTAATTTTATACATTGTGTGAGCATACATGTATAAACCATTGCAAGAAGAACATATCTCTTAGGAAAAAGTGGAGAAACATACTAATTCCCATTTTAGAAACAACCAAATCACAAAAGAATATAACAAAGTATAATACCATTCCCAGTTCTCACCATTGTACAATCACCAAATAACACTATTCGAGTAATGTAATAGAATAAGAACATCGATGAAAGTTTACCAAGAACCACTTCCCTTTGGTTAACTACTCATTTTTAATGAAAAATGTTCAAATGCTTCCATGTTATTCCACAATTCCCACTATTAAAACGTATCGCCACTCACTTGGGCCGCATATCATATCCCACTAACAAACTACTAGTCCACAACCACATCACATATGTATGCAATCGCCCTGGCCACATAACAAAAGCATCATCCCATAGAAACAAGGGAAAGTACAACATATCATATCCCAAAGAAACATGTTCAGAACAACTCACACAAAAACACATGGGCCTCACAACTCTACCACAACCTTCTTTAACAGTCTAGGGCTATCAATGTCTTGATGTGGGAGAAGAGAGGATCCAATAACTATTCATCTATCATCCCACATGGATGTTGGTAAAAGAAACCCTCCCCTATAACAATGGGGTTGTTCGTCATGTATTTCTCATCATGGGTGTTGTGTGTATATAAACCACATGGAAATAGATGTATATATATATATATGAAACAAACACATAGACCAGTCAAAAGGGTTCCAAAACAAATAACCATCCCACAGAAAAACATCCATTGCTGCCACCTCTAAGGTGTAACAACACATCTAGCCACATACTTAATTCATAGACACATCTACTTCATTTAAACAATTATCACACTACATTAATATTTTCCTTTACTTAATTATTCAATACATACCCACGCAACTACTAATCATAACACGCCACAATTAACATCATAACCCACACACGGTTCACAAAGTATATGGAAAATTTGGGCAAAAGTCCCATACGGGGTAAAAACATACATATTCAAAATTATAGCTCCCAAACCATCCTCGGTATCCCCACGTCATTAAAATCACTACCTCCCACTATATCAATGAACCTCAACCATGTTGCAGTCTCACAGAACAGACATACAATGCAAAAAAGAATAACAATACTCAGATGCAAACCCACAATTCTACAAGTTCATCCAATCAACAATCAACCAATCTTTCAACCTATGATTACATTTAACCACAAGTACCCACCCATACATTGAACCCACTGCAAACATTACAAAAACTAGAACCCCACTGCACAAACATACCACATCGTTCCCATGGAACCAAACCCCTTGTCCACCCTTGCACCAACAACTATGGTTCTAACAGAAACACCATATAACCAAAAAAATCTACTAAAACCATAAAAATACAAACACAATGACCCACCACATCTATTTAACATCATGTATTTTTATTTGAAAAACATTTTTCATTAATTCAACATTCATAATTTAGGGGCTATCATAAAACAACACTGAACCTGGGAAATCCATTTAATTTTCCTGATATACAAAATTAATTATGTTTTCATGTTCAGAATCAATCAATAGAGTATTATCTATACATATTCATGAGTCTTATGTGAAATCAGAGACCTCCAACAAGCATGATATATAGATGTAATATGACCAGCGGAATACATAACATGGATAAATGATAAAAGATAGTATAATATAAGCATTATCATCATCTTCCCCACCCATTATATATTACTAAGGTAACCCGACCCATTATTTTAACAAATTTGTGCATCTTCACAATTTCTCGTAATTTATATTTTTATTTTTCCTTATTCTCAATGAGGTATGGATTTAACCACCATGCATGATGCATAATTAAAAGTTGGATGATTGAATTTCTACATCCACAAACTAATGATCGTCGACTCCACCTTGCGTGAAAAATAGGGGGGATGCAAGTACCATGAGACATCAATGGAAATTGAATCTGAATGCCACAACACATCACATGACACAAATTGTAAGAAAGTATTTGGGCGTTTGAAGATAAAAATTTAAATAAATTGGGAAAATTTTCTTAGATTAGAAGAGGCTGATGATTTATCAAAGGAAGGGAAATGTTTCCATGGGCCATTTATATCAGATCATTGAAAAGATTAAATTTTAAGACAATTTCAATGTATAATGAGAATTATAATATTAATGGTATAATTAATATCCTTTTAAACACCAAAAGAAATGCTTATACAAGGATTTAAACACAGTTTACAAAAAAATAATTTGTAAGTGGGATGAAACTGGAAAAATTATTAAAATACAGAAATTGATTATTATTGGATGAGTCACTGACAAGAATGACTTATAGTGACTCACTAATAGAGACTCACAAATATAACCCATCAACAACTGATTTGTTGATGAAAGTCACTGACCCCCGGCCTATCGATGCCCGACCTTCTGATTCCTAACATAACAATTCTGGAATTTTCAATGTCGATCATACTAACGCCCGATCAACCGATGCCCATCCTACTGATGCCCTACCTATCGATGTAGAGTCACGGATTCATCCCACTAGTAGAATACATGAATTTTGGAAGGCTATTAAAATGATCTACCATTTCCTCTCAGAACACCCCATACACTAGATTTTGATAAAATAATTGATTGGAGAGTTCCAGACCATTACACTAGATACATCTCAAACCATTCTCTACCCTGAGAATTCAAATCCAATCCCAAAAGAAAGAGGGATCTTTAAAACCCTACTATATGATACCTCTCAAATATAGAAGACCCTTTATTTATCAAAATCTATAGTGATACATTAAAATCTTACAACACCTCCACCCACATTTCCTAAGACAATCATCCCAAAGATACCCCACCCAATCACCAACAATACAGACACATGAATTAGGTAATTTATTCTTAATAGAAAAAATAGTATCCACTCTAGGTGGTACTGACTCGCATGCGCTTGTTTAATC
The DNA here is from genome assembly GCA_963277665.1 of Viscum album. Lineage (NCBI taxonomy): Eukaryota > Viridiplantae > Streptophyta > Magnoliopsida > Santalales > Viscaceae > Viscum > Viscum album. The sequence continues at coordinate 1,390,593,574 of OY728119.1, forward strand.
ACCTATCAATTAATGGTCTTTTATTGGGAATTTGTTCTACCATTTTTACATGTTATAACTTCATGTCACATTACTGAATAAGGAATGAATTCATCATATAGAAAACAATGTTAATTCACCACATCACAACGAAAAACACTAAATAAAAACATAATATTACCTTGGATAATAGGCACACACTTGTGTCTCCCTTTACAATGTACTCTACTCCAGGAAACCATGCTTCCAAAATAGACATACCAATGGAATTTTCCATCCATGAAGCACCTTCTCTAAACAATCCTAGATCTTCACTGGTCGATCCATGAACATTTTCACTTCTCTATTATCCAACCTTGGCCAATAAATGACATGTGAGTCATCGTGAAGATACCAATTATGTTGGGATATATGAAAGATATTGTAGATCCTTTCCAACTACGATGAGAACGCAAACTAGTATTCCACCTCACCAACTCTCATAAACACGATGATGTTTCTGATGTACCTTGGATAATGATTTCTCCCTCTACTGGACCACCTCTAACCATGTGGTATGGAAACCATCAGAAACACATGGTCCCCAAACTAAAAATCAGTGGTCCATCTCCTATAGCTGGCATACAACTTCTGTATGGACTTAGCTTCCTTCTCCCTCACACCAACAAGAGGAACATTATCATTTATACTCTCCACCACATCTGGAAAATTAACAACTATCTCCCCAATGTATTTTCATCAAAAAGGTAAAGGACTTGGTCTCCCATACAACAATTTGAATGGAACCAACCAATGGAAGAGTGATTGAAAATATTTTAAGAAAACTCTACCAAGGGAAAATGACACACCCAAGATCCACCAAATTCTTTGTCACATGCTCACAACAAGCCTGTAAAAGTATTGAGGGTCCGATCTATCTATCTATCATCCTGAGTTTGTAAATTGTTACTGAGATGTAATTGAGTTCCAAAATCATTGTGAAATCCATTTTTGACTAATAAGGTAAAACCTATATTCTAAAATGAGAAAATGGATATTGGAACTCAATTTAGGCACCCCACTTAATCCATATACTAATTCCCTAAGGCTTCCACTGCACCTTCCACTTCAAATCCTACGATGTGAGACAATTTTGTTAGTCATATCAACTCTAACTAGTTTTCATCACATTTTCCATATGTACTGGGAAATAATATGAGAAATTACATCAACATGTCATCCCAATTCCACTTGAGGACATCTAGGGGATGCAAAAAACCGCATGGAACATGGTGCATAACATTCCCATACTAGCAGACGAGGCACATTTCCATAAACTCTTCACCTACCCACTTCATGTAAGGTCACCAAAAATCTTCCCTCGGGCCATGACACATCTCATAGAATCCTTGGTGCACAATCATGGCTGAGTTATGAAACTCATAGAGAACTCCCACATGCATCGCCACTAGGTAAAATATATTATCATGAATCAACATCCAATTATAACCATCCTCTGGGCACCCCCCTCTAGTATCACACTTGTTAATGAGATCATGCATCACCTCCACCTATTAGTCTCCCGAATGAGACATTTCCACCTGTGGAACCAAGGATAACTCCCCCACAATCAGAAAAATATTGCCTCTATAACCATCCATTCCTACATCTATGTGAAGGCATCCAACAACTATATCTCCTTACAAGAATATAAAAGATTCCAGGACAACCTATTCAAGGAACTTCCTGCTCAAAGCAGCGAACACAACATTCACCCTTTATGAGATATATGAGATTAATAAGTCGTAATACTAGAGAAACACCATCCATCTACACTACCGCAAGATCTGGTCACAGTATGAAAAGATATAACTCTTTATATTGTGATATTTGAAGACAAAAATTAGTTATCTAATATGGAAATGTTGCCACAACATATGCGAAAACACAACAGTTTCATGCTTCAAGTCATGGGTTGCATAATAACGATTTTGGGGACATAACTGCCTAGACCCAAAAGAGATCACTTCGTAATATAGAATTAACATCCATTAAAATTTTTTATTTTATGAATCTTAAAACTAATTGAACATCACACCTTCCTCTGGAAAACTGAGCACTAGAGAAATGACCAAATTCCTTATTAGATAGATGAAATCTTCCTATCACTACCCACTCCACATAGTGTCCTAGTATTGTTTGGCCAGATATATCAATGGATCTTCTAATTGAGTAAAACAAGGTATAAATCTCTGTTAATATCCCACTAGAGATAGAAAATAGAAAACATCCACAACACTATTGATTACAACGGAGGAAAAAACTACCTCAAACATCAATGATTCCACTATTATGCGATGTTGTGAAATTATATGTCTATGGAAGTTGACCTCCCATGTCCAAAAAATTAACTTGGGTAGATTTTCGTAGAGATATAGGAGTCAAAAGACCTAAAAGATAGTCATGATAATTTTATAATTTCCCTCCTTTGAATATAAGTTTGTTTTAATTCCATCGTTGAATATGATGATGAATAAGTTGAGGAACTCAATAAATATAAAGTTCATATTTCCCATGAAAACAACTTGTGTATTCATGACACTAAATGGAATAACCACGAAATCAATGTTCTCATACCTGAAATAGAATGAATTCTCTTGGATGTTATCGTTTTCACACTCAAATGGGGATATCTAGACTACATATAAATATTAGAGAAACAAATTCTCCCCTCAGCTAGTCGAAAAGATGATATATCATCAGAGAGGGTAACGATTTTTGAATGTCAAATGATTCAACCTTCAGTAGTCATTGAATAGTCTTAGACCACCGTCTTTATACTATGCGAAAAAGTCAACAACACCCCACATAGACAGAGTGGGATGGATACAGACCTACTTTAACAGATCAACAATCTGAATTCTTACCTCATATAGATCATAAGGTGTCATCCGATAAGGATCTAAGGAAGTCGGAGAGACATCTGGATACATCTCCATCCCAAAATCTACATCATGTAGAGGGGGAGAGTCACAACATCCTTAGGAAAAACATGAATGAACTTCCCATCAACTTGGGGAACTCCCACTATCTTAATATCCAATGATTCATCTGAATTATTTGCCAATAAGGAATGAAGATGTGTCACAGGTTGATGTCCCACTATAAAACTCACATGACAACGAAAGCCAAACATTATCCATACACATAATAAAACATGAAAATTCTCCATAAGTAGTTTATAATAGAATTCATAGACTACAACAATTCGATTCCGAGGATGAAATCATATGATTAACTATATAGTAGGAAATGATCCACACAGGACTCATGTAGATCCATCATTAGTTTACATCCCCAGCTCAAATCAATCAAGATGGTCAAACCTCTGAATAGTGTGCTCAACACATGGGGAATATAATTTCACTTTATGTCCAATCCAAAATTACGGGCTAGACTGGGTGAAAAAAATAGGTTTGAATATCCTATATCAAACATGACCCAATAAAGAGTACTAAACAAGATGATCATAACTCGAATGATTTCTGGCCCCACTTGAACTTCTGCCTCTGGTGTGTGATACTAAATTCACCCATATCCTATAACACACTAATTTCGACTGGCTCCATTACCATGTCTTGGTCGAGGTCCCTGATGAACTAAATTTTTTCAGTCTCCAAATACTCTTTTTCCCCACTATGGAGAAGGATCCATATTTAGTTAGTGATAGAATTTTCTGGCCGACTACTACTACAGAGGTGGGCACTGAACCTGCCCAACTCTCCCATACTGAGTACAAACTGGGCAATGAATCTGAAGGTGTGCGTAGCCTCTAAAAGAAAAACTACTATCTCACAATCCTATGGGAATAGTAACATGGCCAGAAGGATGAAAATGAAACACCTATGGTCGACTCCCCACTGGCCGAAACATCATAGACCCTACTACATTAGTTCTTCCAATGGTATCATTTCCATTGAATGAATCCATTTAGATACCCTCTCTTGTTTGACCTCTTCACGAGTGCATTCTATGAATTAAATCAACCTCCTTTTGTACCTCTAGTTATATCGTCAATTTTAATGGAGTAACTACATACTAGTGATAAAGGAAAAGTTCATCGTATAAGCTTCTCATCATAGGCTCCTGATTTAGGAGGATATCTGTAGCCATGTGATGAAGATCATTGAACATGATCCCCAAATTTGGTGCTGAAATTCTACCATAACGGTGTAAGTGTAGATTTTATTTTATAGCATCCTTCATTGATGAAGAATAAAACTATTCCAAGAACTCCTTCCTGAAATTCACACATAGAACATTATCCACATTCACTCCCCCAGGTGTAATGTCTACCACTAACTCGGAGTTCCCCACATCTAACTAACCATAAATGAATCCCATTACTCCATCAGAGACTATATCAAGATGAAGGTGATGGTTACTCCTCAATCCAACTCTCTATCTATGTATCTTAAATAATAACATCATATTTTCACAGTGTAGGTTGTTAGAAATCATCAAGCGTCTTCTTCCACTGATCAACATCCCCACTTGGCCAGCCATGCTTTGGTCTGTATTGTTATCATGCTAATCTCCCACAACTCGTAGTACATGTGAACAATGATCAAAATCCATAGAAAAAATTTAAATTGGGAACTTCGATGCCCGAGTATTATGTAATTTAATTTGTATTCATTTTATCCAATTGTTTACATTAATTTTAAAAAAAATCAAAAAAATACAATAACAAAAAAGATCATGGAAAATGAACCTTTCCTAGGGTCTCATCCCCGCAAATAGTGTTGCCTCACTTTGAGTTTTGGTAAGCTATGATTGATTTCGTCAAATCTTGTTGAGGGGGGGATAAAATCTTTTGTCCTACTCAGCCTTCCCTATACTTTGTCACATAATAAGATAACCTCACAATATTTCCATAGCAACCCATTCTATCATTACTGTACCTAAATCAAAACACCATTATATCTCTCAGCCATCATCCCCTCATATCATTTCGTCATAAACCACCTTTGTCATGAAGTGGGAAGGGATTAAGAAGTGTTGTAACCTTCATTATTCGAGATGAAAAATATTTAATGACCTCGGATTCCTGCCTATAGTAGGCCTTAGGGTGGAAAACATCACTAAGGGTATATATATAATACAAAATGGGAGGCATTGCCTATTTATAGTGACTATTATTAATATATAAGATAAATCAACCTCAACAAACACTATGAAATATATACAAAAGAAGCCAAAATGCATTCTACCTGAATGTCTAAAGTAAATCATCTAGAATGTGAAAGAAGTGATCCAATGTAAATATCAAAATACCAAATATTAGCACTAATACAAAAACTATCATGATGCCTGAGCATGAAAGTTCTAACACATTCTGTGTAATTTACCTAGGAAATTGACAATATTTATATATATGTAGGGTGAGAAAACAAGTATACTCATTAGAAAATCTAATGTCACTCATGAAAAAGTGATGAATCATAGTTATTCCCCCATGTTAATCTAGAAAAATATAAATTCACCAAATATTGTATACTACCCATCCCAAATATTACTATGGAACACTCATCAAATAACCCATGTGATGTAAATTAATATAATAATAACATTGATTATAGGGTACCAAGAACCACTTCTTAGATATTAACTGATCATCCTTAATGGTTAACGTCCTGAGTCTACCAGGCTCTTCCACTAGACCAATTGTCAAAACCTACCCACAAACACTTGGGACACATTCCACATCACTCCCACAAAAACCTGGGAAAGAAAGACATAACATCCCACCTGAAAAATCCTACGCTAAAAAAAACCACAACCTCATTTTAAAGACACATGGGAAAGTACAACATATCTCATCCTAAAGAAACATGCAATGCCTAGCTCTCCCACAACCAACTAGGAATCACAACTGCACAACAACCTCCATGAAGAGTCTAGAGCTACCAATGCCTAGAAGAGGGAGCATAGAAAATAAAATAAACATTCATCCATCCCCCACCAGGATGTTGGGAAAAGTCACCATCCCCCATAAAAATGGGGGTGTTCGATAGATAGTTATCAACACAAGTGGGGTTTGTATATATATCACAATCAAAAAATTATACATAAAGGTATCAAACACTTAACTCAACATTTGGGATTTCCACATAAGTAGCCAATCCATAGAAATACATTCCATTATATCCTCCAATGCATAACAACATAGTTTTCCACAATCGAAATTTATAACCATAGCCAATTAATTTAGCCAATCTTCAGTCTTTATGAAACAATTTATTTATTTATTTATTTAATCCCTACTCTAAAAACTACCAAATACAATGCACAATACATAAAATAATAACATAAAAATATTTCAAAAATTCCCAGGAAAACATGGGCGAAAGTACCACATAATGTGTCACCATACTTATTCAAAAGTATACCTCCCAAATCATCCACCACATCCCTCCTACACGAAAAGCACCACATCCCACAATAATGAAAAAAATCAACCAGGTTGTTGTCCCATTGAAAAAATATAACATTCTAAACATCCATAACACTAGATAGATTCAGACCCACCATGGAACAAGTTCATCCATTCCATAATCAATTAATATCTCAACCATATATTCTTTTTCACCACCCATACCAACCCATACACAAAAACCATAGAAAACATCCCCAAAATTGGAGCCCCACTTTTCAAAAAAAACAACACCACACCCACAGTTCCAAAATACTTTTCTTCCCATGAACCCACATCTGTTATTCCAAACAATGAACCATACAACCTATGCAATGTACTAAAATTCAAAATAACCATAAACAGTGCTCAACCAAATCTATAAAAAACATTGTAATCAGGTTTGACCAACACAATTGTATAATTAAACATTCATAATTCAGGTGTATTTACAGAACATTTTTGATCAAAGAGAATACATTTATCTGATCAGATATACATGATTGATCGATTTTTAATGTTCACAATCATTCAATATAATCTTAACAATATGTATTCATTAATCGAGTGTGTAAATAGAGACCACCAATGACCATGATTTTTAGAGGGAATATGGCCAACATAATTATTAGAATGGGACACATTTAATAAATAAAACAACATAAGCATAATTATCATCACCAAACCCACTCCGTATATATTATTAAGTTTATCATCCCTATTATTGAAACATGTCCATTCGTCTTCACAATACACTCAAATTATTTTTCGCTTTGAATGTATTCTCAATGAGACATGAGTTTATCCAGCCTGCTTGATATACAAATAAAAAGGAGATGAAGGAATTCCTACCATGAAAGAAAGTAAATATGTAACTATTCTTTTTTAAAACAATTGTGGGTCACACAAGTGGTCAGAGACTCTATGGGAAACTGAAGATGAAGGCTACAACACTATACATGACATGATGGGGATGAAAAACTATATGCATACCAAGAGAAAAATGGAAACACATGGGGATTATGATCATACATTAGAAGAGCCAGATCACATATCAATGGAAGGAAAATGGTTTAAAGGGCCATTAATGACGGATCATGGTAAACATTACTCAGTATAACTATTTAAATTTCTCAAGATTGTTAGAATATCTAATATATAATCAATATCCTTTGAAATGTATTTAAAAATGATTAAATATTTTGTTAAAATAACTTTACATCAAATTAAATATATGATGGGAATATCATTATTTACTTTAAATAGATCGAAATGAATTTCCAATGGGTGAGTCACTAGCTCGAGTTGTCGTTAGAGAGTCATCAATGTGACCCATAAATTCCTGACTCACGGATGGATGACCTATCCACGCCCATCCAATCAACTCCCAACCTACAGATCCCCGACCTACCAATGCCCGACGTACCGATGCCTAACAAACCGATGCCCGACCAACCAATGTTGAGTCATCGATGGAAAAACAAGAATTTTGGAATTCTCTAGAAATGAACCCTCATTTCATCCCAAAATACCCCAAACACTATATTTAGAAAATACAATGGACCAGGGAGGCTCGATACCTTATATCATTAGAAAATTCTGTAATATTCACCGAAATTTAATATTTAAAAACTAATTTAAAATTTTGATATACATTTATTCAAATAATGTTTCCCAAAATTGAATAACATTATTATATTTTTTCTTCACCAAATATAATAAATATAATTTTTATGAAACATTAAAATTGAAATAATGAAAATTAAGAATTTTCATATTATGTTTTAATAAATTAAATTTATTTAAAAAATATATATATATATTATTTTATAATTTATCTATTTATATTCATATATTCTAATTTAACAACATTGTTTTAATGTTTTCGATTATCATGGTTCAAATAGACACATGGTTTCCAATAATGTAAGATGTCAACTAAATAATTTTTTTATTAAAAAGTAAATTCTTATTAAATATTTTGGTATAAGTGTCCCTTAATATATTAGAAGACTAATATAATTTATATTTTGATCATAAATTTTTATTTAAGATTTATAATTGGGACAAAGATGAAATAGTGGAATGGAATAATACTATTTAACTAAGAGTTTTTACATAACTCTCTATGATTACTCCATTAATGATTGAGTAAGGCCATCAAAGGTATAAATATTATGAAATAATATCACTGAATATATTTCATTGTCTATTTTAGAAATGAATAATATAGATTAACTGTTTGGTATGGAACATATTTCTTTTGAAGAAGATGGGTAGTGAAGACTTATTTAAAATAAAGTGGAGATGTACGATTTAGAATACAACATATGGTTAAAATTTTATTTCATAAAATTTTGCTCATAAATGTGAATAAATATAAATGATATTTTCAAAAATAGGAAATCAGGTATTATAATATTCACTTGATTTTAAGAAACCCATAAATTTATCATATATCACTATTATATAATTTGGTATTTTATTATAGTTTTATTATGTTTATTATTTATAAAAAAATTGATAAATTTCACCCATAAAATATCAATGGGTTAATGAACGAAATTAAGTCAATTTTAATTAATTCAATATTTTCATTTGATGACATTAATGTTTAGAAAAATCAAATCCTACATTGAAAAATAATTTTATGTAAAATATATAATATTTATTTTAATATGATAAATTACATTTATTTTTTTAGTATTACATTATTTCTATTTAATAGATAAAGAAATTATCTTATTATTTTAACTAAATATATGTAATATATAATATAACATTTAATAAAAATAATTTTCAAAATTTCATTATTATAATGTTTATTTATGAATGAAGACATAATATTTTATTAAATAAATCCATATATAATTTTATAACAACTAAATCTCTTATATCATTTTATTACACTGATTATACGAATATTTTATTGAAGTTCTATATTATAATAAATTATTTAATAGATCATAAAAATTAAATATATTACTAATTCCCCCTTTACCATAATTTTAATTCAAATTTACACATCATATAAATACATATTACTTCAATCATTATACATTCATTTCATTTTGCCTCAATATTCACCTTAAATGATTTGAACTTTTCCAATCAAAATATTATAATATTATTTACATTCCATAGTATTGTTCTGGGTGTGATATTTGTAAGAGTAAATGAAAAAATATATTTCAAAATATTACTAACTTCATTTATTTATTTTCATTATCTTGTTATACTATTTATAATTTTTATATTGGGGGTTTCTCCATTTGATATAAATATTATGATGATGAAATAAAATTATGACTATTTATTTATGGGTTTCCATCATTCTATTAAATATATTTAATTAAAATAAGAATAAAATTTTATAGAAACACAATTAATAATTGAATGTTATAATATGTCCCCCATAAATTAGATACCTATTATAATATCTCAGATTCATATGTTACTCATTTAGTTTATTCTAGGTGCAAACAATGTTTTTCCTTAAAAAACAATTGGATCATTGCATATATGATAGATTTATAAACCATTTAATAAGAATTAATTATCCCATTTTTCATAGTTAGAAAATTCCCCCGAAGAAATATACAAAATGAAAAAAATATTAATTCTTTTTTCAGCTATATTGCTCTAATACATTATAATAGAAACAATTGTTAATATATTATTGGTAATATGATTACCCATTACCATTTTTATTAAAAACTACTACCCAAATTATTTAATGGATGGTTTAATGTTATTCAGAATAATGAATGAATTAGGAGAGTTAATAAATCCTTAACCAAAAAGTATAATCATATATTATATTTCTAATTTAAATAACTATAATTAGATCATTTAAATCCCATAAAAATTATATAAAAATGTATAATCTTTATATTGTTTCCTTGTTCAATTTAGGGATATATTCTATTGATACTTTTGAATTTTAAAATATTAATTTCTAATACAATTTTGATTGAAGTATTATACAATGAAAAAATCTCCAAATAAATTTCTCTTGTGATATTTGTGTCCATTATCTCTACACATTAAACGATCTTTATATCCCATGATAAAAGTCCGATGGTGTTTCTTAGAAAAAAGTTTTCATAATTTTAAATTCAGTCATTCTATTTTTTTCCAATTATTTGGATTTATTAAATCTATAGTCTACTCATATTCTTCTAAAAATAATTTTCTTTTAAAATATTATTATTAGAAAATCAATATCAATATTAATTGAATGTTCCATAATCTCCTCATATTATATGATTTTACAAGAGAAGAATAAAAATTAATTTGATGGATATATATAATTAATTAAGGGATAAGAAATTACCTTATGATTTTTAGATAATATAAATTGTAAATCCCTATTTCATGTTAATTTAAACTTATAATCAATAAAAGTTTAATCACTATTTTTCTCAGTAAATAAAATATGGCTTTTCAATTTCCCTATTATTCATGGAAAAAACATTTTAACATGAGAAATGACTAAAAAAACTACAGTCCATCAGTTGTATAACATCTTTATTAGTATTTTAAATTTAGGAACACCATGGATCAACATCCCACTATATTTGGAATTCTTCCATAATAACCTTATCATTTCCATTACATTTGAAAGAGCATAAAATAAATAATACAGATTCAATTAATTTTGTATCACTAATATATTATCAGTTATATTTAATAAAACAGTTTAATATGACATGAATTGATGTAATTTATTAAAAAATTAATATATGAAAAAGATACATATAAATGGGAAATCAATTAATTTGATCCAGTAATAAATGTGTAAATATTGTAATTATATTCCAATTAAAAATTTTATATTCATTGGGTTTCTTAGTATCAATATATATATAATGATATGTTTTTTAGAACTATGGTCAATCCATACATTGTGTACTATATCAATAAAATGACACATAATAATTATTTCATTAATAATCCCAGAAATTATGTTTCACTATATATAATTATAATTCATTCATTATAAATTCAAATATATTAGGGTATACATTATATAGTAATTAAAATAATTTCATATTCCCTTCATATAATATTCTCCAGGTATGTTCTCAAAATTAAATTTCATATGATTGTACTGATCTTAGAAAAATTTTCATAGTATGATCATTGAATTCTTCGATATGTACAATGTGCTAATTTATTAAATTTCTAATGTCCAAGAACAAAGGATTAGTAGCATTAATATACTAGAAATAATCTATATTATTACATTTTGAATTAATGTTGTATATCATAAAAAAATATAAACTAATTAGTCAACTATTTTTTAACATAATAATATATGCAAAATTCTAAATGTTTTTTTGGAAAATGGGAAATTAAAATATCAAGTTGATATTAGAAAACAATCAATGAGTTTAGTATAACATAACTTAAGAAAAATTAGACGAAATTTATTTAATAAATAATTAAATTAATTTATATAATTAATGTCTTTATAATAAAATAGTATGAGACTACATAAAAAGCATATAAAATAATTTTACGTATAAAATAAAATATATAATAATAACATAACTTATAATGATGGATATCCAATCCATTCCACCAAATCCTTATTGAATGATATATTATATAAATGGGAGGTATACCTAGAAATCAATATCCTTGTAATATTATAAGAACTTATAATGAATCACTGAGATTTATAATTTTGATAAAAAAACATTTCAAAATAATTCTATAAAATTCATATTTTCTTTAGAATTTAAAATCAATAATATATTTTTTAATTCCTTCAATCCAATTACATCGACATTTATATGTACGTATATAATTTATCTATGACACCCACATATTTCATAATTAAAATTAATTTTTTTAATAAATAGATTTGTTATATTTTTATGTAGTTTCAAAAAACATATGAAATTATTTAGTTATTGTTTAACCATAATGAAATATTTCCAGTTGGATTTAATAAAAAATTATGCATCATAACCTTAAATAATATATACATCGTACACATTTCCTTATAGTTATTATATATTATGGTATATGATAACTTTTTCACTGATATAGATAAAACATGGTACATCCTCGACTAGTAATATAGTACCATATAATGATTATTTATCAGATATTCCATCGAGATGAAATTTTTGGTCTTTTCAATGATAATGAAAAATCTAAAATCTCAATACATAAACTCAAATGAAACCATTTATTTGATAACACCAATCTTATCAATATTATAATTTATATAATGTTAACTAAACCATGGAAACAATTATAAACAATGAATAACTTAACATTAGTTGGTGTGTTTGTTCAGTAAGATGTTATGTATCTCACCCCAAGTAGTATGATTTATTTGTTTTGTTTAAAAATTTTAATGATTAGTTTTATCCTTTTTAATAATTAATATATATATATATATATATAATTATATGTGATTTCATGGAAAAAGAATTGATAAAATGAAAAAAATATTTTTAGACAATATATTGTAATGCAGACAATTTGATAAATTAATTTATATTAAAATAAATATTAATTTCAATTAATATTTTTAATAAATTATACTTATTTATATAAAAATGATAATATAAATTTACTATGTCAAATATAATATTTTTAATCAATATAAAATTGTTATATGTATAATAATAATTATATTCATGTAAATAAGGATTATATTTAAGAGATTTAATATTAATATTTAGATAATTTTTTTGAAAATAAATATTAGTTTACATATATTAATATTAAATTTCCGGATGGTGAATTTAAATAATTTTTATAGACAGTATATTTATTTGTGTAAAAACATAATTGGGTTTAAATATAAAATTACAACCTCATAATATCCTAAATGTAATTTAATAAATTATATAAATAGAATAAAATGCTAACCATTTTTTCCCTTTTAAAATATTTTGATATTATTTATTTTTATTATCATTATATACTACTAATTTATCCTATCAAACTTGTAATATATTATATGGGTTTAAAATAAATTCATTATGAGCATGAAAAATTTACACATCAGCAATTGTATTATTTTAATATGTATGGAAAATTTTTAACAAAAAAATTAAAAAACAACAATTTTGTCTGAAAATATGGTTAAAAAGATTATATGGATTGTGTAATTGATTATTTCATCATAAAAGGTATTTAATAACATTTATAAATTAAATTAGACTTCCCCTTTTTTTATTTTAATTACCCACCCAACCTCTAACTCCTCTAAGATTAGGACCAATTGAGTATGGATTTACTGTACATATCTCTCTTTAAATTCCCCCCATGTTACTCAAATGTTCTTAATAATCACCTACCAATCCTTCATAATAAACCTCTCAATGAATAGGATTCATTACTCTTCAATATTATTTATTCAATTTCTATGTGTTATGATTTATATTTCTATAAAATAATAATAGAATATTTTTTACACATCGCAATACAAACCTTATAAGAAAAAAATTTATATACCTTCCTAAACTATATTAAATTCCTTTTATAAACTTTTATCTAAACATTTTATATTGAAGATCTAATGTTGTATTTTTTAATTCTAAACATTTTAATTGATTATAATGATCCCCATTTGATATCAAGGGAATTTAAATATATCTACCTATTTGTAATTTAATGCGTACTCCCATTTATGTTACTCACACTCCTCAATCAGGGGAATAAATTATTATGAAATAAATCCATAATTTCTATGATCTATGTGGAACAAAAATACACTTTAACTATATTAATGTGGTGGGTAATCATGAAATTATCTTTCTCTACATTTAATTGGGTAATGTTTTTATCCCATGAGATATTATTTATGATTCCATGGGGTTTATTCCAAGAACGTTGTGTCATTGTTTTTTGATTTTCAAACATGATGTAGCTATATAATTTCATGTTTTATTATTTTTAACATCCCTAGGTTTCCTTGATTTTTTTCATCATATATCATTCTTCAATACTTGGGTTTATGACTATCACCCTTTTGATATCACCATGATGTTAATCTTAACTATAATTTAATACATCTATCATGTAATTTTTTATTATTCATGTAATAAGATTTATAGATCACCATTTTCTTATGTACGTTCCCATTTTATCCATCCATGTATTAGAATATTGATCGAATATAAGGTTATGTTTTGGAGTTTATAAATATTTGTTCTTCAACCCATTTTTAATTTTATTAGTATAAGAATATAACTACCCAAATAAACTGGTAATCATTATATTTTCTGATTATATATGCTTATCATTATTTAATAAATCATTAAATAATGTGTATCAAACATTTCTATTTATTTTTGGTAACAAATAACGGTCTTTCGATATTTGTGGATTATGATTAGAAATAAATAGTTAAATCCTTTTGGATGAGGATAAATATTTGGAAAAATAGATATTTTATAAATGTATAATGTTTTTGATTTTCATGAAACATAATCCCTACTTGGATACTACAAGTGTACATGGATCTAGAATAGATTTACCATGTTTGTAGGACACTAAATATTGAATGTTGGGTAATAAATCGATCATCATATGGGGCCTGATAAAGAGTCCTTACATCACACATAGTTTAAAATTAATTGGTTATATTTTTTTGTATCAAAAATTTACATATGAACCATCATAAAGGGAACATAAATTTCCAAAAAAAATATGATATGAAATATACCGTAGATAACATAGATTAAAATAGTGAATTTCATAGCTTTGTGTTCATCGGTTATAAATGATTTAACCATTTTATATTCATAGTCTTCTATTTATATGAATTATATTTCTAATATTATCATCCATTATGTCTCCATAGTTTATTTAATTCATTTATGTTGGAGGAATAGAGTCAAAAAAATGTGATAGGTAATTATATTGAATTACTATATGTGATACTAAACTAGATGAGAGTATAATTTGTTATAAACAAGAATAAATAAAATTAGAGTTTCCAATTTTGTTAATAGAAACATGAACTATTGAAAAACCATTATCCTATTATAAGGATAACATTGAAATTAAGGATAGTATATGCAATGCTCTCCAATCTTCAGTTGATCATATAAAACAATAATCATAGAGAATCGTACCAACTACATTGAAATTATCTTTTTATTAATTGATTACAATATAAAATGGATTTTCATTCAATACATTTATCATATAAACATAATTTTTTTTAAATGATGTATGTTTAACAAAATTATAATGAAATGGGTGGAGAATGATGGAGTGGATAAGAGAAAGATATGGAATTTTCTTTCTATAATTATTGTCCTCACACTCTTTGATATAATGTAAAGGATTTACTTAGACACCTTAAAATGGATGATAAATCTATTAGGGTTTATAACATGAACATCATTTAACCAACACAATTAACCTCAATTTGTTTCATTTAACCAAATTGTTTTGTTATCATTTAATTTAGGCATAATGTCATGTATTCAAAATCATTTTAAATTCACATGTTAAATTGATAAAAGTAAAATTTAAAATTTTCATTCAATGTTAAAATAGTGATATGTGAATCTTAAGGGTCTCACATGACCTTATATTTAGCGAAAATAATGGAGATTAATTCTTGGGGAGTGATGGATAAATCATTTGTTGGGATAAATTCCAACAACCCACTTATTAAAATGAAAATAATAAGAATCCAGAAAAATCATGATGTTAAAAATGAAATGATTTACTTATGTGAAAAAAATGAAACTATCTATTGAATTTTGAAATGAAATACCCAAAAATATGATGCATGATTACAATTATCCAATAAACACACATTTTATTTTAAAATGTGTCAGATACTAGGAACATGGAATATATTTGTAATATTCAACTGATCTAGGGGTTGTTGATGATTAGTGATGAAATTACTTCAACAATATATAGACAGGGATATTCATTCCTACACAACTACTAAGGAGGATTCTAAAAATGACATTTTATGAGGTGTAATTATTTTTCATTAATAAATTTAAAATATTCTTTTTAATTTTTTTTATAATGAGTCATTTGTATCATTTATGTTTTGTAGAACTATTCAATTTCCACATCAAAATGTTGAAGTTGGAATGTCAATGAAAATGGAAAATGGGGAAATTATGTAATGTAATGTATTTAAATCCAACCATATTCATATTTTCTGGTTTAGAATCCCTATGTACCTTGGGAAACTCCAATTTGTATAATTAGAAGCAATCCTATTTATAAATTGAATTTCATTTTATTGAGCCGATATAAATTAGCAAGAGAAGTTAATAACGCTATTTTTCATGAACTAAAATATTATTATATATATTATCATAGAGTTTGAGAAATATCTTTTGTAATCATCAATTGAATAATATAAATTTTTCCTTTCTTATATGGTAGATCTATAAAAAATTGATTCCGACTAAAGAAAATATCATCATTGATGAAATGACCATTATAAGGTAATATAATGATGAGGTTTATAAATAATTTCATATTATTATCGTATGTATGGATGATTATTTCATAATAAAAATTTGATTCCAAATATTTTAAAATAAAAAATTCCATATATAACTTACATAATTTAATCGAATGATTTGAAGAAGAATGTACATGATCATTTTTATAATATTTTTATACACCAAAGTTCATAATCATGTGGTGTAGCCCACCACATTATCATGTAGTTAGATGGATCAATGCCCCTATGTATTGATTATTGTATGCTAAAAAAACATGACAACAAAAAACTAATATATTAGGTGTATTGTATAGTTCATTGATTAGTTATATGGAACCCATAACATCTCTATGGTGGATCATTAGATGGGTTGTTATCTGGTAAAGTTGATCATGGAACATATCTCGATGATTTTTCATCATTAAATTTATGAGATCTATGATTTTATATTGATTATATGTAGAATCTATGATTCGACACCTATCACCATATGAATAAAAATATATTCATTTTTTTAAACTAAAAAAATAGTTTTCTTTAAAAACGAAAGTATTTCCATTCTCCAAAAAATGAAAATACAAGGGGACCCTTTGAATCAATTATAATACTCCTTTAAAATGGAAATTTATATGTTACTTACTATAATATTAATTTTTATAGATATTTTTAAATAATGATGTAGTTTTATCACTATAAAATGAATATTAGAGCATCATTCAACGATGGAGGAAATTGAATGATGACTGATATTCAAATTTGTGAAGTGGATCTGTAGTTTCCATGGATTACCTAGTTTATTTCATTGATTTTTGAGAAAATTGACAAATGTGTCAATTAAAATAACTATGATAAAAGGGAAGGTAATGAATTTTTTCTATAATGATGAATGATAGGACAGTAATAAACAGATAAATAGGTGACAAATAATCACACATGTGTTCACATTATAACCCAGTGGGGAAGGAATTTTTATATACAGTGATGTGTTGAAAATTTTATTCGGTAGTTTAATTATGAATGTTGATAATGTTATCTTATATGACATAATTAATTTTATTATCCTTTAGAATATCAAGCATACACATGATTTACAATTGGATTCCATCATCCTTGCATTCCATATTTGGACACATTATCTCTATAGAGAGAAATATGAAATTTATTCAGATCATAAAATCAATAAATATATATAATTTCAAAAGGATCAGAATAAGAACCCATAATGATAATCAGATCCAATCAAGTATTATGATTTTCAAATCCATCTCTATTCTAAAAAAGAGAGAAATATTGATGATTTTCTTATTATAATGCATCTTTCCAGCAAATACATAGTGATTATTTAATGGAATACACTCTTATTAAGCATTGATAGGGTGGTAAGGGGAATGATAAAAGTACCTCCAACCTAACTTTAATAATAAAACAATAATCCATTATTGAAATAATTAATGAGGCCTACCCAAAATATGGATAGCTATATATAAATGTTGAAATATTGAAGAGTATAAATTTTCAAAATATGGAGTTATAATGTATAGAACCTGGATATATACCTATCAATACGAGAACTATAAACACCACTTTTAAATAATGTTTATCACTCATCATTCCATATTCATCTAGGAATGTCTGAGATATAAAGAGTGGTGTTATATATCATTATTTCATTCAAAAAGATGATGGAGATTTAAAAATTTTTATATTAATGGTTTATATAAAAACAACTCAATGATTATAGACATATTTCTAATGGTTTCTTTTTACCATTGAAAATACTATTATTAAAATTGGAAATAATTACCACGTATTTTGTTTTAGGACTCTCCAAGAGATATAAATGAAATAACACCATATGGGTGGTAATTTATCGCATTATAAAATAAACACATTTCACCTTTATCATGGATGACTCATATATTGACTAACTCACCATGATATATATAATGGAATTGGTAATAAAATATGGACTAACTCTATCCATTATATCTGTTAGAAATATAAGACATACTATGAGGTTTTAGTGAATAATTTTGAATGAATTGTGTAAAAAAATGAGGATAATGACATATTATCTTCCTTAGATAGATGTTTGATATTAGATTACTAATTAAACTCAATATGATATGTTGATGTCACGCTCAATTGATTTCAAAACATTTTAGTATCACAACCTCTCCTTAGTGGAGTTCCCATAGGACCTAATTTTCCATTTTAACATTCAAAAAAGAACGTTATGGGGATCTATAGGGATGGGTTATTAGATTTCAAAATGATCATATGATTATAGAGCTTGGATTATTATGGGATCTGTTCTTATCTAAGAGATTATAGGGACATGTTAAAACATTATTCAAAAGATGAAATTTTCACCAAGTTAATTGAAAATACAAGAAGAAAATAATTAAAAATAACTACGGTTTGAGGTATGAGTCAAGATATTCCGTTGTACATCACTATACATAAATATCTTGGGGTTTTGGAAGTACATAAATCTACGTAGAAGATACATAATTCCAATTTAAATCATTGATTTTATTTTTGATTAAACATATTGACTTGAACTATGACCAATATTATATCATTTACAAGATTTATTCCCTACATTCATCTTTAGTAAGTACATACCATATACAACCATTTACTAAATCTAACTTTGGTACCCATGGATAAAAAAATTCATACGAGAATTACTTAGTGATTATATTATATTACAAAGGAAATTATCTATGTACTGTGATAACTAACGGGGAAAATGTGTGGTTGAGGAATCAAATTATTATGGAAGAATTATGGGACCCCTAAGAGGTGAATCAATTGATGTACCATGATCATTTTTTGTTTAAAAAATTAAATTTATGATTTGTGTGAATTTAATGAAAATAACTATTAAAATATAAATTAAACTTTTGAATAAACAAAATTCATTACTATGTAATGTAGTTAAATATTACTTGTGATTTAATATTATTATTTTTGACAATTATATAATATATAAAATCATATTTTATGGACTATTATGCATACTAAATAATAATAAAAAATTTTTTTGTGGCAAAAATTAAAATTTCTATTGGTTATGTGTTATTTTACTATGTAATTAACAATGATGGATTATGAAACAACCATTACCAAAATGATTATACCCTAAGAAGCATTATTATTGAAGATTAAATGGGGGATTTAATCAATTATATTTTACATATTTTAATGAAAATATATACTGAACAAATAGAAATATTAATTAATCAACTTATATGACATGTTTAGGCTTATAAAAATCATTAACCAAAAAAATATTTTCTAAAAACACCCCAAAAATATACTACCATCTCAAACCATATCTTTTAGATGTGCACATGGGTAATAATGTGTTTGTTTATACATTATTGAAATTGAAAATTTAAATTTAAATTTCAGTAATAACAATAGTGGGAAAGTGAGAAACAAGAATGATAACATGCAATACCACATTTCAAACCACATATGAAATTAAAGACCCATTGATTTTTTTTATTGGTTTCAATCAATCCTCTTATTTAATGTCCATGTGATATATGTTACATTCATATATGTATCTTCTATGATGAGATCATAAATATGGTGGGCCATCATCAACCCGGTATAAATATATTACTCATGGATTTTCCCATCGTTTATTCCACATGATTTTATTTGATCTTATCTACCAATCTAATCATTTTTATGTTTATTAATATAAAATAAATTCAATATATCATACATTCTATCATTATACTCTTTGAAAATGTTGATATTTTAATATTTCACAAACATCTCTTCCTTATAAAATTGTGGAATATTTTGTTCAACATTCAAATTTCTTACATCATTCAAGGAACCATCAAAATAATTTTCTACAAACAAATATTTAGGATCATATAACCATCTATTATTACTATCCTGGAAATTATGACTCGATACCTCAAACAAATCACTAGGAAATATTACTGGCACCCTGAGAGTTCTAAATTCCAGAACATCGATTGGATCTGTCCTTTGTAATACCTCATCATTATTCTGTTATCCAACTTATCTGATGACCATGGTCATAAAAATGATAAATTATTCTATTTTTTATGTTTTTCCTTATAGTTTGCTAGAAAATATCTAGAAACTACATTTACTTGATTCTTTTTCTAGGATTCCGAACCAATATTCACCATCTCTAGATAATATATCTAATAATATAAAAATTTTATTATGATTTGTTCTTTTCAAATCTTCCCATAATCCTCCTTCGTATTTTTCCTCAACTGCTTCTTATTCCATACAAAAATAAAACATCCTAACATTCGTTAACAAAAACCTCATATTAATTTACAATTTATGAGGTAAACATATTATGAGACCGAAAAAATCTTATGGGTCCCTGCAATCCATAAGTCCCCTGGAGCTATGTATCTGAAACATTCAATTTATGGGGAAAGTTGTACTGAGGGTATATTTCCTACATATACCCCAAACATTGGTTTGGAACATTATCCAAAACTAGTAAAAACAATCAATGATTTTTACCCTTCACCAACTTTAATATATTCTGTAAATGAAAGGGGGATGACCAAAATGTTCTACCATACTACTCCTCAGTTCTACATTGTAAACATGAATTAATCCAAATAACTTCTAAAGTTGGAATAGAAATCTATAACCCTTTTTTATAGATTATAATGTCTAACCAATTAAAAATGAGAGTTTGTGGTAGATTTTTTTTGGAACAAATAAATCCATATGGTATGAGATAAGGTTAGATAAGCTTCTCTCAATTGTGATAATTGGATGAATCATTTCCCAAACTCTGATAAGATGAATATATGGAAACCAATGATGTATAACACACCTTATTATTTAAAAAATGATTCCCTTTGATCTCAACATAAATAAACTCCTATTATGCCATTGTGACATCCATGTATACATAAATCATATGATACATTGGGAGATAATGATCTTAATCATAATAATATTAAAAAATAAATTGAATATCCATTTTAAAAATTAACATATGGATTTATATATACATGGTCATGAAAGGAAGACCATAAAAGAAAATCAAGATTATGGAATATGGAGGATCCTTTTTCATTTTAAAATAAAAAATCATGTGAAAAATATTGAAAACGAAACATAAATCATCCTTTAGTGCCGCTATATAATCATATATAAGGTTTGTGTATAATTAAAATAAAATCAAAAACTGAAACATATCCAAAATATAAACGATTATGTGATCCAGAAAACCTGAATATATTGAGAAAAACTAGTTGAAGTCGGCCTCTAGTGGTTGATTTGTGTTGAAATGATCTTCCATGTTAAATATTAATTGGGAGGAATCATTCTTGATGACGAGGGAAGAGATCAATATGAAGAGACAATATCAGAGCATGAATACACCCTAGAGAAGTCTTCACATTTAGGTATAATGTGTAGATGAATATGATTAGTGTAAAATAAAAATGGATGAAGACTATAGACCAAAAGATTATGGGATAATACTTCCCAACATCCCTCCATTTGAGGGGGTTGAAGGGGAATTCATACCGCCATTAACCTATTCCATTATCTATAGAGATATAGGAGAATACATAGATTCATCAAAAAGAACCCAAGTAATATAAATTTTACTATTATCTATTGTAACACCCCGACCCTAGATTTCTAGAGACGATGCATTATTTTAATACACTGGCATGATTACAAGGAATCAAATCCTGAAAGGCCGATCAGTTTTGTATTCTTCGAAAATAGATTACATACATGAATGTTACATCACAATTTCCATCAAACAACAAAAAAATAATAATCAATTGAGAACGCCATTGTTCCCTTAGCTTAACCCTGCATCTCAAACATAAAACACTTCATGGGATCCGAGTAAAATAAAACATAAGAAAGGGTTGTGCTCAGATTCCCAGTAAAGGAAATAATTTTGTGGAAGATAACTTATACAATATTCATTGTCAATCATTGAAAAGATATGGCTTTAAAAATAATAAACATGAACACATTATAGAAGAAATATGAGCTGAGTAAATAAAACCATAATAAAACATAGTCATGGGTATTCTACTAGTAGAATAACCAAATAAACCATCAATATTGTTTTCATAATGAGGTAATGTATAATGCCGAACATTCTGAGACATTTTATCAAGGCCTCAGCCAAGACCATATTAAAATGGGAAAGTCCTTGACCAATTCCACATATAGTTGTCTAATGAGACCTAATGATTCATCGAGGAGCTATAGTAGGCTCCACCCATCACTTACTATGTCCAAAACATTCCTCATATGAATAGGTTGAAACATAACATAAACATTAATATTAAAAATAGCATACGAAATGTCAATAAATTAACCATAAATCATGAATTGTATAAAAATAACACATCCATAGTAAAATATTTCACAAAAATTTTAATATAATATGGATGATTTTTATCATAATAAATCATCATAAAAAAGATTAAAATCCATAAAAGGATGTTGACATAGATGAAAATGATTTTTAAAACTCTTTAAGAGAAATATCTGTTTTTCATGAAAAAATTTAAAAGTAACACAATTATAATGGAAGTAATTTATAAGATTTTTTTTGAATCAAAGTGTCCCGAACCACTTTTAAACATATGAAAATAATTATCATTTCAAAAAATTCATGTCTATATAAATAAATCCTCAAAATCATTTTGAAAACATTGACATTAATTAAAAGGATTTAGAATAAAAAATCATTACAACATTTAAAATGATGATGTAGTTCAATTGAACATCCAATTAAACCATAAATGAATGCTCTTGAAAATATTTTTATGAAATATGGGTATCTATGATAAGTATGTCCTAGAATATTATAACACAAGAACAATCTCTGATTATAATGAGATTGAGGAAATAACCCTTACCTTGCACTTTCCTTTGGTCGAGGGTACATTTAACCTCCTGTATAATGACCATAGTATGTTATTAAATTATATCAGAACCATATTCAAATTCATTTTATCACACATTATTCATTTATTACTTTATACAACCCATTCAATAATGATTTCCATGTTAAATTAACATTTTGGGTAATAATGGCTTTCTTTATCGTACATGTTTTAACTTTTTACTCTTGATTGTATAACTTATATCAAGATTTAAATAAGTAAAGATTATAAAACATGATTTATATATCATATATATTGAGAATATAAAAATATATAATAGACACAAATATGAAATGGGAAGCACCGTTTACTGAGACGATAGTCAGTACGTTCACATAAACATTGTTTCCATTTTCATATCATATTGAACGAAAGTAAGTGAATAAGATATATGTAAGTATATAAATACACAAAAATATATAGATATATATATCCCGTAGAATTATTATGTCATATATTACATAATAATTAGTAATATATATTTTTATAATTGTCGATGAATGGTGAACGTGGAAATGAATCTCATCACATCATGGAGACGGTAATTTGTACGTATGCACGAGGGACTATATCATTATTTTGATTAAAAATACTATGTAAATATATGTTATATCATTAATTCAGAATAATTAACATGTTATATTTATCATTTACATCAATTATACATCATTATTATACCAATCCAAATAATAATGTATTGAATAACAACTACACAATTACGTGGAGAAGGTAAGCCGTACGTACGCACGTTTGGTGACATGTCATTCATATGATGGATAAAATAATGAATATGGTTGTGAAATATTTAAAAAAACATCACAATACATATAAGATACTAGATTTATTGTTTTAGAATGGAAAAAACAAATAAATAGGATGTAGAAGAAGAAAAGAACTTCAAAGAGGTGATGAAATATTTACCTCTTCTTCGAGTTCTTCCTTTTGATTTGATAAAAAGGACTCCTTATGTTGGATTTATGATCAAACTAAGGCCTCTGGGATCAAGAGATGAATGTTTGTAGGATATTTGGGAAGGGGTTGTCTGACCCAAATTGCTTTGGAGGTGTGATTTTGAGAGAAGGGGAAGTGCCCTTTTATAAGAGGGGTGAGGGTAACATTAGGAAATGATTAAAGTATTAATTTATTATACAATCATATTCGGATTATAATAGTTCCAAATTATTATATTTAGAGACTTAGGTGGTTATGGGTAGAAATCCTTTCATCCAATATTTTTTTAACAAGTTTAGGTTACCATTTTAGCCTTATCTTTTAGATTTAACTCTTAGATAAATAGTTTAACTTTTACCGTGTCTTCTTGTATTCTTACACTATATGAATAATAAACATACTAAAATCTTTCAAGAGAACCTCACGTGGCACATTAATGACATATATAATATTATTTAATCTCTTTGGATGAACCATACATTTTTAGGAATATCATATCAACCAATAATATAGTATTTGTTTGAAATATTAATTTATGTCATTTTTTACACTATTTTGTATTTTGTTTTTATGTGATAGTCATAAAAACATTATTACCTCAAATACGATACATTGAATCATCTATAACATTTCATATTCACCTATAAAATTCATGTATTTCATAAAAACTATGAAAATATATTTATTTTAATATTTATAATACCATTTATTTGATTCTTTCATTGATCCGGTAATTACTGTATCATCATTGTGTCATTAAAAAATTTAATTATTTAATATCTGGAAATTATAAATAAAAAAATTATGTAGGAAATCATTTTAGCATTATAATTAATATTTATAGTCGAATTTATCTTATGTATAACCCTATATTAAAAATGGATTAGTTATTAGACATTAATTTTAACTATTTTAACTCTTCATTAAATTAAATAATAATAAATATCATAATCTAATACAAGTGGACCTAAAGGGTCATATAGTATTTATATGGTTGTTTTTGGTCGAATTAAACTTATCCAATAGAATTTGGACATGTGTTAGTGTAATTATAAAATCATTTTTACACTCAATTACCCAATTTACTATTAACTGTAGTAAATAAAATTAAAATGTTACTATTTTCCAAAAAATTATTTTTATCTTATTGAACCACATTTTACTCCTTGATATTAACCGTGTCTCTCCTAGTTTAAAAATTTAACTCACAGAAGTAGTAAAGTTATGTTTTTTGTGAATTTACAAATTCTCCAAGGAGGTGGGTAAAAGAGGGTGAAAAGTTCAATAAAATTATATATATATAATGTTATTATAAAATGACTCTAATAAATTACATTGAAAAAATATAGATATAATGTATCTATTTTTATGTAAAATAAATTGAAATAAAATATTTATTTATTTAAATAAAAAGATGGTTTTAAAAAACAACTCAGTCTTTTTCAATATTCATCAAAAATTGAATGTTTTCAGAAAAATACCAAAAATTTACCCTAATCTAATTTTCATTTTCCTAATTAAAAAATGAAGTCTATTTCACAGAATTCAGAACATAGAAGTTGAAATTTTTAAGTTAAAATTATTTTCCTTTGTCAAAACCAAAAGGCGTATTTTTAAGGAACAATATCTATCAAAATATTGACACTTGTTTATGTCCAATTTCAAAGTGAAATTACATACAATGTCCAGAATTTTAATAATTGGTAAAAGTATAATCTATTTATACTTCCAAACATTTTAAATTTATAATTTAACACTATAGATTATTTCAATTAAAATAGATTTTTTATTTAAAATTTAGTAAATTTCACTATTCACCAAAATATGAAAGTTATCTAAAAAATATCAAAAAAATATCAAAACTAAATTTTTATATCCCGATTCAAAAGAAGAAGATTATTTTTTCAAATTTAAAATATATAAGTGTCAAATATTGTATTTAAAAATGGATCTCCCTCAATAGGCGGTAAAATTGTATTTTTTGAAAAATACTTCCTTTTTCTAAAAAAATTGAATTTGTTCATACATTTTGTCTAAGAACTCATAATTTGGATTCTATAATTATAAGGATTATATAATGTTCAAAATTAAGTTAATACTATTCATAACTGCATTTGAATGGAAAGTTTTTTAAGTCGTGGTGCGCTTGAACTCAGTATTGCATGTAGTGAATGTTATTGAATTACTCTAAAGAAATAATGTAATATGAAATATTGGGGTGTTACAATCTCCCATCCTTCAATAAACTGTTTTCTCTCAATTTGAAATTGTTTTTCGAAAATAAAAGGTCTAAAATAGAAAATACCTTTGTGGGAAAACCCACATCGGAAATTGGGTTAATAAAATTTAGTTTTAATAAGAGGAAAAGGGGAAAGAAAAATTAACCACCAAATTATGATCTTGATCAGAATATCATTGGTGGAAATTTGAGTCATATAATAGGAGGAAAAATGTAAATTCTTATTGGGAGTGACTGAGGTAATCAGTCACAAAATATTTTAAAATTGAGGGCCTCAATTACATCTATCTATGATGATTTAAAATATAATCGGTTCCCCAAAACATAAGGTATCCAGATAATAAATTTTTAGTTTTAATATCCCTTACATAAAGTTTATGAATTAATTTATTCATATAATATGAGAAGAAAATATATTTTTATATATATGCATGACATGTAGAGTTCTATCCTTTTACTAATTTCTACCAAAAACTCTTCGTTCACTCTAAATGATAATTGAACTGTAAAAAAATATATTATTTATCCTATTCATATAGGGTTCCAAAAAAATAATGAATTTATAATTATTTTACTAGAACCTTTTAAAAAACTATATTATTCAATCCAGGACATCACGTGGGTCAGTGGTAGGTGATACACCCTTGTCTCCCTTCAGTTGCGGGTTCAAGTCTCGCGGCCTTGCCTGACGTGACCGGTTTCCACCCAACCTTTGGGTTGTCTTTTTTATAAAAATCCAAAAAATAACATTTCATACATAATCTATTCCATCATATAGAATTATCCAAAATACTTCTATCCAAACTCATAGTCCAAAATTTATAAGGAAGCTAAACATAATATAAGATCCATTTTTGAGGTAATAACATGTGAACACCTTCATCATGCATTCTTTTAAAATGCCACAACATCCTGTATTACCATAAAACTTTATTGATTATATTCATGCTCCCTTATTTCTTATAGAATACTAGATATACTCCTTCTATTCAAATTTTTTTTAAACTCCAATAATGATGGAATATACACACCATTAATCAGTTTCAATGAATTCAAGAATATGCAATATAATTTATCCAAATCAACTATCTCCTATTCCAAAATCACTACCTCATTATTAGGACCATATTAAGGATTACCTTTCCTTCAACCATGTATTTTCCAAAAAGTTTAGCTCACTATTAAATCACTTTTATAAGAACCATATAATCTCAAATCCTCAATAAAATAGTACTGCAGTACAATCCTTATTTATATCCACAATCCATATAACCAGTATATTGTTGATACATCACTAAAATAAAATAATTATCTATTAACAACATAAGAAAACTAGTTATTACTCTTCACATGAGGTTGTATCATTACTTTATTATTATCCAATACAATCATTTATGGTATACTCTAATGAATGAAACATTGATTCATGTAGTCTTCCCAATGCCTTGAAAATGAAGCATTGTACATTTGAAATTTTTTTCTTACCCTTGAAATCATGTACTTTGTGTCCTTTTTCTCTACACTTATAAAAAAATCCCATTCCCTTCATGAATTTACCATGGTGATTATATCCATGGATATCATATATGGGATAATCCGTCTTTTATCTCTTCCCTTTATCCATATTTCTCTATTCCATCATTTTCATGTCGTGCTTGCCTTCATAGCTATAGGACTCATAGAATTTTTTACTTATCTTATTAACACATGATACTATTTGTTCATATGTTGAGAATACATGGGAGACTATTTTCCTTCTAAGTTTTGGATTAATACTATTAAATATATGATCCTTCTTACTCTTTGGATCATACGTATTGATGGAGTTCACATTCCTTCTATTGGGAACCATTTCTATAAAATGGCATAAAATAGGTCATTTTATGAATCGAAATTCAATTTTCCAAACATGTCAAATACCTAACGTAAATTGAACAGTTTTTGGATATAATCCATAATCATAAAAAATGTTTTCTTTGAGGAAGTATATACTCATAATCTCTTAATAATGGTTTGTAATGAAAATGATATTTATCTTAGGCATATCCCCCAGGAGTGTCGTAACCAATAGTATAACAAGTCCCTTTGTCATGCAACAGTTTCAGTTTGAGTCTAGATCAATGTGGTGTTTTTGGGTTTTACCCATAGGTACATCTGTGCCAGAGAAGCCTCTACCTACTCATATCCGAAGAGGGATGCATTTGCATGGAAAACTCACAATATTCTACATTACCAAAATTCTAGGAAGTTCTTCTATACTAATCATCAATGTCTATCTTATGGTTATGTGATTTAATCATAGTTTATCTAAATCTAGTTTCCAATGTTATAGCTAAATTTCCTCCAAAACCATCTATAATTCCACGACCCTAGATTCCAAGTGTTGGTCCATTATTTTAATACATTGGTATGATTACAAGGAATAAAGTCCCAAAAGACTGATCTGTTTAGCAGTCTTGGAAAATATATTACATACATGAAAGCTACATTACACTTTCTAACATTCAACAAAAAAATATTAATACTTTTTTAATTCCATTGTTCCCTTAGCTTAACCCTGAATCTCAAACATAAAACATTTCATGGGATCCTGGAAAAATAAAACATAAGAAAGGGGTGAGATCAGATGCTCAGTAAGGGATATAATTTAACGGAAGATAACTTAAAAAATATAAATGGTAAATAACTAAAAAGGCATGCCTTTACAAATAATAAACATGAACACTTTATGGAATAAATATGAGATGAGTAAATAATGTCATAATAAAACATAGTCATGGGTATTCTACTATTCAAATAACAACATGAACTATAAATATTATTTTCATAATGGGGGATTGTATAATGCCGAACATTTTGAAACATTTTGTCAAGGCCTCAGACATGATTTTTAAAAATGATTAAGGCATCAGCCAAAACCATATATCAAATTGGAAAAGGCCATGAACAATTCCATGTCTAGTTGTCTCATTAGACCTACCGATGAATTGAGGAGCTATATCAGGCTCCACCCATCACTTACTATGTCCAATACATTCCTTATATGAAAACGCTGAAACATAACATAAAACATCGTATTAAAACTAGCATACGATATGTCAATACTTAACCACACACAATGCATGGTATAAAAATAACACATACATAGTCAAATAAATCCCATAACTTTTAATACAATAGGGAAGATTTGTATCATAATAAATCAACTTCCAAAAAGTTTAAAATCTATCAAAGGATGTGGATATAGATCAAATTGATTTGTAAAACTCTTTAAGAGAAATATCCATTTTTCATGAAAACATATAAAAGTCACACATTTATAAAAGAATTAATTTAAAAAAGATTTTTTTGAATCAAAGTTTCTTATTCAACATTGAAATTTTTTAAAAGGATTATCATTTCAAAACATTCATGTATGTATAAATAAATACTTAAAATCATTTTGTATACATGGACATTAATTCAAATGATTTAGAATAATAAATTATTACAACATTTAAAATGATGATATAGTTAAATATATCCTCCCATAAAACCTTAAAATATTTTATTTGAAAACATTTTTATGAAATATGGGTATCTATGATAAGTATGTCCCAAAATATACTTACACATGAACAATCTTAGATAATAATGAGATAGAGGAAATAACCCTTAACTTGCACTTTCCTTTGATCAAGGGTAAGTTTAACCTCTGTTATAATGACCATAGTATGTTATTAAATTATAACAGAACCATATTAAATTTATTATATCATAAATGATTCATTTATTACATTATACAACCCATTTATTAATGGTTTCCATCTTAAATTAACTTTTTGCGTAATAATCGCTTTCTTTATCGTACGATGTTTTAACTTGTTACACTTGATTGTATCACTTAGATAAAGATTTAAATACTTCCAGAATATAAGACATGAATTAAATATCTATATATTTAGAATATAAATATTTATAATATAAATATATATTAAATGGAAAAAACAGTTTATGGAGACGGTAGTCTGTATGTACGCATAAACATTGTTTCTGTTTTCATATCGTATTGAACAGAAGTAGGTGAATAAGATATATGTAATTACATAATTACATACATAAATACATACAAATACATGCATATATATATATATATATATATCACGTATCAGTTTTATTTCAAATATTACATTCTTATTACTAATATATATTTTTATGATCGTTCATGAATGGTGAATGTGGAAATGAATCTAATCGCGTCGTGGAGAGAGTAACCCATACGTACACACGAGCGACAATATGATTATTTTTATTTATAATAGTATGTAAATAGATGGAATATCATAAATAAATAATCATTAATATGTTATATTTATTATTTACATCCATTATACATCATTATTATATCAACCCAAATAATAATGAATTGAATAACAACTACACCATGACGTGGTGACAGTAATCTGTATGTATGCAAGTATGGTGAAATGTCATTCATAGGATGGGTAAAATAATGAATATGGTTGTAAAATATTTATAATATCATCATAGTATATAGAAGATATTGGAGATATTGTTTTATAATGGAAACAACAAAGAAAGACAAAGTGGAAAAAGAAAATAACTTGAAAGAGGTGGTGAAATATTTACCTCTTCTTCGGGTTCTTCCTTTTGATTTGATCAAAAGAGATCCATAGGTTGGCTTTCAGATCAAAATAATACATGTAGAATAAATTGAGGGATGTTTGGAGGATATTTGGGTAGGGTTTGGCCAAGAAAAATGGCCTTGGAGGTGTGATTTTGATAGTAGGGGAAGATCCCTTGTATAAGAGGGGTGAGGGTCACTTTAGGATAAGATTAAAGTATTAATTTATTATCCAATCATATTCTGTTTATAATGGTTCAAAATGAATTTATTTCGAGACATAGGTGGTTATGGGTCATTATTATCTCAACCAATAGGTTTAGACAAGTTTAGGTTACCATTTTAGCCATATCATATAGATTTAACTCTTAGTTAAATAGTTTAACTTTTACCTTGTCTTCTTATATTATTACTCTATATGGATAATAAACATACTCTAAGCTTCCAAGAGAACGCAAATTGGATTATTAATGACATATATAATATTATTTAAGCCCTTTGGCCGAACCTTAAATTTTTTAGAATATTATATCAACCAATAATATAGTATTTATTTGAAATGTTAATTTACGTCAATTTTATCACTATTTGGTATTTTTTTGTGAAAGTCATAAGACCTTTATTAAATCAAAAAAGATACATTTAATCAACCCCACAATGTAATATACACCTATAAATTTCGTTGATTTCAGAAAAACATTGATATTATATTTATTTTAATATTTATAATACCATTTAGTTGATTATTCCATTAATAAGGTAATTACTGCATCATCATTGCGTCATTAATAAATATAATTATATAATATATAAAAATAATAAATAAAATAACATTATTTTGGAAATATTTTTAGGTTTATAATTAATATTTATAGTATAATTTATCTTATGTATGACCCTATATTAAAAATTATTTAGTCAATAGACATCGATTTTAACTCCTTTTACTCTTCTTTAAATTAAATAATAATAAATGTCTTAATCTAATACATGTGGAACTAAAGGGTCATATTTTATTCCTATGGTTGTTTTTTGTAGAATTACACTTATCCAATAGAATTGGGACATGTTTTAGGGTAACAATAATATCATGTTTACCGTTAATTCTACTATTAGGTTGGTAAAAGACAATGAAAAGTTCAAGAAATTTTTATATAACTAATATTATTATAAAATGACTCTAATGAATTACATTTAAAGTATATATATGTTATGTATATATTTTTACCTTAAATAAATTTAAATAAAATAATTAATTATTTAAATAAAAATTTGGTTTTAAACAATAACTCTGCGTTTTTCACTATTCTTCAAAAAATTGAATGTTTTCAAAAATACATAAAAAATTCACCATAAGATAATTTTTGTATTCCGAATTCAAAAATGACGTCTATTTCAAAAAATTCAGAACATATAAGTTGCATCATTAATTTTAAATTAATTTCCATTTTCAAATCCAAAAGGCGTATTTTTATGGAACAATAACTATCAAAAGATTGACAATTTTCTATGTCCAATTTCCAAGTGAAATTACTTACAACAACCAGAATTGAATTAAATGGTAAAAATATAATCAATTTATAATTACAAGACATTAAAATGTATAATTTAACAATATAAATTAATTCTATTAAAAAATTTGTTTTTAATTAATATTTTGTATTTTGCAATATTCGCCAAACTATGAAAGTTATCAGAAAAATACCAAAAATTTATCAAAACTAGATTTTTTTCTGCTGATTCCATAGAAGAATTTTATTTTTTCATATTAAATATATAAAAGGGTCAAATATTGGATTTAAAATGGGTTCGCCCCGAAAAAGCGATAAAATTGAATTTTCTGAAAAATACTTCCTTTATTAATAAAAATGGAATTTGTTCTTACATTATATCTTAGAAACTCATTATATAGATTCTAAAATTATATGGATTCTAAAATTATATGGATTATATAAAGTTTAAAATTCAATTAATACTATTCATAACCGCTTTTAAATGGCTAGTTTGGTAAATCATGGTGTGCTTGAACTCGGTATTGCGTGTAGTGCAAGTTATTGAATTACATTGAAGAAATAACGTACTATGAATTCTTGGGGTGTTACATCTATGAAATAAAATAATGATTATTTTTATCCCTTTTCAATATTTATTCATAAAAACAATAATATAAATGTTTATTAATAATATATTTGGATATGATGATACCGAAATTAATATTTTCAGAATATACATTTTAATTTTTTTTGTGAAATTAATTAATTTTAATTGGATATTAATTTCATTTAATAATGTTATTATTTAATATTTATTTATATATATAAATAATAATATAATTTAGTGAAGTACAATGAAATATTTATATGGGGTTGATCATTTTTATTTACATAAAAACAGAAATTTTGTAACGCCCCGACCCCAGCTACCCAGAGTCGGTGCATTACTTCGTAACATTGGCATGATCACAAAAGATCAAGTCTCGAAAGACCGATTAGTTTAGTAGCCTTGGAAACACTAGATACATTCATAAGTCTTTCATTACATCAATATTAAACAAACTACAATAACATGGTCTTCATAGCCCACACTCATATCTTCACTGACTATTCTTGCAAGTCAGTCATAATACACTTCTTCACATCCTGGAAAATTTTTAAACATTGAAAGGGGTGAGCTCAGATGCTCAGTAAGGATAACAATATTGCGGAAGCTTTCATAAATAAACATTAACATTTAAGGCAATGTATAACTAAAACAAAAGCCTTATTGAACATGAACTTTGGCATAATATGGCAAAAGTAAACTGAAATAATGCCATTTACTTACTCACATGGATATTCTACTAGTCGAATAATCACATGAAATATCAATAACCACTTCCATAATGAGGGAATGTATAATGCCGGACATTCTGAAACATTTTGTCAAGGCCTCGGCCAAGACATCTAAAATGATTAAGGCCTCGGCCAAAACCATAAATCAAATTGGGAAAGGGCCTCGGCCAATTCCACGTCTAGTTGTCTCATGAGACCTACCGATGCATCGAGGAGTTATAGCGGGCTCCACCCGTCACATATTAAGTCCAATACATTCCTCATATGAATAGGTTAAAACATAACATAAATATTCGTATTAAAACTAGCATACGAAATGTCAATAATTTCTCCATAAACTATGGATGGTATAAAATAACACATCCTCAGTCAAATATTTCACGAAATGCTCAATGGAAGTTTTGTATCATAAATCGATTTCAATTAAACTTAAAACCCATCAAAGGATGTTGACATGGATGGAATCAAAGCTATTTGAGAGAAATAACTCTCCTTTTTTTTAAATCATTTAAAAGTCCCATAATTATAAAATAATACATTTACTTTGAAAAGTTTCTTACCTTAAATTTGTCAAAAAGGTCAAAAAGTACATTGTTTGGAAAACGACGGTGAGATCCTTTTCAAAAACGTATAAGGGTATAAAAGACTTTAACCCATTTTCCATTTAATAGTAAAAATGTTTTGAAAGACATTTTTAAGAAACATGGATTTGGATGATAACGAGGTCCCAGTAGATAATTATGTATAAACAACCTTGGATAATGAAGAGGTTGTGAAGTAAACCCTTACCTTGTACTTTTCCTTGGTTGGGGTAGGTTAACCTCCTGTATAATGGTGAAATAATTGTTATTAAATTATACAAGAATCATATACATTCATATGATATCATATATGATCTTTTAACATTGCTTTGTTAACAATATCTTAGATTTATCGTTGTTTTGGGTGTTAACTTACTCGTTTTCTTTTATATGTTTTGTCATGTAAGTCTTGTTTTTCATGGATAGGTTGTATATTATTCATATCCAGAATGATATCATGTCCTTAAACATTATTTTTAAATCATAAAATGATAATTATACTTGAATGGATACGACGGAGAATGAATCTCATCGCGTTCGTGGAGACGGTAGTCCGTACGTACGCACGAGCGACAATATCATTATTTTGATATTAAAATAATATATAATTGGATAGTGTATCATATATAAAGAATCATTATCATGTTATATTTATTATTTACATGAATTACATATCATTATTATACCCATCTAAATAATAATATAATGAATAACAATTACACCACGACGTGGAGACGGTAAGCCGTACGTACGCACGTATGGTGACATGTCATTTAAATGATGGGTAGAATATTGAATATGGTTGTTCCATATTTATAATAACATCACAGTATATAGAAGATACTGGAGTTATAATTTTAGAATTGAAATAATAAACAAAGAGGGAGTGGAAGAAGAAAGAAACTTGAAAGAGGGTGATGAAAATGTTACCTCTTCTTCGGGTTCTTCCTTTTGATTTGATCAAAAGGACTCCTTAGGATGGCTTTCTGACTAAAGTAAAGCTTCTAGGACGAAGGGAGAGAAGTTGGGAGAGTATTTGGGCAGGGGTTGGCCGAACCAAAAGGCTTGGAAGTGTGAATAAGGTGGTAGAGGTGGGGGCCTTTTATAAGAGGAGAGGAGGGGCACTTTTGGAAAGATTGAAATGTTACATTATTTCACAATGCTTTTCGGATTCTAAAGGTCCCACACTTATATAATTCGAGGCTAAGGTGATAAGGTTTCGAAATCTCTTCATCCAATAGGCTTTGGACAAGTTTAAGCCTTGGATTTTGCATTATCTTCTCATTTTATTTAAATCGTTAAATAATGAGGTCATCGCCACATCATAATGATGTCATAAATAATTTAATTTATTTAATGTCTAAAAATTATAAAACAAATACTATGATGTAGGAAATCTTTTTAGCTTTCTAATGAATATTTATAGTCAAAATTTGGACTTGTGTAACCCTACTTAAAAATTGTTTTAGTAAAACACTTTATGTTAGTGTCATTTTCACTTTAACATTAAATAAAAAGTAATTTATGTTATTTCCCAACAAAAGTGGATCCATGGGGTCCCCAAGTTAGGCCATGGCTTGTCTTGGTCGGCCATGACACACCCAATGAGGTTGGGACATGTGTCTAGGTCATTTCATATTATTAAAGTATTATTTATACCTTAAACTACACTAATTACCACTAATCGCGATTAAGACTTAATAAGTTACTATTCACCAAAAAATTATTTTTATCCCATTGAACCACATTTTACATACTAATGACAACCATGTATGTCGGATTTTCAAAATTCAATACACATTAGTGGTAAACTTTCATTTAAACGAAAAATCAGTTATTTAACTACCACTTAGTGGTTTCACTATTCATCAAAAATTGAAGTTTTTCAGAACAATGCCAAAATTTCACCCTAAGATATAATTGATATTCCGAATTCAAAAATGATGTCTATTTTACAAAATTCCAAACATATAAGTTGCATTAATTAATTTTATAATTAATTCCCGCTGTCAGAACAAATAGCGTGTTTTTAAGAAACAATTTATATCAAAAGATTGGCAATTGTTTATGTTCGATTTCAATGTTAAATTAATTCCAATGACCACCATTGGATAAAATGGTAAAAATATATTCTAATTATACTTTAAAACCACTAAATAGTATAATTTATCACAATTAATTATTTTGATTAAAAAAGTTGTTTTAAGTATTTTTCACTATTCATAAAAAAATTGGAAGTTCTCAGAAAGTTACAAAAAATTCAACTTAGGATAATTTCGATATTACGAATTCAAAAATGAAGTCCATTTTGAAATATAAAATTTCTATAATTTTAAAAGGTGGTTATTACTATTCATAACGGCTAC
Organism: Viscum album; assembly: GCA_963277665.1. Taxonomy (NCBI): domain Eukaryota; kingdom Viridiplantae; phylum Streptophyta; class Magnoliopsida; order Santalales; family Viscaceae; genus Viscum; species Viscum album. Next base: position 1,390,631,008 of record OY728119.1, read on the forward strand.
TTTGATTAGTTGCGTTGTGTTAGAACTCGAACTTGCGTACAATGCAAGCTATTGCATTATTCGAAGGGAAACATACAGTGGAAACTTGGGGTGTTACATTCTCCCCTCCTTCAAATAATTGCGTCCTCGCAATTTCTAGGGTATTACTGCATAAAAAGACTCGGGTGGTTTTTCATCATAAATTCCTCAGGTTCCCACGTTGCCTCTTCCATTTTATGATTTCTCCACAAAACCTTCACCAGCCGAGTCGTCCGGTTTCTCAGCACCTGCTCCCTCACATCAAGAATCCTGACGGGCTCTTCACAATAGGAAAGATCGGGTTCCAGTTCTAATTCCTCATAGGTGAGTACATGCGTTGGGTCAGGCATGTATTTCCTCAACAGAGATACGTGGAACACATCGTGAACTTTGGAGAGACTTGGCGGCATTGCCAAACGGTAAGCTACAGCCCCAACTCGTTCCAGAATTTCGAAAGGTCCGATGTACCTGGGACTCAATTTACCTTTCTTACCAAAACGTATGACTCCCTTCCATGGAGATACCCTCAGGAAAACATGATCACCAACTTGAAATTCCAAATCCTTCCTTCGATTATCGGCATAGCTCTTCTGCCTACTTTGAGCTGCTTTGATGTGATTTTGAATCACTTTCACCTTTTCCACTGTTTCCTCCACTAGTTCTGGGCCTACAAGTTTTCTTTCACCAACGTCATCCCAACAGGTTGGTGTACGACATCTCTTTCCGTATAACGCTTCATATGGTGCCATCTGAATACTCGAATGGAAGCTATTGTTATAGGAAAATTCTACCAGTGGTAAATATTGATCCCACATACCCTGAAAGTCAAGAGAGCACGATCTCAACATGTCTTCTAAGGTTTGAATAGTCCGTTCTGATTGTCCATCTGTTTGAGGGTGATAGGCAGTGCTCAAACGAAGTTCAGTATCCAAGGCCTTTTGAAGACTTTTCCAGAATCTTGAAGTAAAACGAGGATCACGATCAGAAACAATCGATAGGGGTACTCCATGAAGTCTTACAACTTCATTAATATATAGTCTTGCTAGACGTTCAAGTGGTAGATCCTCCCGTATAGCCAGAAAATGTGCTGACTTAGTAAGTCGATCAACAATGACCCATATTGCATCATTCCTTCTAGGAGTCTTTGGTAGTCCCATGACAAAGTCCATCGTAATATTATCCCATTTCCACTCAGGTATGGGAAGAGGTTGCAATACTCCACCAGGATGTTGCCTTCCAGCTTTCACTTGTTGACAAACCATACACCTTGACACAAAATCAGCAATCTCCCTATAATCAACGCACAACCTCATAGATCCATCTTTCTTCTTAACAAAAAGAACAGGGGCTCCCCAAGGAGAAACACTAGGGCGAATAAATCCTTTATTACTCAATTCCTCTAGTTGTTTCTTTAGTTCAACTAATTCCATAGTGGCCATTATATAAGGGGTCTTCGATATGGGCCTTGATCCAGGAATCAAATCAATGGAAAACTCAACTTCTCGTTCTGGAGGATGTCCAGGTAAATCTTCCGGAAACACATCAACATATTCTCTCACAATAGGTAAATCCTCTATTTGAATATTACTTTCCTCATCCTCAGTAACTTCCTTCTCTTCCTCCCCAATAATTGAATTTAGTTGAGCTACTGGGGGTGGATCTAGATAAGAATTATGTGGCGACGATTCTGCTCTAAAGATAAGGTGTTCCTTATCATTATCATCAAGAATTGTAACCTCTTTCCTCTTACAATAAATTTTTGCATCATGGTCCGAAAGCCAATCCATACCAAGGATTATATCAAATTCAATCATGGGTATGACGATGAGATCAGCAGGTAAAGAACATTTAGGTGCTCTAATGGGAACTAATCGACAAAACTTTGTTGCAACAATACTTCCCTTAGGGGTTTTGACCGACAACTCCCTTGTTAAATCAAATTGGAAATATCTAATTTTCTTAGAAAACTGGGAAGATATGAAACAATGCGATGATCCAGAATCAAATAATGCATTTGCTAAACTTGAGGAAACCATTAAATTACCTGCCACCATGTCTTTCGGAGCTTCCACCTCAGCAGTAGTGATAGCATAAGCCTGGCCTTGATCCCTTGGCCTCTTCTGAGGTAAGTTCCCCTGACGCTTAGGACATTCATTTGCATAATGTCCCTTCTCTCTACAATTATAACATTCCACGTTGACAGCCGCTTTCTTTCCCTTGCATTCATGAGCTTGGTGGCCTTTTTCACCACACTTGTAACATACTCCTTTTCCTTTTAGACAGGCACCAGGGTGCTTCCTACCACAATTATCACAGGGTGGAAATTCATTTCTACCCTTCTTCCCTGTTTCCTTATTTCCTTTCCCAGAGTTTTCAGCGGATCTCTTCTTATCTTGCTTTGATTTAAAGTCATAAGACTTAGAGAATTCCTTTTCCGTCTTGATGGCGCATGAGACAATACCTTCGTATGAAGAGAAGGTTTGTGATACTAAAGCTCGACGGAGAAATGGTTTCAACCCATCAAAGAAACGATCAGTCTTACTTCTTGGGTTACGTATGTAATCTGCAGCATACCTTGCTAACCTTGTAAAGTTAGCCTCATACTTTGCGACATTCTCATCCTCCTTCTGCCTCAGACTCAGAAATTGCCTCTCCATATCTGCTCGATGGTCTCGAGGAAAGTATTTTTCTAAAAATAGCTCTTTGAACTCCTGCCATTCCATGTTTGTTAATTCATCATCCTCCTTTGTGTTTTGAATTAGTGACCACCATTGATCGGCATCTCCAGTGAGGCGGTAAACTGCCATGATAACATTCTCCCTTTCACTACTCCCCAAGGCATGGAATATTTTCTCTAAGGAATTTATCCATTGCTCAGCTACTATAGGATTTGTACTCCCATTGAAGGTTGGCGGTTGTTGCCTCATGAAACGGTCTAGCATTGATCCTCCACGTTGCGGATCAGGGTGCTCCATACGAGTAAGGTTGTTATTCATAACCTGCGTGAGTTGTCCCAGTACGGTGAGAAGCTGATCAGCACCAGTTGTATCACTAGCTCCACCATAATTATCCTGAGCAGGAGGGCAATCCCTACACGGAGTGCGTGCATTGATACGGTTTCCATTCCTTCCACTAGGCGCCATTTCTAAATAATGGCATAAACTAGATTAGTTTATGAATCAAAATACATAATCACAAACTTATAAAACACTTAACTTAAATTGAACTATTTATGGATATAATCCATAATAATAAAAGAAATGTTTTCTTTGAGGAAGTATATACTCATAAACCCTTCATAATGATTTGTAAAGAAAATGAGAGTTATCCTAAGCATATCCCCCGGGAGTGTCGTAACCAAGAGTGCAGCAAGGCCCGTTGTCGTGCACCAGTTCCCGTTCGAGTCTAGCTCAAAGCAGTGTTTTCGGGTTTTACCCCTAGGTACATCTGTGCCAGAGCCGCCTCTACCTGCTCGTATCCAGACAGGGATGTATTGCTCGGAAAACTCACAAAATCTCTACAATACCAAAATTCTAGGAAGTTCTTCTATACTAATCCTCAAAGTCTATCTTCGGGCTATGTGCTCTAATCAGAGTTTATCTAAATCTAGATTCCAAGGTTAGTACTAAACTGCCTCTGATACCAACTGTAACGCCCCGACCCCAGCTACCCAGAGTCGGTGCATTACTTCGTAACATTGGCATGATCACAAAAGATCAAGTCTCGAAAGACCGATTAGTTTAGTAGCCTTGGAAACACTAGATACATTCATAAGTCTTTCATTACATCAAAATTAAACAAACTACAATAACATGGTCTTCATAGCCCACACTCATATCTTCACTGACTATTCTTGCAAGTCAGTCATAATACACTTCTTCACATCCTGGAAAATTTTTAAACATTGAAAGGGGTGAGCTCAGATGCTCAGTAAGGATAACAATATTGCGGAAGCTTTCATAAATAAACATTAACATTTAAGGCAATGTATAAATAAAACAAAAGCCTTATTGAACATGAACTTTGGCATAATATGGCAAAAGTAAACTGAAATAATGCCATTTACTTACTCACATGGATATTCTACTAGTCGAATAATCACATGAAATATCAATAACCACTTCCATAATGAGGGAATGTATAATGCCGGACATTCTGAAACATTTTGTCAAGGCCTCGGCCAAGACATCTAAAATGATTAAGGCCTCGGCCAAAACCATAAATCAAATTGGGAAAGGGCCTCGGCCAATTCCACGTCTAGTTGTCTCATGAGACCTACCGATGCATCGAGGAGCTATAGCGGGCTCCACCCGTCACATATTAAGTCCAATACATTCCTCATATGAATAGGTTAAAACATAACATAAATATTCGTATTAAAACTAGCATACGAAATGTCAATAATTTCTCCATAAACTATGGATGGTATAAAATAACACATCCTCAGTCAAATATTTCACGAAATGCTCAATGGAAGTTTTGTATCATAAATCGATTTCAATTAAACTTAAAACCCATCAAAGGATGTTGACATGGATGGAATCAAAGCTATTTGAGAGAAATAACTCTCCTTTTTTTTTAAATCATTTAAAAGTCCCATAATTATAAAATAATACATTTACTTTGAAAAGTTTCTTAGCTTAAATTTTTCAAAAAGGTCAAAAAGTACATTGTTTGGAAAACGACGGTGAGATCCTTTTCAAAAACGTATAAGGGTATAAAAGACTTTAACCCATTTTCCATTTAATAGTAAAAATGTTTTGAAAGACATTTTTAAGAAACATGGATTTGGATGATAACGAGGTCCCAGTAGATAATTATGTATAAACAACCTTGGATAATGAAGAGGTTGTGAAGTAAACCCTTACCTTGTACTTTTCCTTGGTTGGGGTAGGTTAACCTCCTGTATAATGGTGAAATAATTGTTATTAAATTATACAAGAATCATATACATTCATATGATATCATATATGATCTTTTAACATTGCTTTGTTAACAATATCTTAGATTTATCGTTGTTTTGGGTGTTAACTTACTCGTTTTCTTTTATATGTTTTGTCATGTAAGTCTTGTTTTTCATGGATAGGTTGTATATTATTCATATCCAGAATGATATCATGTCCTTAAACATTATTTTTAAATCATAAAATGATAATTATACTTGAATGGATACGACGGAGAATGAATCTCATCGCGTTCGTGGAGACGGTAGTCCGTACGTACGCACGAGCGACAATATCATTATTTTGATATTAAAATAATATATAATTGGATAGTGTATCATATATAAAGAATCGTTATCATGTTATATTTATTATTTACATGAATTACATATCATTATTATACCCATCTAAATAATAATATAATGAATAACAATTACACCACGACGTGGAGACGGTAAGCCGTACGTACGCACGTATGGTGACATGTCATTCAAATGATGGGTAGAATATTGAATATGGTTGTTCCATATTTATAATAACATCACAGTATATAGAATATACTGGAGTTATAATTTTAGAATTGAAATAATAAACAAAGAGGGAGTGGAAGAAGAAAGAAACTTGAAAGAGGGTGATGAAAATGTTACCTCTTCTTCGGGTTCTTCCTTTTGATTTGATCAAAAGGACTCCTTAGGATGGATTTCTGACTAAAGTAAAGCTTCTAGGACGAAGGGAGAGAAGTTGGGAGAGTATTTGGGCAGGGGTTGGCCGAACCAAAAGGCTTGGAAGTGTGAATAAGGTGGTAGAGGTGGGGGCCTTTTATAAGAGGAGAGGAGGGGCACTTTTGGAAAGATTGAAATGTTACATTATTTCACAATGATTTTCGGATTCTAAAGGTCCCACACTTATATAATTCGAGTCTAAGGTGATAAGGTTTCGAAATCTCTTCATCCAATAGGCTTTGGACAAGTGTAAGCCTTGGATTTTGAATTATCTTCTCATTTTATTTAAATCGTTAAATAATGAGGTCATCGCCACATCATAATGATGTCATAAATAATTTAATTTATTTAATGTCTAAAAATTATAAAACAAATACTATGATGTAGGAAATCTTTTTAGCTTTCTAATGAATATTTATAGTCAAAATTTGGACTTGTGTAACCCTACTTAAAAATTGTTTTAGTAAAACACTTTATGTTAGTGTCATTTTCACTTTAACATTAAATAAAAAGTAATTTATGTTATTTCCCAACAAAAGTGGATCCATGGGGTCCCCAAGTTAGGCCATGGCTTGTCTTGGTCGGCCATGACACACCCAATGAGGTTGGGACATGTGTCTAGGTCATTTCATATTATTAAAGTATTATTTATACCTTAAACTACACTAATTACCACTAATCGCGATTAAGACTTAATAAGTTACTATTCACCAAAAAATTATTTTTATCCCATTGAACCACATTTTACATACTAATGACAACCATGTATGTCGGATTTTCAAAATTCAATACACATTAGTGGTAAACTTTCATTTAAACGAAAAATCAGTTATTTAACTACCACTTAGTGGTTTCACTATTCATCAAAAATTGAAGTTTTTCAGAACAATGCCAAAATTTCACCCTAAGATATAATTGATATTCCGAATTCAAAAATGATGTCTATTTTACAAAATTCCAAACATATAAGTTGCATTAATTAATTTTATAATTAATTCCCGCTGTCAGAACAAATAGCGTGTTTTTAAGAAACAATTTATATCAAAAGATTGGCAATTGTTTATGTTCGATTTCAATGTTAAATTAATTCCAATGACCACCATTGGATAAAATGGTAAAAATATATTCTAATTATACTTTAAAACCACTAAATAGTATAATTTATCACAATTAATTATTTTGATTAAAAAAGTTGTTTTAAGTATTTTTCACTATTCATAAAAAAATTGGAAGTTCTCAGAAAGTTACAAAAAATTCAACTTAGGATAATTTCGATATTACGAATTCAAAAATGAAGTCCATTTTGAAATATAAAATTTCTATAATTTTAAAAGGTGGTTATTACTATTCATAACGGCTACTTTGATTAGTTGCGTTGTGTTAGAACTCGAACTTGCGTACAATGCAAGCTATTGCATTATTCGAAGGGAAACATACAGTGGAAACTTGGGGTGTTACAAATTTCCCCATTTAATAAGTATTTGTTATATAAAAGTATAAATTACAATAATTTGATAATTGTATTTTTTTTTGAAATCACAATTTATAAATTATCCAATGGTGAATTTACCATAATTTTCAATGAAACTTGTATTTCTCTGTATTACGTAAATACTTTATAAATTCCCAATCTCTATTATAAAACCCTAATTTACCAAATGTGATGTAATAATTTATATAAAATTCTTAAATTATTGAAAATGTATTACCCCCATTAAAATAAATTATTTTTAAATTTAATTTACAAATTTTATAAATATTTAATGAATCTTCAAAACCCTATAATATTTTTTAATTAATTATTTATACACATGACTCACACATTCATTGACAATGAAATTATTTTAATACAATCAGTCTTATTCATTATATGATATTAAAAACAAGTCAAATTGGGTTGATTTAATTGTAAAAATAAATATATTATTTTCGATTTTGAATATTTTATCATATTGAATAAAAAACCTATATATTGATGTTAATAATGAATTAAAATTTATTTCAATATAAATACACACCCAACCTCCCACTCCACTTCACTGAAAACACATTGATATAGAAATTAACCAGGCTACGAATCTAAAAATACTTCTCATGTTGTTCTTAGACTCTTTATAATCTCAATTCATGCCTTTATATGTTCCCTCTAAATATATTTGTATTCAATATTTCTCTTTATTCATGTGAATTCTTTGAGCTATGACTTTTAATATACAATTTTTTATGTTGTAAAATGTTTTCAAAAATTCACGTAATATACTTATCATACCAATGTAATGAGTTAACAGATTTCACTCTCATTAAACCCTTTGAAAAACCCTTATGTACAACAGTGATGTATCTTAAATTATACCTTTATTTTCAGGGGAAAATATTTCTATTAGGAGTAGACATCCCCATTTTCACTAATGTGTTTATTTTTATATGTAACTATCCTTCATTGATTAGAGAATACCATGTATGTAACCAGTAATCATTAATTATTGTATTAAGATTCATGTTATTCATCTGTATGTTTGTTGATCACTGTGGTGTAAAAATTAATATAATTATATAAATATGACAAGGGGGGCCAAAATTATATTAATCATATGCCTTGAGAAAGTGTTCACCAAATAAGATACCATATATATAGCATGGGAGGTTATCCTAAGCACGATGTACTGTGATTTTATTGATAATTTCATTTAATTATTGTTATGATGTAATGTTTTATGTTTCATCCAAATTCATTTGTCTCCTTCGTGTCATAAACAAATATCATGATTTGATGTCCAATCTTAGGTTTCTAAACCATTTTATATCACATTTATATGACTCCAAAATCACATGTTTACTTTTATGAAGTAATGATATGGTTATTCTCTTACTAAAAATTATATATTACCCCTTTCTTATGTAATTCCATATGTTTACACTTGCAGTATTAGAAGATCAATATAATATAATGGAATATTTTTGAGTTTTTATATTCTGTTGTTGTAATCCAGTTACATGTTATTTTTCTAAATAAAAACGTACCCCGATAACCATTACCTCATGATATTTTGGTATTGTATTATGGCTATTTTTTGTGATAAATCTTGAGTTAAGATGTAATAATGAGTCATGTTTTCATTTTATATTTTGAAATAATTCGTATAAATATTTTTAATATTTCAAAAAATAAATAAATTGAATAAATTCATATGTAATCACCCATAAATCATAATTATAATGTATTGTGTATTCAAATCATATAAAATCTCTACAAATAAGTAAATAATGGTTAAACTATATAAAATTTGATAACTTTTTAGAATAAAAAATTCAAGAAATACAATGAAAATGGATAAAAAAGATAAATTCTACATTGACAGACATATAGTTATCGAGAAATTAAATATTAAATGGGAAATTAAATGTTAAATACCTTGATTAAAATATAAATTATCATATATTAATCAATAATAGGGTAAAAATAAATTAATTACAAAAAAATTATTAAAATAGTTATTTTTAACAGATATTTCATTATATATATGATGATGAAGGGAAAATATAATTTTTTTAAACAACTAATAAAAAGTATATAGATTTTTATGAGAAACCACTAAAAATAAAACAAGTGCATAAAACATTTTTAAAATATTTTATATAGAAAATCATTTAACAAACTCAAAAAACTTATTGTTGATGAATGCAAAAAAATGAGTCTTAAAAATCATCAAATAAATAATATAATAATTATAGGTAGTAAAATGAAAAAAATAATTCCTGGAATGTTTTCCCCTATATAATTTGTGAAGAAATAAAAATAAAATTAATGAAATAAAAATACAAAATAAATATATGTAACCAATATAATGTACGAGAAAATGAACGAATAAATAATAATAATATAATTATATAGAATAAAATATTAACATTTCTTAAATGAATGAGTATAATATAAGCAGATTATAATTTCATAAATGAATGAGTATAACATACATTGATGTCACACATTACCAAAACTCTCCTCAATATAATGAAAATTGTTCAGCATCTGCGGATATGCTGATCAATCACAGCACATTTGGGTCAACAAACAAAATGTGGATGCCATCTCCCACCCTAAATCCTCAATGATGTTTTTCAAATACATTTCTATAAGAGTATCATCATAATTTTACACTCCCATCCTTGGATGTGACTTGATAGGCCTTAATGACAATGATTCCCCACCAGCCATTTTCCCAGTGACGGTCTACGGTCCAAAAAATTGACCCTAATAACTATATCTACCAATTTTTTTGAGCAAATCCATATAACCTGATAATGAATAACTCAGTTACCTTTTTGAGGCTGGTGGAGTTCTCACTAAAAGCATCATTCGAGAAACATATGTGTTCCACTCAAGGGCCCCTATTGTAAATCATCACTATCCACATCCTATGGATTATTTTCCTCCCCAAAAAGTTGATATTTCCCTGTAGTACATAGAGGAATTCATATCGACACAGCTACATAGGTTATATTATTGAGGGATAATATTATAAATTTTGGAAAAGGACATCATCATTATTCCTTTTGAAGAAACCCTCCACATAAATTTAAAGAATCATATGAGTGGATTAAAAGAAATTCATACCAGAATGGAGACAATCATGAACATGATAAAACACACATGAATATAAAAATAATATTTTACTAATATAAACCCCCCCATGAAAATATAGAGGGAACCTAATATGATCTGATTTATTTTCTTAGACACTCATGAATCCTGTTTTCCAATTACAGTTGTAAAAAATGGAGATGATGATTAAAACACATTATCATGAAGACCTTCCAGTAAATATGGGAAAAACTAACTGTATGAAAATAAAAATTTATTTAATGAAAATGAATCTCGCAAACCAAATATGTTGGAAATATACATGCATGTGAAAATTCATACATAATCACATCATGCACTTCAGGAAAATGCAGTAGAACCCAATTATGAGATGATGTAGATTCCTGAAATTACAAATGACAACCTCTGGCCAAATACAATAGAATAATATGAAGATATTAAAATTAATTCGTATTCATAACTTGTCCATCAGTGAAATTACAAAATGAACCATGAGAAAGTTAAAATTATTTCTCATTCATATGAATACCTCCATAAAAATACTATAGTAATTTGGGAAAGTAGAAGCGGTATCCCATATAATAATCATGGGTAGACTCATATCAGTAACCCTGCATCGGTGGATTGTCATTACATATTGTAACAAAATTCTGGACCAGAGCAGTCACATATTCTAGCTCTGAAACGAAAAATGGGTTTATATTCCTGATTGTGTGAAGGATCTTTGTCAATACATCTTAGAAATGATTGATGACCATATTACAGTCTGTAACCATATTTGATAGATAATCAATGTTATAATCAGGTCTGCATAAATAGTTATGAGTTGGTCCCACAACCCCACCTCCTTCTATGGGGTGACATAACCTCAAAATTAGGTGGTCACTCGAGATTTGGCATGCATCCTTTCCCCTATATAAAATGTTCTCCAGAATTATTTTTTGATAAATGGGGCATATGATTTGGAAAAAAAGATTATTCCTACTAGGGGACACCAGTCTAGATTGGTGGATTCTCTAAGGAATTCATGAATTCTTAACAAAATTATAGAATCATACCATCACATCCTTACAACACTACATTATTTATTTTATTAGGCACATGTATATTATGGAAAAAACTTAATGAAATTGGCCCCAAGATACCATTTGAGAGCACATAAAATTAAATCATGTAGAGGAAAACATGAAAATGAAATTGATTCTCTTAAACCATCTCTTCATGAAGATAGAGTTCTATATTAAATCAAACACCAACACCGATGGCCCATGATCCTACTAATTTATTTACAATTCATTAATTTTAGTAAAATTCTTGATAGTTTTCCCAACATAATTGTTAATAAAATCAATAGAGGGACTCCCTAGATAATCTACTATGAATGATAACATTATGGACACTAGTAATTCGATGTTAAGGTCTTATATCATGGTTGGTAACATGATATCACTCTTTAGACAAATGATAAAACATAAATAATGTTATCTTCTTTATGTAATTGTCAATAAAGATGCTCCCTATTGTATATTCTATAATAATTATCCCTACAGTCATACATCGAGATTTTATTGTCGTCCTCTCCATTATAGCATTCGATGCGAAGGTCCTCCCTTCATTGCCACCTAATTTTTTTAACCATTTCTCTGCCTTTTATTCTATCATGATGGTACTACATATTGTATAAACTACAAATATTATCCCTTACGGTAGATATTGAGCTTTTATGTATATCCTCTACTGGTTTAATCACATAGAGAAGGTCCTCTGCATAATGATATTTCAAGATGTCATGAATGGTACCCCCTTGTTGAGTCAAATATGATGATGCCCCATATTCTGAGGATCATCATAAGATATTTCCATAGAGGATTGAAACAATATAAATGACTATTGTAATTATTTCTCAATCATAAGGCTTCCCAAAACAATGTTCATACTCAAACCCTCCCCTATACTATTACTATAAAAATGAGACCTCCACTTTCCCCACTACTTTTTACAAAAAAGTCATGAAGAACCCATGAAGTGTAGATTAGGTATAGGGGATTTTTGTAAAATATTATATCGATGTGTCTATTATGAGAATAAAATTTTATAGGGATAAAATAATAATAATATTTTTTCATCATCCCATAATTATTTTCACATTCTAGTGGAACTATCAAATAAATGATTACAAAATATTTTTTTGAATGATTGTATTACTCTCTAAAACCATAATGAAAAATAATTACCACCCTATGTGTATTTTGAACATGAATAAATACTGGGAGATATTTTTAAAACATCATGATTTTATTATATGTCTATTTCTATATTTATCATTGTTAATAGCTTCTGCTTCACTCAACACCGAATTTAAAAGTGTAACGTCTTATTATCTTTTACTTTTGGAATAGTAAGGTGACCATTAGAAATATAATATTTACTAATAAAATAGTATTTTCACCAATAAAAATATAAATAAATATTACGAATCATATAATTTAAAATATGGTATATGTATATGATGATGTAAATTAACAAATTTTTAATAAAATGATAAATTCATTGTTTGTATTTTTTTAATGAGTAAATGTTTGTTTATATTGTTATAAATAATATAGTGTTTTAAAATTAAATTTAAACCATAAAATAGAATCTTAAATAAATTTTTGAAATATTATGATTGTAAATGTATATTTTGAGTTCATAATTAATATTCCCAAGTTTTATAATAACACTTATAATTTTATAATATATATTTCTCAAATAATAGGTGATTTTATATTAAAAGTAACTTTTTCATCTTTATAATTTTAATTTCATAAAATGGAGATAATTTTTTTAATCAACAAATCAAAATATAGTTACGGTAATTTTTTAAAATTTTTATAAATTACAAAAAAATGGTGAATAATAAAAGATTTTAATTTATAGTATAAATATATTATAAGTTAAATACACAATTCATTGCGTCATTAATGATTAAATATTAATTATATCAATCTCCCCATAACTATTTTAATATTTTTTGTTATTATCCTAAAAATATACATAATCTTGAGAAAACATAATAAACGGATGAAACAATTATTCAAAAAGGGTCCATCTCCTGCAATATATATACCACCCCTCCTCACACATTATCCTCATACATCCAAAGCCTTGAAAAATTCTTATATTGTAACCTTTAATCTCTCAATCTGCTCCACATTTATTTGGAATTTCAGGTCTGACCCAAAACACTTTTTTGAAGTTCCATAAAGTGGTTCTAAAGGATAGTAAATCAAGAGGTAAAATTCATTTTGTTCTTTTAATTTTCATTGAAATTTATATTCTTCCATGTCCTTTGCTAACCTCCCCTCTCCAACGGGACTTGGAATCTCAAATATATTTTATATACTACAATTTTTTTATGTCAAATGAAAATACACCATCTTGTTTCTTTTCCTTCTCCTGTTATTTTATTGATGAAAACAACCTTATTGAGGTGCCGATTTACAGACTGCATAGACGTTGTGTTACTATTTTTAAATTATTCCTTAAATGATGTTGATAAATCAATTTTTATGGTTAAAAAAGATTCTGATATATATATAATATATTATTTATACATTTTAATAATTAATGATTTAAAACTAGATTTCAGTGATAAAAATATCAAAATTAGTCAAATGATTATCACTGATGTCTGGCCTAATGATATATCCTCATCCAAAATAATGAAAGTACTTACATAACCATTTAATATTATTTATATTAATTAATAACATATAATTACAATTCTAGATAACTAATACAACCTTACATGATCATTTATACATGTATTCAAGTGAACCAATCAAGAAAACCCTGGAAAAAACAATCTTGAGTGATAGAATTAAATATTATAAATCATCAAGAAGGACATTAATGAATTTTAAAAAAACTATTAAAATTTATAATAATTTAAATAGGTTATAAATTTTTCTAATAATGAATAATTTTTCATTATCTACGATGTTCATATCAAGTGAAAAATGCTTTCTGACATAATATATGGGTTTTCTAATCGAACTTTTATTTCTGGGATATTTTCCTAATTAACAACCATTTATTCTTTGTGGTGTAAATATACATACTATTAACATATCATAAGATGAATATCATTATCTTCACATGGTAAAATTTTTTATTATATAATCACTAATTTTATGTTGTGTATAGGTTACTTGTTTTTAGTGTGGTAAGGCATTATCCCAAAACATTAAATTCTAATTTTTGTTACTCTTTCTCTATCTATTTACACTAATTTAAATCTTCATTAATTTTATATCAATATTCTAAATTTACATTATATTTTCCAAATTCTTGCATACAGATCCCTTCATATTTTTTTGTTGGAAAATGCATGATTTTATAAGGATCCCTTCTCAATTCATCTGATAAGAAAGTCTGATTTAAGGGATCTTCAAAGTTTCCTTCCCGTGTACTTGTGTACCACATTATTTAATTTAATCCACCATTATTTTTCAAAAATCACTCATTTTATCTCTTAAATCTATCTTCTTAATTTTATTCCATTTTATAAAAATTATTCTTTTAGAGAATTTTTATTATTTCCCTTAAACTATACCAATGACGCTCATTTACAATGTTTCTAAAATAGTCTTTTTTCATGAATTCACATTAGTTTGGAATCATTTATGTTTCAAATATAATTTCATTGTCCCTATAGGTTCATTTATGGGTGATACTTGTTTAAAAACTGATATAATGAAAAATAAAATTACTTTTCCCAAAATATATAATATTTGTAATTGAAAAAGTGTATATCTCTCTTGAATTCCTTGATGATTTAATTATATTATTTTTATCACATCCAACATCCTATGTTGAATATTATGCTGAAATGGTATTTATATTTTATAATATTATCAAAAATATTTCTTTTAATGATTTATGATCAAATAGACAACGGATGTGATTTCTTGATTTGATACATCATATTACTCAGAATA
Source organism: Viscum album (assembly GCA_963277665.1). Taxonomy (NCBI): domain Eukaryota; kingdom Viridiplantae; phylum Streptophyta; class Magnoliopsida; order Santalales; family Viscaceae; genus Viscum; species Viscum album. Next base: position 1,390,646,273 of record OY728119.1, read on the forward strand.
GATAGTGATTATGTTTACCGAATAGGGATAGTTATTTACCTTCCATATGTACATGTTGTATATACATCCCTTAATTCATATAAGGATGGAATTACACTTAGTAAGTGATTTTTAGGCCTTCATATATCCCTTTTTTCATTGGTAGATCAAATAGGGAAAAAATGTGGACTTGGTAGGGGAATTCCCCTTTACATTTCTGATGTTGATTTTGATGAGGCCATATCCATTTATTTTCAAATGTCTTTGTGGAGTCTGGGGCAATATGAGTTATATATCCCTCATAATGCATTTACACATTATGATATTTGAAATATATAATTCATGTGATTATTCAACTAGTATATTATTAACGATTAAGTTTCATTCTTATGTGATTATTTGTGGAATTATTTTATCATATTTTATTCCAGACATATTTTTCTCATAATTCTGATTTTTTGGAATGTTTTTTTAGTTAATGACCATGAAATATTATTAATGTAAGATTATTCTATATTTATTACCCTCACTAATAGTGTGAACATTTCTCTTTCTATTGTTTTCCCCTAGGATGTGATGATATATATTATTAATGACTTATATAAATAATCTTGTAGCTTATCTGTGTTTTCAATGCATTTTATATGTAGTAATTCCATTCATGTTGAAATATAAAACATATTTTTGTATCTTGATTTCCAATTAAAATAAAAAATTTGGGTATATACGATGATAATTCTTTATATATTATACAAATATTAAAAATAATGACACCACCTCTAGGCTAATGGGGTAAGGGTATTTCCAACTAATATACGAGGAAGTTTTATAGTAACCATAGAATCATGATTTTGAAATAATTGATTAGGGAATATATCCCATAGGTAAAATTTGAGGACAATCATTGAATAATATCATAGTATTTTGATAAGGTAATGACTATTTGGGATTTCTATAAAATAAATCCTTCTCAATAAACAATAGTTTTATATGGTGTATGAACTAATGTACCTATGGGTTTCAACATCGACAATGTGTATTAGGAATAAAAAGAATTAAATTTATTGATGAAAATGGGCCTCACTGGAAACATATTTCGACACTCTTGATGCATATTCTTAGGTTAATTGAAATTTTATTTACAGAGTATAATTAATGATTGAAAATTAAACATGTTTTCAATGAAACAATGTCTAGGATTTTGAGAATAGCTATACATAAATTTCGAATTAATGCTTAGTGTATTTATAATTAAAAACTGTAATATATGATTCCTAAACAAATATAGTGTACTCCATTGTTGATAAATTGTTCTTAATAGAAGAAATAGAATGTTTTTCTATATACATATCCCACTTTGGTATTTCCCTCCCATAAAAGATAATGATGTAATTGTTTGATATGAAATTGGAGAAGATTAACATATAAATATACTGAGATAGATAAATATGTTTATGAATAATAACATTACCCTTAATGAGAATCCTGATCCACAACATGGAGGAACTATGAAAGTCTACTTTATGAGAAAACTACCTCCAACAATCAATGGGACTACAAACCAATTTTTAGTTAAGTAGTGTAATGTTGCATAGAGAAGATATTTATATAATTTAGAATCCATGACTGGGATATGGTTTTAATGTAAATATATCATCTCTCACGAGATACATATCAATGGTGGTAATTTTTTCAATACATGAAGTAGGTGGAAGAAATTGAAATCTTGGAATGAAATGATTTCGTGGAAGTTTTCATTGAAAAAATTTCCCTTGGGAAAAATGATATAATCTCTAGATAAAATTCATGAATCATATAGAAAATTTGGATGTGAATATTTCTATATATTAATCCAACATTACATGGTAATAAATTTACATTATATATTATGTATGAAATACAAATTGAATGAATTATGAAATCATATATGGGATAAAAACAATTAAATAAACATAACTAGTTTCAAAAAATATTGTCTGATATAAATAAATTATCACATGATGTATAAATATAGATATATAATTCTCTATGTGTTTGGAATTTAGGGTAATGAAGGTTATGAAGAGGGTGGAGGTGATACTAATTAATAGTTGAATGAATTGAAAAGGTATTTTTCTATCAAGGGAAATATGATGGAGGAATCAACGCGGTGCCTTATTAAAAGAAAAAATTATTTTTTACATGTGTGGTGTGAAAAGACATCATGATCACAAATACAAGGGAATGAAAAAGGGTGACATTGTTCAATCCTATATTTTTTTGTATAGGTAACACCATAGAAATTGTTATTTAAATTGTAATGAATGTTGTTCCTCCAAAAAGATAATGTGATCAATGACAAGACTTTCTGCTCAATATAATTGAAGTTGAATTAACTAATAATGTAGTTGTTAATAAATTAATAATATCTTCATATTTAGCTAAAAATGTTTTATTCCCTTATAATCACATTCATTTATATAATTATAGTTTTCATTAAAAATTAGATATTTATAAATCACCTTAATATGGGAGATATTAGTAAAGGTCCATAGTGGAATCATTATTTTCAAAAATAAGTGTTGAAAATTTCCTATTATGACACATAAAAATCCTCTAATTCATGATTTTATCATCATAATTATATTAGATTTTCATATTATCATTAATATGGACTATCTTTTTAAATTTAATCAAAAAATTGATTACACATGGAAGGAAATTATTATTCGTGAGTAAGATATAAACTTTTCTATCTTTTAAGGGGTGTACTACTCATGTAATTCATATCAGGATGCATCAACAATAGATATCATAATTTAAATTATTGGCTAATATGAGAAATTATCATCTATGTACGAGGAATGAAATATTCAAATCAGGGATGTACATATTTTACAGGAATAAACTGATGTGTTTCGAAAGGATTTACCCAGACATCATTCTGAGTGGAAAGTTGAGTTTTATATTAATTTAATACATGATGCAAGGACAATATAAAAGTCTTCATATTGAAATTCCATTGTGTAATTAGTGTAGATGATGAAAAAAACGTATAGGAGTTGAGTAATAATAGATTTATTCATCGCAGTGTATCTCCATGGGGATCCAATGTTCCCTTATTCAAGATGAATGATAGATCCCTGAGGCTTTGACTCAACTATGGGCAAATTAATGGCATTAAAATAATAAATAAGAATCATCAACCTCACATTGGTTATTTATTTGATCAAATCCATAAAGATCAATATTTTTCAATGATTAAACATTGATCTATATATCATCAATTTCATGTGAGAAAGGAATATATTTCATAGATAACATTTCAATATAGTTATAAAAATTATATGCCAATAAATAATTCTATTGGGTCTAATTAATTCCCCATATGTTTTTGTGGATCTAATAAATAAAATGTTTATGAATAACATTATGATTTTTTTCTGTTATTTTATATCCTGATAAAAGCATAATTCTATGAGAACTATGTGAACCACTTTCATATTGTTCTGCAGACTCATAAAATAAATTATTTATGTGGGATATTTAGAAATTTTGAATTATTGCCTAAAAAACCTCAATTTCATGAAAATATTTTCTATATTAAAGGAATCTCAGTTGATGCTCTATATAAAAATATTTTCAAAGGATGTCCTACACTAATGAACATAATTGAGGTACATATTTTCATAGAATTTTTATGTTATTAGCGACATTTCATTAAATATTTTCCCTGAATAATTTACACATTTACCAAGATTACTCTTAATATGGTTTTGTTCATATGAAAAAAATGTGAATAAATCATTTATGAACTAAATAAAATATTAGTGATTCCACTAATCCTGACACTTTAATATATAAATAGTGGATTTTTGATTCATAGTGATGCATCAATGAAAAGACATGGTTGTGTCTTTATGTAGAATCGTATGGATATTACATATGCATCATGGATGTTAAAAACTCAGGAATAAAACTATCCAAATCCTGATCTTGAGTTAGAAAAGGTATTATTTTCCCTAATGATATGGAGAAAACATTTCTTGGATGAATTATGTGATATATATATGGATCAGAAGAGCTCAAAATATATCATCTACTAGAAATAACTCAAACGTGGGGAAAATGTGAATGATCAAGCTAGTCACATTTTTTCTTTTCAATATACTTCCACACATGTTTTGAGAATATGGTTGATGATGCATTGATCAGGAAGAATCAATGAGTTTTGATGAAAATGTGGTATTAATTGGATCATATTCATGGATATCGAAAAAATATATGGCGATTATCAATGAATTTCAATCATCATTACATTATTAATTGGTTTTCCATCAAACTTAATAATAAATGATTAATGGTTCTCATTCTGATGATGAATGTTTACAATTGAAAATTAATACCATGAATGATGGGAGTTTTCAAAATAATGTGTATGTGGATAGAATTCTAAAATTTGGTAAGGTAATTTGTGTTCCTAACATAATTTACATAAAAAGTGAGTTGTTTCATGATTCCAATTGCTCGAATTTATCTATTCACCATGGTAGCACTATGATGTTTACAGATTTGAAGGAAAATTTCTATTGGGATAATATAATGTTTGATATTGTTGATTATATATCAATATGACTAGTCTTTCAAAAAGAGATGGCTGATAAGAAAAATCCTAGAAGATTCATGAAACCTTTGAATTTTACTAAATTGAAATGGGATGATATGACCAAGTATTTTGTCATGATATTTCATATATCTCCATGAAATTATGTTGTGATATGTGTAAATTGTGACAGATGTAACTAATCATAAAATTTTTATTATATAACATAAATTTTATATCGACGGACCATGAACTAATCTGTATTAATGATGTCGAAATACTTCATGGATAACCTATACCAATTGTGTCATATTGTGGTCCACAGTTTACATCAAAATTTTGGAATTTTATTCACAAAAAATGGATACTGATATTCATTTCAGTACTACGTGACACCTAGAAACTGATGACCAGTCCAAGAGGACAATTCTATAGTCAAAATAAACTTTGAGATCATTATCACATGAATTTCATGGTATATGGGAAAAATATATTACATTTGTATAGTTTTCATAGAACAATTCCTTCTATTAAATTATTCAAATATATCCTTCTAAATAATTCTATGGAAATAAATGTTGTTTGCTATCATTTTGTAATTATGTTTCCAAACGAAATCTTGTAGGACGATATTGTGTGTCAGAGACAATAGAAAAGGTAACAGAAATTTAACACATAACAATGTTGTGGAATGTAGGCAATAAATCCGTTTTGATAACCAAAGGAATGATCTAGAGAATAAAAAGGGAGATCAGGTATTCTAAAATATATCTCCATGGAAGGGTATTTTAATATTTGATACAAAGGTAAACTCAGCCCAGTTTACATTGTAATATATTAAATATATGAGATAATTGGACTCATTTCTTATCGTTCGACAATGCCACCAAGATTTTCTCAATTACACAATGTATTCAACTACTATTTGTTACGAAAGTGCATGAAAGATGCAATGGAATTACTCAAATTTGAAGGAACAGAATTGGAACATGATTTACCATACTATGAAGAGAATATCTTGATTCTAGAAACTAGATAGAAGATGTTATGGGATCAGATGACTCAGCTAGTAACTCTACTATTTAAAAAACCTAAAATAGAAGAGCTAACATAGAACTAGATAAATTTATGATGAATAACTAACAAAATATTTTTAGAAGGTGACATTATATAAATTTTTCGGATGAAATTTAATTAATAAAGGAATTATGTAGCACCCCATGATTTTATTGTATATTGATTTAAAATTTATCATCTTAAATATTTTATACATCACATAACACCAAATATATGAATATATTATACTATTATATCTGTCAATTTGAATAGTAATGTGACCATCAAAAATAGTAATATTTCAAATATAATATTATCGTCACCTATGAATGTATAGAGAAAACAAGGGAATTGTATAAATTAAGATATATTATGTGTATATCATGAAATAAGTAAATGAATTTTTTAAAAATGATATTTTATTTATTAGTAATTCTTTAAATTGTAGTAGTATTATTATTGTTTTAACATTAATATAATAATTTAAAATTATATTATTTTTCAAAATATATATTCAGATATTAATATATTGTTGTATTATAATTATAATATGAATTTATGAGAACCTAATTAATGTCTTAATATATTTTAAAAAAATTAATACTTTTTAAATATGTATATTTCAAATAAATGTAAATTTTAATTAAAAAATTAATATTTTTATATTTAAAAAATTATTTTCATAAAATTTAATTCATTATAGGATTATACCAATTGAAAAATGGTTATAATGAATTTTTTATATTTTTTCAATAATTCATGAATTTTTAGGGAATAGTTAAATATTATAATTCATGGTACAAATACATTAAATGATAAATAAACTATTATTGAGACATTTATAATTAAATTTTATTGATCCTAAACTATCATTCAATATATTATTTTATTATTTTATTATTATGAATTTTTCCTAATCTAGGGGAAAAATAATAGACAAATTAATAAAATATTCAAATAACATGCCTCTCCTCGACTATAACTACTACCAATCACAACTCCTTCTCCTCACCACTCCATATAATTTATTCATGATTATATTATTACATTATCCTCTACCAATCCTATCCAATAGGTTCTGGTATTGTTGGTCATTCCAAAAATACAATTTTAATGATCTTTAATGATGTTCTCAAGGAGAAGAATTCAAGAGGTTAAATCCCCTTTTTTTCTTTTCATATTCATTAAATTTGTTTTATTTTATTATAATTATATAAAATACCATGTAAAATGTTACATGATAACTCAATTATATTCAATATACTATAAATATATTATGTAAATTGAAAAATACACCATCATTTCTTTTTTTGGGTTTTCATTTATTTTCAATATGAAAACATCATCAGTGATGTGCCAATTTAACAACTTCGTGGATGACATGTTTTTCTATTTTTAATTCACCTACCAGGGTGATCCTAAAAAAAATTATTGGTAAAACAGATAATAATATTTTTATTAAATGTTTTTTAATGGTAATAAACTAGTCTACAGTCAAAAAATAAATAAATGAGGTAAAAATAATTTTTTATTATAAAAAACCTACCAAAATAATCTAAATGACTATCAGTAACGTCTAAAATGCTGATTTATCCGCACCGACTATAAATAAATGAATTATATAAATGTTTAATATTATGTATATTCATTAATATCATATATTTCTTATATTCAAAACAATACCGAATTTACATAATCTGTAATACATGTAAAAAATTGAACACATCATGACACTGTGAAAAAGAACACTCCCAAACGACAAAATAAAATCTTATAACTCATCAAAAAGTGGATAAATAAAATAAGTAAAGTCCTAATAAATAATGGATAATTTAATTAGCATCTGAAAGAATTTATTAATGAATCCAATTTCTTTTTTCACTATGTTTTGTATGTGTGTAGAATGCTTTAAAAAATAAAGTAATGGTTTCTCCCTGAACTTTCAATTCTATCAGTTTTTCTTTACTTACATATAATTACTGTTTGTATTATATGTTTACTACCTATATATGTATCAAATGATGAATATATTTAACTGAATTATATTCAACATCTTATTTTATTATCATTAATTTATGGGGCATATGTTTGGACGTTTCATTATGGTAAGGGATTTCCCCAAGAAAATATTTTTCATTCGGGTTACTATTTCTCTCTCATTACCCCAATTTAATGCTACATTTTTATATACTAAATATGAATTAATTTCTTATGTTACAAATTCATGTATCTATATCATTTCCTTATTTTTGCGAAATATATGATTTTATTTGGTTTCTTTATAAACTCTTCTCAACAAGAAAGCCCAATTGAAGCTATCATCTGTAATTCTTACTGATTTTAAAATGCACACCATATTTTGTTTTCATACACCATTACTTTTAAAAAATCCTCCATTTTAAATGTTAATAAATTCTTTTTTTGGTTTTGTAATGACATTATTCATTTGAATACTCATTATAATTTCCCTTTAACACCACTCTCATTTATAATGTTTATAATATTCACTTTTTAAATTTATTCATTTCTATTGGAAATAAATTATTCCAAAAATATTATTTCATTATTCCACCATATTATTTTCTATGATATACATATTTTTATCTATTTTAAATAAAAATATAAAAAAATCAAAAGTAATAATATTTTTAAAGTAAAAAAGGTAATAATCTCGAGAAATCCACATTGATTTTATTAGTGTGTATTTATATCTTTCAACATTATATGTAGAATAGTAATATTTAATGGGATTTATATTTTATTATATCATCCTACATATATTATTAACTATTTTTAATCATTGTGACTATAAATTTTCTATATTTAAAATAGTCACAAAATTATTTGGAATTCTTATTAATTATGTATTCTGATTGGGGAATGTTATTAACATTTAAAATGTATATGTTTTATAAGTTTTAGCCCATTAATATGAATAATTAATTGGAATATTATGTTATGGGAGTTTCTCTTTATATCCCCCCAATGCATCGTTTGTACTTATTAGATAAAAAATATATGGACTTCTCTCATTCATTTACCATTTACTTTAATATAGGGGTTTGGATGAGGACTGAACCACTAGTTTCCGATGGCTTGGTCAAGGCATCAATGATATGTTTTATATGTACATCATCATTAATTCCCTCATTATGAGATAATTAATGGAAAATTCATGTAATTGATCAAATAGTATTATATCCCTAGTTTGGATTCATTCTCATGTGATTACTAATTTCAATATTTAATAATTATTTATTTCATCCATATTTTTTTGGAGATTATATTTTCCTATGTTTTGTTTTTATTTTATTCGCCATGGAATATTATTTATGTTAGATTGTACTATATTTTATACCATTTACTAAGAATCTAAGATCAACCCTTTTTATGATAAAATTTTATCCATGTTTAAAATATATATATAAAAATAATGATTAGGAGGGATAATATTAGAGTTTATTGTTGCCTAAAATAGAGTATATTTGTATATTTTCTTTTAATTTTCTATAGTAAAACATATTTTTTATATGGTTTTCCAAAGATACTAAACTATTCAGTCCCTGGGATGTGAATTCCTCATTTATTATTGTAATTTAATAATGTAAGGCATCAACTCTGAGCTATTGTTGTGGGTTAGTTGAATGATTTTACATAAAATCAACATGGACTTACTTTCGTTTCTATGTTGACCACGATCAATGATTTAGTGGAAAAATATTCAATTTTGATGATTCAATGTGATGAATGAGTAGAATCATCTTGTTGTTGACTCTGATCCTAGTGACTATATCTATAGGCGGGGGAGGATAGATATATTCATTTCACCTCATGCACCATTCTTTAAAACTGAATGGTAATGATGTTTTATATCCACATTATTCCATGATGAGTATGATGAAAACACTTTATAATGAATTATTCCATAATAAATATGAATCATACTAGGAAATGTCTCAAAAGTTTCAAGCTCGAGGTGATAAAGGAATGTAAAATAATGAACCATGCAAACATGAACATTCAAAAAACTTCACATGTTAGGGAATTCAATCATCAAGCACTAGAAATTTCCCTCAAATTCATAAAGGTAAAGAGCAGAACCAATATAATATTTGAACATAATCAAACATGGATGTTCAAGATAAATAAAGAATTGAAAATGGCATCTGGTGATTTAATATGGGATCATCCCCAACTGGTAATGCTTAGGGAATTTTCACACAAAATTCACACTCCCCAATGCTAAAAAACTAAGCCTGAGTAATAATATTATGAAAATATGAGAAACCAATCCTTAAAGGGATAGGGGAATTATCACCTCAACCACCTACTCAATGGAAAAAATTCTATTCCTAGATATGCATGATGATATGTATTGAGGTCTTTGGGTCCATCACATCTCTTGACCCATTTACCCAAGAAGGGTGTCATTTTACTAGGATATAGAGTGGTTACATACATGTCATCCTTTTACAAGAATCATGAATAGGATACCTGGGAGGAATATAGAAACCCAAAAAACATTTAAAAATTAACTTTTTATTTACCATATTGTAAGATTCCCAAAATTCATTATGAATTAGTGAATGTTTTAGATTCAAATCCTACAGATGATATTTATAATGATTCAAATGAAGAAGTTAAATGATAGGTTAGTTCCATCTAGAAACTGAATAATTGTGTAAAATTTGGGGGATCCATTGATCAATATTTCCCCTCCCCTCAGTGAATATATATCAAAGAGAATAATAAAAGAAATTAAATATAAAAACTACCTACCCTAATTGATGAGAATTATAATCCCATTCTCAAATAAATATTACCTCATCAAGAGGAATAAATAAAAGAGTTGAAGTGAATCAATGATGAGATGATATGATGTGGCATTCCTGCTGAATATTCTTCCAAGAATGATGATTAATGTAAACATCAATCATTGGTAGATCAACAGCAAGGGTTCAACCTATGTATTTATGTAAATACAATACATTTTTTTAACTCAATTATTATACCATGAGTTTACATAGAACCTATTAAGGATTAATATCAAACTTTCCCTCCAGTAAGGATAAAACCAAAACATGTTATCGAAAATCCTCAAATGATGTACCTGACGAGATATAAAATTTAAATAATTGTAGAATTCGAATGTAAAATCAAACCATTGTTTTACATATCCAATCTAATGATCACACAATCACACATCATGTTCTTATGCACACAAATCTATCATTAGGATATTTTTTGTATGTTGTGTAGGATATTTGTGAACTAGTTCTAGAAGAATGGTATCTTTACCTTGACTGATTGAGAGACATCCCAATACCATTATAATTTTCTAGTCCCATGTGTCCGATATTCAATTGCATATGGGAACTCGAATAAAACCTGACACATTATGGATCCCTTTATGATCCAATGTTGAGGCCTATTTAAAAACAAGAATGACTGAAAAAGAATTTTTTATCCCTTTAATTGATATCCTTCATATGGTATGCTAGTTTTTCAACTCGGTCAATAATTGGATGAGAGGATCATCATCAACAATTACCCTTTTGGGTCATCACAATATTGCAGAGGACAATGAATTTAGGACCTCTAGAATTTTATTTAGTGTGAAAATGAGAGAGTATTCGATTTTATGTCATACAAGAAAGGGGTCACATACTCCATAAACTATGAAATTGCCAAGGATGATATGATCTCTCACATCGTTGAAAACCATCACGAAGTTATGTGAACACCAATTATAATACTAAAATATAGAGGTCAATTTTGATATTTCTTCCCCATTATACAATGAGTGGATGGTTTTATACATAGGAAAAAATTGAAGTCCTAAATAATTCGACCAGTCCTGTGGAAAGGAACATAAAAGGTTGTGGTGGATTTCATCACACATAATCAAGCATTTTTTCTCGATCCATCTCTTAATCATGTACCATATCATGCATCACCTCCTAGGTGGCAGAAAAAGTACCCTCTTTTCCAGTACATGGAGAGGGGACCCATGTCAAATTAATTTGATTAGTGAAGGTATATTTTTTACTAATTCGTAGATGATGAATCCCTTGTGTATTTTTTAGCCTCTATGGAAAATTTGTAATGACACCCTCCCGACAAGGTGTACCCCTCCTAGTCTGACAATGTGGGAAGGGATATAATGACCCCCGATCCCCACCTCTAGTAGGCTCTGGGATGGAAACTATCATCGAGGGTATAATAAATACACAAATGGGATGCATTACCCTCTAAGAGAACACATTCGAAAGAGAAACAACAGATAGAAATGAACTAACTCCAATATAGAAAGTCAAATATAAGAAATACCATGTACACAAATGTAATATATAGAAGAAATACTTCAAATAAACGAGAAAAACTGAAAATACACAAAAGAAAGTAAAAACAGTTGCAACCACATGCCCGAACTGCTCCTACAACCCTGTGAAAGTAGAAACCATCCTGATCTCTAACCTGCTCTAAGTGACCAAAAAAATAGTTTATATATATATAAGGTGAGTATAACATTATACTCAGAATGATAATCTCGGGATACTCTCGTGAAAAAGAAACGAATGCATGCTAAACCACAGTGAACAACAAGTTAAACTAAATTGTCACGTAAACATAAATACTATGTTCCCACCCTCACTATCTATACTCTCACAACGTGTCTCATAAAAATGTGTATAATATAATAACTAATATAAATTGTACCCACCTATTACATCCCCACTGGTTTTCCAGTTTTCCCCAAAATTTCATGTCTTAAGAATCTCTCTCCATAAAAGCATTTCCAAATACACCTAGGCGAAGCACCACGACATGCAACTCATGCAAAAAAACCAACACGTCCATGTAAGAAAATTAACCAGTTAGTTTCATGGAGGCAACATAAATCGCATAATGTGTATAAAATTTTGGGCATTATACCTCAAGACATTAGAACCCAAACACTGAGTAAGGATCCTAAATCCATCACAACCTATACACGTTACACCAATAGTAATCCATAAGAATCTATATCAAGAATATATGTTTGTGAATAACCATAAGACATTATATCAATCCATACACATATATGGGGAAGAATAATTGATGTGCCTACCAGCACAAGTAACTACCTAGAGAATAGAGTGGGTCGAATGGGAGTAGTCATCCATCCATCATCCCACTAAAATGTTGGGGAAAATACCCTCCGGGTCATAATCCTCGGGGTGTGAGTTTCCCTAACTGACGGGGTAGAATAGCTTATAGAAACACAAAAATTAAAGAATATACAATAGTTAAAAACCACACTATGGACATAACATGGTATTAGAATAATCTGCAACTAAGGTCTCTCAGGCTCCCAGCTTCTATTTCTATGACTATGTATCCTATAAGACACAAAAATTTAAAGTGCATTATTACATTAATTCATTCCCTTTTTATCAGCTTCACAATAGTTTAATTAATTCTCCATTCATTAATTAACACTTATCAATTTCTACATTATATTTCATTATCCTCACACCACAATTTCCATTGATCCATTAAATTGAAACTTCAACATTGCATCCATGTAAGCTCCAAATGAATTGGTTAACATAATTTATTCAATCATTTTTTAACTACATTATTTCATTTAAATATTCAGAGGAAACCTAGAAAAACATTATATGATACTAAAATGAATGGGGATCTACATGGTGTGTAGATGAACTAACCGTCTTGTCTTTGATTCCTATAGAAAGAGTGTAGACCCATCCTACTACAGGAAGATAAACACATAAACCATGTGGCATACCCCGCACATCTTCACCCCTTATGCAAGGAGGGTAACCAAACTAGTTGCGCTGAGTAGTGGCGAATGTAAAGATGATAAACAACCAAAAAGAAACAAATAGAATCCAAACATTCACATCCAACCCATTCCATCATCTATGGTGTCCTCCTCGACACCAACATGCATAAATTGATCCATCTTGCTACTCTAGGCGTCAACTGCTACCACTAGAAATGGGCTTCTATGGCCCCACATTTCACAATAGTCATCCAGACTCAATTAGAAAAGAATTAGTAGAAAACCTTCATTATAACAAATGGGATATTGTAACTTAAATAAGGAATTATACCTTCATACATATGGACACCTCATAGCTCCAAGCATAAGGCTCTTGGAATATACAAGCAAGAGGTTAACTCAGAACCCTACGATGAATTTTCTTTTTATAAAATAGTAAATTATTTAATCCACATGGATGTAACCAATTTATTTTTTTCATTTTTTAACAACATGCAGCCTATATTGTAAGCTATCACTATTTGATTAAACATGCTTACTGTAGTAACATGATTAAAATCAAATTACCAAAAGAATAATCATATTTGTTTATGTGCCTCATTATCATTTGCCAAAAAATTATCAATCAATTTCTAGATTTATCATCATTACCAATTTCATTAAATAATGGAAATCTAACTATGCAAGTATAGATATCATAGTGTCTAGCATAATAAGAGGCAATAACATACGATCGATATCAATTTATTTATCTGACTCAAATATTTAATATCCCAATTCCATTGTCATTAAGTGGACTAAAACATGTTAACTCTATAGTGGCATGTAAATGAATAGTGAAACAGTGAATTTCCTTCCTCAAACGGTTCTTAAAATTATTTATGTGAGAAAAATCCACAAATTGGATCACAATTGCCTCCTCCCATGACAATTGTATCCCCTCGAGGATGATGCTGCATGACCACACTAATTGAATCCCAAGAAACTACATTACAATCATAGAGGTCACATGCCATAATATGGCAAGGAGAAAAAGGGGAATTGAAACCCAAAAAAACTATGAAAAATTGTACCTTATATCGATAATTGGTCTATACTACTTGGTTGCATAAAAAACAGAGGGTGCACTTGAAGCAAGAAGAACGTAGAGGGAAAAAATACATGGGGAAAGGTTTGATCACACAAATCCTATAGAAAGGAAGTAATGGTTTGAGCGTATGACACCAGATAGCAAGGAGGATGATCATCGGAGGAAGATATCTCATCTCATTATAATATTTAACGAAGCAGTGGTTTCAGATAAACTAGATTTTCCATTAAAAGCATATCATAGTAAAACATATCGATTGAGCATGTAAAAGAATCTCAAGCCTTAGTAATATTAATATGGAAGTTATAGGATTTCATTCATCCTGCAATCCATTAAAACGTGGCCTTAAATGTATTTAACATCGAAAAAAAATTAAACTGGAAAAACAGGAAAAATATTTAAATTAGGAATATGAATTAAGAAACAGTTCTTCAAACAATGTTCTAGATATGTGACACAATGTATGAGACACCGTGTCTATTAAATTGTGACTATGACACTATGACTGGGAAACTGTTTCTGTGACACCGTATCTATAACACCATTTCCGTGACACCATTTTAATAACACATTTTTATTGAAAACGTTTCTATCAAACTGTGATTGTGACACCATTTCTATAACAATGTTTCAGTCACACTATGACTATGACACCATGACACAGTTCATAAAACTATAAACACTGTTCACAGAACTGGAAATTTGGCAATGTGTTTGGGATGGGTCACCTTGACATCCCAGAACACCTCAAAGAGTAAATTTATGCAAAGGAATAGACTAGAGACGTCCAAGTCATTACATCAGACACCTCTAATAACATTCTCATCCTTGATAATTCAAAACCAACACAAAAGAAAAACATAAAAGGGGTCCAAAGAACCACTCATTCAAACACCTCCCAAAAGAGGGATAGCTATAAAAAGCAACAAAAGAAACCCATATTCTAAACATGAATTATCTATAACCACAATGATAACATCATTACATGAATACAATTAAACATCAAACAACTCTAGGTAATGAGCATGTATCTGCTACTCATGTTCCCAAGTACTCTCCTCCATGCCATTGTGTCTCCACAATACACAAACCAAGGAAATAGAATGCCCACACAACACCATCTCAATGTGGTCTTGGATCTACAAAGGTTGATCCTTGAAGGTCACATCATAATCCCCATCGATCTATCCCCAATCAACGATGTCTGAATTGTCATAATGAAAAATATTGGGAGGTGATACATGGAAAACATTATGAACCCACCTCATATGTGGGGGATGTGTTACACGATACACCACGACTCCAATATGATCCAACACCACAAAAGGCCTAACAAACCAGGGTATAATTATACTCCCATAACCAAACCATTGATTCCCATGATGGGGTGTCACCTTTAGAATCACATGATCCCCAACATCAAGCTTGAATGTCTCCTCCTTTGATCGACATATGATTTATGACGATCTTGGGCTTCTTTCATGCTCTCAAAAATCACCTGAAACATCTCTGTCATAATTTCTACAAGTTCTAGTCCGAGAACTGGTGACTCTCCAACAATAGTTCAGCACAATAGAGAATGGAATGTTCATCCATACAAGGATTAAAATGGCGCCATACTGACGAGGGAGTAAAAAATATTGTTTTAAGAGAATTCCACCAAGGTTAAGTGACTCATCCCAAAACCTCTAATATCCAAGACACAAGAGCACAATATTTCATAAAGAGTCTAGATAGTTCACTCTGTCGGACTGTCCGTCTATGGATGAAATTCCATGATAAGGCTTAAATAAGAATAAAATGCTAGCAGGAGACCTTCCCACACCCTAGAGATAAACAAGGATCAGGATAAGAAATGTTTGTCCTCGTGACTCCATGGAGTCTCTATACCTCCTCTAGATACTGACTTGAAAAAACATTCACTAATCTCTACTCTATGTTTTCTATGATTTGGGATGATTTTGTTAAATGGTCCACTACCACACAAATAGAATCATGTCCCCACTGAGATCCACGTAAACCAGTATCAATGTTCATTTTGATTTCCACCTACTTCTACTGAGGAACATCTAACAGTTGGAGCAGACCACGAGGAAAAAGGTGTTCCACCTTCACCTTCTTGCAGACCAAACATCAAGACCCATACATTGAAACTGCATGCTTTTTCCAAGGCCACGAAAATTAACTCGTCAAGGCTCCGTATATCATTGTCATGCCAGGATGCACCAATATATGAAAACTATGGAAATATCTGAGAACTGTCTCATGCATGTCACAATGAAGAGATAGCCTTCTGTGGAACAACACTCGATGTTGTTCATCATAGACCAACCATCAGGGGCCTCTACATAAACAACTTACTCTCTCCGGACCTCTACCTCAAGATCCCCTTACTAGGACTCTTCCACCTACTGCACGAGAGATTACTGCACCATCATCTGGGAAATACAACATCTTCCCCAAACTTCTACTATATTGAGATATATTTCTGACAACTCTTCCATTACACTCTAGGAAACACTAGATTCAAACACCGAATCAGTACGTTACATCTATCTAAGTACCTCATTTACAATAATCCCCATTCTAGGGGTATATGATATTTTAATGTCGTATTCTTGTAAAAACCTTGTCCACTAATGATGCCGCATGTTTAAGTCATTCTTGGAGAATTCATAACTCGGGGTCTTATGATTGGTGAAAAGAAAGAATCTATCACACATGAGGTAATGTATCCACAACATCAAATAAAACACTACAGATTACAACTCCATATCATGGTATAGTAGTTATGTTAATGGAGAGACAACTTCAGACACCCATAAGAATCAACTGATCTCTTCTGCATTAGAACACAACCTATCCCCAGATGTGAAGCATCACAGAAAACATCGAACTAAACTCCCTCTTCTGGGAGAAAAAGAACTGAACCACACACTATCTTCTCCATCAGATACTCTAAAGTTTCCTAACACGATCATTCCATAGGAACACCTGATCCTTCTAAGTCATTGTTGTTATAGGAATCTCAAACTGATAGAAATCAGCTACGAACCTCCTGCAGTAGATTTCAAGACCATGGAATCATCACACCTCTTCCACAGTCTTTGGGGAATCCAAATACAGAACTGCTTCTATATTCAAAGGATCCACAACTACTAATTTCTGGGACATGAAATACCTCATGAAACGAACTTATCGATCTCAAAACTCAAACATTGACATCGTCTAAAATAGTTTATGTTGACAAAGAACTCCAACAACATCATATAGATTCAATTCGTGCTCCTCCCCCCATTTGGATTACACTAGAATGTAATCAATGAAAACCACCACGAACATATCCAAGAACTCACAGAACACTGAGTTCATCAATCCATTGAACAAAGCTGGAGCATTCGTCACACCGAACAACATTACAACAAACTCGTAATGCCCATGACGATAACAAAAAGCAGTCTACCAGATATCCTCATCCCTCACACACTTATGATGATATATTGAGAGCATGTAGGTCTTTGATAACCAAATTTCACCCTTCATTTGATCGAATATGTCATCAATCCATGGAATAGGATAGCGATATTTAACCGTCACTTTTTTTAAATGATGATAATCGAATCATAACCGCAAACTACAGTAAGCCTTATTCACAAACATAACTGGTGCACCCAAAGATGATACAGTCGGTCGAACAAAACCACACAATAAAATACCATCAAGATATATATATATCACTTGTAACATAGAAGGGGAAATCCAATATGGAGATATAGAGGTAGGGTATTGTCCTGGTTGTTTCTTGATCCAAAACTAGATCTCTCATGTATGGGGTAATGCTTCATCCTCTTCTGATAAAAAAATTGGGTACACTTCTATGACCCTAGGAAACGCCAACTACTAAACCACTTAAGAACCCAATATCATCTTATCAGTTAGGGATGATATGGATGAAACACGCGTCTGACCCATCCGAGTGTCTCTATTACCAAAAACCACTACTGGCTCTGCATTTACATCGAAAAACATAACATTTATCTTGAAGAAATCTAAAATAGCCTAAACAAAATACAACCAATCCAAGAAAAATATGACATCATATTTTATTATCCATAAACATAGGAAATCACCCCAAGATTGGTGCTACCCCAACATGAAATCATAGTCTATACATATATCAAACAAGTCAGCTCGACCTCCAATTGGTGTAGTAAATGCCAAAGGCACTAGTAGCCTCTCTAACTCAAGTACCAAAGCATGGAAATGGGTAGGTGATAAAAAGGAGTGTGTAGATCCTAAATCAAAAAAAGAAATATAGTATGGTTTAGAACAAGAAAAGGGTACCATGAATGACATTTGGATTGCCTGGCGCTGGCCACTCTAAATCATGAATCTCACCATGACTTCCTCCATGGCCTCTATGATCATGATGAAGACCACCATCATGGCCATGATCTTCTCTCTAAGATAGGGAACATCACTTTAATGTCCTATGCCTGCCCCATCTTCCCTCTTCTGATTCAATGCATGTACAACCTGATGTGGTAGCCTCGGCTAGAACATCCCCAATGGAGGAACCTAGAGCGGAACTCCCGGTGTACGCTTACTGCTCTGAAAGGTCGGGCACTCTCACTGCTGATAACCTCGATGACCAGAAGAAAATTGAAATCCTGGTCCCTTGGCCTAGGCCTAAGAGCCACTAACCCAAATAAACGAGATGATGATGGCTAGGACCTACCAATGGTCGAATAAAAACATTTCTACAGTAAAAACCTAGAACCCCATACCACATGTCTACTTTGTGAAGAATTACGATGACTCTCATATCATGACGATTTGGTTCCAGCCAATGTCCTCTCGATGACCATTGCTAACGCCAACACCTCAATATACATCTTTAGCATAAATGGAGTGAACTAACACAAGATCTCTGGATTCAAAGCCTCCCCTAAATGAATTTTTCTGGCCTCCTCATCAGAGAATAGGTCCGAAGCATATCATAAAAGGTTATTAAATTGGATTCCAATATCACTCACACTAGAGCATCCCTGTCGAAGGGTATGATCCTCCTAGAGACTATAATCCATCACTATCAAAGAAAGAAAATCTACTCCAATCTAGTCTCAAAACACCTTCCCTGAGATCGATGACTACATGTGTTCCCTGAAAAACATAAACCACCACTGACTCACTGATTTACACATCGTCACCACCACCAAGGACATGTAGTGATCATTCCAAGCACTGATCGAACTAAATCCTATCTTGACCTCCTCTATCTAGTCTTCTTTGAATTTATCTGAAATGGATCCCTGGTACTTCGGCAGACTGCAGCACTAGAACTCTCATATTGTCCTCCTCCAAGATTCTTCGTCATCAACCTCTACCTTATGACGATCTTCTAGCTCATCCGGCTAAACATCAGCTATGTGACCCTGACGAGTATGTAGACCTGGATACATACATGTAAAATAAAAAACAGTAAGAGATCCTAGACCAAGAATATAGTAATATCAACATTAATTAAATAATTGTTTCCTTCTGTTCATTATAGTTTATCTTATCCAAAGTTCTACCCATTCAACCACATGTTCCAATATGAATGATGCATGATCCTTTCATAGGTCTCTACCCCGCAACTATTATCACCTCATTATTATCCACTTTAAACATAAAGAAATGTGCATCAGATCATAGAGAGACCTAAATGCCTATGTCTCATCCGACCTCTAGTGTTTACATCACTTGATAAAAATGTATGACATTGTTTCCTTTACACCCCATGAAACCTCACCTATAACTAACACCAAACTCTATATGATCCCTAAAATAGGCCTTTGATACAAATCTATCATGACCCCCTCGCCACAAGGTGTAACCCTCATGGGTCGGAAAATTGAGAATGTATATAATGACCCCCGAGTCCCGCCTCCAGTATGCCTCAGGTTGGCGACAACACTGAGGGTATAGTAAACACACAAATGGGAGGCATTACCCTCTAAAAGAACACATGAAAAAGAGAGAGATTCGATATAAACCAATAAACTCCAACTTAGAAAAAAATATAAAACAAATACCAAGTACACATATACAATGTCCTGAAAAAATACAACAAATGAATGGGAAAAAATATAAATAACAAAAAAAAATGTAAATACTGCAGCAATCACAAGGCCTAACAGCTCCTACAACCCCAAGCTAGTAGAAACCATTATGATCTCTAGCCTGATCTAAGTGACCATAAGATAGTTTATATACACATAAGGTGAGTAAAAAAGTACACTCATTAGTATATTCACTGTAGAATATATTGAAAATGTAAATAAAGAATGCTAAAGCATAGTGAACAACAAGTGAAACTAAATCATCGCCTAAATTAGTATATTATATCCCCACCCTCACCATGGCTACTCTAACCCAACATCGCATATAATAGTACAAAATATAATAATGAATATAAAGGGTACCCTCCTGCTTCTTTTCCATAGGTTTGCATGTTTTCCCCAACATCGCACGTCCTATGCATCTCACTCCAAAAAGGTTTTCCCCCGGACACCTGGGCGAAGCACCACAACATGCACCTGATGTAGGAAAACCACTATGCCCTCATAAAAATATAACCAGGTAGTTTCCTAGAGCCACCATATCTCTCATAACGTGTATCATATGGCATACATTATACCTCAACCCATTACATCCCATACAACGAGTAAGAATCCTCAAGAAATCACAACCTATACACCTTACACCTATAGTAGTACATAGTAAACACAAACCAGAATATATGAGTGTGAATAAATACAAGACGTTACAAACCTCTAAACACATATATGGGAAAAACTAACCATTTTGAAAACCAACACATGTATCTTCCAAGAGAAAAGAGTGTGACCAATTTGTGTAGTCACCCATCCATCCTCTCACTAGATGGTTGGGGAAAACACCCCTAGGGCTTAGAATCCCCAGGGTGTCAGTTTCCATAACTGACCGAGTGAAGTAGCATATAGAATCACAAAAAGAACAGAATATAATATAGGTCACTACCACACTATAGCAATAACATGTCATAGACTCAACTACAGCTAACGTCTCACGAACTCCTGGTTTCCACATCTAAAACTAGGTATCCTATAAGCACAAAACCATTTAAAGAGGTTTATTACATTTTATCAATCTCTTTTTATAAGTTGACCTTTTTTTAATTAATTATTTAAACATTAATTAATTATTTCCAATTTATAGAATTTATTTCATTATAATCACACCCCATATACCACTATTCCGTTAAATTTTCATCTCAACATTGCATCCCATCAAGCTATATTACAATGGAATAAAATTATTTATTCAATCATTTTTAAAAAAAAATTTACAGTCCAATATTACTAGGAATTCTATAAAAACATTCTAATCTACTAAACATTAGTGGGATAAACACAATGAGTAGATGAACTACCCCTCGAGTCTTTATCACCTATAGAAAGAGCGTAGACCCATCCTCCCACAGGAAGCAAAACAAGGAGATAACGTGGAATTCCCCACATGTCATCTCCCATTCTGAAAAGAGGGTAAGAAAACCAACTACCTTGAGCGGTGGAAAAATTAAGGAAGAGAATCCATCAACAAGATACAACAATCATTCAAAAATTCTCATCCAACCTGTTCCATCATCTCTAGTGTCTTTGCCAACACCAACATGAATAAAACGATGCATCTCACCACTCTTGGAATCAAATGCTACGATAACCAATATTCCTCCAAACAGTCACATATCACAATAGTCATCCAAACTCACATTACATCAAAAGAAACAAGAAAAAAACATTATATCAACTTGTCTCTTGGCACTTAAACAAGGAATTTTTCATTCATACCTAAGGAGCTCTCATAACTCCAAGCATTAGGCTCTTGGCCTTTTCAATCATGAAGGAATCTCAGAATCGTACGGGATAATATATGTCTATCAAACAACCTATTATTTAAACCATCTCAAACTTACCAATTTGTTTCTCATAGGTTTTGACTATAGGAAAACTAAATAGTATTCATTCCCAAATTGATTAAACATGATTACTACATCAATTTTATTAATATAAAATTACAAGAAGAAGAACTTGATATTTTTACATACCTCTTTCTCTATAACCAAACAATTATAAATTAATTTCCAACATTATGCTCAATACCAATTTCTATAAAGAAAGAAAATATAAAAAATCCAAGCACATATATCGCACTATCTAGAAAAATAAGAGGCATCAACCTACGATCGATATCAATTTATTTATAAGGTTTAAATATTTAATATGTCAATTCCATTGTGAACCAGTGGGATACAACATTAAACTCTATATTTCCATTTAAAAAATAGAGAAGAAACGAATCAACTATCTCAAAATGTTTTTAACTTTCTTTATACGATAACGATCCACAAAAATGGTTCACGGTCGACTCCTCTAGTGAAGAATGAAACCACCAGAGGTTGTCATAGCTTGAACGCACCAATCAAAACCCATGAAACATCAATAGAATCATGGAGATCAAATTACATACTATGGGAAGGAGAAATAGGAGAAGATGAAACCAAAGTAATGACAAAAATTCATACATTATATCGATGATTGATCGATACTGCTTGGTTGCGTCAATAATAGAGAGTTCACTAGCTGCAAGAAGAACATCGATGGAAACTAATCCATGTGGAAAATATTGGTGAAACAACTCCTATAATAAGGAAATAAAGGTTCGAGTGTCTCACACCAGAGAACATGGATGAAAATGATGTCAGAATATATATTTTATCTCTAGAATATTTATCGAAGCAGCTATTTAAGATAGGATGGATTTCCATTAAAATTATATTTCATTAAACCACACGGTTTGACCAAGTAAAAGCATTCTCTAGCCATAGGAGTTATGACACCGTTTCTATGACAACGTATCTATGACATCGTGTCTGTGAAACATTATTAGTGACACCATGTCTGTGACACCATGACTGTATAGCCGTGAATTAGTCACAATTTCTATGACAATGTGTATGTGACACCATTTCTGTCACACATTGTTTCCATAACACCATTTCTGGGAAATTATTTCTGTCACAACGTGACTGTGACACCATTTATGTTACAATTTTTCTATCACACCGTGATTATGACACCATGAAATTATTCATAAAAAAGGAATCATTGTTCACAGAACTAGAAATTTGGAAAAATTTTGGTGATGAGTCACCTTGACCTCTCATTACATATTAAACACAAGATTGTTTCAACAGAATGGACCAGAGAGGTCTGAGCCATTTAAAATTTACTTACATCACATTTTAGAGCATAAATTGCTAGAAAATTTCAATCTTGATGAAAAAATATATTTTTTATCATTTTATTGGATACTAGGACACACCATTTAATAATGACTCATCTTATATTACCTCTTGTTGAAATTGGAAGATTCCTGGAATTTGAATCATCGAAGGCCACTAACCCGAGTGGCATATGTTTCTTCCACTACCCCTTAGTATGGAGGTGAGTGAAAAGGTGTATTTAATATGTGGTATTATAGTTTTGAATTATTTTAAACTCAGTTGAAAAAAACAAAACATGTGGTACTATTTAGGAGTGCTAAAAACAACCAACTATGCCTCCTACTACTTCAGAAATAACAGATCGGATTTCATTGTCCCAACAAACCTCCCAAATCCATGCTTTCAAAATAATACCTAGAAAAAATGTCAATGATTATCATGATGATTAATTAGCATTAATACCACTATCATATTTTACATACATATATTTCATTAACTAAAATTTAATCCAATGGTAGTCAACCACCCAAACTGCACCAACATAGATATCATGACATACAAAATCTTCATTTGATTTGGAGGTGATCTTCTATTACATTAAATCCATTCACAGAATGGATCCCATTTTTTTAAGATTATTATTGTAAACCCTAGTCCCCTGCATCTGATTAATTAACTGGAGGAATAGGTTGTAAGATTCATGTATATTGTGGAAAGTTCTTATATGGATGAAGCAAGACTTGTAGCTTCACCCCTAGTCATACTGTCAATGTAGGTGAAACTGATGTGATATACAATCAGTTATTTTTCCAAGGACACTAATTCCCTCCTTCTTCTATGAAAATCCACCATGATCCTATCACAATGAAATATCAATCAGAATATGAATTGTTGTCAAATCACACTTGGAAGGTGGGAATGACACCCTAACGCTACCATCCAATTATAAGAGCACCGCCTAATCCTTTTTATGGACCGATCCATCAACATCAAATACTCAATCCCCAAATGTTCCGATTAAATTTAATCCAAATCTGTGAATATTCATTGTATTTTCATAGTAGTATTCAATACTAAATTAATTATCTTTTGTAATATCCTTGATATTGATATTTGATGAATTGAACTTATCAAATGACCTATAAGAATCAATCAAAAGGGATTTTCTCATCCCTAAAGAGTTTGAAACTATGGTATCATCATCTATGGTATTTCAAATAGAGTGTAATCCGGAGGAATAACCTATGATTATATCAATCTTAGATAAAGATGATGATTTCATTATATAGGGACCCATAAGACCCTTTTATGTGTTAGGATGGTTTAATGGTGTTGATATCTAAATTTTTTCATTGAATACCACATTGTAGTGAAACCCAATTATGTATTAACACATCCCCATATCGTATATGAATAGAATATTCAATAGACTTCCACCATAAAAAATTATGGTTATAATAAATTTACCTGAATTCATTGGGGAAAATCAATCTCAATGCTCAATTTGGTGAACTCATAGTCTACTGATGATTTATGGTGTTTCATGAGATCATGGCCTTCAATTAATTGCCTGGAATTCCAATGTTGCATCAATAGTCCAAAACCCCCTCCTCAAACCATTAATTCTATAATTATTTTATTAATTGAATAATACCGATATTTTTGATCGTCAAGTCTGTGTTCGAATCATATGCGACCCATTATTTCAATTCTAGTCTCTATATAGGTAATTTGAAACAATCGCTGGTTGAAGTTGTTCTTATGTCACAACCCCAAATTGTATAGAAATCATACTAATATATCCCTTTAAATATTACAATGAAGAATATTTATTCAAAATCAATCAGGTTGGGTATACTTGATCAAATACAGGTGCCAATATAATAAATTATTGTCTTAGTCATGAACCTCGAGGCTTGCAATGTTGAAAATTATCTAACTCCATAGAAAATTAAAAATCATGTATGAAAATACATTCATGTCACCCCATGAAGATTAGAAAATCCATTCCTTATAAATTGATGTTGAAAAGGTGAAATCATTAGTTAAAGTGGATGAAGATTTTCTTCCTCATTCATTCACTCCATCCCCGCCATATTTTCAATGAAATCCCACTGTGTAAGTTAGTTTAGAAGAATTCGATTTATCCTCAGAGTTCCTAGATGTATCCTCCTATCTAAACTATGGGGATCTTATCCTAGTACATGATTCTCCAATTAAAAATTAGATGGTATATGAATAATAATATGAATATGAGGATGTTAGCTAACCACCTATGGTATATTTTTATTAAGATCATATATCATTAATAATGAAGATCAGTAGAAGTACATGTGCAAATCCATGAAGGGAAATTATCCACCCATAACTAGTTGGTAACGAATGGGCGTGAGGCAGCAAGATGATGGGCCGCGTTGTTTCCTTCCCTTTTGGTGAAGGAGAAGGTGCATAATTTGAAGTATTGGCGAAGTGACAGAACTTTCATGATGATGGTTCCAAATGATTGGAGACCGCCGTCGTTGTGATTAATAGCATTGATTACGGTGAGACAGTTAGACTCAATGATGATATCGCCCCATCCACATTCAATAGAGAACATCATACCAGTAAGGATGGTCGTGGCTTCAGTAACTACCGGTTCCCATAATGCCTGATGTGGGTCATATTTAGCAGTAATGATCTACCCCAAATGATTTCAGGCAAGGAGGCCGAAGGAAACAAGCCCATCCTTTGGAAGATCCGTGTCCACGTTAATCTTTAGAGTACCTTCCATTGGGGGATTCCAATGAGCGAGATGGAAGGTGGTAACACCCTTCAAGGAATGTTCATTGTGTCCTTTCCAACCCTCAATCCATGAAATTGCCCGATCAATGCAGAATTTGGGGGGTCTGTGAGCTTGATGAAGAACAACATCATTAGGCCGGACCCAGAAAATTTATGCCAAAGTGAAAAGGGAGCCTACATCTACCAAAGAGAGATAAGAGCACCAACACGTCAGAAGATCAGGAAGGTCAATGGCCAATGGTAGTGAAGCAACTGATGTCGGAACCCATTTATTCCAAATTTCCTTTGCTCTCAGGCAGTTAATGATAGCGTGCAAGGGCGTTTCTGGATTTTTCTGGCATAAGTGGAAAAAACGGTGCTGGCCATATGTCGGTGAATGAGAAGGATCATTTTTGGGAGAGTTCGTGTGGAATCTTTCCACCAAAATTGATGAATTTTTTTGGGGATGTTGAGTGTCCAAATCAATTTCCAAGGTCCCTCATCCCGGTCGACTGAGTGGATTCCAAGAGCAAGTATTTAACAATATCTCACCATGTAGTCGCCTGAGATGTCATAGATCCATAAAAGATGGTCGGGGCCTATGTCTGGGACACAGGGAATGCTAAGGATAATTCTTTGGTCTCTTTAGTTAAACCATTCAAGGATTTTATCCAAACACCACCCTTGTCCCTGGTCAGAAAGGAGGCAGTTAACAGTGGCGTCTTGCAGACATGGTTGGGCGGGGGATGTAGTCCATATATCTTCCTTTTCAATAAGCCATGGATCAGTCCAGATTTTGACAGATGAGCCCGTCCCAATCCACCAGTCCATTCCTTTATCCAGGAGCTTTCTAGACCCCCAAATGCTTCTCCAGAGGAAGTTAGGATGGGGACCAAGAGAGGAAGCATGAATTTCTGTGTGGGGAAATTGCTTCCCTCAAATAACTCGTGTACATAGAGATGATGGAAGGTTAACAAGGCGCCATTTTTTCTTGTCCAAAAGTGCGTTGTTGAAGGGAGGGAGATTTCAGAACCACATTCCACCCTCTGATTTGGGTTTTCATAGTTTCTCGTAGGATATCCAGTGGGGTCGATTCCTTCAATCATTTTCCCCCACAAGAAATTGGCAGTATGTGTGTGGATCTGGTCAATGATGGCCGCCATGATCTTAAATAAGGACATAATGTGGCTGTGGAATGATTGGATGGCATGTTTGAAGAGGGTCTCTTTTCTGGATTTAGAAATTCTTTTTGGGGACCAGCATTGAGTTTTTTTCTCAATCCTATCCACTAGAGATGCAGAGCTTTCTTTCTCGGACCAGCCAATCACTGAGGGAATCCCGATATACTTCTGATGTCTATCAACCATATGGATTCCAACTGATGTGTAATGTTAATCCCTATTAGAAAGAGGCACCCCTGCACTGAAGGATATTTCAGATTTTTCATGATTGATAGTTTGGCCAGATGCCTTATCATACTGATGGATCACTTGACAGTTCACCTGTCATTCATTAATTATTGCTCTTGAAAAAAGTAGGTAGTCGTCAGCGAATAAGAGATGCGGAAATGGAGGGCAAACTGGACAAACTTTTTCCCCATGGAGTGATTTAGAAGATACAACAATGGAAATAAGATTAGAAAAAACGCCAGCCACCAGTATGAAGAGAAAAGGGGAGAGGGGGTCTCCCTGGAAAAGGCCTCGGGATGTGGCGAAGTATATGGTGAGCTCCCCATTGACCCTGATATTCAATGAGAAAGTCGAGACACAGTTCATGACCATATCTATCCATTTAGCGCAAAAACCCATTTTTTGCCAAACGATTCTTAAGAAGGGCCATTAAACTCTATCATAATCCTTGGTCATATCCTATTTCCAGGCCATGGTTTCTATTTTCTCAGTTGATAGTGATTTCATAGAATGGAACACTTCATGTGCCATAATCGCATTATCAGTGATTAGTCTCTTGGCCACGAAGGGGCTCTGATTTTCAGAGATAATATCAGGTAGCCAAGGTCGCAGCCGATTGAAAAGTATCATTGAGAAGATCTTGAAAGATACATTTAAATGGATTATAGCTTGAAAGTCATGGATCACCAGAGGTTTCTTGATTTTGGGGATGAGCACGATGAAAGTTTCATTGATGGCCGTAATGCTTGAATTACCATCCTAGATAGATTTAATCAAGGTAAAGTTGTCAGGACCAATTATGTTCTAGTACTGCTTAAAAAAGACTGTGGAACCCATCCGGTCTTGAGGCCTTAGTGGGATGAAGATGTTTCAGAGCCAAACACATCTCTTCATCTGTCACATCTTTGGTGGGATTCCTATTGATCTCCTTAGTGATCACAGTTCTAATACAATCTTCCACCTCAGCAGACATGAACGGGATTCCTAAAGTGAAGATGTTCTAGAAAAGGCATGTTATGGCCTCGTGGATACCCTTGGTGTCAGAAATTTTGCTTCCATCGGGTTTTGAAATGCAGGTAATAGAGTTTTTCCGATGCCTAGCTGATGCTTTCTGGTGAAAATACCGGGTGTTAACATCACCTTCATTAATATGGTTGTCCCACGCACGCATATCCCAGAAGCATTCCTTGATACGTAGGGTCGTGTCGAGCTCCCTTTGAGTATCTCCAATCATAGAGAGATTTCCATTGGATGTGGGTTGTTTGAGGATATTGTCTAGATTATTTTCAAGGACACCACATTGCCGGTCGGGGTGGAGGAATTTCTTATTGCTCCAAGACCTCAGATCGGATGCGACCTATTGGAGAAGAACCATTGGCATCAATGATTAGTACAACCATGTCATATGGGGGAAGGGGTTATATATATCATTCATAAAGTATCCTCCAAATGTATTTTCATGGACACCATAGAAATGTTGGCCATTAATCCTATATTATCTAATCACACCATGGTCTTAGTAGTGGACTATTAGGCTATAAATAGGATGAGATAAGGACCCCAAATGGATGGACAATATCAACCATGTCAAGATGTATAATCAGAATATCAATGATTGTATTGATGCAATAGATCTTATCTAGCCATCACTGAATGATGATTCCCCAGTCCAATCACTGAACTATATATTGATGCAATAACTAGATATCATGAAATCTAAATCATGGATAGTTATTAAGATATAATTAAATCAGACAGGTCTGGGAATATAAATAATCAAACACCTTCAGGGCCTATAGGGAATTTATTCTATCACATAATTTCATTTGGTATAAGTAATTTTGGCACATGATACCAACACATGATGCGTCACAAGTTTAAACCCATTATAGGGATGTTTTACAAGTGCAATATTCATAATATTGGGTTCAAATGTCAATGGAGTCCTAAGAAACATGCTAAATTGAGAATATCATTCATAAATTATGAAAAATATTTCTTAAAAATGAACCATTTGAAATTATCATTCAATGTTAATTCATGAAAGTTTCTTTAATTTTTCTTTTTCAATCATGGCTTCGAATTAAATGTAGAGAAGAAAATGGATATCTCTCTCAAACACCCTCCTCACAACATCATTGATTTGAGAAGACTTCATTGATTTTTAACCTATATTTTTGGTGTTTCATAGAAACCCTTCCATGAATGTATATTCCCATTACTAGGTTTATGGAAAAATTGGTTTCATATTATTAGACTAATTAGTATCAAAATTAATTTAATATCCTAAAACAATATATCTTGAGACCACCAGTCATAATTCCTCATGTCAAAGGAATAACACTTATTTGGAATGTAACATCATTATAATGATCACTAGGTTACATACTTGTGAAAAAGAAAAACAATGGAAGTGAAAACATCATCTATTACCTCAAAAAAACAATGACCAATGAAGACACTTGATAATCTTTTGTCTAGAAGAGAAATATGGTGAGAATCTATGCAGTCCAAAAACAATTCCACAACCAACTTCATCAGAAGATACTTTTGGTACCTCTTAGTAAGCCAATAAATTACATTATTACTCATCTGATGTGGAATACATTTCTATAATAATATCCATTCAACCTATAGTTTTTTGATAAAAAATTTATGTTAAAAAAGAGTTCAATGGCTTGACATTAGTATATGTCTTGTTAGAAAACCCCTTAGTATAAATGACCACATTTAATATTTAACAACATAATGAAGAGGTTTTATATATATGATATTTAACCTAATATTGAGTATGTATTTTAATTGTGAATCTAGATATCAGATAAAGAAGAGGATGAAAGAAATTAAGATAAAAAAGCGGTCTACATGTCATGGTCATATCGACAACCAATTTATTCTTTCCATACTCATTTATATTGTAATAATGGTTCATAAATAAGGAATCATAAATTCATTCTATATTTTTTGGGCCTGATATTCCACATTTGTTACATGTCAATCACGTGAAGATAAATGGAGATTTTGAAATGGTCATAAAGTAGGTCAATGGTGGTTATTACATAAAAAATGAAGAGCTAATACCCATGATAAATAGTGTGTGGGGAGTAATAGAAGACTTAAAAATGGAATAAACATTGACTCATGTCATATGATAACAAAACACCCAATTTGAAACACTGGAAAATGAAACAACCTCTATAGCTAATCCTGAGTTGGATGAAACATTCATCTGCATTGCACACTGTTGGATGGGCCCACTATTCATTCAATCCAATTTAGATGAGATCAATGATGTTAGTCCCGTTGTCAAAATGTGTTTCCCTTACACGGGCTAGATGTAACCCATTATGACTACATTAAAAAATGCGATCAACCAATAAACATAATCAGGATGAGATAATTAAAAGAGGGGGAATTAAAATTTGACTATATGACTACACAAATCAAAAAAAATCATCTATAAATGGATCCTTAATGGGGCCCTTCCGAAGTTCATTAATGAAAAAGATACTGTTATTATCATGAATAATTTTAACAAAGGTGCACACTGAGCCCATAGTATAGAATATATGATTTACCAACTAATTTTAAGGCTTGTGTACTACTACCCCACAATAATATAAAACTGTATTAAAAATATATATTCAGTCTTGTGATGTTCAAACCAAA
Organism: Viscum album; assembly: GCA_963277665.1. Taxonomy (NCBI): domain Eukaryota; kingdom Viridiplantae; phylum Streptophyta; class Magnoliopsida; order Santalales; family Viscaceae; genus Viscum; species Viscum album. Next base: position 1,390,677,920 of record OY728119.1, read on the forward strand.
TTAATTCACCACCCCTTAAAGTTTCAGCATACATCCGAATACTCCTTTTCAATTTCTGTATTGGGAATGAATGTTGTGGACCCATATCCTTCTACTATAGCCAATATGTTAATTTACTTTCTCGTGAAAACAATCATCTTCTATAAGTGGTATGGATGTATATTGCACAATGAATTCTTGGATTAGAACATGTCCAACTTCATTAAATCCATCATCATCACCAGATTTGGTATCCCGCATTTAATATTGATATAAAATTGCACGAATATTTATTATTAAAATATGGAGATGTTAAATCAAGAGTATGGCATCAAGTCCAACTGGTCATCCCATTTCCATGCCATGGGTAACAAGCATATAATGGCCTTTGAAGAAAGCATACTAAATATTCTATAGAAAATTGTAGTTAAAGATAAAAAAATTATTAGAAATGATTGTTAATTCCATGAGGGATTACAAGAACTTGAATCTCATTGCCACAGAAGAGACCCCATATATATTAGTATATGAGATAGAGGTTGTCTTACTCATCTAGGTTCATTTACAGTTGGTAAATGTGTCAATTTGTGATCATTTATACATATATGAACAATCCAAGATGTGGCTAGATGAATTAGAGTGATATGATTAAAAGATAATACATACTTTGTGTCATAAGGATCTCCATCAAAACTGTTTTGTATGAGACTTTATCAAAAAGTGTCATTCTTGATTTTTCCTAAAAGGAGAGATGATCTTTGTCCCCTGGACTCCAACAATACTAAAAAAAGTAACCACGAATGAATAAACCTAAATGGGAGGAACCTTTTTCAATACATAAGGCCTTCTCAAATGGTTGTTATTATTATATTTCTATGGACAATCAACTTACCATTTCTCCCTCTGTCACATTGTTCCTAATGTATTATTTTATGTAATCACATTGATCATCATCCTAATTTCTTGGAATTAAACTACATAATAGTCAACATCCTAGCCATACAAAGGTAAACTACGTTGTAGTGGCATCCAATTTCCTTCACATAAAACTACACAAAAATCTTCATCAAGATCAAATGAAGTAAAATTGAATGGGGAAATGTCCAAGTTTCATGAAATGAAACTGTATAAATGCCAGCATCCTAATCATAGGATGAAATAATAAATGGAAATAGTGTCCTAATAACATGATGTTCAATTTTATTCCAATCAACCACATAATTGAATGAATCTAAAATTCATGATACATCATCATAGTGTCATAATGTCAAACTCTGTAATAGCCAGTGTCCCTACCATAAATATATAAACTACATCACACTAACATCCATGTTTCATGATATTTAATTTTACACCCATCATTCAACACAATTTTATGTTGTGAAAATATGTGACACTCAGAGTCTTAGACATATGATAATAAAATACATGTAATCGGTATCTTAGTTGAATATCATTAAACTATACAGCCATCATCATCTTAATATCATGATGATAAACTACATGGTAAATTTTCCTAGTCACACTAAATTAAATCTCATAATATCCACCATCCCAAACATATGCTGATAAACGTCATGGAACTAGCATGAATGGTTCATGATGTAAAACCTCAAAACCATATTCATCCTGATCACATAACATTAAACTGTAAGGGACATCGTCCTAGTTGCATGAAAATAGAATGAATAATTTCAAAAGTCACAGCCATATGAGTATGAACTACATGGCACCAATTTCATAGTTTCATTATATTAAACTGCACAACCGTCATTATCCCCCCATATGACATTTAAATACATATCCACATCTCAATCATTTGACGTTGAAAATGATCATGGTCTAGAATACATGACCAAAAATGGAATCCCACAACCTAGAATCATGACATAAAACATTATGGAATCCTCCTTAGGAATTATTATGTGGTGTTTGGCCCTCCTTGGTCCTCATTCATGTTTGGATTGTTATGCCACCATGTTAAAAACATCCATGTATCAAGTGATCACCTCTTGTTTTGAACATTATGAGTTTGAAAAATGAGTTGACATCCTCAACACAAGATGTTAAACTATAATCCTACCCTAAAAGTATATAATGTCTCTTAAACACATACAAAATTATTCCTACACCGTGATCTTAACAAGGGATTCCTCACAATGATAGCGTGTTTCCAATGTTTCCTCACTAGGGTGGATTTCACGCTACATTGTTAGTCTCATATTATTTTGTGATTAAGAACTACACATGGCATAATTACCATCCATATGGTATTTTTAGATATACACATAAATTGTTATACTGTATCATCCATATGTTTTGTATAATTTTATTTCATTTGTGTCATAGATTAAACTTCCTCAACACCATGTTTCCTACATTGGTCATGGTTTTTGTGGGTTTAGGAATTTCCATAGGGGATTTCCCACATCACACTATTAAAATGAAGGTCACATTTTCTGGATCATATGATATTTAAGTTAAAGGTGATTCATTATGTAAGGAAGTCAATAAAATTCAAGACATCGAAACCTTCACTATATGATGTTATGTTGTGCACCACAATAATGTTACCACTTAAGAAGATATTTTCCCCATCATAAATCATCTACCACACTATAATAAAGAAATATGTATGAATTTATTCATTTAAACATTTAATATATATTGATCCATGATTTTACATCCATATCCAGTGACCCCAAAAAATACACCCACCTTATATGTGGGTCGGATCATCAAATGGGTATTTCAATAAAAACTTTTTCATCAATTGATTATTTTTCATCAAGAATATAATGATATTTAGGTCGCTATTCATGGAACATCCATGAGGATACTTCTTTCACATCAAATGACCCCCACTGTTAATATTAAATGATAAACATTATGGTTGAATGAGAACAATATGTGGCCTGATTCTCATTCTATGGGATACATAGTGATTACAAGACCCTGTATCTTAGGTCTAGACATGAATTATAGTAAATCGTATTTTCCATTACATACTAATTTTTTAAATGTAGGGGACTCATAAGAGGGTCCAATTTATAGGTCCATTTCCTAAAAAGTACATCATCCATGCACATGATTCCGATTTGTAAAGAGAAGCACGTTTAGAAATATGTATAGACTGATTCCTATCATCGTAGGATGTATATTGATGCATGTTTCTTTAATACTGGGTCCAGAAACAACATTCCCCATCATTCATGATTGGTCACCTTTATCCTCAATGCATAATGTTGATGTGCATGTGATCCCAGAACAACATGTGGCTTGGTTCCTTCCACCTTAAGATACATATTGATTCCCTAGTCTCCATGACCAAATCTAGAAACCACAATACAAATAATCAAATGAATCATTCCCCCACCCATTGTATGGGACAAACCTACCTAGGGAACAAGTTTAAAAGATTCACATTGATTAATTATCTATATAATGAGATAAATGGGGATGACCATATCTCCAATCATGGTCTAGCCACCACAAAATCAAAATTTTGATATAATTCATATTATCACCTATGTGTGGATTAAAAAACAATTCCCCCACATTTTTTCCCATAACTATCATAGATCAAGTGGGTTGAAGAGTTTCAGCAGGGGATTACTAGCATAATATATGTATATCAATCCACATAAGGATTTATATGGTCATAGATGTAAGACCATAAAAGGATCATCGGATATTTCCTCTTCATGTTGGGGAACATACTTTCTTACCCCATTACGTTAAATCAAATAGATAATGGCCATACCGAATGAAATTAAATGACACATATCATTAGTAACCACATGTGGATTGATTCTCATTTAGAAGAGAAATAACGTGATGCCTTGAGAAAATATCATAATTATAAGGCCCTAGCCTTAAACCTTACTTAAAATTGAATTAAATGAATAATTCACATTGAGGATCTTTTCAGGTTTAGAGTTTTAGAGAATTATGACATAACTATTACATCTCAAAAGATTACAAAGTAGTCTCTTCTACTAAATTTCCATAAAGTAAAAATTCTTAAAAAGAAACATGTCTAGTTTCATGTTTTAGGTAGCATGACTTTACCTTGATCCCATCCATGACCCTATTCCATGCTAAGTCCTGTGAAAAACATTTCAAAAACTTGGTATGGGCATAAAAAGCTCAGTAAAGGATATAGAAAGAATGAAAACTGTTAGTTTCTCAAACATAAAGTAAACCATATATACTCTATCAAAGTAATACTTTCACCTTCATGAAGTAGTAAAAACTCTTCACTGAAAAAAGTATCATTACTTACCTTTTTGCAACCAAAGGATTACCATAAAACCCATTTAAAGAACACATAACATATATAAAGGTAACTTGGGACATAAACATACTTAAGTGGAATAACCATACGGTCTACTTCCACACATATCACTTAATGGAATAGCCATACAGCCAATTTCCATACATACTTAATGGAATAGCCATACGGCCGACTTCCATACCCAATGCATTGGAGGTTATAACGTAACCACTCGTCCTGGTATTCACGGCACCACCCGTCATATGGTTTATAACGTAACCACCCGTTAAAATGTCCAAGTACCAATATAAAATCATAAAACATAAAACCAATATAAAGGAATGATAGAATTTCTACATTTCAATCACAATATATCATAAATATATTGACATAATAGAATCCTTTTTCAAAACCATTTTCAATACCGAAATAAATAAAAGAGTATATGGTATTTATTTTATTCTAAAAACATTACGGCTTTTTGAGAAATCCAAAGACCAAATAATACTCGCGGCGGCGGAAAAGGTCGTTGTCACTGTGTACGTTAAAAAAACATTCCTTTTTGTCATTTAGTAAAACGATTCGTAGGAAAAGATTCCTTTTGTATAAAAGTAAAAGTCAAAGGGGTTTATACACCGTATAAAATAAAGTTATGTATAAAACGAAATATGCCTCAATGAAAGGAGATTGAGACGAAGTCCTTAAAAAGATCATTTTTAAAATAAAATAGATCTATTATGTGTATTCAATATAGGTACACATAAAGATTGTTAAAATACAAATTAAGACATAATAATATCATGACATAATTTGAAAGTAGGAGATTAACCCAAAGAATGGAAATTGGGTTAAGAAGTTCCCTTACCTCAGGTCTGACTTGACTTGATCGTTCTTTAACGTCCGGAATAATAAACTTGAGTTAATTTATACTTGATTAAGAACCTTTTTAAAGTTCATTATTCCTTTTATATCACTTATTTCCATGTTATAAACATTATGTAACCATTTAAGTTAATAATGTTTGTTTTGTCAATATTTGGTTCTTAAGTCGAAAGTGGACTTCTTACAATTACATGTTGTTCGTGTGGTCAAAGGTTCTTTATATCCAGAATGAAATTCCCGATTTGGATATAATATGTATCATATATATCCAGCATATACATGTATTTATAATATTACATAATCATTTAGAGGTAAGAAATGAAATGCACCGTTCATGGAGACTGTAAGCCGTACGTACGCATGAACGCTACTTTCATTTCTTTGTCATATTAATGGAATTAAAACTAAATGAGAGGTATGTATATTTTAATTCCAGAATTATATTCATCATTTAGATATATAATTAATTATATATATCCATTATATACATGTACCTTTAATAGTACATTACATTTGGGGATAAGAAATGAAATGCACCGTTCATGGAGACGGTAAGCCGTACGTACGCATGAACGCTACTTTCATTTCTATCTCATACTTTAATGGAAAGAAATAATAATGATATAGAGGTATATTATAATTCCAGTATAACATCATATATAATAACTTTAAATCCATCCTTTACACATCCCACATATGGCATTAACGAATCACATCACTTTGAGGGGGCGGTAGTCCGCACTTCCTTAAATGAAGATATCGTGTTTACCCATAATGGAAACCATGAAGGTATGCCAAAAATGAAAAATACAGAAGCTTAAAGAAAACATAAACATATTATATATCATATATAAAAATAGTGACATCATAATGGCCACCTTTGAAGGTGTTAAATGAGTATTGAACAATCATCGTTTCGGGAGACAGAATTTCGCCATCCACAGAAACCGTATGTTCTTTAACCATTTCAAGTAGTTGTGTGAGAGTGTAGCTCGAATAAATATTATAACAACATCCTAGTATATTGAAGATACTGGTTTTGTTACAAAATAAGTAAATTAAAAGAGGTTAGGGGGTTGGAGAAACAAAATAAAACAAATGAACATGAGAGAATGAATTACCTTTAAAAGTGTAACTCCTTTTGATTTGATCCTAAAGGCTTCCTATGAAAGGATTTTTCCCAAAGGGAATCCTCTAGGATGAGGAGAGGGATATGGAGAGAGTAATTGGACAGGGGTTGGCCGAGCCAAAGGCTTGAGGAGTGTGTGAAATGAGGTAGAGGTGGGGGCCTTTTATAAGAGGAGAGGAGGGGCACTTTTGGAAAGTAAAGAAATATTACTTTATTTGAAAATGTTTTTCGGTATTAAAAGGTCCCACATTGATAGAATTCGTGGATACGGTGATAAAGGGTTCGAAATACACTCATCCAATTGGTTTTGAACATGTGTAGTTCATAGATTTTACATTATCTTTCCATTTTATTAAAATCATCTTATAGTGATGTCATCGCTGCATCATTATTATATCATAAATAATTTATTTTATTTAATGTATAAAAATTATAAAACAAATACTATGATGTTGGAAATATTTTTATATTTCCAATGACTATTTGTAATCAAAATTTGGACATGTGTAACCCTACTTAAAAATTGTTTTAGTAAAAAAACTCATGTTTGTGTCAATTTAATTTTAACATTAAATAAAAAGTTATTTATGTCATTTCCCAACCAAAGTGTCTCCATGGGGTCCCCAAGTTGGCCCATGGCTTTTCTTGGTCGGCCATGACTCACCCAATAGGTATAGGACAAGTGTCATGGTGTTTTCACATTCTTATAATATCATTTTTACCTTAAATTACACTAATTACCTCTAATCGCGATTAAGAACTTAATAAGTTACTATTCACCCAAAAATTATTTTTATCCCATTTGACCACATTTTACTTCTTAATGACAACCATGTATGTTGGATTTTTGAAATTAAAAACACAATGATGGCAAAATTTCATTTAAAAGGAAAATCAGTCTTTATAAGTACCACTTAGTGGTTTCACTATTTATCAAAAATTGATGTTTTTCAGAAAATTACCAAAAATTCACCCTAAGCTATATTTGATATTCCGAATTCAAAAATGAAGTCTATTTTAGAAAATTCAAAACATATAAGTCACATTAATTAATTTAATAATTAATTCCAGCTGTCAGAGCAAATAGCGTGTTTTTATGAAACAATAAGTATCAAAAGATTGACACAAGTTTAAGTCCGATTTCAAAGTGAAATTAATTCCAACGACCACTATTGGATTTAATGGTAAAAATATATTCTAATTTCACATTAAAACCAATTCAAAAGATAATATAATCATATAAATAAATTATATTAAAAAGAGGTTTTGAATTAAAATACAACATTTTAAACTATTCATTAAAAAAATGAACTTTATCAGAAAAATACCAAAAATTTACACAAAGTAAAATTTAATGTCCCGATTCTAAAGAAGAGTTTTATTTGGTCCAAAAGAATGTATAAGAGTGACGAAAACTATATTTAATGACAGTACGCCATCAAAAGGTGATAAGTGAACCTTTAGTGAAAACTAGGGCATATACGCCTAAAATTGAATTCTTTCTGTATTTTAAGCCTTTATATTTTATTGGATAAATGTAAAAACATTTAAAAACATATATAATCGTATTTTAGTTATTTATATCCATTCCCGCCAATACAACAGCTACATGTTAACTACCATTTAAAATAATATTATTTTATTATTAGAGTGCAACGTAAGATTCTCAAGAAACTCGTTGTTGTGTGTTGGGTACGCCATCGAGCATAGCATCCCCTTTAAAGTAATATTAATATTTGATTCACAAATATGGATAAATATAAAGATGACATATTATTTATTTACCTGGGGTGTTACATCCTCCCCCCCTTTTGGGAATTCCGTCCTCGCAATTTTAACATTGGGCTTGGAAACATCCTTGAAAGTCCCACATCGGAACAAGGATCGGTAAAACAATCACTTTAAAATAAAGAAAGATAAGTACAAAGGTCACCCGAGTTATCCCATACTAGGATTCCAAGTATGAAAACATGGACATGGAGGAGAAAACATAGGGTCATGTTCTGATGGAGAGTGATAGAAAACATGTTTAGGAGAAAGTTAACCATGAGAGAATCACAAACTTGTGATGGGTTAAACGGTATTCGATTCCCCAGTAGGAAAAGTTAATAGACAACATTTTTGTTTTAATTTACTTTTTATTGAGGAATTTATTCATAAGGAAACATAATCACTTATCATGTTGACTCTCAACTTTTATTATATTCCTTACACAAACTCTTATTTTCTCCAAAAGGCGAGTATTTAGGAAGACTTGTTCAAATTAAGAGTACTATAATCAACTTCTAGAGAATCACCTAATCCACAAAAGAGAACTATATACTTCCCATATCATTAGACCTTAACCATAACCAAAACCAAAAAGGTTAGTATAAGGTCAGATAATCAAGAAAAGGATAACCCTTTATAAAAAGAAAATCAATTCTTAATCTCCAAAATTTGTCCCACAAAATCCAAAGTTCAACGAGGACCATCCGATAAACAAATTTGTCCATAAAAATTCCTCTAAGTAAACCAATATAAGATTGAAACCCAAACATTTTAAGGATTTAGTCACATAGTCTTCCAAGTTAAATCGTAACATTTATCTCCAAACAACATTAGTTGCTCCTAAAGTCCCGTATTGAAAAGTAATTAACCTAATCACATATCCTCCATGATAGGTTAATAATTTTCATAAGTAACCCAAAATCATCTTACTCTTAATTCATAAAATCATATAAATAGAAAGAATCAGTCAAACTAACTAGGGACTTCATGTAGTCCAGTGGTAGGCAATAAATACCAGTCGCACTTTGGTTGTGGGTTTGATTCCCGCAGCTTTGTCCGACGTGATGGGTTGTCACACGGTCTGCGTGTTGTCCTTTTTTCAAAACTATATAATTCTTAAATCATTCCCCAAAAAGGGATAAAATCATCAAAAATAACCATAACATAGTTTATCCTCAATTTTATCTCATGCCTTTCACTTCAATCATAACATATATTAACCCATAATTACCTCAAAAGATAGGATCATATAAACCCAAATGGTTCTTTATAACTATGTCCACAAAAGAAGAGATAACTATTCCTTGAATAAAATTTCATATATTAAACATCAGGGTTACACGTAATATAAAAAGTCTTCTAATGTAACCCCATCATCAAAAGAGACTTAATACTCTTAAGAATTTCACTAAAACTCTTGAAGCCCTTATATGTTGAGATCTTACTTATTCAACATTCTTCATGATCCATTAACCATTCCTTTCCAACTTATTCCTAAATACCTCTTTCCTACAAACAAATTAATGAATCATATCCTAAGATTCCACAATATGAAATCAATAGTCATGAAATAATACATACCTTTGATTGGTCATTGTCAGTTTCTTCATCCTCAATCGGAATGGCATTAGGTAGTGGTAAACAAACATTTGTACGCTCTTGGTGACCCCATTCACGAAACTTCTTCATAGGACATGTGTTTGCATAATGACCATGCACACCACATTTAAAACATTCAATTGATCCCTAAGAAAGAACTTCTTTCCCTTTCCATGAGTCAACTGGATGCTTCCTTTTTCCATGGCAGGTTCTTACTTTATGACCTTCATTTCCACATCTATAGCATATTTCTGTACCTTTGAAACATTTTCCTAAGTGTTTCTTTCCACATATTTGATACATAGGTTTTTGAACACACTTACCTTTATGATTATTACCTGTAGTTCCGTAGGGATTTGATTCTCGCTTACATGAGGACTTATAGAAATATCCAAGGTTTAGGTGGTCAATCATAACTCCAGATAGTTGGTTGAGGATAAACACAAGAGTTCTCATTATATCTCCCATATCATTTAGTTGCTCGCTTAGAAAACTGTCATAGTTTCCTTCACATCCACCGTTACCTTGGTGCTTCCTAGATCCAGCCATTTACTAAAACCAAAAAGGGTCAGTGTGAGTATAACAACAAAACCATCATGTACTAATGAGGAAGATAAACACTAAGATATTCTTACTCATTCACGTTATCTAAAACTAGTACTCTGTCTGAAATCCTAACCATTATGGTAATGTCACTTATGCTTAAAGAATACCCTAACCTCTAAAGTTATCTAAACCGACCTCTGATACCAACTATAAGGCCCCGACCATAAACCTTACTTAAAATTGAATTAAATGAATAATTCACATTGAGGATCTTTTCAGGTTTATAGTTTTAGATAATTAGGACATAACTATTACATCTCAAAAGATTACAAAGTAGTCTCTTCTACTAAATTTCCATAAAGTAAAAATTCTTAAAAAGAAACATGTCTAGTTTCATGTTTTAGGTATCATGACTCTCCCTTGATCCCATCGTTGACCCTATTCCATGATAAGTCCTGTGAAAAACATTTCAAAAACATGGGATGAGCATAAAAAGCTTAGTAAGGGATACAGAAAGAATGAAAACTGTTAGTTTCTCAAACATCAAGTAAACCATATATACTCTATCAAATTAATACTTTCACCTTCATGAATTAGTAAAAACTCTTCACTGAAAAAAGTATCATTACTTACCTTTTTGTAACCAAAAGATTACTATAAAACCCATATAAAGAACACATAACATATATAAAGGTAACTTGGGACATAAACATACATAAGTGGAATAACCATACGGTCGACTTCCACACATATCACTTAATGGAATAGCCATATGGCCAATTTCCATACATACTTAATGGAATAGCCATACGGCCGACTTCGATACCCAATGCATTGGAGGTTATAACGTAACCACCCGTCCTGGTATTCACGGCACCACCCGTCATATGGTTTATAATGTAACCACCCGTTAAAATGTCCAAGTACCAATATAAAATCATAAAACATAAAACCAATATAAAGGAATGATAACATTTCTACATTTCAATCACAATATATCATAAATAAATTGACATAACAGAATCCTTTTTCAAAACCATTTTCAATACCGAAATACATAAAAGAGTATATGGTATTTATTTTATTCTAAAAACATTACGGCTTGTTGGGAAAGCCAAATACGAAATAATACTCACGGCGGCGGAAAAGGTCGTTGTCACCACGTACGTTAAAAAAACATTCCTTTTTGTCATTTATTAAAACCCTTTGTAGAAAAAGATTCCTTTTGTATAAAAGTAAAAGTCAAAGTGTTTTATACACCGTATAAAATAATGTTGTGTATAAAACGAAATATGCCTCAATGAAAGGAGATTGAGACGAAGTCCTTAAAAAGATCATTTTTAAAATAAAATAGATCTATTATGTGTATTCAATATAGGTACACATAAAGAATGTAAAAATACAAATTAATACATAATAATATCATGACAAAATTTGAAAGTAGGAGATTAACCCAAAGAATGGAAATTGGGTTAAGAAGATCCCTTACCTCGGGCCCGACTTGACTCGATCGTTCTTTAACGTCCTGAATAATAAACTTGAGTTAATTTATACTTGATTAAGAACATTTTTAAAGTTCATTATTCTTTTTATATCACTTATTTCCATGTTATAAACATTATGTAACCATTTAAGTTAATAATGTTTGTTTTGTCAATATTTGGTTCTTAAGTCGAAAGTGGACTTCTTACAATTACATGTTGTTCGTGTGGTCAAAGGTTCTTTATATCCAGAATGAAATTCCTGATTTGGATATAATATGTATCATATATATCCAGAATATACATGTATTTATAATATCACATAATCATTTAGAGGTAAGAAATGAAATGCACGTTCATGGAGACGGTAAACCGTACGTACGCATGCACGCTACTTTCATTTCTTTGTCATATTAATGGAATTAAAACTAAATGAGAGGTATGTATATTTTAATTACAGAATTATATTCATCATTTAGATATATCATTAATTATATATATCCATTATATACATGTACCTTTAATAGTACATTACATTTGGGGATAAGAAATGAAATGCACCGTTCATGGAGACGGTAAGCCGTACGTATGCATGAACGCTAATTTCATTTCTATCTCATAATTTAATGGAAAGAAATAATAATGATATAGAGGTATATTATAATTCCAGTATAACATAATATATAATAACTTTAAATCCATCCTTTACACGTCCCACATATTGCATTAACGAATCACATCACTTTGAGGGGGCGGTAGTCCGCACTTCCTTAAATGAAGATATCGTGTTTACCCATAACAGAAACCATGAAGGTATGCCAAAAATGAAAAATACATAAGCTTAAAGAAAACATAAACATATTATATATCATATATAAAAATAGTGACATCATAATGGCCACCTTTGAAGGTGTTAAATGAGTATTGAACAATCATCGTTTCGGGAGGCAGAATTTCGCCATCCACGGAAACCGTATGTTCCTTAACCATTTGATGTAGTTGTGTGAGAGTGTAGCTCGAATAAATCTTATGAAAACATACTAGTATATTTAAGATACTGGTTTTGTTAAAAAAATAATTAAATTAAAAGAGGTTAGGGGGTTGGAGAAACAAAATAAAACAAATGAACATGAGAGAATGAATTACCTTTAAAAGTGTAACTCCTTTTTATTTGAGCCTAAAGGCTTCCTTTGAAAGGGTTATTCCCAAAGGGAATCCTATAGGATGAGGAGAGCGATGTGGAGAGAGTAATTGGGCAGGGGGTGGCCGAGCCAAAGGCTTGAGGAGTGTGTGAAATGAGGTAGAGGTGGGGGCCTTTTATAAGAGGAGAGGAGAGGCACTTTTGGAAAGTAAAGAAATATTACTTTATTTGAAAATGTGTTTCGGTTTTAAAAGGTCCCACATTGATAGAATTCGTGGATAAGGTGATAAGGGTTCTAAATCCACTCATCAAATTAGTTTTGGACATGTGTAGTTCATAGATTTTACATTATCTTTCCATTTTATTTAAATCGTCAAATAGTGAGGTCATCACTGCATCATTATTATGTCATAAATAATTTAATTTATTTAATGTCTAAAAATTATAAAACAAATACTATGATGTAGGAAATATTTTTATTTTTCCAATGACTATTTATAATCAAAATTTGGACCTGTGTAACCCTACTTAAAAATTGTTTTAGTAAAACAACTCATGTTTGTGTGAATTCAATTTTAACATTAAATAAAAAGTTATTTATGTCATTTCCCAACCAAAGTGTCTCCATGGGGTCCCCAAGTTGGCCCATGGCTTTTCTTGGTCGGACATGACTCAGCCAATAGGTGTAGGACAAGTGTCATGGTGTTTTCACATTCTTATAATATCATATTTACCTTATATTACACTAATTACCTCTAATCGCGATTAAGAACTTAATAAGTTACTATTCACCAAAAAATTATTTTTATCCCATTGAACAACATTTTAATTCTTAATGACAACCATGTATGTCGGATTTTTGAAATTAAAAACACAATGATGGAAAAATTTCATTTAAACGGAAAATCAGTCTTTATAAGTACCACTTAGTGGTTTCACTATTCATCAAAAATTGAAGTTTTTCAGAAAATTACCAAAAATTCACCATAAGCTATATTTGATATTCCGAATTCAAAAATGAAGTCTATTTTACAAAATTCAAAACATATAAGTCACATTAATTAATTTAATAATTAATTCCCGTTGTCAGAGCAAATAGAGTGTTTTTATAAAATAATAAGTATCAAAAGATTGACACTAGTTTAAGTCCAATTTCAAAGTGAAATTAATTCCAACGACCACTATTGGATTTAATGGTAAAAATATATTCTAATTTCACATTAAAACCAATTCAAAATATAATCTAATCATATAAATAAATTATATTAAAAAGATGTTTTGAATTAAAATACAACATTTTACACTATTCATTAAAAAAATGAACTTTATAAGAAAAATACCAAAAATTTACACAAAGTAAAATTTAATGTCCCGATTGTAAAGAAGAGTTTTATTTGGTCCAAAAGAATGTATAAGAGTGACCAAAACTATATTTAATGACAATACGCCATCAAAAGGTGATAAGTGAACCTTTAGTGAAAACTAGGGCATATACGCCTAAAATTGAATTCTTTCTGTATTTTAAGCCTTTATCTTTTATTGGATAAATGTAAAAACATTTAAAAACATATATAATCATATTTTAGTTATTTATTTCTATTCCCGCCAATACAACGGCTACATGTTAACTACCATTTAAAATAATATTATTTTATTATTAGAGTGCAACGTAAGATTCCCAAGAAACTCGTTGTTGCGTGTTGGGTACGCCATCGAGCATAGCATCCCATTTAAAGTAATATTAATATTTGATTCAAAAATATGGATAAATATAAAGATGGCATATTCTTTATTTACCTGGGGTGTAAACACAATGAGTAGATGAACTACCCCTCGAGTCTTTATCACCTATAGAAAGAGCGTAGACCCATCCTCCCACAGGAAGCAAAACAAGGAGATAACGTGGAATTCCCCACATGTCATCTCCCATTCTGAAAAGAGGGTAAGAAAACCAACTACCTTGAGCGGTGGAAAAATTAAGGAAGAGAATCCATCAACAAGATACAACAATCATTCAAAAATTCGCATCCAACCTGTTCCATCATCTCTAGTGTCTTTGCCAACACCAACATGAATAAAACGATGCATCTCACCACTCTTGGAATCAAATGCTACGATAACCAATATTCCTCCAAACAATCACATATCAAAATAGTCATCCAAACTCACATTACATCAAAAGAAACAAGAAAAAAACATTATATCAACTTGTCTCTTGGCACTTAAACAAGGAATTTTTCATTCATACCTAAGGAGCTCTCATAACTCCAAGCATTAGGCTCTTGGCCTTTTCAATCATGAAGGAATCTCAGAATCGTACGGGATAATATATGTCTATCAAACAACCTATTATTTAAACCATCTCAAACTTACCAATTTATTTCTCATAGGTTTTAACTATAGGAAAACTAAATAGTATTCATTCCCAAATTGATTAAACATGATTACTACATCAATTTTATTAATATAAAATTACAATAAGAAGAACTTGATATTTTTACATACCTCTTTCTCTATAACCAAACAATTATCAATTAATTTCCAACATTATGCTCAATACCAATTTCTATAAAGAAATAAAATATAAAAAATCCAAGCACATATATCGCACTATCTAGAAAAATAAGAGGCATCAACCTACGATCGATATCAATTTATTTATAAGGTTTAAATATTTAATATGTCAATTCCATTGTGAACCAGGGGGATACAACATTATAACTCTAGATTTCCATTTAAAAAATAGAGAAGAAACGAATCAACTATCTCAAAATGTTTTTAACTTTCTTTATACGATAACGATCCACAAAAATGGTTCACGGTCGACTCCTCTAGTGAAGAATGAAACCACCAGAGGTTGTCATAGCTTGAACGCACCAATCAAAACCCATGAAACATCAATAGAATCATGGAGATCAAATTACATACTATGGGAAGGAGAAAAAGGAGAAGATGAAACCAAAGTAATGACAAAAATTCATACATTATATCGATGATTGATCGATACTGCTTGGTTGCGTCAATAAAAGAGAGTTCACTAGCTGCAAGAAGAACATCGATGGAAACTAATCCATGTGGAAAATATTGGTGAAACAACTCCTATAATAAGGAAATAAAGGTTCGAGTGTCTCACACCAGAGAACATGGATGAAAATGATGTCAGAATATATATTTTATATCTAGAATATTTATCGAAGCAGCTATTTAAGATAGGATGGATTTCCATTAAAATTATATTTCATTAAACCACACGGTTTGACCAAGTAAAAGCATTCTCTAGCCATAGGAGTTATGACACCGTTTCTATGACAATGTATCTATGACATCGTGTCTGTGAAACATTATTAGTGACACCATGTCTGTGACACCATGTCTGTATAGCCGTGAATTAGTCACAATTTCTATGACAATGTGTATGTGACACCATTTCTGTCACACATTGTTTCCATAACACCATTTCTGGGAAATTATTTCTGTCACAGCGTGACTATGACACCATTTATGTTACAATTTTTCTATCACACCGTGATTGTGACACCATGACATTATTCATAAAATAGGAATCATTGTTCACAGAACTAGAAATTTGGAAAAAATTTGGTGATGAGTCACCTTGACCTCTCATTACATATTAAACACAAGATTGTTTCAACAGAATGGACCAGAGAGGTCTGAGCCATTTAAAATTTACTTACATCACATTTTAGAGCATAAATTGCTAGAAAATTTCCATCTTGATGAAAAAATATATTTTTTATCATTTTATTGGATACTAGGACACACCATTTAATAATGACTCATCTTATATTACCTCTTGTTGAAATTGGATGATTCCTGGAATTTGAATCATCGATGGCCACTAACCCGAGTGGCATATGTTTCTTCCACTACCCCCTAGTATGGAGGTGAGTGAAAAGGTGTATTTAATATGTGGTATTATATTTTTGAATTATTTTAAACTCAGTTGAAAAAAACAAAACATGTGGTACTATTCAGGAGTGCTAAAAACAACCAACTATGCCTCCTACTACTTCAGAAATAACAGATCGGATTTCATTGTCCCAACAAACCTCCCAAATCCATGCTTTCAAAATAGTACCTAGAAAAAATGTCAATGATTATCATGATGATTAATCAGCATTAATACCACTATCATATTTTACATACATATATTTAATTCACTAAAATTTAATCCAATGGTAGTCAACCACCCAAACTGCACCAACATAGATATCAGGACATACAAAATCTTCATTTGATTTGGAGGTGATCTTCTATTACATTAAATCCATTCACAGAATGGATCCCATTTTTTTAAGATTATTATTGTAAACCCTAGTCCCCTGCATCTGATTAATTAACTGGAGGAATAGGTTGTAAGATTCATGTATATTGTGGAAAGTTCTTATATGGATGAAGCAAGACATGTAGCTGCACCCCTAGTCATACTGTCAATGTAGGTGAAACTGATGTGATATACAATCAGTTATTTTTCCAAGGACACTAATTCCCTCCTTCTTCTACGAAAATCCACCATGATCCTATCACAATGAAATATCAATCAGAATATGAATTGTTGTCAAATCACACTTGGAAGGTGGGAATGACACCCTAACGCTACCATCCAATTATAAGAGCACCGCCTAATCCTTTTTATGGACCGATCCATCAACATCAAATACTCAATCCCCAAATGTTCCGATTAAATTTAATCCAAATCTGTGAATATTCATTGTATTTTCATAGTAGTATTCAATACTAAATTAATTATCTTTTGTAATATCCTTGATATTGATATTTGATGACTTGAACTTATCAAAAGACCTATGAGAATCAATCAAAAGGGATTTTCTCATCCCTAAAGAGTTTGAAACTATGGTATCATCATCTATGGTATTTCAAATAGAGTGTAATCCGGAGGAATAACCTATGATTATATCAATCTTAGATAAAGATGATGATTTCATTATATAGGGACCCATAAGACCCTTTTGTGTGTTAGGATGGTTTAATGGTGTTGATATCTAAATTTTTTCATTGAATACCACATTGTAGTGAAACCCAATTATGTACTAACACATCCCCATATCGTATATGAATAGAATATTCAATATACTTCCACCATAAAAAATTATGGTTATAATAAATTTACCTGAATTCATTGGGGAAAATCAATCTCAATGCTCAATTTGGTGAACTCATAGTCTACTGATGATTTATGGTGTTTCATGAGATCATGGCCTTCAATTCATTGCCTGGAATTCCAATGTTGAATCAATAGTCCAAAACCCCCTCCTCAAACCATTAATGCTATAATTATTTTATTAATTGAATAATACCGATATTGTTGATCGTCAAGTCTGTGTTCGAATCATATGCGACCCATTATTTCAATTCTAGTCTCTATATAGGTAATTTGAAACAATCGCTGGTTGAAGTTGTTCTTATGTCACAACCCCAAATTGTATAGAAATCATACTAATATATCCCTTTAAATATTACAATGAAGAATATTTATTCAAAATCTATCAGGTTGGGTATACTTGATCAAATACAGGTGCCAATATAATAAATTATTGTCTTAGTCATGAACCTCGAGGCTTGCAATTTTGAAAATTATCTAACTCCATAGAAAATTAAAAATCATGTATGAAAATACATTCATGTCACCCCATGAAGATTAGAAAATCCATTCCTTATAAATTGATGTTGAAAAGGTGAAATCATTAGTTAAAGTGGATGAAGATTTTCTTCCTCATTCATTCACTCCATCCCCGCCATATTTTCAATGAAATCCCACTGTGTAAGTTAGTTTAGAAGAATTCGATTTATCCTCAGAGTTCCTAGATGTATCCTCCTATCTAAACTATGGGGATCTTATCCCAGTACATGATTCTCCAATTAAAAATTAGATGGTATAAGAATAATAATATGAATATGAGGATGTTAGCTAACCACCTATGGTATATTTTTATTAAGATCATATATCATTAATAATGAAGATCAGTAGAAGTACATGTGAAAATCCATGAAGGGAAATTATCCACCCATAACTAGTTGGTAACGAATGGGCGTGAGGCAGCAAGATGATGGGCCGCGTTGTTTCCTTCCCTTTTGGTGAAGGAGAAGGTGCATAATTTGAAGTATTGGCGAAGTGACAGAACTTTCATGATGATGGTTCCAAATGATTGGAGACCGCCGTCGTTGTGATTAATAGCATTGATTACGGTGAGACAGTTAGACTCAATGATGATATCGCCCCATCCACATTCAATAGAGAACATCATACCAGTAAGGATGGTCGTGGCTTCAGTAACTACCGGTTCCCATAATGCCTGATGTGGTTCATATTTAGCAGTAAGGATCTACCCCAAATGATTTCAGGCAAGGAGGCCGAGGGAAACAAGCCCATCCTTTGGAAGATCCGTGTCCACGTTAATCTTGAGAGTACCTTCCATTGGGGGATTCCAATGAGCGAGAGTGAAGGTGGTAACACCCTTCAAGGAATTTTCATTGTGTCCTTTCCAACCCTCAATCCATGAAATTGCCCGATCAATGCAGAATTTGGGGGGTCTGTGAGCTTGATGAAGAACAACATCATTAGGCCGGACCCAGAAAATTTATGCCAAAGTGAAAAGGGAGCCTACATCTACCAAAGAGGGATAAGATCACCAACACGTTAGAAGATCAGGAAGGTCAATGGCCAATGGTAGTGAAGCAACTGATGTCGGAACCCATTTATTCCAAATTTCCTTTGCTCTCGGGCAGTTAATGATAGCGTGCAAGGGCGTTTCTGGATTTTTCTGGCATAAGTGGAAAAAACGGTGCTGGCCATATGTCGGTGAATGAGAAGGATCATTTTTGGGAGAGTTCGTGTGCAATCTTTCCACCAAAATTGATGAATTTTTGGGGGGATGTTGAGTGTCCAAATCAATTTCCAAGGTCCCTCATCCCGGTCGACTGAGTGGATTCCAAGAGCAAGTATTTAACAATATCTCACCATGTAGTCGCCTGAGATGTCATAGATCCATAAAAGATGGTCGGGGCCTATGTCTGGGACATAGGGAATGCTAAGGATAATTCTTTGGTCTCTTTAGTTAAACCATTCAAGGATTTTATCCAAACACCACCCTTGTCCCTGGTTAGAAAGGAGGCAGTTAACAGTGGCGTCTTGCAGACATGGTTGGGCGGGGGATGTAGTCCATATATCTTCCTTTTCAATAAGCCATGGATCAGTCCAGATTTTGACAGATGAGCCCGTCCCAATCCACCAGTCCATTCCTTTATCCAGGAGCTTTCTAGACCCCCAAATGCTTCTCCAGAGGAAGTTAGGATGGGGACCAAGAGAGGAAGCATGAATTTCTGTGTGGGGAAATTGCTTCCCTCAAATAACTCGTGCACATAGAGATGATGGAAGGTTAACAAGGCGCCATTTTTTCTTGTCCAAAAGTGCGTTGTTGAAGGGAGGGAGATTTCAGAACCACATTCCACCCTCTGATTTGGGTTTTCATAGTTTCTCGTAGGATATCCAGTGGGGTCGATTCCTTCAATCATTTTCCCCCACAAGAAATTGGCAGTATGTGTGTGGATCTGGTCAACGATGGCCGCCATGAGCTTAAATAAGGACATAATGTAGCTGTGGAATGATTGGATGGCATGTTTGAAGAGGGTCTCTTTTCTGGATTTAGAAATTCTTTTTGGGGACCAGCATTGAGTTTTTTTCTCAATCCTATCCACTAGAGATGCGGAGCTTTCTTTCTCGGACCAGCCAATCACTGAGGGAATCCCGATATACTTCTGATGTCTATCAACCATATGGATTCCAACTGATGTGTAATGTTAATCCCTATTAGAAAGATGCACCCCTGCACTGAAGGATATTTCAGATTTTTCATGATTAATAGTTTGGCCAGATGCCTTATCATACTGATAGATCACTTCACAGTTCACCTGTCATTCATTAATTATTGCTCTTGAAAAAAGTAGGTAGTCGTCAGCGAAGAAGAGATGCGGAAATGGAGGGAAAACTGGACAAACTTTTTCCCCATGGAAAGATTTAGAAGATACAACAATGGAAATAAGATTAGAAAAAACACCAGCCACCAGTATGAAGAGAAAAGGGGAGAGGGGGTCTCCCTGGAAAAGGCCTCGGGATGTGGCGAAGTATATGGTGAGCTCCCCATTGACCCTGATATTCAATGAGAAAGTCGAGACACAGTTCATGACCATATCTATCCATTTAGCGCAAAAACCCATTTTTTGCAAAACGATTCTTAAGAAGGGCCATTAAACTCTATCATAATCCTTGGTCATATCCTATTTCCAGGCCATGGTTTCTATTTTCTCAGTGGATAGTGATTTCATAGAATGGAACACTTGATGTGCCATAATCGCATTATCAGTGATTAGTCTCTTGGCCACGAAGGGGCACTGATTTTCAGAGATAATATCAGGTAGCCAAGGTCGCAGCCGATTGAAAAGTATCATTGAGAAGATCTTGAAAGATACATTTAAATGGATTATAGCTTGAAAGTCATGGATCACCAGAGGTTTCTTGATTTTGGGGATGAGGACGATGAAAGTTTCATTGATGGCCGCAATGCTTGAATTACCATCCTAGATAGATTTAATCAAGGTAAAGTTTTCAGGACCAATTATGTTCTAGTACTACTTAAAAAAGACTGTGGAACCCATCCGGTCCTGAGGCCTTAGTGGGATGAAGATGTTTCAGAGCCAAACACATCTCTTCATCTGTCACATCTTTGGTGGGATTCCTATTGATCTCCTTAGTGATCACAGTTCTAATACAATCTTCCACCTCAGCAGACATGAACGGGATTCCTAAAGTGAAGATGTTCTAGAAAAGGCATGTTATGGCCTCGTGGATACCCTTGGTGTCAGAAATTTTGCTTCCATCGGGTTTTGAAATGCAGGTAATAGAGTTTTCCGATGCCTAGATGATGCTTTCTGGTGAAAATACCGGGTGTTAACATCACCTTCATTAATATGGTTTTCCCACGCACGCATATCCCAGAAGCATTCCTTGATACGTAGGGCCGTGTCGAGCTCCCTTTGAGTAGCTCCAATCATAGAGAGATTTCCATTGGATGTGGGTTGTTTGAGGATATTGTCTAGATTATTTTCAAGGACACCACATTGCCGGTCGGGGTGGAGGAATTTCTTATTGCTCCAAGACCTCAGATCGGATGCGACCTATTGGAGAAGAACCATTGGCATCAATGATTAGTACAACCATGTCATATGGGGGAAGGGGTTATATATATCATTCATAAAGTATCCTCCAAATGTATTTTCATGGACACCATAGAAATGTTGGCCATTAATCCTATATTATCTAATCACACCATGGTCTTAGTAGTGGACTATTAGGCTATAAATAGGATGAGGTAAGGACCCCAAATGGATGGACAATATCAACCATGTCAAGATGTATAATCAGAATATTAATGATTGTATTGATGCAATAGATCTTATCTAGCCATCACTGAATGATGATTCCCCAGTCCAATCACTGAACTATATATTGATGCAATAACTAGATATCATGAAATCTAAATCATGGATAGTTATTAAGATATAATTAAATCAGACAGGTCTGGGAATATAAATAATCAAACACCTTCAGGGCCTATAGGGAATTTATTCTATCACATAATTTCATTTGGTATAAGTAATTTTGGCACATGATACCAACACATGATGCGTCACAAGTTTAAACCCATTATAGGGATGTTTTACAAGTGCAATATTCATAATATTGGGTTCAAATGTCAATAGAGTCCTAAGAAACATGCTAAATTGAGAATATCATTCATAAATTATGAAAAATATTTCTTAAAAATGAACCATTTGAAATTATCATTCAATGTTAATTCATGAATGTTTCTTTAATTTTTCTTATTAAATCATGGCTTCGAATTAAATGTAGAGAAGAAAATGGATATCTCTCTCAAACACCCTCCTCACAACATCATTGATTTGAGAAGACTTCATTGATTTTTAACCTATATTTTTGGTGTTTCATAGAAACCCTTCCATGAATGTATATTCCCATTACTAGGTTTATGGAAAAATGGGTTTCATATTATTAGACTAATTAGTATCAAAATTAATTTAATATCCTAAACCAATTTATCTTGAGACCACCAGTCATAATTCCTCATGTCAAAGGAATAACACTTATTTGGAATGTAACATCATTATAATGATCACTAGGTTACATACTTGTGAAAAAGAAAAACAATGGAAGTGAAAACATCATCTATTACCTCAAAAAAACAATGACCAATGAAGACACTTGATAATCTTTTGTCGAGAAGAGAAATATGGTGAGAATCTATGCAGTCCAAAAACAATTCCACGACCAACTTCATCAGAAGATACTTTTGGTACCTCTTAGTAAGCCAATAAATTACATTCTTAGTCATCTGATGTGGAATACATTTCTATAATAATATCCATTCAACCTATAGTTTTTTGATAGAAAATTTATGTTAAAAAAGAGTTCAATGGCTTGACATTAGTATATGTCTTGGTTAGAAAACCCCTTAGTATAAATGACCACATTTAATATTTAACAACTTAATGAAGAGGTTTTATATATATGATATTTAACCTAATATTGAATATGTATTTTAATTGTGAATCTAGATATCAGATAAAGAAGAGGATGAAAGAAATTAAGATAAAAAAGCGGTCTACATGTCATGGTCATATCGACAACCAATTTATTCTTTCCATACTCATTTATATTGTAATAATGGTTCATAAATAAGGAATCATAAATTCATTCTATATTTTTTGGGCCTGATATTCCACATTTGTTACATGTCAATCACGTGAAGATAAATGGAGATTTTGAAATGGTCATAAAGTAGGTCAATGGTGGTTATTACATCAAAAATGAAGAGCTAATACCCATGATAAATAGTGTGTGGGGAGTAATAGAAGACTTAAAAATGGAATAAACATTGAATCATGTCATATGATAACAAAACACCCAATTTGAAACACTGGAAAATGAAACAACCTCTATAGCTAATCCTGAGTGGGATGAAACATTCATCTGCATTGCACACTGTTGGATGGGCCCACTATTCATTCAATCCAATTTAGATGAGATCAATGATGTTAGTCCCGTTGTCAAAATGTGTTTCCCTTACACGGGCTAGATGTAACCCATTATGACTACATTAAAAAATGCGATCAACCAATAAACATATCCAGGATGAGATAATTAATAGAAGGGGAATTAAAATTTTACTATATGACTACACAAATCAAAAAAAATCATCTATAAATGGATCCTTAATGGGGCCCTTCCGAAGTTCATTAATGAAAAAGATACTGTTATTATCATGAATAATTTTAACAAAGGTGCACACTGAGCCCATAGTATAGAATATATGATTTACCAACTAATTTTAAGGCTTGGGTACTACTACCCCACAATAATATAAAACTGTATTAAAAATATATATTCAGTCTTGTGATGTTCAAACCAAATTAATTCACCACCCCTTAAAGTTTCAGCATACATCCGAATACTCCTTTTCAATTTCTGTATTGGGAATGAATGTTGTGGACCCATATCCTTCTACTATAGCCAATATGTTAATTTACTTTCTCGTGAAAACAATCATCTTCTATAAGTGGTATGGATGTATATTGCACAATGAATTCTTGGATTAGAACATGTCCAACTTCATTAAATCCATCATCATCACCAGATTTGGTATCCCGCATTTAATATTGATATAAAATTGCACGAATTTTTATTATTAAAATATGGAGATGTTAAATCAAGAGTATGGCATCAAGTCCAACTGGTCATCCCATTTCCATGCCATGGGTAACAAGCATATAATGGCCTTTGAAGCAAGCATACTAAATATTCTATAGAAAATTGTAGTTAAAGATAAAAAAATTATTAGAAATGATTGTTAATTCCATGAGGGATTACAAGAACTTGAATCTCATTGCCACAGAAGAGACCCCATATATATTAGTATATGAGATAGAGGTTGTCTTACTCATCTAGGTTCATTTACAGTTGGTAAATGTGTCAATTTGTGATCATTTATACATATATGAACAATCCAAGATGTGGCTAGATGAATTAGAGTGATATGATTAAAAGAGAATACATACTTTGTGTCATAAGGATCTCCATCAAAACTGTTTTGTATGAGACTTTAACAAAAAGTGTCATCCTTGATTTATCCTAAAAGGAGAGATGATCTTTGTCCCCTGGACTCCAACAATACTAAAAAAAGTAACCACGAATGAATAAACCTAAATGGGAGGAACCTTTTTCAATACATAAGGCCTTCTCAAATGGTTGTTATTATTATCTTTCTATGGACAATCAACTTACCATTTCTCCCTCTGTCACATTGTTCCTAATGTATTATTTTATGTAATCACATTGATCATCATCCTAATTTCTTGGAATTAAACTACATAATAGTCAACATCCTAGCCATACAAAGGTAAACTACGTTGTAGTGGCATCCAATTTCCTTCACATAAAACTACACAAAAATCTTCATCAAGATCAAATGAAGTAAAATTGAATGGGGAAATGTCCAAGTTTCATGAAATGAAACTGTATAAATGCCAGCATCCTAATCATACGATGAAATAATAAATGGAAATAGTGTCCTAATAACATGATGTTCAATTTTATTCCAATCAACCACATAATTGAATGAATCTAAAATTCATGATACATCATCATAGTGTCATAATGTCAAACTCTGTAATAGCCAGTGTCCCTACCATAAATATATAAACTACATCACACTAACATCCATGTTTCATGATATTTAATTTTACACCCATCATTCAACACAATTTTATGTTGTGAAAATATGTGACACTCATAGTCTTAGACATATGATAATAAAATACATGTAATCGGTATCTTAGTTGAATATCATTAAACTATACAACCATCATCATCTTAATATCATGATGATAAACTACATGGTAAATTTTCCTAGTCACACTAAATTAAATCTCATAATATCCACCATCCCAAACATATGATGATAAACGTCATGGAACTAGCATGAATGGTTCATGATGTAAAACCTCACAACCATATTCATCCTGATCACATAACATTAAACTGTAAGGGACATCGTCCTAGTTGCATGAAAATAGAATGAATAATTTCAAAAGTCACATCCATATGAGTATGAACTACATGGCACCAATTTCATAGTTTCATTATATTAAACTGCACAACCGTCATTATCCCCCCATATGACATTTAAATACATATCCACATCTCAATCATTTGACGTTGAAAATGATCATGGTCTAGAATACATGACCAAAAATGGAATCCCACAACCTAGAATCATGACATAAAACATTATGGAATCCTCCTTAGGAATTATTATGTGGTGTTTGGCCCTCCTTGGTCCTCATTCATGTTTGGATTGTTATGCCACCATGTTAAAAACATCCATGTATCAAGTGATCACCTCTTGTTTTGAACATTATGAGTTTGAAAAATGAGTTGACATCCTCAACACAAGATGTTAAACAATAATCCTACCCTAAAAGTATATAATGTCTCTTAAACACATACAAAATTATTCCTACACCGTGATCTTAACAAGGGATTCCTCACAATGATAGCGTGTTTCCAATGTTTCCTCACTAGGGTAGATTTCCCGCTACATTGTTAGTCTCATATTATTTTGTGATTAAGAACTACACATGGCATAATTACCATCCATATGGTATTTTTAGATATACACATAAATTGTTATACTGGATCATCCATATGTTTTGTATAATTTTATTTCAATTGTGTAATAGATTAAACTTCCTCAACACCATGTTTCCTACATTGGTCATGGTTTTTGTGGGTTTAGGAATTTCCATAGGGGATTTCCCACATCATACTATTAAAATGAAGGTCACATTTTCTGGATCATATGATATTTAAGTTAAAGGTGATTCATTATGTAAGGAAGTCAATAAAATGCAAGACATCGAAACCTTCACTGTATGATGTTATGTTGTGCACCACAATAATGTTCCCACTTAAGAAGATATTTTCCCCATCATAAATCATCTACCACACTATAATAAAGAAATATGTATGAATTTATTCATTTAAACATTTAATATATAGTGATCCATGATTTTACATCCATATCCAGTGACCCCAAAAAATACACCCACCTTATATATGGGTCGGATCATCAAATGGGTATTTCAATAAAAACTTTTTCATCAATTGATTATTTTTCATCAAGTATATAATGATATTTAGGTCGCTATTCATGGAACATCCATGAGGATACTTATTTCACATCAAATGACCCCCACCGTTAATATTAAATGATAAACATTATGGTTGAATGAGAACAATATGTGGCCTGATTCTCATTCTATGGGATACATAGTGATTACAAGACCATGTATCTTAGGTCTAGACATGAATTATAGTAAATCATATTTTCCATTACATACTAATTTTTTAAATTTAGGGGACTCATAAGAGGGTCCAATTTATAGGTCCATTTCCTAAAAAGTACATCATCCATGCACATGATTCCGATTTGTAAAGCGAAGCACGTTTAGAAATATGTATAGACTGATTCCTATCATCGTAGGATGTATAGTGATGCATGTTTCTTTAATACTGGGTCCAGAAACAACATTCCCCATCATTCATGATAGGTCACCTTTATCCTCAATGCATAATGTTGATGTGCATGTGATCCCAGAACAACATGTGGCTTGGTTCCTTCCACCTTAAGATATATATTGATTCCCTAGTCTCCATGACCAAATCTAGAAACCACAATACAAATAATCAAATGAATCATTCCCCCACCCATTGTATGGGACAAACCTACCTAGGGAACAAGTTTAAAAGATTCACATTGATTAATTATCTATATAATGAGATAAATGGGGATGACCATATCTCCAATCATGGTCTAGCCACCACAAAATCAAAATTTTGATATAATTCATATTATCGCCTATGTGTGGATTAAAAAACAATTCCCCCACAATTTTTCACATAACTATCATAGATCAAGTGGGTTGAAGAGTTTCAGCAGGGGATTACTAGCATAATATATGTATATCAATCCACATAAGGATTTATATGGTCATAGATGTAAGACCATAAAAGGATCATCGGATATTTCCTCTTCATGTTGGGGAACATACTTTCTTACCCCATTACGTTAAATCAAATAGATAATGGCCATACCGAATGAAATTAAATGACACATATCATTAGTAACCACATGTGGTTTGATTCTCATTTAGAAGATAAATAACGTGATGCCTTGAGAAAATATCATAATTATAAGGCCCTAGCCTTAAAACTTACTTAAAATTGAATTAAATGAATAATTCACATTGAGGATCTTTTCAGGTTTAGAGTTTTAGAGAATTATGACATAACTATTACATCTCAAAAGATTAAAAAGTAGTCTCTTCTACTAAATTTCCATAAAGTAAAAATTCTTAAAAAGAAACATGTCTAGTTTCATGTTTTAGGTAGCATGACTTTACCTTGATCCCATCCATGACCCTATTCCATGCTAAGTCCTGTGAAAAACATTTCAAAAACTTGGGATGAGCATAAAAAGCTCAGTAATGGATATAGAAAGAATGAAAACTGTTAGTTTCTCAAACATAAAGTAAACCATATATACTCTATCAAAGTAATACTTTCACCTTCATGAAGTAGTAAAAACTCTTCACTGAAAAAAAGTATCATTACTTACCGTTTTGCAACCAAAGGATTACCATAAAACCCATTTAAAGAACACATAACATATATAAAGGTAACTTGGGACATAAACATACTTAAGTGGAATAACCATACGGTATACTTCCACACATATCACTTAATGGAATAGCCATACAGCCAATTTCAATACATACTTAATGGAATATCCATACGGCCGACTTCCATACCCAATGCATTGGAGGTTATAATGTAACCACTCGTCCTGGTATTCACGGCACCACCCGTCATATGGTTTATAACGTAACCACCCGTTAAAATGTCCAAGTACCAATATAAAATCATAAAACATAAAACCAATATAAAGGAATGATAACATTTCTACATTTCAATCACAATATATCATAAATATATTGACATAATAGAATCCTTTTTCAATACCATTTTCAATACCGAAATAAATAAAAGAGTATATGGTATTTATTTTATTCTAAAAACATTACGGCTTGTTGAGAAATCCAAAGACCAAATAATACTCGCGGCAGCGGAAAAGGTCGTTGTCACTGTGTACGTTAAAAAAACATTCCTTTTTGTCATTTAGTAAAACGATTCGTAGGAAAAGATTCCTTTTGTTTAAAAGTAAAAGTCAAAGGGGTTTATACACCATATAAAATAAAGTTATGTATAAAACGAAATATGCCTCAATGAAAGGAGATTGAGACGAAGTCCTTAAAAAGATCATTTTTAAAATAAAATAGATCTATTATGTGTATTCAATATAGGTACACATAAAGAATGTTAAAATACAAATTAAGACATAATAATATCATGACATAATTTGAAAGTAGGAGATTAACCCAAAGAATGGAAATTGGGTTAAGAAGTTCCCTTACCTCAGGTCTGACTTGACTTGATCGTTCTTTAACGTCCTGAATAATAAACTTGAGTTAATTTATACTTGATTAAGAACCTTTTTAAAGTTCATTATTCCTTTTATATCACTTATTTCCATGTTATAAACATTATGTAACCATTTAAGTTAATAATGTTTGTTTTGTCAATATTTGGTTCTTAAGTCGAAAGTGGACTTCTTACAATTACATGTTGTTCGTGTGGTCAAAGGTTCTTTATATCCAGAATGAAATTCCAGATTTGGATATAATATGTATCATATATATCCAGCATATACATGTATTTATAATATTACATAATCATTTAGAGGTAATAAATGAAATGCACCGTTCATGGAGACTGTAAGCCGTACGTACGCATGAACGCTACTTTCATTTCTTTGTCATATTAATGGAATTAAAACTAAATGAGAGGTATGTATATTTTAATTCCAGAATTATATTCATAATTTAGATATATCATTAATTATATATATCCATTATATACATGTACCTTTAATAGTACATTACATTTGGGGATAAGAAATGAAATGCACCGTTCATGGAGACGGTAAGCCGTACGTACGCATGAACGCTACTTTCATTTCTATCTCATACTTTAATGGAAAAAAATAATAATGATATAGAGGTATATTATAATTCCAGTATAACATCATATATAATAACTTTAAATCCATCGTTTACACATCCCACATATGGCATTAACGAATCACATCACTTTGAGGGGGCGGTAGTCCGGACTTCCTTAAATGAAGATATCGTGTTTACCCATAATGGAAACCATGAAGGTATGCCAAAAATGAAAAATACAGAAGCTTAAAGAAAACATAAACATATTATATATCATATATAAAAATAGTGACATCATAATGGCCACCTTTGAAGGTGTTAAATGAGTATTGAACAATCATCGTTTCGGGAGACAGAATTTCGCCATCCACAGAAACCGTATGTTCTTTAACCATTTCATGTAGTTGTGTGAGAGTGTAGCTCGAATAAATATTATAACAACATCCTAGTATATTGAAGATACTGGTTTTTTTACAAAATAAGTAAATTAAAAGAGGTTAGGGGGTTGGAGAAACAAAATAAAACAAATGAACATGAGAGAATGAATTACCTTTAAAAGTGTAACTCGTTTTGATTTGATCCTAAAGGATTCCTATGAAAGGATTTTTCCCAAAGGGAATCCTCTAGGATGAGGAGAGGGATATTGAGAGAGTAATTGGACAGGTTTTGGCCGAGCCAAAGGCTTGAGGAGTGTGTGAAATGAGGTAGAGGTGGGGGCCTTTTATAAGAGGAGAGGAGGGGCACTTTTGGAAAGTAAAGAAATATTACTTTATTTGAAAATGTGTTTCGGTATTAAAAGGTCCCACATTGATAGAATTCGTGGATAAGGTGATAAGGGTTCGAAATACACTCATCCAATTGGTTTTGGACATGTGTAGTTCATAGATTTTACATTATCTTTCCATTTTATTAAAATCATCTAATAGTGATGTCATCGCTGCATCATTATTATATCATAAATAATTTATTTTATTTAATGTATAAAAATTATAAAACAAATACTATGATGTTGGAAATATTTTTATATTTCCAATGAATATTTGTAATCAAAATTTGGACATGTGTAACCCTACTTAAAAATTGTTTTAGTAAACAAACTCATGTTTGTGTCAATTTAATTTTAACATTAAATAAAAAGTTATTTATGTCATTTCCCAACCAAAGTGTCTCCATGGGGTCCCCAAGTTGGCCCATGGCTTTTCTTGGTCGGCCATGACTCACCCAATAGGTGTAGGACAAGTGTCATGGTGTTTTCACATTCTTATAATATCATTTTTACCTTAAATTACACTAATTACCTCTAATCGCGATTAAGAACATAATAAGTTACTATTCACCCAAAAATTATTTTTATCCCATTTAACCACATTTTACTTATTAATGACAACCATGTATGTCGGATTTTTGAAATTCAAAACACAATGATGGAAAAATTTCATTTAAACGGAAAATCAGTCTTTATAAGTACCACTTAGTGGTTTCACTATTTATCAAAAATTGAAGTTTTTCAGAAAATTACCAAAAATTCACCCTAAGCTATATTTGATATTCCGAATTCAAAAATGAAGTCTATTTTACAAAATTCAAAACATATAAGTCACATTAATTAATTTAATAATTAATTCCAGCTGTCAGAGCAAATAGCGTGTTTTTATGAAACAATAAGTATCAAAAGATTGACACAAGTTTAAGTCCGATTTCAAAGTGAAATTAATTCCAACGACCACTATTGGATTTAATGGTAAAAATATATTCTAATTTCACATTAAAACCAATTCAAAAGATAATATAATCATATAAATAAATTATATTAAAAAGAGGTTTTGAATTAAAATACAACATTTTACACTATTCATTAAAAAAATGAACTTTATCAGAAAAATACCAAAAATTTACACAAAGTAAAATTTAATGTCCCGATTCTAAAGAAGAGTTTTATTTGGTCCAAAAGAATGTATAAGAGTGAAGAAAACTATATTTAATGACAGTACGCCATCAAAAGGTGATAAGTGAATCTTTAGTGAAAACTAGGGCATATACGCCTAAAATTGAATTCTTTCTGTATTTTAAGCCTTTATCTTTTATTGGATAAATTTAAAAACATTTAAAAACATATATAATCGTATTTTAGTTTTTTATATCCATTCCCGCCAATACAAAAGCTACATGTTAACTACCATTTAAAATAATATTATTTTATTATTAAAGTGCAACGTAAGATTCTCAAGAAACTCGTTGTTGTGTGTTGGGTACGCCATCGAGCATAGCATCCCCTTTAAAGTAATATTAATATTTGATTCACAAATATGGATAAATATAAAGATGACATATTATTTATTTACCTGGGGTGTTACATCCTCCCCCCCTTTTGGGAATTCCGTCCCCGCAATTTTAACATTGGGCTTGGAAACATCCTTGAAAGTCCCACATCGGAACAAGGATCGGTAAAACAATCACTTTAAAATAAAGAAAGATAAGTACAAAGGTCACCCGAGTTAACCCATACTAGGATTCCAAGTATGAAAACATGGACATGGAGGAGAAAACATAGGGTCATGTTCTGATGGAGAGTGATAGAAAACATGTTTAGGAGAAAGTTAACCATGAGAGAATCACAAACTTGTGATGGGTTAAACGGTATTCGATTCCCCAGTAGGAAAAGTTAATAGACAACATTTTTGTTTTAATTTACTTTTTATTGAGTATTTTATTCATAAGGAAACATAATCACTTATCTTGTTGACTCTCAACTTTTATTATATTCCTTACACAAACTCTTATTTTCTCCAAAAGGCGAGTATTTAGGAAGACTTGTTCAAATTAAGAGTACTATAATCAACTTCTAGAGAATCACCTAATCCACAAAAGAGAACTATATACTTCCCATATATTTAGACCTTAACCATAACCAAAACCAAAAAGGTTAGTACAAGGTCAGATAATCAAGAAAAGGATAACCCTTTATAAAAAGAAAATCTATTCTTAATCTCCAAAATTTGTCCCACAAAATCCAAAGTTCAACGAGGACCATCCGATAAACAAATTTGTCCATAAAAATTTCTCTAAGTAAACCAATATAAGATTGAAACCCAATCATTTTAAGGATTTAGTCACATAGTCTTCCAAGTTAAATCGTAACATTTATCTCCAAACAACATTAGTTGCTCCTAAAGTCCCGTATTGAAAAGTAATTAACCTAATCACATATCCTCCATGATAGGTTAATAATTTTCATAAGTAACCCAAAATCATCTTACTCTTAATTCATAAAATCATATAACTAGAAAGAATCAGTCAAACTAACTAGGGACTTCATGTAGTCCAGTGGTAGGCGATAAATACCAGTCGCACTTTGGTTGTGGGTTTGATTCCCGCAGCTTTGTCCGACGTGATGGGTTGTCACACGATCTGCGTGTTGTCCTTTTTTCAAAACTATATAATTCTTAAATCATTCCCCAAAAAGGGATAAAATCATCAAAAATAACCATAACATAGTTTATCCTCAATTTTATCTCATGCCTTTCACTTCAATCATAACATATATTAACCCATAATTACCTCAAAAGTTAGGATCATATAAACCCAAATGGTTCTTTATAAATATGTCCACAAAAGAAGAGATAACTATTCCTTGAATAAAATTTCATATATTAAACATCAGGGTTACACATATTATAAAAAGTCTTCTAATGTAACCCCATCATCAAAAGAGACTTAATACTCTTAAGAATTTCACTAAAACTCTTGAAGCCCTTATATGTTGAGATCTTACTTATTCAACATTCTTCATGATCCATTAACCATTCCTTTCCAACTTATTCCTAAATACCTCTTTCCTACAAACAAAATAATGAATCATATCCTAAGATTCCACAATATGAAATCAATAGTCATGAAATAATACATACCTTTGATTGGTCATTGTCAGTTTCTTCATCCTCAATCGGAATGGCATTAGGTAGTGGTAAACAAACATTTGTACGCTCTTGGTGACCCCATTCACGAAACTTCTTCATAGGACATGTGTTTGCATAATGACCATGCACACCACATTTAAAACTTTCAATTGATCCCTAAGAAAGAACTTCTTTCCCTTTCCATGAGTCAACTGGATGCTTCCTTTTTCATTTCCACATCTATAGCATATTTCTGTACCTTTGAAACATTTTCCTAAGTGTTTCTTTCCACATCTTTGATACATAGGTTTTTGAACACACTTACCTTTATGATTATTACCTGTAGTTCCGTAGGGATTTGATTCTCGCTTACATGAGGACTTATAGAAATATCCAAGGTTTAGATGGTCAATCATAACTCCAGATAGTTGGTTGAGGATAAACACAAGAGTTCTCATTATAGCTCCCATATCATTTATTTGCTCGCTTAGAAAACTGTCACAGTTTCCTTCACATCCACCGTTACCTTGGTGCTTGCTAGATCCAGCCATTTACTAAAACCAAAAAGGGTCAGTGTGAGTATAACAACAAAACCATCATGTACTAATGAGGAAGATAAACACTAAGATATTCTTACTCATTCACGTTATCTAAAACTAGTACTCTGTCTGAAATCCTAACCATTATGGTAATGTCACTTATGCTTAAAGAATACCCTAACCTCTAAAGTTATCTAAACCGACCTCTGATACCAACTATAAGGCCACGACCATAAACCTTACTTAAAATTGAATTAAATGAATAATTCACATTGAGGATCTTTTCAGGTTTATAGTTTTAGAGAATTAGGACATAACTATTACATCTCAAAAGATTACAAAGTAGTCTCTTCTACTAAATTTCCATAAAGTAAAAAATTCTTAAAAAGAAACATGTCTAGTTTCATGTTTTAGGTATCATGACTCTCCCTTGATCCCATCCTTGACCCTATTCAATGATAAGTCCTGTGAAAAACTTTTCAAAAACATGGGATGAGCATAAAAAGCTTAGTAAGGGATACAGAAAGAATGAAAACTGTTAGTTTCTC
The DNA here is from genome assembly GCA_963277665.1 of Viscum album. Taxonomy (NCBI): domain Eukaryota; kingdom Viridiplantae; phylum Streptophyta; class Magnoliopsida; order Santalales; family Viscaceae; genus Viscum; species Viscum album. The sequence continues at coordinate 1,390,712,941 of OY728119.1, forward strand.
AAACATCAAGTAAACCATATATACTCTATCAAAGTAATACTTTCACCTTCATGAATTAGTAAAAACTCTTCACTGAAAAAAGTATCATTACTTACCTTTTTGTAACCAAAGGATTACTATAAAACCCATATAAAGAACACATAACATATATAAAGGTAACTTGGGACATAAACATACATAAGTGGAATAACCATACGGTCGACTTCCACACATATCACTTAATGGAATAGCCATATGGCCAATTTCCATACATACTTAATGGAATAGCCATACGGCCGACTTCGATACCCAATGCATTGGAGGTTATAACGTAACCACCCGTCCTGGTATTCACGGCACCACCCGTCATATGGTTTATAATGTAACCACCCGTTAAAATGTCCAAGTACCAATATAAAATCATAAAACATAAAACCAATATAAAGGAATGATAACATTTCTACATTTCAATCACAATATATCATAAATATATTGACATAACAGAATCCTTTTTCAAAACCATTTTCAATACCGATATACATAAAAGAGTATATGGTATTTATTTTATTCTAAAAACATTACGGCTTGTTGGGAAATCCAAAGACGAAATAATACTCATGGCGGCGGAAAAGGTCGTTGTCACCACGTACGTTAAAAAAACATTCCTTTTTGTCATTTAGTAAAACCCTTTGTAGAAAAAGATTCCTTTTGTATAAAAGTAAAAGTCAAAGGGTTTTATACACCGTATAAAATAATTTGTGTATAAAACGAAATATGCCTCAATGAAAGGAGATTGAGACGAAGTCCTTAAAAAGATCATTTTTAAAATAAAATAGATCTATTATGTGTATTCAATATAGGTACACATAAAGAAAGTAAAAATACAAATTAAGACATAATAATATCATGACAAAATTTGGAAGTAGGAGATTAACCCAAAGAATGGAAATTGGGTTAAGAAGATCCCTTACCTCGGGCCCGACTTGACTCGATCGTTCTTTAACGTCCTGAATAATAAACTTGAGTTAATTTATACTTGATTAAGAACCTTTTTAAAGTTCATTATTCTTTTTATATCACTTATTTCCATGTTATAAACATTATGTAACCATTTAAGTTAATAATGTTTGTTTTGTCAATATTTGGTTCTTAAGTCGAAAGTGGACTTCTAACAATTACATGTTGTTCTTGTGGTCAAAGGTTCTTTATATCCAGAATGAAATTCCTGATTTGGATATAATATGTATCATATATATCCATCATATACATGTATTTATAATATTACATAATCATTTAGAGGTAAGAAATGAAATGCACGTTCATGGAGACGGTAAACCGTACGTACGCATGCACGCTACTTTCATTTCTTTGTCATATTAATGGAATTAAAACTAAATGAGAGGTATGTATATTTTAATTACAGAATTATATTCATCATTTAGATATATCATTAATTATATATATCCATTATATACATGTACCTTTAATAGTACATTACATTTGGGGATAAGAAATGAAATGCACCGTTCATGGAGACGGTAAGCCGTACGTATGCATGAACGCTACTTTCATTTCTATCTCATACTTTAATGGAAAGAAATAATAATGATATAGAGGTATATTATAATTCCAGTATAACATAATATATAATAACTTTAAATCCATCCTTTACACGTCCCACATATTGCATTAACGAATCACATCACTTTGAGGGGGCGGTAGTCCGCACTTCCTTAAATGAAGATATCGTGTTTACCCATAACAGAAACCATGAAGGTATGCCAAAAATGAAAAATACATAAGCTTAAAGAAAACATAAAAATATTATATATCATATATAAAAATAGTGAAATCATAATGGCCACCTTTTAAGGTGTTAAATGAGTATTGAACAATCATCGTTTCAGGAGGCAGAATTTCGCCATCCACGGAAACCGTATGTTCCTTAACCATTTGATGTAGTTGTGTGAGAGTGTAGCTAGAATAAATCTTATAACAACATACTAGTATATTTAAGATACTGGGTTTGTTAAAAAATAATTAAATTAAAAGAGGTTAGGGGGTTGGAGAAACAAAATAAAACAAATGAACATGAGAGAATGAATTACCTTTAAAAGTGTAACTCCTTTTGATTTGAGCCTAAAGGCTTCCTTTGAAAGGGTTATTCCCAAAGGGAATCCTATAGGATGAGGAGAGCGATGTGGAGAGAGTAATTGGGCAGGGGGTGGCCGAGCCAAAGGCTTGAGGAGTGTGTGAAATGAGGTAGAGGTGGGGGCCTTTTATAAGAGGAGAGGAGGGGCACTTTTGGAAAGTAAAGAAATATTACTTTATTTGAAAATGTGTTTCGGTTTTAAAAGGTCCCACATTTATAGCATTCGTGGATAAGGTGACAAGGGTTCTAAATCCACTCATCAAATTAGTTTTGGACATGTGTAGTTCATAGATTTTACATTATCTTTCCATTTTATTTAAATCGTCAAATAGTGAGGTCATCACTGCATCATTATTATGTCATAAATAATTTAATTTATTTAATGTCTAAAAATTATAAAGCAAATACTATGATGTAGGAAATATTTTTATTTTTCCAATGACTATTTATAATAAAAATTTGGACCTGTGTAACCCTACTTAAAAATTGTTTTAGTAAAACAACTCATGTTTGTGTGAATTCAATTTTAACATTAAATAAAAAGTTATTTATGTCATTTCCCAACCAAAGTGTCTCCATGGGGTCCCCAAGTTGGCCCATGGCTTTTCTTGGTCGGCCATTACTCAGCCAATAGGTGTAGGACAAGTTTCATGGTGTTTTCATATTCTTATAATATCATATTTTCCTTAAATTACACTAATTACCTCTAATCGCGATTAAGAACTTAATAAGTTAATATTCACCAAAAAATTATTTTTATCCCATTGAACCACATTTTACTTCTTAATGACAACCATGTATGTCGGATTTTTGAAATTCAAAACACAATGATGGAAAAATTTCATTTAAACGGAAAATCAGTCTTTATAAGTACCACTTAGTGGTTTCACTATTCATCAAAAATTGATGTTTTTCAGAAAATTACCAAAAATTCACCCTAAGCTATATTTGATATTCCGAATTCAAAAATGAAGTCTATTTTACAAAATTCAAAACATATAAGTCACATTAATTAATTTAATAATTAATTCCCGTTGTCAGAGCAAATAGCGTGTTTTTATAAAATAATAAGTATCAAAAGATTGGCACTAGTTTAAGTCCAATTTCAAAGTGAAATTAATTCCAACGACCACTATTGGATTTAATGGTAAAAATATATTATAATTTCACATTAAAACCAATTCAAAATATAATCTAATAATATAAATAAATTATATTAAAAAGAGGTTTTGAATTAAAATACAACATTTTACACTATTCATTAAAAAATGAACTTTATAAGAAAAATACCAAAAATTTACACAAAGTAAAATTTAATGTCCCGATTCTAAAGAAGAGTTTTATTTGGTCCAAAAGAATGTATAAGAGTGACCAAGACTATATTTAATGACAATACGCCATCAAAAGGTGATAAGTGAACCTTTAGTGAAAACTAGGGCATATACGCCTAAAATTGAATTCTTTCTGTACTTTAAGCCTTTATCTTTTATTGGATAAATGTAAAAACATTTAAAAACATATATAATCATATTTTAGTTATTTATATCTATTCCCGCCAATACAACGGCTACATGTTAACTACCATTTAAAATAATATTATTTTATTATTAGAGTGCAACGTAAGATTCCCAAGAAACTCGTTGTTGCGTGTTGGGTACGCCATCGAGCATAGCATCCCCTTTAAAGTAATATTAATATTTGATTCAAAAATATGGATAAATATAAAGATGGCATATTCTTTATTTACCTGGGGTGTAACAATAATCCTTCCCACTCGATAATGAAAAAGAAAAATGTCCACATGGAATGATCTATTTAGGAGATCTCGTTTTTGGGTACATATTTTTGGAATCTATCAAGGAAGAATAAATGTCCCCTTATTAGCATATGAGATCTATGGAAGTCATTTAATATTCCATGGAAAACTAACTTATGAATATTTTTATGTTCCTAGATACATTATCATCATACACTGTTACCTAAGAAATTTTTGATTATCACAATCATCAATAGTACATTAGAAATGGGGGGTCAATCTCTTGAGGAATCCTTTGTTCGACAATGCACTATATTCTACTATTGGATTTTCAAATTTTTACCATAAAAGAAGCCTCTATTCCAATTGATAATTTGTACGTATGAGAGGCATCTTATAAATATTTAATCCCCAATGAAATTTATTAATCATATCAGTTCTCATGGAGTGACACACCCTTGAATAATTGTTTACACATTCATTACCATCACGTTTGAGGCTTGTCAGAACATCTCGTCTCAAAGATCCTCAAATTACTCATCATTTCCAGGACGTATGGTTATATCCATTTGACCTTAATCTAATATACCCCACGTAATCATAGCCACAATATGTTAAACATTATGGGTAATGTAATTGTCACATGGCACTAAATTGCATCTTGTCCAGAACTATGTGTGGCTTCATTCCTTCCATCGCAGGATATATAGTGACACCCAAATTTGCAATCCTGGTTCCCGCCAAAACCAATGTTAAAATGTTTCTTCACTATGAACATGTCCAAAATGCTTGTGAAATATTTAAAAAAATAAATATATAGAATATAAAATTCATTAAATATTTAGTGACCCTCGTATCTTAATATTCGGGTCCATCAATGAGGTATAAATGCATCCCAGATTCCTATGTATGTGTTGTAAGAATTTGGATCTTTGTTAAGGTACATATCATTTTTTTCACCGATTGTTTTCTTATTTATTAAAATATGAGCTAATATGAATTAATGTTGTGGTTATTGAGGTTTTTGGGGTGTCCAACTCTGATCAGAAACCCAACAATTGTGTATTGGTTAAAAGATGACGTCCCATGGTTAGTGAAAACATGTGGGTTGGGCCACATGACCATGTGTTATTTCTGAAATTTTCACAGATATTGATAGATGATTCAAAATTTTTTGTGAATAGTTTGAGAGAAATTTCGGGAAAATATTTTATCTACACATGGATTATATATAACTTTACATGATTTCCCCATTAAGTGATAAACCTTACAGATTAACTATACGACCATGATTTTTTTCTAAAATGTTGTTTTTCACCTAACATGTTTATAACAAATGTTTTTTTTATCTACCTTCACTTTATTGAATTTGTCATTATTTTTGGCTCCCTTTGATCCCTAATATTCATTTTTAGATCCCTTCTCTAAACAATATTTTATTAAAATATTGATCGACTCCTTGGATCCACAATAGTAAATCCATGATTGAAGATTATCCTTTCTCATTTATTCTAGATGACGATTGTTCTATTTATATTTAGTCTCATATTCCATAAAATCCCATTCTTAGTCCATTCATCATATTTCTCCCAAACCAAGGAGAATAATAGCTTGATACTAGATGATCTATCTAGCATGAGCCTATGGTAGGTGGTGTCACGTTGGTCACTAATTTTCTAGATGTTTATATATATCAAAGGGGTACACACCCATTTTTAGGTTATATCCTTGAATTACAATTGAACCATATTGTTTCCTATTATTATTTAGTTAATTGAATAGGGGTTTTAACTCATGTATCAGATTATATGAAAGAATTATTGGGTGTTCCATGAGTGAGTTCTCTTGGATTACCTTTTATGGCCATTTTCAAAGGTTTTCTATGAAAAATGAATTATTTTGCCTTCAAAAGTTATTAAAAATAAATTTTTATTAATGGAATTTCCATGTTATATGATGAATTTTGAATTTGTAAAGGGTATGGGATGGTTGAATTTCCCCTTGACCATTGTTGTCCTATGATTGATTATGTATGTTTGCATTGATTTTATTAATAAATTAATATTTCTATATGAGATGAATATTATAAATATGGTCAATGGTTTAGTATGTATGCTTTTATTGATATGAGAAATGATACCATGGGAGTGAATGGGTGGCCAATCCTTATGAGGTTGGTCCTTTTTTGAGACACCCTTAGTTGTGAGTTATATTTTATGCTTTTGGTTTTTTACCTTAGCATTACTAATGAAATGTTTAATGATATGAATGATGAATTCCTAAATAGACTTTGGTGGGTCTTGGATTGAGTTTAAAATTCCACGGATGGGATCACTTATCTATTTTACAATGTTCCATGAGTGAACCTAGTAGATATATTAGAATTCCATAGATGTGCTCAAAGGGTATATTATTTTTATGTTGTGAGTGAACCGTTGATGCGAAAGATGGGATCCGAGAGGGTGTGTTTAAACAATATGTGAATACATAATCCATTGATGGATTCCATTGAAAGGATCAATTGGCATTGAATATATTTCATGGGTGATACTTGGGGATTCCCAATAGAAGAAACAAGGATGTTCACAGTTTAAATAGACTTATACCACACCTACAGTGACATTAGGTACCATTGTGGTTCTCTAGGATGAGATTATAGGGTGTTGGTATATATTTAACCTGGAGTGATAATTGGATTTTTTACTTATCAATTTTAATGAAAGGTATATGATTTAATTTTGATATTTAATTTTAATGACTTCTGATGTATCTACCAAGACAAATCCCAATTTTTGATTCAATTTTCTCTCATACATTTTTAGTTGGCATTCATAGGCATCTATTATGCTTACAGTCAAATAGGGGATTTTAGGCATGATTCAGATACTCATACTTATGAATCCATTGTAATTGACCTATTAAATAGATAATAAAATAGAATTTAAATGTTAATCATTTATTCTATGTAGTTTACTTTTGATTAATACTTAGCATATTGCATTCATTATTACACACTACCTATATTATATAATCACTGAATATTTGGAAAGGGCCAAGGTTTTTTTTCTACTAGTATTTTTCCTCACACCCTATTTGGGTCATGATTTGTACCCAAAATGATGAAATGATTACATGTGTTGATATGTGCAAGGTGCCTCCCACAGGTACTTGATATGATTTTTTTGAGAAGTGGATCATGTGACCAAGCAGAGGATTACAGCGCTTCTATGTTTCTTTTTCCATTTTCATAATTTTGGTTCATGTAATATATATTAATGGTATTTAACCTATTTGAGATTTAATCTAGACCATTTATATGTGGCATCAATATATTTATGATATGACAGACAATTAGCTATAATATGTTTCTTCATTTATTTATGTATGTTTTATGTTATTTCTACTTATACTGTAGAAATTTATTTTTATTATTGTGTTACAATGTAATAATGGGGTAATAGTCTCCCCATAATCAATACATGGACATTATTTGTAGTCAGAAGCCTCTGGAATTTTGGAACCTGAACTTAAGGCCATGTGGTAACTAGCTCTGAGCATTATTGGGTGGAATCCAGGTTCGGGATGTTATAATGTGGTATTAAATGTTTTTTTGTTATTTTCATTACTATTTTATTAAAATAGACATGGATAGAAAGGAAATTATATTTGGTAATAAGATATTCGTTGGAGTATCCACCATAGGTATAGGGAAATGGAAAATATCCATGAATTGAATTGTTTTTTTGATTATTAGCTATTACTGTCGATTTGATTTCACTAATGGGATACTTACTTATATTGTGATGTAATTGTTGATGTTATTTTGAGTATTCTTATGTTTTAACATGATGAGATGAGGGTATTAAATCTCATGAATAATACATTCACTTGTGAAAAATCACATGCCATTAATTATTTCTATGTTATTTAGAGTTGATTACTTCTTTCATGTTGTAGTGATAGATTCCATGTTGGATATGATGGCTATTCTAATTGGTATATTTGGGATATGTTATGGTTTGGATTATATGGATTCTATGATTTGGTCCCTAAGGTAAATGATCCTTCTTGGAACAAACATTATTGGATCATTTCACACCCATAAAATGATTTTTTAATGATCTACTATTCATGATTGCAATGATTAGATTCATGGAGAGTATGAGACCCCACAGATTAGAATACAAATACAATTTGGTTTACCACTATAAAAATGGGATCTGATAAATATGAAATGAATTTAAAATCATGTTAAACTGAATTGAATTTTGACAGAGAACTAAACACGACATGACTATAGATTTGTGATTTTAGTAGTCTATTTTTTGACACATAGACCTGAACCATGGGGTAACAATATGGGTAAATTCATAGAAGAAGGTATTGACCTGTCGTATTCTGTATCATTACATTTTAGCTAAGACAGTGAATATGATCTAGAACTAAGGCATGTGATTGGAATTGTAGAGATGTACCACAAAAACAACCTCATGAATTTTTCAAAGAGGGAGGAGATGATCAAACATAGATGATGGTAGGCCATGGGCTACCAGTGGATCATGAAATCTTGCATGTTGGGGGACATGTTGTTGACCATGAAATAGATGCTTGTAAAATGTTTTGGGAAGGATTTATGAGGTTTATGCCATAATTTTAGGTATCACCATAGTCAACCATGTCAATGGAATAGATGATGTGCATGATCTAGTATTATAATATTCCCACATTTTCAATGGATGGTGCCCCACAGGCAGTAGATTCATGGATACATTCCATGCTTACAATCTTCAATCATTTAGAGATTAATCTTTAGAGGAGGGTAATGATCTCTACATATATGCAAGGTGATTCTACCAAGAGATAGTGATATGTTATCACTAGTTTAGGTCATAATAAGAATATGGTGTGGGATGTTTTCATATAGTCATATATGATTAATACAATCCCAATATGCTGGAATTAATAGAAGACACCAGAAGACTTGGCTAACTTGTCATAGTTTTTCTAATTGACTCTCTTGATATGTTTAGAGGTTGTTATGAGATTTGAAAAACATATCCAAATAGATTATTTATATCTGGGTGACATGCTTTATCACCATCACATGATGAGTAAAAATCATTAGAATTTGATGATTCCTTCACATGAAATTGTATTCATCAAAAAAAAAATTCAACCATTTCCCGTCTTTATATAGTATGTTCCCAATGGTTTGAGAATCATTTGTGTAATTTTGGATTCATGTGACCCATTAAATTTGCAAAAACCCTATAACATAGTATGGATGGTATGGATAATTTACATCCAATGATCAATTAATTGATCATGTGATGCACATATTCATGAAAGATGATCTCTTAAGTCATTCCCTATACTATACTCGGTGGATGACATTATGATTGCGTTACATACACTATATGAATTAGGAATATATGAACCCATCATCATCTCTAGAAACAATTTATTTATTCTCTTCCTATGTAGATGGGGGTATAAATTAGCTATTTATCCCCAATTATATATCCCCTTACACAAATCTTATCTCAAAAAATAAGCTGGATTACATGGAAGGATTTTTGTCTCATGTGATTCTCATAATATTTCTAGAGCTCCTTAGGGGGACACCACATAATATTTAGTTCCTCATGAATATAAGGCAATAACCCAATATATTATATATCATACAATAAAAATGATTTCATTTAACCATGTTTAAATGTGAAACAACATTTAAATGAATAATATAACATTTCAAGGAGTGTCTATGAAATATAAAAATACATGGAAATTATATTGTGTGATGAAATAAACAATGTAATTATTGGTTTTAATTTTATGACTACAGTGGTTTCAACCGCCACTAATAATATAGTGATACTTATTAAAAACACCAAATATTGCATGGTATCTAGTCATTCCTCCCTTTTATATGATTTAATAATGGTTTTATTACCAATAGTTTTATGAAAAATTATGGGATGTTTCATTATTTTTATTCGTGGTTGTTATATTTAAAAACTTATGGGGAAATATAAATAAAAATAAATTGATATTTGATGAACGTATTATTTTCAATTTTTTTGTGTTGTTTATTTTTAACAGCTCCTTAAAATTATTTTATTTAATTTTTTTAGCATTGGTTTGTAAAAGCCATCACTAAATCATATATTTTTAAATAATTTAATTAAAATAGACAATCTATCTTCTAAAACATGAATATGTGATAAAACAATCATATATACATCATACATTTCTAATCATATATATAAAAAACCTAAATCATCATAAATTATGTCTCATTTAATACATACATTTGTCAACTGATACCCCAGTCATTAATATATAAATTTAAAATATGTTCAACAACAACTAATTTCCAATGTATATCATCTCACAACATCTATTTCTTCTTTCTACATCCACATAATCTCATCAACTAAATCAAACCACGTCATCTCATCCAAAGTAACAAGAATGAAAACAATAAATAAAAGTAAATATAATAAATCAAAATTAAAGAAGAAAATGAAAAATTTCCATGGGATAGAATGTCCAACCTCTTACCGACATCGGATATTTTTCACTTATAATGAAATACAGAACAATAATGAAATGAAATGTGAAATAGAAAAGACATGGAATATATTCACAGTGAGGAAAATTTTTTTTAATTTTATTTATTAAATAAATTAAATGTTTATATAAAATAAATAATATATATTACAAATACTTAGAAAACAAATACTTACGTATTTAATAAAATATTGGACATTTTAAACTGAAAAGGTTTTAGTAAATATTCTAATTTATATTTAATGTGACGTGCAATGTGCATGATATTTATTTAATAAATTTTTTAAAATTTATTAATATCACCATATGTCCTATATTTAAAAAATACATCAATAGTGTTTTTCCATGTATTTAGAAATATTTCTTGTTCATTTTATATTATTTTGAAAATTGTACGCATGTTTTACTATTTTAAAGTACTAAATTTACATTTATGTCCTCCACAAGAAAACTATAATTCAAAATGGGATGTCATAGGTTTTGGCAGTTCAAAATTAAATCCGCAGTCATAATCCTCGGATTTCAGGGTAATCTGATGTTGTTTTCCATGTGTTGTCCTCAAGAGACTTGTTTTTAAATTATTGTGTACCTTTATGAAGTGTTTACTATTTAATTTTGACCAGAATCATGTTGTATTGATGTGTTGTCTATGCATACATGTCATACAAAACACTATGTTTTTTATCCATGGTTTCACATCACGTTATGGACATTTTCTACGGTTTTGACTCATCCATGCACATTTAAATGTTTTAAAACCCTATAAATTTATTTACGACTATCCCAGGAAAACTGTACTTTATAATGATGGGTTTTCGGTTCATACATTTTAAAATTAAATCTACAGTTGAGGTTATAATTTTAGGGAAATATGACATCGATTTCTAGGTTTTGACCCCCTAACACTTATTTTTAAAGTCATTTTTATATTTATCAATTTTTTACCATGCAAGTACAACCCCACTGTAGATAAAACTACTATTTTTTAAATAATTATACATAAAAAACAATTCATTAGTCATTTTCCAAGGATATAACATTGATCTGAGTTAGTAATCTAAGGTTTTGAACATTCGACATATGTTTTTTGTGTTTTAAAATAATATTAATGGGTTTATTTCCGTCTAGGGGATACCGTAACTTAAAATGACATATGTTATATTAAAATATTTTTATTATGATATATAGATCATTATAATAATGTATCAAAACAATGTGTTGGTGTTTGAGGAGTTTTGGTTTGTCTGTTATCCTTTTTACTAAATTGGATAAAAATTTAAATAAAAAGACACACTTAGAGTCATACTGGGAACAACATGTATCATATTGAGATTCGACTAATTATTAAGAAAAAAATGGAATTATAATAAATTTACTGAAGTATAAAAATATTAGGAATTTGTTTTATTTAATTTGAGTTAATGATTTTTCCTTCATACTCTAACTTATATCAATTTTAAATAAAAAAATCACTTGGAGTCATACATGTCTCATTGTGCATCAGATTAAGTTGAGGATGATTCATACAAATCTTGAATGGCTTATGGTAGGATTTCTTATTGTATCAATACAACAACGATTTGTTTTCCTTTTTTTTATTATATCTCTTTTCCTTTTAATTTGATTTTCATTTTAAAATGGGAACACGCACTTTGACCCATATCCACCCAAAAGTTTATCTGTTTCATGAGAGACAGATTCCCATTTGTAAAAATGACTTATTAATTGATTTAAAAAATTATCAAGTAAATATTTTTGTGTTTTCATGGATTTCAGTGAGTAACATTGTAGGAACTAAAAAGCCATTTTTAATTGGATAATAAATACTTTATGTCATGTCAGGAACATAATTTATCATATTTAGGTGAGGATGATTCCAACAAGTCAAAATATACATTTGTATTTTATTATAATAATATTAAAACAATCCATACAATTTTTATCAGTTTTTATTAGGCATGTTCTATTTAAAAAAAAATGCATGTCAATTTCAAATATTAGGATTCACTTTGAGTCATACTGGGCACACATAGTATCAAATTGGGATTATGTTGTTTCTTACATGTCTGAGATGACTAATGGTTCATTTTACTATGTTAACATAACAATAAGGATAATTGTTTTATCATTGAGTAGTTAAATTTTATTTTTTACTAAAATTGCTGTACATTTTAAATAAAAAGATGAATTTGGAGTTATAACTGACACATGGTGCTTTAAATTATTGTAAGAATCTTTCATGCACTTCACAAATGAAATATCGATTTTTTTCTTAATGAATTAAATCAATTTGACTATGTTTTATTAGTTTTTTTATATAACCTATCTTTTTTACAAAATATTCAATTTAAACTAGAAACAAGCACATTGATCCCTACAAATCACATCGTGTATCAGTAGAATTTGTGACCAATTCTTACACATCATGAATTTTTCATTAATCAATTTCATAATTTCTATTTTGAAAATATGAGTGAATTTTATTCATTTTAAATGAGTGATATTTTATGATCTATAATGTCTATTTTCAACTAATAATATACTCATTGAGCCATACTAGGCACATCATGTATCAAATTGATGTGGGGCAGATTCAGAAAAGTCAAAAATGTCCAAGAGATCATTTTCAAAAATTATCAAAATAATAAGAATATGTTTCCCAAATTTTAGTGTATTAGTTTTCTTTTAGTATAATTAAATGTAAATTTTAATAAAAATTGCATTTAGAGTCAAAATGGTCACATTGTGTCTCTGATTGACACGATGTTATGTGCTAAAAATGTCATTGTTAGAATCTAAAAGAGAAGTGCAATATCATTTTCCCATTATATCTCGAGAAATCAAGAAAATAAAAACATGAGAATCCTCTACGATTTTGGATTTCATCAACTAAATGGTCTTCCAGCTAATAAAACTGAATAAAGATTGAGTGTTAGCACTTTGAATGAGAATAGAAATGGAAATATAAATCAAGATTACATTGTAAGAATGAAACATTTGATCTATTTTTTTGCCTTTTTAATGATAGTTTAATTTAAAACATGACTTCTCAAAAGGTCATTGAAAAAAACTAAAAAAAAATATTATATAAAAACATTATGGAAATTAACATACAAATAGTGGATAAAATTATGAGAAAATTAACTTTTCATGAAAGATACATTTGATCTACTTTTGATAAGAATTTTTTGTATTATTAATTAATTATTATTTTTTCATTATAAATGTTTTAGGCCTGATTTACAAAACCACATGAGCATGATAAGTTTTGAACAACCACCGCAACACATACAAAAGAATCCACATGTATTATAATAATATTATTAAATGAATAATACAAAAATAAAAAAAATAAAATTTAAATAGGAGACAATAAATTTTAGCATAATAGAAACCGATTAACATTCAATAAAATAACAAATATCTCTTCTTAAATTGAGATTTGGAAGATTTAGTTTCATGCCTGACAAATAAAAATTATTTGTTCTTATATATTAACTTTTCACAACATTTTTTATTTTTAATTTGGTTATAAGTTTTTAACTATGTAAATGATGTTTTACTAAACATAAAAATTCTTATCCATAACTTAGTTTTGTTATTTTAACCCTATATTTTTATTACATAATTTTTATACAATTTATAATTATTTAAAAATATATATTTAAACTAAAAAATTTAAATTATTAGATAGCTATTTTTAGTAGAAAATGATATTTTTTCAATTTTTTTATTAATATTAAAATGCATTTATTACCAACATAATGTTCATTAATATATTAATATATGTTTATAAAAATAATTATAGATTCATTAATTAAAAAAATTATATTTTTTTAATGTCACAAAACATTAATTAAAAAAATTCTTCTAAAATATATATGTTTCATTATCATGGTCATCAACATTAATCATTATAATTATATATTTATTCCATAAAATGACTCATGAATTATTCCATAATATGATAATATTGTTCTAAAATTATATTTATATTTTATGAATATAATTTCAACAGGTAATGAATACTATTTTATTAATTTAATCAACTAAATTAGTATTTTGATTAAAATATTACATATGTTGAAAAATTTGTTCACATGTGTATTATCTATACAATTGTGTATATGTTTTGATATATATATATATATAATATTTCTGAAAATTTAATCCATTTTTCAATTATATTAACGTAATAAATGTATATTTCAAAAAAAGGAAAATTTTCACTATTTATCAATCAAAATTTAATTTGATAATTTTTGAAAATTATTAAAAAGAGAATATTTACATAGAAGAATCTAAAAATAGTATTTATTTTATAAATTTAAATTTAATAATCATGATAGTAAAAATTATATATATAATGATAGTTTTTTCATAGGAAATGTATTGTTTCAAAAGTATTATACTCTATATGAGACCATGATATGTCATGCATAACCAAAATATCCAACTATATCTGTATGACATTGTTGTAAAACATATCACCACCCCTTATACCACAATAATTACTGAAGCCTAGAGAACACCATCTCATCACGATATATATATTAATTCAATTTCCAATTTTAATTCATCCTTCGAATTTACCAAATACATTTTTTATATTATTTTTTCACAAAATGAAACTTTGTGTGATAGCATTATACCATAAAATATGGAAACTACTCTACAACAATAGATAAATATAAATAGAAAATAGAACCATTCTTCACTGGATAGGATTCCCAGCCATATCATCATACTACAACCATTGTATGTATATGATATTAGTATGAAGGTGAGAGGCGATGAAACCCAATAACATGATCGAACAATGTAATAGTACTCTAGTATACTTTTCACAAAATAAAAATGAATTATATGTAATGAGAAACTGTTTGGTTTTATTGGAAATCATATATTACCAATTTGATAATATTTATGTTATCCAATCATCCATTTTCTGTATTATGTAGAATCTTATATCAAATTTTATTTATCCAATTAATCCGTGGAATTAATTTCCTATAAGTTTTAATAACAAATCCATATCCATAATACCTTTAACCACTACCATATGTTTTATATTAATCATCTCACTATGAGGGAGTTTTCTCGTAGAATCTAGTAGAGATGCATCATTAATTACCAATTCACTATACACTAATGTGTAACAAAATACCCTATATTTCTAAAATCAAAACAGTAGAGATAAATTACCTGAAAATAACCCCTTGAGGAATAATAGACATATGGTTATTATTGAGAGGTGGAGTTAGCCTTTAACGGGGTGTCTATATTACCTCTTAAGAGGGGATACATGAAGAGATAGGGAGTTCAGTGGGGGGGGGATCCAAATCTTCATCTAAGAAGGGTAACCATCCTAGGTAAATGATGGTGGAACGAGTAGATGGGGGTCACATGGGTCAGGGTTAGACGGGGGTGTCATAGGGGTTGGGTTCTCTATAATAAAAGGGTAGTTTGGTATGTGTAGGGGGGAATGAGGTCATGTGGTCAGGGTCACCATTAGGGAATGTATAAGTGGAGGACAATGGAGGTAGGGTTGGAAATGGGTCATGTTCATGCAGATGGTGGGTGGGGGGATTATGGTTTTTTATAAAATTTACTACTTGATTAATTCAAAACATCGATAATTGTTAAAATATTTAAAATATAGGGGATGATTTATACAAATAATAATATATTAGATATATAATTTTTACAAATAATAAATTCATAGATATCACTATAAACATTTCTACGTAGAAAATTTATTATTTTATTGAAGATGAGATTTTTTGGGTCCTTTCTATAAAAAATATAATTGTTTGAAGGTCTTCTTTTAGATTATGTCAGATTATTGATGTGAATTTGAAAAAGAAGTCCATATTTTAAATGGACATACATGAGATCAATATGGATTTTCTATGGATTCTTGTGAGATTATGCAATCTTGTCACGGGTTCATTGCGAGATTGAGCTGGCATGTCAAATGGACCCTACATGAAAAACAACATCAATCACCTCTATATGAGGTAATTGGATTTTATAATTAAATTTCACATGATTTTATACAAGGACATGGGATATGAAAGTTTTTTTAAGAATAAATTGGCTAAATTAATCTAGTTTTCTATCAATTTCATCATGATCTGTTTTGGGTCATGCAGTGACATGTGAGCATTATCATAAGAAACCACTTCACTTTTTGTTGGGATGATCTAATGGGAAATCAAATGATTTTTAGAGTGTCATGCTATTATATAAATTGGATCAAGTAATTATGAGATCTTATCCCTGAAATATGGGATAAGGAATGTTGTTGACATCCCATGTTTCATGATGTTTTTGCTAATCAAAGTGATCGAGATGCATTTACAGGGTGCTTTTAAGGCCACGCGTATAAGGGTTTTCATGTCATGGTTAATTTTATGTATGAATTGATATGATTCAGATGATCATGGGATAATTTCAATGGATTATAAATATTATCACACACATGTTCTCATGAAGGAATCGTGAGACAAGTTTTTCAAGATCAGAAGTGGTGCACGAAATAAGTCTACAAGGATTCACGTTGGCAGACAACAAATGAATGTATCATATAATAAATAAATATGGGTGGTTGAACATGGACCAAGGTTTTTTTGGGGGGTCAAATTATGTTTGTATATTCATATAATAATATAATGGGTGTTATAAAATTTTGTTCCATGTAGGATACACTCTTTTTACTGTATCACCCATGCATTGAATATTTATTCACTTCACATGATGATATGTGTTTCTTAGGTATTCTCATGTATGAAGGAATATTTTATGCTTTTGGTGTGGACATCTAATGTAATATTATAGTACATTTAGTGATGAATGTTATTCTTGATTGTCGTTCGTGATGCAAAATATAAATTCAAACGGTCTTGATCACAGAAAGAGGTTGAGATTTGGTCAATGATTTATCACATAACTAATAATATGGTAAATTTATCTTCATCTATGAAAAGGAGTACCAATGATATTAATGTTCATATATGCTCACATGATACTGTATGTTGGTCATACATCCGTTCTATATTTATGAGAGCATAATGTCCATACGATAATGCAATGCCTCCCATGATATGTTATGATATTCCATATCTATTCAGATGAGAAATTCCATTTTCATTAGCATGTTAAGAAATGGGGTTAATGAACACTAATAGGAATGGTTACATGATAGCATTCCCTTTCACATTATTGGTTATAGAATGCCTCATCTTGTCATGTGAATTATTATGTGTAGAATTATAGTAGGGTCAAGGATCTTCATCAATAATATTATGTGATAGATTTCCCAATTATTCCTGTTTAGGTAAGAATTATGTGGGTATGTGATACTATATTTTGTGATGAAAATGAGAAGACAACATCAAATTAGGGTAAATATTTGTGAATACATTTTTCTTGTCAAGAATATACCTGCTGTGGGTCTCCATTGGTTGGTAGCCTATTATGTTCAAGCAGTGGGTGATGTGAATTCTTCTAAGGGAAGATAAAAAACCCAAAAACAATTAAATGCATGGTTAATTATCATTTATAAAACGGGATCAAAATCCTTGGAATCATAAATTTTGTTTTTGAGATCCTCTAATGTTTTATCAATATAGGAAATAATTGAAATGATCCCCTTTATCCAATAAACGTAGGCACCATTAATGAACGATATTAAATCCCTGTGTTGTTATATTTTCATTTATGTTTTTGTTTATTCTTCTCCATGAACCTCTGATTCCCTAAAAAATTTGGTATGAGAGGGATATTAGTCCAAATAGAGAAGAATATGGTTTTTGTAGTTATTGGAAAAGTGAATGTTGTTAGAAATTTTTTTGAGGCCCAATACAGGAAGAGTTTTGTGATTTGATTCCAATGCCACATGTGGTGTCAATAATGTTGCTGAAATAGAGCTAGTAGGGATAGTAAATGTAATATTCAAGATGTATGTTCGATAGTAACTCCTTGCCGAAGAAGACAATTCTATTCATGCTGATGATGAATTTCGGTGACTTTCCAAAAAATGTTCTTGTGAGCCACAACAACACCACACCATCTATAGATCTAAACCACTGATACTGTTTTAGTAAATTCT
Source organism: Viscum album (assembly GCA_963277665.1). Lineage (NCBI taxonomy): Eukaryota > Viridiplantae > Streptophyta > Magnoliopsida > Santalales > Viscaceae > Viscum > Viscum album. The sequence continues at coordinate 1,390,731,514 of OY728119.1, forward strand.
TTACTAATAAGGGTCCACTTTAAGGAAATATAGGAGTATCTTCCATGTATCTTGATAGTTCTAGACATTTCACTAGTGTTAGATTATAAAAATTATCACTCCGACATTTCATGAAAATATCAGTAACATGATTATGATTACATTCATTAATTATTCCATAAAATCCAAAAAAAAAGATAATGATTTGTATGTTCATGATTTTTGGAATACAATACTGGCGACTGCTACTCCCATTGTAGTTAAAGTGGAGGAATCATTAAAAAGTAGTCAATTCATTGAGAAGACATCAGTCGATACCACTTTAGTTGATACAAAGTGGGTCATGATCAATAGGTAGTGTGATGGACAAATAAGACAGATGGTCCGTAAGAATATCATCCAAAATTTCACCTATGAACGTGACTCTTTAGTTCATTAGATAAAATTATAAATGATGAATGTGATTAAAATTTCGTAGAGAAAATAAAATCTTATACAACAACGTGTCAACATTGAGAACAAAGATGGACCAGAATATTAGAGAACATGAGTGAGTTCCAAGGTACTATTGAATAGTTGAATTCCATAAAAATTATGATTGATGATGATATCCATGCATTATTGATATCAAGTTCTATTACAACATCTTGGGAAACACTTTTTTTAATAAATTCAACTCTATATGGGACGATCACCACCGAAATGGTGAAATACAAAAATCTAAATAAAAAATATAGAATGAAATATCACCAACATAAATCTAAATCAAAGGCACTTTTCCTTGAAATATAAGGGAATCATAAATGGAATGGATTAAGAAGAGGAAGATAACACCATAACAAAAATCTTAATAAGGTGATTCTATTGAAATATAGATCAAGATATGACATGAAGTTACAACACTATGTAAAGATTTGGATCATTATTGAGGGGTGTATATGAATAATTGATGATCAAAGGAATCAAGTATGTATGAACTGAATTAATGATACATAAATATTTAATTTTTTTTTCTCAAGAAGATTGTATAGTCTGAATCGCAAACTATGACTTGATAGGGGTGATTAATTGTAGTTCCTCCAAACATGACATGACTAGAAAATATTTATTGTAATTTTACAATTCATGGTGTATTAGAAAAATGATAATGGAAAATGATTGGGTATCCAAAATTACTGGTATTTGTATCATTTTTCTAGAGTATAATATTGGATGCATGTTACTATTAAAGGATGTAAGGCTTGTTCATATTTTTCCCCAATATATGATTTCAAAATGAATGATTTATGATGATGGACATGTCATTTTATATGGGGATGGGAAATGAAGGGTTACCTAATTTATTTTGGAAATTTTTAAAGGAAGGAATGATATTTCCCATTATCTCACAGAAGCTATAAAATGTGTAGAATAAATGAACGGTGGAAGAAAAGATGTTCCCATAGAAATTTAGAACAAGATGATTTCTCACATGAGCTAGAGATATATTAGAATACCTTCCAAGAAGGTTCCCATAACATAAATAGAATTAAAAAATTTTGATACATGTGTTGAATGCATCATTTCTAAAAAACATCGACTGTAATTTAGTGATTATATACCATCCATAAAATAAAATTCCTCAGATTTGATTCGCACTGATGTCTATATGATGATCATTAAATAGATAGAAGGTTCAATTGATTTTTATTCAATCATAGATGATCTAACAATGAATTCTTGGGGTTTTGATTTGAAAACAAAATATCAATAAAATGATGTTTTCATGAAGATTCATGTTAACGTGGAAATAGAAATTGAAGAATGATAATGTATTTAAAATAAGATAATGGAAGAGATTATTATGGTCTATTTGAGGATTATAACATGCGTTTTGGGATCAAACTAGAATAATCAGTTCCAATCATTCCACAACATAATAGTATTGCTGAGAGGATTAACTGAACAATTTGTGATAGATTCAGATGTATTCTAACAACATAAATGATACAAAAAACCATTTGGCCAATTTCAATAAGGACTATTATTGATCTTATAAACCATTAACCATCTATTTAAATGAACTATAACGTTATATAAATAGTTTTTATAGGTAAAAAGGATTTATAAAAACATTTTAGCTTATTTGTTTACATGGAATTTTTTTACGTCCTAATTGATGAGTGTGATAAGTTAGATTGAAATTGAAAGATTTATTCCTATTTGGGATACAGTCATGAGGAGTTTTGATAATGACTCTAGGATATTATCAAAAAGAGTATCACCAGAAGAAGTTATGTGGTGCTTATTGGGGATAAACAAATTATGATTTTTAGAAGCCCTAAAATGTAACAATGTATCAGTCTAATGAAATTTTAGCCAATCTGGAACTACTTTTTCGACCATCAATACTAGATAGTCTGATAGAGATACAAGAACCTGATGGTATATAACTACCAATAAATATGTCTCCATTTATTGATATGTCCCTATCATAAGATATTCCATAATAAATTCACCCAAAAGTAATGCTGAAAAGAACCTCTAGAGAAAAAATCCAATTCATTGATTTTTAACACATGAGTATTTGATTATTACGAATAGAAACAAGCCAAAAAATATTTACGATGAATTTAGAAATCAAATTAAGATATAATGGATTATATCAATGTAAAATTAAATGTGATCCTTTCACAAGAAAACCCATTTGATTTGGTAGAGTTAGAAAAACGATATAAGGCACTCAATAACAAGTGGTTGTATAGAATCAAAGTAAAACATGGAATATCATAACCACACTATAGATACATAACAGTTGTGAAGAGGATTAAAAAAAATGGCATTGAATTTAATGAAATTGTTTTCTTATGTCATATTATATCTTCTATCAGAGTTGTTCTTGGATCCATGACTATTCTGAACCTAAATTATCAACAAATAGATTTAAAAACAATGTTCTTACACGGTGATACTGATGAGGATATATACATGGATTAACTAGAAGGATATCAAGTGAATTGTAAAGAAAAATAGAAATGTAAACATAATAAAACTTATATGGTATAAAACATGAACCAAAATTTTTTATAGGAAATTGAAATCGATCCTAGAGAAAAAATTGCTACATGTGAGAGACTGCTAATCACTACATTTTTATCAAAGAAAATATGATGTGATTTCTTAATAATGTTACATTATGGTGATGATATGTTGAATATTGATAGAGATATAACGAAAATTGTTATATTGAAGAAAGAGTTGAATAATTCTTTTGAAATGGAGGACTTTGGAGATAATACTCAGATTCTTGGTATGATGATTACATGTGAATGATATAATCACATGATATTTCAATATCTATATTTTTGCATTAAGAAGGTTCATAAAACATTTAAGATGAGTAATATAAAACTTGTTATCACAAAACATCTCAGTGATTTTGGGCTCATGAAAAGAAATAGCCCATAAAATAAAGAGGAGAATGTATTGAAGGAATAAATATGATATTAGTCAACAGATGGAATTTGTTTGTATGTCTTGGTGGGAACAAGACCATATATTGGTCATGATATTGCTGTTTTGAGCATATTATTATCAAATACCAGAAATGTTCATTGGGTAGTGATCAAATGTATATAGAGATATATAAAATGATTATCTAGTAATATTTGATTTTTTAAAAATTATAAACCAATTTTTGAAGGATTTAGAGATGTAAATATGAATGGAGATATAGACATGAGGAAATCCATATCCCGACACAAGATTTAATTTCTTGGGGGAGTATTTTAAAATAAATTGTAGCTTTAGAAGAGTGATTCCATGTCTACTGTAGAAGTAGAATATATTGTTATCCCTAAAGGCAAAATGAGAATTTTTGGATGTATTTTTTTAATTGAGATGGTAAATAGTAAGTAGAATTATATTCTGTTTTATGATAGTCATATAAATATTCATCTCAACAAAGAACCCAACATTTCATTCCATGTCTGGACAAAATTTAAAGTGATAAATCTAGATTAGAAATGTGTTTGAGGAAATGTTGTTGAATGGTGAGGAAATCCACACCAATGATAAAAGTGAGGAAATGATGACAAAGGTTTTACCATAAGAGAAGCTAGACACATGAACATAGATAGTGAATAAAAATCAACACAAAATTGGTCATAAAGGGTGATTATTGGGGATACTCCTAGTTTGGGGAGAGACCAGTAGAGGTAGGTTCTTTCAATAACAACCCAGATGTGGGTCTCCTTTTGTGGGAAACAAACCATTGATGAGTATCCAATGACGTTATATTTTAAAATGATAGATGAACTACCCAATAAATGGAGAATGTGTTATTTTTCTTAATATTTAAAATCATTTCAAAATTCCATTAACTATTATATGTCTATGAGATGATATGATGTTTGATAGGAAGCATAAAAAATAGAAATGGCCCCCATTACCCTGTTGATTTAAGCACAATTTCTAACCTTCATTAATTCTTGGAGTTCTTTATTTTTTATTTTTTTGGGTTTATTTCATCTCAAGAAACCTCTATTACACCCAAAAAAATGGGATCCTTCATCTAGTGACAGGAAAAATAAAAAAATTTGATCTCCATATTATTTGTATAGAAAATTCACCAGTCTTCCATTCCACAAATGAGAAAGGTGGATGGTTCAATAAACACTCTTTTTTTCATCAAAATGAATTACTAATCCATTGATATGATGGTTATACTATATAAATATATGTTTGAAAATAAAAAAAACAAATAGAATTTTTAAAATAATAATCATCCATTCATTGTGACAAAAATAGTGTATTATCTATCATCTTTCTTATTGGAATTCACATGATGGGATTCTCTATGCAATTTCATATAACATAGAGTAAAGACGTCATGTTTATCATCCTCATTGACTCATTTCATTTGTTTTCTAATATTTCTATGTTTTTTAATACATATATATATAATATTATCATATTATTGGAATATCAATCCACACAATAGTCTGCATACATTTTTGTTGGTATATTCTCATGGAGGTTATGCATAGAACCTATGCACCTCAAACATTGTATACCAGCACAACCTATATCACCTAATTTATATAGATGGTTAATGACTTATTTTCATATTTTATGGTCTTGTATACTAACTATTGGAAAATAGGAATTCTCTTTTCATAGTAGAGGAGCCACACATTATCCACCTTAGGTGTGTATTTGTTCTATATGGTGGTTCTATCATGAAAATATAAATTTCACTAGGGACACCACATACACTGATCTTCTTTTATAATTCAATTTATCCTTTAAGTATATCATATGATGTTTCTTATCCTCTTCATATGAAATAATATATTGTGTGGTATTATTATTACGATGTGTCATATGGGAGTCTCGATATTATGTGTTATATGTGATGAGGATAAATTCCTAGATGTTCTTCCAGAAAATGATATCATAGTGGTATAGATTCCTTTCCATTATGTAACAATATATTATCCTACTTTTCACATTGGATAAGTCGCATTGAATGATTCAATTATTCTTCAACATACGCCTCATAACGGATCACATGTGACTTCTTTATGAGATTTATAAATGCATTCAATCATAAAATATGTGCATCCAAGGACCTTACAAACTATTTAAGAAAAATATACATCCTCAAATGGTAGATATCTTGTTATAGGAAGGATCTAATTTATCTCCCATGGAAGAAGGCCTTACAGTCAAGTGCTATGGTAATGGTGACCCATAACCACTTATATTAATTACCTGGCATGCCCTATCAATTATACTAAAATATTATATTTTTATTTCATTTTAATTAATCTCATTATGTTATTTTTAAACACAAAAGAATATTAATTAAAATAATTATTATTATAATAATATAAATAGTCCTTCAATTATGTATAAAATGTGCACCCAAACATAATTATCATATATAATTATGAATTTGTTCAATCAAACACTCATATAATGTGTCAATCCAAATCAATGTGTGTTGAACTAATTTATTTTGGCCAAAATGTTCACCCCTTATATTTGTAATCATTTATAATAAAATTATTTTATTCTGTAGAAAAATATATGACAAATTTTTTAAAATCTTGATGAAGATGATCTCATCCTAGGGGTGCCTCAAAAATAGATGGTGTTATTCATTTTAATAAGGATTGTTGAACTAGTAAGTGTAATATTGTTTTATCAATTCTCATATAATGATACCCATAAGAATTTTAACTCATCATTTATGTTTCTCTAACATAATCATAAGATTCTATATTGGGGAAGACATAGAGGGAATTAACATGGATTTTTCATAAAAACCTTTGTTACAGTTTATCATCGTCACTTTTTTTGCCATTTTCATTTATGGGTGCTCAATATTTAAGGGATCATTCAAAAAGATTTAATGAGGGTAAGAAACCTACATTTTTACAAGGATAACCTTATTGTCTATTCACCATGATAATCTTTATGTCAATTATGGTTGGTAGTTTTATGTTATTTAAAACTAGAAAATTATTCTTCCAACTGTTAGGGTCTTTTAGCTCATAAAATATATTTGTAGTGTTTATTATATTTTTGCTCCAAAATTTTTTTACAATATTTTATGTGATTTTACCTCTAAAATTAAGTTACAGTTAATGTAATATCTAAAAAGTAACATTATCATTTTATTTTAATGTCATGTGTTAAGGAAGTATGTCATTTATTTTTAATGTCATACAATATGAAAATACTACATATAGATTAATGTCAGGTGGAAAAGGATGTAAAAATTCTATACAGTTTAAATTCATACTATCTAGAAATGATTTATACATATTGAAAAGTGAAAAGATTCCAGGGATGTACCAAAACATTCAATGATGCTAATTTATACTGTGATGTTCCAAGTTCCCAAATGGATTTGATTTCCTTTCCTACCAGTTGGAAATAACTCCAGTTGGTGGGTCAAATCCCATTTGTGTCATTGTCATGATTTGGAAAATATGATCCCATACTTTTTTATGTGCTAGGTAATGTTTATTGGGATTGAATTGGATAATGGCAAAATTTTAGGGAAGCTTAATCAAACTCAACTGAAGGAATATGGTTGGTGTAATTAAATACCCAATAGTTTATATCAATGACTATTCCAGGGACATACATACTAGTTATGACCCACAACACCTTGATGTACCAGGTTTATCCATTGTGTTGGCAGGGAACATGAAGATTATCATTTCTTTCTGGAAAGGAGGTAACACCTCTGGTTGGTAGGCCAAATCATTTATACATGGGCCCAAAGGAATTTCATGAATGGTCAAAAAAAGGACCCCCAAATCTTTTCCATGTGCCATGAAAGATAATTTTATGACTCACACCTATGGGTTATGAGGGTGTATATGGACCAATTGACATCCATGAAGGGTTATAGATCTCAAAAAATGTTTACCTCTTTATAGGGAGGCTTGTACCCTAAACCATGTAGTTTCGAATTTTGTTATGTAGCCCATATAATTTTCCAAGAATAGATATTCATATCCTAGATTGAGAAAGTGGATAAAACAAATTTATTTAACATCAAGTATATCCAAACATTTGGAATAGTTTTTTTATGTGGTTTGTAATTTATGGTTTGTTGTTATCTTGTCACAAGGATGATATGAGACAATCATGACGGGGATGAACATAAACACTCTAAGGTTATGTGTTCTAATAAAGAGATGGTAGGAATCCCATTGATTGGAATGAGGTGAAAATGATATAAATAATGTATCAATTTTATTGGGTAATGAGTAATAGTTTTTTATAATCATTTGGGGGAGGGGGTTTATAGAACACTCTATGGTGCTGGGTTTTACAACACTGACTTCATGCTCACATGGATTGTAAATCCCATCTAACAGAGAAATTATATCCACTGTTGTTAGGTCGAAGCCATAAGGTATAAATATAACTGTCAGTTAGGGATGTCTCATTTCTAATCCATGGACTAATGATTATTTTAGGCAATCAATGGTGCTCAAAACATGAAGGGTGATTGATGGGAAGAGTAGATAAAAAATTTGACAAACACAACCCATTCTATGGATGAATGAATTAAGATCATGTGGCCCTTTCATCAAGAATGATGATAGGTGATCACCAAATTTTATTGAAATCATGTGTTGGGGATATATGAATTAGGAAATTTAATATAAAGTGTCAAATATGTTATCTACATATTTTAATTACACATGATAAAGAATTTTTAATCATGTTTATCATTGTGTGTCAATGGTGTTTTTTATTATCTGATGTGTGAATCCATCATGTTTTTCAGATCAGTAATCCATTTTCCTTAAGAACCCATCAGTAATGCCCGACATTGGAAACAAGGTGCAATAAGGTACTCGTTTTCACTACATAAGAGAACAACTTATATGGATTATTTCATATGTCCATCATAAATGTACTTAGTTTTTTTTTCATTTTGATTATTGTGTCTAAACCAAAGGTTTATGATTTGAATATATCTCCATATGCTATGATAGAGGGATGCAATCTATATATAGTTATGATATGAAAGATCCATGCATAGGCATTAACTATATGTTGGGAGGGTGTTCATATCATTATTATTATTGCAGATGACCTTGGGATTGGAGATATTGTAATCACAATGTATCTTGTACTAGTAGAAATTAATCCACATGTAGTGATTTAACATGAATCTATCTATGTAGGTCTAACCCATATGAAGAGGGATAAATTGATACCATTGATTGTCATCGATGATGTTAAAACTATTGATATAAGCCTCAAAATGTATCATGTTATGAAATAAATCATAGAACTTATTTTTCTTGAAAAACAATGTAGTTTAATTTCGTGCATTGAGGATATATGATCCTCAGTGTGAGAAAAAACTATTGAAGCCAGACTTGTGACTGTTGATCAGGGTGATAGTACTTATCCTGCAATGACATGAATCATTCCACACCTTGTTCCTAAATTGAGGAGTGGTGGGAGGCCAACGCAAAGGATAGTGTTCCTCTTAGGTGAGGTCCATGATAATGTATAGTATTATGTCATTAATGAAACATCAACCATGTAGATTAATATAACACTTCAAGGAAATATAGTCTACCATTTAGGGTCTTGATTCCCAGGTCGTGATATACCTAACTCAGAGTAATATGTCCTGATCATGAAGGAAATCCTTTAACTAAGCTTATATGCCTACATGAACTATTATAAATGTGAGAAAAAAGGAATTAAAAAGGTTTCCTTTAAAATTTAGATCCAATTTAATGAATGTATCGGGGAATTTTGTATCATGTTGTGGATTGAAAAAGATATAGGATCTATCGCGTTGATATTTTAATCATGGTGAACATGGTTCATGATAATTGTATAGTTTAGTTCTATGTGGTGAGGATACAATCCATGTAGTTTATCATTGTATAGTAAGGGAGACTCTGAATCGATGTGATGAAATAATTTGGTTTGAACCAAAAAAGGAGATATATCATTCAGTGTGATTTTTAGGAAGACAATAATTAAACCACACATAGTTCTTAAAAATCAATGAAGTTTAGTGAAAAGTGTTGATGAAATTAACCATAAAATTTAATGTCATGTTTTACGAATGATGATTAACTGATGATAAAAAATAAGTATCATAGCTGGTCCCATGATTGGATTTTTCGTAATCACTACATAACCTGATGTTGTAAGAATCAATCAAAATAAAGTTCTCAAATGGGTAAATACCCTAGGGGGATCTGACTCTCGCATAGTCACTGGGGAATATCTTTTTTTCCCTAATGATACTCATTCATGGTGAATCATCGATAAGATAATTCTTCCCATTTATTTTTATATCATTTTCTTAAAATGAACTATATGAAATTAAATTTCATGTAGTGTGGAGATGTCAATCATTATAACATCTTGTGACCAGGAAAAAAGATTATGTGTAGTATAACTTCTTTTTTCTGATACTACCTCTATAGAATTTAACAGTATCTGGTCAGAGTATCATCTACAGTTTAACATCCTGAGACGATGATGTTTTCTATTGTATTATAAATAGTATTTTTAGAATGTCTCTTATATTTCATGAAATCATATTTTAAGGTTATAGAAGTATCTAATGACATATATATAATGTATTTATTATGGATTATATCATTGGTGGGGCTCATATTCATTATCCATCAATTGTGTTTTGTGAGTAAGCTGTATTGTGATAGATTGTTTGTATAACATATGGCCCATTCCATTTGGGTAACATCATTGGAGTAATATTATAATGAATAATGGGGGTGTGAGAGACAAAACTCATTATCCATGAAGGAATGTGCAGAGGATAAAGTACCTCATGATCCTCTTCTGGTATACTTCAAGGTTCGGTAATGTTTGCATCCTCTTCTCATTGAGCCTTTCCAATTCACCTAAATTCTTTTGAATGCTATGTGATAGAGAAAATATTTTCTTAATTTTAAAATTTTATTAAATGGTTTAATCTCTTTAAATAAAAAAAATTGATTTTATTTTCATCATTTATATATTTTTGGTTATTTAGGGAATAAATTTAAAAATTTCATAAATCCAGAATTTAAGATTATATTAATCACAATGTTATATTATAAATTACTATTAATATATTATTCCAAATTTACTAGCTCATTTTTAGGATTTCTTAAATTAGAGGATTAATCTTTTTTGGGTCATGTGTTGATTCGAATATCTAGATGCCCAAAAAATAAATCAATTTGAAATATTATTTTTGTGTAAAGAGTAGACCCCAAAATTTGAAATGAGGAAGTACTCATGATACACAACTCAAATTGATCTGATTCTAGATGGAATATAATTATTAATCACTTGATCATTTTCATGGAGTTTGACTGTCAATAATGTGACCATTGGATGATAATAATTGAATGAGGATTTCTAGAACTTTTATTCCATAAAAATCATACCAAATAATGTTTACATAACATCTTAAATATGAGCCCAAATAATGTAAAAAATGGAGGGATGATGGGTATATACATTTTGAACAACCAAGAAGAAGGGACATTGGGGTACATTAATAGAATGGTGTTCCAAAATGTAGAAATAATTCAATGTAATGATTTTATTGTATAAATTAATTAATTTTTTTAGCTTTTTTATTTTTATAATTTTTTAGTAAATTATTTTTTCACAGTTAAGCTATATTACCCTTTTATAATGTGTTAAAAAATTAGTGACAATGGAAATGTTGTTTTTATATTTAAAATTATTGACATCTTGGAAAGAATTGAATGAAATTTCTTTCATTCTTTTAAGTTGTTGATTTCAAATTCATATTGTAGTTTTATTATATAGTATGATCATATTTATATTATTATTCGGTTACTAAATTTTTCAATTTTCATTAATAATTTTCTCAATCCACTAGATTTCGGTTTATATACAAGGCAATATACCACTACTTAGTGTTGAAGTACTCGAAGATCATAAGTATATGAGAATGTTATAGTAGATGCTATTCATTATTTGGGTAAAACAAGAAACGATATGGTATTTACCAAGTCCTTTATGGATATTCGTTGAAAATATCTTGAAAAAAATTGTAGGGTAGACTAAACTATGATATTATTATTATTTTCTCATAAAATCACCATTTTACTATGTGATTGATAGGAGACGATCATGGAATATTACATTAATACACATTGTAAAAGATGATTTAATTAAATATAACATATATAACATAGAAATTCGAATACCTGACCTAACCTGATCACCCTTCTAATATCATATTTTCAAATTACATGACATTCCAATTTTATTTCAATCATTTTTTTTTAATTCTATTATATTATATCACAACAGCCAAAAAAAATCTAAAAACACTATGCCTTTATTCTATGTAAATATTGATAAACTTTTTTTATAGGACTCCTCTTTGGGAGGCTACCTAAGGTTAATTACAATATTATAAATAGTTATCATTAAAATATTATTTTATATATTGGATAGAAAAGGGAAATCATCTTGAATTTGGATCTGATTGTTTTTAAATAAATGAGAATGATGATGATCATAGTGGGTTTCACTCGACTTATAATTGAATTATCATGGTTTCCTTATTTTATTAACTTTTTCATCCAATGAATCGAAAGATTGTGATTTCTATATCGATTCATATCTATCTAGAATCCAAGTTATTTTGAATAGAATATTCATATATGAATCTTTTGGTATGTATACCCTTCTTCCAATTTAAGTATCATTGTAAATGTTTTCATTATTAATTAATGAAATCATTAAAAAAGGATTCTTATTCCCCTATAAAAAAATATTTGAACATAAAATATTATAAATTTTCTAATGAACATCAAGAACTGAACACCAAAACATAAATAGTTTCATCATATACAAAAAGTATTTTGGTGGATGGAGATATAGATCATCCACCAAAGAAATTAAAAATAATATAATAAAAAGATGAAGCAATAAAATTCAAAAATTTAAACTAAATTATGAATTTATAATAGTTTTATAAAGACGATGTGATATTATTTAATTGAACCACAAAAACTCAATAAAATCACATATGTACAGCCTCGCCCTTTCCCAACCACTCAATGATACTACACATCTAGTTTTGGGGAAGTCAAGATGATGAGGGAGAGTTGAGGAATTACTGACTATGTAAACTAAACAAAAGAAGATGTCCTGAAATAAATATATAGAATGGAATTTTCCAATTCTTCCCCCACCAATTTATATTATATTAAATAAACCATAACCACTCATTTAATGTCTTGGTGGATGCCCTTATGTATCATAATTCACCATTTAATGAGTTTCATGTCATTTTTTGTTATCAATAGTTTCAAATTTGACCCCATAATGTTTTTAAAACAATTTTACATGGTTTTGCATCAGTTCATATAAATATTTCATTTTATTCTTCTATAATAGTGTTTTATTATATTTTGGGAGTTCAGCCTTGAATTTCAGTTACATTGTCTATGTGGAAAATAATTATCCAAAATTGCATGACTTATTAATTCAACCAGAATGTTTCCAAAATCACCATTCAATTTTGATAATCCAATTTCTACCTCAATGAATTAATTACACATTGAAATTAATGTCGGGGCCCCTTCTGTAACTAAAAATTAACATCCAAATTGATTGATTATATTATGTATTTAGATTGTCCAATTAGCTCCCAATATATAATAAAATGTTTTTTCACACCCATAACAGATTATTTAAAAGGAATAACACTATTTGAATTAATATTTTAAAAGTTAAGCTCATTATACCAATGTTGTTAAAATATATTAATTTTTAAAAAATTATTTTTTTCCATTTTTAGTCGAAAACACACTACAAATCCATAATAGATAAAAATAATATCAATTTAAAAATTCTGAGGGATTAATTATTAAAATAAATAGAAAAAATAGAGAAATAATATGTCAATGAATTTGAGCTCACATAAATCATTCGTGTAATCAAACATAAAACTTCAACGTGGAATTCAGAGGGGACCAACATTTCCAAAATTAAAACATCACAGCAAAAAATCAAAATATTATCAATGTCAAACAAAATTTAAAAAATCACCTATAAAATATACATTTAATTTCTCAATTTTTAATAATACAATCAATTAATGTATTTTACTTTTCCACATTGAAAATTTATGGACATTCTCCTTTCATTAATTCAAGATCCTTGATTAATTATTATTAATCACACAACGTCATGATATACCTCTATTTTGAATCCTTTATCTCATAACTTGTGATAAATTTTTTGACTAGTCATTCAAATAACATTAAAAAATTCTACATATTCATATTTTTTTAAAGGAATTATCTTCTACATAATTTAATGAAAACTGTAACATAAAATCATGAGGGCTTTCATTAAAAGGTCAAATGAATCTGAAGATTATTTTTATATGGAATTGGTGTTTGAAAATTAATTCTAAATGAGTATTTTTATCATTTATATATAATGAATGATAAAAAATTGTGTAATAAAAATAACCCCTGTAATGTAGTAACACCAATTTTCCCAAAACACCAAAGTAAAGGTCATGAATAATAAAATTTAAATAAATTATGTGAACCATATCAAATTTTTCCATATACATGTTTTAACCATGATTTAGTTTTTCTGTTTAATTTTTTTTGGGTATGATAAACCAAAAAACCATCACCTAACAAAAATATGATAAAAATAATCAATCTAATGATGGGAAATTTTTATATTTTATGTTACAATCAATTTCATTTTATTAATATTATTTTTTCAATAATGGAAAATATTGTAGAAAATTTAACAAATAAAAAAACATTATTTATTACCAAATTCTCACCCCACACTTTTTACTTACAATTTATTTCATCATTTTAAATAGGAATCAATTTCTTCCAACCCATTAAAATTAAAATATTATGCAAAATACCAAGAATACAAAAGGAATGAACAAAAGTTTCTTGAATCCTATATCATCCCTATAATATTCATTCATGGCCTATATGGAATATATATGTATTTATGTAATGGTGGACTTTTATGGATAAGTGGTTAATAAAAAGGTTACTCAACCATTTAAAATGTGTTTTTATAGCCATAACATTGATAAGTACAAAAAAATTCTTATTATGTAGTATGTCCCAATGTCACTCATTAAATATGCCCAAGAATTAAGTAGGTAGTACATGAACTACATATCATATATTTAATGGTAACTATAACATTGTAAAATCAATCAATGAATTATTAATAGTAAAATTTCAATTCACATAAATTTCTAAAATTCAAAGAATGACCAAATTGATGGATTTTTCCATTTACACAAATCAATAAATTATCTCCAACAATGAGGCCCCATAAAAATATTCATTCCTCACATAAATCCCCCAAATTCTTATTTCTAATAAGTCATTTTGATTATCATTGATGTCTAAAATATGATATCATAGGATTCATATGAAACTCATGTCTCCTTGGTATGTCAAGTAAATAATAATTCTAACTATTTGTATTCAATTTTCAATTAATATTAAAGAAACAATTTTGAAACAAGATTATGTAGGATTAAAAAATATTTATAATAAAATAAAAATACCTTTATAAATGATTCTTTTGATTAGTGGTTCATGTCCTATTCATTCAGTTCCGTTCTGCAACATAGTCTTGATGTGTGTTCTGTTCAGTTTATCCATTTTTAATCATTGAATCTTCTTCATTAATGTAACTAAAAGTAATAATAATAAATTATAGTTAATTCCTATTCTATCATGATATAATATGTCTTATGAGATGAGTGGAATAGTGGGAAACATAGTTTAACTCTTGTGTGCGCTTTTGTTTAATATTGTTGGCTGGACAACACAAAATGTTATTTAGATAGTACTACAATACATGATTCCATATACCAAACATAATTTATGATATTTACTCAATTAATATAAATTTATTTATTCATTTATGTTTATAAAATATGAAATTAATAAATTTAATCAATTGTAATGGACAGATATATCGTATTAGATCTTTATTGGTAATTATGTTTAAGGAGTGTGATCTCGTACACATGTTCTTGAGGTAATGTCCATGAAAAATCACCATCCTCTTCACATTTATTTTGAATGAATTTTAGTCCCCTTAAATTCTATATTTGCATCACAATTGTTTTATATGTGAATAAAATTAATGGGACCTTCCCATACGTAATTATCTTTTCTGAACAATATCTTAAATATGTATTTGTTAATAACACATAAAATCAAGTGTTAAATGTTTCTAGTAGAATCATATTCCCATGGTCCATACTTGTGATCTATTTATATATCATTAAAATATAAAAATATTCCATACATTTATTTAGATCTCTATTACTTGAAATATCCTTTCTGTATGATATTTATGAAGGACAAGATTCACCTCTCTTACCACCCAGTAAGAATTATGTTCTAATTCCACAAGACGATAAATAATATTTTTTAAAATAAAACACATGGGGTGATTCCTTTTTGTAGTCTTTGTAGGCTATTCAATATTCCAGTAAGGTATCGTGTACACTTTGAATCTAGTCCTTATAATGCTAAATAATTGTCATTCTGAAAATTCTATTTATATATATTTTGGATAATTCAACTAGGAATTTTTTAGGGAACGGTATATTATTGACGTTTTATGATGTTACACATTATTTTTTCGAAATAATTACATTTTACTATTGAAAAAATGATTCCCATGGTCAATAATGATTTCTCGTGGAATAAAAATCCTACAAAAAATGATAGCAATGAAAAAAATCATGAACAATATTGGCATCTTGAGTCTGAGTTTTATTTTCTTCCACCCATTTTGAAACATGGTCTATATTTAAAAGAATATATTAATTTTCAGATTTAATTGGGAATGTTCCAGAGAATTATATTCCCCATCCAAAAAAAATTCTAAATATTTTTCTGGTATTTTGGAATTTACTTTAATTTTTAGATATTATTAAAAAAATGAATTGCTGACATCTTTAAAAATATTTGTATGCATCTACAAATAAGCTGAGAAAATAATGTAAAACTTATAATATATTTAAGGATGTCCTATAAGTTCTACTATGGCATTCATAAGATATATTATTACATGATTCAAATGAGTATTCAATTTTATTTCCTTGTAAGCACCTTCTTATGGTTTGATCACATCAATGTTTCTAGACAAATGCGTCATCCCAAATGAAAAATTTGCACTTTAATTTAATCATATATTGTTTATGGGTGCATTATTGATAGTGTACCTGATATTTAACCATCTAATTGAAAATTATTGCATAACATGGTACTTCAAAATTAAGAACGATCATTTTTTTCTTTATTAATCTAATCTTTAAGCGGGTTCTGGTTTGTAATTTTTTCATCGGTTTTATTGGGGTAGTCAACATTGATGATCGACCATATAATATTTCATTAATTATTTTCCATTATTTTCCAAATATAACTCATGTAATAGTATAATCCATATTGTAAATCTTGTTTTAGAATATTTATTTTTCATTAATGATATTGTTTGTTCATGGTTCGGAAAAACAACACCATTAGTTCAAAGAAGATATGATTAGAATTTATCGAGTGAAATGAATAAAAAAATGGACTATTTCTTAGTGTTTGTGTAATATATTTGTTTTTAATCTAATTTACTTAATTTTTAGAAGATTAATTCATAATTTCAATCATTTATTTCAGATAGAGTGTCTCCCACTGTATAAACAGATGGATTGAAAAGTTACATGAATGTGTACTCCCTATTCGGTGGCTTAATTATTGAATATGTGATCAACGTTTTCATCAATTCTGAAATAATTTATTTCATTGAAATTAAACATTAATGTCAGCATCCTTTTGTATTAGTCAATATAGAGGGAGATTAATATTAGTATAATCCTTGATGAATATTCCCTAAAATCATGTTTTTCATAAAAGGGATCAAAAATTATTTATAATATATGTACATGAAAAATAAATTTTAAATTAAAATATTGATTTATCAACCTCAATAAATTTTAAGAAAATGTTGGTCCCAAATAATATTTCTTTTTTCAACCATTAAATGAAATTAATTTAAATTAAGAAAAATATTATTCTTAATGAATTTTTTCATTATTTTTTTAAAATATCCAAACCAATGATGAAATGAATTAATGAAAAATGTGAAATAATTATACAATACCTATAGGATGTCATCAATATGGTTTGAGAAAATTCTAAACATAAAAATATGAAACACAACCAAGGAATTATATGTCTTGGAATTAATCATTATATTTTATAATGATTCAAATGTAAAGGTGAAGGCCATCTTCTCATGGTCTTCTAGTGTTACCATTACCTAAAAGTATCCTGAGAATCTAGAAAAATAATACCAACCATCCTTATCCCAATTTCTTCTACTAATTGGTAACTGAGAGATTCATCCATCGATTGATTAATTAGGGAAATCCTTGAATGAGGTTTTTTATTCCCTAATAAACTATTATTCAATTAAATAATATTACACATATGCTAATGACCATGAAGAACTAATCACCAATCTCTAACTTGTTCATTCATATATAGTATATAATTTTATAGATGGTAATATAGATCATGAACTAAATAAATTAAATATAATAGATTAAAATCCTATCAAAATTGTAATCATGATTTTAATCAGATTTTTAAATTCAAACAATATTTTTTATGATGAATTGATCTTATTATATTGAATGGAAAGAACTCATGAATATAATATATTTATAATATCCCACTTTCCTATCCAATCAATAAAACTACACCTCCATCGATGGGGATGTCGAGATGATGTTTGAGAGGGGAGGCCTTCTACGTTATAGAAAATACAAGAAGAAAAACACAATGAAATAAATAATATAGAGGCTATTATCAAATTATTCCCTTTTTGGTCAATTTTTTGTAAAATTTATCTTAATCATCTTATTTATAGTCAGGGAGGAGGAAATGTGGTATTATAATGCAGCATTTATTGATTTCAATACATAATTGATTCTCAACGGTTAAAAATTTGACTGTGGACTATTTTATTAAACATTTTAAAATGGAACCTCCTTAGTATGTTCACAACATAAAATAAATTATTATAGAATGTTTTTTTGCTAATAATCTCTAATTTTGGATTAAAATTTTTAGCTTCATATTCATACCAATCCTAAAGAATATCGAAAGAAAATTTCTTCATTTTCTTAGAGAAAAAAATTGTATGTATGTTGTTGTTCCACATGATGATAATTATTAAAAATGTTATGTACATAATCTAATTCAGATATGAAATAAGTCATTTGTATGTTTTATGTTTTATGAATGATATTGTGTTTATGAAAATTTATGAAATAAAATAAAAATATGAAACTAGATGTTAATTCTAAATTACAATGCAATTATAAACAAAATTGAATATGAGAATAAATGAAGTTCTTTCAAGAGAAATTTCATGGAGCAACTTCATTGAAAAGTTTCATAACTACTTACTGATCACACTCAAACATATGTGTAAAGACCTCAATTGAGCATGGTTTTGAATGAAATGTGTAAAAAAAAATAGTAAACACACCCTATATCTACCACCATAGTTGAGGGAAAATGGTTTCAAATTAATAAGTTATCCTTTAGACAAACACAGTGAGGGTTACACCCCCTAAAAATTATACATTGAATTAAATAAAATTAGATAAAAATCATGGCTTTGGGATCTGGAAAAAGACTATTTCACATGGATATTAAATAGGTTAGTTAATAATAAAACTTAGTAATAGAGTTAACAATGTTAGTATGAGAATAAGAAAAGAATATTAAAAAAATTGTGAAAAAATGTGAGGAATATAGAAAAAAATTAAAACAATGCTTAAATTATATTTTATATAAATTTATTTTCTTTCTCTTACTAAAACATGTGAATTAACAACAAGGATTTTCTCATCCAATCTCATGAAAGTAACACCATAGTATTGATAAATTCCAACATCTCCACCTGATGTGTGTTAATGTAATATGATTATCATAAAATCTTTTTAGGGTTGTTTTTAACATTGTTTAGGTAGGATTGAGATGTTAAATTAAATTTTGATAATTAATTATAGGTATTGGATTTTTTTATTGAAATATTGTATGATTGCAATTTTCAATAATATATGGTCTTTTCCATAATCCCCTTAGTAGAAAATCATCTCCATTATCATGAAAACTCATGGGAGCAACATTCATCATTTCAACATAATCAATATCAATTATGTCAATGATATTTTTTATTGAATGCTTAATATAGGCTCAACAGTCATTCACACTAGGAATCTCTAGAATGTTACAATGTCTTTTATAATGAAATTTACATAATTGTACATATTTAAATATAATGAATTACTTTTCAACAATATCATCTCTTACACATTTAATTTCCACACAATGCATCATTAAATAAGGTAACCCAATGCATGATAACATCTAATATTGTTATTTTCGACAAGATCATGTAATTTTACTTCAATATTCTGTCCGATAGAGAAAATTGGCTTCTATTGTATAAAATCTATTAGGTTGAGCATGGATTATAAGGGAAATAACGATTGAATATACAATTAATTTCTTAAAAAGAGATTCTTATGAAATTGGGGTTTAAAACCAAATGAATTCCTCAATCCAATTAAACAAAAATACCTTCATTACTAATGTCTCGACAGAATGAAATCTAATTATAATTAAAGAATTCATGGAATGATTTGCTCAATAAGTGGGTAGAATTAAAAGAACATGAAACCAATGGTATAGTAGCCTTAGAGGATAATTATCTAAAAAAATGAAGTGAACTGTTTTATATGATTAAAAATTTAGGGGAATTTGCCTTAAATTCTCGAAATATATTTACAAGAAAAAATGTCATAATCATAATTCATATAACATACGATTTCTAGAGTAAATTAATTCATTCTTAAAAATGGGTTTAATAATTGAAATGATTATCAATTGAACATACAATTTTCAAAAACTAAAAAAATACACATTAAACAAGTAGTGGAGGAAAAAATTGAAAAGACTAAATATCATTATTTTCCACCAAAACATAAATTATGTTGTGTCCTCAATGCTTTTAGCTATATTTAAAAATGTATTCATATATTAAATTGTTTCATAACAATCATTTATGTGTTTTCCAAAGTTTTAACATAATTATTTGATGTGAAATGATGATTTAATATCCTAATAGATGAACATTGAGTAACTACCTGAAAATGTAAAAAATAAAACATAAATTAATTATTATTAGAAAAGAAAATAGTAATAAAATTATGATATAATGAAAAAGTATGGTTAAATTCCTCATGTAGGCCCTAGTTTTTGACTGCCTACAGATAGGAATTTTTTATCAGTTATATCCAATCTCATAGTGGGTGAAGATTCTCGGTCATCTGCAAGAACATTATTCCAACAGGGAATTTTTTAATTTTTAGTGAAGAATACATGTATATTTATCTCCAAATCCACCTACATGGGAATGATATAAATCATGATTTCCATTGGTATGATATATAGTTTTTCTTTAAATTTATTCCTTTCTACATTCACATCATCTCTTACATTTTGCATTCATTTCACAAATAAATATCTTTTCAAAATTATATTCAAAATGAATTTATGTGTGTAAGTCTCTTTGAAACATACTAAATAACGAATTATCAAAATCAAATTCAAATACATCAAATGTAAGAAGTTATAGTATTTTTTTATTCAGGAAAAAACTCTTGGATATCCTCATTAACACCCTACAATACTATTTCGATATTTTTCAGATCTCTAAATATTAATCATTGGGTGCATATTATTTCGTTTCATATTCATCTTCCATGAAGATTCAAGTTTCTTATGCTCTAAAATTTTAAAACAAATATAGTCGATATATAATTTAGTTTCAAGAAAATAAGAAGATAAGCAGTTATGAAAATATATTGTTCTTGTATTTCTTCATCATTAATTGTGTCATCAGTGGAATGATCCTCTTGGAATAGAGTTATAGTTGATATATGCTGGTAGTTAGGCACCTCTATTTCCATGATCTCCAGATAATAATTTTGAAATAATATGCGGTAATTTTATGTTACATTCCCCACTATATAAAATTATAGAAATTAATAAAATAAATTGGTGAGTTATAAGGAGATCTCTTCATGATATTTTTTGTTCATGTCCTCCCATAAGAAATATATATATTCATTGAATGATTTCTCCCAATTATTTTATTTGCAAAATTTCTAAACCCATATTACAATATAATAACTGCCATCACCCATGGAAAAAGAGGAAATATTATTTGGTTTTTTCATTGGTGGGAAATTTTTCAATGAATTAATGAAATAATTATTTGAAAACATCATTGGAAAAGAAGATTTTTTAAATTTTTTATTTGAAAAAATAACACATTTAAAATTAAACTATTGAACTGCCTCTTTGAAAATAGTCCTAAAATGATGTGTTCGGATTTTTAATGAATCACCGATCATTGATTTATTTACCTAATCACGAAATATAGTGAATAATGAGGTCCATCTCAAGGAGTCAGTTTACAAAACAACAAATTCTATTATTAGTATATGTATCTTTAATAAAATAAAACAAATAATATAATTTAGTGGGTCTGAAAGATATATTCCATATTTTTTTATATAAATACATATACATGTTATTATAACAGATTAAATGTAGATAGAATGTTTTTAAACGTAAATAAGATCATGCTATGAGAAAAATCAGTGTAAACCTTCATTATCAGTTTATTACTTTTAAATGTACTTAATAATCTACCTCCATCATATTCATAAATATTCTACTATATCTATTTATATTATTATATACTGCACTAAATTATTTTTGAGAGATCAAAAATTGACCTCCTCGATCAATGAAAAAAATTCTTGATGTGATTGTTGTACATTAGATAGAAATTGGTGAAAAAGGCTCCTTAACCACTACGATCCCCTGTGACTAGACTATAATAAAATTATAAAAATAAACATGAATATTAAATGACATAGTATAAACACTATATTGATCTCCCAGGATATTACTTAGTTTAAGAACTCATGATCATGGGTATGAGAGATAATAATTGGGAAAAATAGGGTGGAGCGAGGAAGAGACAAAAGAAAAGATGGGTGTGTGTGGAATAAGAAAAAATAAAACATTAATGAATTATATTATGTTTCAAATAAAATAAATTTTATTTAAATTATAAAAAATCAAAATTTTTTTGAATACAAATTTTAATGAGAAATAGAAACGAGTGAAACAACTTCCCCTCCAGAATCTTATTTCACAATGTTGGCTTCTGTTTGGTCCACAATATATCTAAATCAACCCATTGGACCTTCATATATATTGTTAAAATTTTAATATCTTATATTAAACCCAAATATTACATTATTTGGATGCATATTATGGTTATTATTTATTTATTAATGAGTGTAATGTTTTTAGAATGATAATTCTAGAAATAATCCTTCAATGTTTAGAATCCAATGGCTTCCTTAATGAGTTTATAACTCCATCATATTTATATTATAATTCAATTTAGGAGTATTATATTAAATTATAGATATATTATCATAAATTGAAGGTGTTTATCTAGAGTATATCCTTATTCTTTAATTTGGGGGACATTATGCCTTCCCAAACAATTTTTTAAATTTATTAATTTTTTGAAGCTACTATATTTTCAAATAAAATATTATTAATGAAGACATTTTCAAAGCCAATAAATCAAGAAATCCTAAAACATTATCCCTCAAATTGAAAAAATATTTTAAAATTTATTTGCAAAATAACATTGTGATTTAAATCATTGAAAATTAAAGAATTATGAAATTTTCATTTTTCATCACAAAACGATTCAAAAATTAAAAATTAATAAAAAAGATAAAATAATAAATTTTTAGTTTATAAATTATTAAAAAATATATAAATATGTTCAAAATATTATAAATATCCATATGCCCAAAAATGTATTATATAAATGTCATGCATTCATTTCTCATATTCTTTGATATTTTATAATAAAGGTCTTATAGAATGTGTATAATTATATCCTAGTTCAGAATTATGATATTTTATATGAATGATATGGAATTAAAATTTCATGCTTATATTAATATACACATATGTTCATGAAACACTTATGTATCTCCATTTTTTGTTATTGATGAGAATATAAGATCAATCATTCTTTTGTTTCCTTTACCAAGATTAGGAATAATATTTTTATGTAGGTTTTTTTTGAACAGTAGTAATGGGGATGTTATTTATTGAAAATATGAATTTCATTCACCAATTTTGAATATTTTATTCCGATAATCCAATGAAATTAAAATATTGTTGCCAATAGACATTTTTTTGTTTAGTGTATTGAATATTAATATTAAAATATATTATATCTATCTATATAAATTATGGGCCACTATTAAAATTTACGTATTAAAAATTTATATAAAGAAACAATTTAAATTATTTTGGTATAGAAGAAAGTATAAATGGTTCAAATAATCCAAAAAAATCCAATGTGAACATAATTTCATTATATTATACAATAGAGACACTGATATCACTACCATATGGTTGCAATTTAGAGTATCCACTATAACCTTAATTTTGGAGAACAATTATGAAAATTAAAAAACTCACTACTCTCAAGCACTCCAATGGTTCACATCATCCACAAGTGTTATGAGATTGTTATTCATGAAAAAGGAGAGTGTTTAATCATGTAGTCGGGGGTTAATTATACTCGAATATTTCAAATGAGAAAAATTATATACATGTACTGGGAATACCTAATTAACCTTTTCCATCTAACTATCTAATTGAAATTGAATTGCCATATTCCAAAAAAAAATCTCTAACACTCCATTGTCTTTATTTTAATTTTATAAATATATGGATTTATCACTTATCCTCAAATAATTAACAATAGTACCAAATAATTGAGTATAAATTATCCTTTAATAAAGTGAAACAAATTCATCTAGGAACCCTATTAAAAACATAGTTAGGATTCCCTATTTAATTATATAAAAATATCAAAAAATATATGAAATATATATCCAAATATTATCAAACTCACCACTACTATGATGTGAGCCTAACCATCACAATGTGATCTTCAGTTCCCACTAAAACTATTTTTCTATGATAGAATATATACAATGAACGGAAAAACATTGTCTAATATTTTTCATGTGTCTTTAGAATTTCCAAGATAAAATATTCAAAACATGTCTGAGTTATTTATTAATGATTCTTCAAGGATGTGAACAGAAAAACATGACATACCCATTCAATAATTGCTCACCTATACTATATAAAATTAATCATATGTGTATTGATATTTGATAGGGTATCCAATAAACCATGACATGGATACTATTAAAATTGTAGAGTTACTAAAAACCACTTCATTCCCATACAACATAGACACACTCATTTTGATGTAACAAATGATTTTCTATAATTTTTTAAGGATATAAACTTATGAAAGCTCATCAAAATTGTAATGATAATCTTATTATTTGATGGATTATATCATTTTTTGAAGAAAATATGAAAACTTATTGAAACATAGTCTTCCAAGAGGTGACACAAAATATGGATGAAAGCCTAAAACTCAATAGATTCTATCACTGCAAAGGCCTCTATATTAATCCATCCTACATAACCATGTTATTTTCATTTGTGAGGTTGATACATAACAAATGGTTTCATAAAATATTTAATTTATCCTCTTATAGATAAGTGTAATAAAATCTAAAAATATTAAAATAACGTTAATGTAATATATTTAATAATATTATTTATATAGAGAACTTCTTACATTTTTTATAATATGAGATCTATGTTCACTGTGAATTCAAGAATTATATAGCTTTACTTATGAACTACTAATGAAAATCTATGGCACATTTAGACTTTTTCTTCAAATATTTTACCCATTAATCAGGAATATAGACATTGTCCTTATTATTTAATGGCGTTGAGAAAAACATTCCCTAAAAATTACCAAGTTGATTTACTATAATAATTTATGTATTTAGTTTTTCTTTTAATCCTTCTGAGAAAGCCAAAATGATGCACTATATTTTGATATGAGAACATCAAAACTAGACTCCATAATTATTTTAAAACCATCCACCATTAAAGTATTCATTAATTATCTTCTAATAATAAATTACAAGCCCATATAATAAATGAATATTTTGTAAAAAATAGTTAATTTAAAATTTCTTTCTAATAAAATGTCCTTTTATTTTTATGCACTTTACCAATTATCCATGACACTTCTCTAATTGAATCCCAAATATATAACTCCCCCCTATTCAATTATATCATTAAATTATTTATAGATATTATTTAATAAGAAATAACTCCCAGAACAGTCTGCATCAACCCACATATAAAACAAAAAAAAATTTATTTTTTGAAACGTTTCCCAATTTGACAAACCAATCCTTAGAGAACACCTCAAAAATTTAAAACTATGGTCTTATAAATGTAAAATATTATTTTAAAAGGGTGTTATAAAAAATTTCATTAAATAGAAAATTCTATTGGGTACTACGATTCTGTTCTCAAAACCAACAAATTAAGAGGAGATGATTAGACTTCAACAACGAATATATGATTCTAAAACACATATTTTAATTGGTATTTAATAATGATACTAATAGTATTATCTTATTTATATACAAACAAAAAATGAATCTATCCATGTCCAACAATATCCATTTTTAATTTAATCTTTTTCTTTATATTATTTAATAAAAAATTTGTTTATAAACATTTTTATCAGATAAATTATACTAAATTATCATTCTTAAATGAAATGGTGGATTTCATTTAAATATGACATATTAATGTTATTTCTTCAACAATAAATGATATATTAATTTTATGGTACATGATATATTTTTTATCATCTATAGTTCTATGTGAAATTTAATATTTCTTTATGATTATACCCGAAATTAACCATCCTCGATGATAAAATATAATAAATAAATTTTATATTTTTACCATATATTATACCCTCTAAATTGGAACCTATATCCCTTGAATTCTAGTTGAGATAATCTATTTAAAAAAACATGAAATTATAGTGACCCAAGCATTCCATACATTTATATTAAATACTTTTAGATAAATATTCATCCAATTACAAATGTAAATGGAAATGTCATATAATAGTTTATTGTATATAGAAACATGAAATAAAAACATCTATTATAGTGAAAGATCATCATTTATTCCAAATAGATCTTCCCATTTATTTCCCCACATTGACATACCTTACATAAAACAAATCTTTATAAATTGTGGAAAATAAGTATAAGAGATAATTATCATAGATTCCATGTAAGGGTAAACATATATGATATGTAAGGATAAAAAACATAAGGGTATGAGAACTTGAGCATAATATTTGAGAACCACTTCCAATATATAAAATTTCAAAACCGAGATTGGAATAAAGAAATGATTTTCATAAGAAATGAATCTTAATTTAATTAAAGAACATGAAATATAATATTATAAATTGGAAAAAATACATGTACCATCTAGAATACATACTTGAAAAGAATTTATTCAATCCTTGATACAAAATAAGGCATTCTGGATATGATAGTCTTGGTATTACACCCTTATACCTACTTCAGGCTTGGGATGACCACATATGTACCCTTGTTTTTGGGCTTGGGATTACCCAACCATGTATGATTTTTGGGATTTTGATAATCACCTTGTTACCATTATATTTTATCATTGTATAAGAACCTATGTATCCTCAGATATCATAGAGAAGTTATCATTACGAAATGATTTGTTGGACAATATAGGTCCTACCTTCAACATAATACAAACCATATTTATGTGTCTCACAATATAATAAACATTATTCATTTCATAACTCATGAAAATAAATAGGTATTGGAAACATTTCATCATATCAAAACTAGTGTAACTAAGATAGGTTTCATAATCATTTTTTCATTGATAACCCAATGAAATTTTGGGGGTTTCTTAATCATTATTGCATAGTATAACATGTCAATGATAATTGGTTTTCCTAAACATCATATCATGAAAACATAAAAAATTTAAAAAATTAATATTAATGGTATCTATGGATCATATCCCATGTAAATATTAATTTACCTCAATGAATTTTATATTTTATAGAAAATAATTCTAAAAGAATACATTAGACAGTTCATGAGGGTAATAATATCTCTTTGAAAATAAATTTATTAAAAATAAAATATTTATGAAAATTATTTCAATTAAAAATAACCATTAAAACATATAAAAATATCTTAAAAATAATTCAATATATATCAGGTGAAATACATTTATCTCCCTTTAAAAAACATACCTATATATAAAATAGTTAAAATTCCTTTTTCTTCAAAAATAATTTCCAATATTATAAATTAATATATTAAAATAATTTAAATAATTTTTTTAACATAAACACTTTTAAATATAAATTTCCATTAAAAGTAGCTTAAAATATAATTTATTATTATTTTTAAAATATTTATATAATATATTCCTTTGGAAGAATATATATTTCCAACCGATGCGAGAAATAATGTTAGATTTTATTTTATCGGTTTTATTAATTACCATAACTAACAAAGAGTAAAATAATGATATCATTACCTGATTGTGTAATTAATAAACAAAGGATAATTACATTCCTGGTAAATATTGGGATTTATTTTATAAGACTTCAAAAAATGGAATCATAATGATAATCAATCTTGATAAATGATTATGTTGTAGTAATAAACTATACCCAATTTTGTAGATTAAAATCCAAAAAACTGTGAATGAATAAAATCACATAATGAATAAACTACCCGTAAAACTAGTAGAATCGTGATTTATTATGTAGTATATAGAATATATATGCCTCTTAAAATAATATGTGTTCAAAACATAACATGTGCCGTAAAAAAGAAATATTATGACAAAATTACAATACCATTTTGATAACTTATGATCAATATACCTCATGAAATATTTATCCTAAATTTGATATGCAAATAGTAATAAATCTGAGGACAATAATTATAAATTACATTTTTCTTATATAGACCACATTGATGGAAGTGGTGGGGAATATAGTAAGTGTATCACCAAAGAAAAAAACTCACATGGGAATCCCTTACCTTAATTTTTAAATTCCATTATACACATTCAAAAATATTGTATAATAAATTTAGTTTTAAAATAAATATTTAATAAAATTTTATTTAGATTAAAACTTCCAAATATTACATTATTATGACTTAATAATGGACTTTTATTAACAATCTCTCGTTAATGTTAGGTTTCTGGTAAAAATCACTTTATTCTTTCATATCAATTTTGACTACTATTTTCTTGTCCAATATATCTATTCTGGATTAAATCATATATAAAAAATAAAAAATGATATAAATCTCCGATATAATAAATATATATATAGTAATGCAAAAATTTAGTGACTTTAATAAAATGCACAGTTTTGGTGATGGAATATCGAATGTATGCATGAATGGATATTCAGTTTTCTTATAATTATTCGAGAAAAAAACTAATTTATATTACAATTATAGTAGAAATATGATTTCAAAAATATCATGTACTATTATTAGTCACATCCATAATAACCTTTAGGTAAATTGTGAACAAATCACATCACATCACGAGGCATAAGTCCTCCATAAGCACAAAAATGTTATGATGTTCCCAAAAAATTAAAAGCACGATGTTATATGTGATATAAGAATTAAATAAGTATAATAATATCATACATGATATATATATATATATATATATATTAAATGTAATTAGTATTTATATCATTTTTCTTAACCTTGAAAGGTTGTAATGGTAAAACAAACGACATCGGTACGAATGGTCGTAGCCCAAGATTCACATGAACAATGATTCCGTAACCCATTTGATAAACTTTTTTGTGGATGTATGTTTTGAAATTAATATTGTAAATCATATTATATTTAATAAACATTTATAACTATATATGATTTATATAAAAATAATTGAAGGATGAGGAGGATCATATAAAATAAAACTCTAGTTCGATGATCGCTCCATTTTTGTTGGGTATCTCTTTTTTGGTTTTCACCAAATGAATTAATTGGATAGATTTATAGCCAAAATAATTGTTTCAGGATGAGAGGATGCAATTTAGGAATTGATTTTAGTAGATATCTATTGATCCAAATGGGATGATATTTATGAACAATGGGGGAGTGTGTGTGCCCATTTATTTTTGAGGAGAAGTGGAATTATTGTAAATACTCAAAAGTAATCACTGTTGGGAAGTCAATAATATATATTGTTTATCAAAAACTATTATTTATTGTTTTTGATGGAATCTATAGTCAATAAAACCCTAGATAACGCTTTTATTCACATGTTTTAAACATTATATTACTTAACTCTTAGGTTTTTTTACTTTACCATTATTGGTTTTCATTAAATTACATAGTTTTCTATGCTAAATATAATATTCATTATGATAATGTTAGAGTGATTCATATTAGATAATATGAAATAAATAATTTTAAAATTTTAGCCAATTTATAATGTATAAATCCTTTGTGAATTTGGAATTAACATTAACGCATGCTCATGAAATGTGAAAAAACAAAACATTAACTAAAACATAGCTAACCAAGTTATTTTATTTAATGATAAAAATATTCATTAAAATATAAAAAATTCACAATTAATGAAACATAGATTACAATAATTAATATTTTGAACTAAATATGAAAATGAAATTATTTTTCATAATTATAAATCAATAAATTGAGTTGAATTTATTATAAAATGATTTTAATGAAAAAGTTGACATTAGTAAATTAATTTGAATAAATAATTTCATTAAAATTATGGAAATAAATTACATTATGATCATGATAGGGTATAATGAAATATTATTCTTTAAAAATAATGCAACAAAATAATTTTTGACTTTACCTCATTAATATTTTCATATTATCATTTGATGTATTTAATTATAAACTAAATAATATCTATATTGGCATTTCATATTAATTTAATGTAATTATATAATATCTATAAAATTGAAATAAATTTTCATTATACAAAAAAAATTTCATTCAAAATAATATTAATAACCTAAACTATGATGTTTTTTCCCATTACAACTCTTTATAAAAATTTAATGGAAGAATGATATATTTTATTCTTTTTTCCATTACCAGACATATTATTTGGGGGACATTCATGGAAAATTTACCCAAAAACATTTAAAATAATATTATAAGTTGAAAAGGGCAGAAATATTCCCATAAAATGGGGTTTGGGAAACTCATTAGACATTCTTACATTATATATTCAATTTTTATCCAATATGTGTAATTGCTTTCCTGTAATTATTATTGTTAATATTAACCATTTTTAATAATGATTTTGTTGAAACCTTAATTTGAGAATTTTAGACCTTATAATTTTTATGATTTCAAATATGGAATCCATTTTTTGAAAATAAATTAAATAAATTGGAAATTATTTATTTATATTTAATCGCATATAGGTGATGAAAAAATATATTTTTAAAGTGAAAATGTTAAAAAAAATTAGAATTTTTAATATCAAATTTAAATTTGAAAATGATTCCAATGAAATATATTTGAATAATAGATATATATTTTGAATAAAATAAATTAAAATGTATCTTTCAATAAAAAATTAGTATTTTCACTATTTATAAAAATGATAATACTCATATCAATTAAAAACTTTTACTATAATATCACGAAACAAACCACCATGTTCAATCTAGAATACCATATGACCTCATGCATGCATCCACCTGTTAAATAAAATTACAACTTGGATAGATGATCTCAATTGAAAACATGGTGACAATAATTACATTATATAATTTCATTGTATCAGTGATAATGAATAAACCAACTAATAAACAATCAGAATAAATGAGGAAAAATAATAATGACATGCATATAGGATCTCTAATCATCATAAGATGATACATTGTATAAATAATTAAAAAACAAGATAAATCTAAAAATCCATATTTGTTGTATTCTAGTGTCATTGCCGGTCCACTGAGACTCTGTGCTCAATCACTCAACTGTCTACAATAGAGTTATTTCCCTTCACCAATTATATGATAAAAAAATATAAAAGTGAACTGAAATTAACCAGTCAGTTGTGAGTACCAGAATGATTAGGACACAACCATGTCATCCTCACAACATGTTCACATATATATATAATAATATATATCAGGATATATGTTATGTCTTATTAGAAATACATGTTTCAAGTCACCGTGCACTAAACACCACGAACCCTACCCCCACCCCCCCTTCTTCAGCTCATTGCCGGTATAAAATTCATGAATTCACATTCCTATAAAAAGGAAACACGGTAAATCCTACCCCATGGGTGGTATTATAGGTACACCTAATGTTCAGACAATTTTATCCCTAATATACTTAACATCTTAAAAAAGGCCATGGCTGAGGTCCACAAGAGAAAATGACTTGTACTTATCAACTATGCATCCCCAACCCAGTTAAAAATTTAAACACCCATGACCCATGTCCATAGAAATAAATGACTCCTATCTATCATTGATTCATCTTTTTCACATTAATCATCTTAAAAAACTGACAACCCAAGTCCATTATATGTAATGAAAAGTATATACTAGCTTGAAACTATGATTTCCCATTTTCTAGGGTAGCCATGTCAGCCTTATGGATAACATAATAAAATTAGGTTGGGTAGTTGGCCACAGACCTGCATAACTCCCAACCTTAGATCTACACATGAGTATCTTAATAGCTACAACACAATTTCATAGTATATGCAGGTCACGACCTGACCCTACCTGGGCTCGAGCTGCAACTACCCCAAGCCTGCCTCCATAGGCCAGGGGGTGGCGACCAGTGCCGAAGGCACAACAACTCGGGGAGGCCTTTGCTTAAGTACATGTACACACACATGCAACACACTCAATGCAACAGTATAGAGTAAACGAAAAGACAAGTAATGAAAAGGGAAACTACTATATATAAATCGCAAAGTGCATCGACCTCTAACAGTACAAAGTACATGCTTAAAAGAAAGGGGCAAAACACGCACCCAACCAAAAAGTGCCACAACCTGGAAATAGGTAAACAAAAAGAAAAGTGCAGAGTAAAAGAAAAGACAAGTAAAGAAAAGGGAAACTGCTATATATAAACCACAAAGTGCATCGACCTCTAACAGTACAAAGTAAAAGCTGAAAAGAAAGGTGCAAAACACGAGCCCAACCAAAAAGTGCCACAACCCGGCAATAGGTAAACAAAATGAAACAGATGACGGGTCTCCCACCTAGAACCCGGCCACGACCACCGCATGCAGTCCAAGCTCCCAAGCTCCTACGCTTCTATGCTCCACTAAAGCCACGCTCCAACTGTCCATTGTCTGTAAGGGCACACCAAGTGCAGGCAAAGACTAAGCAGGGATGAGTATAAAAATACATGTAGGATATCCCGAAGGCTCGAGGGAGCATCAAAGGAGGCACCGAAGGGTGAGCAGTAGAGCGAACAGGGAAAAGTAAAGGAGTACAACCGAAGGTGAAGTAATGAGTATAGTAAAGAGTTCTGCTCAACCCAACAAGAGGAAAGAAGGTAGACTCTCCCAAACACAAGGAGCTGGAAACGGTGAGAAGATGAACTTCCAGTCATGTCTTCACTACCTATAGTATGAGAGTAGACTCGTCCAACCATGAGAAGCTAGACACGGAAAGCACGTGGCATACCCTGCACGTCTTCGCCTCACATGGAAGGAAAGTAACCAAGCCCAAGAAGTGGGTACCAGAACAAGGTATATACAAGATACATATGCTCAAATAAGAAGCCCAAACTAGATCGTAAGGGGATCTCCATCTCGTAGCTCAGGCCAAGAAAAAGTGAATCACCAACAGTCCCAGAAGTAAACTCCATCGATGCCCAGCATCCCACACATCTGCCCCGAACCGCATGCCAAGGGGCTCAATCACCACACCTCAAAACTATCCGCTTTGGCCGACACTGACTCAACCACACGGTTTTAGGTCACATCACAAGGACGTGTCTCGGTGGGGGAAAGCACCCCTCGTACTTGAGAGTTCCGGGTTAAGTCAAACCAAACCTCATCACTGCCCTGCAATGGAGAGGTCTCCTCAAAGTTGAAGCTCTCACATCACTGAACCGAACAAACAAGGGTCCCGCTCCGGTAGTCATGGAGTAAACCCACAAACTAGACTATTATAAAGGTCTGAGTCTGAAATACCAACGGGTGACCCACTACCCAACCCTGTTGGAGGATAATTCATAATAAGATATAGGGTGACCCACTGCCCATCCCTGCTAGAGGGTAAACCCTAATACATCATCAGGCGACCCACTGCCAAGCCCTACTGGAGGGTAAACTTGGAATAAGCCGACTAGTGACCCACTGCCCAGCCCTACTAAAGGATAGACCTGGAAGAAGTCAATGGGTGACCCACCGCCCAGCCCTGCTGGAAGGTAAACCCGGAACAAGACAACAGGCGACCCACTGCTCAGCCCTGCTAGAGGGTAGACCTGAAACAAGACGACGGGCGACCCACTGCCCAGCCCTACTAGAGGGTAGACCCTCAAGAGTCATCGGGTGACCCACTGCCTAGTCTCTACTATAGGGTAAACCTTAAGAAGTCAATAAGAAACCCACTGCCCAGCCCTGCTGGAGGGTAACCACGAAGAAGTCGATGAGTAAACCACTTCCCAGCCCCGCTGGAGGGTAAAACTCAGAACTGTTATGGCCATATCTACTGGAGGGTACAACACTGCCAACCGAACACAGAGTGGGTATCGCACAACCACCCGAATCTGGAACAAGACCAGGGGAAACCACTCAACTCTGCTGATCTAAACCATTGAGCACAGAGCTTGTGGAAAAAATGAACCCCGCTAGTCACC
This sequence comes from Viscum album, assembly GCA_963277665.1. Classification (NCBI taxonomy): domain Eukaryota; kingdom Viridiplantae; phylum Streptophyta; class Magnoliopsida; order Santalales; family Viscaceae; genus Viscum; species Viscum album. The sequence continues at coordinate 1,390,766,081 of OY728119.1, forward strand.
AAATGAGTACTGGGGGACCCTATACATCGCGAGAGGTCAAAGGTACGCAAATCAGAACACAACACGCACATGGGTCCCACACGACAAGTGCACCCCATGTCAATCCCCAACCAAGCGCACAAACAATCTCAGGTACAAACCACATGTACCTCCTAGCACTCCCATCTACTCCCAAAGTATACCTCAATTTCAGCCCAAGGGATATCGTGCACACGTCACCCAACGTCAATTCGAAGGCATGACGTAACATCTCCAACTCAAAGGCCCAGGCACGACCAACCACATCTTATGAAACATTTACATCTCTCTCCCAAGAGTGAATGCGATCACATGTCATGGGTCCGCTACATCCACGGTAGAAGAACCGCCACCAGGGAACCTTTCACATTTCCACATTTAATAAGATTGCGTAAGAGGCTTCGCCCGCCTGAACAGATTACACCGTTGTAATCCTTGGGGAAAGTCACGCGAGATAAACTACTCATTCACCCGAAACAGTCAACCGGTGAAAAATGAACTATTCACCGTAACCAAACCTGTGTGGGGCCCACCCCAAGTTCTCGAAACTGAAAAAATGGACCACACCACTATGATCCCCTCAAAAAAACACACAGGATTGAATACTCAATCGCCCAATATGGACACCCGGTGAAAAAGGTAATATTCATCATAGCCGGGTCGGGTGGGACCCACACCACGTCCCAAAAAAAAGGTCGGACGAACTGTGTCATCGCAATGTTGTCGAAAAAACACACCAAAAACACTACTCACTTGAGTGGAATAGATATCTGGTGTAAAAGGTACATTCCCGCTTACCACGCACGAGCGGTACCACGTGGGACCCGCAACCCAGTCTTGAAGCGCTGGCAACGGATCGTACCGTTGCAACCCTCTCTAAAAAGTACAAAATATTCACTATTCATCCACCTGCAACGGACACCCGGTGATAAAGTTAGAAATCATTGCCAACTCCCAAAACGGTCCTCGTGGGGCCCGCTCCACCGTGTAGAATTAAAGCGGGCAGATTGCGCCATTGTAATGCCCTCGGAAAAACACCCAGAATCGAATGCTCGCACACCCTGAACGGACGCCCGATGAATGAGTTACAAAACAATGCTCACAGCTTAAATGACAGGGCATGGGCCTCACGCCTCAACTCTGGTTTCAACGCCTGAAACCGTACTGGAAATCTTCGTCTCGACGCTAGGGTCGCAACGCTCCTGACGATACATCGATTGAACATCACCCATAGACGTACGGTCCGACACAAATTTCCCAAAAAATAATATTATTATTAAATACTCGGTGTGTCGTTGACCCGAGACAGGAGTCCAAAAAAAGTATTCAATATCAGATTTAAAATGACTGCCTCAAAAACAGGGTTACATTGCCACTAATGGCGGGTCAATCGGACGTCGCATAGAGGACTTATGACTAAAAATAATATTTGAAACAAAATAATAATAATAATATTTTATATTATTATTCTTATTATTATTATTTATTAATATTATTATTTTAAAATTCAATCAATCAACCCATTAAGATTTTCCATGGCCAAGGAAATCCTTCCTATCCTTTCCACACATCACCTTCCATCCCCCTTTTTTTTAAATTCCTTTTTATTTTTCTTTCCCTTCTCACCTCTCTCCCTCTATCCCTCTCCCCACTCAAGGGGATAAACCCCGTTTTCTCCACAGGAGTCACCCATGCCCACTTTGTGTATTTTTTTTATTATTCTTTTTCTATTTTTTCTCCTCTCACGACCAACCTATCCCGTAAGACATGCGTTCCCCCTTCGAGCAGCAGCCAAGGTCGCCTCTTGCATCCTCCACCCACCGGAACGGCCAGCCCCCTCCGAGCTCCGCATCCCTGCACCGGCTGCCGCACCACCTTGTCTCCGAGCTATGCACCACCTGCAGCGGGTTGTCGCACCCCTGCATCCCCTCAGACCCCCTACCGTCCCGAGCTGCACTCGAGGCCGCCATCCAGATCTACTCCACCTGGCCAAACTCCGACCGTCGTTGGCCCCGGCACTAGTCGACTGTTGCTGCCGCAAACCCGCCGGACCGCCTCTTCCCCTTCCGTGTGCATGTCACCAGAAAAACATCTGCATATTCGGAGATCCGCCATGAACACACTCAGATTCAGAAAAATGATCCGAAAGGGGTTTCAAGAACCCCGTAAAAAGATCTACAAGCGTTTGAGATCCCCTCGACAATTCGACACAAAACATGGGGTGCACGGAGGGTGAAACAAATGGAAACAGGGGCCGGGGCTCAAAACAAAAACTGCCTACCTGCGTGGCCGTAGCCCGAAGATTCAAAGCCAAACCGTGCCTCCCGTCGCCACGACCGCCGCTTGCCGAGGAGGGAGGAGGAGATGAGGAGGGTGAGGGAGGTTTCTTAGGATATATTGGGGTTCTCCAGGGGAGAAAAATGTGGGGAGAAGATGGAATATGCTTATGTAAAGAAATTAAACCTTTAAATAAAATAAAAAAAATAAAAATAATAACTCATCCGAAATTAAATCTGCGTTCGAAACGCCAAACTCAGTGAAAGTTAGGTCACACCTAGGGTAAAAACCACATACTGAGCACAATGTTGGTCTCAGAATTTTATTCCGAGACTCCATTCAAACGATATAAATTTTAACGTCTGAAGCCTCTAAATTACAAAAACGCCCCTTGCAGCATTTTTCACCGAAGGCTCGCACCCCTGAATGTTATACCCCTTCTAGGGTAAACGGCACCCTCTGAACTCAACGGTGCCCTCGGTTTTCCAATCCGAGCCACAGTTTAAGATATAATTGAGTTCAACCATTAAACGCATAAATTATCTATTTTAATTATCTGTTTAATGTTCCAGAAGCGAGCGAGGGTTCCAAACATCCTGCACCGACATGTTTTATGTCTTTACTAGGGTAAACACCCTATTTCAGACCCATCCGTAGAATCAGATCTCTGATCTGAATCACCGTTTAAGAGTTATCACATTTATTTGGTGTTTCTAGTGTGAACGCACTGAAAATTTAATTTCAGACACACCGGGGCTCGGAAACGCACGCTGTTTGAAGGCGCTACTCTGGAATAACATCAAGAAATATCCCAAAGTCTTCTGCAGAAAAAACTAGTTTCTTAAAATGCACACACAAAAATGCATGTTCTAGAATGTAATGATAAGACACACTAATTTTAGTGTCACAATAATCACACATAAACAATTACACCAATGGATACTCACACACCAACATGCAATTCACCTCAAGTGTGGGTCAGTCTAGAGTATGAATCACATCATTATAACATCATATGACACAAAATGGTATGGATTCTTCTTCCTCAATGTCTTAAATCTCTATAAAATAATATATTATGGGTATTGTCATCCCAAACTATGTTTTAACACTAACCATAAATATAATCATACATCAAGCATTACAGAAATCCAAAACCAACTATTTATTTTGAAAAGAAATAAAATGTAACATGTGATAATACATTATCTCTATTAGACAATATCTAAATATTTAATCTAGAGATATTCGTTCAAATATTATCTTTAAGAGTAATTATAAATCCATATTTTATAATTCATAACACATATATTATTTAGTAACACATGTTGTAATGAATATAATTATTCAGTAGTAAAATGAATTTATTATCTTTGAAAAAAGAGTATATTTCATCAGATAATTTAATAAGTTTATCACTTGATAATATATATTATACATAACATTCTAAAATTCGTATAATTGATTTATAATAATTTTAAAAACAAATTATCCTTCATAATTCCTTATTTTTCGTTGAAACAAAAATTCCTAATTTTCATAATTATCACATATTATTTTTCCATAATTATAATTGTTACAATATTTTAATTGTTTTTTGATCACTTTCAACAACTATCAATGTTACAATTTCTCAATAATAAGTTTATTGTCTTAGAAATTTAACTGTTGAATGTTTTTTAAATATTCCTTTACAAAATTCATTAAACAATACTGAACAAACCATTTTGCCTTCAATGAAAAACATCAGATTAAAATTATTATCATCGATAAAAATCTAATGAATCTAAAATTGTGTCAATACGATCATTTTTAATGAATATTTTGAGGATTGAAGACTAGAGGAATAATAATCAAAGAAGAGATAAAGAGTATAAGAGAAGGGAGTGTTTTCATTAAATATGGGGTTCTCAACCATGCCATGCAAACCATCCCAAATCCTATTTATAATACATTTTCATCAATAAATTTAGTAAAATTGATTAATATCAATATGTATTGATTAATCTATCTTATTAATTACGTGCATAACCCTTCATCATATCGGTCGTTTCATGGTCCTATATCGTGATCCCAAATTATATATCTAACATCATTTTTGAAATAACTTCTTCAATTATAGGGTCATGTTGTCATTGAGGTTGTGTCAATATGAAACCATGTTAAAGAGAAATGTCTGAAATGGTGTTTTGATTACAAATATATCCTCAGTTAAAAAATAATTAAAACAAAATAAAATGTTATTACTGTAATGTATAATTCACTATTAATTTTTCAATAATAATATACGTTAAATTTTGATAACATTTAATTAATTACTATTAACCACACATTTTAGATTATTTAGTATTCTGTCACAATATCATAGCTATTACATTGACCAACACCAAATTTTCACATTTCAAAAAAACACAATGGATAATTTATGTGTAAAGGAATATTTAATTACACATGATAACTTTGAATTCATTTTTTTTTGATAAAAATTAACAAAATAATTATAAAATTATTAATAAAAATATTTTTTATCTTCTAATGAATTAAATAAAATATATGTTATCTTAATTTAAAAATAAAAATTTTATTTTCAAAAATAGTAATAATAATAATAATTAAATATTGTTCAACATATTCACCATTATCATTTCAAAGTAATCATTTATTTCAACAAAATATCAATGGAATACAAGTTCATTTATATTGAATTAATCCATTATATATTTTAAATTGGTCAAAACATTGTAATATTGAATGTTTGAAAAATAATTTTTTGTTAGGAATGGAGTTTGCAACTTGAGGATATGGTTTATATACCTTTTTAATAACTAAATAAAATTAATTATTTACCATAATAATGTAAATAGAACTATTCATCCATTGTGAATATAATTTATGTCTCTAATAGGGGAATAAACCCATTCACGCTAGCAGTGATCTCAGTTTTCCCAAATAATGGATCATCTAAATGATATTAATTATTTTTCATAATTAAAGTATGAAATTATTAATTAAAAATAAATTTTTTTATTGCTAGTGAGTTTTCCAAACAATGGATGGATAAAAATGTTATCAACTGTGTAGGGTAAACACTACATTACATCCTTATTGTGGTCTCATATTTCTATACATCACAATATTTGTGATATATTTATTTTTTATCCCACTACAAATCTGAAAAAATAATTAATTAAATATCAAATATACTTTTATCCCATGGGTAGTTTCCAAACACCTGACACACGTAAAAGTTATATCATAACAAGTGTAAATCCCATGTACCATATCCAACATTGGTCTCAGAATTATGATATGACACATTGTATTGGAAGATATTAATTATTTATTAATTAAATATACAAATAAATATTTAATTAATTATAAATTTGGGTTTTTTTAGGTGTGATGATTCCAAACTCCAAAAACACATCAAAATTCTTACATTTATTTGCCTAAATAAAATTATTCGGCCCCAATACTGGTATATCATTTCTTATACAATGCTACATTGGGGAGATGTTAAATTACTTTCAATATTAATATAATTGAAATTATTTAATAATTTATTCTCATGAGAGATACATCCAAATTTATGACACATACAAATGTTACACTTCACCTTTAGTAAACAAGGTGTCCTACACCTAACCATGGTCTCTTTTTTCCATATAACACACCAATTAAGAGTAATTGATTGATTTTGAATAAATCGTATGCATATAATATTATATATTTTATAATTTCATTCAATTTTCACCAATTCATTTTCAGGTCATGAAATCTCACACCAATACAATGTATGACATAGAAGGTATTCAATAGAATATTTTAAGTTGTTAACATGGATTTTTCTCTCAAACGTGATCTTCAAAATAGATACTATGTGATTTTATTTATAAATTCCACTTTGACATAAATATACTTATAAATTATCAATAGAGGGTTAATATTATTTTTTTAAGAAAAAATTAGTATATTACATTTACCCAATTGTAATATTGATATTCCAATTGAAAAAATGATGTTATTTTTTCCAATAAATCTAATATAATTGGAACATTTTAAATTTATATTATGTGTTCCATGCATGATTAAAATGATTTGAGAAATGATATGGTTAATCAAAATAAATTTATTTTTTATTCTATATGATTAAAATTTTATTTCTAATCAATGGGTAAAAAATAAACAAGTTAATACTAAATAATTTTATTTATTAGATAATCTTATTTATTTCCATCATTCTGATGGTTTTGTGAAAACTATCATATTGATTAATTATATTAATAGTATATTGTAGTTTGGTAAAATTCATGTTGCTTTGTTACAAAATCTACCAAATTAAATCTGAATTACATGTACAAAAATCCCAATATATGGTTGTTCATTCCACAAGAAAAAAAAATTATTTTTTTAAAGAAAATATTACCTTTATTGGGTAGATTAAAAACATAACATGGTGTAGCATGCATCTCAATATTTAAAATAATCATAATTTATTTGAATGAAATAATTTATTATTAATAGGTGTTTACATTATAAAACTGTAAAATGAATTTCAACATTGAAAATTATATTGGCCATCAATTTTTATAAACTTGAATGTTCCTTTTATAGAAAACCACATCCTAAATTTTAGAAAAAAATCTTCCTTTAAAAAGGGAATGTTGGAAACATAGAGGTTAAAAAATGTAACCCAAAAATGGGTTTCCAGAGAGGATAACATATGTGGGAATCGAAAACATGTAAATTTAAGTGAATCTTAACAACCAAATACGGATGGAGAGTTATATGTAATATAGTCAAGAGAAATTTAATGATCAGAAAACCAAAATTACTTTTTGATCTAATTCACCATTTGATTCATAGAAAACAGATGTACTAGGATAATATTTTGGTTTCTAGATCATTTTTAAATAGTTTATATTTTTTACAATGTGATATACATACTAGATTTCATTTAATTCTGTAATCACAATGTCACCCATGGGTTGTGGGTGGATCAATTTATATTATATCTCTTATTCTGAGAAATAAAGGGGGATTTTTAATGTATAAATAACAAACATATCATAAGATCCATATATATTGATATTATATGTTTCATATATATTTTTTATAATAAATGAAAAATGGTCAGAACATGATATTTAATATTCAGATATAATCATATTTAAATATAATACATTAATAAATAAACAGACTTTTAATGTTATGTATAAACTATTTCATAAATAATTAATGTTATAACCCTTCCAAAATATTTAAAAAGGTTACTTATTTTTCCAAACTCAACATTACATTATTCCCCTGAAATATTATTAATGAAATACTAATCAATAGATACTGATTACCTGAATATGATGGTAATATATTGTTGTGAATTCTTTTAATTATCAAAATTACCATGAACAACTCCTAAAATATTATCACTTTTGATAAACTACCATCACATAAATCTAAAAGAAGTTATATCAGAGCCATTGAAATTATTAAAAACCAGAAACATATAAACACATGATAGAATCAATTTCACTTTAGTTAATCTTAAATTGAGACACATATAATACCAAATTTTAATTCAACTATGATTTTTTATATAATATCTTGTATAATAATAAAAGTAGTTGTATTAGAAGAATCGTATTTTCCTTATATAAATATAATATGTCCTTTCAATATTCCAAAATCCCTGTAGATAATTACATGAAATTTCACAATTAGGGTTTCTATAGGGTGCATGTTTATACAAAATCAAACATGATATTATATACTATGTTTGGGATGAAAGGTGTCACCTATTTATCATGGTTTACATTATCAATTATGATGGAATAATATTTCTATTTATTAACTGTCTATAGGGGATGCTATTAATTATCATCCTCATTAGTCTATAGATATGGGAACGTGTATGCATAATTCTCTAACTCATTCAAACATTATCAATAATTGAATGGTGGTTCCTTTTTTGGACCCTTATAAGTATTCATATCATTAACTAAATTTTCCCCATACATTCTATATTTGTCATCTCAGCCACCTTCTATTCCACACATAAAAAATTTAGTAGTAACATTTAAAAAATTACCATTGTGTTTCTTCATATATTATTAGCATAATGGAATGAAAATATTCTTTACTAAAGGGTTCTATAATATTCCATAAAATTCAATATATATCTTCTTCTTAAATGAATTAGATTTATTCATACCTCTAACATCCAATTATGCTTTAATAACCCATCAAATGATGTAATTTTAAAAACTAATTTCCTTAATGTATTAAGACAATTAATAAATTTTTCAAGACACTTAGGAAAATTTAAATAATATATTATAGATGAATGATAAAACCTAAATACTACCTCAAATGTATTGTAATTTTTTTGGAATACGCACCAATAGATCCATCATCATTTTTCTTACACTCAAAGAGTTCCTTATCCATCACCATATGAAGAATATTATGAAATAACATATTAAAAATTCAGTCCTCGAACTCGTGTAAATCAATGGAGTTGATATAATCAATTTTTTCCATATTATTGAAAAAATTATTCAATTAATCCTCATAAAATTATAAATTCTATAGAACTAATGTGAATTTTTCAGTATTTGATCATAAGAGAATGGAAAATATGATTATTTTGGTACTAATCAGTTTCATAGATACTAAAATATCAGTGAATCCACTAAAATATAGTGGGATATGACTCATGAAGGGCTTAAAAAATATTTATTACCTTGTATTATCATGTCATTATTCATTATGATTCTTATCTGTAGCATAATTTATGAGAATATTAATTAGGTTTTTATTTTTATCTCCCAAAAAAATAAGTTCCTCATAAGTATAATAATTTAGTTTTCTATTTTATTAAACATTAAAATGGTTACATTGGGTTCTGTAAATTGTCTATAATAGAAAACATAGTGTTTAAAACACTAATCAAATTGGTAATCAACATAATGATGAAAAATAAATTATAGAATTTCTAAATCAAAATGTATTGTTATTTAATATAAGAATACATGGGATTGTACATTGATGTTTATATTCATCTTCAATGTAAATAAATATTTTTGGTTAATAAAGGGTTTGTGAATTTGAAAATCACATCCATCTGGTGTTAAAAACAACGTCGGTAGAAATCCCCATTATCATTCACTGGTTCTCGAAATAGTCCATATCAAATTAATGTTTTGTGGTTGTTACCCAAAGGTACATCTATTCTAGAGACACATTCTTCTAGAGTACCTAGATGTGGATTTAATTACTAGAAGCCCATTTTCACTATCCTCTAACAAAAATTTCCGACCTTTTCATATACTCTTACTATTATATTGAATAATCCCTGGAGACATCCCTATACATATACATGGAATTATCCTTTGCGATCTTAATAAATTTTCACATCCATTTTCACAATGATTAACTAAAACATTACTTTAATTACAAAAAAATAAAATGAGGAATTATATTAATGGTTATTAAATATTTATATATTATAATTCAACATAATACAAGATTACATGCCCATAGATAATAATAGTATACTGTATTTTGAAACGTGGAATATGAAATTATAATATAATGAAATATCATTATTTTTTCCATGAAGATCATCCTAGTTAGTAATCATCATAGACGTAACCTACACAAAACCTTGAATTATAACTTTTGGAACGGATACATAAGATAGGGTGAACTCAAATTTTCATTAATGGTAGTTATAACAAATGTGATATAGTAAAATGAACCTATGCGTACGAGAACATGATTATAAATTTAAAAATTATACACCATATATCAAAGATCATAAATATTATTGCAATAAATATTGGAAGTTTATAACACATGAATTATAAGATAATCAACGAATATATTCCATGATATAATAACATCTGTAAAATACATGGAATTTGTGGAATACACAGATGCACAAGATAAAATATACCAATGATACCCACCACGACATTGATAACTTATTTTGTTTCAGATGACCACTTGTGCACCAACTACATTCTTTTCATGACTACCCATGTATCATACATTTCAAGCATGGGTTGACCACTAGTGTACCCTCATCATGGGGTATAGGATAAGAACATTTGTAACTTTATACTTGTTCATTAACAAAGCACATATCTACCATCTGATCTCATTTAATAGTTGTCATTACTAAATGAAAAGAATGTTGATATTGGACCCCCTCTTATAATTATAACCCTATTTATGTGTTCTATAAGATAATAATCATTAACCATATCATAAAACAAGAAATGAAATTGGTTTTAGAAACATTTATTCATGTCATAAACCTTATAAAATTTATATGATTCATAAACATTTCATTATAGAATAACCTCTAAATCTAAATGTATTCCACAAGTAGTTTACCATTGTATAACCCACATAAGATAATTAGTTTTCATAATAATCCATCTATCAAAACATAAACCATTCAAATAAATAATTTTGATGGAATCGTTGGCCCAAATCACTATTGTATACTATTTAACATCAAATAATTTCCTCTTATATCGAAAATAAATTGTTAAAAATAGGGGATATTTCTTCATATAAATAGATTTTCATTGAATATAAAATTTTAAAATTTCAATCATTATGAAAAAACTTTTCATTCAAAATAACGTAGAAAAAATACAATGAAATATTTTAAAAACCATTTAAAATTTTTATTGGGAAAAAATAACCATTTAACTTTAAAAAAAACTTTTTAAAACATATATCTCTTTGAGTATATGTTTCTCTAAAATAATCATGATATGTAATATAAAAAAAATTTAAGTAATTTTAGTTTTTTAAAATAAATCATTTTAAAAATACATATCCTTTTAAATGATGTTATTATAATATTTTAAAAAAATTAATTATGTTTTAAAACATGATTGGGGAGGAAAACATATTTCCAACTGAAAATATAAATAAAGATATTTTTTTGTCAATTTATTTCTTAATTATAATAAATAATAAATAATTATAAAATGGTATCATAAAATAGATATATATTAAATAAATAAATGATAATAAAATTCACGAGAATTATTGAGAAATGGTTTATTTGATTTCATCAATGTAATAATTATTATAAGCAATCATGAAAAATTATGAGATTTCATAAACAAACTCTTAAAACATGGTTAATAATGAATCATAATCCCTATGAAATATTGAAGTAATATAAATATTACAATATCATTTAAATAATTACATTAATTATAATTATTGTAAAATGTTTACTTTATAAACCTCTAAAATGATTTTAGGTGCATAGCATAACTTGTGTCTAAAAAAAATAGAGAAAAAATTCATTTACCATTTTAGAATATTTTGAATGGTAACCCCATGACATAGAGATCATAAAAGTAATACATAAATAAAAATATATTTTATTATAATATGAATAAAATAAATTTATAGTATGTACATAAACATCATAGAAGAAGAAGGTGATGAATTTAGTATGAGTCTCACAAAAGTAAAATGTGAGATGGAAATCTCTTACCTTATATATTAACATCATTCATAAACATTCAAAACACGTTTAAAAAAAATATAACTTTATTTTAAATCCATAATATAATCATATTTTTATATATCCTACCATGTATTATTTATTTATAACTTTATATTACTCATTTAATAATAGTGAATTTTTAATGTCACATATCAGTTAATAAACACATGATTTTTATATATGTTTTGACTAGTTATTTCAGTTCAACATACATTGATCATGATTGTAAATTTATAAAAATTAAAACATAATACTAAAATAATATATATTAAATTATAGTTACCCCTAAAAATTATTGATAGGAATGGAATACACAATTCAAAGAGATGTTAGACCGCATGTATGCCTGAATGTTGTTTCTATTTTGAAAACATATTGAATGAAACAATTTAAATGAATATATATATATTAACATTATACAAGAATAGGTTTTTAATATATATAAATATATTTTTTAATACCATAATTATTACATTCCATGTAATGTGTGAACGAATAAAATCATTTCGTGAGGTAGAAATTTACCCTAACATTATAAATGTTATCATATTCCCACAAAATGGAAAACATGAATGAATACGTGATATAAAAACATAAAAATCACAATATTACCATAAATATCATATATATAACGTATATATTATATTTACATTGTTTTACCCGAACATTAAAGGGGGTAGAGAAAAAATAATTGAAATCAGTACGTAAGAAGGCAGTCTAATATACACACGATTATTGATTTTTTAATAATCTATTATGTGATAATGTCATTAGTTATACTCAAATTAAGAGTTTAAACTATTTCTATCATAGAAAAATGTCAATATTATGAAATTAAAGTGAGTATATTTTCATAAAATGTTTTATTTTATGATTTCTTATACACTAGGGAGAGAAAATATTATTGAGGATTATTTTTATATTTAAGACTCTAACTGTAATGTTAAATGTTGTAAGAGAATATTGTAAAATGATTGAGTTACTTGATACAATCATATTGATATTGAAGAATGGATTCATGATTTTTTCTCTATAGTTTCACGGTTACATATATTAATGGTGAAGTTGTGATAAGTGTGGTAATTATATAAAGAATATATGTTGGAATGTGAATCCATATATTATTGTAAGGTTACTAGGGAATAGAATGACGCACTATATTCTATGTTTTACATCCACATTTTGATGGTGTGTGCTTTAAAACTAATGGAAAATGTTATTTAATATTTCCACTATTAATGTTATTTAATGTATCATGGAGATAGCTAGATGTAATAATAAATCATGAACCATTGTTTTTCGATAGTATTGTTGAAATTAAATAATAGTTTTATAAATAAATTTTTAACTTGTCAATATCTAATGGGGAATCATATTTTTTTTGTAGTTCTTATATCCTTTTTCGATCCAAACATGTAAGTGGTAATACATAACTAGGGATTTTATGATGGGGTAAATGGGGAAATGGTATAATAATGGCGGTGCTTTAATGGTTGATGATAAAATTATACTATCAGAGTATTTTATACCAATTCATGAATCATTTTGACTAAAAAACATAGAATTTTCTCCTGAAAAGTGTTTATTAGGATTTATGGTATTCCATATACTACCGATACAGATAGGGACCCAAAATTTACATCTAGATTCTTGTAGTGGATCTATAATTCTTTATGTATGATATTGAATATTAAAAAAACATTTTAAACACAAATAAAATTGAAAATGGATTGTATTCTTCAAATATTTTAAGATATACATCACCAGTGTTCACAAAACATTTTATAATCATCAGAGGAAAATCTATCATTATTATAGACTTCTTATATAAATTGATTTAGGTCAATGATTCATATGGAAAATATTTATGCATTGTGTGAATGATCATGACAATTACTATTAAATTAGATTATGAATAGTAAAGAGGATCGTACTAGAATAATCATGGTGATTAATATGATAGTTAAATTTAAATTAATTCATACATGAGTGTTGTCAACATACAAACTGAAAAACACATAAACTATACAACATTGATGACCCTATATGTTTGATATTGAGTATAGTGTCTTCTCAAGTCCATCCCCAATTTTATGATACAAAAGGATGTGATAATTATTGAAATTGTTTGAAAAATATTTTGGATCATTTAAAATCATATAATTTATTGGTTTAGTGACTTAATGGGTTGACTTTTTTTAATAAATATAATCATATAAAATGTTACATGTACATCATACACTAAATTATTTTCTTAGTGAGTCTCATGTCTAGAATTTGGATGTGGATGATCTAGAGAATGATTTAACTTATTTGGAATGAATAATTTCAATTATGAAAATGATAGAAACAAATATCATATGAAATGATATAACTTTGGTGAGAGACCTATGTTAATATTGAAAAATCAAATAGGCTACCTGGGGGAGTGAATTTTAAAAGTGATAGTGGTGGTAGTATCCCTTAAATAATGATTCCACCTAATGAGTTTTGATGGAGGTAAATTCATATGGGTGGAAAATTATAAAAAATATGTTATTAAAATCATTAATAAAATGAAATACTTTATAGGAATGTATTTATTAAATTCTGTTTAATATGGATTTATTAATTAAATTGGATATTTAGTTGGAGTTGGATCTATAGTACTATCTTTTATGAACAATATGAAAATATGTATTAAATTTTTTATATTAATAATATTCTTTTGACATCATTATTTTTCATATATGTCACATAGTATGAGATAATTTCTTAATCATAGATTTCATAATTAATGTTAAAAATATTTTCCAATGATGATTAGAACTTATAATTACCATGATTATATTAAAAAAATTATATTTTCAATAGTCAAATGATATTAATGGATGGACACAAATGGTTCTGGTTACAATGAGTGGATCATCATGGAAAATATTACATTAATGATTAATGTGAGAAAGTATTTTTGCACTGTCATTTAATTGTATAGGATATATTGGGACCAATTATGGGAATGTAAAATATATAATAAATCTATGTAAATAGTATTTAATATAAAGATGATATCCAAAAAGTCATATATAGATACATAAAAATAATATATTAATGACACCACAATGAAACATACATCATTAAAGATATCATGAAAAAGAGATAATATTACATAATAATCATTCATTTTAGGTTTAATTACATTATATTATTATTTTCATTCTTAATTGTCACCATAACATGTTTCTAGACTCCAAATCTTGACATTGAATAAAATATTCAAATTCCATAATGAAATTGTCCATGATGGCCACACAATAACCATATCGAGAATCTCAATAAAATAATAATATAATTTATTATGTATCAAAGTAAGAAAATATTATTCTTATATGTGGTTTAATAATTATTCCTATCTTAATTGATCAAATTTATTAGATCACATGTTATTCATGAATATATTTTCTCAAAAGAATATTTGATTTTTTATGGTAATGTTTATTAATTTCACAGTGAATAATTATGTTATGTTTTTTTATTAAATTAATAAATAATGTTCAAGGTCTACTATGTATTATAAAATAATATAGGATCTATCTAAATGGTTTGATGGTAAATAATTTTTATATTATTATTGTAATAAATATTGAAAAACAAATTCATGATTAAATATTAAATTTTTTTATTTTTTATATCATGTTGTGAAATAACATTAGTATATTTATAATTATAGGCATAAGGTTCTATGTGTAATATGTAAATATTGAAATAATATATGAAATTATTATCTTCCTGCTATATCTATATTAAAAAATGTTATTATTTCTTACCCAAATCATGGAAATTAGGTAGTTTGTGCACAATGACCTAGAAAAATCCTCCCAATCCCTATTTCATTACCCTATAAGAAAACTCTTAGTAACATATATTGATTATCATAACCCACAAATCATCATTCTAGAGAGAGGAAGTAAAATCATTCTTTTATGTAATTTTCCTGGAGACTTAGGAAGAATGACCCAATAATTCGATCTACAATGATAATACTCATAGCTTTCTACAGTGACACTTGAAGGATCATGGAACATTTTTTTTAAACTTCTAAAGGGAATAAAATATTAAATAATGTGAATAAATTATTGTAATACATACACACACAATCACATTAATCATATGTGAAATAATTTATCAAAATATTTATTTTATTCTTGCCTTAATTTAAAATCTTTATGAAAGTGGTATGATTTTTAGGTATTATAATTTTAATTAATATTTGAATAAATTTGGTTGGTCATTATGTTCATCATCAATGTAATTTTCTAATTAATCCTTCAATATAATAAAAATATGAGTTTTTCATGCCCCATGAAAACATCTAGAACACCCAAAATCATTTTGATGTGTCAGAGTAGTTGCATAATTATTTAAAATAATATTAATATCATTTATTTATTCGCATACTTATCATTATTTTATTATTTGTAGTGGAATTTATAATTAACATAAAAAATTAAATCATGTCTCATTACTCTTAATTCTTATAGAAAAAGTAGAATAATTTTTAATTATTCTTAATGAAACTTTGAAAACTCGTATGATGGTGATATAGATTTAATACATTGAAAAAAGAATATGTATTGTGTATCTCATTGGTACATTCCATTCATCCAAGATTAATTAATCCTGGAAATTAATAAACTAATATAGAGTGGTATACATTTACATTAAGAATTATATCATTAATACATAATTTGTTCACCAGTGAATCATAAAGCATGGTTAGGGTGGTATAATAGAATTCATCATCTATACATCATATTTAGTCCATTAGTTAATGTAATTTTGTGTATTTTATAATGATATCTACATGAATTGTGAAAATGAAAATCATAAACATCGTGATCTGTATCATAAAACAAATAATGTAATCAATTTTTTCAAGATGAAAAATATATTCAAAATAATGGATATCTAAATTTATGGGGATGATTTATAAATGTTTGGTAGTATGATAGTAGATGTAGTAAATATTTCCTTATTTAAAGATTTTAATATTAATTTATTTTATATTTTATAGCTGATAAATAAGTTTTTTATGTGTCATTATGTTAACCCCTTCTTGAAATGAAATGGATAATATATATATATATATATTAAAAAATAATTAGGTACTACATTATATATAAATAACTATATAATGTATAAGTCATAATACAAAAATCACTCTATATGAATTAAATCATTATACACAGTATTAATAACATGTGTTCCATGTGTCCTCTTTTTTACTAATACATGCCATTAAAATACATGATAATATGGGTATTCTATATGCTATATGATTAAATTTTAAATGGATATAATAAAATCTTTATGTTAATATAGCAATCGTCTGGTTTTTTCTATGTTAATTTTTTTGATCAACATCAAATTAAAAATAATAATTTTTATAGAAATTAGAATGGATGAGAATCTATTGAATGTTCATTTATCAATTATAATAAAATAATATATTAATTAAAGAACAGAATTATTTTTTTTTTCATTAAGACTTATATAAAATAAGTATAATTTGGATTCAATGTCATTTTATTTAATGCATAATTTGTTCCATGTACATGTATAATCATGACCATATATGAGAAATTTCTATCTCATTGGTTTCATTTAATTTTATATATAATTAAATTTATGACCTTTCTGTCATCTATTCCATAATTACATAAGGCCCATCATTCACATGGTATCAATTAATGTAATACCAAAAAACCCATACTTTGGATCCCATCACATGTTTGTGAGTAATACATTATTTAATAGATTTAGATTCCTTGTTTGCGTAGGAGATTCATGTTTAGAATAAACATAGGACTAATACAAGTGATATATTAATGGAGCAACAGAATGCATCATTATGAACCCTGTCATGGTAAAAAGGGTTTTCCACTAGTTGTATGGTTTTTTATCATCTTATAAATATATTAACCATTATGAAATGCTCATGATCTTACCACTCTTATTATCTTACATCATATAAGTTACACGTTAAATTTCATGATCAATGTTTTCTCATGATTACATCAATTGGTGATTTAACGATCAAAAAACACAAAACAAAAATAATTATGGTTATGTATTAAAAATATTAAGGACACATATACTCACTTATTTAAATCAATAATGAATAAAAAAATTCAAAAAAATAAAAAACTATATTTATGAAAAATTATTATAATCCCTCAACAATATGTATTATATTTCTATAGATTTCCTCTATATTGGTTGCAATAAATCAATAATTAATAGTTATTGAAATACCACCCAGGGTTGATTTCAATTATTATTGATTTATTTTTTCTTTCTCGTCATCAGAACAATGTATTAATAAATAATTGATTACCATTGTTGGATGTATTAAAACTTTTATTAAATGTTTTGATTAAATCAAAATTATGAATTTCAGAAAAATGGGAGTATTCTCATAGGAACATGGAATTTTGAGATAATGTATTTCAATTTTTAGGCATCCATAAATAAAATTAAATAGTTCCAAATACCATCATTTTGGTTGTTAGAAGGGGGTTATGGATCATATTCCCCAATAGATTCTGAATGTGGTATATAAAAACTAATGATGAGTACTATTAGAATTGAATGATATAGTAAGATATTAATAAATTAAATGTTTATTATATAATTTAATTATATATATTTTTTAATCACACACTTATTAATTTCTTAATTGAAATTCAACTAAATTTATATAAAAAATAATAATTCATTATTTAGATGGATATCCCTTACACTATCTCTAATTTTCAATACTATGAAAAAAGATTTTAGGTAAATTTTATGAATAAACCTTGTTCCCCCCTAAACCAGTCACACATACCGGCCTATGATAAGGCCCAAGAAATATTAATGATCCCAATAGGGTGGAAAATATAATACAGATGAAGCATAACACAATTGGAAATTATTTATCCCATGAATAATAGAAAAAACAATGTAAAATAAAAAACTAATAGTAGAAGGGGAAAATATGAAAGAAATTGATAGGTAAAAATAAATACTAGAAATATCTTTTCATAACCCCATAGTTCACCACTATACATGAAACCAACATTAATACATGGTGACCAAGATCAATCTAGAAGCATCAACATATGCTAAAAATATTATAAATTAATATCCATTAGAACTAAAACCCAATATTTTATACCTAAGAAACTAATCATGACGAATTTTATTTAAAAATAAATCAAAACCATGGTAGTTTTTAATTTAAATGTATACAAGTAGGATTTTAACTATTTTATGGGAAATAAATCAGAATATTATTTTTTAATGAATTCTTAATTTTATTATATGGTCCAAAATATTTATCAAAGTATAAAAAATATTTTAGAAAGTTCGTTATAATAGATGAAAAAAGATATATAATTGTTCTAATTTTTTATCAAAGCCACCATTGTATATGAATCTATAAAAAATAATTGAAACTAGATTGTATATAAATTTTAAAATTTTACTATTAAAAACATGTGATAATAAAGAGAAATATCCCTAGATGATGCCAACAGAGGCTGTTCATTAGGTCACATGGATCCACATACCCCGATAATCAATATATATATCCATTTCATATGCATAATACAAATTATATGTCAAAAATAAATTTCTAACAATCCATAATGAATAATCATACAAATAGTTTATGTTGTTGTAAAATATATCTTGGAGCATATAAGTACCAATCCTTAAACACTAATTAATCATGAATTTAAGTGAATAATTTACATTGAGGATCTTTTCAGGTTTAGAGTTTTAGATTATTAGGACATAAGTATTACATCTCAAAGATTAAAAAGTAGACACATCTACTCAGTTTCCATTTTTTTTTAAAAATAAAAACTCTTGAACATAAGATTCATGTCTAGTTCCTTGTTTTACACAGGCTGACATTTCCTTGATCTCATCCTTGACCCTATTCAACTTTATGTCCTGTGAAAAACATTTCAAAAAACATGGTATGAGCATAAAAAACTCAGTAAGGGTTATAGATATACAGAAAGAAAACATCAGTTTGTGTATACATAAGAATCAATGAAATCATACTTTACTCATAAAACATAAGCACTTTAACATAACTCATGAAATCATAATATTTATGAATAACACATAGAAATCATAAGACATAAAGGTAACATGAGGCATTCATAACATTCTTACATAGGGAGTAACCCTCATGGTTGCGTTTGTAATACCCATCACTGTATATTCCCTAACTCTCTTTGGAGAAACCTTAGTGTTTAACCCCTTCATGTTACCCAAAGCATTGGAGATCTATATCGAGATCACCCACTGTAAGTTTATCACGGAACCACCCATCCTCATAAACAATGCCCAAGAAACATAACATAATCATAACACATAACATAATAATAATGTAAAGATAACATTCCCATATTGAAATAACAATATAACATTTCAATACATTGAAATAATGAATCCATTCTAAAAATAATTTTCAAAACCATTTAAAACATTTAATAAAGAGATTTTTGAATCAAAGTGTCCCATACAACATTGATGATTTAAACATTTTAAACCATTAATATCCATATAATGAAATCCTTAAAACCATTTTGAAAACATGGATATTAATGAGAACTATTTATAAGAATAAATCATTAAAACATTTAAAACGATATTTTAGTTAAAGGGTTTTTAACAAAATGAGAGGCACTTGAATACAATAATTGAGGAATAACATTTAATCAGAACTTTATAATATCATGAGTATAAAGGGATTCCTGATAAAATATTCCAAAGAATAGTATATACACCATATAAGAGTTAATTAGTGCATAACAAAAATGAAGTCTCAATAGAAATGTAAAATGAGATGAAATCCATTATAAAGAAGGTATCCTTAAATTAAGGATAAATAAATCTCATTATTATGTGTGACAAATATAAATACACCCAATATAAGTGGATATTAAGTGTAGAACAGTAAAAGTTCATACACACATATTCAAATATTGACATATTCAATAACTATATGTTGAACCCAAAGAAATCGAAATTGGGTTAAGAAGTTCCCTTGGTAAAATTCGACAGCCTAACAACATCACATTAAAACTCATAAAATTAGTTGATGAGAGATAAAATGGTATCTCATCACTTGGACATAAAATTTAAATCAATAAGGATATATAATAACATATCCCAACATAAAAATATGTAAATTAAAATATATAACAAAATAAGTCTTTTAAAAAGAGGAGTGTGAAAGGTTTTCTTACCGATTTGAGAAACTTTCGAAACGTACACCCCATGAAAGAAGGGTCGTACAATAAAGATGTAAATACCCATAAATGAGATTATATTATATAAATAGTAAAATATTGGGCAGTAGATACACCACACAAAAGGAAATAGTGGCAAATTTAGCATGAATCTCACGAGAATAAAAAGTGAGATGAAAATCCCCTTATGAAAATTCGGCATCCTAACGACGCCACATAAAACATCCAAAAATGGATGGATGATATCAAATAGGGGCTATAATAAAATTAAAATAAAATTTACAGCAATATTAATATAAAATAACATCCCCCAACATAATAATGAAGATCTTAAAGTAATTTACATAAAAAAGAGTACTTTAAAAGAAAGAGAGAGGTAGGATCCCTTACCTCAAGTGTGACTTGTCTTGTTCATTTATTTATATAAATGAATAATAAACTTTTTTCAATTTATAATATCTTAAGGACCTACTTTAATGTGTATTATTCAATTCATATCACATATTATAATGTTATAATAATTAGTTAATTATGTGACTTTATATTCGATGTTTTTGTCGATGTTTGGTACAAGAGTCTAAAATGATCTTGTATGAAAATAATTGTCAATGTAGTTATAAGTACATCATCTACAGAATAGTAATAATGATTTATATATCATATATATCCTGTACATATTCATTTTATACTATTCCATAACATTTCGAGATAAAAAGAAATGAAATACACCGTTCATGGAGACGGTAGGCCATACGTACGCATGAACGCTACTTTCATTTCTTTGTTATATTAATGGAAATAAAAATAATTGAGAGAGATATATATATATTATAATAATATTATAATATATATGTTATATAGGTCACATATTTTCAATAATTTCATTCTTTATACATTCGATGTATTGCATGAAAGAGTCACATCACTTTAGGGGGCGGTAGTCCACACCTCCTCATATGAAATTATCGCATTTGCACAACATGCAAAGAATAAAGGTATGTTTTAAATATGAAATATATAAAAATATAGAAAATAAAAATACCATATATATCATATATAAAATATAGTTACATAATAATGGACACCTCTAAAGGTGTTAAAAGAATATTGAACAATCATGGTTTCATGAGGTAGTAATTCACCATGCACAGAAACAATATGTTCTTCAACCATTATACGGTTGTGTGTGTAATTTTTACTCAAATAATTCATATAAATGAATCCTAGTATATTTAAGATACTTTTTTTGTTACAAAATAATGGAATAAAAAGAGTTTTGGGGGTTGGAGAAGAAAATAAAACCAAAGAACATAAGAGAAGACATTACCTTTAAATCGGATAACTCTCTTTGGTTTGAACCAAAAGGGTTTCTTGAAGAGCTTTCTGCATAAGGTGAGGCATCAATGATAATTAGAGTTATGTGGAGAGATGAAATGGGTGGGGTTTTCCTGATACAAAGTCTTGAGAGGTGTGGGTAAGGAGGTATAGGTGGGGGCCTTTTATAAGAGAGAGGAGGGGCACTCATGGAATGTCATGAAATGATACTTTATTTTAAAATGATTTTCAGATTTTAAAGGTCCCACATTGATATATTTCTATGAATATTTGATTATGGTTTGATATATACTCATCCAATAGGTCTTTTTCAAGTCTATGTCTTAGATATTACATTATCATTTCATTTTGTCTAAATCATTCATTAATGAGGTAATCATTGCATCATCATGGTGTTATAAATAAATTAATTTATTTAATGTCTAAATTTTTTTAAAAAAAATACTATGATGTAGGAAATACTTTTAGCTTTATTAATAATATTTATAGTATAAGAGATCCTTTAAAAATACAAATATAAATTTTTTTTACTTGGGTGATACATAATTTTATTATATTTTCATTTATTTAAAAAAAATGATAAAGTGTCACTATCACACAAAAGTGATTCCATGGGGTCCCAAAGTTTGGAAAAAGGAATCCCATGGTCGGAAATGTCACAAAAAGTAGCATTATGACACATTATGGGGTCATTTTTTTTTATTATGATATTATTTTATTATCATTAACTACCTGATTACTAATTAACGACGATAATTAATGATAATGACCATCATTACTACTCATAATGTCCAAAAACAAAAGAGTATTAATTACATAATTTGGACCTAATGATTCCAAATATGGAATCCATTTTACCAAATTCCAAACACATAAATTGTAATAATTAAATTAAAAATAATTCATGTTATCAAAACAAATAGCGTGTTTTTTTGAAGCAGTATCTATAAAAATTTTGGCACTTGTTTATGTCCATTTTCAAATTGAAATTAATTATAATGACCACCATTAAATTAAATGGTAAATATATATTCTAATTAAAAATTAAAACCAATTAAAAAGATAATCTAACCATATATTTAAATTAGATGAAAAAGTGGTTTTGATGTAAAATTCATTATTTTTTCAATATTAATTAAAAAATGAATATTGTCAGAAAAATAAAAAAATATAACCAAAGTAATTTCAATGTCCCAATCATAAAGAATAAGTTTATTTTGACAAATAGAGCATATATAATTTTCCAAAGTTAGATTTATAAATGTTTTTCCATCAATAGGCGGTAAAACAATCTTTTAAAAATATTACAGTATTTATTCTTAAAATTGGATTCATTTGAATTTTAAGCCTCTAACATTTATTAGATGAATGTAACAATATTTAACAAAAATATGTAATAATTTTTTAGTTATTGTTTTCATTATTTCCATTACAATGGCTAGATGTTAACTATAATAATATTATTATATTATTAGTGTGCAACGTAAGATTTAAAAGAAACTCGTTGTTGCGTATTGGGTACGCCATCGAGCATAGAATTCCCATTAATGTAATATTAACATTTTATTCACAAATATTGATAAACATTAGAATGTAATATTATTTATATACCTGTTATGTTACATTCTTCCCACTATTTGGGAATTTCGTCCTCACAATTTCAAATTTGGGCTTGGAAACTTCATTGAAAGTACAACGGAACAAGAGTCAGTAAAACTATCAATTTAAAATAAAGGGAGAGAAGTACAAAGTTCACCTGAGTTAACACATACTAGGATTAAAAGTAAGAAAATATGGATATGGAAGAGAAAACAAAGGGTCATGTTCTGATGGAGAGTGATAGTAAACATGTCTAAGAAAAAGTTAACCACAAGAAAATCACAAACTTGTGATGGGTTAAACGGTGTTCGATTCCCCAGTAGGAAAGTTTAACAGAAAACATTTTTTATTTAAGTTACTTTTCATTGAGGAATTTTTTTTGAGATTAACTAAATCATAAATAAACATACTTACATATCATGTAGACATTCAACTTTTACTGGATTCCTTACTTAAACTCATATTTTCTCCAAAAGATGAGTATTTAGGAAGAGTTGTTCGCATTAAGAGTACTATAATAATCTTCTTGAGAATAACCTAATCCAAAAAAGAGAAATATATATTTCACATGTCTTTATACTTTAACCAAATCCAAACCCTAAAAGTTTAGTATGAGATCAGATAATACCCAAAAAAGATAATTTTTTTACAAAAAGAAAAACTACTCCTAATCTCTAAAATTTTTCAAACAAAACCCAAAGTTAAACAAAGACCATTCAATAAACATATATACATAAAATTATTCAATGTAAACCAAACTAAGATTGAAACCAAAATCTCTGAAGGATTTAATCACATTGTCTTTTAAGATAAATCTTAACATTTTTCTCCAAGATAACATCAGTTACTCTTAAAGTCTCATACCGAAAAGTAATTAACCTAATAAAATAGCCTCCATGATAGGCTAATAATTTCCATAGATAACCCAAAATCAATTTACTCTTGATTCATAAAATCAATTAACTAAAAAGAATTAGTCAATCTAACCCGGGACATCACGTAGTCCAGTGGTAGGTGATAAATACAAATTGCACTTTTGTTGTGGGTTCGATTCCCACAGCTTTGTCTGATGTGGCAGGTCGTCACACAGTCTGCATGTTGTCCTTTTTCCAAAACTATATAATTCTTAAAACAATCCCCAAAAAGAGATAAAATCTTAAAAAATAACCATAACATATTTTAACCACAAATTTTATCTAATAACATTCATTTTGCAACCCAAAAAGTTTTAACCAGTAATTGCCTCAAATTCAAGGATCATATAAACCCAAATGGTTTTTTATAACTATATTCACAAAAGAAAGGATAATTATTCCATGAATAAAATTTTCATATATCAAACATCATGGTTACATATACTATAAAATGTCTTCTAATGTAACCCCATCATCAAAAGAGACTCAATACATTTAAGAATTTCACCATCCTAAAATCTACCATAACTCTTGTATCCATTATATGATGACTTCTTACTCATTCAACATTCCTCATGATCCATTAACCATTAATTTTCAACTTATTCTGAAATACTTCTTTCCGACAATCAAAATCATGAATCATATCCTAATATTCCAATAATAGGAAAACATATGTTAAGAAATAATCCATACCTTTCATTGGTCATTGTGAGTTTCTTCATCCTTAATAGGAATGGAATTAGGTATTGGTAAATGAATATTTGTACGATCTTGGTGACCCCATTCTGGAAACATCTTAGCAGGACAAGTGTTTTCATAATGACCATTCAAACCACATTAGAAACATTCAATTGATCCTTTAGAGAGAACTTCTTTCCCTTTCCTAGAGTCAACTAGATGCTTACTTTTTCCATGGAATGTTATTTCTTTATGACCTTCATTTCCACATCTATAACATCTTTCTTCCCGTTTGAAACATTTTCCTATGTGTTTTTTCCACATCTTTGACACATAGGTTTTTGAACATACTTACCTTTATGATTATTACTTGAACTTCCGTAGTGATTTGTTTCTCGCATATACGATGCCTTATAAAGATCACTGAGGTTCATGTGGTCAATCATGACTCCTGATAGTTGGTTTATGATAAACAAAATAGTTCTCTTTGTAGCTCCCATATTATTCAGTTGTTCTTTCATAAAACAGTCACATTTTTCTTCAAATCCACTGTTACGTTGGTGCCTACTAGATCCATCCATTTACTAAAACCAAAAAGATAAGTGTGAGTATATGAGTAAAATAATCATATAATAATGAGGAAGATAAACACCAAGATATAATAATCCATGTTATCTCAACCACATTCTAACTTTCAAAAAAAAACCATGACTCCATCTAATATAATATCCATTTTGGTTATACACAACTTGTCACTTTTGCTTAAACAACACTCTAACCTCTAAAGTTATCTAAACTGACCTCTGATACCAACTATAAGGAGCCGACCTTAAACCTTACTTAATCTTGAATTAAATTCAATAATTCATGCTGATGATCTTTTTAGGTTTAGAGTTTTATAGAATTAGGACATAAGTATTACATCTCAAAGATTACAATGTAGTCACATCTACTCAGTTTCCTTTTCTCCCTCAAAATAAAAACTCTTGAACAAAAGATTCATGTCTATTTCCTTGTTTTTGATAGGTTGACATTTCCTTGATCCCATCCTTGACCCTATTCAACTTTATGTCCTGTGAAAAACATTTCAAAAACATTGGATGAGCATAAAAAGCTCATTAAGGGTTATAGAAATACGGAAAGAAAACATCAGTCTGTGTATACATAAGAATCAATGAAATATTACTTTACTCATAAAACATAAGCGCTTTAACATACCTCAGGAAATCATATGATTTACGAAGAAATCATAAAAATCATAATACATAAATGTAACTTGATTAATTCATAACATTATTACGTAGTGAGTAACCATCATGGTTACGTTTAGATTACCAATCACAGTATATTCCCTAAATCTTTTCGGAGAAACCATAGCATTTAACATCATCATGTTACCAAATGCATTAGAGAGCTATATTGGGCTCACCGTCCCTTAGTTTATCACAGAACCACCCGTCTTCACAAACAATGCCCAAGAACTATAACATAATCATAACACATAACATAAGCATAAAAGTAAAGATAAAATTCCCATATTGCAATAACAATATAACATTTTAAGATATTGAAATAATGAAAACATTCTAAAAATCATTTTCAAAACCATTTAAAACATTTAATAAAGAGATGTTTGAATAAAAGCGTCCCATACCACTTTGAAGAATTTAACATTTTAAACCATTAATATCCATATAAATAATTCCTTAAAACCATTTTGAAAACATTGATATTAATGAGAAATATTTATAAGAATAAATCATTAAATCATTTAAAACCATATTTTAGTTGAATGGTTTTTAACAAAATGAGAGACACTTGAATACAATAATTGAGAAATAACATTTAATCAGAACTTTATAATATCATGAGAATAAATGGATTCATGATATAATATTCCAAAGGACAGTATATACACCATATAAGAGTGAATTGGTGCATAACAACAATGAAGTCTCAATATAAATGTAAAATGAGATTAAATCCCTTATAAAGATGGTATTTTTAAATTAAGGATAAATCAATCTCATAATTATACCATACAAATATAAAAACACCCAATATAAGTGGATATTAATTGTAAAACAATCATAGGTAATTCACAAATATTCAAATATTGACATATTCAATAACTACATGTTTAACCCATTGAAATCGAAATTGGGTTAAGAAGTTCCCTTGGTAAAATTTGACAGCCTAACGACATCACATAAAAATTCATAAAATTAGTTGAGGAGAGAGAAAATGGTATCTCATTACTTGGAAATAAAATTTATATCAATAATGATATATAAGAACATATCCCAACATAAAAATATGTAAATTAAAAGATATAACAAATTAAGTCTTTCAAAAAGTGGAGTGTGAAAGGTTCCCTTACAGATTTGGGAAACTTTCGAAACGTACACCCCATGAAAGAAGGGTCATACAATGAAGATGTAAATACCCATAAATTAGATTATATTATACAAATAGTAAAATATTGGGCAGTACATACCCCACACAAAAGGAAATAGTGGGAAATGTAGAATGAATGTCATTGAATAAAACGTGAGATGAAAATCCCCTTATGAAAATTTGGCTGCCTAACGGCGCCACATAAAACATTAAAAAATGGAATGATGAGATCAAATAGGGTCTCTCATCATATCAACATAAAATTTACAGCAATATTAATATGAAATAACATCCCCCAACATAATAAAGAGGAGCTTAAATTAAGTTACATAAAAAACAGTACCTAAAAAGAAAGAGAGAGGTAGGATCCCTTACATCAAGTCTGACTTGTCTTGTTCGTTTATTTATATTCCTGAATAATAAACTTTTTTCAATTTTTAATATCTTAATGACTTCCTTTAAATTTATTATTAAATTAATATCACATATTATAATTTTATAATAATTAGTTAATTATGTGAGTTTATATTCGATGTTTTTGTCGATGTTTGGTACATGAGTCAAAAATGATCTTGTTTGAAACGAATTGTCCATGTAGTAATAAGTACATCATCTCCAGAATAGTATTAATGAAATAAATATCATATATATCCTATACATATTCAATTAATACTATTCCATAACATTTGGAGATAAAAATAAATGAAATGCACCGTTCATGGAGATTGTAGGTCGTACTTACGCATGAACGCTACATTCATTTCATTGTTATATTAATGAAATTAAAAATAATTGAGAGATATATATATATTTTAGTTACAGTACAATATATATTTTATATAGGTCACATAATTTCATTAATTTCATTTTTTATACATTCCATGTATTTCATGAATGAGTCACATCACTTGAGGGGGCGGTAGTCCACACTTCCTCATATGAAATTATCGCATTTTCACAACATGCAAAGAATAGAGGTATGTTTTAAATATGGAATAAAAAAGAATTTAGAAGACATAAATACCATATATATCATATATAAAATACAGTTAAATCATAATGGCCACATTTAAAGGTGTTAAAAGAATATTGAACAATCATTGTTTCGTGAGGCAGTAATTCGCCCTCCACAGAAACAATATATTCTTTAACCATTAGACGGATGTGTGTGTAAGTGTATCTCGAATAATTCTTATGAAAACATCATAGTATATTTAAGATACTGGTTTTGTTACAAACTAATGGAATAAAAAGAGTTTATGGGGTGGGAGAAGCAAAATAAAACAAAAGAACATAAGAGAAAACATTAACTTTAAATCGGGTAAATCCCTTTGGTTTGATCCAAAAGGTTTTCTTGAAGAGCTTTCTGCCTAAGGTGAGGGTTAAATTATTAAGAGAGGGATGTGGAGAGATTGAGTGGTTAGGTATTGTCTGATCCAAGTGCTTTAGAGTTGTGGGTAAGGATGTAGAGGTTGGGGCCTTTTATAAAAGGGAGGAGGGGCGCTCATGGAAAGTCAAGAAATGATACTTTATTTTAAAATGCGTTTTGGATTTTAAAAGTCCCACATTGATATATTTCTAGGATAATGTGATAATGGTTCCACATATACTCATAAAATAGGTTTTTTCCAAGTTTAAGTCTTAGATTTTACATTATATTTTCATTTTATTTAAATCATTCATTAATGAGGTAATCGATACATCATCATGGTGTCATAAATAAATTAATTTATTTAATGTCTAAAAATTATAAAAAAATACTATGATATAGTAAATATTTTTACCTTTACAATTAATATTTATAGTCTAATATATCATTTACAAAGAAAAAACTAAAATTGTTTTACTCGGGTGATACATACTTTTGTTATATTTTCCTTTCTTTAAAAATACAATGATAAAGTGTCACTATCACACAAAAGTGATTCCATGGGGTCCCAAAGTTTGGAAAAAGGCATCCCACGGTCGAAAATGACACAAAAAGTAGCATTATGACACATTTTGGGGTCATTTTTTATTATTATGATATTATTTTATTATCCTTAACTACCTGATTACTGATTAATCACGACAATTAAAGATAATCCCCACCGTTACTATTCATAATGTGCAAAAAAAAAAGAGTCTTAATTACATAATTTGGAACTTTTGATTAAAAATATGGAATCCATTTTACCAAATTCCCAACACAGAAATTGAAATAATTAATTTAAATATAATTCATGTTGTCAAAACAAATAGCGGGGTTTTTTTAAAGCAATATCTATTTAAAGTTTTGCACTTGTTTGTGTCTATTTTCAAAGTGAAATTAATTCTAACGAACACCATTGAATTAAATGGTAAATATATATTTAAATTTCTTTTTAAAACTAATTAAAAAGTTAATCTAAAAATATAGTTAAATTAGATGAAAAAGCAGTTTTGATGTAAAATGCAGTATTTTTCATTATTCATTAAAAAAAGAACATTGTCAAAAAATTACCAAAAATTTAACCAAAGTAAATTTCAATGTCCCAATCATAAATAATAAGTTTATTTTGACAAATAGAGCTTATTAATTTGTTAAAATATATATTTAAAAAAGGTTCTCCATTAAAAGGAGGTAAAACAATCTTTTAAAAATATTAGATTATTTATTCTTAAAATTTGTTTCATTTGGATTTTAAGCCTCTAACATTTATTGGATGAATGTAAAAAATTTTATAAAACATATGTAATCATTTTGTAGAAATTTCTGTTCATTTCCACCATTGCAACGGCTAGGTGATAACTATTATAATATTATTATATTATTAGTGTGCAATGTAAGATTTCAAAGAAACTCATTATTGCATATTGGGTACGCCATTGAGAATATAATTCCCTTTAAAGTAATATTAACATATTATTCACAAATATTGATAAAAATTTGAATGTAATATTATTTATTTTCCAGGGATTTTATAGTGCGTGGGTCATTACCCTACTAACGAAGTAGGAAAAAACTCCACAAAGACTATCCTAGACACCCATGGTTCCCAAGTACTCAAATTTATTTTACAAGCCACCAAACATCTCTTCAAAAAAATTCAAGACATTTCAGTAAATGATTTAAAACCATTTAGGGAGGTGTTAGTAAATGAAAAAAAATTCATACACATACATTATTGAAAACACAATTTACAAACCAATGAAAATTTAGAAACCAATTTTGAGAATTAAAATATTTTATCATTTTGAAACAATCAATAATTTGTTTTTAAAATATTAATTCACATGTAAAAACATATAGTAAAACAAGAAAAAAATTGAAAACTAAAATATGAAGCAGGGAATGATTTTATTTGTAGAATATACATTTTAATTTAAATATAAATCACACATTAAAGAAACTAAAGATATAAATGAAACAATTATTATTTTTGGCGTGGGGAGCCTACCTTAGAACATATATCCTTTGACAAATACATCCATAAACAACATCACACTTACTCATATATATACATTCTTATATATATATATTTATCCCTTGACATATGGAACACATTCAATTATCCAGGGGGATATATACATAGAGTATATCAATATACATGTTATTAAATATATATAAATAAAATCCACCTTCAAAGAGTCGTAGTATTAACAAAATCCCAAAAAAAACTAACTATCACCAAAGGAATAATTAAAATAAGGCCCAAGAAGTAGGATTGTTGAAAACTAACCCAAAACCAAATAAAATTATGGAACCATAGATAGTTATTTAAAGAACAGTCTTCAATCCAAATTAACGAAGAGTAGGATCCTAGAGACAACTAAAACAAAAAATTAAAATAGGTTACAGTATAGTTACAACATGATAATAATAAGAGGGGAAACAACCAATAAATTATAAGACAAAAATGGGTGGATAAAATACCATACCTACAGATATCACACAAGAGGTCAGCTAAAAAACTGAATGTCAGAAGGAGGATGGAAGATGGGGGTGTTGTTTATGAATAATCTTCTTTGGTACATAGGTCTATCAAGGGGGGGGGGGGGTGGGAATGATGAGGGCATAGGGTAACCCATTTGATGGTTAAATTATAATAAATTTTTTATTGATAATTATGATGATGAATATGATCATAATGATAATTTTATATTTCATTGTATTAATAGTATTAAAAAATTTTATTTAATTCCAAATTACCACATGATTTGTTCACATGATATACTAGACAATGCATGAATTGCACAATGTATTTAGACAAGACAGTTGAGTGGACATATGATTTATGTTGTTTGTTTCATAGTCATGTGCCTGACCACATGCTTAAGACAAAGCTACTGAATGGTCCCATAGTTTTCCATAGTCTGGCGCATTGATTCCAATAACCATGCTCCAACCAGTTCCTTTTCTCATACCATAAAAAATTAATCTTTTTTGGAAAATCCCTAGGAAAGCAATAAAATAACTAAAAGAAGAAAAACAAAAAAAGATAAGATAAATTTCAGGTCAAGGAGTGAGTGATATTATGTTAAATACATTTAAATTATATATTTTGGAAATTTCCATTTATGAACAACATTGTAAATTGGATGGAGAATAAAAAAGTTTTCTCAATATGGGAAAATTTTTGAGGAAGCTTAATATGTTCATTAATTCATGTTATTGTTCATGTAAAATCCTCATAAAATGTAATAATAAAAAATGGATGTGTATATAATGACATATATCCTTCCTGATATCAATAATGATAATGAAATACAAGACATACATGAGATCACTAATGAACAACTATAATACATTATTAGAGAGTCAATTACTTATAGTCCTCATGTTGTCAAGATGATTGGATAAATATAGCTATTATAGATATTGGAGATAAAAATACCAAATGAGATATGAATAGATCTTATTCTATTCTCTACACTAATATGCATTCCCAATTTTATTTAGAATGACAACATAATAAATTGTTAGTATACTTTATCATATCTTCTTATTATTGTTATGCAAGTAAGAAATAACATTATGAATATGAAACTAATTTTACATGTTTTGAATGGAAAAATAAAAAAATAGCTTAAAATATTCAAAATATGCATAAATATCAATAGTAGGCTTTTTAGAATAAATATAATCAAACAACAAAGGGAAAGTAAAGAGATATAGTATGTTTTTTGTTTGTAAATCATTGACACTAGAGAAGAAAATCACCAAAAAGAATTGGGAAGATAAATTTTAGTGTGTTGACCTATCAAATACTTCAATATCTATTAATTTTTTAGTAGATATCGATTTGGATACTCATATCTATATTTAAATATAGAACCCATGTATATTTGAAATGATTTTTAAGGGAATGGTGGATCTTGATCAAGAAAACAAATCAATATTGACAACATTTTCCATATGAGAGAACATCCTTCTATTAAAAAATGAAATGATTTTGGTTTTAATAAAATAATATATTTTACCACGTGTCTCAAATAATAACATCCCTATTTATTTATATGGTGTAAATATTCAATATCATGCTTTTAGGTGTAGGTGAAATTTGTATTTTGTAATTTTCTTAAAAGGACCCTAAAAATTTACAATATATTTTTTAATTTATAGGAAAATTTTCAGTCTATGTTCTATAGAATTAGATACATTCCTTCAAACATAATAAAAATATATATAATAAAATTAAAATAAAACTAAAATACATTACATGACCACCACATCAATGAAATTACATTCAACCACTGAAAAATAAATTGCAAAGATATAGTGAGAAATAATTTTTCCTTGATTTCAGTTTTCAAAATTATATTTAGAAATAATTTGAAAAAATAACACTATAATTAATATTATACATTGAAAATAATTATACCTTGAATTTTATAAAAAAATAATCCATTGGTGTTTCGAAAAAAATTAATCTTGCTTTAGAAAACAGAATCATGGGGTCACATAAATCATTAAAGGTTGTTTGGCATTATACACATTCTTGAGGGTGAGATAACGCCCCAATCCCAATTATGATTATAGTGTTCAATATCCATTTTTTATAAAAACATTTTGAGCTTTCCATATATATATATATATATTAATATTCCACTACAGTCTTTAATTTAAAATCGTGTAGAATTATTATGAACACATACAAACATATTTTTATATATAAATATATAAATATATTCTTTTATTGTAAATCACTTATTATGATTTGTTCAAGAAATTATCCTGATACATAGACTTTAATTATTTATATTGAGGGTTAATTATCATCCGCGAACATAAAATTTCTTTCATAATCTCAGAAAAATTTATTTTTGTATATAGTTTAGATTGATGATAATGTTTATTTATTAAAAATTATTAGTTGTGAATACAAATATATTATCATATATTATTTTAAGTAAACTCATGGACAATCAATGATGTATGTCCATAATCATTATTTTTTTATTAATGGGAATATGGGATGATTACATACAATTTTTTTAATCATTAAACTTAATTATCGTAAATATATTAAAAAATTATCATTCATACAGAAATAATGAAAAAAATTATTTAATAATAGATATAATGATTTAAAATAATACTTATATACATATGCTTGAAATGACATGAATCATGGAAATAATATATTCATGTATAATCATGAAATTTAGTATATAGTGTATATATATATATATATATTAAATTCCATCAATATATACATAATCTATATATTGACATTAGGAATCATGTGATCTTTAAACATTTAATAATTCCTACTTATTTATGTATATATAATTTTAAAAATTTCATAAATATATGACAGCCATAAATAAATTCTTAAATGACTTCAATAAAATTTATAATGTTGTATGAAATATATTATGTTAATATATATATATATATATTGATTGTAAACAGAAAAATTAAATATATACAATAATAGTAATTTTATAATATAAGTTGGAGATCACATAATTATAAAACATGAAAATTGGAATACATATATAAAATAGTTTTTAGAGATAATTTGTTCTATAAAATAACCCTAAAAATAAATCATAATCACATTAAAATAAATAATTTATCTCTTAATGAAGAAAATAAAAACATAATAAAATAAATACAAACCCCTACGATAATGAGATTTATTGAATTTGATGTTTGAAAATAATTTTTTCTCATATAAATAAAATCCCATATGGGCACGATTAAAAAAGTATAAATTCATAGTCATGCATTTTAAAAATAACTCATTTAAAATAATAAATATAAAAAAATAGATAAATAAACTCTATTACACTAGAATAAATTAAAATTAAGAAAAATGTTGAAAAAATATATAATCCCTTACATGATATGAAAATAGATAACCATATTAAAGCTTCGACTCTATCCCATACTCTCTAGAGTAGAAAATTGGTTCTTCAATTTAAATTATAAAATTTACAGCCACAAAATCTTATATTAATACAAGGATATGTAAATATAAAATATCTAAAAATAAATATGTATATATTGTTGCAGAAATAAATAAATATTATTTTTGACAAGATTACTATCCATATATGTAAATTCAAGGGATAAAATAAAATGATATATAAATCAAAATTTTAGAAATAAAAACCTACATTTAAAAATCCAAAACAAAATCACTATACATTAATTAGTTCAAATTGAAAAAATTCCACGTCAAATTTAAAATATGGTTGTGAAAATCCATATATGGACAAGGTTGAACAAAAAATGACACAGAAAAACCTAAAAGGGATTATGTCACCGTAAAAGTAAAAGAGAGAAAACCAACCACACATTGATTTAAAGACTTTGGATAGATCATGTACATCCCTTTCACCTTAAAATTTCACACCATTACATTGGCTATTCCATTACTTTTTGATTTTCATATAATTGGATGTTTTGGTGGAGTATTTTGTTATGTCCCATTTTGAACATTTATGTTTTTGAGTTTTTGGGTGTCATTTTGGCATAGAAATGGTTTGGGATAATGGTTTAGGAATCATTCAGATGAACCTAGATAACTGTTCATCATGTTTTGGATTTGGGAAATATGCGACACACTATTTTCCATTGTTTTTCAAACGATGTGGGCTTCCCATGTTGTCGATTTCATCTTGGACAATAGCTACAGCTAGTTTGGCACACTTTTAGGTAAATCGTATGATATGCCTATATTTTTTAAATTCCTGAAATACCTAATTTACCATCCTCTCATTTTACAAAAACTCGATTCCCCCTCCCTCTTATATTTTTTATTGCACAAAGAGTCTTAATCCCCTCTTCCACTCGATCCTCTTACTCCAAGGATACTTCTCCAAGATCTAAATCATAGTTTCATAAGATGTTGTTCACATTTTCTTCTCTTCTAATTCTCCCCACTTGATTTCATGTTATATTCCTTGGTGGATTTTTTGGAATAACCCTTGGTTCTAGTGATAATATTTTTTATTGTTTTTAATTAGATCTGTGATGTGATTATTGTTTATTTGGACTTATTCTTTTTTAATGTTAAATTAATTCAAATTGTAACCTCATTGAAGAAGGTGTTTCCATTATTTCCCTTTCTAGAATGGTCCATTGATGATCATGTGTTTTTAAATAATTTATATATGTGTATTTCATGACTCTGATGTTTTGCAATTGACTATATTGACTGTTTTGTATTATTAATTATGCGGAAAAATTGGTTGTCAATGGATTCCTAGGTTTATTGATATATTCTCAGGTAGATAATGTATTTTATAAAATATATTTTGATTTAAAAAATGAAATTAAGAATTTGTATAAATTATAGTATATTTTATAATATTCTGTAATTTTTTTATTATTAATTCGGTATAATGAGTTATGTAAATTCATGTTATGTATTTTTATGTTGTGGAATATGTTTTGGAAAGGGTTTTCCATCATTTAAATGAATAATTGTAATCATTCAATTGTGTGAAATTTATTTTAGTTTATAGTCTTGTAGAAATTTCTTAAAAATTGTTATGGGTAATTTCCTTGATTCTTGAGATAAATAATTATGTGAGGAAACATCCATGTGTGCTTGAGATACACACATTGATGGGAATACAAATGATAATAGTCAAATGTACTTTTTTCGTATAAAAATGGTAAATTTCAAAACACTTATATTTCCTCATACTTTATTATTTAAACTCCTTATTATTTACATGTGGATCCTTGGTTCATAGATGACTTGAAAATGTTTCCAATATTAAGTTCGAGTGTATTTCATATGTGGAAATTTGAATGATTGATGATGTTTAAAAGTTATTAAATCCTATTTGACACCTCTAGGTATTTCATATGTTTCAACATTGTTTTGGAATGATGAGTTTGAAGTGTAATTTTAATTGAAACATAAATGATCGGTAGGAACAATATTTTTTTGTAAATGAAATGTGGTTTTGAAAGAGATAATGTCTGGTAGGAATTGAATCTTGTTCTGAGAAAACGATTTGAAAGATCATGTGATGTAGAGACTCATTTAACACATGTGAATGGTTGATTATATGATGGGAACCCCAGGAGAGGATACCCTAATGTGGGTTATCATATGGGTGGTGTTAATATTTTGGGCAGGCATGTTTGGTGGTGGTAGGTATAAAATGTCACAGATGTAAAGGAATACTACATACATATTATAATATTACAATGGGTTTTATTGGAATATATTAGATGACCGACTGATGGGTTATTATAAAACACAATTATATGTGTTGGTAGCCCCTATACATTATAGGGATTTGTACGAAATTACATTGTATTAGTATGTTTGGATCATCTACTTTGTTATTGACTATGTAGTTACACCATGTCACTGTAGTTGATTCTAACCCAAGTACATCAAGGGATTACTCCACAGATATTTAGGAAATTCTATTGGTTTCGTATCTGTATTTTTAGGTTGTGATCTATTTCACATGGTTTATTGATTGTATGGTTTTTTATTTTTAGTATAGAGAGGTATCACATTGATTAGATTTTTGGTATGGGTTATGGATTGTTAACAGAATACATTTTTATAAAAGGGAGATTTGGTCGGTATTCATTAGAAAAAGGGAAATATTGATTTTTTTATTTAAAATGAGAAAACAAATGATTATATAATTATGCAAAACTAGTTTTAATAGACTCTTTTTGAGAAATTAAATGTATTGAATCATTGATTGATGCGTGGTGAGAAGTTTACCTCACATACTACTTGTACCATTCAGTGTCAGTATCCCTGATTTTTTTGCATGATATGGTTTTCATTTTCAGTTACCTTTGAATCGGGTGGGATGGTTGATGGTGGTTACCATGAGGTCACATTGAGAACGCATTGGTTGAGG
This sequence comes from Viscum album, assembly GCA_963277665.1. Lineage (NCBI taxonomy): Eukaryota > Viridiplantae > Streptophyta > Magnoliopsida > Santalales > Viscaceae > Viscum > Viscum album. The sequence continues at coordinate 1,390,804,450 of OY728119.1, forward strand.
ATCGTTTTTATTTTGAGTTTTATTGTTGTATCAAGATAGTTTTTATATTTATTGATATTTAGTTATCATCATTTCATCTACTTGTTCAATTTATTCTATTTGGTCTAGGTTTTTAGGGAAAAAACTATTCCAACAGAGATTACTTTTTTTTCCGTCCCATCTTTCCATCCTATGGGGATTTATAATGGATTTCAAGCCATTTTTTAGATTCAGTCAGATTTCATGTTGGATGTAATATCAGATTGTTTCATGAAAAAATAGAATCATGGAAACACCATTATTTGTTGGGGTGTCCGGTAGCTAGGCATTAGGACACTCAAGACATGATAGGAAGGAGAAAGAATATCATTATGAACTATTTTTCATTATGATCCTTCTGTCTCTAGGGGTAGTCGTAGTTTTGAGTCATCGTTTTTGTTTTTGGATTGTTTTCTATTTAGAATGACAATGAACATGAGATAGTGTCGTGTTGTGACCTCACATTGAGTAGTTACACATGTGAAATCTAAATACACACATAATTATTCTCCTAGTTGATGATTTTTTCATGGGTCACGGGGAACTACTATGTCACCGGGTTGGGCCTCAGTACTAGGTCCTAATTCTAGTTGATGGGAATGCATTTTTTCCTGTTTCAGCCTTAGTTGATGTATGCATTATTTTAAAATGAAAATGTTTTTCTGAAATAAAATGTATTTTTTTCAAATTAGATTGAAATTGAATAATGATTTTTAATGGAAATTTTTTGGATTATAAAATTTAATAATTCATTTTTTATAATGAAATGATAATAATGACCCATGGTACTCATTATGAATGTTCTCATATGTGTGGCTATGTATAGAAATTGAATGTTGGAACATGTGCATGGATGATGGAAGTGGGAATGTAAGGACTCATATCAGATAGCTTTTTTAATTCCATTGGTGAGTTTATGAAATATAAATGTAATGAGAATTCCTTTCAATTAATTATTTGGTTATTGTTTAGAAAAATATATTTCTATATTTGGATAATGGCCTTATAAGAAGGTGGCTTTGAAATTTAAATAAAAATGATGGTTTTCAAAAAGATTGTTTTTTGTTGTTCTATATTATCTTTATATTGAGATCCTATTACTATTGGATTGAGGTGTATTTTAGTATTTTTTTATGGGAAATTGATTTTGGTTTCTTGTTTCTCATGTTGATCATAATATGATGCCCAATAATGACCCCAAATAATCTAACAATTCATTATCAGTTACTTATTCATCATGTTTATTTCCTATTTATCATGGTAATTGAGGTCTTTTAGAGGTAGTAGAGTTGCTCAAGAAACATGGGTGTGTCTTTCGATTTTATTGAACTCCCAATGTTGTTAGATTCTAAGAAGCTCTTGGTATATTTGAATTTCCATCCATGGATTAATTGGGGTTGATTTCACCACCATCGGTGAATGATCTAAAGGTAGGGTTGTTTTTATGTTAGTAATAATACTACGGTTTCTACATGAATATTTGAAGATGATGAAAATGAAAGGGATCATGAGTATTCAGAAAGGCCAACAGATAATGGAGGCCTATGTTGATATCATCAAGATGTTGTTTTACATTTCTTAATGATGTATTATTATGATTTTTTGAGTGATTATACTTTCATTAGGGGAATTTTTATAGATATGAAGGAGATATTCCTCACCAGTAAGGATCATTATTTTTAAAACATGGTTAATAAGTCATTTTTAGAATAGTTGGTTTTTGTAGTGCAAGAAGTTTGTAATATAGTGTATGTTGATTCTCATGATGGTTCCCCATTTGGTGAGGAGTGCATGCTATATGAACATTTCTTTATGAGGTCACCTTAACCAATTTTGGTATATATTTCATCATACCATTCATTTTGGAGACCCTATTGTGGGTGGTTTATGCATTAGAAACTTTCTTATTATAGTCCTTTGTGGAAGTACATTCGTTGCAGCTATCTTAGTCATCTAAAGATGTTTTTTAGAAGAATAAATTGAAGAAGAAGTTTTGATTGGGGGATGAGAGTGCCTAACTATGATTTACTGACTACTTCAGTCATCAGGAATCCCAAAAAATGTGTCAAAGTGAAGCTCAGAAACAGTCACAATTTGTCCTTGATGTGTAAAAAATTTTCTGGGCTCTTGTTATCCATGTTGGGATGGTTATATTTATGGTTTCATTTCTATAGTGGTTATTGATGTTGTATGCTGCTCATTTCATTGTAAAAATGTAATGGACTTATTCAATCATAATCTATGTAGTTGTACTTATCTATATGTGGTTCTTCTAATCCTTTTTTCGTTATTGAGTACTATTATCCATTGTGTGAGATATACTCAATTTTAGGTGATTTCATTTATATAGGATTTAATTATGGATAAATCCATAATTGTGGGTTACATTCTAGATCTATGTTAGCTTCATGTTTCTTATTGGTTTCACATACTGTTGAGGGTTCTTATTGGGTGGTGAACATTCAGTTTTGGTGGTCTTTTTTTCTCATGAAAATTAGATTGGTGTAGTTGGATTTGGAGTTCCCATTTCAATTTAAGAATAATTTCATTGGTGGGGGGGGGGGGGTTAAATGACCATTATATTATGTTCCTTAATATTTTTGGTGGAATTCTTGTTTTCCCCTATTGTTTCTTGGGATTTGGATTCAAATTGAATCTGTTGGGAAAATATGTAATGTTAAAGGACACATTGTGGTTCATGTCCCCTATTATTTTTAGTATGCATCGAATTATGTTTTGGGATAAATTTAATGGGAAAACATTGCGAGTGAAAAACAGTTCTATAATGTGGAAAATTAAAAAAAATGATCTCATTATTTCTTTTCATTTATTTTTTTCATAGGCATTGGATGTTTTTTGGAGGATTGGGTTGAGCCCTAATTTTAAATTTTTAGTTTCGGAGTTTTCACTTGGAAGTTTTGGCATGTACATGTTTTGGAATCATGGTTTGGGAAACCGTGCAGGCCAACCCAGGAAATCATGAGACATGGGTTGGATTTGGGATAGAACCTACCACATGTTATTCAATGGTAGGTCAAACTATGCTATTTGGTGATGTAGTATTTTCCCTCTTTAAAAGTAGATTATTCATGGTTGGTGCCTAGTTTGGTAAACCATAAGACCAAATAATGTGAGATGCCCAAATTATTTTTAGAATTTTAAAATTCAAAATCTACCATCCAGTCATCATACACTAAATCGATCCCCATTCTTCTTGGTCTTTTTTAGCACTTGAAGGGGTCATAAAAACCATCCTCCATTAGACCCTCCTCCCCAATAGATTCTTTTCCATGTTCCCAAAGTGAGTTTATTATGGTTTTGAACTCTTTTCCGCATCATATTATTATTATCTTTCATTTATCTTATTCTTCATTAGTGGTTTATTATTTCGATGAACACTATGAGATACTATTGATGATTTTAGTTTTTTCATTGGATCTAGGGTATGAAATATTTTCCATTGGGAATATTCTTCCTTCCATTGATTCTTCTTCACATTTACAGATCACTAAGGCATATATTTCAATTATTTTCCATTATAAAACAATACATTTTTATGTGATTTATGTAATTTATAAATATTTTTCACTAGCCTATGTCAAGGGGGGTTAATGTTTTTTTTTCTGTAGATTGTTTGGTGGAAAGTGGGATTTCAAAGTATTTCTATGATTATGCAATATAATCATAAGTACGTAATCTGTTTTATAAAATCTATATTGATTTCTAAAATGAATGTCAGCCTTGTTGTGAAATTTGGCATCATAATTATTTTGGTATCATCATTTTAATTTAAAATTGGGTATGATATGTTGTATTAATTCTTCTAAATGAAATATATATTATAGCAAATATTTTTGAATGGTTTTTATCATAATTTAAATGTGTAATGTTAATCTATCCATTGTAGGAAGTGTTGAGTTAGTATAAAGGAATGAAGTTTTTATAGAAAAATATTTTTGGGAAATTTAATGAATGGTTGTGAATAACAATAGGATGGGGGAACATCCATATATTCTCAATATGCAAATTTGGATGGGTAAAAAAATAAAAATAGTCTTATATAGATTTTTTTAAACACAAAAAATTGGAAATCAAAACACTTATCTCTACTCATAATTTCCTTTTTTAAACATCACATGATTTACTAGTAGTTCATTGGTTATTAAACAACATGATATTATTTCCAATATTATGTTTCAATGTATGTAATGTTTGGTAATTTTTATGTTGGTTGATTTTTAAATGGCATGAATTCTCATTTGGCACACATTGATATTCTAGATTTTTCAACTCTAATTGAGATGGTTTTTTGGTAGTTGACTTTGATTTGATTTTAAATGAACGATTGGAACATTTATCTAGAATAAAAAATCAAGTATGAACAAGAAAATACTCAATTGGCATCTTATCATGTTATGAGAACTTGATTTTAAAAATATTGTATTGTGATGGTCTAGTTAGCTGTTTTGCATTGTTTGCAATTTGAAGGGAATTCATACAAAGAATTTACCCATGTGGATCACCTCGTAGTGGTGTCGATTTTTAGGCTAGGAAAGGGTGGTGGTGGTAGGTATTCGTGTAAGAGTTGGGCTCTACTCACACATTGTTCCATTATTATGGGATTATTATTCATTTTTTAGATGCTGGAGTGATAGATGTTTCTCGACCCAGATTAGACGAGTTGGAACCCTCTTGACAATATAGGTAAATGTTGTATGATACACTATATTGTATACTTTAGAGAGGATAGTGGTTATTGACTATGGAGATGTGACATATATCAATAGGTTGGTCTGACCGAAGTATGTCCAAGGATCTGTCTATAGAGGTTACAGAAATTCCCAATATTTAATATCTGTATTTTATTAGCTATAAAGTACTTCACAGAGTTTATTTATTACACACCATGTTAATTTTCTCAATAGTGGGTCATCTGTTTTATGGATTTTTGGAATGGGTATTGTATTTTAAATTGAACCGATTTATAAAAAATCGGTATGTTGTGTGTAATTTTTATAAAAAGTGAATGTTTTTTTAGTCTATTAAAAATGAGAAAAATCATATTTTATATAAGTATCTCATAACAGTGATAAGAAAATATTTCCAATAAAGGAAATGAGGTGATTATTCAGGGGTTTTATACTGATCTGTTGAGCTCACACCCTACATGTACAATTCAAAATTTGTAATCCCAAGTTGGTTTGTAGGTTCAGGATTGAAATTCATTTATCATTTCCTGTAGGATGACTGTTGGATAGTGGTGACACTGGGGTAACCTAGAGATCACATTTGTAGTAGTTCTATTTTGTTTTTATTGAGTTTATTTCTTGAATCTGGATTGATTGTAAATTTACTAAGATTCAGTTATTTTTTATTTTTTTCTTGTTAAATATAACCAATTTGACACTAATTATTAAGAAAAAACCACTTTCATTAAGATTACATTGATGCCGAAATTTTTTTAGCAGCTCGTGATGATTGGGAATGCCCATCGGACCATATTTCGGACAAGGTCTTATGTTGGGTTGGATTTCATCCCGTATTGGTTCGTTACAAAAAACCATAACAGTTATGAACCCCTTCAATATTTCATGGACCACTCCTGTTAAAAACCAAACTCCCCATTCTTGAATCAATCCCCAGATGGTATTTGGTCTCCTACTATCAAGACACCATTTCCAAATCGAACATCATAGCATTCATATTGTATCTCTTGGGGCCTAACTCTCTTATCCCCTTAACCATTGGCTAGCCATCATCTATAGTAAAAAAAATGGAGAATTCATCAACTAAAACCAAAAAAACATTATTTATTTATTCATTTAATATTTTTTTGAAAATTTTTATCATTTTTATGTCTAATAGAAGACAAAAATAAAATAAAAAATAAAATTTTTATAATATCAAATAATATTTAATATTTATTTAGAGAATTGTAAATAAAAATATAAAATATAAATAATTTAATAAAATTATTTTAATTATAAATTAAAATTTAAAACTATTATATTATTTTTTATACATACATATATAAATATACATATATCATATTTGTGATAATTAGAATTTTTTTAAACCAAATTATTTATATTGATATATTAATATAATTATGCATTACTTCAAAATTTAAAAATAAAATATTTTTTATCATTATTAGTATATTAATTTGATTGATTAAATTTTATAGGAAAATATTTATATATATGAGAGTAATTTAGTAATTTAATATCAAAATAGTCATAATGAAATATATAGTTTTTAAATTTTTTGATGAATATCATAATTTTATACATCAAGTTTTCTTTAGTAATATATATATTTTTATTAAAAATTTATAAAAAAATATATTTATATTAAAATGTTAATTTATATATAATAATAATCCAAATGATTTGTTGTTATAATTGATTAAAACATAAATTGAAAACTATAATTATTAAATATAATCATAATTATAAATCAGTATTATATAATTATACATTACTTGTAATCAAATTTATGTTTGATTAATTAATACACATAATTTGAGTTATTATTTTTCATAACATGGTTTATATTAAAATTATAAAACAATTTACTGGGATGTGACATTACCCCCCCCCCCATAAATGGATTGTGTAATTACAATTCATTCAACCGACATAAAATATTTGGAATTTCAATATCAGAATTAAGAAAAATTGAAATAATAATATAGTATACAATAAAAATTAAAATGAAACATATAATATCCCATATTTTAATGACCATCAAATCTCTACCAACTATAAATACTCGAACCTGCACTTTTGGTATTAGCTCAAATAGATCCTGTTAAATTTTTTATAAATGAATCAAAATAAATATACATAATATTTTGTTATAGGAACTTTTATAGTCTAGGTTCTATATTATCAGATAAATTACATAAAAATAACAATAATATAAAATTTAAATAGATGAAACAAAAAGACTAAGTGTGTTATGTTTCCACAATGTAATTCTACTAAACCCATGAAAAATAAATTTATGGAGTCTAATTATTTTTTCCAATAAATGATATTATAATAGACAAATGAAAAATAATATTTTCAAATAACATTGTGAAATATTATTATACATGTAAATTAATTATAGATTGATAATTTTTTAAACATAATGTACTGATTTTTGGAAAATATTAAGGATGATTTTAAAAACAAATATATGATATAACATTAATCCTTGAAGGTTTTTTGGTTCTAACCTATTTGATTAAGGATGGGTTCACACCTCGGTCTCTATCATGCGCACAGTGGTCAAGTGAGAGTTTTTATTAAAAAATTTAGTTTACCATATATATATATTCCCTTGATTTTTTTCATTAAAAAAATTTTCAAAATATTAATAACACACACACAATTATATTTAGTTATAAATATATAAATATAAACATTCCTTGAAAATCAATTATTATACATTGTGCAACCAAGTCTCCTAATTCATAGATTTTCCATATTTACATGGTAGGATAATTATGATTCATGTCCAACAAATAATCTTCATAATCTCATAAAAAATCCATTATCATAGGTAGTTCGGATGAATTAAAATGTTTATTTAATGAAAATAATTATATATATGTATATATATATATTTAAATTTATTAATGTATGAAATTTAATGTAAAATCAATGTCAAATAAACATAATAATGAATTTTGAATGACTGGAATATGACATGATTAGATTTAAATTTTTATTTCAATTACTAAACATAATTTTATAAAATAAATTAGTACATGTTTTTCCAATATAAATATTATAAATAAATTTTTATTAAAATAATAATATGCTTTTAATAATATGCTTTTATACTCGTGCTTGAAATTACATGAAACGTGAAAATAAAATAGTCTTTTATAATATTGAGATTTAGTCTATATTATATATATATTTATATCCAAATATGCATGATCAATAACATTATATTATGAGTCATGTGAACATTAGGGAAATAATAATTCATATATATATACATATATATTTAACAAATATACAAATATATATTACCCATAAAAATTATGCGTGCATGAATTTGCAGTAAAGAATAAAAGATAATGAAAAATATTATATAAATTTATATATGTTGTCCATAGACATAAAATAACCATATATACATAAATAATAAATTTTAAATATAACTTGGTTATCATATAATTATAAAATATTCAATTTGAAATACTTTATTAAAATAGTATTTAGAAATAATTTCTCCTTCCAAATAAAGATTAACATAAAAATAAATCAAATTAAAATAAATAAATCATCTCATAAATAAGAGAATCAAAAAATAATAAAGAAAATAAAATTCTCTTATGATAATAATATTTAAAGAGTTTATTATTTTCAAACCAGTGGTTCCATTATAAGTACAATTTCATACCGCTAATAGAGAATATGTAAAAAATCATAGTGAGACATTGTAAAAATACCCCTAGAAATAGATTCAAAATATAATATATTTTATGATAAAAACATTACATAGGCTATAATAATTAATATTTAACAAAATTATGTAAAAACATAATTATATTATGTTATCTGATTATAATACTGAAAACCATCAAGTATCTTCAGTCTCTATCCTAACCTCTCTGGTCTGTAAAATCTCCCTTAAAATTTTATTTTCACATTTTATAGCCACAATATCTTCTATTTATAATGTGATATTAAAATATTAACAAATGGACAAGAGATTGACTTAAATTATAGGAAAAATTCAATAAAAATATTTCTGTTCAATAATATTTTATAGATAAAAATATTAACGGAAGAATTTGTTTTCTTGAAAATCAACAGACCATATATAAAAACCTACTATTAAAAATCTAGATTCAAGAAACTATACATTAATTAGACAAAAAGAAAATTTTCATGTCAACATTAATAGATGAACCGAGATTCAATAGATGGGGAAGGTAAAACAATGAACAAAAATGTTAAGCCAATGGGATTCTATTACAAGAAAATATAAACATCAAAAACCAAACTCAAATAGATCTATAGACATAGGGAAAATCATATACCTCACTAATAACTGAATCCCTAACAGCAAAAAACCCCTTCAATATAGATCGGGCCACATTCACTAGTTATTAAACTTCCTATGCATGAATCAACCCATCTACGGAATTCAGTCACCCTCGGCAGAAACTCGGTTGCCGAAAGGACCTCCAAAGAGCTCAGATAGAAACTGTTATGCTCAGGCTCTCCTCTTTCACTGACCACTGGTAGGCTCTCATGTCCCATACACAAAACCTTCAATTCATCATCTAATACCGAAAATCATAATTTTAATCAACTTTTAATCTTATGATTGTATGATTTTTTTTTATTTTTTAAAACATATGATGTTTTTAAATAAAATAATCATAATATTTGTATAATTTCAAATTACATATAATCATAATTAATATATTTACAAATAAAAATCTATAATAGTAATAATTTAATGAAAATAATATAATCATAATTTAAAATTTCAATCTTATAGTTTTAATTTATTATAAACACACACATATATATACATATAAAATTTTAAAATAATAAAATTTAACCAAACAAAATTAATTATATATGAATTTTAATATAATTATTAATTATTTCTGATTTCATAAATGACATAATTATTATAATATTTTGTATAAATATTGTATTAATTAAAGTTTAATACTAAAATATTTATATACACATTCATTATTTCATGTTTTAATATAAAAAAATACATGACCAAATATATTTGTTGATTATAAGTTTTTTTTTGCTTTAGACACATTTTTAACTTTTTTTATTAATATAAATTTTTTTAATTAAACATTATTCAAAAAAATACATTTATATTAAAATATTCATTTAAACAAACAATATTACTATTTATTAATTCAAAATTAACATTAAAACCTATAAATTCTTCATGTGAACGTAATTATTTATTTCTATTATACAAATTTTAATATTTAAAATAAATTATAATCAATTTTTTTGATAAATTTAAACACGTTTTCTAAAATATTATTTTATCATAAATTGGATTATTAGTAATTATAAAACCTAATTTTGGGATGTTATAGTAAATATATATGGTTTTATTTACAAATATATAAATTTATATTTGTTATTTTATATTGAAATCATTTCATATGGTATGAAATAATTATAAAATGGTATTAATTTATTGAATTAGAAAAAATATTAATTTTCAATAGATACTAAATCAAGTAAACAATAATTGTATAAAACACAATTCTGGAATCACCACAATGCTAAAAAAATGATAAGAGTCTAAAAATTATCAATATAGATGAATATTTTAACACCTTTAATCAAAGACCATTTGAATGATGTCATTATCACTTTCAATGAAGAATTGAAAATCTGCTATTCTAAGGACAGGATGAAAGGGACTGATGGATTGAAGAATTTTTACAAACTAATGTGTGTAGACTAGTTTATGTAGAAGTTAGATGTGTGTATTCTCAGTTCGTATCTTATAATAATGAAATTTGAATCTATGGTTATAACTATATTATGAGGTATGAGTCTAAATGCTTTTTGATATAAAAATAATTCATTACATAAGTTGATAACCATAATGGTATGATTATAATGTTGATGTGATCATATCATGGTGATGACAATATTTACTAAGCATATATCAGGTTTCTAAAAGTTTTTCAGATTATATCCCAACTCACATCGGGTTATACACACCAGTGGAATTGCGTTATTGAAAGGATGGACTACATCATTCTTAAGATGTAATTATCAATAATGAGGTATTATGAACTTTAAAATTTTTTTTTCAATATTTAGTATATAATATTCCACCCATTATAAATTAAGCTACAACTATGTTGGATAATGATATTCTATTTAAGAAATTGTATAGAATGAAATCTGTGTTTTCTCACACTCATGTATATGGATATGGGGAATTTATTAAGGTCATTTCAATGAAAAAAATTACACCCCAATTTGTGAATTTAATTTTTTTTATAACAACCCTTCCTGGTACTTGGGGTCTATAATCAGTCATGGGTACAATATAACCTCTATTTTTATTGTATTAAACTAGTGAAAAAAATAAATATTATTTTAAGGATATATAACCATAAATAGAACATTACCATGATAACAGAGTGACAAAAAACTAGACATACAGTTTTCAATCAAAACATTATACATTCTAGGCCGTAATATGTTTTATCATCAAAATGGAAATCAAATTATGGAATCTAATGACTCCTATGTTATTCTTAAACCACATCCAGTTTCCACATCCATGGTCCATCCCAAAATAAGTCAAATAATATAGGGTATTTTTCCATAACTAGTCCTAAAATAACACAGTATATTTGGTAAACAATCATGCAGCTGAAGTAGGGTTTGAGTACAAACCAGTAGGCCACCCTAAACGACATATAAATAATATCCAATAAATATCAGTGTATATATTTTTATAAATAAATTATAATAATTAATAATTAAATTATTATCATATTATCAATTTATTCTTGATCTATATGTATAAATTCCCTAGGATTCCCAGGATAGTAGAAACTCAATATCTATATCAACCCATAATTATTTCTAATCCAACCCCAATGAATATAATTTTATTGAATTCTATTACTTCCATTATATATATTATATTAATATTATAAATCCATTTTCATGATTCTTGATTAAAATAATCATTTGAATGCCACTATTTCGACTAATTTTATCATTAATTAATTCATAAAATAACAAATCATTTGACTATCATTAATTAACTCAACATGAAATTAAAATTATCATTCAATTTAAATATCTCAACCCTTAAATAATAAGACCAATCTCATTTTTAATTAAATAATTAGTTTAACATATCAATTTCCATAATTAATGATCTAATTAATTAATCAAAATCTACATTCCCAAAAACCCAAAAATTAATTCTTTAATTAATTATATAACTCAAAATATTAATATTCAATTAATTATTTATCAAAAAATTAATCAAAAAAAATTCAATATTCTATAATTAACAATATCTATAATTATTTAACTCACAGTCCCAATATCACATTAATAATTTCTTAATAAATTTTCTAAATAAAAATTCGCTAAATATCATAATTAATTCCCCAAATTACCAATATAATCGAATAATTAATTAATTTACCAAATTATGTAGTCTAATTTAATAATTTTAATTTCTAAATATATATAAATTTTATATAACATAAATAATATAAATCAATATCACATGTATGCGATATGAATATTAGACCACATACTAATTATTTTTATGAACAATCACCCAAATATAAATCCCAGATATTTTTGCAGGATAATGACATAGAGTGATATCGACATCCAAAAACCCAAAACCAAAATCATTTTAATCAATATATCTACAATCAATATCTAGATCTACAATCCTATATCTAGATGAAAATAATTATTTCTAGATATAATCCAAAACAGGGGGTAGAACAACCAAAATAATTTTAATGGGACGGAATATGAGAAGGAAACTAAGAAGGATATGATTCTCATATCGAGTGAGGTTCCGATAATTGTTGTAGGGATTATATATCACTAAATGGTGGTTAGGATGGAATATAATTCATCCCAATTGTTCCAACATAAAAAATACGATCCTAGTGTAAAATGGTGGTCAAATTGGGTGAGTTTGTGGGGTTTAGACAGTTTGAATTCTAATTTTCAGGTGACATTAATTCCCAGGAATGGTTGGATGGGACGGGTTGCATATTCTCCCCTAAATGTGTGACTAACAACTTCACTAGCTAATTTATATGCATATTTCCAACAAACTCAAAGGGAGAGTTTTTTGGTACAACGGTTTTTCTAATCTAGAAATTATAAATGGTTTCTGTTTGTTTTCAATCACCTAAATTTTTATATTTGTTTGGGAAAATAAAGGTGCTCGAAATATTAGGTTGGTGTGAAAACAAACTGGAATGTGCTCCAAATTGTTTTTGCGCGCAACATGAATGTTGGTTGGAATATTTGAAATAATGGTTTTTCAATATTAGAATGAAGTGAAATGGAAAAGGAAAGAGGTGCGTGGTAAAACTAGAGATATTCACAAAAAATAGTTCATTCATGCAAAAGAATTATGTGCAGAATGGGATTTTTTCATGACATGGGGAGTTTTACAGGCATGAGTCATGTTTGACTATAAATATGAGGTGAACACCTAGTTATAAGAAATTAATGACATAGAGATGATCTGGTCTCTGATGCGCATAAAAATTGAGTGAAAATAGTATTGCATGTAAAATTGAATGCTACTCGTAAAATCTAAAGTTGAACTTAAAACTCATGGTTTGCATGTAAAATTGGAGGAATAACATAAAATCTAATATTGTGTGTAAATGTTATGGCTTTTGTGTAAAATTGAATGTTGCGTATAAATTTGTTGGTTGCGCATAAAATTTGATGTTTCATGTAAATGTTATGGCGTGCATGGAATGTAGGGATTACACGAAAAACAACATTTTTCAATAAATCCCAAATAATGTATGAAAATTCCATAATTGCACAGAAGTGTACTATTAAGAAATTGAAATGCTTTTGAATATACGGTTTGTGTGATCAGTCATTTAAAATTAAACAATTTAGGACATTGATGCAAGATGTGTCTCATGATGTAGTAAGACTAAGACATCAATAAAAATATATTGAAGGGAAAATCAAGTCAATATACAGAATAAGATTTCCCCCAAGGCAATGAGCAAGGGAGAGTAGATATAAGTGTTACATGGAATGTAGTGACCTATCCCGGAATTATTGTAATGGAAGTGTGCCTGGAACATATTTATTGTGACAAAACTCTTGTACTCCAAAACTAGTAAATATTAGTAGACTTTGATAAAACCGAAACGCTGTCGACATATGCTACTTTGAAGTATCCCTTGGTGGTGAACCATGTAAAAGTGTTGTGTGGTCTCTTTTCATGTGGTTGTTTATTTTTTTTCATAGCCATCATGTATGTTTAATTCATTCTTGCCATCATGGGAACATGAACCATCACTTTAAAAGAAAAATCTGACACCCTGAATCACCCCTCCCCTCTCTGGGCGTCCCAAGGTACTACATAATTTACATTCCAAACTCTAAAATGGAATCCTTAACATAAGAAATATTATATTATGACAAAATTAATTTCCATCCTCAAAATATATAATAAAAATTTTTGGTCGACTATTATAAGTTAAATAGAATAAAATATAGTCCATGATCTCAATACCAAGGGTAAATACAATGGGTGAGCCCATGTTTTTTCAATCACCGCTATATAAGAGTCCAATGCCATTATTTATAAATTAATAAACAAACCCCACACTTTTTATATAAATACCCAATGAATTCATCATTTCCCAAAACTCCAAATTCTTTATAAAATATTTTAGGATATTTTTACGTCTCATGGTGTTCTACCAAGAATTACTCAAGTAGAAAATTTCCCAATATTATTGTTTTTGGAGTTACACTTCAAGGAATGGTAAATCTCAACATCTCTTTTAATATGAAATTTCATGTTTAGGTGGATTGTATCTCAAATTTCCAAAACTATTTTATTATATCAATTTTATCCATCACCATACTGACAAATTATGTTTCATAAATTGGGGATCCTTGTACCTCTCTTTTTATCATTTTCTAAAACCACATTATTTTTGGTTACTCCGTCAATTTTACGTCATAAAAATTGTCTATTCTCATCAAGAAATTAAATTTTATTTTAATTTGTGAATGACAAAAACCGATTTATATACTATGGTTATTGAAATATATGTAAAAATGATTTATTATATTATGTTAATGAAATATATAAATCTGAAATTCCATATCATTATGTTTTAAATGAAATAATGATCATGTTATTTAAAAATATTTTAAAACGCAATGATTTTGAAATGAAACTGGATTTATTTAATCTACATGGTTTATTTATAAAATGATTGATTATGATTTATGTGGCTAAAATTAATTACTAAACAGTAATGGCGTTCCTCAATATATCTCCATTTCATTGAGTATTTAATTTAATCTCTTTATATGTCATTTTTTTATGATTCTATGATTGATATCCTTGGTAATTATTATAATTCTTTAGTTAAAAAAAATTATGATATGTTCATGAATGTCACATTTAAATGTTGTATCAACCTTTCCATGTTAGAAATCATATTATTTTTGTTAGGATGTGATTATTTCATAGCAATTTATGATATTTCCCAATATCTTATCGATAATTCAATTGATCACTTGAAATATATTCCCCATTCATTCCTTTATTGGTTCATATTCTCACCCGTCCAATAATGAGTGTTCTTAGATTATGAGATGCAGTAAGTGTACATTGGATAAACCTATAGAAAATTAATTCAGGTGGATTTTAATTATTTTTTAATCATTCATATATTATGTAAATTATCTTCATGAAAGTAAATTATAAAAGATAATTTTTTGTATACTTAATTAAAAACTTATCTACTAAAAATATTGCATTCCATTGTCATCATTATAGGAAAGTATTTTTTAAATATATAAATAGGATTTTAAAACATTAGGAATAACCCTACGGAAATGTAAAATATAGGATTATATCAAGATGTTTTAGTGAAATAAAATGTTAATTTTATCCGAGAAAGAAAATCCCTTCTAGGATACAGACTAGTAGACATGGTTCTAGCACATATGAACCTATAGGTAAATACTCTGACAATGTTCATCAGGCTAGAACCGAGCTAACTGGGTATATGACAACAAGAATAAATATTAAACTATTTTGGAACATCTAAGGTATTGGTATGGTTAATCATAAACAATTTTATGAACTATTATTGTGAATTTATAAAATATTTATTTTTTATAATGAGTATAATGTTTATGTATGTAGTTTTATGACATAAAAGTCTTATATTAATTTAAGATTATTTTAAATTAATGTTTCTATAATATTTTAATTATTTTATAAAATTGTTTGAAATAGGTGAAACCATATAAATGTTGAGGACAACAAACCTTGCACTGATGACCCTCTGATTGAATATGGAACAGAAAATGTCATTAGAATAATGAATCAACGTACTCGAGTTAGCAAACACATTGAATCATGTTGATACTCCAGATTAACCTTGAAGGGAATAACACTCTGTTTGGTCCATTATACATTAATGACCACCATCTTATTGTGAATCTATAGACCCATTAATTTATAAACAATGTAAAATCTCTATAGAAAATTTATTTTTGGTACATCATTTTTTTTAAAAAGAGAGAGTCAAAATGGATGTGTACCACATAGAAGGATAATCTAATCAATTGTTAATAGTAATGAAACTAAAAAAACAAGAATGGATATTGATTCTATGGATAAAGATGAGTTTGTGTGATCATTTATAAAAAAATATTTTTCTCATTTGATGAGATCCAAAATGAAGAAGGAATTCATTGATCTGGTGTAGAAGCAAATGGATTTCTTGATTCTTTGATCAGAACATTACTGGTCTATTTCACACACCAATTTCTTTTAATGAATTCTAATGAAAAATATTATTGATTAATTGGGGACTAATAACCTATTTATAGATGAAGATATCCTATCATGACTATGTCTGCTATATGGAGATAGTGAGAAATGAAGTTATGGTTGATATTTTTTTAGAAGATTCAATGTTGTCCCATATTTCAAATTAAAACCATACACCAATAGATCTAAGAATAAATAGTATCTTTAATCATATAGGTGGAAAACGTCAAGTGAAACATTCCACATGAAAAAATACCTGGAAAAAGCTGTATTGAAACTCCATGGTCAGGAGTGAGAAATGTAATATGTGTTGAAGAGATAAAAACATTGCTTGAAACTGAAATTTTGGGGTGAAGCCTCATATTATTAACACTAAAAACAAATGGGAAGATACTGTAATATCATCCCGATGTCCAATGATTCACGTGTTGAAATCGTGTCTACATTCCCATTCACCATACAAATATGAAGATAATGGATGTGAAACACCATCAACCTCAGCATAAGATCAGGGAGAAGGTTCAGGAATTTTCTCTCATGATATATAAATTTGCAGATCCAAATGATGTGTTGGATATCACTCATAAAATTTTATAAATTCTTGAATGTACATTGTTTGATTCTCATTCTACACATGCCTTTATATCCTATATGTTTGGGAAGAATATAGACTCAACCCCTACACTGCTTGATTTATAGTAATCTGCCAAGACTCTTAGAGAGATTACACAATCATCAAAACTGTATAGAAACCATAGTATTCACATGGAGGGTTATAATCACATGTAAAATATATTTGTCTATCCCATGGTATAATTAAATGTCATAATAGGTATGGTATGTATCTAAAATTATATTTCTGAGATAAAATGAAGAACCAATGAAATATATGTAGTATTTAATATAGTATCCTAGATCACATGTTCAATTTGTTACATTAGAATAAGATACATGGAATCCCATCCCAAGGACATAATAGTTTATTAGTACTGGTAAACTGGATTTATCAATTAATATTGTATTAAATTTGAGAAAAAGATGAAAATAAATTTTTTGAAAATAATGTTATTCAATTTAGCATTTCCATGAATAAAAATTATTGTAAATTTCATTGATGCATAAGAGATGAAAAAATAATGGTGATCTAAAATTCAATATAAGGGTTATATAATGTCGAGGTCACCATGAATAAAAAAGAACAATCCTAATGTAAAGATAAAAAAGTAAAGTACCATTACATTAAATTAAATTCATTATCATGACAGTTTAGAACATAATAAATATGGCATGGTAAATAACTAAAAACAATTTCTATTTAATTACTAATAGGACTATCCAAACTAGATAAGGAATAATCAATAAGGAATGGTAAATATTTGAAAAAATCTTCCTTGTAATCAATATGTTTAAAATTAAATGAAACATGAGATTATATCATAAAAAAATATAATGGATAAGAAACATGAATTTTCAATAATTGAAATTCATAATTATTCAACATCATGATCTCATGAATCATGTTATGTATACCATCATGATATTTCCGTTGAAATAGATGGGAATGTACGTGCCATAAATCTATTCTAATAAGGATATCCCTGAAATTAATCTTATGAGCCTATTGGTGCATTGAGAGGCTATCTATAACAATGCATCTCCCATTTCTTCTAGCCAAGATAATTTGGTATATATTTAATGGTTTATTTAAATAATCAATAATGTTTATTATCATCAAATACCTATATTGGATAGTCAATACAGATGATTAAATATTACCCCATATAAAAATAAACATCCATATAGAGCACCACATTTATATATGAAATGCAATTCAATAAATAATAATTAAAATGATATTTAATTTTATTATAAAGTGGAAATCTAATTTCTATTAATAATAGATATGTGAATATCTCAATAGACTATTAGTGACTAAAAAATGAATACATAGAGTGATTATTAACAATTTCCATGTTCAAAATTATCATAACCAACTAATAGAAATAATTAGGAAAATATTGATCCCTCAATTTTCCATTACAGAAAAAATAATGTTTTTGGTGAATTTATTAATATAAATACAATAAGATAATCATTATATCATTCTTGAAAAAATTAAAAAAAATTTGGAAACAATAAAAACTAAATGTTCTTAAAATTATTTGAAAATAATATTTTTTACAAATAGTATTTATAAATTATAATGTCATTTTTGACAAAAAAAAATTTTCATGATGTCCAAAAGTTAAATATATTTATATTATGATAAAATAGTGTTTTCATTCAAATTTTTAGCAAAACCTAAATGCCTTGTTATGAAAATTGCATAATGATTCATTTTAAAAGATATTTGAAATAGTAAAAATGGTTTAAAATTATTTTATTAAATCATTAGAATAAGGTAAGAAACATCTTTTTAAACATTTTTTGAAAAGTTTATTTTTGATGAATATAGATTTCTGACCGAAGAGAGAAATAACGTCTGGTTTTAAGAATCAAATATCCATTATTTTTTATATACCATAATGTTATATGAATTCCACAATTATGTGAACATTTTAGGAATAAATTGAGGATAATAAAATTTAACGGGTTTTTAAGGAAATCGCTAAATAATTTAATTCTATAGAAATCCATTAATAATTAATCTCGATTAGAATTATATTTTTAAACAAACCTATATAATAGATATAACAATGAAGGGATAATTAATTAATGACTTGAATATTGGTATCAACAATAAATACATATAATTAAAGTGTAAATAAAGTATAATATATAAAAATTCACTTCACACATAATAATATAATATCAAAGTTGATAAAGATGTAATCTATGCTAGTGAAATGAAATTGAGTTTTGAATTATTAAATAGCCTGATAAATCTTAATAAAAATCCACATGATTAATTAATTATAATTGAAAAAAATGAATTATGAATTATTAATTAAATTATATTTTTATGGGTTATTATATACACAATATAAATAAAATTTGGTGAATGGAATTATGATATACCTCAATGAAGGGAAGTTGATAAAATGATTAAAGACCTAAACTGCTAGAATTAAAATTCCCCATGAAATTTAATAAAATGTTTTATTTTGGTATACTCAATTATAAAAAACATGAACTTGTTCAGATTTATTATATCCTCAAAAATTTCAGATAAAATTATGAATCATTACCACTGAAAACATTGTAATTAAAACTGGATCTTTTCATTAGTATAAATATATGGTTTTAACAAATATAGTTGGAACAAACAACAGAAGTGATAGACTCAACCATAAATTACTATACCATATGAATCCCATTTACCATATCATCCATGAGAGATATTATCACTCTTATTTTACTATTACCAACACTAAGTTGTGATCCAACAACTTATGCAAGAGTGAAACCATCTACAGTATATAATCATGACTATGATGATTAAGCCCCAAACTATGTAATCCGAACCTCCACATGAATATCTCACCATCATAAAACTTATCCATAATTAATTTTCTTGGGTAATAAAAGGATATGTACAAAAAAATAATAATATTTATTATTTTATTTTATTTTTAGTAGAAAAATGGTTATATCTACATATTATCATTACATTAAAAATGATTTTTATTTTTATCCAATAAAATAATTATTTATTTTTTTATTAATATTCAATTTCAATTATGAAATTTATTTATGAGGAAATGATGGATTTTTTAACTAGTAAATATTTTAGTAAAATTTTATTATTAAATAATTTTTATTAAATATAAATGATCATATAATATTTATGAAGTCAAATTTAATTATCAAATATATTCAAAAAATAATAATGTAAAAAAACCAACAAAATTTATCTATAAATACAAAATAATATATTAAAAATGAAAATAAAAATATATATGAAATTATTTTACTAAAGTAAATACTACATTTTGAATCATAATATTGAAATTATTCATTGGTGAAGATTTCATGATTTGTTGACTGATTCGAAATTTTGGGTAAAAAATACAAACCACATATATATATATATATATATATATTGATTTTATTATGACATCATAATGACCCAAAAAGTGATGTAATGAATATGATAAAAGTTATCAATGACCAAATATATGTTTTATATTTAAAATATTATGATTTTTAGTTGATTAAAAATATAAATCCTCTATTTAATCCTCACAACCATAAATATATTTAATGGTTTTAAATTCATTATTTTATATGTATGAATCACTTCAACACAAGAATTTCTTTATGTCCATTCATTGGCCTAAAATTATAAGGAAAATAAATCCCATATTAATAAAAAAACTACAAAAACCATGGGATGGGTTTTTTTCTTTTTTTAGTATTTAGTGTGAAAAAACAATGTTAGAGAAATGATAAATAATTCTCTATTCATTACAAATCTAATATCTCCCATGATTCCACTTCTGTTGATTAAAAATACTTGCAACACGTACATACTCTTTTGTCAACTCTCTATAGACCTCCCATGGTTCCCTCAAGGCGATATGATGCTCCTCAAAACCAATAAGAGTCACACTCTCACGGTAATGGATCGTTTCCTTTTATCCTATATTCAATCATCTTTAAAATATTATAATTTCTGTTTAAAATAGCTACTATTTGGATATTTTTTTACAAGTCGATTTAAATATTATTTTCGATTTTTAAAATAATTGATGTATAATTTCTCTCTAATTAAGCTATTTCATGATCTATTATGTGGCTTCATTATGTTGCTGAACATCCACCATGATTTTCCATGACAAATAATGTTTGAGTTGATACCCATACCCATTTACTATCATGGGAGTTCATCTTTTCAACATATACATATTAATTAGTGACACTCAATTATATATTCCATACAACAAAATCATGATATAAAATATTATAATAAATGAATCCATTGTTTATGATCTTGGTTTCTCACATATGAATTAGAATGAAATGAATTCGATGGTTTAAAATATAATTATACAGAACACCAATATATTGGGAAATGTTTGGCAGCATGAAATGTTATTTTAGGATAAAGAGTAAAATTGATTCCTTTATGTGACGTTTTCCTTCATGATTTCATGTAATATTTCATTTACCTTTGATAATAATGAATTTTTTTTCAACATTTCCCTTGTTTTATTCACCTGAACATGATATAGCATGCCCCATAGTTAATGTTTATAACTCTCTATCCTTTTATGGCCCATTAAATTGCCTATTGTCTATAATGTATTAATTTATTAATGTTATTCCATGTTTATCACTGTATTTGTATTTACACCTCACATGTTTCTTATGATGACCCCATTTCATCTCTAGATGTTTTATATATGAAAAAATAATTTGAAGATGTTAAGGATGTCTTCAATAAATAATATGTATACTCTATTTCACATTTTTTAGGTAATGTATCTACTTTACAAGACACTAGGGAACACTATATTCCAGGTTTTATTAATTATAATAATAATTAATAAATTATATATTAATATGTAATAAATAGTAGTGTTTTCATAGATTATTTTAAAGGAAAATTTGAAATATTTTTGGTATTCTGATTAGAAAATTAAGGGAAAACAATAAGATTGTAGTTGAGAAAAAAATATATTAAATTTGTTAACTATTGATAAAGTGGGTTTCAATTAAAAAATCATTATATAAATAAGACAAGTAAATCTATCTTTAGAATAGATGTAAAAATTGTTAAAATCCAAAAAAACTTCATTGAACTAGGATCGACGGGAATGGGTTCACACATATAGACCTTGATGTGTACCTGGTTTCACATCATAGGGGATATTATTTTGTAATTTCATAATATCATTATGAAACACTATTTAGAGAAAAAATTTGAATATAAATATATATTTGGAAATAGATTATGGTTATGATAGATTAAATACTATAAATTTATTTGTTATCGAAATTAATGTATTTTTTTAGTTATCCCGTTAATTTCAATTTATTAATTTTTATCGGTTTATTTGTTTAAAAATAATAATCCTTAATTTTTAATTTATTCTATAAAATGGATGAATATAAGAGGAATTATGAAAACAATCAATGTAATGGTAATTGTAATTAATTCTCCATTAAAATTTCTAACAAGATGGGAGTGGTAATCACAGACTTTTTGTCGAGACTCACTTAGATAACTCAGGTTCAAAATAGAATCATGGATTAATAGAATCTCCAAAATACCCCTAAAAGTGATCATGTTTTAATTAAGCTTTTATGTGAAAAAGGCCTCTGATTTTCAATGAAATGATTATTCCCCTAATCTTGGAAAATCGATCAAATCCATTGAGATAATCTTCTCAATTCAGCAATGTTTTGATAAAGAGATGTTTTTATTACCACTTCATAATATATATGGAGAAGGTGATCTATTGAAAATTTATAACAATAATGCAATTCATTATGAAGAGATATATTTGATGTTGTGGAATAAATTATTGAATTTTTTTATAAATATTTTTTCATGCAGTCTCTGACATAAAGTAGAAATATATTTCATTTCCCTCAACAAAAATTATGATCAATCTATCCTGGTGTATGGTGTAAACATCCATATAAAAGCACAAAAAAATTTGATACTACCATTACCACAAAATTATATCTATCCTTTTTTTCAGTGATAAAACATTATCTAAGTAAATTCCTCAAGATTTTTGTCTTTGATAACTGTAATTAAATTATTTGATGTGACCAAAAAGATGAAATACGGATTCATGAATCTCATGTGTATCAAATGGATATGTAGTGGAAGGTGGAGATCATTTCTGATGGTACAACGAAAAAATCTATTACTTCTATGATATTGAAACATACTAATGGTCAATATGGCATAAATAAACACCCCATTAATTTGGTAAGGGGACAAGGAAATATATTAGTTTTAAAAGAAAGTTCCGTAGATAGTAATTTCAGATCGAAGAAACCCACCAATGCGATATAGCAAATGAATGATATATTAAAACCTTGGTGCATTATTTATTTCATCATCTATATAGAATAAGGGATATTTTAAAAAAAATCACAAATCTAGTGGTTTTTAGAGACATCAAAAATCCTCTATGGTATTAAGGGAGATATTAACCAATAACAACTACTAAGGAGGATCCCAATCCTGAATTGGTGACATGTATGATAGTTATAAATTCAGGAATAGGTAATGTAGTTGTTGATTATGGTTTTATATATTCCTTTATGTTAGTAATTTTTAGTATAACTATTCCAACCCAACTACAACTAATTGAAATAGAGATGTCAGTGAAAATGAAAAATGGGGAAATTATACCATCCCTAGTATAAAATTCGTCATTAGTCAAAATATGAATGTTTATATTCCTAAAAAACATTTTTGTACTCCCTGTAGAATGATTTGATGAAATTATTGGTATGAATCGTTTTACCCTATATTGAACCAACATTGAATTCTGTGAGAAGGAAGTCACTCTCTGTATCATTAGTCGACCATCAATTTAGTACAAGATTAAGGTTGAGGGTGAATCCAATTTTGATCCATCGTCACAATGATTTATATTATTTCCCTTAAAAAGTATATGTAACTCAAATTGAAAAGTCTGTGGAAAAAAATCACATTTGAATACTTTGATGTTAATACAGAACATGATTATGTGTTTCTTAATGAATTATATGCCTTTCCTTTTAAGTAGGATGTTGAATTTTAAATCAATTATATACCTCTTGAATTACCACTGTCCCCTAAACCATATAGAATGGGTTTTGAGGAAAATGAGGAGTTAAAGAAACAATAAATAGAGAATTTGGATAAAGGGTTTGTATACCTTAGTGCATCACTATGGGGTGCACTAGACATCATTATCAAGATGAATAAAGGGTCAATGAGCCTTTTCATTGATTATCATGAGAAAAAAAGATAACGATTGATAAAAATTATCCTCACACATGAATTTTTGAACTGTTAAATTGGATTAATGGAGAAAACTTTTTCTCCCTGTTTGATATGTGGTAGGGATATTTTAATTTAAGGGTTTAGATGGATGATATCCCCAATAAAGATTTTCATTCAAGGTACATGCAATGTGAGTTCAAAGTGCATCCATCCATAATCACAAATTATATGGAAATAAATATGAAAATGATGAATATAATCATTATATATTATATAGTGTGTCTTTTTGTCATCATTTATTAATGATATTATAATATAATCTAATGTAAAGGAGGATCATGAGGAGCATCTGAATGATATGATAAATACCATTTGAAAGAAGATCAATTATAAAAATTACATCAATTATGATTTTGGTTTCCATAAATTATCATATGTGGGGAATATCATCCTATTTTTGGTTTATCAATAGATTATAAAAAATTTGATGCAATTGAAGGACAATCAAGGACAACTTATGGGAAATTTAACTGTTGATTCCTTGGATTACTTAGGAACTATCATCAGTCATTGAGGAACATTTAATGATTTTCAAAACATGTAACCATGACACCTATGAAGGGATTCATGTTTCTCATGAAATGTTAATATGAAAAGAACATTATATAGTTGAAATGGGGGGTTGATGTTACACCTATACACAATATACCCAAATGTTGATAAATTTTTGTGGTATTTAGTGAAGCTTAAATGAATTTATTTGGTTGTGTGTTAATGAAAAATGATAATGTTAAAGCATATGCTTATAAAAAGTTGATACATCATGATTAGAGTAACACAAACCATGATCTAGAGTTGGTACCAGTGTTCATCTCTTTGAAAATATAGATGAATTATCTCTTTGGGTAGACATGTAATATATTTATGGACCAGAAAATCTTCAGGTATAAGTTCACATAGAAAGATGTAAAAAAAATCAATGGAGATAGATAGAACTGCTAAAAGGATACGGCGGTTCAATTAAATACCATTCTATTAAAGTGAATAATGTCACTGAAACACTATGTTTAAAAAATTAATAATTTCCTTAACTTATTAGAATTGATATGTATTTATCTTCATAGATCTAGAAAGGATGTAAATGGGAATCATATTGGATGGATCACCAAAAATAATTTTGCAAATAATTTCCCAACCATCCCTTATAGTGAAGATAAATGATTAATAAATAGATGATGTAATAATTTGGATTAATGTGGAAAATATATAAAAGGGGAAATCATCAGGGATTAATGTTCATGTTGAAGGAGTTGTATGATTTGTGTCAGGATTCATTGAACCATAATTTTCTTAGTTAATGAGGTTGTTGCTGGATGATGTATATAGATCCCCCTTATTTATCCTTCCTAGAGGGAGAAATATGTATCATGATGTCTGAGGGAACTATTGGAGGAACATTCTAAATTTTTTTATTATTGAATACACATAAAGATGTCTTGTATGTCTTGAAGTGAGAAAAAAGAAATATTTCTTATTATATTATGTAACCATTTTTCAAACCTACATGAAAATGGACGAAAATCACACTAGACATTGTCACTAGCCAACCAATGAAATCAAATGAAAAATATTCTTCTTAGGTTGTGGTCATCAACTTACAATGACTTCATACTTTTTTACAATTTGATAGGATTTCACTACTCTGGTCTTGGGAGGATATAAATTAGAAATGTTGTTATGTGGCATAGAACACCACTATCAATTATATGTAATTGAGAAACAGAATATACATATATATTGTAGAAATATATCCAAATTGATCTAAATATTACATTGAACATCAGTTCAACTTATCTCCGTCAATTTGATGACCAATACGGGAATACATTCTAAATACATGAAGACATGTTGAGATAATGATCGATTAACATCAAAGGAAGATGAAATGAACATCTTCATTTGGATGAGGTATCATGCAACAATAGATTTTACTCTTACTTCCATTAAGCTTCAAATAACCCCCTTTTTTGGAAGAGGTGTAGAACACCTATATGTGGAGTCACACTCTCAAGGTAAGGGTTCCTTTACATATATCATTTATTCCTGTTTTTTTTTATTTTCAAATGATTTGTCTATAAAATTACCTATTTATGTGATGATTTTAATGAGTATTTGACTATAAATTTTATGTCCAAATTATGAGATACCCCTTTTAGTCTCATTAACTGTTAGGTCCACAAGGCTGAATACCCTGAGAGGGTGGGGGGGTGAATCAGGGTATGACTAATTTAAAATTAACACCCGTTCTGATCTTGTTTCGTGTTAAGAAAAACACTCTTCTCTCTCTTTCCTATTTCAAAAACTAAAAATAAAGTAAAGCATGCATAGGACACAACAATTTTACTTGGTTCACCGCAAAGGGCTATGTCCAAGGAGCATACGTCGAAAAGTTGCCGGTGGTACCAATTCCACTAAACTTCACTAGTTGTGGATACAATAGTTCGAGCTAGATCACTTATATTCCCATGCTCTCTGCCCTTACAAGGTTTAGGGTCAGCTCACTGCTTTCCAAAGGGCCAATCCCTATTTCTCTCTCTCTGGCTCACTGCCAGTGGAGAGGATCACCTTCTTCGTCTTCCTAAGCTCACTGCTCTGTGAAGGGATTCACTCACAGTTTATAGTCTTGTAGGTCTCTTCATTTTCATGAATAAATGCATCCTCAACTATTGATAGATGCCCTGTTATAGTCCAACTTTCATCCACTGATGAATACCACTTTGCCTCTTAAACACTGGGAAATTCACGTTGGAAACACCTTTGCAGAAAACCCTACTTCCCGAGGCTCCCAATTTCGTGAAGCTCAAACAAGCCTTCGCGAAGCTCTTGCATATTCGCGATGCACTTTCACAAATCACTTTCGTGAAGCACTTTCGCAAAGCTCAAGACGTCTCAAAGAAACGTCCCTCGTTAAGCATACTAAGCCAACGTGGAGCTCGCAGGTTTCGCGGAGCTACAGTAGCCGCCGCGAAGCTCCTCTTTCACGAAGCACACTGGCTTCGCGAACCACCTTCGTAAAACAAGAGAAAATGGTCTTCTATGAAAATTCTCTCTACTTCTCTCGAGGGGGTCGGCCTCTATTTATAGGTGATTCCACCCACCCTCGATCTTTCCACGTGAAGTCAACACCACGTCATCTCAAATCACGAAGCTCTGAATTTTCCGCTGGAATTCTGTCCAAATCGCGAAGCACCACGGAAATTTTCCATTCGCAGAGCTCGTCGTAATCGCGGAGCATTATTATCAACATTCCTTGGCGCCTTCGCCGCGAAGCTCCCTTGCAAATCCTTTCACCGCCACGATGCTCCCTTGCAAAGCCCTTCACCACCGCGATGTGCTTCAACCTCTGCCGTTCGTGAAGCTTGTCGTAATCGCGAAGACTCACCGCCTCCATTCTTCTGGTCTTCGCGATTTCCAAATCATGAATCCTATCTTCGTGAAATTCATTCCTTTGCCATATTAAATTATGATCTTCATGGAAATCCTATTTCCGCGATCATCCTTTCCTTTTTCATCGTTCTTTGTCAAGAAGGATTATCAACAAATTCTCAGGAACTCGACATTTCTCCATGGAAACCTGCTTTGTCAACAAACAAAATCAACCCAAAAATACTTCAATGTAACTTTGAGGGATTTTTCCCCAACAATCTCCCCCTTTGGGTTTGTTGACAACTCTTCACAACTCTACTCAGAATGACTTTCTGCACTTTGATACCTCACTGAGTCTTCTTCCAGCCGCTACTAACATTCGCCTCTTGCGATTATGATAGCATTCAAGGAATCACATAACACGTTCTCTAAGCCCACATGAGCAATGATCGGTGTGAGAAACAAGAGTAGTATGAAAAGTTCATCAACGAATCACTTCATGTGACACCCCAATTGTCGATTCCAACCTGATACCAATTGTTAAATTGATACCAATTGTTGAACCACACTGATACCAATTGGTGAATTCTTAAATTGATACCAATTGTTGAACCACACTGATACCAATTGGTGATATCTGGAAACCTTCTTTCACCATTCCAACACCACTGTTCTGCATTTATCACGATCCTCAGCTGTCGTGATTTCTATGCTTTGATCGATCACTTTTAACATCGTCAGATTTAATAATTTCCCCCTATCACATTGCACTCCCCAAAACTGGCTGCTCTACCTATCAGCTTCTCCCCATATCATTCATGATTTATCAAATTTCCACACTGTCTCCCCCTTTTTCAACGAACCCAAAGGTCACTGCTTTGTAGTCTATAACATAGTAGAGAACACATATCAGCACATTAGGGAAAAACACATCATACCTCGGGGAGAGGGGGGGTTCCACATCCTCACTATTTCAAGTGCGGGGAATCGACTAAACTCCTAGAGCCAGTCGATGCCTCTAAAAAGCTTCCTTGGGTAAGGCCTTTGTCAGAAAGTCTGCAACCTGTAGCTCTGTAGGCACATACCCCAACTTCACAATTCCCTGCTCAACCTTCTCCTTGATAAAATGAAACTTAATATCAATGTGCTTTGTCATTGAATGATGGACGAGATTTTTTCTAATATTTATAGAACTTGAGTTGTCGCACTGGATTCTGATCGGAGAATTCACTTCAACTCCCATATCATCATGCTGCTACTTCATCCAAAATAACTGTGTGCATGCTTGAGTGGCCGTAATATACTCAGCTTCTGCAGTGCTCAATGAAATGTAATCTTTCTTCTCGCTTAGCCAATAAATACACAATACACCAAGATAGAATGCACCATCTGACGTTTATTTTATATCATCTGCTAAACCGGCCCAGTCTACATCAGTATATCCCATTAACTCTATCTAAGATTTGTCAGTATATGTCAAGCTGAAATCCACTGTGCCTTGGATATACCGAAGTATTCATTTCACTAGAAGCATATGGCTTTCCTTGGTATTACTATGATATCTCGCTACTTGGAATGTGGAGAATACAATATCAGGCCTTGTTGCGGTTAAGTACAATAGACTTCCAATGATTTTCCTGTATTCTGTGATATTAACTGCCTTGCCATCCTCATCTTTTGACAATTTTATCCGGGTAGCAACCAGAGTCTTCATCTCCATGTAATTATCCATTCCAAACCTTCTCAGGGCCTCCTTGGTATATTTAGATAGAGAAATGAATGTTACATTCCTTCCTTGTGTCACCTGTAGACCAAGGAAAAAAGTTAGCTCTCCAATCATTGACATTTCAAACTCATTTTTCATGAATTCAGAAAACTGTCTACACTGAGATTCATTTGATCCACCAAATATTATATCATCGATATAGACTAGAACCATCATCCTTTGATTACTATTGTTGTTGAAATAGAGATTGTAATCAACTCCACCATGCTGGAAACCAAGCTTCTTCAAGTACTGATCAAGCATTGAGTTCCATGATCTTGGTGCTTATTTCAGCCCATACAATGCCTTCTTCAGCCTACAAACTTTGTTCTCATACTCATGAATAAGAAAACCATCAGGCTGCTCAATGTTCACCTCTTCTTCCAGAACCCCATTTAGAAATGCAGATTTGACATCCATCTGGCACACTATGAACTTTTCTTGCACTACTATGGCCAAAAATTATCTGATCGTCTCTAGCCTTGCAACTGGTTCAAATGTCTCATCTACATATATTGACTCTATCTGGGAGTATCCCTTGCACACTATTCGTGATTTGTATCGAATCACAGTTCCATCTTCATTCATCTTGTTGCGATAAACCCATTTAGCCCCAATGAAATTCTTGTCTGCTGCCCTCGAAACAATCTCCCATGTCTAGTTCTTCTCGATTTAATCAAGCTCTTCATTCATATCCTAAACCCAGTTTTCATCTTCAGCTGCATCAGAAAAACATTTCGGCTCCACCTGAGACAAAAACAATGTTTGCTGTAATGATTTCATTCTTCAAGTCTAAACTGGAGCTGTCTGATCACCAATGATGTTCTGCCTATCAGTTTCAGCTCGACTCTGTGGCTTCCTTACAGACACAGATTTTACACTTTCTTGTTCATCATTAACATCTTCTTCTGAGTCAGCCTCAACCACTTCTACTCCCCCTGTGTTGCTTACTTCCTCATCAATATCGTCCATGAACTGTTCACTGGGTCGTTGAGTATTCTGTTCATTTTCAACTATAGTGACATCATTGCTCTCAACAAATTTTTCCAGCCTTTTGATGATGCATTTATACACTTTTCTTTTCCATGAGTAGCCATGGGATTTCCCCACATCTACTCGTGCCTCAAACTTCCTATATTTTTCTTTGTTGAGAATGAAACACTTACTTCCAAATATTCGAAAGTATTTCAACGTTGGATTCCTTCCGAACCACAGTTCATACGGTGTCTTCCCTTGCTTCGGAAACAACAGATACTTGTTTAAAACATAGACCGATGTCAACAGTGCTTCCTTCCAAAATTTCTCTGGTAGTTCTTTGTCAATAAGTATCATTCTGGTCATGTTGTTGATGATCCGATTTCTCCTTTCAACCACACCATTCTGTTGGGGAGTTCTTACTAATGAAACTTGATGCCTTATCATGTGCTTCTAGAGATACTCTTCCACTTGACTGTTTTTGAATTATGTACTGTTATCTGTACCGAACATCAAAATTTTCTGCCCAAGCATCCTTTCTGATTCCCTCCTGTACTGTTTTATGAAACTAAACACCTCTGTCTTCTGGGTAATGACAAATACCCAGGCCATTCTGATATAATCATCAATGAAAAGAACATAATACCTTTGCCCATTTATAGCTCGTGGTGAGATAGGTCCACATACATCAGCATGAACCAGTTCGAGCACTCTAGTTGATTTCTGTTCCTTTGGCATGTATTTCTTTCTAATGATCTTCCTTTGTTGGCATGCATCACCCGTATGAGTGCGATCACATGATAGTTTGGGAAGGTCTCTAGTAGCATCACAATTTATGAGATCCTCCATAGATGGTTTCCATAGATGACCACGTCGCTTATGCCACAGCTGGTTTTCTTCCTATCTGGATAAAATACATGTATCTTCTTCCCCACCTACAAGGTAGAGATTTCCCTTTGACCCTTTTCCCTGCAGAACAACTGCTACATCATTTCCTTTCACAATACACATATTTTTGGTAAATCAGATAGAGTGCCCAGAGTCACATAGTTGACTGACACTGAGTATGTTATGACTGAGACCCTCTAATACCAAGACATCAACATGTATCATCCCTTTGCCCCCAAACCTGGCTTTCCCTGAGCCAACAATCTTTAGGCCTTCATCAATTCCAAATTTGACAACTCCTTCTTTGTCATATTTGATGCCTGTAAAAAGATCCTTATTACCCTTCATGTGGGATGTGTAACCACTATCAAGGATCCAAACACCAGATCGATCTGATGCTTTAAGGGAAATCTCCGCCACCATGGGATTCCCATTTTTCTTCTTCTTTTCCATACTTTTTCTTTCACACTCGACATGGATTAAGACTTCCGTTCTTTCTCAGAGTATGATGGACTAGCCTCATCTTGCAAATCCAAAAATCTATTTTGCATTTTTAACTCACCTGTCGGTTTATTTACCTGCTGCGTGGGAATGTTTTGATTCTTCTTTGGAACATTCCTCTGAATAGACGAAGTACATTACCTAGCCATGTGCCCAAATCCTCCGCACTAAAAACAGTGTACTTCAAAATATGTTCTGGAAAACCATTCTCTGTTTGGCTTCCATCTCTGTTCATGTTACCTTCTATATCTCTTGGCTATGGAACACACATACTATTAATGTACCATTTTTCCACAGCAATAACACCTGATATAGGATACATTCCTTCGTGATACTTCAACACTACTATTTTCCCTTTGGGATCTCTGAATATTCTGATACTGTTTTGTGCCCAAATCAAACTTCAATTTCGGGATGGGTGCTTGCGGTCTGACATTAACTGCCATCGATTTTTGTTTCTTATCAAGCCCTGAATCTACCTTAGTATTTGAGCTTTCTTGCTGCTTCACTCCTGCTGAACTAAAAGCCTCCCCATTCATCTTCTCTGACTTCTGAATGGCATGCTTTTCTGATATCACATTGGGGGTCAAGAGTTTTTTTGATCCTTCATTTTTTCGTATCAGACTAACCACTTCCTCTTCATGCTCTTTGATACATCCGACCTTCTCCTTTCTTGTGTTAGTCAAACAATCAATTTCATTCTTTTGTTCCTCAATTTTAAGCTTATTCTCAACAATATTTTCTAAGATCTCTGGTGTTAAGAATTATAGTCTTTCAATTTCTTTTAATAGTTCTAACTTTTCTTCATCTTGTTGTTGCATAAAGAGTTTGGAATCATGAACCACTTTATTGGATTTCTTCGCTTTGGCTCTCCAAGCATCTATCTCCTCAAGAGTTTCTTCTAATTTGGCTTCCATATCAACTCTCCCTTTAATTTCATCTTCTTTTTTAGCGTCAAATTCTTCATTTTTCTGAGAACTACCGATGACCGCTACCATAGCATTTTTCCTATTATCTTTACAATTTTCAAACTCCTCAACCTCTTCATCCTCAGACTCCTCTGAACATTCAAATTCTTGTGAAAGAAGATTCATTTTCTTGAAGAAATTTCTCTTGAATTTCGTATTCCCTTTCACAAACGCTGAAGTATTCTTCTTGGGAATTTCAAATTCATCATCATCATCATCATCTTTATCTTGAAATTTCTTGGGGCATTGTGCCACAAGATGGCCATCCTTTCCACATCAAAAGCATTCTCGTGGAATTTTACCTTTAAAAATTCTTCTTCCTCTTTTCATATTTGAAGAAAAGAAAGACATCACCTAATCTGTATCTTTTTATTCATTAAAATCATCAATGGTGATTTTATTCATGGACTTGAATGCCAAATCTTTGGATTTCCCCTTTTCCACAGTCTCGTTATCATTGTTTCTCATTTCATATGAAACAACAGGGTTGTGCAGGTTATCCAATGTCAGTTCTTTTGGGTATTTATCTTCCAAAATAGAAACTTTTAGATTGAACCGAGGTGGATGTTTTCTCAATATGCGCTTCACAATTTTTATATCTTTGATACTTTCTCCAAGACCCCGCATGTCTTCTACCACAGCATTTACCCTGTCAAAGAATGCATCAACAGACTCATTCGGGTTCATTCTCAGATCTTCATATTTGTTATACAACACTTACAGCTTTGCCTCTCTGACTTTTGTATCCCCTTCATAAATATTCAAAAGATTTTCCCACATGGCATGTGACGTTTTTCATGTTATCTCCCTTGTATATATGGGATTGAAAAGGGCTCCCCATAAGGAATTGATTGCATTGGAATCAGCATCCAACTCTTTATTCTCAGCTTCTGATAATCCACCACTAGTAATATCAGCTGTGATACCATACATAGCTGCTGAAAACACATCCATTCCCAAAGATTGGAAATAGTGTTTCATTCGATTCTTCCATATCTGAAAATTCAATCCATCGAAAATTTAAATCCCTCTATGATTAGTGGCCTCCATTGAGATAAGAACTAATATCAACCTCCATCTAATACCAATTGTTAGGTCCACAAGTCTGAATACCCTTAGAGGGGGTGGGTGAATCAGGGTATGACTAATTTAAAATTAACGCCTGTTCTGATCTTATTTCGCTGTTAAGAAAAACAATCTTCTCTCTCTTTCCGGTTGCATAAAGTAAACAGAAAGTAAAGCATACACAGGACACATCAATTTTACTTGGTTCACTGCAAAGGGATACGTCCAAGGAGCATACGCTGACAAGATTTTGGTCGTACCAATTCCACTAAAATTCACTAGTCGTGGATACAATGGTTCGGGCTAGATCACTTATATGCTCAGGCTCACTACCCTTATGAGGTTTAGGGCTAGCTAACTTCTTTCCCAAGGGCCACTCCCTGTTTCTCTCTCTCTGGCTCACTTCTGGTGGAGAGGATCACCTTTTTCCTCTTCCTAAACTCACTGCTCTGTGAAGGGATTCACTCACAGTTTATAGACATGTAGGTCTCTTCATTTGCATGAATAAATGCATCCTCAACTATTGATAGATGCCTTGTTATAGTCCAACTTTCATCCACTGATGAATACCACTTTTCCTCTTAACCACTGGGAAATTCACTTTGGAAACACCTTTGCAAAGCACCCTACTTCGCGAGGCTCCCAATTTCGCGAAGCTCAAACAAGCCTTCGCGAAGGTCCTACCTTTTCGCGAAGATCATTCCCAAAGAACTTTCAAGAAGCTCAAGCAGTCTCAATTAAACGTCCCTCGCGAAGCATACTATGCCAACACGGAGCTCGCAGGTTTCGCGGAGCTACAGTAGCCGCCGTGAAGCTCCTCTTTCGTGAAGCACACTGGCTTCGCGAACCACCTTCGCAAAACGAGAGAAAATGATCTTTTATGAAAATTCCCTCTACTTCTCTTGAGGGGGTCTGCCTCTATTTATAGGTGATTCCACCGACCCTCGATCATTCCACGTGAAGTCAACGCCACGTCATCTCAAATCGCGAAGCTCAAAATTTTCCACCGGAATTCTTTCCAAATCGCGAAGCACCACAGAAATTTTCTGCTCACGGAGCTCATCGTAATCATGGAGAATTATCGTTAACATTACTTGGAGCCTTCGCCGTGAAGCTCCCTTGAAAATACTTTCACCGCCGCGATGCTCCCTTGCAAAGCACTTCACCGTCACGATGCGCTTCAACCTCTGCCATTCCCGAAACTTGTCGTAATCGCGAAGACTCACCACCTCCATTCTTCTGGTCTTCGCGATTTCCAAATCATGAATCCTATCTTCGTGAAATTCATGCCTTTGCCATATTAAATTATGATCTTGATGGAAATCCTATTTCTGTGATGCTCACCAAACTCCAAATTTTGGCCCCCAAAAATTTGGAAAACACTAGAATATGGCGCCACATTGTACTGCTCTTTATGTACCGCCTCCAGATCATCCTTTCCTTTGCCATCGTTCCTTGTCAACAAGGATTGTCAAAAAATTCTCAGGACTTGACAATTCTCCATGGAAACCTGCTTTGTCAACAAACACAATCAACCCAAAAAACTTCAATGTAACCTTGAGGGATTTTTTCCCAACATCAACCCATCTCATAAAATTATATGTTATGCAAATATGTTGTCGAATGTCCACCCAGATTATCCATTCCAATCAATTATATAGATAATATGTGTACCATTTATAATCAATGATGTTAAAAATAATGAACATGTAATTATTGATAGCACACATAATTGTATTTATTCTATAATCCATTGTTGTGGTATAAAATGTGATAATAAATTATTCTATGTTTTATAATCTATGTGGATCTTATAATCAAGATGTTGAAATGAAGGAGATTTGTGGGCATATAATTACATCAATATCCAATGAATTTCTAAATGTTTAGTCTCCTAAGAGGAATGTTTTGGATAGAGAGTCATCATTATTCCATTATAGGACCTTTATAATTATTATTTCATGGAATCAATACATCATATATCTTAATTATGTAGTGTTTTATATTGTTGCCACATTTCATATGTTTCTTTATGTTATCATGTTATATCCTACCTCATAGTCAAGGTTTTTAATTATTACTCAATTTATTCAACATTAATTATACTATTATCTAAACTTAATAAATTTAAAATTTTTATTCCATTTGAATTACCTTACTAGGATTTACAGCACACTCATTTCTTACATTTTACATTGGTTATCCCATTCATGTCAAATTATGAGTGAATAATATTATCATGAAAAGGATGATTTCAATAATCATTATATATTGAAAATTTTATGTTGATATGTGATATACCTATTTATTAAATATAGTATATTTTTTTATTATTCAGGTTATATTAAGTAAAAGATTTTGAAATAAATAATGTGTCAATATGAAATAAAGGAAAGGGTTGTTATAAGAAATCTCGTTCCACACACTTCTTATAGGTAGAACATGACTTCATTTAAAATAGAGTACTTTTATATAGTGTTATATACTCATTCTAGAAAAATATTAATATTTTTGATGTCCTATATGTTTTTTACAATATATGATAACATGTTTTTTAATGAATTATAACAATTTTCATTATTTTTGGGTGTTAGTTTCCTTGTTTTATATTTTATGTTTTATCATGAATGATTCAATTCATTCATATATATTATCTTGAATAATAATAATTTCATTACTATCATGTTTATAGATCAATATTAATTTTATGACCAATCATGAAATGTGGTTTTTATAAATGAAGTCTGTGATGATCATGTGGACATTATGTTGAATATATGTGTGGGAAACATTTCTGTTTTTCAAAGATCAATAATAAAATGAGGTCAATATAGTTTTATATTAGAAAATTTAATATAATTTAATAAATAAAATATATTTTTTAAAATATAATTATATATATCATCGACGTTTAATGGATATAATGATAGTGTCACATTGCGTCAAAAAGGCAGTAGTTGATTAGTAGGAGAGAAATTGTATCATATTCATGGGAGTGAAATACTATGCAATAAAACAATATATTATGATTTTCTAATGATAAATATATGAAGAATATATTAGTTATTTCATTTATTTAACTTATATAAATTGATATTTTCCTTATCTTTTTTTATGTAAAGCTTTAGTGAATGATGAATTAGATTCCCCACGAGGCAGTAGTCATCCATACAAACATGTGATGTTTTCATGTCCACAATAGACTGTAAATTAAAAAATTTAAATATAATATAATCAGAAAAAGGAAATATAATGATACAAATATAATATTTATAATTAATACCCTTCATTGTACACATCCGTATGATATCATATTGGAAAAACAGATTTATGTGGTTCAACATGAGACATTCCTTCATACAAATGAATGATTCATTCATAATCATTTCAATGGATATCTGGATGGTTTTAAACCACTCCAATAACATAAAATATATATTTATATCTAACAAAAGGATGATATTAAATCCTAGTTTTTTAATAATTAATGATGGAGATGGATGAATAAATAAAATTAAATCACATGTCAAAGAATGATACTTCATATTCTTGTAACTTGAATAGAATTTTCCAAAAATCCATCATAGGATTTATTAATGAAAAAATGTAAAGATTATATGAGTATTTTAGGGTTCTTGGAATTTTATTTGGATACCTGGTTACGGAATATTTTTTATATGAGAATAAGAGAGGTGAGTGTGTGACCTTTTCATAATTGAAGTGAGTTGAAAATTTTTATTTTCTTAAAATAAAAATATGTAACCATGTTTCCAAAATGTATTAAAGATTCTAAAGTGAGTATTATATTTTCATAAACAATAAATGGGAAAAATATGAAGATAAAATATAAAATATAATATTATTTATGTCATTTTAATCATTATTGTTTTTCATTATCTCACAACTAAAACAATTATTACATTAAGTGTTGTATGTAATTTTAACTATTTTTACTATACATTATAGAAAAAAAATATTTTAAATTATTATATAATATTAATTTTTCTTATTACCAATATAGAAACCATTTTCCCAAATTATGTTCTGTCGGGGGGAAAAATTAATAAATAATTCGTCTTGTAAACACAATTAGAAATCATGTTTTTAATATATCAATATTCAAAAGTTACAATCCATTAAAATAAAAATTAGATATTTAAAATGATTCTAAAAAAATAAATTTTATTAATAGATATATAGTCTAACTAGTATAACAAAAAAATATATTCAAAATGCAATCTATAATAATACCCAATTTAATTTAAAAAATTGTTTTCAATTAATATTCATTAGTTGTCAATATTTATTTAAAAAATAAATATTTACGAGAAATAAATAAACACACCAGAGATAATATTTATATGATGAATTAAAATTTCTTTCATTTTAACAACGAAATTTTATAAATTGGGTGAATATTAATATTATATTATATCCACAATTAGTGACTAAATCACCATTTAGAAATAAAATACACTTTTCCAAGAATAAATTTGATTCATTAAATTGATTATTATATTATTTCAAAATTATATATAACAATAATATATATAATATATTCAGTAATTTTCATACAAAACAATATAACAGTTATGTTTTATTTGTATAGGATATTATTTTTTATTTTGACTAGATCTTGGGAGTTTTGTAAACAATCCAAGCAATTAAATGTAAAGAAATATACTTCTTGGGTTGTTTATTCTTACACATCCATGTCACATACACTAGAATTTATTTACATTAATATATAAGGATATTAAAATTAAAAAAAGATCAAAAATGTGGAAGTTGAGGTATTCTTTTTCTAAACCCATTTATTCAATCATTATATTAAACATAAATTTCGTTGAATATGTGAAGCCCCTATTATATATGAATTTACCTTATATGATGGGATTATATAACAAAAAAATTATTTCATATGACTATTTATTAATTTAAGAAATATATTTTCTGACTATAGTTTCATTGGTGTGTTGTTCAACGCTAACAACAAACTTTAGGTTGCTGCTTTGAATGCAACTAAAAATGTGGTCTAGATTAACAAATGATAACAATGTCCAAAATATCAGTGAAATAGTAAAATTTTATTATTATTAAACAAGTTGAATAAATATTATTTCCTTACATGTTTTATTAATTACTCATTATTAGAGTAATCCCATATATTCAATCACTAGTTTTTCAAAAGAATATTTAATAAATATTTTTATCTTATTTAACTAATTATTTATTAGATAATTATGTAGTAATTTTATTTACTAAGTAAATATTAATTTTACAGGGTCTAAAATATATTATGGCTAAATGGTGGGTCATGTTTTTATGTCTAGTGATTAATAACAAATATATTAATCATTTTTTGACTATATTTGTAATTTTTTTAAGAAATAAAATTAAATTAAATAACTGGTTTTTCATATCTCATGTTATAAAAACAATTTAATTTTGATTATCTAAACAATTTTACATATAGGTTATTTAAATAATTATTTTTAATTTTCAAATATTAATTTCTAAACCAATAATAATTGAATCTCAATTATATTATTTTATCCCAAATGCAAGTCATTGTGTTGGATGTAGATAATGACATCATAAAATCATCTCAAGTCCTAGAGTGATCCTATTAAATAATATTCTCATGAATTTGGAGATATCCGCTTTCATATCCTTTATTCATTCTATTGATATCAATAAAAATCCTTCTTTGTAACGATTCATTCGCAATCGTGAATGAACGACCCAAGAATAGGATATAACACACTACAAAGGTTTTGTTTTTTAAATTATTTCTACCAGGATCATGGAAAATTTTTGAAACATTACAATGGGTAATATATACATTATTCGGTTGAGACTGTTATAATACAATTTGGATCCATTCTCATATTTATCCTGGAAGAAATAAATCAATATAAGGTAATACATAAACTAGAGAAATTAATTATAAATTGTTTTTTGATTATCATTTGTTTGGTTATTTGTGTTCTCATGTGAACAAATATTTTGATCATTTTTTGGTCATGATTTTCTCTATAGATATAAAAATGAGATTTATCATCGATTAAGAAAAAATGGTTTGAATTTTTCAATTAGGGATTCTTTTGCTTTTAAAAAACATAGTTTTACATTATGTTTAATAAAAATAATTTTATTTTAGGAGTTATTTTAATTATATATTTAATAATAAACTTTTATAATCCAATTTATTTATTATACATTTATCTTTATAAATTTAGTGTTATTTTGGAAAAAAAACATAATAATTCTGTTAGAATATATTAGTTTTTCATAAATATACAAAATTTATATTATAGGAATGTGTGTTTTGGAATTAATTACAGATAATTATTATGTTTAGTAAATATAATTTAATGAATAAATATATTACATGAAATAGATTCTATTGGTGAAATATTACTCTTATTTTTTAGAATTCATACCCCCGAAGATTGTACAATGAAATCTACATTTGAAATGAGATATATTATATTAAATTCATATATTTAAATAATTATAACATCTCAAGAAGTTATAAATTTTAGTGAATTTGTTTTAAAAACATCAAAACAATTATTTATGACTTTTCGAAATATCAAGGATAAATTCTTTGTATAGTTTTACTAAAAATGTCATTTAATAAATTTTAATAAATCATAATAAATCTATTGATTATTTTTGACATTAGAAATAAAATTCGACAAATATATCTATGAAGAAACCCCATAGATCTCTTTTTTTATTTATAATGAAATGGGATTTTGTAATAATTTTTAATTTTTTAGGAAATATATTTTTCTCTTTGGGAATCCATAGTGAATGGAAATATGCTATATTGAATTTTGAAAAATGATAAATGTTATCGAAAAATGTTATAATTCAGCTATATCATTTTATAAACACATCTAATATACGTGATATTTTATATGGGTATCAATAAAATTGAAAAGATAAATATTCATGTTTTTATTTTTAAAATATTTATAATTATGATACTTTAATGTATTTTAAAAATTCACAATGTTGTTATAATATGTGACCGTTTGATTTTATTTTAGGAACTACTAAATTAATTAGTAGAGAATTATTATTGGAGAATATATTGAGAATAATATCCATGATATTAATGAATTAATATTAGTTTTTCTAATTAAACATTAGTATCACAATATAGATAATTAATGTGAATTAGAAACTTGATTGAATGATGGATAATAAATGTTATTATGGTTCTTGATAGTATTATTATAATTAACTTTTTTTTGAAATCTATTATAGAATAGATATTTTAGTAACATTTCAAATAATGAATTTAGAAACCTTGGATTTTTTGAAATTATAAATATATTTTTGAGTAAATTAATAGGAGTAATTTGAATTAGTAAATTCATTCAATATACTGGATTAATAAAATTTGTGTAAAATGTATTATTAAAATAATGTTTGGGGGAATTCCACATTATCTTTTTCAAAAATCTCATTAGGTAATGACAATGAGACCAAATTATTAGAAGAAGGTACTTATAATATAGAAGTGTTTGATCTGAAATTAATGACTTCAATGTTCAACCCAAAACTACATCTAGATGGCAGAATGTACTTAATTATATTAGGATCATAATTTATTGTGTCTTAAATAATATTATGTGATGGTTTATAAAATTTTAGTGATTACATAATATGAATATTAAATAATATTTTATCCTTTATTTTTAGATAAACCAAGCTTTTTATTAATTTTTTTTTGATAAAAACAGGTTTTATTTATAAATGTAAATACGATTGACCATGTTATTCTTTATAAATAAATTTGAGATAATTTTTTTATAAATTACATGAAAAAGTGTTTGATCATGTAAAATTTATTAAATGTAGATTATTTGATATTATTTCATGGTGTGTGTGAATTGGTTAAAATTGTTTTAGTTATATATTTTCTGAAAACAACTAAGAAATTATTATTGAAAAAAGGTAGAAAATAAGAATCACGCATTAAGGAAACTACTGGTTGAATTGTTTCTACACATCCAATATCATGTAGAATTGATTGGTAAAGAGTTTATTTGAATATTTGATGGATTAGAATACATAAAATATTTCTATATAATAGGTATTTAATTTTATAAATTTTCCACCTAATTCATCATCAATAGAGATTGATCCATAAGACGAGAGTTTCAAATGGATATGGATATAAGATACTTGTTCTATTACATTGGGGGAGTGAGATGTTTTCCAAACTAACATGAGAAATAATAATTTTTTCCAAATATTTTATTTGAAATATGAACATGATTTAAAAATAAGTTTAAAATGAACATTAGTTTTATAGTTATTTCCAGGGAAATTTTATTTTTTGTAAAATTATTCTTAAAATCAATAATTTTGGCATTTCGGTATTTAAAAATTTTCAATGGTAAATAATTTTTTTATTAAATATATTTTCATATATAACTACTAATTATAATATTGATGTTTTATTTTCTTATGGATGGAGGTTTATTAGGTTTATGGGTACATCCTAATGGGTTTTACAGTCATCTCCTATATGTACTCCCATGTTGTAATGGATGTTGTATTTTTCATAATATTGTTAATGGAAAAGTCTCATATTTTGTAATAAGAGGGCCATATATCAACATAATAATGGTTTTAAGAGGATGTTTTGAACTGTAATTGAGTTATATTTATATACTACTATTATTCATTATGTGACATCTTATAAAAGAAAAAATATTATAAAACATAATATTTTCCCACCACTGATTGTGAATAGTTTATTAATATAGAAGTGTTTTATAATGAACATGGAGAGTTTTAGTTTATGTAATGTGTGGGAATGTCATTCCATGATATGTAATTTTATCCCAAGATATTATCTTCTTAGAATTTGTATTATAGGGAATGTGCATTAGTTAACGCATGGATTTGATTTAGGTTTTGGAACCCGATTTCCTAGTCTAGGACATTATCTTAGACCTATTTAAGTTTATTATTTAATTTTAGGAACCTATATATTGGAATTCAATTTACCTCAACATCAATTATATAGTTCATGAGATAAATAATTTTCGGCTCATGATATCCCAGTATATCCCAATTTGGTTTCCCATGTAAGGAATTTTTACCAATAACTAAAAATATAGGTATACTAAAATTTTATTCAAAAATAATAATAAAAACCATTATGATATAAATAATAATAAATGAAACTCCTAGTTTTCATAACAAAAATCAATTAAAATACACTTTTAAGTCATTCTCTTTGCCTCTATTTTTCACATACAAGGATAACATTTTTAAATAATTATGACGCCTTTTGG
The DNA here is from genome assembly GCA_963277665.1 of Viscum album. Taxonomy (NCBI): domain Eukaryota; kingdom Viridiplantae; phylum Streptophyta; class Magnoliopsida; order Santalales; family Viscaceae; genus Viscum; species Viscum album. Next base: position 1,390,847,845 of record OY728119.1, read on the forward strand.
GGAGATTGTGGATGTTCTATAAACATTTCATTTAAAAATCATTATTTATAACATTTAATTTTGAAAATGGTCAAAAAAACTCAACAATCGATGAAAAATTCAAGTTGTATATTAAAACTAAAAATACATTCACTCCATCCTAACACTTCAATAGAAAACCAATTTATATAATTTCGATTGTAGAAACATATGAAATAATTGATGACATAGAAAAATACAACTTTTTTTCTTCAGAACGCAATCAAACACCATAGATATCACTAAAACATTCTATTAATTATGATAACTAGATAATGCCTCATTTATTTTCACATTCCCTAAATAGCAGGTCACTAATTAGAAGAATCTGAAGATGTAAATAATTATTTCAATACAATATACAAGTTACCCCATCATTCCATTAACATATTTGTCCACCATGTAATTTCAATTCCACTAGAAAATGATATCCATAAATAATCCTTCACCTTCTCATAGAATATTTCAACATAATTTTGTTTACCCCAGCTCAATAAATATAATCTAGTGAACAATTCATGCATCTAATATAATCCTTAGTTTTTTTACCAACGAAAAAACAAGATTATTTCTACATCATGATTAGTATTCTAGATAATGTTTCAAATTACATATTTTTATCAGTTTTATACTATACATTATGGAATTACTCTATTTCAATCTGATATATTATTAAATAGAAAATATATTATAACACTATGAATAATCATATCCCCCCATGAGAATCATTTTCCACCATCACAACTATCTCCTTTAAAAATATAATGAATTAATATTTTTCCCTTCTACATTAAATTTGTTTCTTTAAAGGTCATAAAACCACATATTATCTATTTCTAACTAAGGAATGATGTGTAACTAAGTTTTCATTGGCTATGAAATTTTACATCATGTCTTTTAAATTCAAAACCACATCAATTTTATATAAAATGAAGACAATAAGCTCTATAATATTATAGATAATTTCATACTTCATTTAGATATGTTTCATATATGAATGGATTAACATATTCTTAATTATTTTAATCAGTCTCAAATTGTTAGAGAATATAATTATATTTCCCAAATTACTTTTTATATCTTCTAAAAAATAACTTATACAAATAAAATATTTCTATTATTCTATAACAATAATAGACAGTACATCCATATTTAATAGTGATAAAATAGATTTAAATCTTGACATCCAATAAATGGGTTTTCATCTAAATTTAATCACATACTCAATGTTTCTATTACATGAACTATATCCAATCTAAATCAAAAAATATATAAAAATATTCAATTACTAGTTTAAAAAAAGGATATATAATTTATATGTCATTGAGTTTTAAAAATATCTGACTAATACATTCATAGTGTTCCTTCCATAGATTTTCCATAAACTGGTTGACTACTCCCATATCATGTTCAATAACTACACCAATTTACAATATATAATACTTTATAATCTAGATAGTCTTTGTAAATGGAACCACTTCCATGATCCTACACACTACTAACATGCCTAGAAATCACTCCGTGTAAAATGTAAATTATTTATTCAAAAGTGTGGTAACATGTTTGGATATAGACATTATGGCTCACTAAAAAACATATTGAATGTAATCTAAAAAATAAAAATAAATAACAAGTTATATATTCCCTTTTAATTTAAATCCATGGATGAAGATATTAAAACATTTATCCACAATCTTTAATGTTCTAGAATCCTTTTAATTTTATATCATTTTTAACTAGTATTATGATGATCATACCATCTATTAAGGGATGTATGATTTTTATGTCTTAATATTTAAATAATTTTTTTAAATAATGATCGTAATTATAATATAATTTTTTATATTTTTATTGTATTATCAAAAAATAAATGTAGATTCCCAATTACCAGAGGGGTGAATTGTATATTTAAAAACATTCCTTTTTATCATTAAGGAGAACTATGTTTAACAGAGATAAACAATGTAAATTCGCAAGACCTAATTGTTCTGCAAACATTCTGGGTTTGATAGTTATTGTTTTTGTAATGAAACATATTAAATGATTTCATGGAAAAGAATATACCTTATAGTGTATAGATTCCTACTTATCAGAGTACATAAGAATAAGAAAGTATAAGATTGTTATACTTTATTCGATCATAATAATACAACAAAAAATACATTAGGATGAAAAAAATAACATGTATGAATTAATTTAACCCAAAGAGTATGGAATCCAATGACATTAGACATAGCTCCCTTGATTTATACTTTGAAGAAAGTCATCCTTACCCACACTAGGGTAATCCCTTGATAGGAATATCAAAATCTTCTTTGAAATCACCGCAAGTACTCGAACATTAAGGTAGTCAGAACCTCTTTCTTCCTATCCAAAGATGTCCTAAATCATTAAGGTAGTTGACACCTCTGTCTTCCTATCCCAAAAAGTACATGATTGTACACAGAAATAATCAGAGTTTAACAAAGCAAGCTGAATAAGATGTTCATTACACACAAGGCCTGAGATTCTCTCTCTCTCTCTCAGAGGGAAACATACATTTGTCACTCAAATAACAGTTAGTTAGAAATAGATTATACGACATCGTTTCAGAACTATTACTGGGAAATTAAAATCATGTTTTGTAACATACCAAGATTTCAAAAAAATTATTTAATATGAAAATTATTTTTTAGTTAAATTTATTTAAAATTTTGTCAAACCAAAAATCATTTTTAAGAAATATTCATAGAAAATAATATTTGAAATCATGTTTTTTTATTTATAATTAATTATAGTTTTCAAATTTATTCTACAAATAAATATATTATTCCTTTGATTTATATATTAATTTAAAATACATATGATTATTATTTTTTCAAAAAATAATTTATTTATAATAGTTATTAAATAGAAAATTAATAATAAAAATAATAATAAATTATGTTAAAATAATTTTATTTATAAAATTGTTATTATTATTATATAATTTCAAAATATATTAAAAAATATTATGATTAGTTTCATAATAATTATGAAATACTAATATATATAATTGTGTTACTAATAAAAACATATTCTTATATATGTGTTTAAAAATTGTAACTTGATTTATTTATTTAAGAAAAACAAATATATTTTAAAAAGATAAAATGATATATATATAACTAATTAAAATAATAAAACAAAAAAGAATAAAATATGATCTGATTTATAAATCAATATAATAATTTTTTATAAGGAAAACATGATTTAATATATATATGTGTATACTTATAAAAATAATTTCAATTTTGAATATTATATATATTTATTTTCATTTTATTATTTTACTATATAGAAAACACTTTATATATATAAAAAATGAAAGCATAAATACATAATTATATTTCTAAAATCATTTTTTTAATAAATGATTATAAAATAAAATAAATAAAAAAGTGGATGATTTGTGAAACATGAGTTTGAATAAAGAATGAATTGAAGGAAATGATGGAATCGTGGGAGATGTGAAGCATGAATCATGAAAACACAAAATTAAAATAAATATATATAAGTGGATAAAAGTATAACATGGAAACAAAACAAATATATATATATATATATGTATATAATACTAAAATATTCAAAAATAAATTTTATGTGCTTTATAAAACAATCATTTTGATAAAAAACTATAATTAAGATAATAATTCCAAAGATTATAATTATTGTAATTAATATACAAAAAAATAATAATATATTAATAATATGTCCACTTTTCACAACTAAAAATAAGAGAACCATGAAATTTGTGAAAAGGATCAAAAAAATAAATGACGTGGTAGTGGATATTAATATATTTATAAAATGATATATAAAAAACATAAAATTATAAATTTTTTATGTAGGGGCGAGGAAAGGGGATCCCTAGAAATACAGAAGGACCCACGAGGATGTTATATAGTATACATTATAAATATAATAATTGATGATATAAGAATAAAATATAAAACAAATTGTTTACTGTGATTTGGGTTTTTAGTTTTGTTGTTCAGTTATTATTTAAAATAATAACTCACCTTCATTAAGAAGATTACCATGTTTTTTATAAATTCATTAGAGAGACCCTCCCTCGTAAAGTGAATACTAGAGCAAAAAAATCTTTTGGTTTATGTTCTTCAATGAAGAAGTTACCTTCCCTCGTCGAGTATCCAGTGCCATGTGAGGGATTTGTGATAAACTATTTTTTGAGAAAGAATTATTATTATTTTCAATTATATTTTGTATGGGTTATTTTTTAAATTTTACCATCAAATTTTATTTGTAATTGAATTGTATTTTAATTTAAAAATATATACCTGTATACATAGTCAAATATATATATAAATGTATAAGTATAACCATATATTACTAATCCATATTACATATATAAAAAGTCTTCTTTTTTAAATGATCTTATTATAAAAATAATATATATGAAATGGTATGAATTCTGTGATCAAGTAATTGTTTTTTTAACAAGTGTTACATGAGTGTATATACATATGTATATACACACATGTATTGTACGATATTTTCAGTATTTTAATATAAACACATGAGATGGATTCTTAACATATATTTTTAAGAACCAATGTTATTTTTTGAAACCATTATGGTTTATCAAGTTCCCTATATATACATTTATGTAATTATATATATATATAGCTATATATATATATTCCCCTATGTATAAACAATCGTGGATTGGTTAATTCTTCTCATTTGGATAAAAATAATGGCTTTTGAAAATCCCTAAACTAATGATTACTGATTTTTTTTAAATTCCTAAAGTCACCTTACTTACTTAAATCACATGGGAAAAAGTATCAATTTATGTGAATTTATAGAAAGAGATTTCATTTCATGGGAATGCCTGCATCTGTATCATCTAACATGTCAAGCATGTATATGTATGGCTATCATCTACACATACATGATATTAACATAATTTAATATCAAGCACACAACTAATTCATTTGAATGGAATATATGGTTCTTAAATGTCATCCAAGCATGGGATTCTCTCTAAATGTTTTAGAAACTTTTCTGAAAATGATAGGGACACTAATTGATTGAATTAATACAATTTGGGTTTTTTGAAATTGGTTTGGGACTAAGATCAGAATGGAAGTTCTATGAGAAAATCATTTCAAAAAATCTGGAACTAGTGAATTAATAGACATTATGGGGAGAGAACATGAATGTAAAAGAGAATACCTATGGCCTTATGTAATGGATATTATACATGGTCTGCAAATAATTGGTAATGTCCCGTAATAAAATTAATATTTCTAAAGGAGAACCCCTGATGGATTTTCAAGTAAAATTATTTTTTTATGAAATAATGTTTATATATATATATATATATATATTCAATTGTTGGTGAAAATATATTTATTTTTTTTGGTACGACTATAAAATTTTCAAGAATTACTAATAAGGGTTTCTATCAGTTTTGTTAAACTCCCTTAATGGACATTTTATTCTCACACGATGTTTTATAAACAATTTTATAGGTATAACATACTTGTTGCATTGAAACTTTATTTTTGAAGAAACACAATGAGGAATCAATGTTTTCAATTTGTATTTTTTAAATGTATGTGTTGTATATAATTTTCAAAAACCTATACCGGTAATAGGTCCTATATTGTAATTAATGTTTTGTATTTATTCAAAAAAATTTATAAAAAAAATACACATTATTTTCAAGGGTTGGACCTAGGATTTGGGTTTGGTTATTTATAATTGGTATCAGAGGAATGGTCTAGTTAAATTTGTGTGATTAGAGTAAAATTAAAAAATTTATTTTTTCCTCCTGTGTAAGATTATTTCCCTTATGTGCACATATGAATTGTGAGGACACAATTATTTTGAGCGGGGAACAATGTAACATCCCAAGATTTCCAAACTATGTTTTAATATGAAAATAATTTATTTACTAAATTTATTTATAATTTTAACCAACTAAAAAACATTTTTAGACAATGTTCTTAGAAACTAATATTTAAAATCAAGTTTTTTAATTATAATTAATTATAGTTTTCATATTTTTATAAAAAATAAATATAGTTTTATTTTGTTTGAAAGAGTATTTTAAAATACATATGTTTATTATTTTTAAAAAATAAAATTTACTTTTAAATGTAATTAAATAGAATGTTATTAATAATAATAAATAATGGTAAACAATTTTATTTATAAAATTGTTATTATTATAATATAATGTCTAAATATATATAAATATATTATATTTATTTTCATATTATTTATGAGTCATTAATGTATATAATTGTGTTTATACCAACAAATTAATATTATATATATCATTAAAAAATTGTTACTTGATTTATTTATTTAAGAAAATATATATATATATATAAACTAAAATAATATATATAAAAATATTCAAAAATTATTTTTAATAATAAAATAAAAAGAACAAAATAAAATATTTTTTATAAAACAATATAATTATTTTGTATATGAAAAAACATGATTTAATATATATATATGTGTGTATATTTATAAAAATAATTACCATTTTGATTATTATATATATGTATTTTCATGTTAATATTTTATTATATAAAAAACATATTATATATATATATAACGTGAGTGGATAAATATATAATTATATTTCTAAAATGATTTGTTTAAAAATGATGATAAAATAAATTAAATAAATAAGTGGATGAAGTGTGAAACATGAGTTTGAATAAAGAATGAATTGATTGAAATGATGGTATCTTGGGAGCTATGAAGGGTGAATCATGAAAATAATATTTTGAAATAAATATATATAATGATAAAAGAATAACATGGTAACAAAAAAATAAATATTAATATAAGGCTAAAAAATTTAAAAATAAATGTTATGTGGTTTAAAAAACCAATCCATTTCATAAAAAACATTATCTAAGATAATAAATCATAATATTATAATTATTGTAATGAATATATAATAATATAATAATATAATAATAATATGTTGACTTTTCACAACTAAAGATAATATAATCATGAAATTTGTGAAAAGGTTCAAAAAAATAAATGACGTGACAAAGAAAAATAAAAAAATAATTAAATTATATGTATATAGAAACATTAAATTATATAATTTTTAGGTAGGGGCGTGGAAAAGGGATACCTAGAAATGATGAAGGATGCATGGGGATGTTATAGAGTATAAATTATAAATATAATAATAGATGAGATAAGAATAAAATATAAAGAAAATTGTATGCATTGATCTGTGTTATTATTTTTGTTGTTTAGTATTGATTTAAAATAATAATAATAATAACTCAACATCATTGAGAATCGTAACACTATTGTTCATAAACGTTTGATAGAACCCCTCCCTTATGGACTAAACACCCATGCAAAATGACTCTTTCGGTTCATGTTCTTCAAGGAAGATGTTGTCTTCCCTCTTTGGTTTTCCAGTGCCACGTAAGGGATTTATTATGAAGTATATTACATGAAGGAATTATTATTATTTTCAATTATACTTTTTAATGGTTATTTTTTCAATTCTATCATAAAATTTTTTTTGTAAGGGAATTTTATTTGAATTCCTGAATATATACATATATACATAGCAGTATATATATACATGTATAAGTAAAAACATATATTTAAAATTCGTATTTCATATATAATAAATCAAATTGATTAAAATGATTTTCCCTAAAAGTATTATATATGAAAATATATGATTTCAATGATAAATTAAGGATTTTTTTAAACTATAGATACATGAGTTTATATACCTACGTATATACACACATGTATTGTCTGATATTTTCAGTATTAATATTTAAAATCCAAATATTAATTCTTAAAATATATTTTTAAGAACATAACTTTTTTTGAAATCATTATGGGTTTTCAAGATGGTAATATATACAAATATAAATTTATGTGTATATATATAGCTATATATATATATTCCCTTAGGTATAAAAAACCTTAGATTGGTTAAATCTTCCCATTTGTCTAAACCCGATGGGGTTTGAAAATTCCTAAACTAATGATTACGGGTTTTTTTTAAAATTCATATGGACACCATGATTTCTTAAATTGCATGGGAAAAAACTTATCAATTTATGGGAATTTATTGAAGGAGTTATATTTTCATGTGTATTCCTTCATCTACATCATCTATAATGTCATGCATGTATAGTTATGACCATTATCTACTCATACATTATATTATCAGCATTTTGGTATCATGCAAAGAACTAATTCATTTGACCTGCATTTAGGGTTCTTAAAAGTTTTCATTGAATGGGATTCTCTCTAAATGGTTTTAGAATATTTTTTGAAAATGTAGTGACACTCATTGAGTGAATCAATTCTATGTAGGTATTTTGAAAATTCTTTTGGATTGAGATGAGAATGTACGGTCTATGAGAAAAGGATTTAATTTTTTTTGGAAATTGGTGAATTAAGAGACTTTACGGGGATTGAACATGTAAGTCTAGAAGAATACATGTGTCCTTATGTTATTGATTTTATCTACATACTGCAATATATTGTTACCATCCCACAACTAAGTGAATATTTTTTAAAGAGAACCCCCAATTTCTTTTCAAGTATAAATAATTTTCATTGTGAAAGTATGATTATATATATATATATTCATGTGTTTTTTAAAATCTATTATTTTTTTTGATGATTATAAAATTTTCAATAATTACTATTAAGGGTTTTTATGACTTTTGTTAAACCTTTTTACTAGTCATTTTAGACTCACCCTACATTTTATAATCACACTTAAAGATATAACATACTTGCTGCGTTGAAACTCTATAGTGGTAGAAACACACTGAATAAATCATTTTTTTAATGTTAATTTTTATTATTGAAACATACATGATGTATCTAATTTTTCAAAACCTAGACCGATATGTGGTGATCTGTTTTAATTATTATTTTTAGTTATTCATGATTAATTTATAAAAGAAAATATAGAGAATTTTCATGGGTTGTTCCTGGGTTTCGGGTTCAGGTAATTATATGGTTTCTTAACTATATCCAATTTTAATAAGTCTATGGAAAAATAATGTTTAATGTTTATGAAAATAAACACATAGAGTCTATAATGCATGGATCTTAAGATTCTATTTTTCAATGGATTTGAAATGTTAATTCAATAGTTTTTGGAATCTGAATTTGAATGAATTTGGAATCTGAATTCATAAGAATTTGGAGTCCAAATTCTTAGGAATTTAGAGTGGGAATTCAGAGAAATTATGAGCCCTAATTTTGAAGTATTTGGTGTTTGAAATCTCAGGAATTCAGAATCTAAATTCATAGGAATTCAGACTCAGAATTCTGAGGAATTTGGAGTTTGAATTTTAGATAATTCATATTCGGTATATAGAGGAATTCAGAGCCTGAATTCTGAGAATTTTGAATCAAAATTTCAAAAAATTCAGTATAGGAATTTTAGATAATTTGGAGTGTGAATTTTAGAGAATTCGAATTCTGAATTTTAGAGAATTCAGATTCTAAATTTTAGAGAATTCAGAGTATGAATTTCAATGAATTCGGAGTCTGCATATTAAAAAATTCAGAATCTAAAAACAGAATACTCTCAATCTAAATATTTATAGGATTATGAGTTTTTATATGTGCAACCGATTTTTATAGATTAGAAGAAATACTATAAGAAATAGATAAATTATAGAATGAACAAAAAAAACGTATGTAAGGATAAAATTTTATTATTGATGGAATTTTTTTATTATTAAGAAAATATTTAGGGAAAACAAATTTTTCCTTAAAATCGGATGTTTTTGTTTTTGAAAACATGATGGAATTGAAATTTTCATATGTAAATCTTATTGACAGAACACTTCTGCAGAGGAAAATATTTAATATATTTGTATTCATTATTAATTAAATAAATATATACATTATCCAATGAAATAATTTTGAACATCAATTCTAAATTCCAAAAATCCCTTCTAATTGTTTCAGATGATTTTATCTTCTAAATCAATATTATTTATCATAGACATGATATTTGACTACATAATATAAATTCCTTATTAATAAACTGCAATGATAATAATCAAGATTATTTTTTGATTAAAAATTGTTGAAATGAAAACAATATAAGATTATCATCAATGGAAAATAATTTAAAATTATACTTATCTATTATTATTTTCTAACATCCAACTATTCCTTTAACTTGTAACACCACAAGTTCCCTAGTTCCCTTTACATTATGTTTATTTTTCTTGAAATCCAATATTTTCATTATAATAGTTAAATTATTCTATTTCCTCTTAGATAAATACCACTATTCTGATTCTTTATAATTTTCATTTTCATCTAAGATTTAAGGTTCTCCATCATCATATTGAATTATGTAATGCATTCAATAATGTAATTTTATTGGACATATAACCTTGGTAGACTACCTCAAATCCTAAATTAATGATCTTTCCAAAACCATTATCAATATAACTATTACCTGGACAATTATAATTCAATATAAATATATTAATTGATACAATGTAACTTTGAATCATAAATACAAGGTTCAGTTTTAGATATTCTAATCACCTTCCAATATATTTTTTATAATAAAAAATATAGATTCACAATAATTCCAATAAAATATCCCATGAAATGAATTGGTTGTTTAATTTACTAAAGAACATATTAATTTTTTATTCCTTAATTGATTCATATAATTAAAGGTTAAATTTTTCTTCTAATCAAATTACCTCAGAGTATAAATGAAATTTTTTTATTATTATACCGAATAAGGAAATATATTTTGAACTTTTTATATAAATATTACATTTTGATACATCTGTATAATAATAGATTATGCCAATATTTCCACTCTGTGAGAAACATAAACTAATAATGATTTTCATAATTTATTCAAATGTGTATTCCTCATCTTTGTAGTAGAACATCGTCTTATAAGGTATATAAAAAATTTCCACACCTCCACGAAAAATTCGATTTATAATACAAAAAAAATTTTCAACCTATTAGTTCACTCATTTAATTCATAACTAATCATTTACAATACAACATTTTTCATTAGTGTTCCAACAATAATAATTTTCATATAAACACATTTGATTCAAAATACATGTCAAACTATTTCCTTCTATATTGATCCATATATTATGACAAAAACAGTTATGAATTTATTATGAATTAAATTCCAAAATGGTGATCCACTAGATGAAACAAATAAATATCTAATATATATTATTTTTCTTAAAATATTCTACACCATCATAGAGTAATCATTATGGAACGTATCATAATATAATAAAACTCATTAAGATCATACCTAATATATTACACTTACATAAATGTAAAATAACTACATATTTTGACTCTTCGGTTCCATGAATTATATAATAAAAAAACATTAACATCATTAGAAGGATGAAACATTCACATATTGTTGACTCCCCATAGTCATGTTAAAATTAATATCTTATATCCATGATCCCCAAACAATTATAAATAATATGTCTTGAACTATCATACAATAAATTCATTTTTATATATATTCTCACTTTATATAGCCTTTAACAATATGAATTCCATTCTCTATACAAATCAACATATTATAGACCCATGGACACCACTAGCGAACCATATGTGATTTTTAAAACTCAATCTGTTGAGGTTGGATATAAATCTACCTCGTCCAATATATATATATATATATATACAAATCAGATTCTTTAATATTCCTTATAAGTCACCATGCTTTGGAAGATAAAATTGTTACAATTAGTTGTAAAATAAATCACATAAAATCTTTCAACAATATTATGTTCACACCTATCCATAGGATATCTGTTTTCAATGATTCAAAATATATAGTTTTCATTAAATCAACTTCATAGGTTGTTTGAAATGATACCTGAGTCAACGATCAATGACTATAACAAGCCTTAAAAACATAAAAAAACTATTTTATTTTCCGTAATAGATTTTATAAAGGTGTGTGATCATTCCTTATAGAAATTACCCTGTAATCTATATTATAATTCTTCAAATAAAATTTCATTCTCTAATGATAACATATATAATCAACTAACCATACTAATTTACCATGAATATATTCTTTCATATATTATTTTTTTAGAGAATATTTTCTTTTAACATTATCATATATTACCATAACCATTTAATTTAATTATTTCTATTCCTAGTACTTCTATATTACTATTTATTCATTCACAATCAGATGTAGGATATCATTTTATTTTAATTTATTATCAATGATGAAATTTCAATTAACAAGTACTATGGTATCCAATGATTCTATTTTCATTGAAAAACTATGATTACCCATGAACATGTAATTTAGATCACCCAAATACATTATACATGTCATTGAATCATGTTGCAATTATTAAAATGAAAATAAAAAAACATTAAATCTTAAATGCTCAAATAGAAAACTCATCACAAAAGACTGTCATTATTCATTGAGGAATGATAATCATAAATATTCATTATCATAGATATTAATTTTTCATATTTATCCATTTTATTTATATTTATTTCATTATTCTATAATTCCATTAAATGATACAACTCCAATTCATTTTAATTGATTATTTACAATTATAATTTTTTAATTTCATTGAGATTCAATACCATTAATAAAAGATCATTATATTTTATGGAATTTATTATCCTCTATCAATATCTTCTAGTTTCAAAAAATATATTCTATAAATCATGATTTCTATAACAATTTATTCTTCTTACAACATCCATTAAAATAGTATCACCCATATAAAAAACTCAAGGAGGAGAAGAAATTTTTTTAATGTTACCTCTCAATATTTATTATCCTAATTTTGTAGTTCAATTACCATATGTTGTGATACATGTGTCTCATTCAGAACTGTATATTGTAATAATAATATTTAGAATATGTTCATGAACATTATAAAATAAATGACATGTGTAAGTATTATATTTGAAATTTGAATGCCCGAACCCCATCCGTATACTATAAGATATCCAAAAAATCACAATGAATAATGACAAACCATATGAATGAAGAAAATCACTTTTGTTCTGAAATCATTTACATGATTTAGAATTCAATAACACTCCATTGGAAACACATTAACAATATATCATAGAGTAAATAATCTTTAGTTCTCAATAAGGTATGAGTTTCATAAATACAAAATCATTACTCAATAATATTTAAATTTCTTTAAAACATCTATATTAAGTAATACAACCCCCCCTCCCCCATTATATTTCATATGATTAAAGTAGGTTGGATCAGATACACTACAAATATGTATTAATATACTACCCATTAGTAGTCATGGATGAATATTAAAGATTATTACTTTCACCACATAATCATATAACTTATAATGAATTGTTTAGGTTTCAATTCCCATCCTTTAAATATTTTACACATTTCAAAATGTGAAGCAGTTTATCACTAATTTACAGTTTATAACATTTATTAGGATCTTTTAATTTAACTAAAAAAAATATTATAACAACATGCCTAATATTTTTATATTAACTAGGTTTCATCTCCACTATTTAATGTATCTCCACTTCATCATTCATTAACGATATATTGTTTATAACTTTTTTTCATCATGATTATCATATGAAAATTTAACAATATCCTATTAAGAGTTATTTAATTATACATTTACAAATATATAAAATTCTATGTTCTTATATTTTTAATTTTCTAATTCACATTGTATTGAAAAAAATTAAAAGGGGAATGTCACAAAACTCGCGTTCATTGACCAAGAAATTTTCAGAATAAATTTCCAATCATATGTTATTTTCATATAGTTTCAACTTAATATGAGGAATAATGAGGATACAATTAAGGATTAAAATCATGTATCTCAGAGGGACCATGTTAAATTGGAGATCTTCCTAGAAATCACAATAAAAAATGAATAGAAATGGAGAATCTAACAACTAATTATTAAATATTTGTATGGAATAATTTTATAGAATGTTTTTTCCAAAATTATGTTGATCATATAGTAGATATACTTGGGTATCAAATAACCTCAGTTGTTTTACAAGAATGAAATAGGATACTCTATAATAGATGGTAACTAAATTGATTAAATGAAAAGAGTATACTGATATATCAGAGTGATACGAAATATTAAAAACAAAAAATATCTAAAAATGATCAAAAAATAGTTATCAAAAAATATAAAAAAGAATTATATATGTGTTCTAACATGTTTCTACTCAACCATATATTCATACATTTCATTGTACACCAATCATTAATATTATGTAAAAAATAATGAAATTGAATAAAGTTAATGTAATCCTCAATATCATCCCCGTGATTCATCTTCAGAATCCATCAATGATGTCCATCACTAATATTTTATTATAGTCCTCCACCATACGTGAAGATATAAACATATGGATATATTTGGTATGAACATTCCATGTTTTCTTGAAATAGGTGCCACTAAACATTTCTAGGATAGCTAAATTGGTGTCCTAAAAATTGTAAATATATGTTACTCAATTTTTTCCTTTCAAAACATAAATAAATAAATAGTAGAAATAGAATAAGGAAATTTTAATTGAATATTGGGTACTACAGTGATCGTCAATGTCATCTATACAAATTTTGACCTTTCAAAAATGTCTATGACAATGTCATATATCTATTGTAATTGGATGGAATAATTCAGACCAATAATACCATAAACATTTATTATAATTATAGGATTATGTACCACATTATAGAAATCAAAATAAATTCAATTGTGGAATGGTGCCCCATCTATAACACCATCAGGGGGAATAGTTCCACACCATTAATTCATATAGAATATTTGGGTGGGGGTGGTTTCCACACCAATAAAATCATCACGGTTAAATGGAACCCAACCATAAAATAATATCAATATTAGTATGAAATATATTCCCAAACAACTCCAACTCACCAATAAATATTTGGGGTGAATAGTTCCCAGCATTTAAATTCTCACCAATCAATATTGTAAATGAGGATGTTACTATACCCAACTCGAACTCAAAAGTAAATAATTCACTATTGAGAATAATACCACACCATAATAATTCCCACAAATCAACAATATTTAGAAAAACGGTACCCCTACCCAATTTATCTCACCAATCAATATTTAGGGGGAATGGTTCTACACGCTTCCATGACACAACTGTCAATAATATCATGGGGAATGATTCCCCCACCCAACTTTAGTTTACAAATAATGAATGTTAGGTGTGAATAGTTACCAAAACTACAATAGATATAGAGAGATGAAGTCCCAACCTACTCTAACTCACTATATATCATCAAGGATATAGGTTCCCACCCTAATCCATCACCCCAAACAATAGATGGGGTGAATTGTGCCCCATAATACTCTAGATCACTAAAAATTGGTAGGGTTAATGGAATCCCACACTAGAATTGCCTTAAGAATTCAAAAGTGGGAATGGTTCACAATCTGAAATAAAAATATCAGAAGGTGTAGAATGGTTTCCTAACATAGAATCACATATATCATACATCAATTCCACATTATTGGGGAACTCACCTAAACTCATAATTTAATTCATATTATTCCATTTATATTGAAAAATATTTTTCTCAAACTTGTTTTTGAAATCATAAATTAGTCTGCACATATTCATCAGTATGAAGGAACGTGATTTATTTCTAATTCCCCACATTCCCACATTCCGTATTTGGAAATGATTCATCAAATTTAATGGTGATATATACTCATAGATTGAAAAGAAAGATGTGATATTTATTCCTCCATCCATGGATTCCTTCATGATTATTTATTCTGAGTATGGGTGTCCCTCATATTTTAATTTATTTTTTTAATGCATTCCATGTCATATATCATTATGAACAAAAATTAATTTCAATGCATTTTTCTTGAAATGGAAGGAACCATTGATCGGTAGTCTAGACATGTTGGTCGTCTCTCAGCATGTCTGAACATTGGTCACATCGGTCACCTGTGAATCTTCCTTATGGGAGGGAATATCAAATAAGGTATCATGGGTGTGGTTCCCAAGGCATCATGTATTGTTCTAGAGGTAATTAATTCTATGGTATTATGTTTTGTAAAGATTACTGCTTCAAGAAACCCATGATTATTACAATGGGAATATACACTGGGTATGGTCATATGTTCTTCATACATTAGAGTTAAATCAAATAATCCTTTAGATATGGATCAAGGAATAGGTTTAATGCCCTGTGGAGATGAATATGGTTGATTGGATCACCCAGTTTAAGTGGATCAAGGAGGTGTGTCTCATGGGGGGAACATTTCACACCAAGATTTCATTGATGAACAATAATTCCCTATGCATGAGGACCTTCAGTAGGGGACCAAGACACTAGGTAGAGGTATATATAGTAGGATAATCCCTAGGATAGAACATTTAACACCTTGATTTTACTAATGGTAGGATGTTATTTTAAGAATGTTTCCAACATGACCTGTTTTAAATATAGGGATCAAAAACAAAATAGTCGTGTTCCATTATTTAAGGATTTTTCATAGGACCGATCCACACTATATAACATCATGTGATAAGGATGATTGTCCAACAAATGTATCATTAAAAATGATTTTGCTTGGCATACTATTGGAATGTTCTTTTATCATGGGGATTTCTCATGGGGGAAATGTATGGGTAATATTTATAGTAGATACCTAGGGGTTGGAGTTTCATCCTCGGATGTGGTAGACAGAATGGCGCTTATGGATGGGAGATTACCATTGTGGGTGTTTCATATATTAGTGGGGAAAGATGGTGTGGGACGTTACAAGGAATCTTCCTATGTGTGGTAGATTCATGCCCAAGTGAGGGTAATCACCCTAATATGGGGAGAAGGTGGATTCCATTGATGATAATACATAGGGAATCCTTTGTTCATCACATAGTATATGGCTATATTATTCCATCACATCGTGAGGATGTTTCCTTAGTTAAAAGAATTTTGTCGTCTATATCGGTGCATGATCAAGCTTCCTCCTCATTAAAAAAAGGATTCATAAGAACTATTGACATTGTCTTGGATAGTTTCATGTAAGATACATAGTCGGATGGTATGTGACAGTTCTTCTTATGGGATTGGATAGCTATACCCATACATGAGGTTGGGATTAATGCTAGGATCATAGGTGACACTATTCAATGCATGCATACGACACTAGAATGGGAAATTATAGATAAACACACAAATTAGGGGATAATAATGTCACATTCAAATAAATACATTGCTGATGAAAAGTTCCCATGGCAGTCTATTTTTTTCCATGATCTGTCCCCCCATCCAGATCCATAGAAAACACTCATGATGGATAGTAGGTGAAGGTAACATCCCATTTTGGGGTAACATTTTTGAACGATCTGTGATTTTTTTCTTGGGGTTATGTTCCAAAATATATCTTTTATGAATGATATCCAGCATCTATATTTCATCAAGGAATCTCTATAAAAGAAATATCAACAAATTTATAAGTTTATTAAATTAACTCATAGCTAGATATATGTATGTTCTCCCCTTATAACTTGGGTACAATAAAAACAAGTAACATTTTTTGGGTCTCATCTTCATAGGATTATTGAGATAGATGGAATAGGATTGTGTGGTTCAAAATTATCTGAACAAAATATAACCTTGTTACATGTAGGATATGGAATAATGTAGTCTCATCAAATAAATTTATTAAAAAAGGGGGAATCAATCTTGCATCTAGTTTCCAATACTACAAAAACTATAGGTTTGATTGGATGAAAAAAATATTCCTCGAAGGAAAATTCGCTCAAGCATTGTGGTAGATATTTGGTTACCTTACTACTCCTACCTCCCATGACCTCCATGATTACCTATTATAGGATTGATGGTTCCAGGGGTTAAATGAGATGATCCTGGAAAGAAATCAATGATAGATTCATCATAATACTAGTTATTACTCTATATATGGATCGTAATAAGGCTAGATATAATGGGTCACCATCTACATGTAGGAACATCATTTTAGGAAAAAGTATTCTTGAATATACATTGTCACTCTTTTTATAAAATGGAAGGAATATTGTTCTCTATGATAAAATCATGTTTTATCAACACTAATTCAACTGCCTATATCCATTATGTAGGGACAATGGGTATATTGGATCCCTATATAAAATGGATTTAATATTAATATAGATGGATCATGCATCTCAGGTTAAACGAGAGGGGGAGGGATTGTTTGTGATTTTAGGTTACTATTGTCCTCACATTCATGATATATTATGGTAGTAGAAATTGAATACAAGTGAAAGCAAATGTAGTTCTCACAGTGATTATACTATGAAACTTGCAGAAGGATGACCATTCTCATGTTGAAATGGACTCCATGATCATTCGTGAATCCTTCCATTTAAAATTCTTCCTCCCTCGGCCGATATATTACATTACAAAGATATACAGATATCTCATCAACAATAACATCCAAGTAACACATACATGGAAAGAGGGGAATAATGTTTTATATCATATTACATTATTGGTTGATCAAGTTCCAAATGTCACTTTCATTCCCAACCTCAGACACCTAAAACCAATGCAGATGAACATGATTTGATGGGATTCCATTGATCATCATTAAATTAGGCAACCCTAGGCATTGGTGTGTATTTCTTGTTTTCATCTTTGTACCTCTATTTATTTAAAAAATATACAATAATCATGTTTCATGTTATAAAATAGGAATGCTGATTTATGAGGTTTTACATAATGTTTCTTAGAGATAAGTGGACTAACTCCTCACCCTATAAATTATGTGACCGCAACTTATGCACCATTGGATAGGGAACGAAGTTCAAACTGCAATAGATAACTAGTCAAACACAAGGTCCATGATAGGGTCACTATCTGTACATGCAATGAGAATTACTGTAAATAATATTAAAAGAGAAATGTAGGGTAATGGATACACATGTGGAATATGAAATTTCATGTAGGGTATTTAGATGTTAATGTGCACAACTGGTTTTGGATGCATGAAATATTAGAATGAGCCGGGGAATCCATCATAAGAGAAATAGACAACGTCAAGAGGAATGGTTACACTCATGTTATGATGTTACGTGGTGTTTAAATTTTCTAATAGGATGGTTATTTTCAATAACATAGGTAAAATAATGTGTAGTTGGGTGAGATTCAATATACATTAGTCCAACCCATGCTTGAGACCACAAAAAGAATTTTTCATAAATTCCATAACACTGATGGTATATGTTCACTAGATTTGCATGTGGTCATGGAAGAATTAGATTTACTCATATAATAATTCCACTTTTTCTTCAATAGATTATACTGGTTGATGGGGAATACATATATATATAGAGATAAAATCATTGGTTGATCCCATAAAACATGTTGGGCATTAAACAGATGTATCATGAATCTTTCCCATTTATTGAAGGAGGTTTTATGTAAAACATTCATAAAAGAACGTTTCCTTAGGATTGAAAGTGGGTGGTTGAACTCAAGGATTTTATGAAACGTTTCTATATCACACAAAACACATATATCTTACATACATTGAATATATTCGTGTAATTGTCTTCTAGAGCATTGATATAACTCTACTAATCATTTGTCACACAAGACAATTATTCGAGGAATTTCATCTTTCCCCACAATAATTCAAATTTTGACATTATCCTTTCCTCATCATTGGAATTGTTATTCATGGAATCCAAGTGTGCTCATTTTACCATAAATTTGACACCTAATACCTTAGATGATATTTCTATTACAAAAATACACCCCCTCGTCATGTGAGTTGGTAGGGGACCAAAATGATAAGTTATTAGGGTATCATTGATGAGAGTTCCTAATTTCTATTATTTCTTAATATATTTGGGATGGCACATGAAATCGGGGCCTTGTGATGCAACAAACCTTGTGGCCATCAGCTATTAATAGTATGAGGGTTCACATTGTATTGTACATTGACTTATCACATAATAAACCTTTTCACTAATGTATATAGAACCTTTTTGCATGAAAATATAATCATGATTCCACATATTTAATTCTAATCAATATTCTATATACTTACTTAAATGCCATATGAGACAATTTTTTCTCACAAATCCAACCGACATGTTATCCCATATTATGCATTCCACATCCCTACACTTCTAACCACATTCATTTAAGTATCTAAATTGTTTTGAAATGGTTGACCAATCAATATAAACTGAGATCTAAGATATCCCAGCCAACCATGGTTTTAAAATGAGAGGAAACCTATAGATTTATCAATTAATAATTACTTACTTTGATAACTACTTGATTTAGAGTGTATTGACCCATGTTAAAAAAAATATCATTGAATGGCCACCATACATTGTGCATTTTTGTTTTGAGAGATGAAATTAAATATCCGATGCATCCAATTCAGAAATACACACTATCGGTTCACGCATGGGGATGTGCTCACCTACTAGAACATTACAATCCATATCCATCCCACCTATTAAAACATGGTCATTGTCACCTACACACTTAGAGGAATGATGATTATAATTATTCAGGACCAAAGAAAGGATGAATAATTTTATGATTGATATTCTAATATCCTCCATATATTCATGCATAATTATGGTAATGGTTGTAATATAGAATACGTATTCTTTGTAGGAGGAAAATTTACTGATGATTGGGCTAGTGTGTACTCAGAATTCTACACCTTCTTGGAATATGGGGTCAATCGGCATCAGATGGGCTTATGTAAAGAAGTTTGAACATTTTAATTCCACTACTCCCATTAATAGAAGGAACTTTTAGATCTCCTCATCCATTTTTCTATAAAAACCATAGAATTTAATCATTAAAATTTTTATCTTGGGATTATTTTGTGGGATATTCATTAAATTAATGGAATCCCACATGATGGGTTATAGTATAATGAATTCCTTCTGGTCCAAGGCATTTGGTTGGATTAGAAGTAAACTCCTCTCACATAGTATCAAGTTCTTGAGACATTTATAAAAATAGAAAGTCTATCTCCCCACTCATCCAATGACATTGAATTAAATTCATGGATTTGAATGTCTCAAATTGAGAATACAACAATGCAGATTCTGATGGGGATAAAACAAAGCCTACATGCAATATAGAGGAGGAGGCCAAGTTTGTACTAGTTGATTATATGAAAGGGAGAGTATGATCATTGGGTATTAACTTTGGCTATGGTATTGAATCCACTACTCTACTACAATATATTTCATTCTATAGTCCACAGTTTATGGATTCTTCTCATACAATAATGTTTCATGGACATGTGCCCTATATTGTTAGAACTGGTGAAAAATATGGAGAAAATTGGTAGAGTGAACATTTCAATAGTGTGTTGGAATGTATATATATCCATATGGGGGAATGTGGTGTGGTGAGACGTGAATTGGAGGCTTAATTTCCTTTTATTGTCCCTTATTGTAAGGGTAATGGAACACAAAATATGGAATGATATTCTGAATTCCATCAGCCCACCTAATATAGGATTACAACCTTCTGTTATCAAAGTCAATGAGGTTACAAAAGTTATGCTCATCATTAATATGGTCATTATTAAAATTGGAAAACATGATAAATTATAATTTCATCCCTTAACATAATAGATCAGCGTAATATTGGATAACCTGTTGGGAAAACATGAATACAGGTTGTAAATATTGTCATTTCGGGGTGTTGTACATGTGTATTAGATTAGAAACCATATCCATTGTGAATGATAAACATTTTAATAGTTCTAAAAGATGTTTTTATACATACAAAATCTAAATAGGGGAGTCTACTAGAAGGGTTTTGAAGGATGGAATACATCTGCACTTCATTAGATCAATGGTTGTATATAGAACATAGATCAGGAGAGTTAATCAGTCTACCACACTCTAATGTGAATAAACACATATCAAATTATTATTCCAAAACTAGGTGAATGAATACTCTAACATGTTCTATCGGAAGTGAAGAAAATTTATCACACTAGAGAGAGTGGCACCATAATAATACGAAGCACATCAATATTCTATCCAAGGAGAAGGCTATACATATAAAACACATCATGCCATTTTTGTAGAATGGGAGAAATGATGTGCTACTTTACCCTATCCCCTTAGAGTGGGATAACAAAAACCTTCTTTAAATAATGTAATTGGATCATAGTTTGGGATAATTATAGACATGAAGGTCCATGGAGGAAGATGATATACCTTCTATATCCAAATACAGATTCTATTTCCATAATTCTCTAAAAATAATCTAGGATGATTTGAATTTCAATGATTATGGAGGACCTATAAGAGATTCTGATTTGGGATGGATTTGATCATCCCAATGCTTGTCCCAATTATGTCACAAACAATTAGAGATTATATGAGAGGAATGTGTATATGTTGGCCATGGATGAATTCTACTTCTGATGAGGGGAACATGATACTCCTCCTACCCATGTCCGTGAAATGTTAGGCAGAGGTCTGGACTATGAAGAGACACCACCATCCAACAATTCAGTTGGTGAGATATCATTGGATTATGTGACATAGTGCTCCAATGTGATATAATAATAGGGACCATACACTAATAATGAGAGATGAAATAGATTAGAGTTAAATTATGACACTGTTGTACTTCTTGAGGTAAGCCTACTAATTTATTGGCCACATTCAGACCATATGCATTATTTCTTAAAATATATAACTAAATTATTTCATGTAAATGAGAAAGGTGAAATTAGTTACGTGATCCCTATAAGAGTAAGTTAGAGAACTCAATCATACACATATGGGAGTTTCTTAGATATATTCCCAAGGAGGAATAAATTTGTGGGCCTATTCAGGAGGTTTGAGTGGCTACGTCAAAGTTCCATATCCTTTGGGCCAGTTTTGGTGGTCCATGTCCATGTATTCAAATGGAAACATCCGCTTCCAGAAAATTGACATGTTCATGGTGAATTCTTATTAAAATACATAAACCTAAGTGTATGATCAAATGTAATTTCACAATGACTCACACTATATTTCATAATTCATTTACATCTATGTGTGTATTCATTCTCACCCAAGTCATATTCAACCAACACTGGAAGGGGAAACACTTTCTATTGTTGTTACAACTAGCATCAAGGGGGCTCTTATGGTGGGACTCATTTCCAAAGATAACGACTTGATTCTATAGATTAATAGACTACATTTTGTTTACCCACAAATTTTAAATCAACTCATTCGATGATCATGATGATTGACATGATCCTTTTTAAACTTGTTTTTGAATGGGTTTGTTCCTAGAAGTGGATGTTTCTGGAGTATATTGGGCCCCTTTACTGATGGATATACTAACCATTTAATATCATATTTTTCAAGATGAACTATCAGTGGTAATATAAGAATGTTCTTTTTAATTTGTGAGTGTTACAACTGGTGGGGTAGAAAATGATACTATAAGGGTAAATGATTAAAAGGAAGGGTCAAATAGATATGAAAAACCTCTTATCACGAAGCCTATTGTGACTGAGGGTATCGTAGAAGATAAAATTTCATCATATATCCATGTAGATTTCCATGAATTTCATCAAGTACCAATCAAAGTGCCAGAAGACTCTCATTTTGATGTTTCTATTGAGAGATATATTGTCTGGCATTAAGGGCAGAAGAACAAACAATGATTAATTACATAAACCAAGAAACCTCCCTTTGTGATTTATATAGTGTCCCCACTCCATCATATATAATACTTGAATTCTAAATTGGTGGATGATTATACTAATCACACAATATTCCCTGATTACCATGACTTTTGAGTGTTATTGGAAAGTAAACACTTGGACGACATAGGGAACAAACAGAATTATGAATGATCATGGAAGCTCCAAGAGGACATCCATGAAATTAAAAGATTGGATTAATAGAAAATTTTTCACTAAATTATATTTGATTCTCATTAAAGGTTGATTATCGAATTTTGGTCTTAGCAAGTGGATACAGAGGATGAAGCGATGAAGGAAACCACTCATATAGACATTCTCCAAGATGAATGATATTGGTTGTAGATAATATCAAAATTCCTTAATTCAAATATTGAGGTTCATGAAGTGGAGATTGGGAGGCTAAAAATGTCTTTCAAGCCACATAACAGAGGATGGTAAAAATGAAGTGATAAATCTCTATGGAAGAGCCACATGTAACATTTAATCCAAAATGTGAATGTTTATCTAGTGTGTGGATATCCCATTCCAATCACTATATTTTTTTAAACAATATTTCCTAAATAGTCATATTTATTTAATCAAAATTAATTATAACACATCAATAATTATTATAATGAAATGACCATTTCCAAATCTCATATGAGTCAAGATCAGTATAAAAACAGGGTATGCCCATATTATTGTATAATTATAAGATAGTGTAAAATAATCATTGAAAAGTTGATGGTTTTATATTGTTGACTGTCCTACAAGTGAGTTTGGTCTAAAATATTCTATAGATGGAGAACATATATATTTAAAAAGATAATATTGTTTTTCAGTTCGAAATAGTGCATGAAATGGGGTACTTTGAGAGCTGTTGAATTGTGCCTAAAAATTTGAAATGGATATTGAGAATCATAATTCCCAAAATATGGAAGACATTCGGATTTGTGTGGTTATATAGGAAAACTATTTAATATGTGAGTAAAAATCATCTATATCATTATCATGGTATGGGAAAATACAACAGATGGTTGGCCACAGACCATGTTCAGAACACAGATCTTTTCTACTAATGTTAAACAAATTCTTTCTAGAGCCTTGTATTAGGATTTTTGGTCATCCATACCATCTAGGAACCATTCCCATTATGGGGACTCTTCCGATATAGAAGTGGAATATGATCAATATAACGATCACGTGAAGCAAGAAGACAATGAAATGTATGTTTTTTATTGGATTATTAACCATATTGGATTATTTGACAATATCCTGCAGAAATTTGGGTTCAAATTTCTATTTGAAGGAAATTCATACTAATATTCTACAAGAGGATAGTCTAGGAATCCAAATGATTAATGAAGAACGTGAATGCTGCAAATTGTGATTGACATTGAATGAAATATCACCACATGTGTGGTCCTATGGGGATTTTTAATATTATGTTTTCCAATGCAGATAATATGAACATATTTTATAACTATTTGGTAGGTACATAGGTCACAACATTTTACAAAAAATGTTAAGGATGAAACATTTAATATTTTAACTCTAAGTGATCAAGATTCTATAATCTGGACTAATGCACTGAGGTACCAATCATTCCTCTAAATATTAGGTTAAGACAGAATCACAAGTCTGTTTCATGGAATAAGGATACAGTTTTGCATCATGTTAATGGATATGAGAGTCAATGAGAATGAAGGCCTAGGGGACCAAACAAATAGAATTTCCTAGAGACAATTAGTATGAACACTGATTAAGCACATCAATATTTGACCAAGGAAAAATATTTTATGCACACAATGTGTGAAGCTACTACAAAATTATTATGATTATATTTCTTAGACAAATGGGTGGGGATATATATTTATGTATTGTTTGAGGTATCGAAAGAATGTTACAAAACATGTAGGAAAGGTGCAAGGAGGAAAGCTGATGTTTAAAAAAAATTCTCAATGACAATTCATATATAGTTTAACTTCATGATGTTTAGAGCATGGATTTTAGTTCAAGTTCATAATCATCGTAAAATGAGTGGGTAACATTGAATGATAAGTGGATCTTGGAAGGGTACAACCCTATATGTAATGAGGGTCATGGCGGAACAATGTTGTGTAATGAATTCATTGGGTAATATGTATAATTTTTAATGTATTGATGTATGTACTCTTGATGTACTGTTACATTAAGTCCCAATAATGTGACCTATGGGGAATATTAAAATGTTTGATGTGGCATGAAAGAGCAGTAACAATACTTGAATTGATGGTTGTGAAGGCTCATGTGTCACGAAACTCATTAGGTGAATGTAATGAATTTTTTAATTTCGTGAAACCTAGATCATGAATTTTAATTTTTGGCCATAATTTTTGGATTTATGGGTTTAGTATGTCATGTTGATACAAAAAGTGTGGCGGGGTGTTAAGCCCAACATGAAAATAGAGCCATGGGGGTCTGAACCACACAAAATTCATTTTGGTGGAATCCTCTAACTATGGCTCATCATTTTTAAATTAGTGAGGAAAATTCCTTGTTGAAATTAAACCATTGGGATAGACCCTGGATAATATTTTCATGTTCTATTACATATTCCATGTTGATGTGAATTAAAGAACACATAATTCTATAGAATTTCATGATAGAAGTCAAGTATCGGAAGGGGATACCCTCTTGAATGAGTATATTGAATCATCTCATATATGAATATGAGGTACGAATTAATATGGGATTGCATGGTTTGTTGCTTTTTTGATTTAGGAGTTTGAGTTACTAGGGTAAGGACTAGAGAGGGCATGTAGGGGTTCTGATGTGAAATTAATGAATGAGGATGAATATGTGACGAGTAAAGCATATAATCCTTGTATGATTGGTTCTATTATTGGGAAGGTAGGTTCATGGGGTGTTACATAACATTTATATTTTACGGGATAATTAATAAGAATTTAATGTAATTTTTTGTAAAAAATGTAATTTTTGGGAAAGTTGGATATTAAATCCATGTAAATGTATTACAAAACATATAAATTCCATGATAATGGTTTTTAGTTCATGTTTATAGATTATTCTCATCCTTTAAGTGACATTTCATCTTATATATTCTAGGAAAATCCTAGGCTCCTAGTGGACCACTTATTGTCCCATTCACTGTTTCATTGATATATTTGTTCCAGCTTTTTTCCATTGGTAATCACTGTTATGTACTTATCCTTTATTTTAGTAGGTTATATCCTAATCTACTGTCATGAAACTATAGAGGTGGCATAGTATTTTATTGTGTTGTGTGTTGGGTTGTGTTTTGACTGTGTTTAGGTGCAGTATAGGTTTACAAATATTTTTTGATGGATCATGAGTGGTTTTCAAGCATTCGTTTTAATCATAAGGTGTGTAGTGGGTCAAGAAATATATTTTGAGGTATGTAATCCATCATTTTTTATCATGTGGGAATGGATTAATTTTGTTAATATAAGATATATGGTTTCTTTTTCTCAATTAAATATAAATAATTTGTCAAATATAATTTCAAATTGTAATGGGGTAAGATTATTATGTTTTTATAAAATGTTACTAATGTAAAATTTTGGATCATGTGAAATTTATGCCCCATAAAAAATTGAGAGAATTAATTGTTCGGATACACTGGAAGATACATTATGTGATTAGTGTGACTGTTGTGGTTTTTAAGAAACCAAATCTAAATGGGTATTCAATAACAAATAATATTTGGATAATGGAATAGTTTTTCAAGGATTGTGGTTTGGGTGATAACAACCAAATAAATTGGTGTGTTATATAAGACTATTTAAATTATATAAAATTGTCTAGAAATGATGTGATGTGATGTTGTGGTTTTTGGACGATTATGTGTCATTGGGATACGTGGGGGATTAGGTTTTGATAACTATTATTTTGGTGAAATGAGGTGTTTTTTGTGCCATTATATTGGGGTGTCAAGTTGGTTTGGTTAGCCATGAATTTAGGAAGGTGAGATTTTTTATTTAGAGATCCTATTGGAGTAGTGTGGTTGTGGTTTCTTGGTTATATATTGCTGGTTTGTGATGGAATAAAATTTTTTTAATAATTTTTTCAAATGACATGGTTTTGTATGTTTAATGGTATGATAATTATAAAATAATTATGAAATGTTGGGTTGTGTGATTAAATGTGGTCAATGCTAAATTATGAAATTAAGGGGATGAATAAATGATTTTTTTTGAAATATAGAATGGGGATTGTGGCTTGTTTTTTGGTTTTTTACGTTTAGAGGTGGCATCAAAAGTGCCGATGTTGGCCAGTGTCAGGTTGTGAACTAGTAGGTTGGTCTTTCATTTGTGGCCATATGTATATACTTTTATATTTCTTAAATTTCTATACACACTAAAAATATCAAGCATCTTGTTTAATCACATATATAGTCATATGGGTGTAATTTTATCATTCATCCTATGATGATGACTAATGGATGGGTACCCTCTATTCCTCACATCCTCATCGAGGTGATGTAGTTTATGAATTGGTTGTGACGTCTATATTACTATTAGTGTTTTAAATATTGGTGGTAGTATCCTATATATTTTTGTGAATGATACGACCATTCATGTGGGGTGTCTTCTAGTGGGGTCATTTATGGCATGAAGGGGGAATGATTTTGATGTTCATCATGTTCATGACAACCTAGTTCAAACATTATGTGAGTGTTTGTGTTGTTGACCTACTATTTTTGAGTGAGATGTGATATTTTTTCATTGTCGGTATTGAGCTCATATATCAACATGTGTGATTTTCTATGACCTTTCTTGTGGCGAGGTGTGGTATTAAATTGATATGGGAGCACAATGGCAAACAATGATAAGGTGGGAGAATATCATACTGATGGGAAATATGTGCGGGGTACCCTTATCTGTGTGATTAATTTTAAATTATATTAAATGTTATATATTAATTTTTGATAGTGTCTTTGTGGGATTGGGTTTGGTTAATATACCTGTATAGGTTCTATTTAGATCTTGTGTTTTTTCATGGGTGCATTTGTATTCGTTTTACCATATATAATGGGAAACTTTTTTTTTCCTACTGAGTATATTTATATGCTCACCCATTGTATAAAAAAATTGATTTCATGTTTCTAGGATGATTACATGGACATTTAAGGATATTAATAAATCTTTCCATTGATTTGATGATATGTCACTACTTCATGTTTTAATTTGGGTATTTAGTTTTGGATACTTTTACATGAATTAGTTTTACATATACATTCATGTGGGATGGTTTTTTCATTATTTTATAAAATTTAATAGAGTCAATTGGTGTTGATTAATCTAATTTTCCACGATTACTTACATCATTGATGGTAATGTCAACTATACATGATATTTTAATACCCTCGATGCTATTCACCTACCTGGGGCCAACTGGAGGTGGGACTCCTGGGTCTTTTCCACTCTTCCCTCATTGTGGTATCATTAGAAGGAGGCGCCATGATAGAGTGTTATTGGAGGTGTTAAATGAATGATACGATAGTTTTTGGAGTTATGAATATTAAGGATTTCATGGGTTGGAATTAACAAAGTTCCAGGTGACCCTGCTATGTGACATAGGTCAATGAGACTCACTATGTCATGGTATTTTAGAGCCACCATGATCTAGTTCACAGACACTAAGCATATTGAATGACCATGTGATGTTGTTGTGTTTATAAGGTAGATACCTAATAGAGACACAAGACTCATAATGACGTACATTTTTTATTATATTTTGTTTTTTCTAAGGGTAAAATAAATAATTTGAATGAATATTTATCATAATAAAATTTCTAACTAACCAATCAATGAAAAAAATTTCTTCTTCTCATGTATATCTCATATTCATCATATACATGTGGCTATGGAATTTTAGGTTCTAGATGGTGATCTGGTTGATCAATTAATGGTTGAACATGTAGATGGGGATGAGTCTTAGCAGATTATGTTGTGTTGTCACTAATGGTATTATGTACAGAAGTATGTTATTAGTTATTTTTATGTGGAGATATAGTGCTAGTAAGAGTATCTCAAGATGAATTTCAATTTTATCTAAGATAAAATGGAATATTATATCCCTTTGGTATTCATTTACATGTGGGGAGATACATGTTAGTGTTGTATTATATATGTAGGTGAGAAGAAGGATTGAACTGAATGTTGGATGAATTTAAGAAAGTGTTCTGGGTAGAATTCCATTTGTTGTCTATGAAGGAAGTAAAGAGGTAGTATCTTCATTATCTTCATCAGTGGAGTATGTAATTATAGGAAATTGGAATAACGTTCATGTAAATTCTTTATTATCCCACAAACCATTTTCTAGATGAGGAGTCTCATGTCAGTTATCTTAAATAGGCACTACATCCTTCAATCTGGCTTACAATTATACCATTTTCAACACCAAATTATCAGGATTTCTAGAAGACGAAATAGCTAATCAAGAAGTTATAATTATGAGTAGGATTAATTAAATAGGAATAAAAAATAGATCCTAATAGGCTTATATTTTTTAGTGGTATGTTGTATGAACAGTTTCTTTTTAGGATTCAATTGATGGTGAGTTTACCTTAAGAGTTATATTTCATCATTCTAGAGACATTGGTTTTTTTCAATTTCCTTGGGGATTAGTTGTAGTGTCTTTTGGTAGAAGGGTACATAGACATCACATGAAATGGTACAAAATGTTTCCTTGAGATTAGTTTTTTTGTTGGATAGGTTCAACACGGTCCTAAAAAATTGTTTCCAGTGAGATCATTCCTGTAAATGGGGAATAAGGCATATTCACTACCAAGGGTAGCTGAATCACATAGAGGTGAACGTCATGTTGTTTATCATGTTTATGGAAAATAAATAATGAATTTTCATGGATTTGGTCAACGTAAATGTGCTATCAGAGATAAGCATGGTCAGTTATATGTCTGGGATATGGCAGTTCATGTTGGGCTATAGATCATTAGAGGTTCGACACATTTTTAGTACTCGTTATTATTTTTCATATTAACGAGAGTCACAAACAATTATTAAACCCATTTTATCTCATTATCTGTGAAAATAGACATAGATTATTCATGTGCCCATGGATTTGGTTATTCTATTCATAGGCAAGAATAGATTGTTTGATTTGTGCCCGGGGTGTATCATGATGATGGGGATGCATCAGTCCTCAAGGGATCATTTATGTGTATAAATTAATCCCTATAATATTGTCCTCAAAATCAAACTCTTTTATTCTATATATTATTTTATGAACTACTACCATTGGAGAGTCATTTTTAAAGATTTGTATAGATAGGATGTGGTTTACATTAGTGAGAAGGGTTGTCTAGAGGGATGTTAGTGTGTATAACCCTTTGTTTCAATGATGTTTGGTTAGTAAGTGGAATCAACAGAGTCTATGACAACATGCATTCAAATGGTAATAAGTTTACTTTTTTCTATTTTACTAGGAGAGGGTGTGAATTACCCCCTCAATGTGATGTTGAGTTTCGGATATAATTTCATCCATGTGCTTTTTCGATTTCAATGGATCCTTATCAAAAGAAATTATGAGTGGTAGGATGTGAGTATTCTAATATTTGATCTAATGAAAATGGGTTTCATCCATCCAAATGTTTCATTATAGGGTTTCCAGGGTTTTTCTCAAAATATTCGGATGTTAGCCTAATGTTTTTCAAATACTACCAGAGGTAGAACCATGTGATGTTCAAGAAAAATTCCCCTCTTCCGAGATGAAAATAATTTTTTGAATAGTTGAGTGGAGAATGTTGATTTTTATAAGATAGATTTGTTGTCCGGATATGACTTATTGATTACGGATGATTGATATTTCTAGAGGTAATTATTTATATGAATGTATGGGAACATTGTTTTTTAGTTATTCCAATTGGTGTTATGATCACACTATCCATGGTCCTGGTGCTTATGAAATATTTGTTCCATGAATTCCAAGATCGGTTCATCATCATATTCATTGATGATATATTAATCTAATCTAAGTCATATGAGGACCATGTCAAGTATCTCATAACTATATTTTCTATCTTTCATTCCACAATATCTATAGAATGATGTCAAATTTTATGTTTTGGACATAATAGTTTATTTTTTCCAGTCATGCGGTTTCTCATGATTATATGGTAATTGACCAATCAACAGTTATTGTAGATTTTTAATTGGTATCTCCAAATAATGTGACAGAAGTTTAGAATTATCCTAGTCTTTCTTTTTATTATCATTGTTTTTTTACGGATTACTCGTTAGTTATATCGATGCAGATAGATTTAACCCGGAAGGTGCAGAATTTTGTGTGTAATGATCAGTTCAATGATGATTTTTTTAAAATGAAGTGGAATATGTTCAGTTTATGGATTATTAAGTTTCTCGAGGAATGTGTGTTTCCATATATCCTTAATTATTTTTATAATATATCTTTCTAATAGCTGTTAATGTAACAAAGGGAAGTAATTTCTTATGGGTCTACGTAGTTAATTCCTCAACACTGTACTAATTCTACCCATGTTATTGAGTTATTTGAGTTCATGTATTTGTTGATGCTTTTGTGGTATAACCATATTGTCAAGAATATTTCATACTTCCCAAGTCACAACATATTTAGCAACATATTTTATTAGTGTGATATTAAATTGTATAAGATGAGGTGGATGTATTTTATTCATGACTATGATTTTGAGATATCATAAACCTCGATAAAGGTGAATGTTTTGGTTGGTGATTTGATAATAGAGTCAGGCAATGGGAATGATAAAGACTCCAGGGATTCTTGGAGGGTGAATATGGAGTTGGAATCCATTATATTGTATGAATCATTGTATAGTGGAAGAGGCTTTTTGTTTTAGATGATGGTGAACTCTTCCCTCATGAGGTATATAAAAGAGTATTTGTAGGAAGACAAATATGATGTGGTGATTTTCAATTATGATGGCCATGGTGATTCTCTATAGTGATGGTTGTAGGATAGTTGTAATGGGTTTTTTCTTCATTGGATGTTTTATTTTCAACTGGATATGAGTGTTAGAGTCCTTTTTGAAATTTATAGATTCAAATTTGTCTCACATCATGATGTTCCCATTATGTTTTATGGCTTGAATATGTGTTTTTGGTAGAATCGTAGGAAACTAGATTCAAAATAGTTTGGGGAAAATGATTTGTTTTCAAAAAATTATGTGTTTAAAATACTGTCTTTAGAACATTTTTTGAGAAATTATATGTTCCTGAGAAGAAATGGGATGAAATGTCAATAGATTTCATCACTGGGTAATCTAGATCTACATGAGGATTTGATTTTATCTGGGTGATAGTAGATCAGTTGATGAAATCCACCTAGTTATTAGAGATCAGTGAGGTAGGTGAAGTTGATGCGTTAGAAAAGAAGTATTTGTATGAGTATGTTCACTTTCATGGTGTTTTTTTTCAATTATCTCTCATTCGGACATAAATGTTACCTCCTGAGTTTTGAGGGGATTTTAGTATGATTTTAAAAATCATTATGACCCAGCATTGTATTTGACCATTATAGCGATGCGAAAATATATTGTACTATGTAGACATTGGAGGATATGTGGTGATAACACATATTGGTCTTTAGTGGATATTAGATATGAATCCAACCTTAGGTTATATTTTCTTATAGTAATAGACACCACTCTTCCATTTCATGTATTTTCATGCGAATTTTTATTATTGGTCTTTTTATTATCTATTATACTAGACAAGGGTTGGGGAGGTATATGTTCATGGTCCCATTGTGTTGGAGAGAACATTACTGATTATTTAGTTGTTCATGAGATGATGAAATTAGATTATTAATGTATGAATTCTAATAATGAAATAAGGATGAAACCATTGTATTTCAATGTTGGGGACCATGTTTTCTAAAATAATTCCCCATGACATGGGAAGTAAATGTCGATATAGGGATGAAATTTTTTCAAATGTTTCTTGGGCCCTTTTATGGTGTTGGGGTGAGATGGGGAAATGCATTATATGTTGGTGCTTCCACTATAATTTGAATGCCTCCACGATATTTTCCACCAATCAGAAATTTATCGTTATCATCTTGATGACTCGAATGTCATTGATTGGGGCGAGTTGGAAAATCAGGATGATAGAAAGTTTGTGGCATGGCTATTGGATAACCATGATCACCAAGAAAAGGTTTTATGTATATGAAACATTCATTCTCATCTATTGGTGGTCCATGTTGCGGGATTAATATAGAGTACCTAGGAGTGAGATACTTAGATGCATACTTTCATCCCAATTTTATATTGTGTTTTCTCTCTCTCTCGTTTTTTCATTGATATGTGATGTTTGGACCTTGATTTATCTAATGTGTTGTTTCAAATGTTTTCTATGTGTATTTAATGGAGTTTTATAATTTCTTTACATTTGAAAATGGGAGGATTTGATTCCTAATAGAAATGTTTTAACTACAATGCGGTTAAACCAATGATGGTGAGTCAGTACCTTGTATAGTATATAATATCATGAAATGTAAGGTGCAATTCTATATATTTTTTTCTTGGAGTAGTGTGATTAATTGTATTTGATGTGGATCTGTGGATTTTTTTTTGTGTAGGAGTATATGGTTTGTGGTTTCATGGTGATGAGGTTTTACGATATGTTTTTTGGCTATTTGGTTTGGCGTGTTTAGTTGTTGGTAGCATTGAGGTATAAAGTGATATTTATAGGTGTCTCATGGGGTGGTTGTATAGAACACATTACATTTCGGAATCATTTTTTATAATAAATGTAGAGCATAATTTGAGAGGTATCTAATGTAATTATTAATTCCTTCCCAATCCATTACATTTATGTTTTATGTGATGGAGGGGCTGGGATAAGGCCTTGAGAGTTCTTCGAAGAGTTTGTCTATTAAACTCTCAATGAAGGGTGAATACATCATGTGTAATTATTAGATTCCATGAAATTTTGGTTCATAGCCAGTGAATCTAGGTTAATAGGGTGTTACATGACATGTATATTATCATGGATGATTAATATAAATGTAAAATGATTTTCAATGGTATATGTAATTTTTGGGAACTATTAAATCACAAACAGTGTAAATGTATTACATGATGTTTGAATTTAAAAATCTAGGTATTAGGATAATTTATTCATCTAACACACTTTTTTTCATCCTTTTATATTCCACTCTCATTCTAGGATAAACCTAGGAGACCCAATGATATCTTCTAGGAATACATACATTTGTTGATCTATTGGTTCCAGTGGTTTCTCGTTGACAATGCACAGTAAGTCCTTATCCATATTATATGCCTTATATATTCTATTCTAATTTTGTTAATAATCATTATTGGTGAGGTTTTGGTTTTGGTTTTAGTCATGCTATGATTATATGGTCTTCCAATGAGTTCAAGGATGATCAATATTTTCACATTATAATGTTTTGATTTGTGGGTTTTATTTTTGTCCCAATGTGGTATAGTATGTAAAAAAACCATCTTTGAGGTATTGAATTCCTCATCTCTGTTTATTATGTATCATGTTGAAGGGGTATTGTTTTGTTTCTCTTTGGGAGATGTTAGGGATTTATTAATCCATGATAATGAATAGATTAAATTAAAATTGAAAGGGTAATGGGGATTCATTAGTATGTTGTTACTACTTTTTTTATTTTTGTGATATAGTGAGTTGTACGAGAAAGATGTGTAGCTAAAACTTTTTCCTATCAGAATATTATTATATGATGGATGATATGTTTTGTGATTTTTTGATAATTTTGTTAATTTTTATATCACTGTAAAATGTATATAATTTAATCACATATATTTCTTACTATTACAGTTTCCAATGTACTATTTATTATATGATAATTTCAATAAAATAATGTGGAACATGAAATAATTCCCTTATAAATATTAAAAATGAACATGATGAGTTTTGATGTGTAGTCTTTCATCTAGGATGATGATATGTGGTTGTTGAAGGTGGGTCCATTTTTTTGAAGGATGTGATATTCGGGAGATGGGGTTGTCTGTCGGACATGATTTTGGGGTCATCATATGGCCTATTTTTCTTTGCTTTTGTGGCAGTAAGGTGGTTTTTTTAATATTCTTTTGGAGTGGTGAGGTGGTGGTTTCATTGTCCAACATGGTTTTTTAACTATCTAATGCTTAAATATTCTATCACTCTTGGCATGGTCTGTTGTGGGTTTTCATGTTATATATCATTAAATAATGTTGTCTTCCAATAAGTCATTTGATCTATAGAGTGGAAACCTAAGGGTCCTATAGTAGAAGTACTGATATCTAGCTAGTTTAGCAATTTCATATCAACTTCATTTGAAGTGAATAGAATGATGGCCCTCAAATATTCTATATTAATGAGCAGTTTATCTTATTTAGTCTCTATGATAATTGTGGGTAAACTAGATATGGTGTCGGGTAGACCATTTTATGAACAAGGGATATGATTCACTTCTAATGGAATAAGTAACTAGTCCATTGAATGATGATTTTATTCAAGAAGGGGAATGATCTATTTTTATTTAATGATGTAGTCATCATTAATATTTTTGATGACTCTCTTAGTGTTTCCCTTCATAGGCAAGTGGGAATCATCTATATTTAGGGATAACTCAAAAATAGAAATGAGAGGAGGATAATATGAATATTTATTAGTTGAATCCTCTGACATTTTTAATGTGTATTATAATATAGTCTATACAAGAGTAATGATGATTAACCTCAAGATTAATATTTTGAACATGGGTTTGTTGATCCCTTTATTGGTTGTGATATTAATGGCACCATCCGAATGAATCTACTAATGTGGTGTAGCCTAAGGAAATGAGTGGATTGATTCATTTGGGAAATCAAAATCCAGGATATAGTCATTAGGGTCAGATGGGTGGCCAAATGTCTACTAATGCATGTCCCTTTTTGATTTTCAATGAAATGAACATGATGTCGAATAGCTATAATATCACATCCCAATATGTGAACCATCCCATCAACATTAAGAGTTTTAGGATATACAGAAATGGGTTCAATCTATACTCCAGCTACATCTATAGATTATGGAGATAGGTTCAATAATTTTGAATTATGGATAGCATCATGATGAATCTTTTCTAGATATGGGAGTATCTAGTTTTTTTGTTGTGGATGACATTACTGAGAGAGTATATACTATTTTCTCTACCCCTATTATTCTTCTATGTGACAAGGGAATACAGTGAATATTATAGTGATCTTATGTATGTGAGGAGTCGATTTACTATTATTAGTCGCATCATTATCAAATGATATTGAAAATACATAATAAATTCATAGAAAACATTTTGGAATTCGTCATCTATCTAGAAGATGGTTCCTTTCATCAATAGTCTTAAGAAGGGATTTCACTTTCTCGATAGATTTGAGATGAATTTCCAATAATTGGATACATGGGATTGGATACCTCATAGTTGAGGATGATTTCTCAAGGGATTAATTTTATATTCCCAAGGTCCATCTCAATGAATTTTTATTTGATGAAAAATTTATGAAACATCCTACTGTAAAATATTAATGCACACATCATGATGATCATCCAGTTGTTGTAGTGAAGGATGTTGAACAATTTATCATGGAATCCGAGAATGTCCCGATTCTAGTAGTATTTGATCACTAATTCATCCATGAATCTTTCATAAAGGTTTCCAATAATCATTTTTAGATGTGATAAATGGCCTATTAATGTGTAGATCCTATATTATTACAAATGAAAGGAATCACCTATTTGAAAAAGTTCTAATGGGGTACCCAGAGTGTTGTAGTCTCCTCATTCTTAGGGGTCATCTAGATCTAGTTTTACCTATATTATAAATCCCTAATGTAGAGTTTGTAGAACCTTCATATATGATTAATCAGAAAATATATCACCTTGAGGGGACAATCACCCTTCAGAAAATAGTGGTACATATCCCAAAACTCATTAGATACACCAATCATCCTATTATTCTTAACGAACAAGGAGTATTTTAGAAGGATACATGGTCTACTAACATACTTGATTAATTTGAATAAAAAAATATTATCATTGTTTTACTCGAACATAGCACAATGGAATGTGAAAAGTTTTCTATAAGGGTTCACAAATAACTAGTGACTCACTAAGAGACCAAGATAGTGGATAAAAACCCATTTTTCTAGACACGTAATATCATTATTTATGAAGGAAATTATATCATTGTTCTTCTTTAGAAGGGAAACATACTACTAGTTATCTTCTTATAAGATAGGATGCACTAATCATTGTCATCCTTTGTTCTTCCTATGTACAATGTATTCCTCTAATTATATCATCAACGGTAGAGGGAAAACCCTCTTAAAATGAGGGAGGATGAGATTCCAAATAAACATAATAATCATAGGGATGAGAATCAATTGTCGTATTGAGATCATCTAGGCTTGCTAAATCAGGGGAAGCACTGGTGTGTGCTTAGTGGGATATAGAATATATATTGATGTTTTCCTACTATAACAAAATAATTTATATAGAAGATATCATAAAAATTCCACCTTTTCTTTAACCATGACAGTCATTCTTAATGTAATTTAAATGTTGATGATTCTAAATTAATATATTCAAAATTAATTTGATGAATAATTAAGTGCTTCCTGAATATGAGGGAATAGAGAACCACATGGAACCTCGTAGATGTTTGGATTCTTAGTAATACCTTGTAATGTCCAATATAAATATAGGAATGAATCTATGGACAATACATTTTGTGTAAGTTGAAAAAATTTCAGTTTATAGATTGAAAAGACACATCTTAGTCTGTTGATCTGGGCTAAAACTAATGAATTGAGAGAATGAAAGAATCATAAATTTCTGCCCATAAACTGGTTATGGTGGTTGTTAGATCATTGGTGTTCTCATCCTTGCATGATTGAATATTCATACCCTCTCTAATGTAGTATATGTAATCCATATAGATAGATTAAAATATCTCTAAGGGAGAAAAATCACCTTAATGGACCCCTACTCAATCGTTGAAGGTGTATTTGAGGTATTGGTGAACATAGAGGGGATAGACATGTACAGATGAAGAAAAGGCATATACAGTAGTGTGTGGTAGGTAGTATCCTTTGAGAATATAATAAATATTGTTCATGAAATCTATATATAAAATTGGGAAATTCTTTGATCCTTTCAACATGGTTTCTTATAACACAACCATATCACTGGATATTCAGTTAAGGAGTTGTCACTATTTTGGTCAGTTGTTTCATGTGGAGAATATTCAAAAGGATATGATTGACCTTGAACACTATGTTCATGATGTGGAATGTCTACAATCCATTATAAATTGTTCTTATTTACAATTATATAATTCCCCCCTTCATGAGGGGACCGTTATGTTCACATAAGAATAAAATTATAACATGGAACTGAAAATTCATTAACTCCTTTGTGTAGGGGTGTCCCTGAAAGCAACTGCAGTTTCAAACAAGGGAGGGCTACACAGCGCATCTTCATTGGCCATAGAATTTTTATTCATTGGGGAAGGGACCTCTAGATCAAAATCCATGAAGGTATATTAGCATGTTGAGTCAATATTTATTATCTCTAGGATAAACAAATTATTGTTCCCTTAGGGGTTTCTAGATGGAAGGTGGTACAACATATGTTCCTTTCTATATCACATGATCATGGATTGATAAAAATTTCGTATTATTTTGTACATTTACCACTGTAAATCACTTTGAGGTGACTACTAGTTGTATTAGGCCTTGCTCTGGTTGGATGTGAGCAGTCTGGTTGCAGTCTTTACTAATCATCTTAACCAGTTAACATGGTATGCTATAGAGGCATATCTAATGGTGGAGGATGTAATGGATGTTTATTCAGTGCTCTGCACAGAATCTACTGACTAATATCAATTGTATTTATATATCATTGTGGGGTATTGTACTGATAATTATGGTGTCATAAATTTCCTTGAACATTATTTCGATGGTGTCTATTGGCGAAATATGATGGGTTTACCTAGTATTCTTCACTATCGATTAGCTTATATAAGTCCACCAACTCAAAATATTTCATGAAGGTGTAACCATACTCATCATCTATGATGTCATACAATTATTGCATGGACATGGGGTCAATTCCAAAAATCATGGACCATGATATATCTGACGGTTTGGGATGTATTTGGAAATGGTCAAGGACAATAATCCCCATTTCATTGCCAAAAATAACCCTTTGAGTTTTTTGAGGTATATTATGTAGTTTCGGAAGAAGCTAATAGTGCAGTCATGGAAACCATAGGAGGTTTTTGCATTCTAATATGGTCCATTATCAGAACATGGGAATGAGAATCCACTCTACTATCTAACCATTCATCAAACTTTTGGATCTTTTGGTCAGAATCCTTCATCTATTCACCTAAAACATTTTTATTATGATCGTGATTGTTGGAGATGTGGGTTACATAATGTAATATGTCTCCAAATTAAATAATACCATGATCCACATGTCAATGCATCCATTCCTTGTACACATATAAATCTATGATGATATGTGAAAGGATCGTGTGGTTGGGGAAATGGTCAGGATGATTATTTAATCCATCTTCACGTGGAGTATTGGACTCTGGTAGACTTATAATTTCCTTCTATATGGCAAATATCAAATATCCATTAAATTATTTTTTATTTTAAGGAATATAAATACTTTCTTATGTGTTGTAATGTATCTATGGGTGCCTATCCCTCACGAAGGACTACAATCACACCTTATTAGGTAGTTAGTTGCACCTTGCAAAGCAGTTCCTTATTGTTCTATGTTAGGTGAGGCTGCACCTCAAAGGGATGTTTTGGGAAATGCTATCATTGGAAGGGATTATCATAGTGAGGATCCTATTTAATATGATCAAAAATTTCTATAATACCAGGGGACCTATTCTTGTATGGTGGGAATCGTCTATTCATTAGAAGGCCTTTTCATAGGAACTCAAATAAGAATCATACACAACTGTCTAGTCCTCTATAGTGTCTCTTCCAAGAATATGTCCTTATTAGAAATTTTTACAATCCATTAAGAAAATTAATGGTGATTAGGGCTGGGAATTGATGTGTCTTGAAACTTCCCACAATCATCATTAGAAGTTTATCTTGAATCAACGTCACGTTGAGTATGTAAAAAATTATTGATTTTTTTTGTGTAGATAGAATGATTTTAGGAATACTTTTAGAGTTCATTCCAACAAATTATGAACCCTATGGGAGGTTTCTTTGTACCAAATGAACATAATTCCTTCCTGTTTCATTAAAATATCATAACATGGATGCCTCTAATAGTGCTAGGATTCCAAACATAGTCCTAAATATTGATAATAATATATCCATATTAATTAGATTGTAACCCAAAGAATTTAATGGGGAAACATATGATTTTTACATTATAAGGATGGCCATATGATTTCCACACCTACACGGTATATAATTCCATTAGGTACGCTCAACACCTACCATGATTCTATGGCCTCAAGGTATATAATGAGATATAATATCAAATCATCATATAGAGGGACTCTATCAAGATAGGGTCCATAACAACCAATCATTTTTATTATATTCAACTCAATGATAGATATAAAAAATTGAGTACTAGCCCAATCTATCGTTCAAAGAGAGTAATTATGCTTCTTAGTTTGAAGCACTGACTCATACCTCATCCACATTCTATACTTTCTTGAACCATATTATCCTAGATGCATGGAGTTAGTAAGATTGGCTATGGGAATCTGGCATTTGAGGATTTATTTCCACACCGAAGAGGAAATGGGATCCCACTAGATGAAACCAATAATCATTACATTAATCAGTAATGTGTTTTGTAATTTGAATATTCTTCTTATTGAGATGATGGATAAAGAGGGTTGCTATGGGATATTACTCTATTTAATATTCTCCCAAAAAAAGATCAATAATCCCAATATTCTCTTTTTTGTTGGCTATATTATGATGGGTAGGAAATTATTCCATATTTTAGGTTTCCAAAAGGATGAACACCATCCATCTTCGGTGGGTGAGGACACTCATCAGGTGTTGAAACTGGAATAATACATCCCCATTATGATCATCTTACATTTCGTGACATGTATTGATACCCTATGTATATTGTAACTCAAGAATGAAAATTTTTAACATAATTGTACCCATTGAGGAAATATCATCATCCATGGGATGGACATTCTGTTTACTGATATGGATGAGGTGGGGAGTAGTGAATTGTACTCGTCCAATTATCTAGACATGTTGAGACACCTATTCCATAATTTGGGGAAGCATTGTATGACTCTTGAATTATATTGATTATATATTATTATGGTATCTGGATGAGTCAAGGTGTTGATCCACTCGGCCTGCTACCAAATCAACATTTCAACATTACTTGGTTATGAATTATATGTGATCATGGCTTCCTATTTAATATAACAAACTATCATTGAGGAGGTGATGTTTTTTCAAGATTATATTTTGAAATGCATGTCTTAGACCATTGTAAGAGACTCTAGAATGAATATATTTTTAGTTTTCAATGATAATAACACCATTAAGTAGCATTTTTTTGGAAAAAACTTATATTAAGCCCTCATTCTTAGGGGAATGGCCCTGTCCATGGTCGACCCATGCTCTAATCAGCATTGGATATGATATAGGTCATATCATCGATGCATAATGGTTATGTTTTTAGGTGACATATAAAAAATTCACTACAAATGTCATCTAATCCCTACCCTCCAGGATATCTCTTGGGAAAATTACCAATCACATCCTCACATTTATCTTGGATAGAGTATTAATTACTCCCTTGTGAATATATGTGGTAGTGGTCATTTGGGGATCAAAAAAGTGATATACATATGAATGAGTAATCTAAGACCCCAAAATATCTACATCATCATATGTTAAGGTAGAGATGATGGAATCAAGTGGTGATTAGGATGGCTATAATGCAAACCCTTGGAATAGATCCAAAACATACTCAACCTACAATCACCTAAAAAGGGATATGGTTATCTTGTGGATCTCAAATTCTTGGAGGGAAAATTCCTATAATCAAGATCCTACCTCAGAGTAAGATAACTAGTTTTAGGCCTCAATAATGAAGTCATCTATCAACTTATAGTATGATATTTCAATATCGTCTACAATGGAATGGTGTTTCCATGGATTTTACCTTCATGGGTGATTTTTTTCCTTTTATCAATTTATTTCTTTAG
The DNA here is from genome assembly GCA_963277665.1 of Viscum album. Classification (NCBI taxonomy): domain Eukaryota; kingdom Viridiplantae; phylum Streptophyta; class Magnoliopsida; order Santalales; family Viscaceae; genus Viscum; species Viscum album. The sequence goes on from OY728119.1 coordinate 1,390,890,942, forward strand.
GAGATGGTACCTCATCAACATGAGTATGGCGTTCTATAAGGATCTGACCTTATACATTACATAAGCTTGAGATAAATCAAGAATTCACATTGAGGATCATTTCAGGTTTTGTGTTTTAGAGGATAGGCCATAACTATTACATATTAACTTGAATATTACATGCAGACACTACTAATTAGTGCCAATTATTTCTTAAAATAAAAACTCTTAAAAAGAAACATGTCCACATCCATGTTTTGGACAGCATGATGTTCCTGGATCCCATCATTGACCCTTATTCATCTTTATGTCATTTTTAAAACATTTCAAAAACGTGGTATGGCCATAAAAAGCCTAGTAAGGGTTATATATTAAGGAATTAAAACATTAGACCATTAATAAATAAAAAAATGAACCATACATTTCAATCAAAACATACTTTATGTAATCATATGATTTATGAATAAAAAACTGATATCATAAATCATAAAGATAACTAATGGAATACATAACATACTTATATTGTAGTTTGATTGCTACGTAGGGAGTAATGTTTGGAATACCCATCACATTATATTTTCTAAATCTCTTTGGAGAAACATTAACATTTACCTCCTTCATGTTACCCAATGCATTGGATTTCTATCTCGGGCTCACCCGCCCTAGGATTATCACGGAACCAACCATATTCATAAACAATTATCAATAACCATAACATATTCATAATGCATAGAACAAGCATAAGGGAAATACAAAATTTCTTTATTTCAATCACAATATATCATTTCAATATATTGACGTAATCCATGTTTTACAAAAACCATTTTCAAAACCAATTAAAAAATTTATGGATGTGATTATTGAATCAAATTGTCCAATGTCACATTGATTATTTTAAAGGAATTAATATTTTAAAACATTAAGGTCCATATAAATAAATCCATAAAACCATTTTTACAATGTGGACATTAATGAGAATGAGTTATACAAATAAATCATTAAAACAATTAAAATAATATTTTAGTTAAAGAGTTCCCAACCGAAAGAGAGACACTTGAATAAATATAATTGAGGAATAACATTAATACATGATTATAATATCATGGTAATAAAAATATTCATGATATAAAATGTCAAAGGGTAGTATATACACTATATAAATGTCAATTTGTATCTAAAAACAATATGATTAAATGGAATTGAAATTGAGACAAACCCCTTGCAACGATCATATATATCGATTAATGGCATCTCAATGATATAATAATGTGTTAAAAAATAATACACCCAATATAAGTGAATATTATGTGTTAAAAAATCATAGGTAATTCACATAAATTCATATCATGACATACTCAAGAAGTATATGTTTAACCCTACGAATGGAAATTGGTTGAAGAAGTCCCTTTACAGAAATTCGACAGCCTAACAACGTCACATTAAAATTTAAAAAATGAGTTTATTAGAGAGAAAATGGTTTCCCATCACATGGAAATAAAATGTATAGAAATTAAGATATAGAATAACATATATCGGCCTAATAAAGTGGAAATTGAAAGAGATTAAATAAATGATGTCTTTTAAAAGGAGGTGGGTGAAATAATCCCTCACTGATTTGTTAACATAAGAAACATAAAGAACAGGAAAGACAGATCATACAATGAAGATATAAATACCAATAAATTAAATCATATTGCACAATTAATAAAATCATGGGAATTACATACCTCATACAAATGGAAATAGTGGAAAATATTTCATGAATCTCATTGGAATTAAAAGTGGGATGAAAACCTCATACCACATTGTAATCAATCGTGTCATATGAACAAATGTTAATAACCACCAAATGAATCACATAATATTATGAATATAAATATAATAATGATAATATATATAAATTTCAGTACTCCGAACACCACATGGAAAAAATAATTTCAACATTCATAAGAACCTTTTTCAAGATTATTATTCTTTTATTATCAATTTTTACATTGCTGTTACATTCATTAAATTATATGAGTTTATATCACACATCGTGCCTATGTTCGAAACATTAATTAAAAATGAACCTGTCATAATTATAAATTGTCCATCTGGTCGAAATTTCATTATCTCTAGAATGAAATTCACTATCTAGATATCATATATATCATATATATATCACATACACACACACAAACACACACACACACACACACATATATATATATATATATAATTGTAAAAAACATTTGGAGATACGAAACGAAATGCACCGTTCATAGAGACGGTAAACCGTACGTACTGATGAAGGCAACATTCATTTCAATTTCATATATAATGGAATGAAAATGTAATGATAAATAGGTATATTTTAATTCTAGTAAAATATCATATATAATTTAATTATTTCCATTTTTTATACATTCCACACATGTCATTACCTTGTCGTATCACTTTGATGGGGTGATAGTCCGCCCCTCCTCCAATGAAATTATCAAATTTACCCACTATGGAAATCATAAAGTTATTATATAAAAATATACAGAATAATATAAACAATATAAATATAATATATATAACATATAAAAATATTTCTCTCTTAATTTTCACCATAATAGGTGTTTGGTTAAGATTGAACAATCATCATTTCGTGAGGCACTTGTTCGCCGTCCACAAAAACAGTATGTTCTATACCCATTAGATAGAAAAGTTTGTAATTTTAGTTCTAATAAATCTCATAAAAACATCATATTATAATTAATATACTATTTTTCATATAAAATAATATTATAAATTTAGTTTTTTGGGTTGTAGATGAAAAATTAAACAAAATAACTTAAGGGGAGATGTTACCATTAAATATGATATCTCTTTTTGGATTGAATCAAATAATTTAATTAAATTGCATTATGAAAATGGGAAGGCTTTTAGGATGGTTATAGGGATTTATGTAGCTTAATTTGGAAGAGGATGGATGAGCCTAGGGGATTGAGAAGTGTCAGGATTGTGTTAGAAGTGAAAGCTTTTTATAAGGGGGGAAGTTCTTTTTAAGAATGTTTAAAAATATTATTTTATTATATAATGATTCTAGGTTTATAATATACCAAAACTTATTACAGTCAATGATAAGATGACTCATGTTTGATGTAAAATCATCCTATAGGAATTAGATAGTTTATGGATATATTTTTAGTCATCCTAATCTTATTTATTTAAATCATCAAATAAATAGGTAAACACTACATCATTATTGTTTCATAAATAATTTTATTTATTTCATGTCTAAAAATTATAAAAAAAAATATCACAAAATTGTAAAACCTTTTAGCTTTGAAATAAATATTTTTAGTTGAAGAGATAACATATATAACCTCATGTAAGAACTGATTAATAAAAGGTATATTTTTAAGTTATTTTAGCCTTTACATTAAAATAATTAATTTAGAGTGTCATTATAACTCTTAAGTGGCTCCATGGGGTCAAAACATTGACCCAAAGGATGACCATGGTAAGATAGGTATCAACCAATTTGATTAAGAAACTTGTTAGGATATTTTAATATTATTATAATATTACATGTTTACCCTTATTTACTAGATATACCCGTTAACCATGGTAAATAAAATATTTACTCAAGTAAATATTTATAATGTGTAAAAATAAAAGTTGTGTATTTACAAAATTTGGACCTAATGATTTAAAATATTTAATATATTTTTCAAAATTAAAATCACAGATGTGGCAGAAATTAATTTAAAATTAATTCCTGTTCTCAAAACTAAAAACGTTTTTTATGAAATAATAACTATCAATATATTGACACTTGTTTATGTCCACATTTAAAGTTAAATTACATCCAATTACCAAAATATAGTTAAATTGTAAAAATATAATCTATTTAACATTTTAAAATATTTAAAAATAATAATCTAACACTATAAATAAATTAGATTAAAAGGCATTTTTGAATTAAAATACAGTATTTTTCACTATTCATATAAATTGAACTTTATCAGAAAAATTCCAAAATATTATCCAAATTTTTTTTTGATGTACCGATTCTAAAGAAGAATATTATTTTGTCAATTAGAAAATATAAACTTATGCAAAGGTAGATTTAATGAGGGTTCTCCATCAAATGGCAGTAAAGCAACCATTTAATAAATATTAGAGTTTAATTGCTTAAATTATATTCATTATAATATTAAGCCTCTAAAATTTATTGGATAAAAGTTAAAACATTTAAATAACATGTATATTCGTATTGAAGTTAGTTCTACCCATTTCTGTAAATACAATGGATCGACATTATTTATAATATAAAATAATATTATATTATTATTTTTCAGTATGTCTCAGCATTTTGTGGAACATATGATTTCAGAGAAACTCATTATTGTGTATTGGGTACTCCATAGAACATAGAATCCCCATTAACATAAAATTAATATTTAATTCCAATTTTTTATTAAATATGAATATGTTATATTATTTATTTACCTGGGATGTTACATCCTTCCCTGTTATAGGGAATCCTGTCCCCACAATTTTAAAATTGTGCTTGGAAACATCATTAAAAGTCCCTCATCGAAAAAGAGTCAATAAAAATATCACATTAGAAGAATGAAATAAAAGAAAAAACATAAGACGAGATAAAAGATACTAGGAATCCATGAAAACATTCTTAAAAAGAAGAAAAAAACCATCGGGTTTGACTAAGAATGATAGAAAACATGATTAGGAGAATGTTGACCCCTATTAAATCACAAACCTGTGATGGGTAAATGATTTTTAATTCCCCAGTAAGAAAATTAAACAAAAAACGTTTTTTAAAATTCATTTTCATAATAATGAGGAATCTAGTAATGTGATTGAAGAAGAAAATAATGATTCATATTTATTTTTCATTTAGACATTAATCCTTTACTAGATTTCTACAACAAACACATATTTTTTCCAAACGATGAGTATTCATGTTGAACAATTGACATTTAAAGCTCTATAATCAACTTCTAGAGGATCACCTAATCCACAAAAGATGATCTATAATTTTTCCACGTCTTTAGACATTAACCAAAACCAAATTTGTAAGTACAAGATCATATAATCCCCAAAAATAATAATCTTTTACAAAAAGTAAAACTTATCATAATCTCTATAAATTGTCAAACAATACCCAATGTTCAACAAATACCATTCAAGAAAAATTTTCCCAAAAAAAATTTCAATGTAATCCAAACAATGGTTGAAACCCAAACCTCAGACGTATTTAAACACATAGGCTTCCAAGAAATATCTTAAAATTTATCTCCAAATAACATCAGTTACTCATAAAGTCTCATACTTTTAATTAATTATCCTATTCACATATCATCCTTGATAAGTTACCCATTTCCACAAATAAACATAATCGTCATATGTCCACAATAAAATCACAGATTCTTCCCAACAAAATCAACCATTACTCCTCAAATAAGATCAAATTGTATTCTATTTCCCTTAATCATATATTAAACACATAGATATGTATCTAGTTTATATAAACTTGTATTTTTAATAGTTCATAACATTTGGAGATAAGAAATGAAATTCACTTTTCCTGGAGATGGTATGTTGTACGTACCCATGAACTCTAAATTCATTTCAATTTCATATTTAATGTAATTAAAATGAAATAATAAATAGGAATATTATAATTCTTGTATATTATCATATATAATTTAATAATATCCATCTCTTATATATTCCAAATGTGGCATGGACTAGTCATATAACATTGAGAGGGTGGTTGTTCGCACCTCGTCAAATGAAATTATCATTTTTACCCACTATGGAAACCATAAAGGTATTCTATAAATGAAAAATAATGAATAATAGTAATTATTTAAATATAATATATATAACATATATATACATTTCCATTTTAATGGACACCATAATAGGTCGTAGGAGAAGATTGAACAATCATTGTTTCTTGATGTTGTAGTTGGCCGTCCATAGCAACATTGTGTTCATTTATCATTAGATGGAGGTGTGTGTAAGGGTATATATATTCCATATCATAACAAAAATAGAGTAAATTTCGGATTCTAGTGTTGTTATAAAATTAAATAATAAAAAGATTTTATGGGGTTGGATAAGTAAAATAATATAAAAGAACTTAAGAGAATATATTTCCTCTAAATCAGGAATCTCCCTTTGGTTTGAAACAAAAGTTTGTATTGAAATGATTTATGAATAGAGGAAGGATTATAGGGGGAGTATAGGGATTTGGGTAGGTTGATTGAGAAGATTATGGACTATCACATGGGCATGAGAAGTGTGGGTAATGGGTTAGAAGTGAGGGCTATTAATAAGGGGGAAGATGGGCTCTTTAAAAATGTTTAAAAATATTATTTTATTATATAATTATTTATGGTTTTTAAAGGACCAGAACATATTAAAGTCGAATATTTTATTACACATTATTGATATAAAATCATCCAATAAGAAATGTACATGGTTTGGATATTGTTATAATCTTTATAATCATATTTATTTTAATCATTCATTTATGAGGTAAGCATTTCATAATTATTGTGTCATATGTAATTATATTTATTTGAGGACTAAAAATTATAAAAAAATATCATGATGTAGGAAATATATTTATCTTTCAAATTAATATTAATATTTTATTTTATATCTTATATAACCCCATGTAAGAATTTATTTAATAAAAGATATACGTTTAAGTCATTTTTGTATGTACTTTAAATTAGTTAATATAAAGTGTCATTATCACTCTTAAGTGGCTCCATGGGGTCCAAAAATTGACCCCAAGAATTAACAAGGTCAGAAATGTATCAAAAATAGGATCATGAGACATGTTAGGGTAATTTAATAATATTATTATATTATTTGTCTATGCTTATTTACCTTATTTACCCGTTAAGCAACATAAATAAAATATTTACTAAGGTAAATATTTAAAATGCCTAAAAATAAATGTTTCTAATTTACGAAATTTGTACCTCTTGATTACAAATATGGAATACATTTTTTCAATTTCAAAACAAATAAGTGGCTGAAAATAATTTAAAATTAATTCCCCTTCTCAAAAAAATCGTGTTTTTAAGGAATAATAACTATCAATGGATTGAAACTTGTTTATGTCAAATTTCACCATGAAATTTCATAAAATGACCAAAATAGGATTAAACGGAAAAAATATAATCTAATTAAAAATTAAAACCATTTAGAAATATAGTCTATAAATATAAATAAATTACATTAAAAGGCAGTTTTGAATTAAAATACAGTATTTTTCACTATTCATAAAAAAATTAACATTTTTAGGAAAATAATGAAATATATATCCAATGTAAATTTTGATGTACCAATACTAAAGAGAAATATTATTTTGTATAATAGAACATATAAATGTGAAAATATATAGATTTAATGATGGCTCATAGTTAAAAGGCTGTAAGTCAACCTTTTAATAAATATAATACAATTTATTCTTAAATTGGATTCATCCTTATTTTAAGCCTCTAAAATTTATTTGATAGATGTAAAAATATTAAACAAACATGTATATTCATATTTTACTTAGTTCAGTCCATTCCCTCCAATACAATGGCTCATCGTTAACTACCATTTAAAATAATATTATATTACTATTTTTCAGTATGAGCCAACATTGTGAGAAACATAAGATTTAAAAGAAAAATGTTGTTGTGTATCAGGTATGACATAAAACATAACATCCCCTTTGAAATAAAGTTAATATTTAATTCAAAAAATTTTATGAAATATGAAAATGTTATATTCATTATTTACATTGGATTTCACACCACTATACTGAAGTGTGGTAATATGGGGGGGACCTTCTCTTATGATTGTTCTATTGTAGGTAGTGTATTTATATATGCTATTACTGGAGAAGGAGAACTCGCCTTTTATTAGTGATGGAGTGGAGAGTTTCTCCAATTTGGTTAGTAGGAACACGTGGATGTATTCCATAATGGTTGGTATTGACACATGGATGTCCTTAATTTTTGAATTGGGGGGTAGGGGGTTCACCATACTAGTTGGAGAAATAATATGGTTTTACAATGATTGTTGAGAAAATGTGGAGGACCACTACCTAGGATGTGGATAGAGTAGGATGGACTATATATTTTTCAAGTAGAATAATGAATATTATATCCATGATGGTTTTTTAAAGAGGTTGAATAACCTCCAAAATTAGGCTTCTCATCATGAGTTCACCCATAATAAATATCAATGATGGAAAAAACTGAAAGGGTTATCTAGAATACATAAGAGGTGGTATGGGTATCAATCCCAAATAGGAAAACAATCCACGTCCATCTTTTTTTGGGATTTGATGGGATGTGTTTTTAGGGTCTGGCCTTCATAATTCAGGAATGATTCCCCTTACTAAGAATCCTTATTTGCCTACCATATATGTTAGAATTAGTTGGTTTAGAATATGAGTAGTGGATCAGAGGTGATATACACATGTTATTTCGCTTGGGGGGATCGTCGATGTTGGCATTGATGATACCATGTGGGAGCCCTCTATGGAGGCTCCAAGGTATTATTCACTTTCACTGTTACATGAACATACCACACATCATTAGAATAAGTGATAGATCTATTAGAGTGATCTAGGGAGATAATCCCAAAGATGTTTTTTTAGTTGGAGGTGGGTACTCCCTACATAGCGATCAAGAGCAGTGGTGTTAGCGAGGTGTGGAACTGTCTTGGTCTTAGCAGGGAATATATCATTTGTGAATGAACTCATCCTTATCGTTGCATCATTCATATACATAAATCACCCAACCATGGATGAACTCATCAGGTGAGACATGGAGTGGGAGTCCTATATCCATATTAATGTGTGGATTTCATGGTGGAAGCATTATTTGGAGGGCATTATGCATCAATATTTTTCATTTTGTGACACTAAACGATGTTTCATTGCTGATTTCTAATAACATGAGTATTGTATGGTAGGTGGATTAATTTGATCATACATGTACAATGAAAAAGATTTTTAATACACCAAACTCATCCATTCGTCCAATAATGGAGATTGATCCAAAATGAAAAATTCACATATCTAGGATACCTAATTATAACTATCTTAGACCACTTATGAGTTCAATGATTAGAACACCCTTTAACATGGAGTTACCAATTTACTTATTTTTAAATTCTGTGGAATTCTAATCCATTGAAGTACAAAATGCTACATGTTTTTGTGGTTGATGAAAATAGTGTTATGTTAGGTTACTAATTTTTTTTGTTATTATATCAACTAGCCCAACATGCACTTCAGTGTGAATTATCATGATGGATTTAGGTTTCCCAATATTCAGACATCATAATTGTGGGTGTATTTTATCAATTTAAATTGTGATGTAATCTCACTGATAAAAACAATATGATGGGTTATTAGTTATTGTTCCACGGATTCCTCATTAGAGATTATTTTCTAGTCCGGGTCTCTCTTATCTATTATGTTGTGTAACTTAAACTCACCCATGGTGCAATATCTTATTGAAAACTGGTTAATTATCAAGATTTTATATAGACATGGAAGAATCATTTAGTTTTGGGAGTAGTTATAATGGAAATATCTAAAAATTATTTTACATTGGGAGCATTGGTGACATGTGAATATAGAGTTGTGGTTTAGAAACACACATTGAGGAAGAAAAATGATGTTGACACCAGAATGGATAATGCCATACCAGGGGTTTATGGAGGACAAGTATCATTCTCAAGAATGTGTCAGAAGTTCCTTGTTTATGATATAGATATCAAAACCAACATTGTGGTATTCTATAGTTTATTATTATTTCACAGGAAGAATCCTTTTATTTTGACATCATGCGTTATAGATGGTAATGTCTTGAAATAAGCATAAATGAGGGATTGTGTGTGGAATTTGTGTGGAAGCTTCCCATCACAGTGGGATTAATATGACGGGAATGGTATTTGTCATATCTATTGAGGCTTCCATGAGATGGGGTTTTCTATTCATCTAGTGGATAAAGTGTTGGTATTTCTTATGTGATATTAGCATTTAAGGCTTCTGATAACAAGATTGGGAAATATGTGTGGAGATTACAGATAGAAGATTCCAAGGAGTGGGAGTTTCATGTCAATTTGGGTGTTTTCATCCCATTGAGGGGGAGATTGTGGATTCTCATGAAGAAAATAAAGTGGGAATCATGTGTTCTCATTATTGTGTAAGAATATACTTTTATAACATGTTATTAGTTTGTTTTCGTGATTTTTCCCATCATATTATTTAGATGTATAGATATGAAGATTTACTAGATGTAGATCCGAAGTGGTTGGACCCACTCATCACTCCTAGGGCTTACATGACAACCACTCATGCTTCATTGTGTGGGGAATGGAGTTCAAACATCCATGTATGTGTATTAAAATATGATGTTCATGTCAGGGTCGCGAAGCATAGGAAAAACATGCACCAAAACTTCTATATAGAGAGGTGACTGATATGATAATTTATCTAGAAAGGGAATTTTAGAAATAAAGAAGTGGAGAAGGAGGTTGGTGTGTGAAATATTTTTAGGTTCCACAAAAAAACAATTCTGAGAAGGTGGATCTAGTAGTTGAGAAACTAATAGTGTCAAAAGACATGGTATCCCTCATGTTTTGATGAAATGCACAAAATAGTTTTACACACATGAATTTTATTTTTACACAACTGAGTAACCCTATTAGTTATTTGTGAGGGTCACTATATAAAATGGAAATTCTTGTTTTGTTCCATGCAAGCTCTATGATGATAATTCCTTACAATTGAAGGTAAATTTGCAATACTTTTTCAGTATATCAAAGTATTACGAGAATTTGATGAATGAAAGCATCTATTCAACTATGGTATATACTATGAGATGGTATGGGTGAGCTCATATTCATAGTATAAATCAGGATAAGTTCACGTTAAACCCATTAGGGATGAATCCTTAGTTTCATAAGTTGTTCCCCTATATCACTACTGCCTAGATGTTGAATATTCTAGAATGGACAATTCCATTGGTGATCAAGAATGTGTTTTCATGAAATTATTTCTTCCAAACATTCATTATCAAATGATCCAATGATATATTCATTATAGTACCTATAGGAATGTCACAAAATTTTGGAGACTCAAAAAAACTCTACATCATCATTTCTGTGATAGTGTTTCGCATAAAAATTGTATCTTTTAATATAAAAATGGAATTTTGTCTAAAACCTTTTCATTAACTGCAGAATGGATCCTGTTGTTGGTTTACATGATCATTTTTCAAAAAATTAACCATTTGAGTCTTTTGATGATATTTCACCACTATAAAACATGACATGTATAAACTACTACAACTATACTAGATTCCAAATGTTTACTCTCTTGTAGGGAAATATTCAATGGGAATCCAAACATAGTCACCCAGGTCACTGTAACAGACTATATTTTTTATGATATACATTTACAAAAAAAATATGATGGCGTTTAGAGGTTTCATTACATATCAAACAATACATAAAAAACCATGATATATTATGCTAATGTTAGTGAAAAATGTGACAATTACTTTTTATACATTAGATTTTTTGGAATTAAAATGTCTAAATATATTGTGAATTGTGTGTATGAAACCATCCATTGATGAAAACATGTTGATTAATTATTTTAAAAAATGTAAAAATATAAATGAAAAAAATAATATCATTTTGTATTAAAGGATACATTTTTTAATGTATAATATTTTTTACATATTTTGTTCCCTAATTAATAATGAATTTTTTTTAAGAGAATATTTTTTCATTGATTATGAATTATTATATAATCTTCAATAAAATGATTATCAGTTGGTTAGAAGTGATGATATGATCATTTGAAGGTAGAATTATTAATTTTTATGAAAAAGATTTTTATTTTGAATAATATATTTTATCTCAATAAATTAAATTAATCAATATTGATTAATTATTTTTATGAAATTTGTATATAATTTCTTAACTCTCCATACGTGGTCACTTTGGAATGTCACCAGACATGGCTATCACATGACCTACTATGTGCCTCCTCATATGTCGGATGCTGCTCACCATTACTATGGTATATAAGAATGCAATGGGGAAACTATAATCACTATATATGTAATGAATATAATAATAAAAATATCCAAAAATATTTTATTGATGGAAATCATTAGATTATATACTGACAAATAAATATTCATTATTAGTACATAAAATGTAGTAAGGGGCCTCCCAACCATACTATATAGACATCTGAAAAATTACTTGAAAGATCAATATATAAAGAATGTTATAAATAAATAAAAAATTTATTGGAGGCTCTAATGAACTACATCCCATACAACATCCCAAAATCTAGGTCCAACTTGAGCTACTCTAGCTCAAACACAAAATGTATCGCCTTAGCTAAACATGAACCTATATCTATGTGAGAGTATATACTTGAACCAAAGTGTCAGGGTCGCCATATCATTGTGTCAGTATAAAACTCAGTAGGTAACCCCCATTGATGTGATGTGTGATAACTACAATGAAATAATATATATATATATATGAAATACCATGTAAAAATATATATATTTTTGGGAAAAAATTAATATAAAAACAAGAAGTGACAGCGTTAGGCTGATGATAGATTATCATTAAGCAAGTCATGGGGGCCATCCAGACCATAGTACCAGAACCCACACTAAGATATGTATATGTGTGTGTGTGTGTGTATTGGGTTAATCATAAAAAGAATTTTAAATCCATTGGTATACTTATTACATCAATAATGCCTTAATTTTTCAATGCTAGGGAATCTATGAGCCTGTTTTTTTATCATGTTATCCAAGTAACAACATCAGGTCTTCATATGGTGTACCTAATAGGTATCCAAACCTCATATATGGAATTTTCTTCATGTATCATTAATATCTTATATATCAAAAACCACCCAATGGGAGTTTTCCTATTCATGTAATTTAATCTATATGCATCTACATCCTCATCTATGAGCATTTTTTCATTAGGGTGATATGCCACATAGAATATTAGACATTCCCTCTATTAATTTTTTTAAAAAACATAGAATGTTCAATATATGTTTCCCAAATAAATATTCAGATTTTTAATGTTATATACCTCCCCACCATGAGAGTTTTCATTATCACAAAACATAGAAACCCCACATGAGTAATACATTTAATTAATTAAATTCCGAAAGGTTTTATATGAAGCATGAAAATAATAAGTTAATCATACAAAAGGGTATATATATGCCTATAAAATCATGAAAACCCAGTCTAAGATCCCTTAGAGTGTGTCCTGAGTTATTATAACCTAAAATGAAATAATCACTTTCTGAGGATTGATGGTGACACATGGTCTTATCTATAGTCATTATCATTATAACCTTCTCATTGTTTGTAATAAGGAACCGGTAATTTATTATGCCCCAACGTCCTCAAAAAATCTACAAAACTTCATATGGTTCCAAAAAAACTATAAAATACCTATAGGGTCAATTCCACCACACTCTAACAGCACAACACTCCATTATTATGTAAAATATCTTAGAGGTGTTACCACGAAGTCATAAAATTTTAGAAGCTAATATATCCCTTGAACATTTCCATCATCGTGGAACCAATTCTATTAGATAATATTTCACACACTTTTAATTTAATAAAATTCATACCGAGTGGAATTAAATTATATAGTGAATATTATAACAGTAACCTCAACTATCAAATTATGATGGGAAAAATCAAGTTCACCAAGACCAAAGTGAAAAATAACATTTACCAACTTATGTAAAACATTATATTCAAGAATTGACAAATGAACATAAATTTAAATAATTAATTCAAATTAATAGTTAAATTTTATATTAAATGTGCAATATTACCTTATTGGTGAGACCATATGTAAAAAATGCATACAATATAAATTTATAAAATCACATTTCATGTATCAAGATCACTTACCTCATGTTGATGCAAGTTCCCTTTTTTAGACTCAATCCAGTAACATTGCATATTCATCCATGACCCGTCCATATCTATATATGATATGAAAACTATAAAAACCACATAAGTCACTAACTCAACAATACATACCCATAATAATTATTTAAAACAGTAATAATTATTTTTCCAATTAGATTAAAATGAGTCATAATTATCAGAAATAAATATGTGGTCTCACTTCATCAGAGCAATATAAAAAACCAAAGAGTAGAAGAGTTTCCCAATTACCATTTCTATGAAATTGTAATATTTGTATCAAAACACATAACAATTTCAGCTGAAAATTAAAAATAACAATAATAATAAATTTACCATAATGAAGTACCTCACCAATTTTTCTATAACATAAATAAATATAAAAAACATAGAACTTAAATCAATAGAAAAACAATGATGAAAAATTAAAAGGATAGTATATTTCAAGAATCACCATAAATTCATTAAAATCATATCCAAAATAAAAAAAATATGAATAATCTATGGAGGGGGAGGGATTAATGAAATTGGGTTTGTGATGAAGGGATATGAATGATAATTATTTCTAGGGATTGAAATGTTTAATGGGTGAAATGTTTATTTTTACACAATTAATAATATAAAGTGTATTATCACATGGATTTCAAGACTATAAATCAAACTTGAATGGTGAATTATCCATATGAAAACATCTTAATGGTATTTGAAATTCTAACCAACCATGTGAATTGGTACTATCACGTTTTGGAACAATTAACATGTGTTATTTGTAAAAGTTAGATAACCACAACTCAAGGCCAATGTCCAAGTGACCCATATGAATTCGACTAATGTATCTGTAATTTTTCTTAAATTACGTGCTAATTTTATTCCAAGAACATTTACTAAATAAAATGAAGATGAAACACATTATGTATCTATATGATACACATTTTCCCCAAAACATTGCACCCCCAATTATGATCATAGATAAGTGTTTCCAAAATCATTGAAAACATCACTTGAATCATTACAGAATATCTGGATCACTCTAGACCAATTCCAAGACCCAACAAATGTACAAAAACATCATGTTTATGACATTTGAAATCTCATAATTCTCTTTTGATTCCCAGTTCCAAATATGACCATTCAAATATTAATATTAAATTAAGATTTAAATCCCTCACTATACTTGGGATATGAATTTTTTTTTAAAATATTGCATCACGTCCCTATGAAGTCATAGTGGTTATCCAATTATCCACCCTGTTATATCATTGTATTATATTCATAACTACAACAAAACATTACATCTCAAAAATATTCAACACCATCCATAGAGAAACTCCAAAACTAAGTCACTCCTATTTTCATAAAGGAATATAATGCTCATAACCATTACCAGAACTCTAGGAATATATATACGTATAATAAAATCTCTAGAAAATATAATAGTATCAAAACACAGTTCATCTATTGAAATGTGATTCTCCCAAACACAATCATTAGAACATAAATTCTAATTCATATACATAGAAAATGTATTCATCAAAATTTTCTATTTAAACTCAATACTCACATTTCTGTGACGCACCTAATGTGGTTACTGACAAATTAATAGTTCATTCACATTAAAAACCCACCAAAAACCATTTCTATGAATATTATAAAAATAATTATCTCAAAATGACCAATCTTCATCATGTTCAATAAATCATTACTACATAAATTCTTATGAACCTAAAGATCATCCTAATACGCCAAATATAGTTTCAACATGAATGTTGACATGATTAAATTGTCGAATCTAAATCTGAAAAAAAAATTAACATACACAAACATGTGAATTCCCTAATATGAATCACAATTGGACCGTACCAGAAATCTAGTTTCAAAATCCTTCAAACAAACTCCCTCTAAAATAATGATTATATTTATATCTAGAATCATATGGGTATTTTAGTTGAATTTATTCTCGATGTTGTCTAGAATAAAAATGATAGATTCATTATCTTATAATTATTCCCATCATGATCCCATGACCCCATTCTTGAGGTGCTTAGATAACATGTAACTGAAGTCACACTCTGTGCCATATGACTGACCATTTCATCAATTCAATGGATCCAATTTATGATTATCATAGGCAAAGTTCAATATATATTATGATATAATGATTTTATTATTTATCCCTCTAGTTCTAGATTATCACCAAAATAGATCCATTTTTGGTGTCTCTATTTTTAGTGATGGATATTTCACCAAATCAACAATCTTCACGTACCCAAGCCATATTGTGAATTCTAAAACCTATCAACCTTTGGATTTCCCATATCCATCACTAATTATATTTCATGGGAATATACCCATTCTCCCATGTAGGGAAAAATAAATGTATTATAATCATGTCTAATATCACGAATAGTCTTACAATTTTATCCTAGCCTTGATATTATGGGACCATCGGTGAGATTTGATTAACTAAAGAAATAAACATGCCAATGCTTGAGAATATCAATATCATGGGACATCATAAAAACATTCATCTCTGAAACCTAGAAGGCATATAATGTACCAAACTATCTTTCATGCATGTCCTATATATAAAAATGACATCTCATTAAAACTCAGTAGACAATATAGGGAATGATTCTCACTAATCATTCATATAAATAACTGATACCTCAAGAATCACAACTCATCATCATTCTCAATAATAGTCAATGTTATTATCCAAAATTACCCAAAAGGATAAACGGTAATAAGAATTATTGGATAGATATAATTTCACTCCATTCTACATTAGAAAAAATTATATAGTTTTTTTCTACCATTTCAAATAGAATATCCTATAATATATATTCAATCGGTGTCACCATTTAGTGTTCTATATAAACTGAACCATGATCATTGAGTGTAGTTATGTAGATTCACACTCAATTATTTTTGAATAAAAATTATTTATGTCATTATGAAAAAATTAAGTATCAAAATCCAAGAAATAGGAAAAAAACTCCGTTATTCCAACTAAGGTAGAATTCTCCTCACAAACCAATTTAGTTTACTAGACCTCCACACTAGATGAACCAACCAACATCATCAATCTCAAGCATCAGATTATTTAATCCACATGATATTACTTAAAAAAATACTAAAAAATAGCAGTCTAATTGAATAGAATTATGTGATGTAGTATAATGGGAAAAAGGTATTATTATATGCTTCTAAAACATTAAATAGGTTTTACTATCACAAGTGAAAAAAACAATAAAATGTCATTATATGTCACATGAATCGTTTATGGAAATTCATTATGAAAGAGGGGAATCTCACCACATTTGGCCAAGTGGAAAATCATGAATGGGCCTCATTCCAACAGGCCAAGAGACAGAACTCAAAATTAATCATAATCTTAAAATAAAACAGAAATTCAACCATTCAAGGTGAATTCCATATAAAATATCCAATCCTCACTTACATGGAATAGAATTATTGATCCCTTGAAAACCATGAAATCATAATTGTAAAAAAATTAATGACTTAACAACCCCATATCTATCAAATATTTAGAAACATGCTCATATCTATACAACCATGTCCTAAATTTTATGTCAAATAGAATTACATTTGATACCAATTTTTAATGTCCTATATATGTTCCATTTAAATATAAGTCAGATTGTATCACCACAAATCCTCATGCATTCATTCATGTAGTCCATTTTATTACTACTATCTGTAGTTTTCTATAAGAATAACATGTAAAGACTATACGACATATATATTCATACAAAATAATAAATTAATTTTTTATAAGTAACCATTGAAGTAGATAATTTATATATACCCAAACCATTAATATAAATAATTTCAATTTTTTAACAAATGATTCTATTTCATAAATCCACCAATGATTACGAAGGCTAGTGTCTTTATAATAATAGTTTCATTGTATTTCAATATTAGGATAACATAATTAAATATTATATTGTTATACATATTGAAATCTTATGTCAAGTCAAGACCAAAAAACAATATATGATAACAAGGGGAATACATTTAAATAATTTTTTAAATAAAATAACCATTATATGAATTAACATGACATATAATCATAACTTTTGAGTAAAAATAATTATAATGATATATTAAAATATAAGTTGATGGTGTAATCACATGGACGGAAAGCACAAAAAATATCGTAAAATAATACCATGACATTATAAGAAATGATAATTGATCATATAATATTATATAATATTGATTCAATTATATCTCCCTTGATAGTATCAAATGTTGGATAATATCCCAAATGAATTAGGATTACTCCATAATCTCATACATGACATATCGCGAATCTAAAAAATTATTCAACGAATTGGAAGACTATCTTGGTTCACCCATAATAACCTGTTCATGATTATGTATGCCATAAAATGTGAATCAAAGATAAGGCATGCCAAGAATAATTACTCATGCATTTAAATTTATTTCATTTTTTTGTATTAAATATTAATTGACATAAATTTCATAATGATTAAATTTGAGTGATGATATTATTAATTACATCCTCAATGGAGGGTAGAAAAAGATAGGTCTATATTTTATAGATGT
Source organism: Viscum album (assembly GCA_963277665.1). Lineage (NCBI taxonomy): Eukaryota > Viridiplantae > Streptophyta > Magnoliopsida > Santalales > Viscaceae > Viscum > Viscum album. The sequence goes on from OY728119.1 coordinate 1,390,909,547, forward strand.
ATATTTATAACTATAATCAATTTTTAATATGATTGGTTTTTATAGTTGATGAAAATATAGTAAAAAATGAATGTGTTAGGTCATCAAAAAAATATACTTTTGATATTGGAATATCTTATTCAAAATAGAAAATCCCATATAGAATATAGTAAATTCTATATTTAAAATTTACAACATAAAAAATATGATTCAACAATGATTTTAGTTTTCATGATTTTATGTATTTTTATAAAAGTTGTATATGTTAAATAAAACATTCTAATGACATTTTTTTAAAGAAAGATAAAAGAGAATCATTCAGAAAAAAACAAGAAGATAACTTTTTAACCATTACGTCTATTTTATATAATTGATAAAACGTTACTAAATAAATATTTTGGGTTATTTTTAATATATTTAAAAAAACATATTGATGTATGATAAAAACATTTAACCAAACACATAAATGAAGTGTTCTATAATTAATAAAAATTCTTAGTCCTGTTAAGATTCAAATAGATAAAAAATATAATACTAAATGAATGTTTCCTGCATAGAGGAGAAAGAAATTAATGGGTTTTGATTGAAAATGATAAAATAATTTCCTATCATTGAAATTCTATTATAAAAATTAATGATTAAAATAAGATTGAAATATACCGTACTATGTTGGATACATTTAAATACTAAATTCCATGAATTAATTTAATTAATAAAAACATAAAATATCATATTTTTGGAAAAATACATGAAATAATATTTAATGGGGGTAGAATATAGAACATATAAAAAAACAGAACCCTAAAAAACATGTCTCATAAATATTGATGTCTTTTTGTAAAACCCTGATATCCATTCAAGATGTTTCCATGTATGAGTTTTTTAACTTTTATAATAATATTTAAATCATTATTTATTTTAAAAATAAAATTCCTTGGAATTAAAAAAATTTACATATTGTATTTAATTAATATATTTTAATGTGATGTTTAGTTAAATAATAAATTATATTAGGTCATGTTTTTTGAGGATGCTCAGTTCGTATTTTATAAAAGTAATCGGTGTGTTGAAAATGGTCAAATAGGATATTTTATATCATATAAATAATATTATTCATTACATGTTTATCATTTTTTATAAAAATTCTACATTTTTGAAAGTAAAAATGAATTAGTTATAAGAAAATTTAATTAGGATACAATAATAAAAATGAAAGGTTGTATATTTGCATGTGAAATGTTTACAATTTTCAATGATCATGATCGAATGGTGTTTAGAGTGATTTCACATTTATTGAATGATGATAATATCATAAAAATATTATTACCTTGATAATTAAACTTACATATACAATCCATGTGAGTGGTAATAAAAACTAATCACATCACTTTATCAGGTAGTAGTCCTCAAAACTCTTGAATGCAATTATAATTACTAATATTTCATAAATATAATGTACTAAAATTCAATACATCACCATTGATATCCATGATAGGTGATGATATAAAACATTTTATATCCAATCACTATAACATAGTACTCATACCACATGATATTGGGTTTTATTTCCCAATTAATGGATGTTGATATAAATTTTCAGTATGAAATTTAAAATTTAAAATATTTTTATACTGTGTATAATTGTTTTATATATTATCTGTATTGAGTATCAATTAATTTAGGTTTGACAAGATGTAATATAAATAGTAATAGGTAGGGACGATAAATCATGTTCAAAAAATCTTTTTAATATTATAAATATTGTGTAAATACCCCGACCATAGCAGCCCAGAGGTGGTTCAATACATTATTACATGGGTATAATAATATAGGAATTTCCATATTGATGAAAAAAATAGTTTAGTGGATTATAGAAATCCGCATACAAACATATCTTTTACATTAAAAATTGAATGAAAAAACATCATTGAAACTCCATTTGGATCATCCTTAAAAACCTTTATTTTCTATGCATTTCATACATAATATATATCTTCCCATCCTTGGGAAAAATAAAAAATAAAAAACAGGTGATATGAAATTCTCAGCAAGGGTATAAAAATTAAAAGAATTTACCAAAAATAAAAAAATTCAGGAAGGGTTTTAAAATACAAACACATACCATTAATAAATAATTTTTAACATAATATGGAAAGAATTAAAGTTGATTAAAAACATCCATATAATTAATCATATAAAAATAAGACCTAACCATATATATTATACTAGTGAAATAACAAAAATAATTATCAATTACTAAAATCATTATTATAGAATGTATTATTTGACAAATTGGAGTCATTATTTCATGGAGTAAACATTGTTATCTCAAAGGAAATTGTCTAGGACTCATCATAGACCATCTTAGATTGTAAATTGTCAAGTCCTCGACTAAACCGACATCTATTTTGTCTCATGAGACCAGTCGATTGATCTAAGGGATACAATGATACATAACCATTACATACTAAGTCTATTAATTTCATCATATGAATGTGTTTAATCAAAAACTATATTTATATTTCAAATTTAAATATTTCCCCAATAAATAACATTATTCAATAACCATTCTGAGTAATTTGGTGGATTGATTCAAGATAGAACCTCCATAGTAAAAAATAATCAAAAAACATTTAATAATATAGGAAAAATTATATCATAGAATATCAATCCTATTTAACCATAATATAAAAAAATGATTATAAAAAATATGAAAATACACTAATAAAATCATTGTGTAATTCATGAGAGAAATAACTTTTTTATTTTTTATAGAAGAGATATCCTCATAATTAACATCTATTGGTCTTAAAATCAGATTATTAACATATTAATCCTAAAAAATAAAATGTATGTATAATGAAATAATGTTTTAGGAATAAAATATGTCCAAATTAAGTGAAATAAAGTAACATGTTTCTTAAAAACCCATTGAAATATGCCTCTTCTATGCAGTTTAATAGAAAATATAGAAGAATGTTTAAATGAATAATGGACATAATTGTTTTTATAAAATCAGAAATAATAAAATGATATCATTTTTTCTGAAATATTCATTTTATAAAATAATAGAATCATATAATAGATTATGTATTTTAATTGAAAATGGGAAAAAAATTTGGAAGTTGTCATTAATCTAATTTTCTTATCAAGAACAATTGAAAATGGAAACCATATAAATCATTTAGTTTCCCAAAAAATAATGATGCAATTATCTGGATAAATGTTTGTAGAACATATTAATATAAATGATAAGAATTATCAAAAAATAATTAACCATTAAATTGGGGTAAGGAGAGAGAAAGTGTAACGTGGATGAAAAAAGTAGATTCATGGTGAAACCCTATATCATTGATATCAATTCCACCTCATGGCACATAGAAGTATTGATCATCAAATGTAACATTTAATAACATGGAGATATAGATATTCATTATATGATACATTAAAGGGTATTATATATACTCCGCACAAAAGTAATATGTGGTGAATGTGGTATTTTTGATAGAAATAAGTGTTAGTTGAGAAAAACATTTCATTATGTCACAAAGTGTTCTACCCGTGAACATAATATACTAGATAATTAATTTAGATTAATTAATAATTTATATAAGATCCTCTAAAAAATTACTGGTTTTATTATAATTATATTATTGTCTTTTTTAAATTTTTAATGAGTTATAAGATTCAATTTTTTTCATTTAGGAGTGTTTTTTTCGTTGGTTATCATGATTATATCACTGTTATACTTGTAGAAAGATAACGTAAAATTGAAATAGTTATTTAGAATAAATATTATAATTTATTAATTAACATACATGAGATATAAGGGTCTAATATATCAATTTGTCTCTATATGTGAGGATGATTCATTAGATAAATTGTCAATGTTAACAATTTTGATTATTGTTTTTCAATCATCGTGAAATTTTTGGGTGTTATGTGTAATTTTTATATATATATTGGTAATATAACATTAATAATTATTATTAAATTTATTAAATTTTGCTTTCAATATAAAATTTAATTTATTACAATAATTTTTTATAGAATACACAAATGAAAAATAATCATCCAGGAAGGCAGTAAATCAAAACCACATGGATAACGTTTTAATTTTTAGAACAAAATGGGTAAGAGATGATATTTGATATTTGATATACCATTAACCTAATAAAATTATAGTATATAAATTAAAACGGTGTTATTATAACATTTTATATGTGTTATTTGAGTAATGGATTAGAAAACAAAAATAATTAGAATGATAAATAGAGATAGAGAGAGAAAAGTTTTTCTAATTGATTGTCAAATCCTTGAGAGCCTCCATAATTGACATGAAAATAGCCTTTTAAATAGTATAAATACTAGAATGTGAGGGACATGTTTGGATAGATAATTTTTAGAATAAAATAATTATTAGATTCTATTGTGGTGTGAGGAGGAGTTCACTTTTTTATTAAAGTTATTAAATAAGAAATTACACACTAAATAGTGTATTTATCATTTAATGTAAATATTCTTTAAATCTTTATATTTCATCATTAAAAAAACTCAATGATTTTAAAAAAATCACAAAAATACACTGTAACCATTTTTCAACATGTAGAATTAAAAAATGGACATGATTTTATTAAAAAAATATTATAAAAATGAGAAATTTTATTTTCATTTAAATTCATTATTTAATAACAAATTACCAATTTAAAATTATAAATGATTTTATGAAATTTTAAATTATTATGTATGATGTCATAAAATTATAATTTAATAATAATAAAAACAAATATTAATTAGTGAGTCTATTTTTTTAATGTAAGTTCCTTTTATATCATATAATTATTTATAATATAGTATGTAATCATTTACGCTTTATAAAAGTTCCAACACTTATTTTTTCAATATTGAAACATTGAAATAATTATTCCATGGTTTAAAGAAATAATATTTTCATTTATAAGATACCCATTTTTTTTAAACACAATTAGTTTATTTTTCTTTTTGAATAATAAATATATAATTAATTTTTTGAAATTTCCGATTTTATAAAAATCATGATTCTTCACTATTCATTTGAAAATAAATATATTCATAAAATATAAAAATTACCCTTATCAAATTTTGATATTATTATTTTATAAATGAATACTATTTTGTTCAATATAACTTAAATTATTTTCAGAATTTATTTTTTACATATCTGACCAATTAAATGGTGGTAAATATGTCTTTTAGAATATATATCTTCTTATTCATAAATATAGATTTATTGTTATCTTAATCCGATCAATCAAGTTAATTGAATATAAAAATATTTTATTAAACATATAATATATAAATTATATTTATATTAATTACTAACAGTGATCAATTATAGTTAATATTCCTCTATAGTCATATATATATTTCTTAATGAAAACACATCCTTTATGTTGAAAAGGTTTTTATATACATCTTTAATTAATTAGTAACCAATGAATTATTTTTATAAACATATGTAGACTATATTATCATAATTATCATAACTATATTTTTCTCACCATTTTAATGAATATGTTAAAATAATGATCTTTAATCAATTGATTCTATTTGGTGTTCGGTGTAACGTAGGGCATCAAATAATTTAAATTTTATAAATGGACATAATGTAAAATCTTGGGGTTTTACAAAAACAATACATAAATTTTTTGATCAAAATAATTACAATATATCATGGTTATGGATATAATGAAGGTATATAGGTTGGTGTCAGATGATCCAAAGAGTTTTGGATGTTTTAATGTGATAGGATAAGGGACCCCCAATTTAAATGGGAGGATGAGTGACATTATTATAAATAACCAAAACTATTTTAAAATGGGAAGCCTCTCTCAACACAAGGGAATAAAAAATGTAAAAATTTATTGATGGTATATAAGTAATATTCAAACCTATTACATTCTATAAAACCAATTTATTGAAATTTTATTCAATTTTCATTTTTAGTTTATCCCTCTGATAAACTGGTTTTAAAATTAAATGTGTCAGCATATTTTTACAATTTTTAATATTCATTAAAAACATAAAAATTTGTATAAACTCCTTATATAATATTAATAATTATTATTCACAATATTAAAATCATATTTAAAATTTAATTTATAGATGTGGCATAATTTTTATTAAAATTAAACCTGTAGAGCTTTTGGAGAACTAATTTTCAAGAAGTACATTTTTCAAGAATAATATGATCTTATCATAATGATATGGAAATAAATATTAATTAAGCTATTTTTAATTAATATTAAAATATATATAATAATTATTGTTCATCTAAATAATTAATCATTAAGAGTTATTTAAATTATAGAATATGGGGAAGAATGTTTTGATATAAAGTTGTTTTTATATAATTTATACATCCTAAAAAATATTTTATTAAAATATCATATAAATATAATTTTGTTTCAAATAGTTAAATTATATCATAAATATTGATATTTAATTTACCATCAATAAAATTAAAATAATAATGGGACATTATAAAAATTTTGTTTATAATAAATAAATAATTGGTTTTTAGAAATTAATATCATTTCATTATTCATTTAAATATCAATATTATATAAAAAATATCAATTTTTAATCAATGTTTGATAATAATATTATGATTTAAAAATATTTTAACATTATAAAATAATATTTATATGTGATTCAAAAAGAATATCATAATTTCTCACAAAATATTTAAAAATTATTTATGGATTAAACATATTTTTTGTCGAATAAAATATCATTATTAAAATGTAATCTTATTTAATTAATAAATTTTAAATAAATTTATATTTTCTGGATCATTATATGTATTTCATAAAATATTTAATTCTGATTATACTCATCCATTTAATGGATAGGATATATTTGACATATTAAATAATAATATTGTAATAATAGGATGTAGTTTATTTAATCATTATGTTTATTGTTGTAAACACTCTCAAACAAAGGGTATTATTAAAAAAATTTGTAATAAAAATATATTCCCATTAAATAAATTTAATCCTAAAAATATTATCATTATCTATTTATCCAATTCATTTACATTTTAAAATGCCATTTGTGGGAAAAATACATCATATAAATGATTAATAAAACCCTCTCATGAATGAGGGAATGAGAAATATGAATGTCATCTAGAATAACACATGACTGAGTTTCCATGTTGGAGAATATTTTTGTGAATCAAAAGTTTGTAAATTGATAAAAATAATAGATAATTATAGATTTGTATATTGATCACTAAAAAAAGAACTTAAATGATAAATTGAATGTTAATAATCACACATCCATAACTCTATTATGAATTTAAAGGCCATTATTTGATCAGATATAAAGGTAAAATGATACTTTTTTTCAAGATCCATTAACTAGGATTAAGATATTGTCTTACTATACATATTTTGAACAATAGAAAATATATGTACATGGTAAATTTTATTTCACAAAAACAAATTCATCTGTTCATGGTGATTGAATCAATTTCCACATAATTTCTTAAATGATATAATGAATTTGAAATATAAATTTGTTCTATCTAGGAATCGCTATAAAAATCCTTTAAGTTATAATAAAATTTATAATGATTAATATTTATTCCTCCTATACTTATCAAAATGAAAATAGTTATAAAAAGATAATATAACACCCCAAATTAAAATTAATATATTAATCACCAAAATTCAATAATAAAACCAACGTATTTTTATAGATCATAATTAAAATAAATGACTTTACATCCCGAATAAAATAAATAGCCTCAACATTTATAATGGTTTAAACCTAAAAATTTTATTTCACAACATCAAAATTATATATGTACAGAACATAATTATTCATAAGTAATTTTTTACTTTAACCATAAATAATATAACTTTATCGCATCCCAATAATAAATTTCACAAAATATAAAAAAAATCACCCCAAAATCCTAAAAATTCAAAAGGAATGGAGCCTGTAATATGATTCCCAAAATTGGAAAATAATTATCCACCAAATATATTATCTAGAAATAATTTCATACATACCATTACAACACATAGGAATATGGTTTTCACCGGACTATTATCTATCTTTGGATGTGGGTTGAATACAAAAAACATTTCATAATATGATGTTTTTATAATCAGCATTCTTTTATTATTGTTTGTAAAAATATATTAATATAATTTACATAATTTTCAAAACAAGTATGATAAACATATTCAAAGCATATTTATTCATAAAATCACATTTTAACAACTAAATTTTTCGATATATATTATTCATTTCCACAAAACCAAATAATATTATTTAACTACAATTACCTCAACATATAGAAACTATGAAGTATTATCTTTTCCAAATTAATGTTTTTTCCATAGAATATATTCTTACCATAAATCATAATTTATAGGATATTGGTTCTATTCAACCTATTATTGAAAATAATATATGAAAATCTACTACAAAACAATATATAGAAGAATAATAATTCACATAACCAAAATAAAAATATTAAAAATAAATCAACAAAATGACTTTGAAATTACACGACCAGACAATATCTGTAAATACATTGAAATTATGGGGAAATGTTTTTCTTAAATTCTTGGGAATTTCACAAGTCCATTGTTTCTGATGGCACGGGATTTTGAGGCCCAGAGTGCCTGGAATGTTCCGTCGATATTTTTTAAAGCTTAAATTAATGCTCATATGAAGTTTTCCTGAAAAAGTAAAATATCTCCAAAACGATTTCTCAGATCGAACATCTGAGGCCATCATTACGCTCAGCATAGCGGGTTTACCCTAGGCATGACTTAATTTTAGTCGGTGCTGGCCTCATGTGTGAAAACCTGAAAATGGAATAACCATAAATAAAATAAATAAATAAAGTTATTTTATTTTTCAAATGCTTCTAACTCTGAAACGGTAACATGGATTAAAAATTAGAGACCACCGCTGAACTCGTGAGGGTATGTTTTCTTTAAGAATATAGTAACATAGGTCAGTGGGGGAAACCAGAGAAAGTTACTTTTTGGCCTCAAATAAAATAATTATGTGGAAATTATTTTATTGTGAAATTCTTAACAATTAAATGGTAACTCGGATTGGAAATCCAAGGGTACCATTGGGTTTGTTGGGGCGTGTTTCTCCTAGGCAGCGCCTAACTTCTACAGCAGTGGGTCGAGAGGGGATGTTAATAATTTTCCAAACTTTTTTTGGGTACATTTAGTAAACATACGTTTTGGATTTTATATATTTTGAACTGTTTCTCAGAATTGAAATCTGAGGACACCGATGAACTCGTAGCGCCAATATTCTCTTAAGATGACCTTTACCGCAGTTGTGTTTTATCGGGAGTGGAAGTTAATTTTCCGGGATTCGTTAAAAATTAAATAAAAGTATTTGTGACATAATTTTAAGAGGGTGGTAGTTTTTATCTCCAAAGGGAAGTTGGTGGTGGGACAACCCCCACATAACCTCCCATGGGAGGATAATATGTGTTGGGGCCCACACAAGTACAAACTCATCAAATCCCCATTAATCTCCTTCCCAATTAAGAAGGATTAAACATCCTTTAATAATTGGGAGCATCTTCATCTCCTCCCTCCCTCTTATTGTGCCAACTCAACATTTAATTAATTAAAGGATGTGGCTTAATGAATTTGAATCACTTTGAATTCATTAAGACATATTTTAAATATGTGTTGTGTTTTTATTTTATATTGGTTTGACATATTACCTTTGGAGGCTTTGGAGAATTAGAGTGGAAGTGTTCTTCCCAAGAAGAACACGAAGAACATGAAGAACTTCTTCAATAATCTTCCTCTGCGTTAAAGGAGCAGGAGCCGTCCGCAACGAACATCGACCACGCTTCATCCTAGGAAGTTTCCTGATGTCAAAGAAATCGACGTCCACCCTCTTTCCGCTACTCGACAACATTCAATGACATGTTTCAAGATAGGTGGATTTGATTAATTTTAATGGAATAAAATTATACCTCAATCTTCGTTGAATACCTTGGTTCGTCATTTTCCAAATGATATCATCTAATACAGAGGGAGCGGGCCAAACCAACATGGACCGACGTTCCTCCGTGGCTTGTTGGTTTATTTGGAGATGGAGGTGATGTCAGAAGGGTGTGGTGCCATCACACTGCACCAGAGAAAGAGACCACGACCATAAGGTGGCAACGATCGAAGTTGGCGGTGACCGAAGGTCACGGCCAGATCGGGCGGCAGCGGTGGATAAATGGCACCATCACGCTGTCAGGACAGAGGAAACCACAACCCACATCTACGCGGTGCTCAAAAGGTGAACTGAACCGGCCAGCCGTAGCCGGCTGGGCTGAAGGACCGCGACCCCCCCTTGGTGCCGCGCTGCGGAGAAGAACACGACCAGATGTGTGGGACGATTGCTGGACGAACAGGCCAGCTAAGACTGGACGGGCAGGAAGAGCGCGGTGCCACGCGGTGGGGGAACCGCTGCCTACAACCGTAGGACACTCGCACTGGACAAACTGGCCAGCTTCGGCCGTCGGGCAAGGAGAGGAGTCACCTCTTGGTGCGGCCGGGTGAAACGGACTGGCCCACCCTGCGGACTGGGTCCGCGGGGGGGGGGGGGGGGGGGGCCTCGCCCCACCTCGCCATGTCGACACCCCAGCCGGGTCGGAACTGCCAATGCCTTCCGGGCCAACCCCCCGCTAGGTGAAACCCACGGAACCAGGTCGGGCCGCCCCGCCAGCCCCCTGGGCATGATGGGTCGGGCCCGTTTTGCTTAAACATGAATAACTTCTAGACCATGCGTCTGATCAATACATCGTCTATGGCACTGGGACCCTTCCTATGAGATGATCCTTTTGCGAGACTCTAAATGAATTTTGGACAACTTTGGAAAATGTCTAGGTTTTGATTGAGCATAAATCCAACAGGGCCCCTTGAATGAAAAAGCCATTAATTCTGAGGCAGAGCGTCCGATTGACACGCCATCTATTGCGTTGGGTTCCTTTGGATGATATTGAACTTTGGGATACATAAAATAAATACTTCATGATAGTTGATGTAATGAGCCATTTTTTGAGGATCAGACCCTCCCAAAATCGAGCGTGCAGTGTGCCGGAACCCTAAAGCAGGCTGCGACTACGATGATGACTATTGTACTGGAATCCTCCGTGGATTCGATGATGACGTCAACTATAACAAAATCCTGTGTGGGTTCGATAGTTCTGACAGAGTAGAAGGTCCTTTATCCTATGTTGGTCTGACAACTTAGATGAATCAGTAACAATATCTGATCATCTCTATTACTCCAGAATAGCTAGTCATGTATCCTGTGTCGGTCCGATAGCTTAGAAGAGACAGATGGACTGTATCATGTGTGGGTCGGAAATCATAGACGAGATAGATGGACTGTATCCTGTGTGGTTCCGACAACTTAGATGAGATAGCTGGACTGTATCTTGTGTGAGTCCAACAGCTTAGCTGGACTGCATCCTGTGTGGCTCTGATAGCTAAGATGATCCAGTGGCTACATCTGATCATCTATGTCTCTCTACAATTGTGGAATACTTGTGTGAGCTGAGTCATGTCTTTCAACCATTATCATCATGGTGATTGACTTTATTTTTTTTGGACTAAGTTGTGCTTGGGCTCATGGGTTGGAGTCGGACTATGATTGATAAATTAGGTATTTGTATGAGAATATACCTAAGTGGGGTTGGTTGATACATTGTGTTTGTATCATTCTTCTTTTTTTATCCTTAGTGGATATTGTGATACCTTGAAGGTCTTAGGGTCCCTACTGAGTATCGTTATACTCATCCCTACATAGGTTATGCCCGCACCTCATTGTGTTGGATACAGATGAAGAACGATGATGATGGAGGTCGAGAGCACCACGACTAGATGGTATCCAGAGGAGGACTTTGCGACTAGTCGACACACGGAGGACATTGAAGGACGTGAGTGATGAGGTGGCAATATATACCTACCCTTCAAGTAGGAACCCCGGAGGACGATCTATGATTTTCTATTTACTTCGAGCTATTTGTCCCTTTTTAATTGTAATTTTTGTTTAGTTGGGTTTGTATACTGGCCCATTTACGTTCCAGCACAATTTTTTTATTCAGTTTTACATAGTGTTTACTTCCGGTTGCATAATCTATTGTGTTTGACTACTTTTATAAAGGAAATTCCTTCCCATCATAGGTATTTATTCCTTTGGGGCTGGTCTCCTTCCCCTATTATATGGAGGGCGGGCTTGGGGTAGTCACGGCATGGGCCCCAATGACGGGTTGTGAAGAATTGGTATCAGAGGAGTCAGTTCTACTGCAGAACATAGGACTTTGATATGTCTTACTGTGAAGCAATAGTGTTAAGAGTAATGAGTGTGGTTTTCAGTCAATGGAGTCCAGTGTTGGTGCGACAGCCGACGTATCCATACACCAGGACCTTGAATTCTGTTTTCTGACTCAGTGCATGAAAAAACTAATTGCGATTGTGTTTTCAAGAGTCTTCTTTGTGAACCCTTTGAGTCAGCTCACCATGTATTACTTATTGACTGTGGTGCATCTCTTCCTTATCAGGATGCCGTTGCATAGGCAAAAATCTAGGGTTTCCGAGAGAGTACATGATGACAGTCCACTAATCAACGAGGCTCTGGTTTAGGGCCCTTTCCCTATGTTGTCACCTTCGGGTAGTGTACCAGCAGCACCACAACCCCATTGGAATCAAGTTCCACCATCTTCATTAAGTGATGGTTCATTCCGACTAAGCGCATTGAACGAGTTCCAACAGCAGGGGACTCCGGGGTTTTTGAGGCGAGACAGATTCCCATGCAGTAGAGGACTGGATAGAGGCGATTACTGGAGTTTTCTGCCTAGTTGAGACATTATTAGAGAATATGTTGATCTTAGCTACAAATATTTTTTAGTGAGTGTCTATGAGTGTGGTCCGCATAGTGACGAGGTTTCAGTACTTGGACCGTTTTCTGAGATGGTAAATTTGGACAATGTACCTACTATAACACTACCCTTTAGTCAGCAGACACTACTATCGGAACTGGTAGAGGAAACTTGTTGGATTAGTGCCTTCCATGGGTTTCACCACTATATATCCCTCAATTTCCAGGTCATTCCCGACCCACAGGTGGCTGAGGACTTTCTTGAGAAGGTGGCTTAGATTTTTCTTGAGCTTATACAGCTTCGGCAGGATGACGTGTAGGTAGCTGAATATTCATCAAGGCATACCGATCATTCTTGGTACTTGATGAATATGTTACAATCAGTGCTCTAGATCTCTAACCTCTGATCCAGGTGAGTTTAAGGATATATGGTCCATCACACTTCCCCTATTCATTCCTACTTATGTTAGGGAGCTATAGAGAACCTTTGTGGTTGAATTTTCACTGGATGAGCAGAAATAGCCAGTGAATGTTAGCAGTTTGAAAGCATGAAACTGGCACCAGTCTCAGAGACTTGAGTGTGTAGAATGTTTTGAGAAGAGGATGTTTTAAGGATAGATGAATCTTTAGGGAAACATATGTGGAAGCAGAGCTATAAGAGAAGCATAAGGTGGTGTACATTTCGACATGTTACAACCACCCAACTTGTAATCCCACCAGGCTCAGGGAACTGGGGTGCAGGGGATGGGAGTGGCTGCATGCGGTCAAGGAGTGTGACCCAAGGGATCTAGGAATGATTCATGGTATGATCTGTGTCTATTACTATCTACCATATCAAAAGACATAGATAAAAATCATTCCATCCTTCCATGAATCTTTGTCCCAGAACTAGAGTTTCGGGTTAATCCATTGACTTGACCCTCACGTCTATATATACCTTTGGGAGGAGAATCAATATTCACTCTAACGTCGATGGTGTGATCTGACTCTTGAGGTGAGAGTTTCAGTTGGAACTTCTTGGTAGCAACATCGAGGGCTTATGACTTTAGTTTGGGTATGGACTGGGAAACCACTGTTCAAACACATATTGACCGTATTGGGAAAAAAGGTTGTGGTATATCGACAACATTGGGATGAGGTTTTCCTTAGTCGGAGAAAAAGGAAACCCATGAAGAACAGGTTAAACTCATTCATAGGAGGGTCCAACCGATCACTATTGAGTTGGCCAGCCTTACCATCATGGCAGCAGAAGTTTTGAGTCTTGAGTTCCTCCAGGACTATGACTTCGAGATAGTCTATACTTCTAGAAAGGGAAACATTGTAGCTGATACTCTCAGTAGGATATTGGACATTTAGCTTCTAGGAGATGTGAAAAAGTAGCTATCTATGTTGCAGATATCCTTTGTGGATAGAGATGGAGAAACCTTTCTATATTCTCTCTCTGTCTCTCCTCCACTTCTTCACCAATTGAGGAAGGCACATCATGGGGATGTTGACTTTGAGATGCGACGTGCTCATATATCCACAGGTCAACCACCTGTTGGATTTTATGATGGTGGGGAGCATGTAATTTCTCTTCAGAGGATGTACCATGGTACCCATTGCACTTCAGGAGGATGTTTTGAGGGAGTTACACACATCTTCTTTAGCAGTACATCCTGGAGTGGTGAATATGTATCAAGACCTCTGACGACAGAACTGGTGGCTGGTAATGAAGAAAGTAGTGGCATAGTTTCTCTCACATTGCTTCACTTGTCAGCAAGTGAAGGCGGAACAACAGGTACAAGAAATATTGGTTCATCCTTTAGAGGTCCTAGAATGGACGTAGGAACGGATAACCAATGACTTTGTGATGGGTCTTCCATGTACATCTTGGATACAGAGTCCTCTAGAGTTCGAGGATGGAAACCACATCTTTCTACGGGTCTCAAGTCGACGTGGCCTATAAAGATATTTCTAAGGTGGGAAGTTATCTCTGCGATTCATCGGACCTTTCCAGGTCCTCATTAGGGTAGGCAAGGTGGAATACCACTTTCCCCTTCAAACTCAGTTGCACTAGGTGCATGATGTCTTATAAGTATCTCAGTTGAGGAGATACGTTCTTGGGCCATACTACATTATGGACCACGGGGAGTGGATATCGATGATAGGGATACATTAACGGAGGTTCCAATGGCGTTTGAGGATCGACAGGAGTAGGTCCTGCATGGACAGTCGAATCGTCGGGTGCACGTTCGCTGGTAGTATGGGATCCTCCAGGAGAGCTCACGGGAGAGGGAATCTCAGATGCATGCTCAATACCCCCTATTGTCCCCTAAGTGTGAGTTTTAGCTTATGGGGACGTAAATCTCTGATTTGGGGGAGAATGTAATGACCCAAAATTTCCAAGAAATTTTTTTTCATAAATTCTTCGTAATTTTTCAAGTCTGCAATTTCTGACGGCGCGCGATTCTGAGGCTTGGAGTGCCCGGAATGATTCGTCTAAGTTTTGGAATGTAAAAACTTACACGCGTACACAAGTTTACTGAAAAAGTGGAACAAAACATAAACAGTTACTCAGATCAGAAATATGAGGCCACCATTGCACTCATGATTGCGGGATTAACCTAGGCGTGACTTATGTTGTGTCGGTGCGAGCCTCCTGTGAGAAAACCCGAAAATGGCATAACTGTAAATTAAATAATTAAATAAAGTTATTTTATTTTATAAATGCATTTAACTAAAAAATGGTCACTCAAATTAAAAATAGAATACCACCACTAAACTCATGAGGGTATGTTTTCTTTAAGCATATACTAACTTGCGTTGGTGAGGGCTACCAGAGAATGATAGTTTTTTGCCACAAATAACATAATTCAGCGACAACTATTTTATTGTTAAATTCGTAACATTCAAATAGTAACTTAGGTTAGAAATCTGAAGGTATCGTTGGGTTCGATAGGGCATGTTTCACTATGGTAGAGCCTAACTTCAACTTCAGTGTGTCGAGAGTCGCTGTTAATAATTTTCAGAACTTTTTTCGAGAACGTTCAGTAAACATACGTTCGGGATATTATATCTTTTGAACTGGTTCTCGGAATTGAAATCTGAGGACACTGATGAACACACATTGCCGATATTCTTTTAAGAAGAACTTTACTATAGTTTCATTTTATCGGGAGTGGGTGTTAATTATTATGGATTCTTTATGAATTAAATAAAATTATGTGTGACATAATTTAATGAGGGTGGTAGTTTTTATCTCCAAAGGGATGTTGGTGGTGGGGCCCACCCCCACTTAACCTCCTGTGGGAGGATCATATGTGGTGGGTTCCACACGATTTTAAACTCTTCAACTACCCCTTAATCTCCTTAAACTCATTAAACTCCCAATTAAGGACGATGAAACTTCCTTTATTATTTGGGAGCCACTTCATCTCCTCCCTCCCTCTTATTGAGCCGACTCAACTTTTAATTAATTAAAGGATGTGGCATAATTAATTTTAATCCATTTGAAATAATTAATCCATCCTTTAAATTAGTGGTGTGTTTTTATTATATGATGGTTGGACATATTACCTTGGGAGGCTTTGGCGAATTAGAGGGGAAGTGTTCTTCCCACGTAGAACACGAAGAACACGAAGTACACGAAAAAATTCTTCAACAATCTTCCTCCATGTTAAAGGAGTAGTAACCGCCTGTGAGGAACGTCAAAAACACTTAATCCTATGACGTTTCCCAACGTCAAAAAAATTGACGTCTTCCCTCTTCCGTGAGTCGTTAACATTCAACGACAAGTTCCGAGGAAGGGGGATTTGATTAATATTAATGGAATAAAATTATACCTCCTTCTTCGTTGAATACCTTGGTTTATCATTTTCCAAATGATATCATCTAATACAGAGGGCACGGGTTGAACGAACACATCCCAATGTTCCTCATTTTCATGTTGGTTTATTTGGCGATGGAGGTACAGTCGGAAGGGTGCGGTGTCGTCACACCACACCAGAGAAAAAGACCATGACCATAAGGCAGCGACGACCAATGGCGGGGGAGACCGAATGCCATGGCTATATCGGGTCGTGGCGGTGGAGAACCAACACCATCGAGCCGGTCGAGTGGAGGAATCTGCATCCTGCATCCGTGGGATGCTCGGGTGATAAACTGAATCGGCTGGCTGTAGCCATCCAGGATGAAGGACAGCAGCGCTCCCTTGGCGCTGCATTGTGGAGAAGACCGCTGCCAGCTGTGTGGGCCGCTTGAAGGACGAACTAGCCGGCTACGACTAGGTGAGATGGAAGAGCGCGACACCCGAAAGTGCCACGAGGCGGGGGAACCACAGCCCACAACAGCTTTCTTCTCACGCCGGTGAAAATCGGCCGGCTTCGGCCAAACGGGCTGGGAGAGGTGGCGCCGCTCGGCGCCACCGGGCGAACCAGATCGGCTTGCTATGCGGGTGGGCCGCATACCACCGGGCTAGGCCAACCCCCCCGCAGGGTCAGACCCACCAAACTAGGCCGTGCCAACCCCCAGCCGATTCAGACCCATCGAACAAGGTCGGCCCGACCCGCCATCCCACTGGGCTTGATGGGTCGGGCCCGTTTCGCTTAAACGTGAATAACTTCTAGACTGAGCGTCCAATCAACCCACCGTCTACGGCTCTGAGATCCTTGCGATGAGGAGATCCTTTTTCAATACTCTAAGTGAGTTTTGGACAACTTTTGAAAATGGCCAGGTTTGGTTCGAGCATAAATCCAACCGGGCCCTAGGAACAGAATATACAATAAGTCTCAGACAAGGAGTCTGATTGGCGCGCTGTCTATCGCGTTGGGTTCCTTTTGATGAGACGGAACTTCAGGATACATCATCTCATTAATTGGTGATAGTTTATGTAACATCCTCTTTGTTCGAGGAGCAGACCCTACCAGAGTTGAGCGTGATGTGTGTGGGAACCCTAGAGCTGGCAGCGACTGTCATGATAACAACTGTAGTAAAATCCTCTATGGGTTTGATGACGACAAAAACTGTACCAGTATCCTATGTGGGTTCCACAAAATAGATAAATCAGTAACTACATTTGATTATATTTATTACTCTAGAATAGTTGGTCATGTATCATGTGTGGGTTCGACAGCTTAGACAAGATAGCTGGACAGTATCATGTGTGGGTCCGACATCTTAGACGAGATAGCTGGACTATATCTTGTGTGTGTCTGATAGCATAGACAAGATAGATGGATTGTATCCTGTGTGGTTCTGACAGCTTGGACAACATAGCTGGATTGTATGCTGTGTGGGTCTGACAGCATAGACAAGATAGATGGACTGTATCCTTTGTGGGTCCGACATCTTAGCTGGACTATATCATGTGTGGTTCTGACAGCTTAGATGATCCAATGTCTACATCAGATCATCTATATCTCTCTAGAAATTTGTCATACTTATGTGAGCTGAGTAATGTCATTCATACATTATCATTGTTGTGATTGACATTACTTCCTATGTAGACTAGGTTGTTTTTGGGCTCATGAGTTGGAGCCAGACTGTGATTGGTAACTTAGGTATATGTATGGGCATATAAATATGTAGGTTTGGTTGATTATTTGTGTTTGTATCTTTCTTATTTTTTTATCCGTAGTGGATATTGTGAGACTTTGCGGATGTTGGGGTCCTTACTGAGTATCAATATAATCACCCCTACATGGGCTATACCGCACCTCGTTGTGTTGGATGCAGAGGACGGGCAGCGCTGACGGAGGCTGAGAGCACCACCACTAGATGGTACCTAGTGGTGGACCTTGCGAAGAGTCGGCACACAGAGGAGACTGATGGATGTGAGTGTTCAGGTGGCCATCTGTACCTACCATTCTACTAGGAACCCCGAAGGATGATCTTAGATATTCTCTTTACTTCCAACTGTTTGTCCCTTTTTTCATGTACTTTTTGTTCAGTTGGGTTTTTATACTTTCCCATTTACATTCCATCACACTCTTTTGTATTCAATTTTACTTAGTGTTCACTTCCTATTGCATACGCTATTGATTTTTTCTACTTTTATAAAGGCAATTCCTTCCCAGCTTTGGTATGTATTCCTTTGGTGCTTGTCGCCATCCCCTGGCCTATGGAGCGCAGGCATGGGGTAGTCACAACACGGGCCCCGAGGACAGGTCATGACAACATCAATAATTACACATCAATGATTGTCATAACATAGGAACATATGAATTAATCCTTGGAATATGTAATTGAAATTGATAATAATGTTCTTCCACACATTTATGACATTGACTTATAAGTTTTTCATTAGGTTGGTCATTTTTTAGACATCTTTCTAACTATACTATTAAATTTTAATGTTCAATTATCTTTGTAATTTCCCCCATTTACACAAATAAAAAATATTTTATATGAAATA
This sequence comes from Viscum album, assembly GCA_963277665.1. Lineage (NCBI taxonomy): Eukaryota > Viridiplantae > Streptophyta > Magnoliopsida > Santalales > Viscaceae > Viscum > Viscum album. The sequence continues at coordinate 1,390,928,838 of OY728119.1, forward strand.
TTTTATTTTCAATATTATAAATTCCGACATTTTTTACATGTATGAAATTGAATATTATTTTCATTAACTTCGATAAAACATTGGCTTCTTTGACATGTCATCCTTCCCATATATGATATGTTTTGATATTAAAATATGTTCTAGTTTTAAATACTAATTTGTAACAGGACAATACGAATGATAATAATCTATATAAAAACAATGCCTATTTGGTTTGGTATCTTGTTGTTAACGATATTATAATTATCATCACAATGGTTTATGGAATTAATTTTTCAACATCCATCTTTTAACTAAAATAATAATGGTAAGAAGAGAATAAATTAACTAATCACCATAATAAATGGAAACATTAAAAATGGGTATAATAACTTATAATTGATATGTATATCATGAATTATTAGTACCTATGGTTGAATTTTGGTTATCCATGTAAATATATCTTATTGCTTTTTCAAACATAGCAATATTTTCGAGTACTTCATAATGGTTCGTAAAGAGTTTGGGAAGTTCCATATCATATCCATTTGGACTGTAAAACAATGTCCACAGAAACATCCATTTTTCATGTTTAGTTAATGTAGAGTATACAACAATGTGACCTTTTCAGATTTATTAAACACATGTAGTTTTTAAATAAGCAATTAATTACTTATAAAAAACCCTCTATATCCATCCCAAATATTCAAGGATTTTTTCCTATAATTAAACAGACCCTAAAAATTATACCTACTGTTCTCCATAATTATTTATCATACTAGATTCCACATATAATCCAAACCATTAACCTAATAACATATATATATTTACCCAATCCATTTATACATATTATTATCTAATATATTAAAATAAACATTTATAAATTACAACTCAATTGATCAAGTGGACCAATAAATTTGGAAGACATTATTTCAAATACATCAATGTGATTATTAAATTTAACATATATATTTTATTAACAAAAATTAGATCTTAAATTATTTAGTTCTTCGGAATCATTATAGGATAATCTAGGGATTACATATACAAAATTGGTGATATAACAAAGATAGTATTGGAATACATATGAAAACGAATACTAACATATCAATCAACGTATTTACTTGATTTTAAAAATATAAAAAGAGAGTATTTAATTACATGGTAGTAAAAAATGATAATTTTAAGTCAAGGAATAATAAAAAATATTTACGAAACTTCTAAAATTACATAATCAAGTTCTCATTCTAGCGTCCTATAGAATATATAATGGTGGAAAATGTCTCATAATGAACTTTGTTCACTACTAACTCCCATAAATGATATATCATGAAGTAAATATATTACCCATGCAATTAGATAACTAAAAGGTAACACCCCTGATAACATGTTCTTGATTATATATTCAATAAATATGAATTAAGTAAATATACCAAAAAAAATTATCCGTGGAAAGAAAATAGTTACACAATCTTGTCTCATATGATAATAAAAATATATTTCAGAATGAATTAACCTCATAGATGTATATAAGGGCGTTATTTACCCAAAAATATTATTTAGTATAATATATTAATATATTTTAGATAAATATATTCATAATTTAAAATAAATCCATAATAAAAAGTCATATTTCATTGACTAACATTTCTTTAAATTATTATATGGAATATTTTGGAAAAAAATATCTTTTTCACATAGAAATCACTTTTTAAAAAATATAATAAATTATAAAATATATCATAGAAAAAATTATTCTACAAATAAAAATGGAATCATAAAGAATCTTCAAAAATCTTATTATTTATGATGGTTTATTAATCAGAAAGTGCAATACATGTTAGAAGAAACATTATTGATAATAATATTTAAAAATAGATAAAGAATGCCTCATTTTATATTGAAATTAATATTCCACTAAAATTATTTTTAAAAAATATAATTATGAATAAATATTTCATGGGATCTTATTTTGTGTAATGTCATAAATATTATTGAAACAAATTTTGGGATGTAATATCATAGGAAAAAGGATTTTTTAACTGAAGAGATAAATTATGTGTTATTATTAAAATACAATTCACAGTAATTTTATTAAAAAAATAGAGGATTATGACATTATTAAATGTTTATTTCAACAATAATAATATGATAATAAAATTAAACAGATTTATTAAAAATAAATACATAATTTTCTACAAAGTAAATTTCATCATAAATAATTTGATTAAAATTTGATTGAATCATAAATCCATACATTTTTGGAAAATTGTTATTTATCAAAACAAAAAAAATTAATTTTGTTGTGACATCACATATATAGAAGTGTGAAAGGAACATGTTTTAAAAATAAAAGCTTTATAATATTCAAAATATAATAAAAATTAATGTCATAAATGAAAGTGCATCTCAATTAGTGACATTATTTAGAGAATCACTTAACTCAAGCCCATACATTTTCATGTAAATATTTCAAATAATGTATAATAAATTTATATCAATTATTTTAATTAATAAACTTATCATGGTATATAACATTATAAATATATCATTCATTTAATATATTTTAATGAAATGTTTAATTTTAAAATCAGTTATATCCATGTTGGGTTTTTCAAGGATACATTGTTCATAATTTTTAAATTACATTACTGTGTTGACCATTATAAGTGGGGTCACAATTCATTATTATCTATAATAAGCATCAATATTTTGTTGTAATTTTATAAATTAATAATAATTAAAAAAATAACGATTAATTTTGTTTGTGTGAAATTAATTGCATTACAATCTTGGAGATGGTAGGTTGTTCATATGTTTTTTTAACATCACTAATTTTAAAATATCATGATGGAATGAATTTAAGTGTTAATTTATATTCCAATAGTAATAAATATTTCATAAATGTATTGTTCTTTCTTTAAATACATGTACATATACTCTCTAAGTGATGTGTTAATAAAAATAAATCATATCTTCACACAGTGGTGGGGTGTCATACAGAAAAACGAGGATATCATTTTTAGATGGATAGTATGTTAGGAATTTATATGATATTTGTATTATTTATAATGATTTATATTTCATGAATATAATATTAATTAAATTAAATTCATTGGTATAAATATACTTGGGAGGAGATGATGTAAAAAATATTACATTAGTACACGAGGTGATAGTCTACCTTACACACAATCCATGGTTTCAATTTCTATTTAATGGGAGAGAAAATGAATTGATCATAATAAATTAACATAAAAATAATATTATTAGATAAATAATTAATTTATTATATGATAATTAATTATTTATATTTATATTTTGTGGGATAAAAAATATTAAAATCTTGCTTGGTTAAGAACGTTATATATTCTTCATACAACCTCTTAATGATTGTGGAAAAAGATTAACTAGATAATCTCTATAATAATATAATGGAAACTATGCTTTTGGGATACAATTAATGAAGTTATATATGTACGGCATGTAAAAAATAATGTTTTTATTTGATTGGATATGAGAGGATATGGTGTACCAATTTATATGCGAGGAAGATCGTCATTATTGTAAATATAGAAAAATTTTAATAATATGAATTCACACATAAGAAATATACTGGGAAAGAGTAAATAAATGTTGATGAAGAGATATAAGTCTTATAAAAACATCTATAATAAAATTTTATTTTTATATAAACATTATATTCTATTTAATTGATTATCTTAATTAATATATAAAATGTAATTTTTATTTAAATAATTCATTCCTATAAGAAATTTTAATTAATCAAAATGTTGATATATTATTTAGTTTAAAGTAGTTTTCAAAAGATTATTCTTTATTACCGTAAAATAATACATTATTAATCTCTTGTAAAAAATGGGTTGATTATAATAAAATGAATTTAATATTAATAATATAATATATATATTTTAAATTGATTTATTATTAAATTAATAATTGTAGTTCTAATTTAAATAATTTATGAAATTGAAGTGTCAGTATAATAAAAAAACTACATTATTCACTATGATCTGAAAAATAAATATTTTACAAAAAAATTACACATTTTACCATTTCTTTAAATAGATATGATTACTCATAAAATTAATATAAATTTATTAAATTGATATTTTAATTTAAAAAAATTGAAATATTTTTCGATAGTGTAAATTAAAATAATTTTTGAATGATAATAATTGATTTTAAGAATATTATAACATGTTTAATGTTGAGTGATTATATAATAATTTTTGTTAAATAAAATATATTATGTATATAATTTATATATTTCAGAACAGAATTAATTATATTCTTTCCCCCTAATTTAGTGGTTATGATATAATGATCATATTTAAATAATAATATTTTAATAATATGTTGTTTTTTAATCATAGTGATGCACGTGGTATTCTCTATCATACACAGTGTTAATTTAAAATCATTGGTCGTTTCATAATATTATTTGATTCAACTAAATAAAAAATCATCTTTAAAACATGAAATTCTTTAAAATCATAAAAATTTCTTCCTTATATACATTTGACCAGATACTAGGATGGTCAAGGAAGACAGAAAAAAATTCAAGAAAATATTGGTCAGGTGGCTCTACCCTGCTACAATTCATGATAGGTCCAAATCTCCTTGTTCTATAAAAGATGATCTATATTGAACATATCATACTAGTTCTCATCAAAAAATGTACATGTATCCTTGTGAGATTCTGCTCTAGTGCTGATGTTCCATGATTGTTGGAGTAGTATGTTAGTACATAACAACGTAAGGAACAACCACCTTGTACCTTTAATGTACAAGGAATATAGTGATATGCTCATGTGACATGAAGTATATAAATATATAATTTATAAAAATAGCAGTCAAAATAATAAAAACCTTCTTTTACCTACTGGATGAATTTCATTGAGCACATAATGTGTCCATTCCATCCAATATGATAGAAAATCCACATTGGAGGGAACATATGTCATGGAATAATCCCAATAACTATATTCGATATTCAATTCTAGGGGCCCGATTGACAATTTTTCATCTTCTTGCTACATGTTGTTTTTGAGAATATCGGTTGATATTGAAAACATATAAACAATCTATTTTCACCCCACTATACAAATAATAATTATATTTAACCTTCGATATGATAGATTCCTAGTTCAAGATTAATCCATTAAATACCACAAATCTTCCCTTTGAATGTTTTCTCATCTATAGAATATAACCTATAAGAAGTACATCCATATACTATGTGAGATAATTTATCTTGGAAATAAGCCATATGAAAGACACATCAATAAAATAAGCATCTTTTCGTAGAAAATGATATACACCCTTTAAACGTCTCACATGTGGTATAACCCTGTGAATTTTAGAGACCTCGTATTAGTGGATTTTTAATTATCCCATAAAAACCCCACTAATGAGTTCCATTATTTTATTAAAGAACAGCATGGGTCTATACTATCAACTAAATCAATATATAAAACATAAATATGAGCATCTATATGACTAAACCATCACACAAACCTATGGATGGACTCCAATGGTTGTATCCAAGATCAGTATAACCAAAAACACTGAAATCATCCTTAATTATTTTTATGATGAACCCTATAATAATATCTACTCATTCCCTTTCACGCCCTATCACAATATTAAAAGGGTTACTATGAACAAAGTAGTGTCTCTTCAACCTCAACAATGTTACAACCAATCATAATGGTCTATGAAAAACAATCCTTTGAACTATGTAAATACCATACACTTGGAGGTTATATCATCCCTCCACATCATTGAAATATATTAGATGAGTCATAGGACACTCAGAACAAATAAAATTTCAACCTATTAGGTCAATTATAATGTCAAAATGAAACCAATAATAAGGGCCATTACGACACAAACAATCCCCTTATTAAAATACAACCATTATGGGGTTCAAATATATAACCCATTTTAATATATATGAGGCCTCACCAATTTTTGGAGATGTAAATAAAACCATCACAGAAAGACCATAATTATATATTCATATTTTTCATCATATCATAAGAGCTTTATTTTAACCATGACCAATTAAATTGAATTAAATAAATCAATTAAAATAAATAATTTAATTTCCAACTAAGGGTAACACGACTCTCAATGTTAGGACCTCATGTATAAATTATTAAACCAAAAATGAATCATTATGTTGTTAATGTTTTAGTATGCCTTGCCTCAATGTAAATCAAATTCTCTTTTTTATGTCCTTGTTTAACACATTCAATTTAGACAATCATAGAACATACAATCATGTCTATGCTCTAATAGAAATCATCAACTCACCTGAAGCACTAACTCATCCCATAGAAATAACATTAATTAAATATATAATTTATTATTATTTATCCAATTAAAATATAGATCAGAATAGATATAGAAATTTATACTAATGGGACCATCAAATAAAAACAAAAACCATACACACATCAATATCCTATGGCACTCCCCTAACAACATTTAAAAAAAACCAACAACACATTTCAAAAAAAGATAATAATTTCTTTTTAAATTTATAGAAAATGAATAAGAAATTTACCAATGCGACATACCTCCTTAAAACATTGAGATATGTCATGCGAACATGGTCTTTGTATTCCATCTTCAAATGTAGAGTGGAAGCCCCATATATATCATCAGGTTCGACTGTTCTTTAGTGGTATCAAAACCAAATCACTATATCTTATATTATCAATTTGTATAAAATAAATGAATAACTATCATAGAAGATATATGAGTATGAGAATCTCCTTAGAAAAATATTCACTTAAAAAACTCATTAAATATGACTGAAATCGATTGAAGGAGAGGGAGAAAGGTGTATAGGATTATGCATGGGTGATAAGGAAGTAAACAGTGGATAGGGATTAAGTGGCTAGATTGGTATTTTTAAATTATTACCTCTTAATAATCAACTCATACTGGTTATACAATTATCCAAATGGTTGACCAACCATTTGGTAGAAACTATCCAATAGAATCATTCCCATGTATTTTATATATCACTATTCACCAACTGTGTTCCAAATTACATGTCTAAGACATCATACATAGTATCTTTTAAAAACACCCTTATTTCCAAAAAAATATTTTAATCAAATTAAATAAATTGGAATTACTAGATAATGAGGTTGACACACTGTTTATCCTAAACCATTATCCAAAATTAGTTGTTCCTAAGAAAATTCGAATGATTTATGTTAAATAAACAACCGAATCTTACTAGACATACTTGATAAACAATAAAATAAACAATACATGTTAAGCACATTTTGAGATCTCGACAATCAATATATTACTAATAATATAGGATCATAATGGTTAAATAGTGGGTTTCCATGACCCATCTATATAATATATGTGATTACCATATCATGTAAATAGTTAGATGACCATTATGTTTCCATACCATTATAGTGTAAATATTTTTTAATCGACTATTCCATGGTAATATTCAAAGAATATTTATTGTATAAAAATTTTATAGAATATCCTAGGCTATAATGAAAACCTTGAGATATCAAGACATTAATCATAAATATTTCATAAGGTCTAGTTATATCTTAATGATTAGACACAGTAGATGTATGAATATCAGGTGATGGGTGCTCATATGTTTTGAGACATATTCTCAGGAAGATTTCACTTGGTGATCTATACTAGCGAGATCATAAGGAAATAAAATCCAATAGGTACTCCATATTGAAATCATGTTGTGGTAGCATGTGTTGGGCGAATCATTGGTGGGATGACATTAGTTGAATGGTCATGAATGGATTTTTGGCATTGGGGTTTTGGAAGTTACATATCACGAGCATGGTTTGTCATGATGGTGCTACCTTTTTATGTCATTTGGGAAATTAGTCAAAAGGTCAATCAATCCAGATAGATCAATAAATAATAATACAGGAAAGGGTGATGACACTATTGTGAATCTGGCATGATGATATATTTAATCATAAAGTGATTATAATACAGATGCTATATTTTTAGATTGGTTGTCATTTCTATAACAGGCATTATCTTTTTTGAGGACATAATGGGTTTCTAGAATCTACTGTTGGCCTATATATTTTATGACCTTCTACCGAGAAAAGGGCCTGAGAGACATACATAAGATATTATTCAATAATTCACCATATTCAGTTGAATAGGTGTATTGGACATGGGGTCCCCAACATGGGGTCTGTATGTGGTCCAATGTATCAATTAGTGATAAATTATGAAATTCAGATTATTCAAGTAAATAATAATTGATGTTTTATTTTTTACGGTATTTAAAATTTAAGTAAATAGGAGAAAATATTAGTCGATTTAATATTATTTTAGTATACCAGGTTCGTTTAAAATAAATATAGAATATCGTGTTGAGTTGAATAGATCAATTATATCAAGACATATTATATATATATATTTATAATGTGATAAATTATTAATAATATTTATATATAATTTATGTTTTTCATATCTATTAGTTAGTGGATGTAGAAATAAACCAGGGCTAAGAACCTAACATTGTATTTGGAAACTCCATTATAAAAAGGGTGTGAGTCCTTCATCCAACATACCATTTATTCATTTTTGAATGTGATCATCTCCATCATCCCATATTAGAGAATGAGTGTTTCTCCCTCTAAATTGACAATCCATGTTCCACCTTGATGCATCGATGTGAGATGAGTTTGGTGATCATCTGGATGTCTGAGATTTAATCAGATCACATCAGAAGCACCCAGAATTTGAAGATCGGCACTCCAACATAATTTTTATTTTTTTGGAATTCCACACAGGATTAAACAAAAATAAATAAATTTGTAAATAGATGATAAAAAGGGAATGGGGTGGTTCACTAATTGAGAATAAGTAAACAAATCATTAAAAGCGGTCCAAGATTATTTGTCCCCCCCCCCCTCTATCTCTTTCGCTGCTTCGATGAGGTCTGCTAGTGGACTGCACAACCATGGCTGGACCTTTAAGGCAACATCCAAAAAAATTACTTAATATTGTGTTAAATCATGATTTTTTATTCTGGATCTTGTCAGGTTTAATTCTTTTTAGAAATTGTCAATAACCATTACATTACAACTCAAAAATTACAAATTTGACACTTATACTCAGTTACCATGTTTTTCAAAAAATAAAACCACTTAAAAAAGTAAATTTGTATAGTTATATGTTTTTTATATCATAAATTTTCCATGATTCCATCATTGAACTATTCAACTGTATGTCATGTGAAAAACAATTCAAATCTTGGGATGAGAATGAAAATATAAGTATGAGTTATAAAATAAGTAATGAAAACATTATCCAATCAATAAATTCAAATAAATGAATCCATAATTTTCAATCATAATATACCGCATGAAATCATAAGATTTATGAATAATACACAGAAATCATTAATCATAAAGGTAACTTTTGGAATCCAAAACATACATATTTTTTAGCTTTAATAGCTACATAGGTATTTATGTTTGGAATACCAATCATAGTGTATTCACTAAATATAATAGTAGAAACTTTAACATTTACCACTACACGTTACGTAATGAATTGGAGAGTGATCTCAGGCTCAGCTGACATAGGATTATCACAAAACCAACCATATACGAAAACAATTCCCACGAACCATAACATATTCATAACACATAAAACAAACATAAAGGAATGATAACATTTCAACAATTCCATCCTAATATACCATTTAAATATATTGAAATAATCAACGATTTCCCAAAATCATTTTAAATAAAAAATTACGTAAAAGGTTATATGGTTTTTATTTTCCTTCAAGAAACACTCCATAGTTTTTTCGATTCCAAATATCAAATAATTTTTGTGGCGGTGGAAAGGTCATTGTCACCACATATGTTAAAAAGTGACATTAATTATTTTCATTTATTAAATAATTTTGTATAAAAATATTCTCTTTGAATTAAATGATAATTCATAGGGAATTATATATCATATATAAAAATGTCATGAATAAATAAGAATATTCCTCAATGAAAGGAGGCTTTGAAGAAGTCCCTTACATCATGTATGACTAGACTCGTTTGTTCGTTAATATCCGCAATAAGAAAATAAATTTAATATATATTTTCATCATATCCTTTTTCAGTTTTATTATTTCATTTATATCACTTATTACCATGTTGGAAAAATTAAATATTCATTAATGTTAATAACAGTCATTTTGACGATATTTGGTACTTGAGTCAAAAACGAACTTCTTATAATTTCAAGTGGTCAATGTAGTCAAAATTCCATAATATCCAGAATTATACTCATAGTTTAGATATCATATATATAGTATATATCCAGTAAATATATGTATTTATTAAAGTATATAACATTTGGAGAGAATAAATAAAATGAACCGTTAAGGAGACGGTAAGCCGTAAGTATGCATAAAAGATACATTAATTTCTATTTAATATTTTAATGGAATGAAAACGTAATGATAAATAGGTATATTATAATTACAGTATAATATCACATATAATATCATTAACACTATCATTTATACGTTTTATGTATGGCATGAAAATTTCATATCACTTTGAGGTGGTGGTGGTCTGCATTTCCTCAAATAAAATTATCATATTTACCCATTAAGAAAACAATAATGATATGCTTGAAATTAAAAATAAAAAAGAATAGAGAGAATATAAATATAATATATATCACATATAAATACAGTTCCATGTTAATGGCCACAATGAAAGGTGGTAGCCGTTAATTGAACAATAATCGTTTCTTCAGGTAGCAGTTCGCTGTTAACAAAAACTATATGTCCATATCCATTTGATAGATGTAAGTTGATGTTTAGTTTGAATATTTAACATAACAAAAACATAAGAACTTTTTGATAATTTTGATGTTATTTAATAAATTAATAATAAGATCATAGGTAGTGGATAAGTATAATAAAAAATATAACTTGAGAAAAAACATTACCTTTAAATAAGGTAAATGTAGTTTGATTAAACCAAAAGGCTTTCTTGAAGTTCATTCTGCTATGGTATGGCTTCTATGAGTATTCGAGGGATATTGGGAGCTTATTTTGGTGGATGATGGATTTACCAAGGGGCTTGAGAGGCATGAGTAATTGGTTTGAGTTGATGGTTCTTTATAATAGGGAGGATGGACTCTTTTGGAATGTTTGAATGAATTATTATATTATAAAATTATTTTAGGTTTGAAAAGGTAGAAGAGTCATTAAATTAGAAGATAAGATAATTATTATACGAAATAAAACCATACAATAATAATTGGTCTGGTATTTCAAATTTTTTATAATTATATAATCTCACATTATTTAAATCATTATTTAATAAGGCAATCCCTGCATCATCATTGTGTCATATGTAATATTATTTATATGATGTCTAAAAATTATAAATAAAATATCATGATGTAGGAAATATTTTTATTTCTCAATTTTATATTTATAGTCTTTGTGATATCTTATATAACCCCATATAAATTTTGTTTTTACTAAAAGATATATGTTTATGTTACTTGTGTATTAATTTTAAATTAATTAATATAAAGTGTCATTATCAAACCCATGGGGCTCTAGGGGGTCCCATAATCATCCCAAGGATGACCTTGGTTGGAAATAAATATTTCAGTATGGTTAGGACAATTGTAAGGGTAATTTATTGTTATTATTGTGATATTATTATTTTTCACCCTAATTTACTAGATTTACCCTTTAACTGTGGTAAATAATAAATTTAAAGAAAAAATTATTAATAATGTCTAAAAACAAAAGATATCTATTTACTCAATTTTAAACTCTAGATTAAAAATAAGGAATCAATTTTTCAAAATTCAAAACCTATAAGTGGTAGATATTTATTTAAAATTATTTCTAGTTGTCAAAATCAAAAAATCATGTTTTTAAGAAATAATAACTATCAAAGGATTGTCATTTGTTTATGTCCAATTTCAATGTAAAATTACTTCCAATGAAAAAATAGAATTAAAAGAATACATATAATCCAATTAAATTTTAAAACAAATTAAAATAACAATCCAACTATATAAATAATTTAAATGATAAAAACTGTTTAGAATTAAAATGATGTATTTTTCTCTATTCATTAAAAAATAAACATTATCAGAAAAATAAAAAAACTATCTCAAAGAAAAATATTATATATTGATTATAAATAAGAAGTTTATTTTTCAAATGTAATATATAAAAAATAAAATAACTATATATAAAAAAGGTTCTCCATCAAAAGGTGATAAAATGACCTTTTAATGAATAATAGAGTATTTTATGCTTAATATAGGATTCATTTTCATTTTAAGACATTAATATTTATTGGATAAATGTAATTATATTCAATGAAAATGTATAAAAATATTTTAGTTATATATTTTCATTACCAATAATATATAGTCTAGGCGTTAACAACCATTTTAAATAATAATAGTATTATTTTTTGGTATAACTCAATGTTGTGTACATCATAAGATTCAAAAGAAACATATTATTGTGAGTTCGGTACGTTATCACACATAACATCCCCTTTAATGTAAATTAATATTTAATTCACACATATTTTTAAATATGAAAATTCAATATTATTTATTTACCTGGGAAGTTATATCCTTCCCCCTTCCTGGTAAATGCGTTGTCGAAATTTTAAAATTGGTCTCAAAACATCATTAAATGTCCCACATCGGAAATGAGAAAATAAAAATATCATAATAAAAGAATGAAAGTTAAGTGAAAAGGACACAGATATAATAAATACTAGTATTCCATATCATATAACATGGATATTGAAGAGATACTAACCATATTTTTCTGATCGGGAGTGATAAAAAATAATCAAGAGAAAGTTAAAAATCTGATACCCATAAAAAAGTGATGGGTTTAACGGTATTTTATTCCCCAATAGTAAAATTTGATAGAAAATTTTTTTTCATTGAAGATAACTTTAATAATGTTGAGTAATTTATTTATTAGATTGACTAGGAAAATAAGAAAATATTCTTCCCATAATGAATTTCCTGCATGAACTCATCTTTTCCCCAAATGATGAGTATTCCTGAAGACATCATTAGACATGATGTGTTATAATGAACTTCTAGAGAATTGAATAATCCAAAAAATAAGAACTATATATTTCCCATTTCTTTAGACATTTTCCAAAACCAAAAGTAGTATGTGTAGGATCTGATAATCCCAAAAAATGATATTCCATTATAAAAAAAATACTACTCTTAATCTCATAAATTCAAAAAAAAATACCAAAATTTCAAGAAAGACCATTCAATACACAATAGCCCATAAAATTATTCAAAATAATCCAAACTATTTTTGAAACCAAATATTTATATTTAAATAATCACATAGTATTCAATTATAAATCTTAACACTTATCCCCAAATAACATCAACTACTCAATAAGTCTCATAATGAAGTGTAATTACCCAAATCACATATTCTATAATATAGTTTATTCATTTTCATATATAATCTAAATTTCCACATGACTACAATAAAAACATAGATTCATCCAAAATTAAATTTCAGTGATTTCTCCATAGATGAGATCCCATAGTATTCTATTTCCCTTAAGCATATAATGTTCTATTAGAGAAAACATTTTCTAAAATAACCTTTATCACATAATTCCCAAATCATTTTCTTGTATTATGGATATCCAATTTATAAAACAATAACCCCTCAAAAAAACTTATTATTTCCCCATAAAATCATTTAACTAAAAATAATAAGTCATACAAACCAGGGCATTCACGTTGGTCAGTGGTACGTGATGCGCCTTTAACACCCTTCAGTAATGGGTTTGATTCTTCTATGCTAGCCAAACGTGACGGGTTTCAACCCATATTATGGTTTGTCATTTTTGTAAAACTAAAAAAAACATAATTTTTTTACTTCAATTTATTTCTTATACCATACATTTTCATCCCTATACATTATTATATTAACTTCTTATATATTTTAATTATTTTCACATCTATATGATAAAATAACTATTCCCAATTGAAATAACAACATACCTTGATCATGGTCTCCATATGGTTTCATCACCATCTGGTTCACATATTTAGAAGGTCCATGAATTGTAACAATGATTTATATATCCTTCAAAATCATTTTCTTCCTTCATCCAAATACACCTTCTACAAATTGGGTCAATGGGTGTTTTAAAAATTATAGCTTCAAAAAATAATCGTGTGTGACATATATTTTCAAAACATCTGATAAAACATGATTTTTAGAAAATAGTAAAACTGAAGTTGAGTTAAATCAGTCAATCAATGTGCCTTTAAAAATACCACATGTATGTGATGAGATACTATATTGTAAAAGAAAATATAAATTGGTCATACAAGGGTCTCTTTAATCATCAACTTTTTTAAAATCATAATATGCGTTAAAATATTGTGATAAGGTAAAATATTTTAATATCCCTTGATAATATTTATCTTTCATGAAAATATGAGAATATTTTGAAAATATTATTCGATTAAATACCACCCATTATCCACAATGACATCGAGTCATATTAGAGGTTTTTGATATCTCAAACAACTACTTGCACGTGATTTCTATGCTAGAAAAACATTCACAATCATCTGAACAAGAATTTGAAATAATTTATTCAAACAAGTACTTAATAAGATAATGGAATGTTTGATATCCTCATTCATCAATTTGTAACTATGTTTCCTTTATATAAAAAATTTATAATACAAGGATTTAACATAAATAATAGAAATAGGGTCTAACCACGTTTTTAATGAAAACTCATAATCCCTAATGTTTTCTAAACAAACATATGATACCAACTGAAAGGCCGCAGCCTTAAACATTACATCATCAAAAGATAAATCACAAATTTAAATTTTTATGTTTTTTAGATATAGAGATTCTGACAAATAAGTCATAACAATTACTTTACATCAAAAAAATTACAAAGTAGTCACTTCTAAGGAGATTCTAATTTTTCATAAAATAAACACTCTTAAAAAATATTTCTACTTCCATGTTTTAGGCAGCATGGATTTTCCATGATCCTATCCTTGACCCTATTCTTCATTATGT
The DNA here is from genome assembly GCA_963277665.1 of Viscum album. Taxonomy (NCBI): domain Eukaryota; kingdom Viridiplantae; phylum Streptophyta; class Magnoliopsida; order Santalales; family Viscaceae; genus Viscum; species Viscum album. Next base: position 1,390,943,974 of record OY728119.1, read on the forward strand.
TTGATGAAAAACTTTTCAAAACTTGTGATGAACATAAAAAGCTCATTAAGGGTTATGAAATTAGGAAATAAATCATTATCTCATAAGTAATTAAAAATCAATGAAACAATACTTTTCAATCATAAAATACCTCATGATATCACAATAAGTATGAATAACATACAAAAATCATAAATCAAAAAGTAATCTTATAAAATCTATGACATTCCTATGTTGTATCATTCACCACTATGTAGGGAGTTACTTTTGGAACACCCATCACAGTATATTCCCTAAATATATTTAGATAAAAATTAATTTTTACCTCCATAATGTTACCCATTGAATTGGAGATCTTTCTCAGGCTCAACCGCACTAGATTTATCAGGGAACCACCCTTATATGTTAATAATGACCAAGAACCAAAACATATTCATAACACATAAAACAAACATAATAGAAAAATAATGTTTCCACATTTCAATCACTATATATCATTTAATGATTATGAAATAATCTATAATTGTTCAAAAAAAAATTCAATACCAATATATGTAAAAAGGTTATATGGTATTTATTTGTCATTAAAAAAACAAAATGGACTGTTAAGAAAGCCAAAGATCAAATAAAACTCGTAGCGGCAGAAAGGTCATTGTCACCATGTACATCAAAAATAAACATTCCATTTTATTGTTTAGTAACAAAATCCTATAAAAATAATCCCTTTGAATGAAATAAAAATTCTCGTAGATTTATAGTCCATTTAAAATAAATCCATGTATAAATAAAAATATGTCTCAAAGAATAGAAATTGAGACAAAGTACCTTACCTCGTGTCCGGCATGACTAGTTTTTTCTTTAATCTCATGAATAATAACGTAAAGTTAATTTATACTTGCTTGAGAACCTTTTTCATTTTTATTATTGCTTTTGTATCAATGAAGTTATTATAATTACAAGTTGTCCATGTTGTAAAAATTAAATTATCTCTTGAATGAGATTAATGATTGTGATATCTAATATATCATATATATCTAGTATATATATGTATTTATAATAGTACATAACATCTAGTGATAAAAATGAAATATTGATCCTGGATATGTTAAGATGTATGTACACATCAACGCTAATTCATTTATATTTTGTATCTTAATGTGATGAAAACATAAATATAGTTATGTATATTATAATTCCAGTATAAAATCATATATAATTTCATTGAAGCCTTCGTTTATATGTTCCTCATATGGCTTGAACGAGTTATATCACTCTGAGGTGGTGGTTGTATGGACTTCTTAAAAAAAATTTCATATTTACTCATTATGGACACCATTGAGGTATGATATAAATGAAACATAAAGAGGAATATATGAAATATAAATATAATATAGATCACATATAAATATTGTTCCCTCATAATGACCACCATGAGAGGCGGTAGAAGATAATTGGACAATCATTGCTTTCGGAGGCAGTAGTTTGTCATCCACAGATACAATATTTCAGTATATATTAGAGGGTGGTGTGTCGATTCATAGTTATAAAACATCTTATAACTAAATCCTATTATATTAAAAATAATAGTGTTGTCATGTAATCAAATAATACTAATATTATATGGAGTGGAGATGTAAAATAAATGAAGAAAACTTGAGAGAAGGTGTTAACTATAAATTGGGTAACTCTATTTTGTTTGAACCAAAAAGTATTCTTGATGTCCCTTCTACCTAAGGTATTTTATCTAGAATAAATATAGAGATGTTGGGAGAATATTTAGGTAGATGTTGGATAAGACAATGGGCTTGATAGGTGTAAATAAAGGATTATAGGTGATGCCCTTTTATAAGAGGGTGGAGGGGCCCTTTATGAGTGATTGAATGTATTATTTTATTATTAAATTATTTTAAGTTTTAAAAGGTCAATAAGTCATTAATTTTGAAGATAAGATGAATATTTTTAGAAATAAAATCATTCAGTAACAAATTTCCATGATTTTAATATTTTTTAAATTTTATAATCTCATTTATTAAAATAATGAATTAACAAGGTAATCATTGCATCACTATTGTGTCATAAATTATTTAATTAATTTAATGTATAAATATAATTAATAAAATAAAATTAGGTAGGAAATATTTTTAGATTCATTATTATTATTTATAGTCAATGAGATATCTTATATAACCTCATATAAATATTTTATTTCTAAAAGTTATTTGATTATGTTACTTTTGTCTTTACTTTAAATTAGTTAATATAATTTGTCATCATCGCTCCCAAGTGCCTCCATGGTGTCCCAAAAATGACCAAAGGATGAATTTGGAATCTAATACCTCTTTCATTGTGTTTAGACAAGTTTAAGTGTAATTTAATGTCATTATAATATTATTTTTCCACCCTTATTTACAAGTTTTCCCTTTAACCATGGTAAATAAAATATTTATGAAAATAAAAATTCAAAATTTCATAAAATAAAAGTTACCTATTTACACAATTTGAACCTCCTGATAACAAATATGAAATCCATTTTTCCAAATTCAAAACAACTAACTGGGGGAAATTAATTTAAAATTAATTTTTGTTGTCAAAATAAAAAAATATGTTCTTAAGAAACAATAACATTCAAATGATTGACATTTTTTTATGTCCAATTTCGAAGTAAAAAAATTCCAAATGATAAAAATTGGATTAAATGGTTAAAATACTATCTAATTAAACATTTTGACCATTAAAATAACAATATAAATATATAAATAGATTAGATTAAAAGTTAGTTAGGAATTAAAATGCGATGTTTTTCAATATTCATTAAAAATATAACTTTATTAGAATAATATAAAAAAATTTAACCTAAGTAAATTATTATTTTCCAATTATAAATAAATAATTTATATTTGAAAATAGAACATATAAACATGAAAAAAACTATATTTAGAAATGGTTCTCCATTAAAAGGGGGTAAAAGAACCTTTAAAATAATATTATATTATTTCGTGCTAAATATTGGATTCATTTTCATTTTAAGCCTCTTAAATTTATTAGATAAATGAGGAGACATTTAAAAAAAAATATAATCATATTTTAGTTAGTTTTTTTATATTCATTAATACATCTTCTAGGCATTAACTACCATTTAATATAATAATAGTGTTATTTTTCATAATAACTCAACTTTGTGTGCAACATAAGATTTCATAGAAACCCATTGTTGTGATTTGTGTACGCTATCATACATATAATACATATTAAAGTAAAATCTATATTTAATTAACAAATATTAATAATAATATGAAAATGTCATATTTTTTATTTACATGGGATGTTACATGACCTCCCTCATGTCCGCAGTATAACGCCGCACCACCCAGTCGTGTCCGGCAACCCTTACAGCCCACCACCCTGAATGCGTCCCACCAGACCATCACCCTACCCTTCCTCACACTATTGGGGATCCCCTCATCTAAATTAGCCCCATAATCAAAAAACATTCCTTCCATTGCTGCCCTCTAACTCTATTCCCACGTTGGGGGTCCATCCTTATTGATTCCCTCCACCTGACCTACTGTAGCCCACATGAGCACTGCCACCCTGTCTACTCACTTGAGGACCACATCACCTCCACACCCTTTGTTAAGAATTCCAGACCGACACTTTATAGCACATCATGGCCACTACACAAACCCTTCTAGATTGGGGAAATAAATCACATCATCCAATCTCTGACCGTGCTTCCCTCCCCAATTCCTGCATCCCCCTCCTGGAAGACATAGACAGTCATAACCCTCTTCGACCCCCACTAGCTCTTATATGCGAATAGTAGGCGAGCTCATTGTCGGCCATTTTGTTGAGGCACACAAAAACCTAGTACGTTAACCCTTAATCAGTTTTGTATAGTCCCAAAATACCTTGGACATAGAAAGGGAAGGTCTTCCCAACCTGGACTAGGTTTTGGAAAACCATCATGGCTCAGATTTGGATTGCACGAGATTTTCATGGATCACTATGGATCTTCGTAGGTTTAGCGCAACCAGCATTGGGTCATATCGGTTATTTTAATGACCATGTTAATATTAAATTAATATAATTAGGTAGTTTATCATCATAGTTATTTTAATTGGATTATTATTCTAATTGTAATTTAAAATGATAATATTTAATACCCAGGTCAAATAAATTTAAATTATATATAAAATATAATTGATTAATAAATATAAATATTTTTTAATATAAATTAATTAATTAGTGGATGAATAATTAGTTATTTTATTTTAATTATTTAATTAATTTAATATAGTTATATAACAATCATACATTATTAAATTAAATATAATTTTATCACATTTTATTTTTACAGCATATTGGCGTTGAGCAGCAACCCATGTATGGTAGAATTTAATTATTAAATTGTTTCAATATTGTGTGAGGATTGAAGTTAATTAAATGGAGGAATATGCATCATCTTTATTTTCAGTTAAAATGTATAATAGCATTTGTGACCAATTTTATCTGATTTACATTATACCCATTGTCCCTCTCGCATGTGCATAAATAATTTTGCAAATCGGATGAAAATTGTGTACGATGTAGACACCCACAAGATGAGGAAATTTACATGGATTCCTAACATCATGTGGACCCCTCAATTAGGAGGCGGTACACCAAGATGTGATGTGGACCTCTCTAATAAATGGTGACACCCAATTAGAGAAGAATACATACATGACTAGGGTGAGCTACATAAAGAGTCAATCTATGTTTCATGTATGATTACCCTTTGTCATTTAGTTTCTCAAGACCAGTCAAGTTTTAGTTTATGTTTATGAATTTATATGTTATTTTAGGAATTTTATAATAGTGAAAAAATACATAAAAATAATCATAAAAAAACATAAATAAGTGCCGTGTGTTTTATATTAATTTTTACTTGTGGAAATGATAATATAGAAGAAAGATATTAATATAAATAGATTACATTCATCATGAGATAAATAAAAAAACCCAAAAAGTAATATTATATTATTACTTCTTTCAATCCTTTTTGTTTGAACAAAATAGGGTGTTTGAGGTGCCAGTCATGCCATAGTTTAGGGTTCCACTTAATACAATGGATTTTTAGGAGGGTGGTGGGGTGAATTAAATGAAATTGAATAAAAAATTATTCAAAAATATATTGTGGTAATTAGAGAGGGATGCATTGAGTAAAACATATCTGGATTCTAGAAGCGTGGAAATCACTCAATAGATCATGGAACCACATGTTAGTGTGGTCAGCTAGTAAAAAACCCAACTTGTATCATGCCAACAGTGTTATAGAAAAAGATTGTAGACATTGAAGGGGCGGTACAATGAACCTTTCCAATAAAATATTAATCCAACAGTTTATTAATATTCTAGTAAAAAGGGGTCCCAGAATTTTATAACATAGATAGAGAAATTTAATGATTAAATAATCAGTAATATCTAATCTTGTAATAACATAAAAGTAATTTTCTATTAATGATATATTTTACTATAAAAATCATATTTTAACACTATAAAATTGTGATAGATATTGGAAATTTTAAATTTCCAAATTAACATGATATTCTATGTGTAGTATAAGGTATTTTTCACATTACAAAAATATCATAAATTTGAGGTTTTGTTGTCTCAACATGTTTATCCTACTCAATAAGCAAGGGTGTAAAATTCTTATAAGAGACTCATGAATCAATCTTATGGTGGTCATGTCATAATGCAATAATCAACTTTTGATATATGATGCAGTCACTACATAAAGTCATAGAAGATATCACATTTAGTGTCATATTCAAGAAGATAATAAAGAGAATGTTAAAGAACATTTGAATGTGATGATTTCACTGGCATTGTGTAATCATGAAAGGCATACTCCAGTCTTGTTGGGAATACCATTCTATATGATTTTAACTAATTTTTCTTGTCTCATATATGGACTCTACTAAAAAATATTGACTAGGTGCATATTTACCTTTAGGTAATGTTATTTATGTAATAAAAATATTAAATAAAGTACCACCTTAAGTTCTAATGGGGAATAAATTATAAGAAAGTGTGGAAATGCCAATATACTACTCAACATGAAAGGTACATCCATAACATCTTTTAACGATGAGTGTGGTTATTTGATAGGAGTTTATTTTCATCACATAGCTTGAAATAAATTTATAAGAGATTTAATCTCAATGAAATAATTTGAATAAGAAAGAACCATATTCTTATTCAGTGTATATTCATCGAATAAGGTATTGCATCTGACATACTTTTTGGGTATTTAATATAATATAGAATTCACATATGTGTTTTGAAATATAGTAACCTTGTAAGTATAGAAAAATCACTAGAAGTAAGGTGTCTTATCCAAGAATATGAGAAATGGTGATTCCAATGTCATCCCAAAGAATCACATAACATATAATTTATAAGTGAATGATTATATATAATAAAGATGCTGAGTTTAATAAAAACATTTATCTCGCATGCCCTATCGACATAAATGATACATTATTAAATATTTTGGAATGATTATTTTTTTGTGATAGAAATATCAATAAATAGTTCAGTGGTACCTTAATAATTCGAAATAAATGATAAATATATAAAAATGTAATACATTTACATAGTTTTGAAAAGTTTATTTATTGCATGTAAAACTAAAAGTTGAAACTAAGAATACACATAGTATGGTATTTATCATTAAGACATCAAAATTCCATTGGAATAATCTACTTATTTAGTTTGGATGAAAAAATCCAACAAAAAATTAGGTATGTCACAAATCTTTTGAATTCTCCCAACAAATGAGTCTCATATATTCCATGGAAAATATACAAGAATGACATTACAAAAGAAATATATTATTATTATGGAATATGATAATTTAGTATTAGAATTATTATAAGATATGATTATCATGTATTGACATGAGGAAGGATATCTTCACCAAGAAAAAATCAATCATTAAAAGTATCATGGAGTAATTACTATATACACATTACATAATCTACATCATGTCATTGATTTTCAGAAGGTTGACTGATGAAGAGTCCTACATGTTAACATTGATAAAAAAATGTTTAATGGAGTAGTTACTTAATGCACATTTTTATACATTATATTTATTGTGTTAATAGTTTCAACGTTACGACAGGCAGAAAATGTAATTATATTTCATGACGTGATTTTCAAATATTGGTGAAATACCATTATTGATATGCCTACTAGAAATGACAAATTGATATCATACGAGTTATCATATTATTAAAAACAGTTATTTCATAGTAAATTTGTTAATAATGAAACGAGTTTGTTAGATACAAACAAAAATATATCAAGTGAAACACATGGTGTATTTATGTAATTATCATAACTATCACTTATGATATAATCTAAATCCCTAAAATAGAAATAGGTAGCCATGTGATAGACTGAATTTCTATATAACAGTTCACATATCTACTATATATAGTGATAGAATGATTGGTTTGGGTTTAGTCAGTTCTATGGATGCACAAATGGTTATAATTGGAATAATTTCCACAAGTACATGATAATGAGGAATGTTCCATAGACACATACGATGTAGGAAGGTTAAATCCATTGTGATGGTTTTATTTTTCATTACAGATTATGATAAATTAATCAGTGTGATTAATAATTCCTATAAGTAAAAAATATATGTCAATTTGTTAAGATAAAAAAAACAAATAATGAAATCCATGTATCTCATTACAAACTGGATTATAAATTGAATACTCTGGAGGTTATTCAAGAGAGTTGATACATGGATGGTACATGTGTGGAAAAAATAAAGATCAATGGTAAATATCATGTTGTTAAGCCTATATATATTTGAATTTATCATGTAATACATAACTTCTATGACCTTTTAATTGGACATTGAATGTCAAGATCAAAATTCATGGATGGTTCCAATATGATAAAACCAAAGAAGGATGATGACACCATTGGATTCCATAAAGGTTTCTTGTTAGTTTTATCTAGTTCATGATTAATTTATGTAATATGATAGTAGAATATATATTTGGAATGATTCTTCTCAATGTGTCTACCATAGGTTATTTGGAGCACCATTTTTTTCCATGTGAAATATTTTCAGCATCATGTGGAAAACAGATTGTGGATAGTTATGAATAGAATTAAATTAAGTATATAATGATTGACTAAATGTTAAAACCTATGTTTTAAGGAATATGATATATTTTTTTAAATCTAATGGTTTCTTGTACCAATTAAATCATACATATAGTGTCCATTTATTGAAAAATACATGTTGGAACAATTCAAGTGAAGAATTGTTTCCAATATAACATGGAATAATATATCATGGTTGATATGTTTAAATAATATGCTCATATTTATGTGGTGTGTTTAAATAAATACGCTTATTCAATGATTCTATAATATGTAAAATCATATCTAAAAAAATTAATATTTTCAAGTTCAATTTTTTGGTTCTTATATATAAATTATATCAAGGATAACTGTAAGTGATATAGTCAGAATATTTGATTGTTCTTCGGCATGTAAAAATTATATATACCTAGTTTGTGGAGAGGAAATGAAATGAGTTATTGGGAAACCTAAACTTGTTTTCATTAGAAAAAATTGATACAGTATAATTTTTAGGTTATCCTCATAAAATTCAATGGTATCCATACAATGAAATATCAATTATTTTGCAGCTTCTATGGAGTGTTAGAAGAAGTTATAAATGCAGTGAATTTTTATAGTTTTTGAAATTGAACTTATATGAAAAGTATTATAATTATATAAATTATGATATTCTTACTAGGAAATATGTCTTATTATGATAGAGGGAAAAAGTGATATGCTTATGGAAGCCATCTCTAGAGAGGTTATACTCAATGAGATAATGTAAAATATAGATGAACAAGCTTGCGGAAAAAACATGGTAGACCAAGGAACTAAATACGTTATGTTGGAGAAACATGATTTTTATCATGTGATATGCTTACAAACATGTTTATAATGTTGGATGTATAGAATGTTGGAGTATTAAAATAGTGGATTCCCTAGACCCAATTATGCATTACATTTTATTAATGTATCATATAAATAGTTAGATGTAACTGATATTTACTTAATATTATTTATTATTTATTTATACATTAATTATTTAATAGTAATCTTAATTGAAGAAGTATTGTATCATATGGTTAAAATAGATTCTAGGCTATAATGTGATCCTCAAGATATCATGGTAATATTATTATATATTTCATATTTTCTATTTACATCGTACTGATTAGATAGTGTAGTCGTATGAAAATAAGGTGGTGGATACTCATTACTATTTAGTCATCATCTCATGATGTTCACACATGGTGATCTCTAGAAGTGAGATCATGATACCAACCCTCCAATAAGAACACCACATATTTTATGTGTCATCGGTTATTCTTATTTATGCATATGTGTATTGATCACCCGACTAGATATCAAAAACAATTGTTTCCATTTGATTGCTTAATTTGATTCAAGGAAAGAAATTATGAAATTGAATTCATGGTGAGTTAGTTTTTATCGGTTGCGTCGTTGGTGGTATAAAATTGGTTGACTGGTCAAGAAAGTATTTTTCACTTCATGGTTATTGATATTGTGTATCTCAGGCCTAGTTGATTAGGACAGTTCTACCATTATAAGTATTTAATGGAGAAGACAAATTTTAAATCCATCTGGATAGATTAAAAAATAATAATGGATGAAAAGGCCAATAACAGTAGTGTGTATCCTGCTTTATGATATATTTAATGTCAGGTAAATTATAGTACACAATCAGTTTTTGTAGGTTGGTTTTCATTTCTATGATAATCATTACTTATTTAGCGGCCTTGATGGGTTACTAGACTCTGCTCTTGGTCTATGCATTTTCCTTACTTCTTTCAAAATAAGTATAAGGCCCCAGCCTTAAACCTTACTTAAATTTGAATTAAATGAATAATTCACATTGAGGATCTTTTCAGGTTTAGAGTTTTAGAGAATTAGGACATAACTATTACATCTTAAAAGATTAAAAAGTAGTCTCTTATACTAAATTTACATAAAATAAAAATTCTTAAAAAGAAACATGTCTAGTTTCATGTTTTAGGTAGCATGACTTTCCCTTGATCCCATCCTTGACCCTATTCCATGCTAAGTCCTGTGAAAAACATTTCAAAAACTTGGGATGAGCATAAAAACTCAGTAAGGGATGCACAAAGAATAAAAACTATTAGTTTATCAAAACAAATAGTAAACCATGTATACATTATCAAGGTAATACTTTTCACCTTTATGAAGTAGTAAAAACTCTTCACTAAATAAAATATCATTACTTACCTTTTTGTAACCAAAGTATTACCATAAAACCCATATAAAGAACACATAACATATATAAAGGTAACTTGGGACATAAACATACTTATGTGGAATAACCATACGGTCGACTTCCACACATATCACTTAATGGAATAGCCATACGGCCAATTTCCATACATACTGAATGGAATAACCATACGTCCGACTTCCATACCCAATGCATTGGAGGTTATAACATAACCACCCGTCCTGGTATTCACGGCACCACCCGTCATATGGTTTATAACCTAACCACCCGTTAAAATGTCCAAGTACCAATATAAAATCATAAAACATAAAACCAATATAAAGGAATGATAACATTTCCACATTTCAATCACAATATATCATAAATATATTGACATAATAGAATCCTTTTTCAAAACCATTTTTAATACCAAAATATATAAAAGAGTATATGGTATTTATTTTATTCTAAAACATTACGGCATGTTGAGGAAGCCAAAGACCAAATAATACTCGCGGTGTCGGAAAAGGTCGTTTTCACCGCGTACGTTAAAAAAACATTCCTTTTTGTCGTTTAGTAAAACGCTTCGTAGAAAAAGATTCATTTTGTATAAAAGTAAAAGTCAAAGGGGTTTATACACCGTAAAAAAGAAAGTTGTGTAAAAAATGAAATATGCCTCAATGAAAGGAGATTGAGACGAAGTCCCTTACCTCGGGTCCGACTTGACTTGATCGTTCTTTAACGTCCTGAATAATAAACTTGAGTTAATTTCGACTTGATTAAGAACATTTTCCAAGTTCATTATTCCTTTTATATCAATTATTGACAAGTTATAAACATTATGTAATCATTTAAGTTAATAATGTTCATTTTGTCGGTATTTGGTTCTTAAGTCGAAAGTGGACTTCTTACAATTACATGTTGTTCGTGTGGCCAAATGTTTATTATATCCAGAATTGTATTCATGATGTAGATATCATATATGTCATATATATCCAGTACATTCATGCATTTATAACATTACATAATCATTTAGAGGTAAGAAATGAAATGCACCGTTCATGGAGACGGTAATCCGTACGTACGCATGAACGCTACTTTCATTTCTATTTAGTATTTTATAGAATGGAATAATAATGATATAAAGTTATATTATAATTCCAGTATAATATCATATATTATATCATAGTTCCATCGTTTATACGTCCCAAATATGGTATTTAACGAATCAAATCACTTTGAGGGGGCGGTAGTCCGCACTTCCTTAAATGAAGATATCGCGTTTACCCATAATGGGAACCATAAAGGTATGCCCAAAATTAAAAACACAGAAGATTAAGGAAAACATAAACATATAATATATCATATATAAAAATAGTGACATCATAATGGACACCTTTTAAGGTGTTAAATGAGTATTGAACAATCATCGTTTTGGGAGGCTAAATTTCGCCATCCACGGAAACCGTATATTCATTAACCATTTGATGTAGTTGTGTGAGAGTCTAGCTCGAATAAATCTTATAACAACATCCTAGTATATTGAAGATACTGTTGTTTTTACAAAATAAGTAAATTAAAAGAGTTTAGGGGGTTGGAGAAACAAAATAAAACAAATGAACATGAGAGAATGAATTACCTTTAAAAGTGTAACTCCTTTTGATTTGAGCCTAAAGGCTTCCATTGAAAGGATTCTGCCCAAAGGGAATCCTCTAGGATGAGGAGAGGGATATGGAGAGAGTAATTGGGCTAGGTTTGGCCGAGCCCAAGTCTTGAGGAGTGTGTGAAATGAGGTAGAGGTGGGGGCCTTTTATAAGAGGAGAGGGGGGCACTTTTGGAAATCATGAAATATTACTTTATTTGAAAATGTGTTTCTGTTTTAAAAGGTCCCACATTGATATATTTCGTGGATAAGGTGATACGGGTTCGAAAGCCACCCATCCAATAAGTTTTGGATATGTGTAGTTCGTAGATTTTACATCATCTTTCCATTTTATTTAAATCGTTAAATAATGAGGTCATCACTTCATCATCATGATGTCATAAATAATTTAATTTACTTAAAGTCTAAAAATTATAAAAAAACTACTATGATGTCGTAAATCTTTTTATCATTCCAATGAATATTTATAATAGAAAATCTGACTTGTATAACCCCACTTATAATTTTGTTTAGTAAAACATATCATGTTTGTGTCAATTTTAGGTTTACATTAAATAAAATGTTATTTATGTCATTTCCCAACCAAAGTGGATCCATGGGGTCCCCAAGTTGACCCATGGATTTTCTTGGTCGGCATTTACACATCCAATGATGTTAGGACATGTGTCAAGTTCATTTCATTTTATTAAATAATTATTTTTACCTTAAACTACACTAATTACCACTAATCGCGATTAATGAAAAAAAGTTACAATTCACCAAATAATTATTTTCATCCCATTGAACCACATTTTACATACTAATGACAACCATGTATGTCATATTTTCAAAATTCAATACACATTAGTAGTAAAATTTCATTTAACTGAAAAATCAGTTTTCTTGATTACCACTTAGTGGTTTCACTATTCATCAAAAATTGGAGTTTTTCAGAAAAATACCAAAACTTTACCCTAAGCTATATTTGATATTCTGAATTCAAAAATAAAGTCCGTTTTACAAAATTCAAAACATATTAGTCACATTAATTAATTTAATAATTACTTCCCTCTGTCAGAGCAAATAGCGTGTTTTTATAAAACAATTAGTATCAAAAGATTGACACTAGTTTATGTCTGATTTCAAAGTGAAATTAATTCCAATGACCACTATTGGATTTAATGGTAAAAATATTTTCTAATTTAACTTTAAAACCAATTCAAAATATTATCTAATCATATAAATAAATTAGATTAAAAAGTGGTTTTGAATTAAAACACAACATTTTACACTATTCATTAAAAAATGAACTTCATCAGAAAAATACCAAAAAATTACACAAAGTAAAATTTGATGTCCCGATTCTTAATAAGAGTTTTATTTGGTCCAAAAGAATGTATAAGAGTGATCAAAACTATATTTAATGACAGTTCTCCATTAAAAGGCGATAAGTGAACCTTTAGTGAAAACTGGGGCATATACACCTAAAATTGAATTCTTTCTGTATTTTAAGCCTTGAGCTTTTATTGGATAAATGTAAAAACATTAAAAAACATATATAATCATATTTTAGTTATTTATATCCATTCCCGCCAATACAACAGCTACATGTTAACTACCATTTCAAATAATATTATTTTATTATTAGAGTCCAATGTAAGATTCCCAAGAAACTCGTTGTTGCGTGTTGGGTACGCCATCGAGCATAGAAACCCTTTAAAGTAATATTAATACTTTATTCACAAATATGGATAAATATGAAAATGTCATATTCTTTATATACCTGGGGTGTTACATCCTTCCCCCCTTCTGGGAATTGCGTCCTCGCAATTATTAAAATTGATCTTGGAAACATCCTTGAACGCCCCACATCGGAACAAGAGTCGGTAAAACAATCACTTTAAAATAAAGAATGATAAGTATAAAGGTCACCGGAGTTAACCCATACTAAGATTAAAAGTATGAAAACATGGACATGGTGGAGAAAACATAGGGTCATGTTCTGATGGAGAGTGATAGAAAACATGTTTGGGAGAAAGTTAACAATGAGAAAATCACAAACTTGTGATGGGTTAAACGGAATTCGATTCCCCAGTAGGAAAAGTTAATAGACAACATTTTTTCTTTAAGTTACTTTTTATTGAGGAATTTATTCATAAGGAAACATAATCACTTATCATGTTGACTTTCAACTCTTATTAGATTCCTTACACAAACTCATATTTTCTCCAAAAGACGAGTATTTAGGGAGACTTGTTTGTATTAAGAGTACTATAATCAACTTCTAGAGAATCACCTAATCCACAAAATAAAACTATATACTTCCCATGTCTTTAGACTTTAACCAAAAACAAAAAGGTTATTACAAGATCAGATAATCCAGAAAAGGATAACCCTTTATAAAAATAAAATCTATTCTTAACCTCCAAAATTTGTCTAACAAAACCCAAAGTTCAATGAGGACCATCCGATAAACAAATTTGTCCATAAAAATTCCTCAAAGTAAACCAATCTAAGATTGAAACCCAAACATTTTAAGGATTTAGTCACATAGTATTCCAAGTTAAATCGTAACATTTATCTCCAAACAACATCAGTTGCTCCTAAAGTCCCGTATTGAAAAGTAATTAACCTAATTACATATCCTCATTTTCATAAATAACACAAAATCATCTTACTCTTAATTCATAAAATAATATAACCAGAAAGAATCAGTCAAACTAACCAGGGACTTCATGTAGTCCAGTGGTAGGTGATAAATACCAGTTGCACTTTGGTTGTGGGTTCGATTCCCGCAGCTTTGTCCGACGCGACGGGTTGTCACACAATTTGCGTGTTGTCCTTTTTTCAAAACTATATAATTCTTAAATCATTCCCCAAAAAGAGATAAAATCATCAAAAATAACCATAACATAATTTGTCCTCAATTTTATCTCATGCCTTTCACTTCAATCATAACATATATTAACCCATAATTACCTCAAAATTTAGGATCATATAAACCCAAATGGTTCTTTATAACTATGTCCACAAAAGAAGAGATAACTATTCCTTGAATAAAATTTCATATATTAAACCATAGGGTTACACATAATATAAAAAGTCTTCTAATGTAACCCCATCATCAAAAGAGACTTAATACTCTTAAGAATTTCACCATAACTCTTGAAGCCCTTATATGTTGAGATCTTACATATTCAACATTCTTCATGATCCATTAAACATTCCTTTCCAACATATTCCGAAATACCTCTTTCCTAAAAACAAAATCATGAATCATATCCTAAGATTCCAAAATAGGAAAACAATAGTCATGAAATAATACATTCCTTTGATTGGTCATTGTCAGTTTCTTCATCCTCAATCGGAATGGCATTAGGTAGTGGTAAACAAACATTTGTACGCTCTTGGTGACCCCATTCATGAAACATATTCATTGGACATGTGTTTGCATAATGACCATGCACACCACATTTAAAACATTCAATTGATCCCTCTGAAAGAACTTCTTTCCCTTTCCTCGAGTCAACTTGATGCTTCCTTTTTCCATGGTCGGTTCTTGCTTTATGACCTTCATTTCCACATCTATAGCATATTTCTGTCCCTTTGAAACATTTCCCTAGGTGTTTCTTTCCACATCTTTGACACATAGGTTTTTGAACACACTTACCTTTATGGTTATTACCTGTAGTTCTGTAGGGATTTGTTTCTCGCATATATGATGCCTTATAGAAATAACCAAGGTTTAGGTGGTCAATCATAACTCCAGATAGTTGGTTGAGGATAAACACAAGAGTTATCATTAAAGCTCCCATATCATTTAGTTTCTCGCTTAGAAAACTGTCACAGTTTCCATCACATCCACCGTTACCTTGGTGTCTGCTAGATCCATCCATTTACTAAAACCAAAAAGGGTCAGTGTGAGTATAACAACAAAACCATCATGTACTAATGAGGAAGATAAACACTAAGATATTCTTACTCATTCACTTTATCTAAAACTAGTACTCTGTCTGAAATCCTAACCATTATGGTAATGTCACTTATGCTTAAAGAATACCCTAACCTCTAAAGTTATCTAAACCGACCTCTGATACCAACTATAAGGCCCCAGCCTTAAACCTTACGTAAAATTGAATTAAATGAATAATTCACATTGAGGATCTTTTCAGGTTTAGAGTTTTAGAGAATTAGGACATAACTATTACATCTCAAAAGATTATAATGTAGTCTCTTCTACTAAATTTCCATAAAATAAAAATTCTTAAAAAGAAACATGGCTAGTTTCATGTTTTAGGTAGCATGACTTTCCCTTGATCCCATCCTTGACCATATTCCATGCTAAGTCCTGTGAAAAACATTTCAAAAACATGGGATGAGCATAAAAACTCAGTAAGGGATACACAAAGAATAAAAACTGTTAGTTTATCAAAACAAATAGTAAACCATGTATACTTTATCAAGGTAATACTTTTCACCTTTATGAAGTAGTAAAAACTCTTCACTAAATAAAATATCATTACTTACCTTTTTGTAACCAAAGTATTACCATAAAACCCATATAAAGAACACATAACATATATAAAGGTAACTTGGGACATAAACATACTTAAGTGGATTAACCATACGGTCGACTTCCACACATATCACTTAATGGAATAGCCATACGGCCAATTTCCATACATACTTAATGGAATAGCCATACGGCCGACTTCCATACCCAATGCATTGGAGGTTATAACGTAACCACCTGTCCTGGTATTCACGGCACCACCCGTCATATGGTTTATAACGTAACCACCCGTTAAAATGTCCAAGTACCAATATAAAATCATAAAACATAAAACCAATATAAAGGAATGATAACATTTCCACATTTCAATCACAATATATCATAAATATATTGACATAATAGAATATTTTTTCAAAACCATTTTCAATACCAAAATACATAAAAGAGTATATGGTATTTATTTTATTCTAAAAACATTACGACTTGTTGAGGAAGCCAAAGACCAAATAATACTCGCGGTGGCGGAAAAGGTCGTTGTCACCGAGTACGTTAAAAAAACATTCCTTTTTGTCGTTTAGTAAAACGCTTCATAGAAAAAGATTCCTATTGTATAAAAGTAAAAGTAAACGGGGTTTATACACCGTATAGAGGAAATTTGTGTAAAAAATGAAATATGCCTCAATGAAAGGAGATTGAGACGAAGTCCCTTACCTCGGGTCCGACTTGACTCGATCGTTCTTTAACGTCCTGAATAATAAACTTGATGTAATTTCTACTTGATTAAGAAGCTTTTCCAAGTTCATTATTCCTTTTATATCAATTATTGACATGTTATAAACATTATGTAATCATTTAAGTTAATAATGTTCATTTTGTCGGTATTTGGTTCTTAAGTCGAAAGTGGACTTCTTACAATTACATGTTGTTCGTGTGGGCAAATGTTTATTATATCCAGAATTGTATTCATGATGTAGATATCATATATGTCATATATATCCAGTACATTCATGCATTTATAACATTACATAATCATTTAGAGGAAAGAAATGAAATGCACCGTTCATGGAGACGGTAAGCCGTACGTACGCATGAACGCTACTTTCATTTCTATTTCGTATTTTATAGAATGGAATAATAATGATATAAAGGTATATTATAACTCCAGTAAAATATCATATATAATATCATAGTTCCATCCTTTATACGTCCCAAATATGGTTTTTAACGAATCAAATCACTTTGAGGGGGCGGTAGTCCGCACTTCCTTAAATGAAGATATCGTGTTTACCCATAATGGAAACCATAAAGGTATGCCCAAAATTAAAAAAAACAGAAGCTTAAGGAAAACATAAACATATAATATATCACATATAAAAATAGTGACATCATAATGGCCACCTTTGAAGGTGTTAAAAGAGTATTGAACAATCATCGTTTCGGGAGGCAGAATTTCGCCATCCACGGAAACCGTATGTTCTTTAACCATTTGATGTAGTTGTGTGAGAGTGTAGCTCGAATAAATCTTATAACAACATCCTAGTATAATTAAGATACTGGTGTTGTTATAAAATAAGTAAATTAAAAGTTTTTAGTGTGTTGGAGAAACAAAATAAAACAAATGAACATTAGAGAATGAATTACCTTTAAAAGTGTAACTCCTTTTGATTTGAGCCTAAAGGCTTCCTTTGAAAGGATTCTGCCCAAAGGGAATCCTCTAGGATGAGGATAGGGATGTGGAGAGAGTAATTGGGCAGGGGTTGGCCGATCAAAAGGCTTTAGGAGTGTGTAAAATGAGGTAGAGATGGGGGCCTTTTATAAGAGGAGAGGGGGGTACTTTTGGAAATCATGAAATATTACTTTATTTGAAAATGTGTTTCGGTTTTAAAAGGTCCCACATTGATATATTTCGTGGATAAGGTGATAAGGGTTCGAAATCCACCCATCCAATAAGTTTTGGATATGTTTAGTTCATAGATTTTACATTATCTTTCCATTTTATTTTAATCGTTAAATAATGAGGTCATCGCTGCATCATCATGATGTCATAAATAATTTAATTTAATTAAAGTCTAAAAATTATAAAAAAAATACTATGATGTAGTAAATCTTTTTATCTTTCCAATTACTGTTTATAATAAAAAATATGACTTGTATAACCCCACTTAAAAATTGTTTTAGTAAAACATATCATGTTTGTGTCAATTTTACGTTTACATAAAATAAAATGTTATTTTTGTCATTTCCCAACCAAAGTGTCTCCATGGGGTCCCCAAGTTGACCCATGGCTTGTCTTGGTCGGCCTTTACACATCCAATGATGTTATGACATGTGTAATGTTCATTTCATTTTATTAAAGCATTATTTTTACCTTAAACTACACTAATTACCACTAATCGCGATTAATGAAAAAAAGTTACTATTCACCAAAAAAATATTTTCATCCAATTGAACCACATTTTACATACTAATGACAACCATGTATGTCAGATTTTCAAAATTCAATACACATTAGTGGTAAACATTCATTTAACTGAAAAATCAGTTTGCTTGATTACCACTTAGTGGTTTCACTATTCATCAAAAATTGGAGTGTTTCAGAAAAATACCAAAACATTACCCTAAGCTATATATGATATTCCGAATTCAAAAATGAAGTCCGTTTTACAAAATTCAAAACATATTAGTCACATTAATTAATTTAATAATTAATTCCCACTGTCAGAACAAATAGCATGTTTTTATAAAACAATAAGTATCAAAAGATTGACAGTAGTTTAAGTCTGATTTCAAAGTGAAATTAATTCCAACGACCACTATTGGATTTAATGGTAAAAATATTTTCTAATTTAACTTTAAAAACAATTCAAAATATTATCTAATCATATAAATAAATTAGATTAAAAAGAGGTTTTGAATTAAAATACAACATTTTACACTATTCATTAAAAAATGAACTTTATCGAAAAAATACCAAAAAATTACACAAAGTAAAATTTGATGTCCCGATTATTAATAAGAGTTTTATTTGGTCCAAAAGAATGTATAAGAGTGATCAAAAATATATTTAATGACAGTTCTCCATTAAAAGGCGATAAGTGAACCTTTAGTGAAAACTAGGGCCTATACACCTAAAATTGAATTCTTTCCGTATTTTAAGCCTTTAGCTTTTATTGGATAAATGTAAAAACATTAAAAAACATATATAATCATATTTTAGTTATTTATATCCATTCCCGCGAATACAACGGCTACATGTTAACTACCATTTGAAATAATATTATTTTATTATTAGAGTGCAACGTAAGATTCCCATGAAACTCGTTATTGCGTGTTGGGTACGCCATCGAGCATAACAACCATTTAAAGTAATATTAATACTTTATTCACAAATATGGATAAATATGAAAATGTCATATTCTTTATTTACCTGGGGTGTTACAATAAAGGCCAAGACGGTCTCTCATTGTAGTGTTTTCATGAATCTTCCATATTCAGTTGATTATATATATTGGACTTTCTAGGCCCCACCATAGTTTTTTTATTGTTTTGTGATGTAAAGATCATCGATAAATAAATAAATTATTTTTATTCCTATAATGAATAACTGGGATTGGATTTATTTAAGGAATTTTACGGTATGAAAATACAAGAAAATATTAGATAAACCAAGATTATTTTAATATTCATGGTTCATTTAATAGTGGACGAAAATTTTGAGTTGAGTAAAATGGCATAGTTTTATCCTGTAATATATTTTATATATTTTATATGTATGTAAAATTATTAATAAAATTTTAAATTTTGTTTAGTTCAATATAATTCATAGTTATTGGATGGTGAAATAAATGGGGTATGGGAAACCCAACTAGGTATTTAGCAATTCTTCTATAAATATTGAGAGGCACTCTTCCATATTACAATTCATTCATTTATGAATGAGAAGGTCGATATTGTATCCCTCTATAGAGATATATTCTTTCCCTCTCATGTGTTAATCCATGTTCCTCCATCTATCATTGAAGGCAGAGGATCATGGGTATTATTGGGTCATCAAAGATAATGTCAGATCCCCACGCTAGCACCATGATTTTGAAAATTGGGTCTCCCACTAGTTTTTTAAGCATGTGTGGATGATCTAGATGGATAATTCTATGGATCCATCATGTGAATATATCTAATGTTGAGTTTTAGTCGACCACATATTCAGATATAAACAGGTATATTCCCAATTGTAAATTACTTACTCTTCTAATTTATGAAAGATAATATTATTATAAAAGGTCTTGAATCATCTATAATGATAGGTTTCATCATCTTATAAATAGAAAATTTAAAATCCCCATACACCATATTACTTTGTCGGACTCGATACATTCACAAAATACTACCAATACACAAATTAAAAAATAGACATTCCCTCTAGATTTTTAACCAAAGACACACACACACTAGAAAGTATAAATATATTCAATAAAATAAAATAAAATTTCGGTAGAATCCTTTGAATCGTCAATAATTTCCATGGTCCCCAGACACTACACGATGATCAGGATCATCCTAAGATCTATAGTGTCACCTCTATTATTCTTCATCTAGATAATCTTATCCATACACATTTTAACTCATCCATGTAAATGAGGAATCACATATAAGGATTATGTATAAATCTACTGATGAAAATGAAATAAATTCTTGAAAAAAAAATAATGCAATGAGAAAAATAAAAAAATAATTTGACCACAAATTTATTGTAACAAAATAGTTTATATAAGGCCTATGATGAAATACCATTTCAAATAGAAGTGTTAAAATCACAATCTGACACTCCATTCAAATGATATATCCAAACAAATTGGTGAAAATAATTTATATTTAATTACATATATAAATATATATATTAAATAATTATTAGTCCACAGAAATCTGAAGGGGTATATTAATACACAAACACTTAACATACAGTAAGAGAAATATTTTCTGACAAATGAAGTGTATAAAATAATTATGCTAGATCATATTATAGTGTAAAATTACCATTTTACCATTTCAAATATTCTGAAACAAAATTCTATTTCATTCAAAAATTTATAGCAAAAGGATGGGTATTAATATTCTCTCCATAAAAATCCTTCTAATACCATAGAAGTCTTGGTGTCAAAATTGTATTCTATTATCTCGTCTAGATTTTTTTTCAATAAAAATAGATTTATTGTCCAACTATTAGCATCAGGTGCTCTTAAACTCTCATATATGTGAGATGATCAACTATAACTGATTTCATACTCCCCACCATAGGAAAAAAATTCATCATCTCAACAACCAAACATAAAAATAAATGGAAAATGGAAAATACATAATTTAAAATTAAAATGATGTCCCCACCCTTAAACGTTCAACGGTGAACTCACCACAATAGGTCATAACTTTTACCACTCCTCTATTTAAATCACAATATGTTCTTTATAAAAGATTTAAAATCATTTAAAATGATATAATCCACAATGTAGAGATAAATATCACATAGAATACTCAGGATCATATCATGATAGGTTATGATCATCTATTTCTAAGAGTAAAATAATATACTATATATAGTCATTTATAAATCCCTCCAATCCATGACTATATCAAAGCACGATAAATTTTCTTAAACCAACATCAGATGCCTCATATACTGAAAATCCTTATGTAGATCAATCCAATGTCCAACCTCTTAGAGAAGCCAGTTAATTTTTTATCATCTAACAAAGAGGGAAATTATTCATTAACCCAAAAATCCCAAGAATATACACTCATAAAAAATATATAAAACATCAGTCCAAATCTAAAAAATTAAATCACAAAATTTATTATTTAAATGGGCCTATGTGAGTACATTGTTTATAATTATCACTGGACTCATACTACAATGATTTTGCATTATTGAAACCAAGAAGACCATGTTAATCATCCATTCAGTCCATATAAGTTAGAAGTTACCTTGGATGTCATTTTCAAAATCAGGCTCCTCACCTATGCCAAAATTAACCAATGACATCTTGTCACATGGCTTCATTCTAGTAATGATAAATTAAATATACTCTATATACATTAACCATTAATGGAAGAATGCGTATACAGGTCAATAAAAATAAATAGTCATTCCTAGAAAAACTAATATAAAAGAACAAGAACCCCATGTAATATCATTGAAATCGAAGGTATCAATCTTCTTATATCACAACACATGTGCAAAAAATCTGTATTCATCCCTGAAATAACATTCAAACATAATGATTTATTAAAAATATTCCCATTAAACCATTATATCCATTCTGTTAGGTTTTCCTTGACTAATACAAGACATCAACTTATAGAGGTCCAACTCTATACTATTAGACTATAGGTCTCCCATCTCTCCCAACTATTGAATAATAATTGATGGGAACAATGAATAACAACCTAGCCCAAATTATTGAACTCTATATTGGGTGTACAAATAACAGCGACTGAAAAGTGTCAAAATAATCACAACAACCTACATGGGCATTGTTCTTCGTAGGATCTTCATGTGTAACTTCTCTAGGGAGCTCTTGGAACGAATGTGAATGTGATATTGAAATGAAAATGATCAGTCATCCCATTTGGTAATACCACCACGAGGTCCAATTCATGAGAAACATCAATGTACCAAATGTTATCATACTTAGTTAGTAGACTAGATTCCAACAAATGATTATCAGTAAAGTAAAATTTCACATCGTGATATGTTAGAGAAATCCTATTGTTTTTTACAAACACATCAAATAATTGGACCATTGAAACAAAAAACTATATTGGGACTTCAACATGGTCATCATTCCTTATTTACCTAATAGGGTATATGAACATCCCACTCATGATGATTGATTCATCAAAATCATCAACAAACTTCTCACCATTGAGCGACATAGCTTTACATCAAATGTAAATTTATACAAGTCAGCACAATTGGTTGAAATACCACCAATAAACTATATGAGAGAACATAATTTATATTTCTTTAATTTTAAAACATTAAAAAATTTCCCACTTTCATTTTTAATAATATCATAATAGAATGCCTATAACATGTGAATCCTATGTGCCAAATATGATGCATTAGACGCTTGAATTTACTGGACATGAGACAAAATACATCACTATACACTTTCAAAACATCCAAGAGCATGAAATTACTAATAAGTATTATGAAAATAGATAATGTATGTTTCTCAAAGATAACAACACATTCAACAATAAAAATAAATACCATAATAGAAATCCCATGACATTAGAAACTAAGTAAAATTTACAGAAAAATTAATCTCAACTTAGTGGTATGAAATCCTTCAAAAGATATTAAACATTCTAAAAACACATTACCATAATATCCAAAAAAATTACTATAGGTAAAAAGAACCTATGATACCAATTTTTAATGTGTTGACTTAGATTCCATTAAACTAGTTATCTTATTTGGTACAACACGAGTCCTCATGCACTGCTTCTCCATTATCCCTAGACTTTTCAGAAGTATCAAGGTGGATAGACTATGGATTATTATCAAAATGAAAATACTAAAAATAAAATAATTTCTACCAAATACTTATATTTTAAATTAACATTTGTAGTAAATATCTGAAATAAATAGATTATAAATTAGTACATAAAATTATTAAAAACTTTTAATAGCTATCACAAACATTCGACACTAATTCCCTACTATTATGATTATGAAGATAAGATAAAATAAATGAAAACTGCAATAAATTTAAAATGATATTGTACCAAATCTGACATAGACTACATAGATATTATCAATGATAGTAATGGGCTTCTATAGCTGAACAAATAATATAACACAATTAACATTTCTAGATCATTATATCATAGTCCATGACCATATCTATCATGCAATTTGTTCTGAATATTAAAATCATAAATAAGGTCTCAATAAAAAATAAGAATTGTGTAAATTATTTAATATAATATCATAAATAAATTTCAAATAGGAACCTATAAATCTGATGACATAATTTTATTATCATGAAGAAATTTCAGCTTAGATGAGATATAAAAAGAATGAAAAACATAATAATAAGATAAAATGATACATAGTTGACCCCTGGTTCCATAATCCCTATCAAATATATCCTCATCCATCGAAGATAGAAGTTACCTAGCCCTTTTTGATCACATATATATCGTTGTATTGATAGGCCTACAAATATATTAATCAATAGGATTATTCAAAAGAACAATCCAGACCATAGACATAAAAACATAGTGAAATTGAACATCATAATAATAAACATAATCCAAAATTTGTACCAGAAACCATGATCTAGTTGAATGTATATCCATTGACTAGGGATCTGATATTTATTTCATACTAGTCAATCCATGTATCATTACATTATTCCACAGGTCTGTAATCCAAAATAAAAATACCTACATCATCCATAGTTGGAATGTCTCTTAGCATGGTAGATCACAACATGTGGATATATGTCATTTCCCTAATATCAACTATAAATGCATCTAATATATATATTTATGGATTCCATGTATCAACTATTCATATTTTATGTTTGGAAATGATATAGAGTTCAGACTATCACTTCCACAAGTAATTGGTCCTTATGTCAAATTCCTCGCTCCCATACTATAGGCAATCAAGACAATGAAACAAGGATAATACAAATGAATCATGAAAATTTGGTTGTATATAATGAAATCAATCCTTATTTAGTATAAAAATAGAAAATCATTCAACATCTCACTCAGTAGCCTCATACCCAAACATTTCTAGGAAATATTATAAGGTTGAATTCATTGGTAATAGGGAATATCTTAAGATTAGAGGAGGAGATCAAATCCATATTTGAATAACTCATCAGCATCACACTACATGGGGGATATGTGGTGATCAGAAAACAATTATCACATTAGGGAATACTATTAAGTTATCTACTTATAGAGAGACCCAATATATGATGTGTTTACTGAAACTCTTAGTTAAAAACCCCAATATCCCTGATTAGGGAAGAGTACTAGTGAAAAAATTGGACATCAAATAACATAAATAGATATAATCAACTGGGTATGGCTTGAAATATGAACCGTAGTAATTATATCGAATGATTGACAAAAAATGTCATAAAATAAATATTCCATGTATGTCATTGGTACACCATAAAATAATAATTCATAACAACGAAATACTCTGATGTAAATTAGTAAACCCCCGTATAATAAATATTGGAAGCTTGATTACAGTTTGGGAATCTATAAATAATAAAATACATACTCTGAATAGAAAAATCCTCAAATTTTTATTTAGGTTACATGATTATGTGAAATTCAATATGAAGGGTCAACAACTAGGACACATGAAGTACATAAGGCAATGCCAATAATAATATATAATCCAAAGTCTTATGAATCCAAACGCAAATATTTATATCAAGGAATACCAAAAATATTAATATACAACATCAAACCTCGAACATTGTCCAAAAACTAGTAATAATATCTTGGTATCCTAGATTGATAAACAGTGACCATGATAATACATAAAAAATTTGTGAGGAAAAGGGGGAGGCTGGAACAAATTTCTATGATTCAGTTTCTATGAAAAGATAAATAAAAATTATTCTATCTTTTGAAACGTAACTTCAATTAAATATTATAGTTTTTTATAAATAATATTTTTGTGCTATTTTTTATTCTATAAATTTTAATTTCATTATATAATGATCCCAAACCCCCCACCACCCATATCATGTTTGTATATATTGGAACATGTTATAATTCAGTGGAGAGTTCTTTCTTTTCCCTAGAAAATATATAGAATTGTGATGAGAACAATGGGATGTTAAGGAATAAAAATATGTAGTTGGTTATTTCCATATTGATATAAGGTATTCACTGTAAAACACACAAGGAATGGATGGAGGGTAGAAAAACATGTGGTTTTAGTTAGAAATACTCTTAGCAATAGTATTAGGGAAGGGGGTAGAGTGTAATCAATTTAGGAATCTATCTCTAACCATCCACTAAAACATGAATATGGAAACCTGGAAAATATAGTTTAACACCAGGTATACCCAAGCCTTACATGATCACCTTCTTTATTAATAGTTTTAAAAAAATAATTATTTAAATGTTTTGATAATTTAGTTTATCAATATCTAATATAATCATTTTTCCTTAAAAAACAAAAAATGTATCAAATATTTTTTTTCAATTAATATTAAATAAATACCTAGTATTTATAGTATACTATTATGGTTTATAAAAATACACTTTTCTCATGCGCCATAATAATATTGTTTAAATTTTACGTCTCACACCATGACACATGAAGACATCACCTAAAATTCCAAATTGTCATCATGTCATGTATTCACATAAAATAATCATTCTTGTGACACATCATGAATAAAATTCATGATGTGAATCATCATTTTCAAAAAATGTTAATACAATTATATCCATGTTTATCATTTCTGGGCTGCATATTGTTTTAAAAAAATGATTTATGTCCCTAACAACCATTTGAATTAGAAAATCATCACTATGTGTCAATATTATGTTTTTTTCCAATATCTTTCCTCATATAATAAAATTAATTTTTGATAATAAATATTATTCAATTAATATGAAAACATATAATTTAATATTAATAAAAAAATGAAAAATATGACTCTTCCACCATCAAATAAAAGAATGGATGGAGAATAGATATATTTTTCTGTAATAATTATGTTAATGGTGTATTATAAATAAATGTGTGGTTTGAAGTTATAATGAAATTAGATATAATTGGTTTAATGTGAATATAATTATATAAATAATTATAAAAAGTAGATATTCATTATACTACATGGATAGATCAATAAGATGAAAAATATAGTCGGATGTGAGGGATTACATTGAAATATCATTTTAAAATGGGAATATTTTTGCTTGAATCTACATTAGGGTGATTATTTTAACTTTATCTCATAAAACCATTAATTTGATTATCCTATGATTATGAATAGGGCATAAAAATTTATTATACTATTTATCCTTTACATGGAAGTACAATATTCAAAGAATATATTTTTTAAAACCATAACATATTTCTTATTTTGATAGATACTACTTTCATTCCAATTTGAAGTTTTATTGTAATATTCATGTAATATACAAAACAATGTATAATAACTTTTGAAATTAATTTCTAACCATATGTGTCTTTCTTAAATTTTTAAAAAATGAATAATTTTGGAGTTTTATAACATGGGTTTTTATATTTTAATTAAAAAATTGTTAATATAATATTATTCTAATTATATATTACATCATTAGATTTTCATTTCAATCATATTAATTAATATCCTCAATGATTCAATTATGTGTTCCCATTTTTATTTTCAATGAAATGATATTCCTTATTAATTTTAATATTTTTATCTTTAATGATGTTAATGATAATCGATATTTCCCCCCTATTTTCATGAAATGTTAAAATTATATTCTAAATTTACTCTTCCACTATGTGAAAATAATTTGATGATTATTTTTCACTAATGGGGATTTGATTTTATGATACCATACATTTTATTTACATTAACACCAAATTATTATTATATATAAACGCTTTATGAAATTAAGATATTCTTCAAAATTATTATATGGTGGATTGGTGAATGTTTTATGATATTGTGGTACACATATATATTCTTTTAATTATTTTATGCATGGTTTCATTATTCTACACTAAAACATTGTGTAACAATTGATATTACATGAGATAATATGAATTATAATTGATGTGAACTAAATTAATTAAGGGACTTTGAACACAAAGAGAGTATTGGGAGTAATCATTGGATATGGAAATGATCAAATCAGGTGTGAACCCAACATAATATGGTAATATATATATATATAATGATTATATTGTTTAATATCATCAAATATTGAAATGATTATCTATGTCTATGTTTCTTCCAAAAACACAATTATTTTTCTTGTTATATGTTATAATTGATTTTGATTGACTATTTATTTCATCACACTCTTATGAATTATTTCTTCATCAAAGAGAATTTTATATATTATAGCACAAGATTAATGATCAAAATTGTTTCAATTAATTTTTCTATTATATTTAAAAATTTTATGATAAATATCTGATCATACATCAAATAAAATGATTTGGTAAAGAGTGAAATAAATACTAAACATTTATGGCTATGTGATGTGTATTTTTATGATATGAATTGAATATTATACTATAAAATGTAATGTATATTTTATATATGAATGTTTATACTTAGTCACATAAATTTATAGTCACCATAAAAGGTGTCGTCTAACATATCCTTTAATATATTCCAAAAACTCTTTACTCATACATTATTGATCCCTCTATATCACTATTACCAATTGATTAGATCATATTAATCAAGTGAATTGTGATAGAGAGATAATATTGGAGGGATATCATTACACCCATCTAACCTACCAATAAACTATATTAGTCACTCTCACCAGACATTTCAATAAATACACTTCTGGTATACCGACATTAGTACTCAGATACTCGTGTTGGAGGAACTCTCATCCCTCTCTATAGGGAATGAGACAAAAGTCTAAATTGTAAAATAAGGTTTCATATGAAATATCACTTGGATAATAATTTGAAAGAATTTCTTTTACATAATTTTAGGGGTCTAATAAAACATATCATGAAGTATATTTGGAGAAATCAAATAAATTTTACCCTTTTAAGGAACCCACTTCACAAAGTAATAATTTTTGGTCATGCAATCAGGTATTCGAAATAATGGAATCATATTATAATTAAAGGTTCTATCACTAACTTAAACCATTTATTCATAATATATAATGATTTAGAAATGATATTTTTAATTAATATTTTATTTATCTTGTGTAGTGGGATGACATATCAAATTCTACAAAAAAAATGAAATAGCAATAAAGTGATATTCAATGACCCATACCAATATAAATTCATTCAATTAATACAAGCACAAAAACCCACATCCAGGCCTATGTAATTCTCATTTGATATAGTATCATAATGAAATATCCATTATAGAGACAAAATCTATTTATAATTAATAGAAAAATATATTATTCAATATTAAATTTAATTTGAAAAATAATTATCACTTTAAATAACATTTGGTGTAACCCACTCATTTATACCTTAAGGTTTGATGTAAGAACCAGTATTTTAACTCATGTTTAGATCCTTTAATTTTTGGTTTAATCATTTTTTAGACTTATATGGATACATTTTGAGTTAGAGAGGGATTAAATGGTTCTTGGGGCATGATTTTAGCCTTGATATTGTCTTCTATAAAAAAAATCAATCGGTCACACAATTAGAGTAAAAAACAAAGAAAGGCCTCATAGTTAGTTCTAACTATGTGAATGGTATACAGTTTTAGGCAGAGTGATTTCCCATGTCTGTTACCCAATTTCCCTACCCATTCATCTGATCTATTATAGTGACCCTCTACTATAGTTACCATTTTTGGGTTGACACTCGGTATTAAAAATTGTGTGCACAAACTATGAACATGATAAATTTTTGGTAATATTACCTTTTACCTTTAATGATCTAATTTAGCACCTCATTCATCTCTATGAAAATTTACGACAGTATTAGTATCATTACCACAAATTTAGGATATTTTTTAGGCCCTTGGGTTGGGATCAAGAGATCTTTTTCATCAGGGATCTATTCGAGCATTTATTCTTCATGTTGGATTCACAACGATAAGTACATGAGTCTGTTTTATCCATTAGGCTTCTCTCATTCCCTCAACCTATCTACTAAGATGTGATTGTTTTTTCATTATTCATAGATATACTCCATTCCAAGACTAAAAGTGGCGGGTACTGGAATATGATTGTTTTAAATGTATATGGATGGTGGTCTATAACACATCCCTCATGTTCATTGATTAAGAATTATCTTATGGGCCCCACAGATTTAATTGGGTTCCACTTATTGAATTTATATGACTTGCATATAATCCATAGAACCATATAGTTATATCATTTATAATTATGATATTATTTTTTAGTGGTTACGTCAAAAACATTGTCCATCCAATGAAGGATTTTTTTTCAATTTCTGTAGTTTTTTTGTTTTGTCACGTTTGAGCTGTCATCGTGATGTTCCATGTCATTACCATTCTAATGTTATATTTTTATATTATATATATATATATATATTATAATGTGAATTACATAATGGAAAATACAATGAACCTTCATCCCTTGGCCCACCTAAGGTATGTGCTTCAATTTGTAATTAAATGTGAAATGGAAATGTGAAGGTATACTAAATAAATGAACTTCCCTTATAAATGTAATTTTATAATAGGGTTCTTGTTTGTATCACCCATTACCATGTTAATGGAAGGTATAATATTTCACATATACTATTTTAAATTCTTGAAATGTATTAAATAAATGATTTTAGGTAGCAGGGGCTTATCAAATTAATGAAAGGCATGCCTTGAACCAAACAAACTTATTGATTAATTTTCACATGATTAAATGGATGAATTCTCAGTTTTCCCTAACGAATTATTTATATGTAATGGATTGAAACTCATGAAATATTATATGAAATCTTTATCAAATATTTGTGCTATGAATCTATATCACATTGGATTCCAGAGGGATTTCCTTGAGCACTCGGGTACCACATTCTGATTCAAGGATACAACATGCCTAGGTTGAGACCCACATAGAACTCGATCATTTTTTAACACTGGTTTATAGGTATTAAAGCATTGGATAACTCATGTATTGTTACATGATTCCATGGATACACTAATTGGATCCATCTTTGATTTTTATGTTATATGATTAAAACCCATTGGGTCCAATCATCGGTAAGCACAGTATTACCTTCTTATGAACTATTTAGACATTGTAGGCATGTTATTAAAGAATTACATGGACTATGGTCCTTGTATTACAAAATTACACTACCTATGGTAAAATTATTACTAATTTGATGACCCTTAACATCTATGTTTTTTTATTACCATAGAAATTCATTACAAAATGTCATTATTGGTTTCCTTCTTACATCATGGAACAATAACAATTTTCAACTTGTTACTATTTTATAAACTAGTAATAATATAATAATGAACATTTTACATGTTAAGATGATATTCAATGTATGAGTGAGTTACATGGGTATTTTGATACATTTTATTGACTTACATTATATATATGTTCTTTCTCTCATTTATATTTCTATTAAATAGATCAAATGTTATTGACATAATTGGCGGTGGCCCATTGATATTAAACATGAACACTCTTCAAGAACCTTGTGTTACCTAGGGATAATTACATGAATGTAGGTGTTGATAAGGGGAAGTACACAACTTCAAACACTTGATTTCTTTCTGTTTAGGATGGATTATTATAGAAGATGGCAGAACTGAATGTTAGGATGATTAGGATACTATTTTTATTTCCATTACACTCATGTGGTATATGTTGTCTTTACTATATATGTATACATGTATTACAGTCTTCTAGTGAGATGAAAAATCATCATTAGTTATTCTAGTTATTTTACTTGATATTACCGATGTATCTATTTTTCCATTCTGTAATCTATTTACTTATATTTCAACCTTTTTTACCTCTATTTTTTTCATTTTGTAAAACTATAGTAACAATGGTACAGTATCCCCATGACACACCCTAGTTCCACACTACTAGATGGATGCTTCTACCATTTGGGGTGTCACATATGGGGATATGTGGCCTACCATGCATGGCGATCCTATTAAGAGGAATCCTTGTGCAGAAGATACAATGTGTTATCTAAGGGCACGCTATTTTGTAAATTTTGTATTTTGATACAATAGATTGGATATTAGGATATTAATTCAAATTTTTCATAAATCATATATCAATGTCATGAACCCCAGATTATGGTAAAATCCATGTTAGTGAAAATTGAATTTTTGTTCCATTTATCCTTATACATTAGACATTTGTTCCCATTGGGTGACACACATGTTGTGTGGTGTTTTTGATTTTCCTTCAGATTGAACTTTTTTTCCATATCCCAAGGATAGTAGGGAATGGATTATTGTTATTTTCATTATTATTAGAACCTATAATTCTCACGTCATGCCAATTTTCATTCCCTATAGGTGAATTATGATACTCTTCATTTCGTGTTATGTATATAATTATATAATTATACTATGATAGTATGCTTATTCTTGTACTACTATTGATTACAATTGAGTGATTTATTATCTCAATTCAAAAGACACAAGGTCTATCAAGGGTGGGGATAAATAATTTACTAGTTGAGCCATTATGCTACATATAAATAAGTTTTATTTTCAGTGATAAGGTTTATATAAATTGATGATATTTGAAAAACTATCCATTATAAAGTGAAACATGACATTTAAAATTAAATGGGTACAAATAATTCTTCATTAATTTCATGTTTAATATTTTTAAATAACTGAACATGGTAATTAATTGTAAAATTAAATGAATCTTATAATTTACAACATTATAATACCAGGTTCTGTAAGTGGGTATTGAAGATAGTATGCCTCAGGTAGTGAGTTTTCTTATGTTCATATTTTACTAGTGATGCTATCTATCTACATAATGTGTGTTTTAAGGCATGTTCTTGGAATTTATATAATAATGACCTCATGATATCCTCTTTTCATTATCCACAAAAGTGGAGAAAATCATGGTTAAGACGTGGTGGGACCTATGCCATCAGTGTTACCTCCCATGGTTCCAGATGTGGCACCACATACTATACACGATCTAGGAACTAAAACACATTTTCAAGATAGTTTCATACATCTGATGTAGTCTATGAATGGTTCTCCCTGAGTTACACATACAATGGATTAACTGACTCCTGAGTTCCATTAGTATCTACCTCCATCATTCATAGGGGATGGTAGTCCAAATTCTATTTTGTATTGGCTATATGCCACCATTTCGATCTTGGTGAATCTAGAGTTTCCTCCATAGCAGAGGTCCATGATTTGGATATACATGTTGTGTGATTCAATGAAGCACTAGTGTGATGTGATTTCCCTTGATGGTATTCATCAGGACATGTTTTGGGATGATTTCGAGACTACCTTCTATGATCATTACATTCCTTAGATGCTGAGGTATGATAAATAAAGATAGTTCATGCATCACTAGAAATATTCTATTACTGTTTTGGAATATTCAATAAATTTCATTATGATATAATACGTTCCACTAATTCTAGTTGATGATATGCTTTTTCATGCTATTTTCGTTGAGGATGGACATGTTTACTACATCCATTTAATGGTGAATATCTTTTGCCTAATATTTTTACAAAATAACCAATCATAGTACTATGAATGAGCACAACCAATGTAATGAAAATTTTACTGGGAAAATAGGATCAGTGTCATGTCATTCCAAAATTTCTCACAGTGGAATGAAGTGTTCCCTAGAGGATTCCAATTGGGGATGTGACAACCAAAGTACATTTTTTTATTACTACATTATGCGTCTTCAGTGTAGATGATGGGGGTACCTGAAGTCCTATTGTGTTTGAGACCCAATTGAGTGTTGGTATTGTGGCCATATATAGAATTTTTAGAGATTATTCAAAAAAATCTACTAGATTTGAGAGTAATATGATCCACACTAGCACCACCTTCAGATACCGGGTCGTTTAAACCACGTCAGGAGGTGAGTTGGACTAGATTTAGAAGGATTAGCTGCAATGGAGACCTTGACAACAATAGTCAGACCCCTAATCACCAGCAATGTCAACAGAGCAATTATGATCATGGTATACCAACTGTTAAATATGGAAATGGGTTAGGCTAGTTTCACTCACTACAGCCGATAACCATGGGTCAATCCTCTATAAAATCTATAATATGAGGTATTATTCTATTGGAATTCAGTATATTAATTACTTTAATTTATACATGAGCATTGTCATATTTTATTTATGAATCTATTATGGAAGGAATCGGACTAGAGGTACAATATTATTTTGTTATAATAACCATTTATACTTAGTAATGAGTGTGTTTAGATGGAATATTCCAATGAATGAAATATCCCCTTATGTAAGTATGTTACCCTTTATTATGTAATATATTAATTCTCAATATGGAATGCTTCCATTTCATTATCATGATGGATTGGTTGGTTCAGAATCATTATTTTGTATACTGTAATTTCCACAAGGTATCTTTTACATCACCTTAAGGATGCATTTATCTTCAAAAGTGTGAGTGGTATTTCCATGCTAGTAGATACGGTCCATAGAGTCATGGGATTAGTGGAGTAATGACCCAAATTGAAAATATCTTGATGAAGGTTCATTGATTACATCAATAAGATTTCCCTTTAGTAGAGGATAATTTCAGCGACATTATTCAGGATGATTTTCTTGATTACCTCCAGATAAAGAGGTAGAGTTTAGGATTGCTCTTGTTATAGGAGCATCTATATTGTTCATACATCCATACATGATGTGACCAATAGTGATTTAGGAGCTCAAGTGGTAGTTAGAGGATTTAGAGGCCTAATTCATTATATAGACAAGTACATCCTCTTATGGTCCACCCATGCCTTTTTTAAAGAAGGAGAATAGAAACTTATACCAATGTGTGGATGAAAGAAAAATATACTAGCATGAAATCAGTAATTGCTACTCACTGCCTCGAATAGATGATTAATTTGACCACTATTGTGGAGCTACAATGTTCTATAAGATCGGCCTATGTTTCGGATATCACTATGTTCATGTAATTCCATCGCACATACGTTATAAATCATTTTGTAGTTGGAATGGTCTATATGAGTACTTGGATATGTCATTCGGTCTTAGGAACACACCTACTATTTTTAGGTCTCTAATGAATAGGGGATTCCATCCCTATCTTGATTATTTTGTTATAGTCATTGTGCTCAACATCCTGGTATATTGTCACGCATATACTAACCACTCCAAACATCATGAAATTGTTATGAGTACACTGATAGAGCATAATAAATTCACCAATATTGAAATGTACCACATTATTATCAACATTGTTCACATCATATGCCTAATTTTATTAGAATCAGATATATATGTTGACCATAAAAAGGTTAGTGTTGTAGTTTCTAGGAGCATCCGAGTGATGTGTTTGATATACTGAGTTTCATAGGGATTATTTGATATTAAAAGTTTTCAATAAATTAAATATCCCACCTTTCTTAATCTCTCAGTTTTCTTATAAATAAGGGTGTTATGTTCTTTTGTTAGAACCGAGTGAGAAATCCTTTCAAGAGTTGAAAGGGAGGCATGTCTCGTCACCTTTTAAAATTATTATAGAGTTGTTAATAGGTTATAACATATTAAGTGATTCATTAGCCATCATCCTAGGATATGTGATGATGTAGTTAGATATATTCATTATGTACAAATATCAATAATTTGAAAAGATGACGAGACATGCCTCCCTTTCAACTCCTAAATGGATTTCTCACTTGGTTCTAACCAAAAGAATGTAACACCCTTCTTCATTATGTACAAATATCAATAATCATGGTCTATTGTGTAAAATTACAAAATGCACAAACATGATCTAGCAGTAGTTGACCAAGAAATATGTCGATGGCGATATAATCCATTAAGTGAGCTATTTCTTGTGTACATAGACCATAAGACCCTAAAATATATATTTTTTATAGCATGACATAATCATCAAACAATAATGTTTGACAGAGTATCTAAAATAAATTTATTTTGTTATAACCTATACACATGGGAATGGAAATATGTTTTCAAATTCATCGAGTCTAAAATATCGAACATAGGCCATATTGGATGCCTATAATTAAAATATGTTAATTTTTCTATTCTCTAAAAATGGTGTTTTTTCTTGATAGTAATACAATGTCTTACATGTCAACATTGACAGTAACCTCTTCACTCCTTGAGATATTGAAGGTTAGAAAATATTACAAAACTGAGGTCATGGTTCTCCAAGGGAGTGTATTTGAAAATAAACAACCATTGGGTTTCTTTATGGAGAGTGACAAAATTCTTTTTATTAATTTTTGTGTCTCAATTTATTCTAATATGAGATATGATTTGATGTGTTACTCCCATGCTACTTAATGGGAAGGTAATCTAGGTATATCGAAGATGTATTGAGATATGTGATGCCATTATTCTTTTCCTGGTATGAATCATCTATAGAATGATTTCTCACTAGGTGTCCCACTTGTCAATTGTTGAAGATAGAGCACCAGAGACCCGAGGGATGGATACCACTACTTCTAGTCATCGTATGGAAATGAAAATATGTTTCCACGGACATTATAGATGGTTTACCTAGGTCTCCTAGAAAGAGATACTTTGTTTGTATTGTCATTGATAAGTTTATGAACGTGTATCACATCACTTCCTATTCTAGAGACATTATCATTTAATGAGATGGTATGAATATATTTCTACATGTCCATTTAACTATGTTGAGTCCGATGTACTATGATTTGATCTAGTGATTTTTGCTACACATCACCATTTTGCCAATGATTATAGAATTATATGAGTATATATATTCTTTTATTCTCATCCTTTCACCCTCAAATTTATGGATATTTAGAATAGATAATAAATGTTTTAGATGATATGATCAAATCAATAATTCTTGATTTTGGAAGTACATTGTATTAGTATATCCCTCATTGAGTTATCATATAACAATATCTTCCAATTAATTATTCAGATGGATCCTTTTGTGGCCTTGTATGGTTGTGGTATCACTCACCCCTTTGCTGGATTGAGGTGTAGGATCCAGACATAGTGGCAGTGTGGAAATTGGAAGGACCCAACATTGATTTTTCCATAATGAATGTGCAATGACATATCAATACAATGATGAACACTAGTATCCACATATTAAAGTAAATTATTTTGAATATGATATGAAAATAGCTAGATCAAGAAATAGGATCTTGGAAATCATTTTTATAATTATTTTATTAAATTATAAAAAATTAAATACCTACTATTTGGGATCTATATTTATTGATGATCGTTGATCATAATAAATAACCCTTCCAAATTACCTTTATAGACTCACGAGGATCGAAAGTAGAATAAATGTAGTGGTGATACAAACATTCTCCAATGGTATCAATGTAATACCACACATTCATTTGGTTCTTGAATTTTGAAGTGAATTCCCTGCATCAATTGTTCTTGGTTGCTCGTTCTTCAGTCATGAATAATGTATCTCATTCATTAGTGGGAGATATGCGATGATTTGGGGGAGAAAATGTTTGGCTCATCAATTTTCAATTAACCATGGTTTTTCACAATAGGGGTACTTCCCATTTAATTGAAATGGGGTTTCATTTATATTATTCAATTGTGAAATAATAATTAAATGAAATTACAACTCTTAGAGAAAACCCCTTAAACAAAACAAAAATAACACCACCAATATTTGTGGTGTGATAACATGAACAAAATAGAACCGTAAATGAATCATAGTCCCACAAATAGATAACATTATTATTAATATTTCTTGTGACAACATGATAAAAAATATTTAATTACTAGTAAATAATTAATTTATCAAAAAACATCGCCTTTACTTGTTCGAACACCTCATCATTTTTTTGAAAACATGGAGAATTTTATTTACCCTTAAACCAATTTTTTTATTTATAAACTAGTAATTAAAAAATTATTAAATGTTCAATAAAAAATATTATTATATTCTATTAACAATCTGATGAACGAATATTTATTTTATTTATGAGTTTATTATAAGTGAAATAAAAATTTTCCATGGTATTGAGAATAATTTTTATTCAATTAATAAAATTTGAATAAAATTTAATATGATATCACTAGAAACACTTACTGTGTGACACTATAAGATTAATTGTCATTTTAATTAGTCAGGCTTGCTAAATTTCAATATTGATGTCTATAATTGGTTTAGGAATCAAATAGAATAAACATAATGTCACAATGATGACATCTACATATGAATGAACACCATGTAATATAAACTCATTATCATGATATCTCTTCAAGAAGGTTTTATGATACTGTCATCAACTTATATGTTCGATTCATCAATCATTGAATACATGAAATAAACATGTCGTCACACCATGGACATGGAATTTAGCGTCAGTATTCTATTTCAATCAAATGGATGAGATATCAACTTCCATAAATGGAAGGGACAAATCCTTTCTCATCTTATCGGTTAATAATGTTTCATTCATGAAGCACCAAACATACCATATAAACATATGAAGTGATGGATTTCATTAATAATTCAATTTCTGTGATTCATGCCATGTATTAATTATAATCATAATGTCTAAGGACCATTACACAAGATTTTAGATATCAATAACATATGACACTTTAACATGTTGAATTCATACTGGTGGGTTAGTTCTCATAATCTATCATATCAGAGAGTGACATCTGTGAACATTATGATATGATGTCTCATCTTCTTATAAATACATATTAGACTGTATACTATATGACCCATCATACTATGTCTTCCTAACACAGAACTATAGTTACGAATATTTTCATAGAACTTCATGGTTCTCATTATAGAGGGGAAATATTGTGACCTTATTAGTGAGACAAATTGTCACGACCCGCCTTCACCAAAAGGAGGGAAGGTTCAGAAGATTTCTAGGCCCTTTTTTATTTAAGTTGAAGGAGAGATAATGACCCCCAAAAACCGCCTTCAATAGGTCCCGGAGTGGCGACTAGCACCAAGGGTATAGAAATTTCTCACAAATTGAAGGCATTACCCTTTTTATTCTATAGGATCGAGAGATAAGGAGAAATAACCTCAACAACACCAAGGTAGAAAGAAAAGTAAATCCCAAAGTAAACCATTCCCACATGCATGTTTCAAATGTAAAAGCCACAAAGTGCAAAAGGTGACTACAAGGTAAGTACCAAAGGGAAAATAAAAACAACAACTACAACTGGTCCAATGGTCCGAGCTAGTAAGGTCATGCGTAATCACCGAAGTCCTCCTGGAAACCTGAAAGCAGTTTTATATACGTAGGGTGAGCATACAAGTACACTCAGTAGGGAAAACCAAGACTCTCATTCAAAAGTGGGAGAATGTACTAAAGTCCTGTGAGAAAAAAAGTAAACCAAACACCTAACAAGGAAAACTATCCATCTCAGGCCTCACCAAGGCTCACTCCCCAAATAAATCAAGTCATGTTGTATATATAATAAGATAACATCGATGTTTGGGTACCTCGCACCACTTTCCCACTGGTTATTGAGAAATCCTATGCATCGGACCAATCCCGCTATTCTCACCACAGTCCCACTGCCACACCAGCCCACACACACTTGGGCCACAACCACACGCAGTCCGACTGCCAAAATCCTGCCCGCACACACCTGGGCCCCAATCGCACACAGTCCCACTGCTGAATCCCACCTTCACACACCTGGGCCACAACTGTCACATGTAACCATCCCTCCAAACACCTAGGCCAGAACAACCACCACCACGCCCGAAGACACATGGGATAAAGGATCCACTGCCATGCCCGAAGACACCTGGGCCTCATACCAAAGACGCTTGGGAAACCACCTGCCGCACACACCTGGCCAACCACCACACTACCCCGCCTGAAGGTTCTTGGTATAATAATGGACCTCAGTCCATCACAGCCTGCCCGAAGATAATTGGGCTATCTGAGAAATGGAGTATAAGAAGAGCTAAAAACCAGCCACTAAGAATAGTGTTGGGAAAAACTCCCTCCACCATGAAATGGGGGTGTTCGGCACTAAGTGCTCAACTTGGGTGGGGTGCGAATAAGAAACACAAATCTACAAGTATATATATACGTAGCAATCACTTACCCAATCTAGGTTTTTCTTTAGACAGCCTATAGATCACAACAACACTCAAGCCCGAGTCACGACTCACGCTAACAACCCATTTGTCCCTTTTCTTATTTCACGTTCAGTAATATTGTTTATATTTAATCACTAATGGGAAACTAGTAGGCATAGGCATAAGTCCATGAAAGTAAACCGTCAAACATCAACCAAAACGCCCACACCCGGTTCTCAACAACAGAGGATTCCACCCCAATTTGTGATATAAACAAGTATCCACCCGGTCTTAAAACTCACAACCACTGAATCCATACCAACAGGAGATCCCATCCTCCAAAATTCACACAACCATCGAGAGTATAAAAGAACAGGGGATCCCATCCCCTCCCACATCTCCAACAATTGGCCTGAAAGGAAAACAACCAACTACCACCACTAACACAAGTCCGGGATTCTGGTATTTTCAGATTTAAACGACTTAACACAATCCATGATTCAAATTCCATGTGTTATAGCCGGGGGTTATCATAGAAGGGTTGATCCTGGTGCTTTGAATTATTCAGCCAGATATATGTGATTAACCGATTCACTTTTCACAGCAGGAGTTTATAACCACAAACAAGCCATTTCAAACATCAGCAGGGTTCATCAGTACACAAACAACGACCACCAATGGCCTTGATTTCCAAGAGGAATAAGCCAGCACAACTTAACAATATGGTCACTGAATAAATAACATAAAAGTAGAAGACATCATCAACAATCACAGCTCCTCTCTTCTTTCTTTATAGAATTCATTCATTATCATTAATTAGGTCTGGTTTACCCAATCCTTCAGAATCAAAAGCACGCCCACCCCTCATGACAAACAAAAGAGAGAGAAAAGGGAGAAATTCCCTACTTTTTGATAGATGATCGACATTTAGGCCGGGGGCACGGAACTTTACGGATAACGATGTGCCCGATGCACTAGAAGATGTTTGTGAAAATACATGATCTAGGAAAGGAGAAACCACGACTAACCTTTAGTTTTTAAGAGCCGAGGACGGTTGAGGTGAAAACACAAAACTGCGTAAGGCGCGGGGGTCATGGGTTGACCACATGGCTCCACTCGTCACAAAAAGGGGGTCGGGTGGTTTAAGCCGACTCATGAATTGATGAAGCATTTAATTAAAACTCTTATGGCCGTTACAGGTCTTAAAACCACGCTTAAACGAGTTAGAATAGGGTTTAAAACCCTATTTACGCACATGAGAGCTATTGGAAACAACTTGACAAGGCCAAGTGATGCCGATCGGTCTCCCCGATCGGTCGCGCCGATCGGTCTCGCCGATCAGTCTTGCCGATCGGTCTCACCAATCGGTCTCCCGATCAGTCTCGCTGATCGGTCTCACCGATCAGTCTCACCGAGACACCACTCCTTTAGAACCCATATTTTGGCAAAGGGAAGGACCAAGAGAGTCTTGGTCATCACATCAGATACCTCTCAAACTATTATCGTCCCCAAGAATTTAAACAACCCAGAAGGAAAGGGCGGGTCTGAACAACCACCCCAAAAGATACCTCTCAAGAGTGAACCTCATCGTTAACTAAGAAAATCTTCCTGTCACGAACCAAGTAACATACCAATCCAAACTGCCCGGGCATGTGGGTTGGGGAGTCTCCTCCCCCATGTCAAGATATTATCCGCTTTGGGTGGCATTGACTCGCCTGAACAGGTTTAATCGCATCACCTTAATGCGTCTTGATTAGGGGTCGGGTTCTCTCTTTCCCCATAGCCGAGGCTTTTCTCGCACAAGCAGAGGAAGAAAACCAGAACATTTCATAGCCAAAAGACAAAACGTTCTATCACAACAGGTATAACATGGAACAAAACATAAAACAACTCTGGGTACTGGGTACGCATCTGTGTTTCCCTCTCCCATGTAATCTTCTCAAGCCCACCATGTCTCCACAACACGCGAACCTAGGGAATGGTTCACCCGCAAAGCACATTTTCTTTGCGATCCTCGATCACCACTTGTCTCTCCACAAAGGGCACGTTGTCCTCGATTCCAGATCACCTCAATCAAGGACGTGTGAATCGTCGTGCAGATACTGACGGAGCTGCGACACATGAAAGACATCATGTATCCTTAGTAGTGGCGATGGCAAAGCTAGCTGGTAAGCCACTTCGCCGACATGCCGCAACACTTTGAAGGGCCCGATGAACCTGGTAGAAAGCTTACTCCCCTTGCTGAACTCTGCTGCCCACGCCGAGGGGAGACCTTTAAGAACATGTGGTCCCCAATCTCAAACTCCAAGGGCCTCCTCCTGGTATCAGCATACAAATTCTTTCGGTCCCGGGCTGCCTTCATCCTTTCCCGTATGAGCTGAACCTTCTCTGTCGTGTTTGCACCACCTCCGGACCAAGGATGCCTGCCTCTCCTACTTCTGTCCAACACACAATCGAACGGCATGGCCTCCCATATAAGGCTTCAAACGGGGCCATGCCAATGGGTGAGTGGTAGCTATTATTGTAGGAAACCTCTACCAGAGGAATGTATTGCACCCACGATCCACCTGAGTCCAGAACACATGCTCGAAGCATATCCTCCA
Organism: Viscum album; assembly: GCA_963277665.1. Lineage (NCBI taxonomy): Eukaryota > Viridiplantae > Streptophyta > Magnoliopsida > Santalales > Viscaceae > Viscum > Viscum album. The sequence continues at coordinate 1,390,987,040 of OY728119.1, forward strand.
AGGTCTAGATGGTGCGCTCTATTTGTCCATCTGTCTGGGGATGGAAAGCAGTGCTAAATCGTAACTGGGTGTCAAACGCATACTGAAACCCTCTCCAGACTCGCGAGGTAAACCGTGAATCCATATCCGAGACTATAGACCTCGGAACTCCATGCAATCACACACCTCTTCCACATACTTTCATTCCAAAGCATCCACAACACTCAACTCCCTGATCGCCAGAATGTGAGCCGATTTCATCAACCTGTCCACTACCACCCAGATATTGTCATATCCTCCTTGGACGTTGGGTAGTCCCGCGACGAAATCCATTGAGATGACATCCCACTTCCACTCGGGGACATCTAGGGGTTGTAGTAGGCTCCATGGAACTCAGTGTTCAGCCTTCACTTGCTGACACACTAGGCACTTGGCCACAACCTCTACCACTGCTCGCTTAACTCAGGGCCACCAAAACTGCCTCTTCAACCCCTGGTATATCTTGGAAACTCCTGGGTGTACTGCCAGGGGTGATTTGTGGAACTCACTAAGAACCTTGCCGCGCATCGCCTCTGGGACAAAAAACCTTCCCTAGAAAAGCATCTGGTTCTGACCATCCTCGGTCCATCCTTCCGGAGCATTGCCCTCGTCAACTTGGTCATGCATCACTTCACACCCTAGGTCTCCCCACTGAGATTCCTCCACCTGCTGAAAAAGGGATGACTGCACTGTCATCTGATATAGGCAGCCTCTGCCACTATCCATCGTCACATCCAAGGGTAAGGCATCCAACTCTTCCGTTGCCTTCCAGGCGTCCGCCGACTCTCGGACCACATCCTTCTGTGTCCTCCCACTCAAAGCATCAGCCACCACATTTCCCTTGCCCTCAGTATAAGAGATCTCGAAGTCGTAATCCTGGAGGAACTCCACCCATCTCCGATGTCGCAAGTTTAAGTCCCACTGGGAGAAGATATATCTCAAGATTTTGTGATCTGTGAACACCACGAAGCGTTCCCCGATGAGGTAGTGCCACCATAACATTAGTACAAAAACGACCGCTGCAAGCCCTTGGTCATGGGTGGCGTAATTACGCTCATGGGAACGCAACTTCCTGGACTCATAAGAGATCACCCCTTGTCACTGCATCAACACGCATCCCAGGCCCTATCCCGAAGCATCGCAGAATACCTCATAGGCCACCCCTTCTACTGGTAATCTCAGCACTGGGGCACTGACCAGCTTCTCCTTTAGATAGCTGAAGGCTGACTGGCATTGCTCACTCCATATGAAGGCCGGGTCCTTCATGGTCAGGGCCGTCAAAGGGGCTGCTACTCGAGAGAAGTTGGGTACGAATCTCCGGTAGTAACCTGCCAGCCCGAGGAAACTTCGGACATCTACCACATTCTTGGGTGCTGCCCAAGAAACAACTGCCTCAACCTTTGATGGGTCAACCGCTACCCCCTACTCATACACTATGTGCCCGAGGAAGTGCACTTCTCGTGTCCAGAACGTTCATTTTTTCAACTTCCCATATAGCTGGTGCTGTCGAAGGACCTCTAAAACTATCCTCAGGTGCTCTGTATGGTCCTCCTCTGATCTAGAGTAGACCAGGATGTCGTCGATGAACACAACCATGAACCGATCCAGGTACTGTCGGAAGATGGAGTTCATAAGCCCCATGAACACATCCGGGGCATTCGTAACACTGAAGGTCATGACTACGAACTCGAAGTGTCCATACCTGCACTTGAACGCTGTCTTCGGGATGTCTCTCTCTTTCACCCTCAGCTGGTGGTACCCAGACCACAGGTCGATCTTCGAGAACCATCCGGCCCCTTTCAGCTGGTCCAAAAGATCATCTATCCTTGGGAGAGGGTAGCGATTCTTGATGGTCACATTATTCAACCTCCTGTAGTCTGTGCACAACCTAATGCCACCATCTGCCTTCTTTACAAACAAGACTGGAGCACCCCACGGTGACGCACTCGGACGAACATAACCCCTCTCCATCAGATCGTCAATCTATATCTGCAACTCCCGTAGCTCCAAAGGGGCCATCCGGTAAAGAGACATCGAGATTGGATGAGCACCGGGATGCATGTCTATCTCAAACTCGATATCACGTCGAGGGGGTAGAGTCGTCACCTCCTCAGGAAAGATGTCCATAAACTCATGGACGATCTCTGGCACATCAACTATTTCCACATCTACTGATTCTACCGTCAGCTCGGTCAACAAGGAGAGGAGAGGTTCCTCTCTCCTGTTTCCCTTCGGACTGCTCCACTCGCCGGTGAAGGTAACATGCCGGCTGTCCGAGATTGAGGACACCACCCTTCATTGAAAATAGTCGATGACGGCGCACACAAAAAATAGCCAGTCGATGCCTCATATTACATTGTATGGCTGAATCTGTAGCATAAGAAGATCCCTAACCTACTGATGTGGCCCTATCATCAGTTTACATCCCCGACAAATGAACAACAAGGCGGTCTGGCCTCCAATTGGTGTGTTCAACACCAGGGGCACTGGAAGTCTCTCGGAATCTAGACCCAAGGATCAGGCTAGACTGGGTTCAACGAAGGAGTGCGAAACTCCGGTATCGAACAAAGCATAAGAAGGAGTGATAAACAGACTGATCGTACCTCAAACAACCTCTGGCCCTACAGGAATAGCGGCCTCTGCAGCGTGCAACTGTCCACGCCCAGCTCCCCTGCCCCTCGGCTGTCGGCCACCTCCCCGACCACGCCCTAGTCGACGACCCTGTGGATCGCCCTGAGGTCGGCCTCCTCCTACGTCTTCCCTCGGAGGAGCGGGAGCTCGCTGTCCCTGCTACTGCTGCTGGAAAGGTCTGGCTGGAAGCTGCTGCTGGGGCGGGTGCTGGGGCTGACTGCCACTATTGTACTGCACCTGGTCTGGGCACTGACTTCATAGATTCCCAAGGCTCCCACAGATGAAGCACCGCGGTCCCGAGCCCGTAGGAAAAGGACAAGGGCTGGGGGATCGAAACTGAAACTGCTGCGGCCTGCTCCCTATGGGTCAGAACATAGAGGGTCCTGACGCTAGAGGCCTGGTGCTGATGGCTTTCCCCTTTGATGGTCCTAGATGGATCCCCTCTCTCGACACTCCCCTTAGAGCATGCATCCACTCCACCACTTCGGCCCTCTTCTGGACCTCCAAGTTCGTCGGTAGGGAAAAGGGGGTAACAGCATACTGGAGGGAGGGTAGGAGTGCCTCCTCCAAACGTCTTTCCCGAGACTCCTCGTCGAAAAAGAGGTCTAGAGAAAAACGTAAGAGGTCTTTGAACTTGATCCCTAGCTCCCTCACAGACATACTCCCCTGCTGGAGGGAGAGTAGTTCCTGCCTCTTTTCTGCCTGCATCGTCGAGGAGAGGAATTCCACCAGGAACGCCTTCTCGAAATCCACCCAAGCCACCTCAGACTCTCTCCTCTCCCCCAGGTAATGCATCCACCATTGACGTGCCGCTCCCCACATCTGGATAATGGACAGAGGAACCCAGTACTCGGTCGGGGCCTGAATCAGGACAAAGGCTATAACTAGCTCCTCTTTCCAGAATTCCGTCTTCATATAGGAGGTGCTACCCTCAAACATCTTGAGGGCCTGTCGCTGGAAGGCTCGAAGAGTCTTCTGCCACTAGTCGTCCTCTTCCTCTCGATCAGCTCTCTGCCGATCGACCAAAGTAGTCTCAGGGGCCTCGATCTCCTGTACCACACGTGGTCGCCTTCCAGGTGCCATAGCTACAAGGTAAACAAGGAATGCCTAAGCCCACGTAGTACAGAATATCGTTCTTAAAACTTCTTAAAATTTAACTTATTCTAAACTCCCAAGAAATCACAGAAACACAAGAACATAAGTCATTATGATGCATGTACCTTTCGTAGGGTCTCTACCCTACAATCAGTGTGGCCTCACTTGGTCGTTCGGTTGGTCCAGAGTCCTTGCATCGGATCACAGGGGCCCCTAAAATCCCGTGTCCTAGCCGGTCTTCCCTGGCCTAATTCACACTCCAAGGTCACCCAACATCGTTTCCGTACCATCCCATACAATCATCACTGTGCCTAACTCCAGACTCTGTCCTATCTCTAAACCATCTTCCTCTGATACCATTCTGTCCTGACCCGCCTTCACCAAAAGGAGGGAAGGGTTAGTAGATTGTCAGGCCCTTCCTTCTTTAAGTTGAAGGAGAGATAATGACCCCCTAAACACGCCTCCAATAGGTCTCGGAGTGGTGACTAGCACCAAGGGTATATAAATTTCTCACAAATGGAAGGAATTACCCTTTATATTTTATAGTATAGAGAGATAAGGAGAAGGAAAACCAACAACACCAAGGTAGAAGGAAAAGTAAAGCCAAAAGTAAACCATTCTTACATGCATGTTTCAAAATAAAAATCCACAATGTGAAAAAGGTGACTACAAGGTATGTACCAAAGGGAAAAGAAAAACAACAACTACAACTGCTCCAAAGGTCCGAGCTAGTAAGGTCCTGCGTGATCCCCGAAGTCCTCCTGGAAACCTGAAAGCAGTTTTATATACGTAGGGTGAGCATACAAGTACACTCAGTAGAGAAAACCAAGACTCTCGTGCACAAGTGGGAGAACTTACTAAAGTCCCATGAGAAAAAAAGTAAACCAAACACCTAACAAGGAAAACTATCCATCCCAGGCCTCACCAAGGATCACTCCCCAAATAACGCAAGTCAAGTAATATATATAATAAGAGCACATCGATGTTTGGGTACCCTGCGCCATTTCCCACTGGTTATTGAGACATCCTACGCATCAGACCAATCCCTCCATTCTCACTGTAGTCCCACTGCCACACCTTCCCGCACACACCTGGGCCACAACCACATGCAGTCCCACTGCCGAAATCCTTCTCGCACACACCTGTGCCTCAACCGCATGCATTCCCACTGCTGAATCTGCCCGCACACACCTGGGCCACAACTGTGACATGTAACCATGCCTACAAACACCTAGGCCAGAACAACCACCACAACGCCCGAAGACACCTGGGCTAAATGATCCACTGCCACGCCCGAAGACACCTGGGCCTCATCCCGAAGATTCTTGGGAAACCACCTGCCGCACACACCTGGCCAACCACCACACTACCCCGACCGAAGGTTCTTGGGCTAATAATGGACCTCAGGCCATCACAGACTGCCCGAAGATACTTGGGATATCCGGGAAAGGTAGTATAAAAGGAGATAATAACAAGACACTAAGAATAGTGTTGGGAAAAACACCCTCCCTCAGGAAATGGGGGTGTTCGGCACTAAGTGCTCAACTTGTGTGGGGTGAGAATAAGAAAAACAAAGCTACAAGTATATATATAGGTAGCAAGCACTCACCCAAACTAGGTTTTTCTTCATACAGCCTATAGATCACAACATCACTCAAGTCCGAGTCACGACTCACGCTAACAACACATTTTTCCCTTTTCTTATTTCACGTTCAGTAATAATGTTTACATTTAAGAACTACTGGGCAACTAGTAGGCATAGGCATAAGTCCAGGAAAGTAAAAAGTCAAACATCAACCAAAACGCTCACAACCGGTTCTCAACAACAGAGGATTCCACCCCAATTTGTGATATAAACAAGTATCCACCCAGTTATAAAACTCACAAACACCGAATCCATACCAACAGGAGATCCCATCCACCAAAAGTTACACAACCACTAAGAGTATAAAAGAACAGGGGATCACATCCCTTCCCACATCTCCAACAATTGGCCCGAAAGGAAAACAACCGACTACCACCACTAACACACGTCGGGGATTGCCGGTATTTTTAGATTTAAATGACTTAACACAATCCATGATTCAAATTCTGTGTGTTATAACCGGGGGTTATCATAGAAGGGTTGATCCTGGTGATTTCAATTATTCAGCTGGATACACATGATTCGCCGATTCACTTTTCACAGCAGGAGTTTACACCCACAAACAATCCATTTAAAACATCAGCTGGGTTCATCAGTGACTAAACAATGACCACCAACGACCTCGATTTTCAAGAGGAATAAGCCAGAACAACTCAACAAGATGGTCATAGAAGAAACAACATCAAAGTATAAGACATCATCAACAGTCACAACCCCCCTCTTCATTCTTTATAGAATTCGTTCATTATCTTTAATTAGGTCGGTTTTTCCCAATCCTTCAGAATCAAAATCACACCCACCCCGCATGATACACAAAAGAGAGAGACAATGGAGAAATTCCCTACCTGTTAATAGATGATCGAAGTTTAGGCCGGGGGCGAGGAACATTACGGATAACGATGTGCCCGATGCACCAGAAGCTATTTGTGAAAAGCCAAGATCGAGGAAAGGAGAAACCACGACTAAACCTTTTTTATACGAGCCGGGGACGGTTGAGGTAAAAATGCGAAACTGGGTAAGGCGCGGGGGTCATGGGTTTACCATGCGGCTCCACTCATCACAAAAATGGGGTCAGGTGGTTTAAGCCGACTCATGAATTGATGAAGCATTTAATTAAAACTCTTATGGGCATTACGGGTCTTAAAACACGCTTAAACGAGTCAGAATATGGTTTAAAACCCTATTTACACAAAGGAGCGCTACTGGAAACAACTTGACAAGGTCGGGTGACGCCAATCGGACTCACCGATCGTTCGTTCCGATCGGTCTCACCGATCGGTCTCACCGATCGGTCTCACTGAGACGCCACTCCTTTATAACCCGGATTTTGGCAAAGGGAAGGACCAAGAGAGTCTGGGTCATCACACAAATACTCTAGGAAATTATTAAATTATACTAATTTAGAGTTATTAAAAATAAATAATAATATGTTTAATATATAAATCCATTAAATATTAATGTAATCAATTTCAGAATTGTCAATTCTAGGACCCCAACTCCAACAAAATCAAACTTTTACAAAATATAACGTCCTACGAATTTCAATATGATAGACCTCAAGTGATGATTATAATTATATTGAGTGATGTTATATTCAAGGTATCCTTCATGTTGTCATCCATGAAAATACTAATCCATGCAACTTCATCTCTCAGAGAAGAATCCTCGAACAGATGATACTTCCATAGTATGTTCATCGTTCGCAAATGACACCTTGTCTCTTTTGAGAGATCAAATAATATATTGTTATAACAATAGAATGTGATGGGATATTTACTTCTAGGGACCACATCCATCTCTTGGACAAATCTCCACATCCAAACATCTTCTTTAGCAGCCTTATATGATGCGATATACATAGACTCTACTGTGAAATCTATAGCAACACCCTACATTGTGCTCTTATTTCTCATAGTATATCCATTATAAGTGAATATTATTCCATTTTTCAACTTAATGTCATCCTTATCAGTGTATAAACTAGAATCTACAAATACTCTGATTATTAGAACATCATCTCCTCCTGAAACCAGAAATACATTCTTATTAAGCCATAAAGAATTAATGATAGTCTTGACTTCCTTCAAATAAAATTAACATGGATTAGTTTGATATCTTCCCACCACACTCAATGTGTTATAGACATCTATACTTGTATATAACATAACATAAATTATTCGACCTATCGCTGATGCATATCAAATCCTACACATACATTTTCATTCCTCATGTGTCTAAGGAAAAAGTTTTATATAAATATAAATTCCTTCTGACACTATAATCAATCACTACATGTATTGTTCCATACTGAATCTCTTTAGTGTCATGTTAATGTATGTAATATTAATTAGAACTAGTAATATATTGTATATGTCATTATAGATATTGATCCAAAGAATATATGATGCCTCTCCCGAGTCCTTCATGGAGAATCATTTATTCAACACTGCCTTCAATAATTGTATGACATGTATTTTAATTCCAATATGGAATAAATCCTCAAAATATACTATTGAAAAATTGGATTCAATCCCAATAAACTTTTTGTAAACAGAATTATAAAATTCATTCTTTATAAGACCATATTTTATTATGGAATAATCAAAATGAATGCTCCCTAATATGGATGTTTTATTTAATCTAAAAAGGGATTCATGAAACATTCATATCTTATTTTAATCCTATGGAGTAAAAAACCCTTTAGTTTTCAACATATAATCATATTCATGTTTTTTCCCATTAACGAAGGCTATTTTGACATACATTTTTCTAATATTATAATAATGTTATGTGGAAATTTCTAGTAGAATTTTGATGGACATTAGTATTGTAAAAACTGAAAATTTTCTAAATAGTCAATACCTGGATGCTGTTTAAACCATTTTACAACTAGTTGTGGTTTACAAGTAGTGACTTGTCATTCTATGTCTAGTTTTTTCTATAATACCCATTTTCAGCTGAAAGGATTTACATCTACAGGATGATGTAAAAAAATTAGACGTGGTTTTTTTACATGGAATCCTTTTCAGAATTTATGGCCTCTTGCCACTTGGAAACAGTTGTTCCTCAAACTTCTTCTTTATCAGATAGATGTACATTATTATTAACTATTAATGAGTCACTATATTCAGTGACTATAAATCAATACTATTTTGATTTTCTATCCTGTCTTTTACACCTATTCATTTCATAAGTCTCTGGAATAAATTTTTCTTCCACAAAGCTCTATGAAATCTTCTCTTGTAGAAACTGTTGTGTTCCTTCAGCCTCGACCTCATTGATGACTGTTTTGTCCCCACTATCTCTTTTGAATATGTTCTACCATTAATGAATATGGAATTCCTTGACACTATAAACATTTTTATGAGTTTTTTTATAAGTAAAATCGTTTTTTTCCTTGGGGTATTCTATAAAGGTACACTTTGGGACTCGAGGTACAAGATCTCTCCCTGATGAGACCTTAACAAACGCTTTTATTCCCCACAAATGGAAAATCGATAAAATGATTTTTCATCCACTCTAAAACATGTTTGGAAAACTATTTATCGATTTAGTTTGTATATGGTTCATTATGTGTTCTGTTGTTTGTAATTCATGTTCCAAAAAGGATAATAGAAGACATGCATGACTCATCATTGATCATACAATGTCCAAAATGATATTGTTACTCCTTTCTCTGGCACCATTCCATTGAGGTTTGTATGGAGGAGTGTGTTAGGATAGTATCCCAAAAATAAATAAGTAGTCAATGAAGACATGACTAACATATTATCCACCTTAGTCTATGAAATGAATTATAATCTTCTACAAAATATTTTTCTCAATTTAAATCTTTTATTCCTGTAAAATATCAAAATAATCTAACATTTACATCATTATGTAGATATATCCATTCCTCATAAAATGATCTATTAAATTTATGATTTATGAGTAATCACTCCTTTATTCAATATTAAATGGTCTAGACACATCTATATAACCCAATTCTAGATGCTCAATGTTCCTTAAACCATCCCTACTAAATTTGGATTAGTCCCTTTTTCGAGTGAACATGAATGACATACAACAAATGATTTTAGTAAAATGAATTTAAATATCAGTCTTCATGTAATTTTTTCAACTTTATCTCAATTAAATGAACCAAACTATGATGGAATAGTTGGGTGTGGTATGAGTCATGGGATTCAATTTTTTTATTGATTTCCATTACTTAGTTTGTGTATTCCAACAGATAAAGACCATTATAAAAATTTTTAAAACCAAAACATATGATATCATTAAAAAACAAGTAAAATTGATTTTAGAACCTGAAAGTAAATCCATATGTATCTATTATGGTTAGAGAAATAATGTTTTCTGGTACAGAATTAACATAATAATAACCCTACAAAACCTAGATCATCCTAATTAGAAGTGTGAGGTTGTTGTCACTAACAGCTACAACTACGAGTATAGCATCGTTTGGCAGCTTGTAGATCTACCATCCATCGGTCAATTTTCATGAATATACATGTTTTCTATATTTGGATACATAGGTTAGAACTAAAATCTATATCAAATACTCAATTCATAGATATAGATAAATCTCACTCTATAAAAAACACAAATGAATCTTCTGCTTTCTTTTTTCGGATTGGTGTAGGTTTTCTTCTAATGACCCTACTTGAAACAAGTGAAACAAATATCTTCATGTTCCCTTGCATCCCAATTGATCATCCATTTCATGGAATTATGTGATGAAGTTTGTTGTTTACATATTTTTTCATTCCCTTTCCTCGTATTAACGTTATTGATATACTTTTTTTCATTCTTCATGTAATTATCCTCTTAGCGAAGGGGGATAAGAATATCAAGTAGAGATTTCTCAATGTTGTTGATATTTTAATTCAATTTTTTTGGAGAATATCTATGGGAGTAATGTGATAATGATATCGGTACCTGGTTCCTTAAGGAGTTTAAACTCTATAACCTATAGGTTCTCAATATCTTCAATGAGCATGACCACATGGGGTCCAACTGGATAAAGCATCTAAAAATTACTCTTAAAGTGTGAATTGGTGATCTAAAATTGATAAAATCATTCTCTCTCATTATATAGTCCAAATAGGTTCTCATGTATGATATAGAAATATATGTTTCCATGAGTATTCAAATATATTAACAAGGACATGAAACGTAAAACATTAACCACATCATTCATATGTTTTTTGTAGACCATGAACTCTTCATCACAGGCCTCGTGGGATAATAGACAGATTAATGTGAACTCAAACATGTTAAATTTTTGTTCATGGTGTATAATGACCTCAATGCATCAAAATTGTAGTACACATAGTTTCTAGTATGTAACCCTTAATTGATACATTTCATGGTTTTAAATTTAAGGGTGTTGAATGGGAGGGTCAGGAGAACATGGAATGATGTCTTGAGGAAAAGGGGAAGTCACATGGGCGGCGCACAGTTTGTCTAAACAATGTAGCCAAACCGTGCACAGTGGGTCTTGGAAGAAGTAGCTTCCACATAGTAGGTGCATAGTTTCTGTAACCTTATAGACAAACCATGTGAGAAGGGTGGTCGAGGCAGTAGCTAAAGTACAGTTAGTGCACGGTTTGTCAAACCGTGCGAACTAACTATACGACCACTAAAACGAGATCCTATAAAGCTGGATCTCACATGTTTATGCCTCTATGTTGCTCGTTTCTCCTCCTAAGTGGCCCTAACTCAGTATTTTGGTTCTCCTATGGTCATTGAGGGTTATCCCATCTTTCCAAGGCGATCAGAAGGCTTCTCATGGCAAATGGAAGCTGGATTCTTGAGGTATGGGATCATTATTGATTGCTTTCATAGATCTACTTAGATCTACTTCTGCTCTTCTCTTGGTTTCTTAGATCTACACTAGTTATGGGTAGATATTAGTGTGTGGATTACAAATATGATAATTGGTTGTGCCCAAATTTACCCTACTGGTAAAAGCGGTCGTTGAAGTACAAGTAGGGATCGAATCTACAAGGACTGAAGAAGAAACCTTGAGACACTATGATTTGTTGAAGGATTGGCTATGAAGTGGCCAACATTGTGGTAGATTTTAATTGGTGAACTAAAGTTATAATTTAATTAACATATAATAAAAAATGATGTGAACTAAACAATTATTGATGGTTGGTTGATCTTAGGGTTTTTCTTTGGGTGGATTGGATGAATTTCTTTTCTTAGAAAATTTCATGTCATTATTTCAAGACATATCCAAACAATGAGATTATTCTTACAAATCATTAACCAATTTAATCCCTACACAATTCCAAGTCCAATCATCAATTCACTTTGAGGATCACTTTAATGAGCACTCAAAATAAATAGATCATACTAGCACTCAAAATGTGTCATCGTTAATGTTGGCAAAGATGATAAAGAACGTAACTCATCAAATGGAAATCCTAAAATAACAAATAGATTTAAATATTAAGTACATGAAATAACATTCATTCTCTGACCTTGCTACTCCCTTGATCAAACCCTTAAGAGGTTATCCTTCCATTGATGCTATTTTAACAATGGAAGCGGGATGTAGACTTATGGGGGTGGAATTGAAGAATATGAAAATTATAAAAATGATGAACACTCCACTGTTGTGTGATTGAAATCACAAGTGCTGGTGTGAATAATTTCACAGCTTGATTCAACGGTATTATTGTGTGAAGAAAAGGAAAATAAAAAATGAAGAAGAATAAATTTTATTAAAATACTGAATGTGAATGATAAACATACATTAGAGTAATTGACGATGCCATTACAAAACGAAAGCGGGAAATTACAATTGAAAAAAAAACATGGATTCAAAGAAAAATGTTAGATGATAATTCCTTTCACCATAATATCCTTATATAGGCTTATTAGGAGCCTTAGTTATAACACAACAATTAATTCACCCCCCCGAAAATTAATAGAGTCAAAACGAGGGTGAATAATTAAAAGGAAATTGACGTTTCGATGTTGACCTGGAAAAATGTCAAGATTCATCCACCATATTGACGTTCAAATCATTAATTGATGGAGGCCGAATCATAAGAGGTCTTAGAAGACAAGAATCTTCGTCCATGTGTTCCTTATCCGATGTTAAACTTTCAGAACATTTTGCTCATCCGTTTTGAAGTTATGGTCGAAATGGTGGGACGACATTATGTGCATTAATGTTGGGTCCACCATTTAAATCTCAGTTTCAGATCCCTTCATCATCATGAAAACTTCAGAATTAGCTCCAGACACAGTGGAATAAAATGATCCTCATATTTTTATCTTTATACTATATAAATTTGAGGTTCATTGGGATTTTTGTTCTGAGCCCCACAGTTGTTTGATGGGCCTTAGGCCCATTAAGATTTCTCCAGCAAATTTCAGCATTCGGGCACAAAATTAACCATCTTCCCATGGGATTCATACATCGGAACTAAAAGATAAAATGTTCCAAACACTGTGTTCAGTCATATCCGAAAATTGTAAATTCATAAAATTAATATAATTTTGTCCATAAACAATTGAATGATTGGGCCCAAATTTTTATTTTAAACATGAATTGCATTTAAGATGAGAAATGAAGTTCTATTTATGTAATGCACTAAAAAAATGTTTATGGACTATGGAAAAATGAATATAAAGATATTAACAATGAATATTAGCCACTTTCAGTGACTAATCACACCCCCCAACTTGATTTTTGCTAGTCCAGAGAAAAATAAATTACTAATATGAAATTCAAATCCCCTTTTCCAAAAACATTTTAATACACATTTCTCACCCAAAGACCTCATACCAAAATAAAATTATGAAACCCATCAAAATCATTCAAAACAAGCTAGGTCCATAAGAATATCCCAAGCCCAAGCCCATTCCATTGTTCAAATTCAACACCACATTTCATCCAATTCCAATTAAGCATGATAAAGTGTTGTTCATCATAAAAGATATGGGGCCCATTTTATTGTTCAATAGGAAAAAATGGAAGAGCTAGGTGGGAATCACATTAAACCTTAATATGAGTATCCATTTTTTTTGTTTTTTTTTGTTTTAACCACAATAGATATGAAAAGACTAACTCTGGGCAAGAAAACTGTGGAGTCACGATCCCCAATTGTCGGACGCCACACATATTGTCAATTCCATTTTCTATAATAGAGATATAAATCCTAACTCTGGGAAAGAAAATTATAGAGTCACAATCCCCTAGTGTCGGACGCCACACATTTGGACAAAACATTTCTTATGTGGTCATTATTTATTTTTATAATTTTTTAGATAGTCAAATTAAACTAAAACTGACCCCAAAACCCTATGCTATAATTAAAGGGACCCAAGAACTCAAATTTACACCCACGATCCAGTAGACGTGAATTGTGGCATTTTTACTAAGGGGATGAAAATGTAAACTTTGAAAATCACATCAGACAACCGCACATTCCAAAAACTATGCTCATGAACTTAAACTTGCATTAAAATCAGAATCAAGGCATGGAAAATTATTTGATATCCAATTTCAGAGTTTCAAATGTGTGTTATAATGTTCAAGGTTAATGTAATTATTCTTTCCATGCATGTTCTCATTATAAAAAATCATTTTTTATTTCATCTCCCCCCCAACATAGAATAAAATTGTCCCTAGTGTTTAATGAAAATAAAAATTAGAAGGGGGTAGGAGAGGAGTTCAAAGAGGAAATTTGAAAATGATAATCATGGAATGAAGTCACCTGGTGGTTGATGAAGAAATCTCATGCCAATGTCTCCCTTCAATCCTAGGTTCGAGTCTCAGTGGCTTTGATGGTGGTGAATGTATTTTCCTTATGACTTACGACATGAGCTTTTATTTTTTTAACCTATAAAAAAATAAAAATAAACAAAACAAAATAAACTGATGATACATTCTCTTCTTTTTAGATTTCTGGGTAAGGTATTACTCAGATATCACGCCACATGACACTGATGAATATAGCGCTCCCCTTTCATACCCATCCTTACTTATAAAAGAAGAACATGTCAACAGTCTATGGTAATTTTTTATATAAAAAAATGATTCAAAATGATTTGAAACATGGAAACCAGGGGTTGCCTCCCATGAAGCGCTTTTGTTTAACGTCATTGGCTCGACTTGTACCCCCAATTTATCCAATTCCAACTTTCATCATTTTTAGGACCCCATTTTAGTCCACTTCAACTTGATTCAGATTGATTTTTTTATAATTTGATTCATGTGAAATCCCATGGTCAATAATGAGTGTGGAAGTCCAAGGAAATTTGGTAATGGTTGATTCAGTCGAATTTCTAGTCTTTCCTAAGACATCGATGACCATTCCAACATTATTGGTTTCTTGAGAAGAATGAACTACAAATACAAGGTCTTTATTATATCTTGTAGTGGGATTCTTGAGTTCGGAAGAAAGTAAAATAATTTTGAGCTCAGGTTTATTGAAATTTCTTAATGGAGATTGAAAAATTAAATCAAAATCAGTTTCTTCTCCAAAAAATTTAGAAAGAATTGGTTCATTTTGAAAATAATATTCATCTTGAAAATTATCCAGTTCAATATCAGAAGTGTGTATGGGATCACTATTCGTTATATCTCCCAATGGTTCAATGATCGATGATTCTAAAAAAAATTTATTGGAGAAATATTCTGAACACTCAATCCATAAAGTCAAATTTTACCCTTGGGAATCCAAAAAATTAATTTCTTCCTGATTTAAATACCCTTCAACATTTCCTTGATCTTTTCAGTTATCCCATATCCAAATCATAGTTATTTTTTCAATTCATTAGAGGTTTTTTGATTAAAATATTCATCTATCAATGATGAGGAAAAAAAATCTTGAGTGGGAATGGGTTCCTCAAAAGTCATAAAGCTTTGTAATTCTAATCTGAAAGATGAAACTTATGAATTCATTTTATCCATTTGTTCACACAATTGTGTAGGAATTTTTTCAGGATTAGGGTTGATATATGTTTGTACATCATGAAATTCCTCATTATTTATCTTTTCAATCATTCCTGATAGGTATGGAATTTTATCTTTTAAACATTCAGCATCCCATTGTTTGTTCATGTTATCAGGTGTGGCTTAATCATTCATGTGTTGATCAATGTAATTTTCTATTTGAGGGGATTCCCGTTTTTGATTATATATTTGATTCCAGCCCGAGTTTATGAAAGGAAATTGTTGATGATACTCCATTGGAGTTGAATGAAATTTGGATTTGGATTTTTTTTTGGACACACGAAAACCGAAAGGGGAAAAGAAAAGATAAATATAGGTGATAAAAGATAATTTAGGTGAAAATAGAAGGTGGGTGTCTATGAAAACATACTTGGGTCCCCGGAAACGATGCAATAATTTGGTTGCGCCCAAATTTACCCTACTGGTAAAAGCGGTCGTTGAAGTACATGTAGGGATCAAATCCACAAGGACTGAAGAAGAAACCTTGAGACACTATGATTTGTTGATGGATTGGCTATGAAGTGGCCAAAATTTAGGTATATTTTAATTGGATAACTAAAGATATAATTTAAATAACATATAATAAAAAATAATGTGAACTAAAAAATTATTTATGGTGGGTTGACCTTAGAGTTTTGCTTGTTGTGGATTGGATGAATTTCTTTTCTTAAAAAAAATTCATGCCATTAATTCAATACATATCCAAACAATGAGATAATTCTTCCAAATCATTCACCAATTTAATACCTACAAAATTCCAAGGCCAATCATAAATTCACTTTGAGGATCGCTTTAATGAGCACTCAAAGGAAATAGATCATACTAGCACTCAAAATGTGTCATCATTAAAGTTGGCAAAGATGAGAAAGAATGTAACTCATCAAATGGAAATCCTAAAATAATGAATAGATTTAAATATTAAGTACGTGAAATAACATTCATTACCTGACCGTGATACTCCCTTGGATCAACCCCTAAGAGGTTATCCCTCCATTGATGATATTCTACCTATGGATGTGGGATGTAGACTTATGGGGGTGGAATTGAAGAAGAACAAAATTATTAAAAGAACGAACACTCCACCGTTGTGTGATTGAAATCACAAGTTCTGGTGTGAATAATTTCACAGCTTGATTCAACAATATCAATGTGTAAAGAAAAGGAAAATAAAAAATAAAGAAGAATAAATTTTATTAAAATACTTAATGTGAATGAAAAACATACATTAGAGAAATTGATGATGTCATTACAAAACGAAAGCGGGAAATTACAATTGAAAGAAAAAAACATGGATTCAACGAAAAATAATAGATGATAATTCTCTTCACCAATATCTCTTTATATAGGCATATTAGGAGCCTTAGTTCCACCCCAACAACTAATTCACCCCCCAACAATTAATAGAGTCAAAACGAGGGTGAATAATCAAAAGGAAATTGACGTTTCAAAGTTGACCCGAAAAACTGTCCAGATTCGTCCACCATTTTCACGTTCGAATAATTAATTGATGGAGGCATAATCATGAGGGGACTTAGAAGAGAAATATCTTATTACATGTGTCCTCTATCCTATTTAGATCTTTCAGGACATTTGGATCAGCCGTTTAGATTTTATGGTCGAAATGATGGGACAGATTTATGTGCATTAATGTCGGGTCCACCATTTAAATCTCAGATTCAGATCCCGTTATCATCATGAAAATATCAGAATTAGCTCCGGAAACAGTTGAATAAAATGATCCCCATATGTTTTTCCTTCTAATGTATAAATTTGAGCTTAATTGGGCTTTTTTTGTGAGCCCCACATTTGTTTGATGGGCCTTAGGCCCATTATGCTTTCTCCAGCAAATTTCTGCATTCGGGCGCAAAATTATCCATATTCCCTTGGGATTAATACATCAGACCTAAAAGATAAAATGTTCCAAACATAGTGGTCAATCATATCACAAAATTTAAAATTCAGAAAATTTATATAATGTTCTCCACAAACAATTTAATGATTGGCACCAAATTTTTATTTTAAACATGAATTGTATTTAAGTTGAGAAATGAAGTTCTATTTATGTAATGAACTAAAAAAAATGTTTATGGACATAGGAAAAATGAATATAAAGATATTAACAATGTATATTAGCCACTTTCAGTGACTAATCACACCCCCAACTTGATTTTTTCTAGTCTCAAGCAAAATAAATTACTAATATGGAATTTAAATCCCCTTTTCCAAAAACATTTTAATACACATTGCTCACCCAAAGACCTCATACCAAAAAAAATTATAAAAAACATCAGAATCATTTAAAACAAGCTCGGTACATAAGCATATCCCAAGCCCAAGCCCATTACATTGTTCAAATTCATTGCCACATTTCATTCAATTCCAATTAAGCATGATAAAGTGTTGTGCATCATAAAGGATATGGGGCCCATTTTATTATTCAATGGAAAAAAATGGAAGCTCTAGATAGGAATCAAATTAAACCTTAAGATGAGTATCCATTTTTTTGTTTTTTTTTGTTTTTTTTTGTTTTAACCACAACAAATATGAAAAGACTAACTCTGGGCAGGACAACTATGGAGTCGTGATCCCCAAGTGTCGGTCGCCACACATATTTTCAATTCCATTCTCTACAATAGAGATATAAAGCCTAACTCTGGGCAAGACAACTATAGATTCACAATCCCCAAGTTCCGGCAGCCACACATTTTGACAAAACATTCCTCTATGTGGTCATTATTTTTTTTAATTTTTTTTGATACTCAAATTAAAATAAAATTGACACCATAACCATATGCTATAATTAATGGGACCCAAGAACTCAAATTTACACCAACGATCTAGTAGACGTGAATTGTGGAATTTTTACTAAGAGCATAAAAATTTAAACTTTGAAAAATCACATCAGACAACCGCACTTTCCAAAAACTATGCTCATGAACATAAACATGCATTAAAATCAGAATCAAGGCATGCAAAATTATTTGATATCCAATTTCAGAGTTTGCAATGTGTGTTATCATGTTCAAGGTTAATGGAATTTTTCATTCCATGCATGTTCTTATTAAAAAAATCATTTCTTATTTCATCTCTCCCCAACAAAGAATAACACTGTCCCCAGTGTTTAAAGAAAATAAAAGTTAGATGGGGATAGGAGAGGAGTTCAAAGAGAAAATTTGAAAATAATAATCATGGAATGAAGTCTCCTGGTGGTTGATGAAGAAATCACATGCCAATGTCTCCCTTCAATCATGGGTTCGAGTCTTATCGGCTTTGATGGTGGTGAATGGATTTAACTTATGACTTACGACATGAACTTTTATTTTTTTAACCTAAAAAAACATAAAAATAAACAAAACAAAATAAACTGATGATACATTGTCTTCTTTTTAGTTTTATGGGTAAGGTTTTACTCAGAGATCACACCACGTGACACGAATAAATATGACGCTCCCCTTTCATACCCATCCTTACTCATAAAAGAAGAATAGTTCAACAGTCTATGGTAATTTAATATATGAAAAAAATGATTCAAAATGATTAGAAACATGGAAACCATGGGTTGCCTCCCATGCATCACTTTTGTTTAACGTCGTTGGCTTGACTTGTACCCCCCAATTTATCCAATTCTAACTTTCAACATTTTTAGGACCCCATTTTAGTCCACATAAACTTGATTCAGATTGATTTTTTTTAATTTGATTCCTGTGAAATCCCATGGTCAATAATGAGTGTGGAAGTCCAAGTAAATTTGGTAATGGTTGATTCAGTTTAATTTTTAGTCTTTCATAAGACATCAATGACCATTCCATAATTATTGGTTTCTTGAGAAGAATGAACTAAAAATACAAGGTCTTTCTTATCTCCTATAGTGGGATTCTTGAGTTCGGAAGAAAGTAAAATAATTGTGAGCTCAGGTTTATTGAAATTTCCTAAAGGAGATTGAAAAATTAAATTAAAATCAGTTTCTTCTCTAAAACATTTAGAAAGAATTGGTTCATTTTGAAAATAAGATTCATCCTAAAAATTATCCAGTTGAATATCAGAAGTGTGTATGGGATTAATATTCGTTATATCTACCAATGGTTCAATGATCTGTGATTCTAAAAAAATGTTATTGGAGAAATATTCTGAACACTCAATCCATAATGTCAAATTTTCCCCTTGTGAATCCAAAAAATTAATTTCCTCATGATTTAAATACCCTTAAACATTTCCTTGATCTTGTTCAGTTATCCCATATCCAATGGGTAGTTCTTTTTTCAAATCATGAGAGGTTTTTTGGATAAAATATTCGTCTATCAATGATGAAGAAAGAACATCGTGAGTGCGAATGGGTTCCTAAAAAGTCTTAAGGCTTTGTAATTCAAATCTGAAAGATGAAACTTCTGAATTCATCTTATCCATTTTTTCACAAAATTTTTCAAGAATGTTTTCAGGATTTGGGTTGATATATGTTTGTACATCAGGGACATCCTCATTATTTATCTTTTCAATCATTCTTGATAATTACGTAAATTGATCTTTTAAACATTCAGCATCCCATTGATTATTCATGTTATCATGAGTGGGGTAATCATTCAAGTGTTGATTAAAGTAATTTTCTATCTGAGGGGATTCCCCTTGTTGATTTTCTATTTGATTACATCCTGAATTTCTAAAAGGAAATTGTTGATGATACTCCCATGGAATTGAATGAAATTTGGATTTGGATTTTTTTGGACACATGAAAACAGAAAGGGGAAAAAAGATAAATATATGTGAGAAAATAGAAGTTAGGTGAGAATAGAAGGTGGGTGTCTAAGAAAAATTACTTGGGTCCCCGACAATGGTGCCAGAACATGGTTGTGCCCAAATTTACCCTACTGGTAAAAGTGGTTGTTGAAGTACAAGTAGGGATCGAATCCACAGGGACCGAAGAAGAAACCTTGAGACACTATGATTTGTTAATGGATTGGATATGAAGTGGCCAACTTTGAGGTCCATTTTTATTGGAGAACTAAATATATAATTTAAATAACATACAATAAAAAATTATGTGAACTAAACAATTATTGATGGTCGGTTGATCTTAGGGTTTTTCTTAGGGTGGATTGGATGAATTTCTTTTCTTATAAAATTTCATGTCATTAATTCAAGACATATCCAAACAATGAGATAATTCTTCCAAATCATTCACCAATTTAATCCCTACACAATTCCAAGGCCAATCACCAATTCACTTTGAGGATCACATTAATGATCACTCAAAGGAAATAGATCGTACTAGCACTCAAAATGTGTCATCATTAATGTTGGCAAAGATGAGAAAGAACGTAACTCATCAAATGGAAATCCTAAAATAACAAATATATTTAAATATTAAGTACATGAAATAACATTCATTCCATGACCTTGCTACTCCGTTGGATCAAACCTTAAGAGGATATCCTTCCATTGATGCTATTTTACCAATGGAAGCGGGATGTAGACTTATGGGGGTGGAATTGAAGAAGAAGAAAATTATAAAAATAACGAACACTCCACCGTTGTGTGATTGAAATCACAAGTGCGGGTGTGAATAATTTCACAGCTTGATTCAACAGTATTAACGTGTGAAGAAAAGGAAAATAAGAAATGAAGAATAATAAATTTTATTAAAATACTGAATGTGAATGAAAAACATATATTAGAGAAGTTGACGATGCCATTACAAAACGAAAGCGGGAAATTAAAATTGAAAGAAAAAAACACGGATTCAAAGAAAAATGTTAGATGATAATTCCCTTCACCACCATCTCCTTATATAGGCATATTAGGAGCCTTAGTTCCACCCCAACAACTAATTCACCCCCCAACAATTAATAGAGTCAAAACGAGGGTGAATAATCAAAAGGAAATTGACGTTTCGAAGTTGACCCAGAAAACTGTCCAGATTCGTCCACCATTTTGACATTTGAATCATGAATTGATGGAGGCTGAATATTGAGGGGTTGTAGAATACAAATATCTTCTTCCATGTGTCCTATATACGATTTAATAATTAAAGGAAATTTGGCTATGCCTTGTAGAAGTTATGGTCTAAATGGTCGGACGACTATATGTACATTAATGTCGGGTCCACCATTTAAATCTCACCTTCAGATCCCTTTATCATCACGAAAACTTCTGAATTAGCTCCAGACACAGTTGAATAAAATGATCCTCATATTTTTATCTTTCTAATTTATAAATTTGAGCATCATTGGGCTTTATTGTGTGATCCCCACATTTGTTTGATGGGCCTTAGGCCCATTATGCTTTCTCCAGCAAATTTCTACATTTTGGCGCAAAATCCTCCATCTTCCCTTGGGATTCATACATCGGACCTAAAAGATAAAATCTTCCAAACATAGTGTTCAATAATATCCCAAAATTTCAAATTTTTAAAATGAAAATAATGTTGTCCACAAACAATTTAATTATTGGGCCCAAATTTTCATTTTAAACATGAATTTCATTTAAGATGAGAAATGAAGTTCTATTTATGTAATTCACTAAAAAAATGTTAATGGACTTCGGAAAAATGATTATAAAGATATTAACAATGAATATTATCCACTTTAAGTGACTAATCAACAAGATTTTTTCTTAATATATCTAGGAGAATTGATCTAAGGCAGTTTTTCGGAAGATCGACCCAGGTTTCGTGAGCAATCATCGAATGTTGTGGTTTTTGTCAAAACCTTTGAGGTGGGAGGATTCAATATCGACTCCACTTATTTTAATTGATTGTATTAGTTTAAAATTGGATTATTTGAACTGTTTTGATTTTGAAAATCATTGAATAAATACTCTTTAGTGATGATTTATGGTTTTGATGAAATTGTGAAATCTTGGTGAATTGTTGTGAAAAATGATTTGGCTTCTTGAATTTAAAATGTTGATTTTAAATTATGATTGATGAAATTGTAAATGGTTTGATGAAAAATGGGTTTTCAATAAAAAGTTAGTTTTATTGAAATGGTTTGAGATTGAAGTGACTTTGATGAATTTGGTTTACAATAAAAATGGAGATTTATTGAAATGGTTTGGAATTGAAATGTATTGAGATTGAAATGAATTTGACAGATTTGGTTTTCAATAAAAAGGATGTTTAATTGAAATGGTTTTTAATTTAAATGGTTTTAGATTGAAATGACTTTGATGGATTTGGTTTTCAATGAAAATGGTGTTTTATTGAAATGGTTTTCAATAAAAAAGTGTTTTTATTGAATTGGTGTTTTGGCATGATCGTTGGTAATTTGTGGTGTGTGTTCCCGTTACATATACGAGGCTTGGTTGATATATGACCTTTTTCTCTGTTCAAAAAATTTAATGGAAAATGGTAACTATATGTATGACACTTTGTTGAAATATGACCTTCTGCTCGGTGGAAAAGGTGTAATGGCACATGGGAAATAATTACCTTGTGATGACATGGTAGATCGATGAGAGACCGCTCATGAGTATGGAACTATCATAACAAAGAATGAATGGTTGGTAGCATGGGTTTGGAAATAGTTGGGTATGCCAAAAAGGAATTTTTGTGAAATAGATTTTAAGATTGTTCGGTTATTTCTCTGGAAAAATAATTTGCTGGAAAATTGGTTTCAATTGCTCTTGAAGTGAATTGGTTAAGAATGGTTTCAGAAACATGTTTATATTTAGTTATAAACTGCTCTTGAGAAATTGTTTTATATAAAATATTTTTATATATATGTTTTTAACTCTTTTATATATGTGGCATGAGTTGGGAAGTCATTGGGGAAAACCTACTGAGTATTATAGTCACCCCTTCTTTGGAACTTTGGTGCTTTTGCAGATTTCGTCTTCTAGGACACATACAAAGGTAAAGAATCTTATTGCTAGTGGCTCATGGTGATTCTTGGGAGTTGTTGTGGAGCTTGGAGCTTATGGAGCACAATGTCTTATCATCATTTGAGAGTCTTGAGTTGTTTATCGATTATGTACTTCGATATATGGATTGTTCTTCTGCTGTTTTGTACTCTGATGTGGATTGAAATAAATGAAGTTTGTTTGTTGGTATTTCATTTTTTCATTAATCATATACTGAATGTTTGGTTATGTTTGGTTTATGGGATATTTCTAAAAGGGTAAATTTTGCACCAAATTGCTTTTGAAAGCCTTTGGAATTTATTTCCAGCCATTAGTGTCTTGGTGATGTCCCTTAAGGCCTAATATTGACTCGTTGAGCACTCAAGCTAATGAGAATTGGCGGTTCATTACAAAAACCATTCCTGGAAGTTCCTATAGGAGATGATTTTTTCTTTATATATTATTGATCATATTGATAGTATTGTTGATGTGCATGTGATATTTATTCTAACATTAAAAGTGAATATTATTAGTAAATTCTTTTTTACATTTTACGAGAAATAATAAGTTAATTTAATTAGGTCTCCAAATATATTATCATTTCCCAATGACCATCACCATTGACCTATAAAAGATTATATTATTGGATATTGTAATGTAACATAACCATATTCCACTTCTCCTAACCCCAAAAGGGTTGGTTAATATATTTGAATGTATTTTGTAATGTAGTTCTCTACCAACTGTGGGATTGTAGGTCCTTGATCTTTTGAGTGTATTACCAATCTTCAAATTCTGACATGGATTTCTTCAAAACATGCATCCAAATTTACACCAAGTCTATAAATGGATAATCTTCTTGTTGTAAAATTGATAATTAAACAAGAAACATTGATAATAGCTTCATGTTTAAAATTTTGTATCCCCACAAGGGTGGAAAAAATAGTAAATATTATTGAGTCTTTCCCTTATCCATGTAATGAAAGTTTTAGTGTGACTAAATATTCTATTGAGCTATTTTCAACTCATATGTACAAATTTATTTATTATAATAATCTCAGGCTTGTTAATATTCTATGAAAATTACATATGTTATTAACCCATTCTTGATTATATTTTTAAATATGCATGGTTATATTAGATCCATATAAAAATAATGTTATTTCATTAATTATGTATCATTGACATTACATCCATAATTAAAATCCATGAATCTAACCAAAATAAAATAATGTAGATGAAAATATCATGATCACTTTTAATGGTCTTTTTATATAGTGGTTGATATATTAATCAGTGACCTAGAGTAGAAACACCATGAACCATTTATGGTTTGTGACTATAGCTTTCCACATGTCTTCCTTTTTGTCTACATGGATTTGTTTCCCCTTGGATCCATACATGAACCGCTGCCACTATCTTTGGGGATCCATTCAATACAAATTCATTTTTACTCACACGTAGGTGAGGGGTAAAAAGAGAGTTTACACAAATGAAACCATGGGCTTGGATGCCCTATATATTAATGAGGAAAGAAGTTATTAATGCCAATAATTTATTTTTAAAAAAATTTAATTGAATCCTATAACATAAAAATTACTATTATATCCCATGATCATCAACGGAAATGAAATTAATTAAAAATTTCATAAAACAATCATTCAATTATTTAATTTTTATCATTATGATAAATTGATCTTGAATCAACTAATTCTTAAATTTAATTATTCAATCATTTTACTTTATTTGTTTTTTGAATTTATTTGAGATTATCATCTATTTTCATTGTGGTAACAAGGTGAACATCTATTCAATTCAACATAATATTAAATATGAACATTACAAAAAAAATTAATTTATTAATTTGGTTTAATTTGATAAAGAACAATGCATGTAATCCTAAAAACATAAAATGTACTACATTCATATTCTAATCAAATGTAAAAGCCTAGGGACTCGTCCTATAAGGAGTAAATTGATAATATCGGTGTACATAGCGTGTCTAATGGGCCCCAAACCGTGTTCTCTATCAGGTACACATTTATCTTTCAAATATGTCATGTATTTAAAATATATGGTTTTTCCGTTGAGTTGAAGGGACTACACACCGTTTATTGTAAACCACATGGCCCATAATCCTGCTGAACGTGTGCCAGTCTATCCTTGCCAACCTGTGATGTATGAATTAACTGCATGACATGTCTTGAATGCACATGGCTTGAGTAATATCCAAACTACTCCTAATGCATTGAACTCAAATACACATGTGTAATCTAGATTAAATGACGTGTATGGAGGATTACATGATATGTAACTCTAAATACATGATGTGTAATATCCTGTTACTATGATAGATTCATCAGTGCCTCCTAATGAGATCCTCGATTTAATATCAATCAAAAAATTAATCAGTTTATTTAGATCAGTGAGAAAGGAAAAGATTATGAATATACCATGAAATTAATATTACAGGAAAAATTATACAATAATTGAAAATCACAATTATCAAAGTGTAAAAAATCGAAAAATTATCAACAAAATTATAAATGACAATGAGCCTCCCTTGGATACCACTTTTAGGATCAAATTTTAGCAGCATCATGGTGATGGGATGGGTGGAATATTACTTAATTCCATAATCAATGACCAATGAAATAACATAATGATGATGAAACACAATATCCACATATTAAAATAAATGATTTAGAAAAAGAGAATAATGTTTCTACAAATGAGAAAGTGGATCCTTCCCACCATGTTTATAATTAATTTATTAATTTTTTGTAAAATTAAATACCTGGGACACTGGTACTTTCATCATTTCTGATCATTGATCGTCTAAAATGAACCTTACAGATTGACTTCATTTCACTCATAAGAATCATATATAGAATCTCTATATAGGTGATCCAAAAATGTTCAACTACCCTATGAAAAATGGCACATGTTTTTCCGGGTCTAGCATGGTGAAGGGAATGTCTTCTACCATCCATTCTTTATTGCTTGTTCTTTGGTCATGAAACAATTCTCTCATTCATGAGAGGGTGATATGATAGGAGTTAAGAGAGAAAATGTCTATCTATAAAATTCTCAATTCATTATGGTTTGGAAAAAAATATGTACCTTCTTATTTATATTCCTTGGGTTTCTATTACAATATTTAATTTTGATATTTCAATTAAATGTAATTATAACAATTAGAGAAACCACTTTCCAAATAATTACAATAGAATCAACCGGATTTGTTGTACACCGACATGCATATAAAAAACATAAATGTCATATCCTTCCACATAATGATAATATATTAATATTATTTCTTTCATTAATTGGATAATAATTATTTATTGTCTTTAAAATAATTAATTCATCAATATACATGTTTTGGGACTGTTTGAACACATATTCTATTTATTGAAAACCAAAATATTTTTTTTTTCAATTAAATAAGTATTTCTATTTAAAATTAATAATTAATATTTTGTAATTGTTCAAACACAATATATTTATATTTTATTTACAATCCAAGGAATAAATATTTATTAAATTATTGACATCATTTTAAAATGAATAACATTATTTCTCGATATTCAGATTAATATTTATTCTATTAGTTAAATTAAAATGGGAATTAATTGTGAGCACCATAAACATATAGTGTGTGACCCTCTATGATTATTTCTCAATGGAAATATGTGGGATTTCCTAATTTCTATGATTACTATATTGAAACTTGTACTGGAAACTAAGAGAATGTACAAAATTTCAAAATGACAATATCCACATATGAAATCTAACTATGTAATATAATCAAATTGTCAGAATATCTTATCATGAAGGTTTTGTGATAGTAACATAATCCTATTTTCGTGCTACATCATTCTTGAATTCCTGAAATAAACACGTCATTACACAATGGAAGTGGAAGTTAGGTTTATTGTTTTATTCCAATCAAAGGGTTGATATATCATGTTTCAAACATGGAAGGGAGAGATCCTTTAGTGACTTATAAATTAATATCATGTAATTCATAATGCACCCAACATACATTACTTCCTTCCATCATATGGTGTGGTAGTTTTCATTGGTAAATCAAAGGGCATGAGTCGTGACATGTATTAATGATAATCATAAATTCTAAAGAATGTTAAACATGTTCATATTTAGGAATATCCAATGACACTGAAACATTAGGAATTCCTTCTGGATGGTCTATTCTCAAAATATACCTTCTTGGATATTACCAAGTGTATACTTTATGAGAAGATGAAGCATCCGCTTACGACTACATACACCTAATGGTATGTATACTATGTTTCCCATAATAGTATTTCATCCATACAAATAACTATTATTTAGAATATTTTTATAGAAATTCAAGTTTTTCATCATAGAATGGAACTTATAGGACCTTATTAATGGGAAAAATATTATAAGACATTATTATAGTATATTCATGAATACCAATGAACAATTTGTTAAATGATTTTTAATAAATAAATACATTAAATACACATATAGAAAATGTAAAATTTGGTGGTTCTAGGACACCAACTCCAACGATCTCCCATATAGACTACTACAAAAAACCTATGAATTTTTTTCCCTGAGACATCGCATGATGATCATGTTTCTATTGAGTAATCTTGTTACTCATGGGGACTTTCATGTCAAATTACATGGAAATACTACTCACTATAAATTTACCTCTCTAAGAAAAAATACCTCAATAGATGATACATTAGTAGTTTGTTCTTCATCTGATGATGTAACCTTGGATCATTTGTGGGATCTACCATTGTGTTATTATCACAGTAAAGAGTAATGAGATTTTTACTACTAGTAACCACATCCAACTCTTGGATGAATCTACCTATCCAAAAATATTCTTTAACATAGTTATAAGCAGGGATATAATCAGAATACCCTGTTGAATCTATCTCCACACCTTGCAATGAGCTCATCTAGCTCATAGTTCCTCCATTTACTGGGATGATGTATCACATTGGAATGTTCAGTTCATCTTGATCAGTCTAGAAACAATCATCTGAATATCCTCCAATTAATAGCTCCTTATCTCCTCTTTAAACTTTGTATAGATCCCAAGTAATCCACATATACTTTAGGATAGTCAGATGGCCAACCAATTGAACTCAACTGAATCACCAGGATATCATCCTACCACACTGAATGCATTGGAAGAATTTGGCCTATTATATAGAATATCCAAAATGAGTGATCCAATCATTGATATGTAAAGGATTATTTCTATTATATTTCTATCCTCATGTGTCTAAGGGAACATTTTCTTGAAAATATTTATACCATTTGACATAGGAAACAATACACTATTTGACTGTTTCATAATGAATCCATTCAGTATCTGGTCAGTGTATTTACTATGACATATGCCCTGAAATATCTTGGATCTATCATGATGGATCTTGATCCCATGAATATATTCTTCCTCACCCAAGTCCTTCAAGGAGAATCATTTATTCTACCATAACTAAACATACAGAAATAATGGTATTTCATTTCTAATATGTAATGCGACAATAATAAAAAATGTAATGAAGTGACTTCACTTCTACTAAATCATTTGTTGACACAATGCACACATTTGTTCATCATAAAAACAAATTCCATTATGGCATCGTCAAAAAGATTGTTCAATGACCTGGATTCCTTCTTAAACCCATAAATGGATTTTTTAAATTTTAATATATTATTGGAATACTTTGGTTTCATAAAACCATAAGGTTGTGTAAAATAAGAATATTCATGATGGTTCCCATTAAAGAATGTTGTTTTGACATCCATTTTAAAAATTTCTTAGTCATGATAAGTGACAATGGCTAGTAGAATTTTGATGGTTTTTATCATTGAAATTGGTGAAAAAGATTATTTATAGTCAACACATTGATTCTATTTTAACCCCTTTTCAAGCAGTCGTTCATTATTAATACTGAATTTTACTTCTATGTTAAATATCATATTGAGTACCCCGTTAAAACCTATAATCATTACATCTATTTGAGGATCTATGAAAATCCAGAATTGGTTTTGCTACATGTAACACATTTTAGAATTCATGGCCTCCATACACTAGGAAAAATCAATTCCAGTAACTGCTTCCCTGTAGGTTAGAGAACCATTATTATCAACTAATAATGAGTCACCATCCTCAGTGACATGAAAAATGTATACCTCCCATTCACTAACCACTCTTTTACTTATTCATAGTTTGTGAGTCTATGGAACAACTTCTTCTTCTACCAGGATCAATGAAATCTGCTCCAACACAAATTGTTGTGTGCTTTGTGCCTCAAATTCATTGTTGTTGACCTCACTCCCACTATCAATTTTGGAGATGTTCTCTCTCTCCAGGAATGTGGGTTGTATTCCCACTATTACATTTTTGTCTATGGGGTTGTATTGGTAATATCACATTGTTTCCTTGGGGGTATCTTATAAATGTACACTTCAGGCCTCGATGTGCATGTTTGTTATATGAAGTGGCGTTAAAAAATGCTTCAGTTCCACACACATTGAAATTTGATAAAACTGATTTTCTTCCACCACTAAACTCATATGGAATACCATTTATTGGTTTAGTAAGTACTAGGTTCAGTCTGTGTTATTCTCTTTGTAACTCATATCCCCAAAATAATAATGGAAGACATGCATGACTCATCACATATCATATGATGTTAAAAAAGGCATAGTTTCTCCTTTCACATACACCATTCCACTGAGGTGTGTAAAGAGGAGTGGGACGAGATAGGATTCCAAACATCCATAAACAATCAATGATGTATTGAATAAGATATTCTACTCCTCGATCTGAGTAGTGTTTCAAAATATTTTTACCATGTTGGTTCTACAATTCATTATTTTATTCCATGAAATTATCAAATGAATAAAACTTATACCTCATTAAATAGATATATACATATGTATATAAAGCATCTGTAAAATTTGTTAAGTATGAGTACCTGCCTAATTCATCATCTAGAAATTGACGTCACACATATGTATGAACAAATTCATGAATCTCTTTGTACCTTTCCCACATCCTACTAAATAGGGCAGTGGTCATTTTTTCATATAAACATTAATTAAAAAAAACCAATTGGATTTGGTTAGAACCAATCAAAATATACAACTTGAGGTAATTTTTTAGGTGTTTCTCATATACATGACCTAACTTATGATGCTGATGTTGGGTTTGGTATTTGTCATGTGATGTAATTTTTTAAAATATTTCCATTACATAGTCCTTATAATCCAATTCCTAAAGAACATCACATAATCATTCCTTACCAAAACATATGTAATATTTATGAAATAAGAAACATTAACTTCTGAACAAGAATATAAATCCATATCTATATAATCTATTGAACGATATAATGTTTTTTTATAGAAGGACCCTAATAACATCCCTTCTACAAAAAGAATATCATAGTTGGTAATATGGTGTTGTAATCCCTAACATCTATAACAACTAGTCTAGATTCACTAGTTGCCCATATATATACATACCATTATCAATTTTCATTAATCTACATGATTCTTGTATTTTAATACATTATTGAGAAGGAAAAACTATTTCTAATACCCATTTGTAGAAATAGATAAACTGAACTCACTGAAAGATTCCCATGACTCTTCCCATAGCTTCTTTGGATGTGTGTAGTTTTTCTTCAAATGAACCATCTTGCATCCTGCCAAACAAATAGATTCTTGTTCCCTTGACATCCCTTTGATCTTATTATTCCTGGAATGGTGTGATGAATCATTAGGCTTAGAGAATGTTGAATCCACTTTCCTCTTATTAAAGATATGACATGAGGTTTTTTCACGCTTTATGACTTTTTCCACTTGGTGAAGGAGGATAAGATTATTTGGAAGAGACTTCACAATGTTGTTCATATTGAAATTCACAAAACAACTGATGATGCTATGAGGGAGTGATGTTAGAATGCGATCGATACCCATTTCTTCATGGAGTATAAACCATAGAACCTCCAGGAGCTAAATGTATCCAATGATATTGACTATGTGAGGCCCATCAAGGGAATTATTTGTAAGATTACAGTGAAATAGTTATTTGGAGATATAAAACTATTTATTTATTCGTCTCTCCTGGTAAGTACCAAAGAAGGTCTCCGGTATTATATAGTAATCCATGTTTTTGGTAGACATAATCAGTTCAATAGACATTGATGATAACATAAAACATTGATTTTTGACTTCATCATTAATATGATAATTGTATACCGGGAACACTTCATCACTAGCGTCATTGGAAGGTGGATCTGGTAACGAGGAATCTAACACCTAAGATTAATATCAATGGAAAGTAAGGACTCAAAGGTGTCTAAAACATTCTTAGATGTTACTATAAGTGCAAGTGTTTTACTTATATATTATCGAACATTGGGATAGTGTGGTTGTTATGATTTTAATTTTTATTCTAAAATTAAATGAGTATATAATTAGTAATATATTGATTATATTTTATGATAAATAATAAATATATATTATCATGTCCACCACAATTTTATCAGTTCCAAATGGACCTCATCATTGTACTTGAAATTTCTAGATGGTAAAACATTCTAGTGCCAAGGATCTATATTACCGTTTTCATGCTCTCATCTAGGGTTGGTCAAAATATTAGAATGTATTTAGGTAGGCTGGTCTTTGCAAATGCTTTTAGCTCTATGATCCATGGAGTGGACTCCACAATCTTGAAATCCTACCATTTTATTCCTCCACACATACCCCCATATCTACACAAAATCTATCAAGGGATACTCCCCTTAATATAAAATGGTTATGATAACCCAAATATTTCA
Organism: Viscum album; assembly: GCA_963277665.1. Lineage (NCBI taxonomy): Eukaryota > Viridiplantae > Streptophyta > Magnoliopsida > Santalales > Viscaceae > Viscum > Viscum album. The sequence goes on from OY728119.1 coordinate 1,391,019,108, forward strand.
TAATTCCTTCATGTATAAAAGTTAGATTTCAAAAAATTGTTGTTAAAACCCATAATTTTATTCATGTTTTCCCTTTATTCATTTAATAGAAGGCTTAATATGAATTTTTTGTTGATGGATTTTATCTCTTATGTGTGAATTTCTTAATTAAATTAATCACATTCTTTTTAGTGTTATGTATAAATTACTTACATGATTAACTATGTATTGTCGATATTTGGGCAGAAGTCATGTTTATTTTAGTACCCTCTAGAATTATATTAAAAAATTATTTATTTAGTCATCAATATACATCCATATCAAAAATTCATGCTCCTAAAAGTAATAAAATAATATAAAGTTCGTGATCATGAGTTCTTAAAATGGTTACTTTATCAAGATGTTTTTAAACTAACTTCTGACCTATGAGAGATACCCCTTGAACTATCTATGGTTCATGTCAATTGCTTTACTCCTATCCACCTTTGTATCACCTTGGATTGGTTTCACCTAATCTCTTTACATGAACCTCCTCCACAATCTAGGAAGATACATACATTAAAAACATTTTTATCTCACTTGAAAGTTAGGGTTAAAAGAGGGATTACATAAAAGAATCTATGGGCACTCTTTCCTTACATATTAATGAGGGGAGATGGAAAACAAGATAATAAAATTATTTAAAATAAAATAAAAGGATACATGTCACCTAAAAAGGTCTTGTCCGGGCCATGGTAATCCTCATAAATACAACAAATTAAAAATTTAATAAAACTACCATTCATTTCATAAATTGTTCTTATTATGATAATTCACACCCAAATCGAAAAATTATTATTATTAATTTATCAATTTTTTTTCGTAATCATTTTTTAATTTCATTGATATTATCATCAAAAACATTAGAGATATCATGGTGAACACCAATAGGATTATTCATACAATGTTATTCAAAACATTAAAAAAATTATAGTTTTAATTCCTTATAATTTGGTAATGTACATAGTTTGTAGTTCCTACTACATAGAATGTACTACCATACCCGTCATATCTGAAGTACACGCTTAGGGAAATGACATGTGAGGTGTACTATAGAAATATAGTAGTACATTGAGTCCAGCCGGCCAAACTATATGTTGTCTCTATGTTTCACAATTAATGGTTAGTTTTTTTATGTATAGGATACATGGTCTAGACCTTGACCAAAACATACTACACGATGTGTCCAGTGGACCCCATAAAATGAAATCCAGTAGGCAATGGTCCAATCCATCATGGCCAACACACAATGTAATAATTAACAACACATCATGTCAATTATGTACACGGTCCGAGTAATTATCAAATTACATCGGATGCACTGAACAAAACTATACAGTTTGTAGTATAGATTAAATGATGTATATTTAATATTACATAGATTTTAATGTCTTGTTTTCTAGACTAAATCCTTGATGGATCCTGATGATATCCTCAATTAATTTTTATTAAATAATATCTTTATTTAATTCTAGATTTACGAGAAATCGAATGGGGAAGAACATATTGTTAAATTTGGATTAGAAGAATGATTAAACATGTATTGATAAATAATATTATTAAATAATTAATAATTAAAAATTTATCAAAATAATTATAAAAAATGGTAAACCTCTTATTCATACAATTTGTCTGATCTATATACAGATACAGTGTGACGATTAAGAGGGGTAAACATAGCTTTTTTTTAAACGATAATTAATTTGGTATCAATAACATGATAAATTCTAGTATCCATGGATTAAAATAAATTATTTATGTAAAGAAAAGAAAACAACAAGATTCGAGTTAGAGTAACATTCACATTATGTTTATAATTAATTAATTTACTTCTAAATAAATTCAATACATGGGTCATTGGTACATTCATTGTGGAAGATCATTGATCATATGTAATGACCCTTCGAGATAGACTATGTTGTGCATATAAGGATCCAATGTGGAATCCCTATAGCGGTGACCTGCAGATGCTATATAGGTCTCTGAACAATGCCACTCATTTTCTTGGTACTAGCACATAGAATAAAATGTCTTATGTAGATATTTCTTGATTAATCAGTTTCAATATTCAAATACATCACTCATTCATTAGAGTGAGAGATGAAATGAGAGGAGAGAGAAATTTTTTTTCACAAAAATTATCAATTCATCGGGGTTTGGCAGAATAGATATACATGCCTATTAAATTTCATGGTCTATTAGTTAAAATGATTAATTGTGAAATATAAATTAAATAAAACTATAACTATTTGAGAAACCCAATGCTAAATAACAACAATTACAAAACCATTATTTTATTTGTTCCATCATTGACACAATGGAACCATAAAAGAAATAATGTTACACATAATGATAACTGGATTATTATAATTTCTTGAGACAACAAGATAAACACTATTTACCAATTTTTTGTTAATCAATTTGTCACTGGAAACTGTCATGGTCCATTTGAAATCCACATCCATTTTTTGAACACTAGAATAAAATATTTTGTTCTCATAAATAATAATTTTTATTTACAAACTTATAAATAAATATTTATTAAATTTTCAATGAAATTAAAAATTCATATTTTAGTCACAATCTAGTGAATATATATTTATTAGATTTATGATATCCTTCAAATATTAATGAAATTATTCCTCAATCCTGATAATAATATTTTACCAATAAATTAAATTCAAACATTATTTAATCGAGAGCACCAGAAAAACATAGGTTTTGACTCTCTAAGATTAATTTTGGTTTTCATTTAATAGGCATACCTAAAGTTCATAATTACTATCTAGTAATGGGTCCAGGCACGCATTATAAATAACATAATGTCACAATAATGACATCCAAATACAAAAAACTCACTGTGTAATATAATCCCATTTTCCTAATATCTCATCAAGTGGGATTTGTGACAGTGATATCAAACTATATGCTTGATACATCATTAATTGGCTACCTGAAATTAACTTTTAGTTACACTATGTCCCTTGAATTTTGGGATAATATTTTATGTCAATCAATGAGAAGAAATATCAACATCCATAAATGGAAGGTACAAATTTTTCATCGACATATACATTAATTAACATGCCATTCATGATGCACCCAAAATTTCTTATATTCGGCCAACATATGGCATGATAGATTTCTTTAGTAAATAAAATTGTCTAATTCAGGAAAACTATTAATGTAAATATTAACGTCTATGGAAAATTACACATGCTCCTAAATAGGATTATATAACGACACCAAATAATGTGGAATTATTATTATTGGGTATTTTCGGTCAATTTTTAATATTTTAGATTACCAGGTGAAATCTTCTAGAGAAAAAGTATCATTTTATTATGATTACTCACACCAGATGGTATGTATAAAATGTGTCACATTCTTGTATTTCATCTAACAAAAAATTTATATTTTATAATATTGTCATAGAACATCAATGTTCTCATCATGGAAGGGAACGTCATGGACATTATTAATTCAAAAAATACTATAATACAATAATTCATTATAGTCATGAAGAATAATGATCAATATGTAATAATATTTCTAATATTTACTAAATTAAATATTCATGTAATAAATGTTCAGAATGTATGTTCTAGGAATCCAACTATAAAAAGTGGAAGGTTTGGTACCCCTATAAGGTCCATATCTAATATGTTTGATTTTTGAGGAGGATCAACTAATCAAAAAGTGTATTAATAATACTCAGTATTTAATTAATTATTATGATAACCATCATAGATGACCTCTAGTGTTCTAAATTAAAGATCATGTTTTTTGGGGTAATAAATAGGACAAAAATTAGAGTGATGTAGAAGAAAGGAATGTTTTTGACTCCTTATTTATGGTTGTTTGAGATTCTAAATAGATTTGCAATGATAGCCTATAACTTACTACTTACATGTATGCACCATTTCAGGTTCTATATCTTCAATGTTAAATAGAATCACCAATATCATATTGAATCGTGTCATTCAATTGATCACAATGATTTTAGTTATATGTTGATTCAACCTTTTCCGGAGTATCCAATATGCATTATTGACTAGATCACAGTGGATATCAGAGGTCAGTATCTCTAAGTAGTATTGGTGATATGGAATCACATCCTTGTGCAAGATGAGACATGGTAGTGAGAGGATAACATACATGCTTAGTGGCCAGAGTTGTTCTCAGACATTTTTTTTCCTCCCTTTGATGGTGAACTCAAGGATAAGTTATTTTAAATGAGGAAGACTATATAAACATGGGTTTTCACTCAAGTATGGATACATTAAATTTTGGAATAATTCCTTTATTTAGACATAGTATGGATTACATTTGAGATAGTTAGTGTCATAATTGTATATGTGGCATTTCAGAGAATGAAACACCACATTTTGGAAAAACAACCCTATCACATTGATAGAGTAAACTATGCTGAAGGGTTTCATGGTTAAATCTAACCTTGGAGACATTCTAATGTTTTGGGAAGAGTCATTCATCATGGTTGGAAAATAGTTTTCCTAAAAATGTTTCATATCCTTGTGAGTTCCCCTCATATAAAGGTACCCATTCATGGTTTGCATGTTGTTTGTCAAATAGTGTGGAAAAAATTTACTTTGACTAATTTTTTGTTAATTTTACCATTTTTTTACTTAATGAATAATTTAGCCACTATTTCTTCCATATTATGATTTCCAGAAATATTATACTCCTTTCCTCACTTTTTTTTATTTATGATGGTCTATGCAAGGGATCAATATACTTCCATCATTTGGGATCTGTTTGAGATTCTATTCACCATGTTGGATGTGCCATAGAATGTACTCGAGTCCATTTGACCAGTTCTTCTTATCTATTGAAATCAACCACGTTATCAATGAGATAAAAGTTTCTCCTTTTTTTATAGATGTAATCATATAAAAGGAAAATTATATGCTGATACTAGTGGAGAGGATTTATTCATTCCCACAGTGGGTGGCCAATATCACATCTCTTAGGATGGTTGATTTTGGTATTATCATGTACGGATCACCAATTTCATTGGTTGTCCTTTATTGAATTGGTATTCCATCCATACAATCACATGTATTGTATGTTTATTATCTTTTATAATATAATAGTTTTTGTTTGTGGTTATGTCCAAAACTGTATCAATCCCATATAATATTTTTTTCCATATTTTTCATTTTATTTCTTTTTTGAGTCATGGTTAAAGTATTCCTTGTCTTGACCATTATTCGAGTACATTATTCTCTATTAAATCACATATAAATAATGTTAACTTCCTAATGGAATGTACCATGAATGCGCACTGCATGAACCTCCAAAGGTAAGTGAATCAATTTGATAATTAATTTTGAAATGGACATTTGCATGCATACAATCAATATTACATTCCATTTTATATGTAATTGAATTAAAGGTTTCATGTCTTTGTCACCCCTAACCATTTTAAAATAAGGATGTTCTGTAGACCTTGACTCAGGAAAATTCCTACAATGGATTAAATAATTGATTTCATGTTACATATACATGGAACACTATTTAATGGGAAATCCTGATCCAAATAAACATAATGATTATTAATACGTGATAAATGATTTTAAGCTCAATTAGACTTATAAAACTAATGAAAGAATATTTCTTGAACCATTTATAATATAATATAAAATAACTTGTAAATAGTAGTGGCCTAAAGTGATCTCACCATGGATTGTATAGGGAATTCTGTGATCACTTGGGAACCCCATTCAGATTCAAGGATATAATTTTCATAGGACGATACCAACATAAAACCCGATCCTTTTCTAAAATATTACTACTATTATAAAAATACAGGATATGTCATGTATTATTATAGGATACCTTGGTTACACTCCTTAGATCTATATTATACATTCCTTTGTCGTGGTTGAAGCCCATCAGGCCCAATCATTGCATAAACCCATTTTATCTTGGATAATCACCTTGGACTAAGTAGGATTCATATTTTTCTATTCCACAGACTATAATCCTTGTATTACACTACTAACACAGCTAGGAAAACAATTATTACCGAGTTGGTGAACCTTGAGGTCTATGTTTCCTTAGTTATGACATAGGAACTTCATTACTAAGTATCAATATAGGTTACCCTCTTACATATTTCAATCTTCTAGATTGCCAATATGTGGCTTATTGAAAAACTACAATAAATGAACTTTTAAAATTTTCAGACACCATCGATGGGATGAATGAAGTACATTGGTATTTAGTTACATTGAGACCATGTGGGTCATCAGGCTCAGTGAAACTATTCAGTGGCATATGGGTCTGGGATGTTATATGTGTCAATGTACCAGGGCTAGCACTTAGAATCCATGTGAACAAAATTAACACTATGTTAAATCACTATAAACTAAAATTTAATTCAATATGTTACAAAATACTGTACCAATTAATCATGTTAATTTCCTTTAAGAAAAGAAGTTGTGGTCTAAGGTAATCATCATCATAGGATATATTCTCTCTATCACAACAAATATCCTCTATTTTAAAGGTTGATTCCTCCATAATATATTAGAATCATCAATAACACCAAATCTAAAAGCACTAATGTCAATAAATAATGAAAGCGGACCAGAAGATATGTAATAATGAAGAAATTATCAATATAATATTTATTAAGATCATAAATAAGAACACCCCACATGATAGGGAAAATCGTAAGAAGGATTTGAATGGGTATCCTATAATGGAATCCCTTACAATTTTTATCCATCATATACCCTATGGGGGGATAACCACAAAATACATGGAATTCCATTATTAAACGTAATCTCCTCTATCTAGGTATAATGTTACACTGTAGGTCTGATTATAATAACACATGCATAGAAATAGGGACCCTCTCTATTGGTTAGATACAAGTTCATTCCCCTATAAATCAATTTATAGTAATATTCCAATAGAGGGATCAACCACTAGATTGGAATAAGAGTAGTCTTACCACAAATAGCAACATCATGACCCCTCTAAAATAATATTTGGTATTTCAGGCCAATGAAAGGTCGATCATTCAATTTGTAGAAAAAAATAAAACCATTGGGGATTCAAGCTGCATGTCATGGAACCTTTATCAAAACAAGTCTTCACAAAAGGATCAAGGTTTGATGACATGATAAACATATCCAATATACAAATTACATTGTAAAATCCAATTGATTTTCAAACCCCATATATAAAATTATTCATTCAGATCTGATGACCGATGTAACAGTGAATTCTCCAGGTGAGATGATTTGGTATGTCTGAAATCCTACATAAAACCAGTCTACTCTATGAATCTTACTACATAATTTTTGTCCCATATGTGCCTCAATTTTCTGGATGATACATACACATCTCATCATGTGACATAATACATAGGGCCAGAAATAAAAAAGCTAGTCAACATAACCCTACTCAAATTTTCTTTTAATGACTCCAGAAACATATCAATCCTTTATCCATGTCATGAATTATTTCAGTGATATGTTCCATCACTAAAAATCATATTCTATATCGTAATTATCAAAATGTTTCTTTTTCTAGGGAATCAATTCAAATTAACTCAAACATTGATAACATAAAAAAATAAAGATCCTCACTAACTACCCATCATAATTTTAAAAATTCTTGAGGAAAATTGATTCTTAATCATTTATGAACTAGGTAATTATATCTCAATGAACACTTTGAATCATCGTCGATAAAATAAAATGATTTTTTATCTGACATATCCAAACATGTGGTACACTAAACAATAATTAGTGAGCTTCTCACTCAATAATGGTAAACAATACTAATACGAGTTCAAACTAATCATGAATCTAAATATAAATTAAAGAAACGTTAATTTATTTAATTATTTCATATTGTGGTCCACAACATAAGAATCTGGTTATAATGGTCAATTTTGGATAGAGTTGTACCTCATCTTATGGGTCACCAATGAAAGATATCATTCTAAAATAAAACATGAATTCATAGTGAGGTTTCCCCTACAATAAAATGAATCATAATCATAAAAAACCAATCATTCCTCTAATATATGACCATTAAAAGACAATATTATCATCAAAACACAAATTGTCATCAAATAACATTATTATGATATCCTAATTCATGAAGGTATAAAAAATTAACTAAATTCCAACATAGAATAGTAAACCCAGAATTAATTGTAATTACATAGTTGAGTACTCAATCAAAACACCAGTCTTCTCTCTCTTACCATGATACCTGAGACACATTCGATTTGAATGATTGTAATATTGTCCAAAATTTTATCCAATGAAATATCATAGTAGGAATAATAAATTTGATGAAACATTTAAATCGAAAAAATATATTATCAACAAAAAATCATAGTATATGTATTGGTTCACTAAGAACCTTATTCAATTTAGATTTCCCCACACCAATCCCACTACATCCATGACCCAACCAACACGATAGTCATACCTCCATGACCAGTATGATCATCCACACTATGGGAGAAACATTAACATCACTCCTATAAACCACAACACCCAATAACTAGTATCCACAATACATGAGTTACCAAATATTTCTAGAAACATTTTTCATACCTCTCTTTCAAGAGTGACAATGAAAAACATTGATCTTCACAAATTATTAAATCTCTTGAAAAATCATCCTCTATAGTGACCAAAATTATAAATATAAATAGGATCCCACCATAAAATTTAAAAATGTATGCTCCCCATGATTGGCTTCCAGTATATGGGTTCATGACAACAACACCAAAAGCATTCTAGTATACTGGGCATGTCACTCTTCTAATATATGATTTTCTATAATGAAAATATAGGTAACATCACAAAAATAGACTGATTATACCATAGTTCACAAATCTATCCTCCTTGTCTTGTGATAAATTATAGAAACACCTATAATTATAAAAAAATCAATGAAATAAGTCTTATATGTGTCACACTTATCCCATATATTCTTGTATCCCAACTAACTGAACATTTACACCTCATCAATAGTTTCACCTTATGTGTGGTAACATACCAAACCAAATAAATATATTATGGACATCCCATGGTAAATTTTGTAATATTAGGGAATTCATTACCTCCCCTAATCAATATAAATATTTTGGGTTTTCATAGAATCCAAAAAATTTCCAATGGAACACAGATGGCATACTGACCGATCGATGAACCAAATGGATACCAAAAATAACCATGAATGAATTTTCCAAAATGAATAAAATATGTTCTCAAATATTCATGATAACATGCATTAAAATTAAAACATATACAATAAACTACAATGAACCAACTCACATATAACTATCCATTATTTATGTCAATATCAATTGTACTCATAAGTTGAATAATATTTTAAATTATAGTCACATAACATGAAAAATAATTCCATAACTCATGCATCACTAAAATAAGAATCACACAATTATATAACCCCCATTCCACTATAAATGTTATAATATTCGTCCAATTTATGTTTGGTGGTATATTTCAAATATTAATAAAGAATATCATTTATTATATGGTCTACCACATGATTACCAACAACCTAGGTGTCATCCAAATATCAGAGGCCTCTTATCATTATATAAACATTCTAGATCAGACCATATAAGGCCATGATAAAAATAAACTATAATACATCATGCATAACTCATGTAATCCTAATAGAAAAGTTATTATTGGTGTATTGGTATCCATATCACAAAGGTATGTTTCATGGAAACACACCCACTATTTGGTTGAAACATGTATATATTAAGAGTCACATGATGATACAACCACTAATCCAATGTATCAAATGGCATGGTATCCAAATATTTGATTACTCATATAAAGAATGTTTTTTATTGGATACGTGTAATGAAATAGACCAATTACAATTTCTATTGAATAAAACAATATTGGAAATGATTATTTAAGTTGAAGTTGACCAAGAATATATAATGTAAAACAGTAAAAAATTCATTGATTTTTGTTTATGTAAATAAATCATATTTTCCTTCGAAATATGATGGAATTTAATTCCCTATTCAAAACTCCTTGGGTCACAATAAATCCCATCGATAAGGGGGCCTATTATATATCATCAATTAATATCCCATAATGGGACCCTAATAAACTATAATAAAAATAAATTAATTCAGGGTACCAAAAATAATTTCCACCATCATGTTCTGTAAAGAAATTCAATATATGTTATCCTTGAATCATTAATAAACTGAACCATTTTTCCATAGTGAATTCAATCACATAGAATAATATGAATTTCCTACGAATCATACATTCAAAATATGATCCTTGTTGATAGAACTACTTCAACAATAACAATTAATAAAAACCCATAAATATGAACATCATATATGTACATCATTCATCAATTAATCTATAAAATGTAAATTCAAAACAATAAGATAAATCTAGGAACACTTCTCATTAAATTGGTTTTCTTGAATCATAATTATAAGGTCCACTTTATTTTATTGAACACTATTAAAGAACTTATTTCACATCTAATATAGTTATAAAAAATAAAAAGTAACTATGTTACATATTTTTAATGTCCCCATATCGTTTCACTCAATAGTAATTATGCAAAAAAAAATGTTTTTTATAATGCCTCACCACATACCAGTTGTTTCATAATACTATAAAGTGACATTGGTAATAATGTTGTAATGTTATACCATTATATAAAAGTGATTTGATGGTAGAAAATAAAAATAGCTGAATCAAATAAATGAAAAATAATTGATTTTACATACTAAAATAATATCTATATAAGATAAAATAATTGATTATTTGTGAATATATTCATATATATTATTCAATGGAAATTATGATAGTATAATATAAATGAATTTATTGAAAACATAAGATTAATTAACTATAGTATTTGATCCACAACAGTAGAATCTGTTGACGAAAATAACCATACAACTTACAATTTTTAATGAGGGAATTGAGAAATCAGGAAGACCATTTGAATGTATGATTTATTTTTTCATGATGTATGTGGAGAATATTTTAAGGGGATTTGAAGAATAAAATTTGAGATCATGGTCTCATTAAATGTGACATATTTTTCTAATATGTTTTAAGAGATTTTACTATTATTATGGGACTTTTTTTAAAAATGACACAACACTGGTTTTTCAGCAAGTTGTATAAACCATGAATATGTGAGAATTTCATTGAACAGACTTGGGAACCAACTATACTAGCTATACATGGAGGTAGGAGATTTACCATGTTCTTGCACACACTTAGAGGGAGATACATCACATCCCAAATTTGTATCATAGAATTATGTTTCCCATGGGTTGTTGCTATAGGATCTCTAAAGTATACCAAAATTCAAAAAAATGTGTTATTGAGGGTGGTTTATTTTTAATTAAGCAAAAAAAATGATCGAAATTTTTTATGAAGGATTTATCAGACATATGATATTATTAATATTTTTTAAATTTTTTTTTAAAAAAAAGTGAAATCAAATCAAGTAATTTTTTTGTATGGTCGTAGTTTATAATTTCAGAAACCATGTCCCATGATGATTGAATACTTAATTATGGAACAAAACCCATCCATATTCTCTAGAAAGTCATGTGAGGTGAATTGTATTGTGAGGTTAGACTATAATTCATTCAATCTTAATCTACAACACTCGTGATTTTCAAATGAACATTGTTTGGAGACATTAGAATTTTGAACTGCATAACATCAATGGGGAAATGTTATATTTAGGCAATAATAGATTAAAGTGATATATTTATGTAGTGCTTCTATTCGAAACTCCAAATTATTTTTTAGATCAATAATATATTTGAACAGTGTGTATCACAATCATTTTTCATCATATGATTCATTGATGACAAATGATATACTAATATCAACTGTTTTTTTCTATCAATGATGAATTTTTTTTTGTTATCATTGTAACGTTTTATCATTTTATGCATTGGAATAAGAAAATAAGAACAAGAAACCATACACACATGAATCACATAAGTCACTTCAAGATTATTCATTGACTACACACCACTACAATATAGAAAAAGTGGATTTCCTGCTGTGATAATATATTATTATATATAAGAAAATTACATATATAAATGTTTCCTCTCTCTTTGAATAGTGATGAAATTATGAAGATGATGGGATATAATAGAGAAAAAGTTGGTAGAAACAATAGAGGGTGCAGAAAAAGGTTGATGATATTCGAGAAACCTTAATGGTAATCATATAATCAATTGAACTCACACCACATATATGATTTAATAAATCCCTATAAGTCAAGTGAATATATAGTTTTTCCCTATCTATGTGTACATAGATGATGAGAATGTGTAAATGCAAGTGACTCGAGTTATGTTTTGGGTCCAAAAAATAAAAAATGATGGGAAATTTATGTGGTCAATCTTATATATGTGAAACCTTCAAGGTTCACAAGTCATGTTAAAAAAATTATATTTCCCAATATCATGTGGACCCCTATACATAATTCTTCCGTGTGACCTAATATCCATGTGGTTCACTAAAGCTAAGAGGGTCTTTATTGTTAATTCACGTGAATGTAATTTATATAAAACATCATTCATAAAAAATTACCATGCACCCAATTCAATCAATCAAAAATTCCCAAGTGTCGTTGGACATGCACCATAATACATGTTTCATCTTCATTCAATATTAAAAAATGATTTATTTATCTATGAAAACCTCATTTATTTGAACATGGGAATACATCATCTTCAATGTACTAATAATTTATAATCCTTGGATATCAGTACTTACATTACTAGACATGTGTCCCCTAGGATAAGGGACACTATTCAATTCACACCTTTTCATGTTCATTGTTTTGAGAACATGAACCACAACTAGTAACTTATTCTCATAACCCCTACTATTTGTTTTCATATCCTAACCCATGTGGGAAAATAGGTTCTTTAATTTCATCCCATCAAAGAGAATTATGCTATGATACCTAATGTCTTGCAAATAATAATATAATATTCAATATAATTTATTTTCAGGGTTACCTTCCCTCATACTTTAGTGTATAGAGAATGAATATATAATGTTGACAAATTATTCTATCTATAACCCTAATTTTTATATATAAATTGTGTAAATTCTCTAATTATTTTGGTTATCCTTATTCATTCATTTAAGAATATATACTAAATACTAAATATGAATCCAAATAGGTTTAATACATGGTCATTCCCTAAATCACCTCAATTCAAGATGGCTATTTTATGTTCTATCAGATTAACCCATTTGAGATCTACCTATGATGATTTCAATTCATTTCATCAATTGAGATGCCTTGTTTTGGATTCATTTTGTGGAATGAGACCGAATTATGAAGATCTACATAGATTAATCATATGTTTTTCACCAACCATGGAGTAATACCTAACATTTTTATTATTTCATACATCATGCTAAATATTTCAATGAGCTCATTTTTCCCTCCAATACTGTGCTTGACTTATATGGGAATCAAAATTTGAAATTATGTTTCTATTATCATAGAAAAAATATCCACAACATGACACTTCCCCTTAGGTGTATGACATGTCTACATATTCATTTGAATCTAATATAGTTAATCTAAACAAAGAATACTTCATCAGTTTTATATTCATATGTTAGACTCAAACATATGTGATTGAACCACTTATTACATATACACCCATAGTGTAGGAACTAAATTATCTTTGATTCATGTTTCAATAGGATACATATAATTCCTATCCAATGATTTTTATCTATATACAATATTGAAATAAACTCTAATATAACCTTACCATGTGATATTAAAATACATGGAATACTAGAGTAAAATAAGAAAATGTTGGTTAACAAGAACAATATGATTATTCCCTACATAATTAATGGGATATATAGGACCCCACTCTGAGGATAAATTGAAACATCAATAACCATTCACCATCAGACTCATCATTCCAATTTCATTATGATATCACCAAAATTATTCTACCAACATTACATATTCTTGTGATATTGGAAAACTCATCTATTATGCCTAATTTTCCCCAACAAAATATATTTTATCCCACCATATCCATAAAAACCCATAACCTCGCATGGAGGGAAATATTACATCCCTATCCATCATATCCTCACCATTGATCCATAATCTCTGTCACATCATTTCTCCCTCCTCAAGACATACTTTCTATAGTATCTACCATCACTAATCTATTCCCATAATGAAATTGAATATTTATGGTTATGAAATATTATTTTAACTAAATGTGGCAATTTGTAGTCTCATGCATAATTAAACAATATTCAAATCTATGAACATTTAAACTAGTATTCATTAATAAATTTTCTTAAACTGAAAATACTATTCACATTCAAAGGATATTTAAATGTATGATTTTTCATGAACTATGTGAGATATAATTAATTTTTCTATGTTTCATATGAACCACTTTTTTTGGGAAAAATATTTAATCTATAAATAACAACATCCTTCATGAATATGATAAAATAGATAATACACAAATGTATAATATAAAAAATTTAAACAATAAAACTAGTGTCACTATATAATGTGTGTTAATAGATATAAAAACTTTGAATAAATTATATATAGTGTTATAAGTGAGATAACATTAATATGTATTGGAATTATGATTATTATAGGTCAATAGTTGATTATAAATGTCAGGGTATTTTGAACTGTAATTTTGTATATTAGTGATTCATGAAAAATACTAAATATTTATGAGAGTCCAAATAGGGTTCGAGGTTCCTGAGCACCCACACTCTCAACTGAATGTATCTCATAGGAGTCATTGTTAGGAAATCCAAAAGACAACAATCCTTTGAAAAAAGGATTATGTCCAATTTAATTTTTTAATCCATTAGGATATTCCTTTAGTTATGAAAATCTAAAACCCAACATGATTGATTTTGTGTCCATAATCAACCTCAAACAATCAAGAATTAATCCAGGTTATCTTTGAAATGAAAAATTGTAATTTTTTTTATTAATATATTAACAAAATATCATTCGGAATTGTGTCAGGAAATATTATTCCTTGTCCTAGGGTGAAAATAATTGTGAAAAAAATTTGAATCTTTGATTTAAAAAAATAATATGATAAAATGTTATGGGATTTAGACCCTTTTATATGGATGAAACGATAATTGTAAATTTCAAATTGGAATTCTCCAACCAAATAGTACAATATGTATTATCTATAAAATTTGGAAGTTGGGCACCAAACCCCTAAAAAGATACTACATAAATGGGAAGTGTTGGATTACCAATTTTTACATCTACTTGATAACAATAGGTCTTGAATACATTCTACATGATTATGATTCACACAATCTTGATCCGGGCTCTTTTTCACTTTTACAATCATCAATGACATTGTTGGATGAACCATACCCTACATCCAATAGTGGAGGATAATAGAATACAAAATCATTTAATAACTCTAAATAATGAATTTTCATAATCGTTGATGGTATAAAGCACATTGTTACCAGATAAAAGGTCCAATGTCAACAAAATATCTATCTTCTTGTTTCAACACTGAGATTACCTTCATTTCATATGCACCTAGCCAATGAAAAAGGATAGGATCTTGTAAATAATACTTCTAGTCATCCCCTTGAGGATAATAACAAAATTTATAATAAACAACAAGTCACATTTATCATATTAAATAATTTAATCTATGTGAAATATTAATGGGAATTATTTCTTGATATTTTACATAATCCAACATACCAACACCCTCTAATATTGGTCCCACTTATATTGAAATGATCAATCCCACATGGTGTGGATATTTTATATTCCTCACCCACTCATTAGGTGAATACTAAAATTTTTCCCACATAACCTTGGAGCCCATTACTGGGGTTTTTCATTTTTTGATAAGACCCCCCCCCCACAAACACACATTACCTAGAGAATTTTAATATTTTCCACTCCCCCATCATGTGAATCTCAAACAACATTCAAACTCAACAGATTAAATAGTGTATCAAAGAGATTAGTAATTATCCAAAACATGGGAGATATAATTATAATAAAGGACATAAATTATTCTTAATATTCTACAAAATAGATATATTTCATTCCACCAAATCCCATATTACAAATTCAACTATGTCCCCAACATGATAGAGGCAAAATTTACACACATAAAGAAAAAATATTCATCTATATCTAGATGATTAGAATGGAAAGATATATTCCTTCTAAATAAAAAATGTCACCACATATTTTTCATATTCTAGGGAGAATAATTTGATCAGTCTAATAAGGCTGAGGAATCTAATAAATGTGAAAGTGAGAATCCATAATGGTTACAACCCTTACAATAAATTTCTGGGTGAAAAAAATTATTTCCATTAATTACTTTTTTCTAGAGTTGATTGATGAGGGGATTTTGGAACCTCCAACACTAGAATATTCACATTATTAAAGGTTGGAATTTTTATTTAACATGCAGTTAGAGTGACCAAATCAAGTTCACTAATATGTTAGTAATAAACAAAACAAGTTCTAATCCATTATTTATAAGCATGTGATTGTACATATCAAATGTTTAAATTTGAATGTCCATGTTGGGGGGGAAATGGATTAGTGACATAATGAGAGAATAAAAAGGATAATCATGGTCATATAAATTTTTATTGAATGATGTGCCACAATATCTAATAATACCTTTCCTTCGTGGATTGGCTCCATAAGAACCTAGACTAATACATGATAAAATTAGAGAATCATGTAACTTATTTTGAATGAATTAGAGTCATCCCGGTTACATCCTAAAAGACTCTTTCATAATTAGTTATGCAAGAAAAAATTTCTTTAGTTCATGGTATTAAATTGGACTATATATCTTATAGTCACATGATTAAAATAGAATGAGATGTTGATTCCGCAAATCAAGAACATACACTCAGTGGTGGTACTTGTCTCCTGAACATAATCTATATGACACATTATATTAGGATTTAAAGACATATAATAAATATAATATAATTACTCATTGTATACTGTTAATATAAATTAGAATAGTTTCATTGTAAGAATACATTAAAATTTTCAACATCATGACACCTCATTGCATGAGTTAAAACATTATGGTGGTCCGTGTCAACAGACCTTAAACTAGACAACACATTTATAAGCGATATAAGAAATAAATCATTTTAGATCCCATATAACTTTTATATGACATCAATCCATATGATATATGGTAAATATTTGGGGCACTCTATACCTTTTTAGCATGACCTGGACTGGAATAGAATATTTTTGTGTATGGTTGTATTATATCAGAATGTTATTTTCTAGAAACCATAAACTACAATAAGGAAATATCACCTTATAATAGAATTGAAACCTCATCTACATTAGGATTTTTTACTTGTAATTCTAGGACACATATTAATTATCCATATGGGGTCGGTGATATATAAAATTGTATAAATTTAAATGCATATGTCAATATATAAGAATAAGTTCTACTTATATTCTATACAAAAATAAATGTGTGGAATTGTTCTAATACAACATGATATGAAGTGGGGCATAGATCTCTTATATTATGAACAAAAATAAAATTACACAACATTAATCCTTGTAACTTCACAATATTCAAATCCTTGTAGACATTATTTCTCTCATTTAATTGTAAATTCCCACACATGTTAATTGTCATGCACTCTTGTGAGGTTTAGTTGCCTTCCCACTTATCTCATGTTTCTTATGTCTTGTTGGGATCATGTGATCTTACTAGACCTTTACAGTCACTATGAATTTCATGATTTATATTTTTATTATTCAGTTATATGGAACTCAGTCCTTGTTATATGGAATTAATCAACATGACAAGAGGCCTTTAAATTTGATAGAAAATACCTTAGAATCAATTTTCACAAATTTTTTTATTTTCATACACCTTCAACATAAAAATAATCTCAACATATGTTTGTTTAGTAATTAGGGACATTCAATCCTTATTATATTTTATTTTATCTGTAAAACAATATTATATATGATATAATAATGTAATTACATGAAAATTCATTATGTCAATGAACTTCCCTTTGAATCCTAAAACATTGAATCATTTATCTTGGTTATCCACTATAAACTATTGGTAATTAGGATGAAATGACATGAAGGGACCCAATAATAATTCATTGGTGAATATAACAATGACAAAAGTCTTATCCCATATGGGCTGTTTTTCTCAGATAATTATGGTCATCCAATAAACAATTAAGTATTTATATGAATATGTCTGATATTTCCTTCAAACATTTCAAATGGATAGGCTACACCCTCAATTATTCACATTACATTGGCTCAGATATAATGACTTTATGATTTCAATATTCCATAACCCTAAAATTCACGTGGAAGTGATTAACATCAATCTTACACTTCTGTCCATTATAACCATTTTCAAACAATGATTATAACATTGTATTATTGTGCCCATTCATTTTATGGTATGCATATGTAATGGATACCCAGAAGCATTTAGATAGTATAATTCATCTCTAAAATACAATTACAAAAAATTTTAAAGGCAAAAAAATGTTCCATTGATGATAAATGTTGAATGAATATAAAATAAAAGTAAAATATTTTATCTAGTAATACCCAAAATTATAAGATGGGGTTTATCTAATATGACCATAATTTTATTCTATTGGGATACCGTATTATACTTTTCACCAATAAGAGAAAATAGTCCATGTAATAACACAATTATTACAACAAAATATATGAAATTATGATAATATTCATCATTATATCACATATTAGGATATAATATGGAAATTACCATCCACTAAAAAAGGGCCTAATCAACATAAGACACACTTATCTGACCAAAATGAGATTATTCACTCAAACATTGACAATAAATGATACCTATTGGAAAATGAGAGATATATACATGGAGTATCGTCAAAATATTTTACGGATTCATTTACAGCATCATGGGTTATGTATTGAAATATATATCACATTTCTAATATAATTTGTACCATCCATTGAAAACTAATTGCGCAAAAAAACTATAGTGATAAATATTGAGTTGAAAACATTTTATGAAATATATATGCATGATACCTAAAAATCAAGAGAATTAATTATTTCTAGGTTACCATATCATATACCTACATATGGGATATCATTGATACACAACCATTTTAATCAAAAACATGGTTTATTGGAACCAACCAATATATCAATTAATAGTTTTATGTTTCCAAAAAATTGCTTTTATAAATCCCTTATACTACATAGTACATATGTAATATTACCATTGAGTTATCAATCATGGAATATTTTCAATCCTATAAGGCCATAATCTATAGAGTAAATGATACATGGGGCATATGACCAACTTGGGAGCCCAATCCTGGTAAAATAAATCACATCTCCTTTTTTGTGATCCATATTAGTACTCTATATATCTATTAAAATAAAATGTGGGGATTAACGCATATTCATAATTTATATGTGGTAACATGTTGATATTTTATTAAATTCATAGAAAAAATTATTAGGTGGAGATGTTTCCCCATTTTTTAGAAAAAAATAAAATTCCCTCACCATGGAAGGATATTTTGACCCATCTCTCAATTATGTTTTAACATTTCTTACTCAACATAGTGATAAGTCCTCAAACATTGCACAATGATTAGAACCATGTGAAAATAATATAATCTATTTTTGGAAATAGATTAATCAATAACGCACTAACATCTCATGACCATGATGAAAAAATTCATTGTGGAGTACCGTCCTACATGACTCAAAGATACTCAAAGCATTCAGTTCTATGTGTCCCCCCAAAATGAGTGATTCATCTGTGTAGAATCATTTTCAATAATTACATACTATTATATGGAGTAATAAATTTCCATACATTTTTACAATTTGATATATCTATAAAATGAATTTTTATTTTATAGAACTTCTTCATTACTTGTTTCCCATCAAGATTTAATATATATTAATTATTATTTACTCTATAGTGGACCTACCTATCATACATTAATTATAAATAATCATCCCTCCTCATGTGTATGAGATTGAGATTTGTTGGAGACATTAACATTTTTCCTCTCAAGTTGAATCATGTTATTGAAATGTTATTTTTATTATCATACATAAGAGATTGATATTTGTTGAGGAACATTAATTAAATGATATTTTTGTGTAGTGATTCTTATCCATTTTGGATATATAGTTAATAACAGAGCACCTATGTTGGGACTAACTAGATTGTCATCATAAAAGACTCCCCTCCCTACAGACATTCCCAATATGTGAATTGATCTTCTTATATATAAACTCAATGTGGCTTGATTGTTACCCATTTTGGATATGTAACGAAACTCATTCATATTTTCTTGGGACCAAAACTCAGTGAATAACTATTATAACCATCCCTAGTGAATGGTCCACAAAAAAATAAATCACCCCCATTTGACTAAAAAACTGCGAAAATTTTTCATAATGTGAATACGCTCCCAATATGATAGATATTTCTTAAAAAATAATTACAGATGATTAACCCATAAGGTTCCGTGTAGATTTTCAATAGGGAATAAAATATCATTTTCAAGGAAAATGTGTTAGATCATTTAAGGTGAAAATTATAATTGTAAAATATGTGTTGCATGGTTCATAAAATTATAGGATACATAGTAATTTATAGATTCAATGTCATGGGATGATCCATACTACATAGAATAATAATACCCCTTATTTTATATATATTCTATATTGATTCAAATAGTGGGGAATCTTCATTATTTTAACCATGTATTCAATTATAAGAAAATGTAGTATGATAATTCCCCCAATCACCTTTATGTTTTGACAACGATAAATTCACTAAAAATTCATTCTTAAATGTAAAAACATATTAATTTATCTATATACAAGTCAAATATGATTGAGTGAAATTCAATATAATAACTATGATTGGATTGACTCATATTAAAATATCATATTTAGTGATGTTTGGAACTCCACTCAGGGTAGTAAATAAAATTTTCAATAATTACCCCACAAACCATAACATCTAAAATATTAAATTAGACATTAATTACTCAATGGTACTATAATAATGCATCACTTAATTTTTTTCCTCATTTCATGAGATATATTTTTATAAGGTGATCACAAAATATATCATGTATGAATTTGTATAAATACCCCATACTGACACATGATTTTGATCTACACCAAGAGGCATATAAGAACTATGTGTAGCTTTATTCATATCCCTACAAGGAACATAGAGAGGAAAAAATAGTGTATCCTAAGAATAATGTCAATTTCAAATAAAATGTGTTATTTCACACAAGTACGAGCTCTATAAAAAATGGGGTTTTCATTGAAGGGGGGAGGGGTGTATGTTTGTTGATTTCATTCATTATACGAGATAATCTAAAGGCCAAATGGAAAAAAGAAATAAATAAAATACCCAAACCCCATTTTGTTTCCAATAAATTATATGTTCATTAGTAACATGTATCATTCATTCACAGAATAAATATGTATAACCTTTTCCTCAGTAAAAAATCATATTCTTGTAAATAATTAATAGAGAAATATATCATCTTTTATATGAGCCATATTACAGATGAATTCTCATCATGTGGTCTATAATTAGTAAAAACATGTTATTGTTGGATTTTCCCTATATATTTACTCTCTATTATCAATATAGCCTATCTGACATCTAATTTCTTCTCTAATAACATTTATTTCACACACAACGCATGTCTCACAAGAGCATATCAGTCTAGGTTGTACCATTTGGTTAAATATACGTATAAAGATTTAATATGGGAGGTAAAAAATGGTCCAAATCAACAAAACTAACTACAACTAAAGGTGACATTAAACAATCTATAATGATAAAATGGCCTGTATAGGAATAAATTAATATTATACTTTCTAAAAATTATGATTCCAGAGCTCATGGAAATTTATTATAATAAATAAAAGTACAGTTTTTTTGAATGTGTCTATATAGTTACCCTATTATAATACAATCTATTCTCACTAAACACATTTTTCTTGAAAAAATGTACTGCAATGATTAACACATCTATATAAATTGAAATGTGATCAGTTTATGTTTTTGTAACATTTAATATTCATGAAATATTTACTGTTCTTAAATATTCCAAAATACCACAAAATTTATCTAATATTTGATTTAATATCCACTGATATGTTGATTTGAAACTATAATATTTATATCCCATCACCTTGATTCATTCCACATAGTTCCCCCATGTATTTTGATATTTATATGTAAAGAATGATCCAAAGGGACCCCATTAGGATTAAATAGTGAAAAAATTAATATCTTAAGTCTCTATACGAAGGGGATGATCTAGATAAAGGATAAATTCCCCCTTAATAGTGAGAGCTATTTTCTAGTATATGTGTTATATTGGTTTCCACCATTAATAATGGATAATAAACTACCACCAATATCAAATTCTCATTTACTCAGATATTATTATGTTATGATTTTCTCATTAAAAAACCAATTTTTTCTGTAGTTCAAATAAGAACAATATTAAATATTTTTAATCATTCTTTTATTAAAAACATGAATTTGGTATCTCATTCATTAACAATTTTCTAGTACATATACCATGACCATGAGATGAATTTCTTATGTTTTTAAAATCATATCAAAAAATTGAATTCCTTCTATTTATTGGTTGTTTATAAAAACTATCCATGGTTCATAAAACCCCTACACCATAGACCTTCCAATATATTATTATTTATTTCACAAATATTTTGTTTTTAAAAATATAACAAAAAAATTAGAGATGTGTCTATCCAGCATCATGGGGCCCATATTCATGACCCTACATGAGTTGGGCCTAGAATAAAGGCCATATGAATTTTAATAAAAGGAGTTATTGTCTTAAACAATCTTCAATTGATCAATGTATTACCTAGATGAATTGAAGTGGATCTCACAACCTTTGAGTGTATTTTTTTATCCCTATAATTTTTTCCCTCTCTCTTCATTCTTGGATCAGACACATTGAGCATTGAATTATAAATTATATAATCCAATTAGACATTTGGATTTGACATCACAGATGGTACATCACCATATATGATACCCATTATTTTTAAAATTATGAAATCCACCGCAAAACATCCAAAAAAAACATCATCGTTATCTTATATAATGATCTGGGGTTCTCTAAGACTTCTTGAAAAAACAACCACATGAACCACCTCATTTGTTAATTATATCAAGCCCTATAATATTTTCCATGTAACGTGGATTGGAGTGCTTCTAGAATCACGGGTTCCCTCATCATGTCTATTCATATAACCCCATATTATCTACTATATACGATCCATTTCCACATTAACAATTGGTTTCTGTTCCTTTAATAACATACCATTGATATCTTTGAGTTTGGGAAACATTATAAAATACCCCATCACCTTAGAGTTATTTCTGATAATCCACAACATGTTAACCACATCATATCATCCCTGATTCAAGATCATTAATTCATGATTACACTTTTCCATGAGTTTGATACTATAAAAAATTTATTTTTTTCTCAATGGTATGAATCCATTTGTCCTCAAACTACATCAACAAAAAAGAGTAAGCTATATAACAGTCAATTATAAAAAAATTGGGAAATAATTATTTGACTGAAAATATCAGTTTTTTAATAGATTTCATCTATTAAAATTAATAATTTAAGGAGACAAAACACTATCCTAGTTTTCAACCTACCAAGGGAACCTTGGGAAACATAGAGTCTCTAATCACAGATATTATCTATTCACGAGCTTATGAAAAATTTTATTAAATTAATAATAAAAATATAGAAATGTAATAAAGAATACGTGGTTGGAAAACTATAAACTGATACATATGAAGTAGATGATTCCACTTAAACAATTTATTTACTAAATATTTCAGGAATGGTAAGAGTTAAATTATAATATAAAAATATTATTTGTAATATTTTTTGGCCATTGAAAATATTGAGCTATTCTCATGAAATCCAATGGCATATGAAAAAAATTGAGTGAATCTATATTTTCCAGGACCAATCATTGGATACATAGTCTTCAAAGTATTTAATCAATAATAAACATTGATGAATCATATATGATGTTAAATATCAAAGTGGGTGCTTCCAATGTGGCCTAAAATTGTGTTATGAATTCATATATATGAATCTGTTATACTAGAACAAGTCTTATTGACAATAATTACAAGGGAAAATGATGATATATCCAATGTTATGTATAATGAATATCTATTAAGGATCCATATATATAGTTTTTATCATTAAGGGAATAATTTTATTTATTCGATACCTGAATACATTAGCATAATTTTAATAGGATTTACATTATCAAAACTACTCTTGTCATAATTCCCAATCCATTGGGATATATAGTGTTATCCAGAACTCTTATATTAAATCCATCCAAGAATTGAATTACTTTAAAATAAAATTTCTATCCTTTATTTTTAAAATTTCTAAAAAGGATAATAGATCCTGAAATTGAGATTACTACTTTTTAAAATAATCTCTTCGGAGTATATTTCATCTTTAAAACAAAAAAACATTCAGTAAGGATTATACTAATGATGAAATTGAAAATCGTCGAGTCAAACCACAACTCATTTTAAATTATAACAAGGGTTTCAATAAAAAACACATATAGATATGTATTTATATAACAATGTGAAATAGATTTACCTTAGATATAAATTAATTTAATTATAGTTAATCAATTTCAATGGGAGGGGATTATTGTGAAAAAATAAATGTTCTTTAAGGAAATTTTCAATTAAATTACTGAGAAATCATGAAACCTATGTACGAAATAAATTTATCCATTAATGTTTTATATTAATGTTTTTTGAAGAAGATTGGAAAAGAAAATTCTAGGTTCAAGGGCATGTTTCATGTTACAATTATATAACACGTAATAATTATGGAATCTGATTCCAACCATAATTATGATACATACGACTCTTTCTTAAGGATCAATATCACTTTCTAATATGTATCAATAATTATATTATATGTGTCTACATTCCCTAAAAATAAAATGATTTCCCCATATATCATTCACATAATAATACTTCTTTTGAAATTTCAAGTATTTTCCCAAGCATCTATATCCCCTATGGGACTCCAACACTAATTTTTCTAAGTGTTTATTTGGAGAATACACCATATACAGACAATAAATTATTCTCATATTCAATGTGTTTGATAATATTCTACATTATTTTTTCACAGTCCAAATATGTATCATCTGGGCTAATTGATAAGGGTTAATCATTCCATTAGAATATTAAAATACACCCATCATATGTATGAACAATATTTTTTTGTCATGAATACATCTTCCCTTCCATAAAAGGTTTATAGTTCTACTGAATCATCATATAATGACTTTATATGCATAATACCCACTCAAACTACCATTTCCAGAAGTCCCATGATAGGGAAGCCCATTACACTAGATATACATGAAATATAATTAATGTTTCCATCGCGATATCCAATTTTCAAATTCTGTCTTCTACATCCTTTGAACATGAAATTAAACTTCATTATATCATGCTGTCATTTAACAAAAATCAATGTTTCTCAATGTATGGGGGATTTTATTCCAAACTCATTTGAATATGTAGTGATCACCCCTAAATCCCATGTATATCATTATATACCATCCATAACAATTCTCAAATATAGAATAGTACACATGAGATCAATTTTTTTCTTTCCCTAACATGATATACTCTTGAAAGTGTGGATATATTTCTTTTCAAGGTCATATGCCCCACAAATTATCTTATATCAAGACATATTCCTAAATAGAACCACACAACTACTTGTAGGGATATTTCCCCTAATGGTACCATGACACCCACCTAATTGGGCAACACTCATAATGGTATCCATATTCATTGGGAGATACTCTTTATAACATCACATTACCCATGTCATTTGATATTCTGGATGGGATATACCTTCATATGTATATACTCCTCCTTAAACCTACTTAGCCTTATTCAGACAAATTCTTTTCAAGGATAAAACATACAGGACTTCATATACATAATTCACTCCACAAAAATTTTGATGGACCTTTCATAATGCCTTCTATACGATATCACATAGAGCTACTTAGATCATTCATTGTTATATAACTATCATTGTTATCGAATGTGGTAAATTGTTTAGGTTATGTTACATTCTATGTAGATAAGTTTGAAGACACTTTATGAGCCCTATCTCACAACCACAAATATAATCCACCTTCCATGATGATGATAAAAAATTGAGAACAGAACTATTAGACATTAAGACTTTGAAATCCAAAAACTATTATCACAATTTTATTTAGGTCATAATGTGGGGAAACACATATACATACAAAATTTTTCATTACTAAGATGACTCTAATATGAATAGTTAATCACATCAACATAGGAAAAGAACTGATTGTAAATTTTATGGAGAACATTCCATATTAGGGAATGGGAATGAATCATGAACATATCATAAATATTTTAGTGTCTCATAATGTGAAATGATTTCTAACTAAAGTGTTAAATAATTTCGACCTCCCATCTAGACAAACAATAAGAGTTCATATGAGTCATTTGAATGAAATCCCATCGGTCACCTATATTTGGAATGTAGGTCCATTCCAAATACGGTTGTAGAATAAATTGGTAGTATACATTAGAAAATGAATGGTGAACCCGATGTGAAATATAACAATACATTATATAAAACAATCAAGGATCATGATATATTTATTTGATGAAATGCTCAACCCAATATATACTAATAAGTAGTCGAGTATTTGACACTTTTCCTATAAAAACCTACAAATATGATGTCTGATCAGGTATAAATCATTATGTTCCTCTATTGTAGAGTGTGATTAAAACTCAATATTTCCACAAAAATGGTTTCCCTAAAATAACATGTAAATTTAGTCTGAAAAAAATTAATTTCATATAAAATAAAAATAAATAATTAATATAGAAAGAAATTAATAAGAATTAAATTTTTTTGTAATGTGAAACTATAGATTTAATATAATGATTACCGAATGATAAGGGTAAAGACACCCTCCCAAGGAATGAATATAAAAAAATGTGGAAATGACACCCCACCAGTAATACAATTTGGGGGAATGATGCCTTTTCTTGGAATCATATAACATATTTAGTGGGATGTGACCCATCATATAATACAATTAGGGTTTATGAAACCCCACTATAGAATCATATCAATACGAAGAGGAATATTAAATAACCCTTAAGAAACATTATAATAAATATCTTGCCGGAATGGATCCACAAACATCTCCCTTTTTCAAATTAATATTTATTTAGGGGTTAGGGAGAAATCTCACCTCACTCCAACTATTAAATAAACAATATTATTGGGAAATTTTTCCCACAATAGACTATCTAACTGATCATTAATAATAGTTGGGATATTTCCAACCATATTTCATATCTCTAGTCAATATGATAGGGGAATTGATCCCAATCATTATCCAAATCATCATTTAATAATATCAGAAAGGAATGACATGCCACCATGCCCATGACTACCAATAAATATTTTCAATGTATAATGGTTCCCCACAATTCTTGATAAAAATAATAAATTAAACCTTTGGTATTAAAATTGACCCAAATCAATCACACAAGTTATTATTATTGGGGAATATAACCCCATCCCTCTCAAAGAAGCTATGAATCTTTAGTGGGAATGATGTGATACCCTACTATATCTCATTAATCAATTATAATGGGGTATAGAGAAACCAAAATATTAGTTGTTTTGATGTTGGTAGAATTGTGATGTTGGGAATCATGTTATCTATATCACCATATATCATTAGAGAGAGTGTTTCCCAATATAAGATATAGTTTCATAAATTTTCATGGAGATTATAACACCATGGAATCACATATATTTATTGGGTAGTCACAAAAAAAAATGAATCACAAATAACATACATTGAAATTTTCTGAGTAAAATATATACCATAAAACATAACATAATTCCGAAGATTTATTCTCCATAAAATTTCTTATTAACCACAGAACTTGTGCAATGAGTATTTATTGTACATATGTAGTTACATAAGACCAATATAGGGTAAACATGAGACAATAATCCATTGTGTTCCACTAAGATCCACCAATGTCTGGAAACTCTAAAATTAATTCTCTCATGTAACCCCAACTCTAGGGTCTAATCCCATAACTAAAATATTATAATCTCCCTCTAAATTTATATGAAAATATTGTTTCCTTACAGACCACATGGATATTATGATCAAAGAATAACAATAGCGATTTTTTATAAACTCAGTCTCTCCTCCATGCCAACTCTCTTTTCTACTCACTGAAAATCCATCCACAATTATATCTGTTGTATATCAACCTAGTAAATTACATACAAGTTAGAGGTTAAATACCTACCTACTATTTAGAAAACTATCCAAATACAAAAATTCAATATCAAGGGATCTATATCACCTATATCAATCTGAATCATTCTAATTCCATCATTCTACAAGACACATAATGGTCTATATAACCATTGATAAGTTATATTGTATCTATTTATAAAATTTTATAACTTTTAGGGTCCTCAATTCATAAAGAAAATATTTTCGGGTAGGCCCATAATCAATGATTACGTGTAATGGGTTGGTTTTCAAGTGTCAATTATAGAACATGGAACAAATTTTATTAACAATAATTCATCCCAAAAACAATTTTAAGTTTAAATTAAATATTCCTCACAATTTATTGGTGAGACCATGTATCACATAATAAATAAATAAAATATTAAACCTTCTAGGTATTTATAGGGACAACCAACCACACATAGATTTGTAGACTATAAATACTATTAACCTCACTCAAGTAATACCATCAAAGTATCACCCATTACAAAAGCTTCATATGGTTTCCAATATCAAGACACAAAATCCAAAATATTTGATCATAAAAAATTTAAATAAGTACACATTTTAATTCAATAATAAATTGATCCTTATATATCACATGGAGGTTAACATTCATAAATAAATGGAAACAACATTCTAATATCTCATTGAATTCAATAGATATCATTGTATAAAAAATCTACATCGTAATATATCCCCTCAGGTACAAAATTCTAGCCAAATTATAGAAAACCATGGAATAATTCACTATGTAACTTACCTGTAATATACTATTGAGATTGATTCATAGATCATCATACCATGAAATTATATATCTAATGAATTAACTTTTCACGTCATTATAATATTATTCTATTGAATCATTAGTAAAATACTTGATTTAAATTAAATTTTATAAAAAAAACAAAGATGAATGATATTGGTAACAATTAACAAAATGGCACCTGATACTATCAAAATAATTCAATTGAGAACACAACATACAATAGGGAAATTGGGGGTCTATTGAAGTGAAAGTGATAGTATAAATAGATTCCCATTCATGGCTAGATGACTGAAAATAAATGGGATTTTTCCCATAAAATGAATAGCCTTACCCAATTAAAAAATATCCCATGATACAACTAATGACCTAAACCATTGGGACATAAATTAAATACAAAGCCCCATAGAAAATTAACTTCACAATGAGTGACCACCATGACAAGGCCCCAATTGGTCACAAGAGAATAATCCCCAGAAAGAGAACTTGACCACCAACTTTGAATGAATGGTTTCATGGCCCCTTTTGAAATTGTCAAACAATACTCTCCTTGTAATGTATAGACATATTTTGTTACATCCATATATCATATTGGGATACCTTCTCACTAAATACCACGATTCCTCCCTCATTGAACTTCATGAAAACAAGACTTTGTGGACATATAAGGACTAATTTATTCACATCATGTATCATAATGAAATACCAAAAGGCTTAATACCCCATGTGTATGGTTCTCTATAAAAATCATCATTTTTTTTGAGATACCACCAAAATTATGGTTTTTGATTTATTTAAAAACCATTTCAAATCCACATTGTGCTATAATAATTACATGTATTAGAATGAAACATATTTAAAACAACTTATAATGTATTCTCCAGTAGTTTTCCATTATATGGAATATTAATAACTACCATCATATGAAGATTTCATCCCATAAAACATCCATTCAACAACCAAATACATCATTATTATCGAATGTTATGTAAATATCATAATTTGGATAAATTAGTGTAATATCTATGGACCCAATGCTTCGTTAAAATTTCAATCCCAAGATACTTAATCTTGTTGATTTTATGATACTGAATGAAGAATGTTCATATATTCCATACTAAACACCCAGACACTATAACTCTCCATGTGAAAGTCATAATATGATGTTTCATAGGAAACTATTATTAGAATGTAAAGAAACATAAATTGAAATTAATATCTTATAATATCTCAACTAATTATCTACACTACAAAATATTCATTGAATAAAAATAGAAAACCACATCTACACCACATGGTAAAATTTTATCCAATAAAAATTAGTTATACTAAAATTCATTAAAATGAAAAAAAGAAATATTCTCCCCTGAAATTCAACCCTTTATCTTACAATTAAAAATAGATCCCTTGTACTTCTAGAAAAATTGGTCACAAAAACAGTTAGAGTTCTAACCTATAAATTTTATTATTTTCTACCCCAATTATATGTTGGGTTTTTTGTAAACCATATTAGAAATATTAAATGTTAAAATTATGAGTAAATGGACCTAAATCCATATCTAAAATAATAATACAATAGGTACTATTAATCCTAGGATGATGAAGATTTAATATTAATTAATTTATTATTTTGAACTAATTTGAAGAGTATAAAAATCTAGAACATAGTCATCGAGAATCATGATGCACGATCCATTCATAGGTATGTAACAAGAATAAATCATCACTCTCTATAAGATGTTTAGTAAACTTGGTGGTTGTTGATTTAAATAACATGGGGACCAAAATACTAACTTCCAATGAGGTTTCCCCTTTTTAAATCTTGAGTAAATATCATTTGAAATTGTTTCCCTTACAACCAAAATAATCCTCACCATTACCTGTCCTGATACATCATTATATATTCATCCCTCACCTCTAATTTCACAGTTTAACAACTCATACCCTCCTACATTGGTAACCCACCCAACCCAAAAATGCTGAAAATGATATATATACTAAAGTCCAAAAAAATAATAAATGTGGAAGAAAATATATCCATATATTCATCAGTGTAATTTTTGAGGAATACTGTCAATATGTAAAGTTAATGACAATAAATTTGACGAGGAAAAACTAATAAAAACCATGAATATAGAAAAAAAAATCACTATATGATAAATTAATGTCAAAACTAAATAAAATAACTAAAAAATGTACCCAAATAAACCTATACTAGTGAGTATGAACACCAGTAACTCAAACAGCTACTAAACCACTCCTTTGAGCTCAAAATATACTATTGGATCATCAACTTTCTCTGATATACATGAAATATTATATATATATATATATATATTGGTGAGTATAATGAGATTACATTGTAGAATCCTCCCCAATTAGGTTCTTCCCTCTATCCAGGAACCATACATGGAAGTTCCCTAAAATACCATTATGAAATCATCTTCATAATTGAGGGATAACAAACAGAGGAATGCTTCCCTAGTGGAGATTCAATCCGTTGATCCCCATGATGACAATTAGAATAATTCTCACTATGGTGTACTCAACACACCTTATTCGAATGTTGGTGTTGATGCTCATGATAAAAGTGTTCCTATGACTGTTTGTGGCTCTCCCTCAAGCTATGACATTGAAAATTGTGAGCATATTACTGATGTGGCTACCCAAGATCATGTATTGGGTGAATTGAGGGAAAATGAGGTTCATGATTCTAATACACGTACTCTCTATATGAATGATTCCACTAAAGATGGAAATTAAGTGTCCAAATTACCAGGGCAGCCAGCGAAATCTTCTAAGTGAGGTCTTCATCCCTGATATCAAGGTCGGGGATGCACACATGTAGATTTGACTGCTCATAATGAAGAACTACAACCATTGAATGAGTCTAAATATGATGAAACTGACATTGAAATCCCCATGAGATATTAAAAAATATTATAAGAGAGCTATTATGGGAGTCGGGGTTGGGGTTATTTACATGGACGATGAATACATTGGAATGATGTTATAGAAGGGGAGATACATATAGGAGAAAAAATCAGCCCAAAAATAGGTTTATGTTCTTCGTTAAGGGAAGTAATGTCCTGTCTGACCCCATCCTGACACCTTATTTGTCCTTTATCTTTAATAATTTTTATGGGGCTTTAAGACAACATTTCCTCAAAGAAATCAATTCATTTGAGGAGATAATAGTTTTAATTATATAATGACATTAAAAAAAATTCTATTTTCGATTATCAAAACCATTAAAAAGACAATTTGCAATGTAATTATTTATATAAAATGGTTAATAACATGGTTATAAGTGTATCAGTAAAATAAATATAATATTATATTGTTGTTTCATAGAAACTCGGTATTTTGTGTAGTGCAATCAATTTTTGTGTTTCCTGTAGCACTAGCCACGTAAATTCAGTATGTAGTGAATTCTTATATTAGTGTTGTGTAAATAATAATACAAAAATAGTGATTTTATATAACAATATAAATCTAAATTATGTGTTATATGAAGATAAAGTTATCAAAAAGATTATCTAATTATAAAACAATAATTCACAAAATCCCAACGTTTACATTCTACCCACCTTAAAAAACATTATCCCCCGTAATCCATATGGACTAAAAAATACATTAATGTTTCAGTCATATAAAACCGAATAATTAAAATAAGTCGAATTTTTCTTTTTAAAAAAGAAATCAGGGGAAATAAGAATGACACAAAGTATAATATTACTTTTCCACAATGTATGTGAACATAGGTGAAGATTTGGGCTTGGTAGAAATGTTCAATAATCATATATATTGATAAAGATAACATATCACAAGAAATTGGGTGATCCATGGATTGATAAAATTCCAAAAACCATAAACTATAGAAGCATGAATGATTTCATTTAGATCATCAAATATGATGACAATAAGACACTGTTTTACAAAATGATTCTTTTCAAAATGTTGAAGAATTTTCATGACAATATATACATACATGATTTCATAATAAAATACCTTTTTTGTACCATGATCAATTTACACTTCATCTCATACTCTATAAAATGAACAAGAAATCTTCATTCTTGAATTGTTAGCAGATCATAAGATACATAAATAGATTGAAGGGTTATTCTGTATATCATTATCACAAAAAAAATTATTTTGGTAATAAAAAATTCATAAATACAATTATTGTGAGATAATACATTAATCAGAAATTTTTATTTAAACTGTAACATAATATTTTCACAAATTGATAACCCACATTCCTTCTAGAATGTAAAAATCCAGAATGTCAGAAATACATCAACTAAATTGTCTAATCATTTATCTCCCATATATAATATGGATATTCATGGTTCTCTCATTCCAAACATGTTAATATATTAATATAGTATTCTATTCATTCATGTAAATGAATTGAATTACAACAATTCCTTATTAAAAACATGCATGTTTCATTATTCCATAGTATATTGGATATATTCCATAAGTCCCAAAAAGTTGTATAGTTTATCATTGATAGCATAAATATTTTGAAAAAAAATCTATATTTTATTCCCTAGAAACAAAAACCATCCCATTTAATTATTCATATCAAAAATCATTATATATACATAATAGACATATTAATGATTGTCTTCTCATTATTCATGTGATCTAAAAATATATTATCTTACAAATCATTAAATTTTCTTGGTATTCATAACTATTAATTATATTATATACAATACTTAATGAAAAAAATATAATTGAAAGAATTATATGTACCATGTTTCATATAATCCTTGAATTAGGAAAGCTATGCACCTCAATTGTCTAGCATTATTCTTAAACCAATACACATGAACCATCATCGTAGTCATTCAAAATATATCAATCATTTCATAAGGTTCTCAATATTAATCATATAAATATTCTTATTTTTAATGTAACCAATAATTTAATTACATACCATACATTTCACATGTTGTGTAGAAATTCCTAATCCTCAGTAGTATAAACAATACATATAGAACCACAAAGATTCTATCAATGGGATTTCCACTTAGGAAATATTTTTTCAAAATTTTCATAGGTTCCACATATGAAATATTCAAGGTTAAATATATTCCATATATTTCTAGATATTGACTATGACCAGGAATAAAAGAGTGAGAAATAAAAATAAATGAATAGACCCACATAAGAAACATAATTACATATAATATTTCAACTTATTAATTCTTATGTTTAATCCAGTTTTATTCATGATTATAGCAAAATATCAATGACTGTAACCTATAACTAGACATACACTTATGAACTACCTATAAATAATCATTAATATATCCTTTTGGGGATCACTAATGTATTCACATAATTGTTTAAAATAGATTAATAAACTTTTCATTTGATATTAATTGTCACAAACCCAGAATAATATTCATGGATATTACAACATTTTAGATAAATTATCAGTATATTAGAATAATACATTCCTGTAGAACGTAATAGATTAGTCTTTTTTGAAATGTGGAAACCATATCATCAATACAAGAGATCTATATTTAAAATATCCCATAGATATCTTCCCCAGTAGTACTTCTACCTAAAACCATTCTTCATAACCTGGGGAAAAAACATAATAAAGGTGTGAGATAAAATGATTAGTAACGGAAAAATGTTAGATATTTGTATGTGTAATCATGATAATATGGGTGTAATTACATGATCCTAAAATTAGAATATCATAGTATATATATAAAATATCACATATAGGAATCTAAGCACCAATAATTGCAGGTCATAGTACATGAATCAGAAGGAAATAATGAACCTATGCCAATAAAGTAGAACATAGGGAAAAAGTATTGAATTTTGAAATAAACATAGTCATATTATAATTAATTTCATAGTATTTAGTAAATTAATAATATGGTCATATTTGTAGTTTGGGTTCACTACTTATACCATCTTCATTGTCATAAATCAATGCCATTTCTATCTTACTAGCATGAGTTTACTCCTCATACCATCATATTAGTCATAGTTCACTCCCTTTACCATCATATTAGACAACGTTAAGTAACAAGACCATCCTAGTTTATCTCATGAGATATAAATATATACCCAATTCTTCTGAGGGATATATAGGTCCCACCCAACTCATAATGAAATCATAAATATACGTACCACATGATCCTAAATAATCATATCATAACCAATGAAATGGAATAGGAAGTAATAAATGGAAAAGATATGGGATTCATAATCATCACACCAATATCATATAAAATGAAAGAAATTGATTTTCATAAACAACATGCCATAAAAAAATAGAAAATTTAGAGAAATAATATTAATTGTATTATTGATCAATAAAATATTTTATCATCATTGATGGGAAAAGATTTTGGATGAAAAACTGGAATATGTAATTCACATAAAATCACTTCATAAAGAATATAACATTTTCTAAACCATTTCCTTTGAAACCAATTTTAAATAACATAAATGAATCATGAAATATCATTCCAAATAGTTCTTGAGGAAAATAATTTTTTTTCTCTGAAATATTATTCTTTTATGAAAATATTTCACAATTTTACGAGGGAATATTTTTATTTGAAAATGACCTTCAAACATTCTAGATTAATCTTCAAACTAATATAGATTTATGATGCCATTAAAAATATGTCATGTTGTATATCGTTAAAAACACCCTTCTCATACTTTTGAGAAAAATACAAAAAGTACATCATTTGAAAAATGAATTAAAGATTCCTTTCAATCCATGTCATAAAAAGTAAAAAATTAAAAAATTTGACTTTAAAATCCATATTAGAATAGTAAAACATTTTAGGAAAAAAATAAAAAACAAGGACATGGATGATATATATTACCCAACAACGACTTAAAATAAAACAATCCCAAATACTAAAGAGATTGTGAAATGAACACTCATCATATTATAACAAATTGAATACTATGGCCCATGAAAAATTATAATAAGAATATTTAAATATTATATTATTCTGGATACGACTCAAAAAATACATTCAGGGGTAGTATATAAACCAAGTATAGGAAACATGTAGTGTATGAGGCATATGTCTCATAGAAGTATAGGTGAGACAAAAAGATGTCTTACATTGGGTCTTTAATCTCTTCATACATGAAATAATTTACTGTATAATAAAAATATTTTTATTATATATATTTTAAAGACGAATAGTATTATATCTTATATTACTTATGGTCAGATTATAGCCATATATAACACACTTTTTATTGATCATATGTTAATGTTTCAATTTGGGTAATTACCACATTGTTCTTCACATGTATCTTAAGGTGTTATATTGTTAGTACATATACATATATCATGATTATAAAAAATAAATCATGAAATATATAGCATTTATATATAGTATTTTTTTATTACATGAATCTATAAGAAAAATATTTATGAAATGGAATACACCATTACTTGAGATGGTAAGTCGTATACACACATAAACAATGTTTCTATTTTAAATGTCATATTGAATGAAATTATGTTAATGATTTATGTATATATATTCATGTAAATGGGTATATATAAATATAAAATTAACATTTTAATATCAAATATATCATATAGTTTCACTAAAACCATCCTTAATATATTCCAAGTGGTATGTCAATGAATCACATTACGTTTAGGGGTCGATAGTCCACACTTCCTCAATACAGATTAGCTTTATAACACCAAATGGAATGTAAAAACTGTATGTGTTGTAAAAAAATAAAGAAGCCTAAAGACAGAATAAATATTATATATAACATATATATATATATATATATATAATTTCCATCATAATGGCCCCCATGGTTGGTGTTAGTGGAATAAAATGTATAATCAATATTTTGTGAGGCATTATTTTACTTTAAAGAAAAACAGTATGTTCAATATCCATTAGATGTTGGTGTGTGAATTTTTTAGGTAGAATATATATCATAACAACATTCAATTTTATTTATTATTCATTCATTCTAATAAAAAATTGAATAAATAGTGTGTAGGAATTGGAGAAGGAAAATTAATAAAGGAGCATGAGAGAAGACGTTATCTCGTAATTGGGTAACTCTTTTTTGTTTGTGAATAAAGGATTCCATGAGTTGAATTCATCCTAATGGAAGGCATTTATGAGTAAGTGAGGGATGTATATTGGAATTATTGAATGTTTTTTGTCCAATCCAAAAGGCTTAATAGGTTCAAGTAGAAGAGAAGTATATGTTCCCTTTTAAAAGAGGTGGTGGGGGACTTTAAGAAAATCCAAAAAAAATTAATTTAATATAAATTAAATTTCAATATAAAATATCTCCCAAGTCAGTTATTTCTAATTTTAGATGCAGATGGGTACAAATCCCATCATCCAATTCATTTTATAAATGTTTAGGTCATTAAATAAATATTATCTCTTGGAGTTAACACTTTCTTAACCAATTTAACTTTTTATGTGACAAAATGTCCTTCTGCACTATATGGTTAATAAGAAATAAATAAATATCCAAAAGAACCCATATTGGATCATTTATAACATATTTAATTTTATCCTAGTCAACATCTCATAATATATATTTTTATGAATTTTAATTACTTAATAAAATTTTATTTATTATAAAACCCCAATTATGTTAATTTTGACACTATTTATTACTTGTCTTTTTATAATATCTTTAAAATAGTATTCACTAAAAAATAAATTATATAATATATAACATATCATAGTAATCCTAAATATTTGTAGATGGCAAAAAAATTATGAATATGATGTTTATTTTAATAATATTAATATCATTTATTTTATTATTCCGTTAAAAAAACATTACAAAATCATTATTGTGTATATTAAAAATTTAATTATATAATTTCTAAAAACTTTAAATAAACAATTCTAATATTTATAAACATGTTATATTTCTAATTATTATTTATATTATATCATGTAACTTATATAAACTCATATAAAAATGATATAGTTATTAAAATTTTAATACAACCTTTTTCTACTATCCTTTTAATAAAATACAACAAATATCCTAATCTAAAACAAGTTTCACAAAATGATCATATTTTATACTAATAATCAATTTTGGTTGAAAACCCACATCCAATGAAATGAGCACAATTGTTAGAGTTATTTTATAATATTATTTTTTTTTATTTTTAATTTTAAATACTAAATTAATATTTAACTTTGGTAAATAAAAATTGAATGTTTCTACACAAAAAAACCTATTTTTATCCAATTAGTCCAATTTTTATTTATTGATTACAACCATGTATTTTTTTAGTAGAATTCAATTCACTAATATTGTAATATTATGTTTAATTTTAATCCCATAAATGTCGATTGAAGGTAGGTAAAAGAGATGACCCAAATGTCAATAATTTGTTTATATCTAAATATTTAAAAAATTATTTTAATGAAAAAAATGGATTATTATTATTATTATATGCCTATTGTAAATATAATATCAATTTAAAATAAAATAATTATTTTAATGAAAATTTCAATTTTCTACAACATTGTTGTATTTTTCACTACAAATCAAAATTGAATGTACAAAAAAAACAAAAAATCACACTATGTAAATTATGAAATTTTGAATTATTAATTTATGTTTATTTTATAAAATTAAATTTCTATTTTTGTCCCAAAATAATATTATTAATGTTTATAAAAGGACATGAAATGTAGTTCATTTGAGAAAATAGAAGAATGAAACATATAAATACATTACAAAAAAATATATTTTTCCTTATAAAAACAATTAAAAATTAAATTTGAAAAGTGTTTATTCCTATTACATGTTTTACAGATTTTCTAGATAAATTTAATATAAATAAATATGGTATTATAGTGTTGTTTCACCTATACTCAGTGTTCTATGTAACAAATGCCATGTTGTTTTTGCGTGTAGCATAAGCCAAGTCAGTGTTATGTGTAGTGATGAAAGTGTACCTGGTGTGGCATATAACGTAATCCAAAAATAATGGTTTTATAAAATAATGAATATATATATATCTAGTGTTATGTGAAATTAATATTATTAATAATTATAATTTAATTCGGAAAAATAAATTCATGAAATCTCCAAATGTAATAGTCACTATGCAAGTGAGATCTATAATCCATGGAGGATGTTGGTTAGAATGAAAAAGAGGATTTATGATGCTGAGTTATTCATTAAAAATAGTATGATAAAGGTTTTAAGGACTAATAATACCTAACACAACTGAAGGAAAAATGTTCAGCTATGAAATTGAGGACAAAAGAGATGAACTTCAAACCACATGATAATGAGATATATAATAAGGAGAGTTTGATGGTTCTATGCAGATCCCAATTGACTAACAGTATAGAACATGATTCTCGCTGTGTGATAGGAGAACTGATTATGGTTCTAAAAGCCCTAGTGGTGGTGGTTGAGAATATCTCTTACCGAGATGATCTCATTAAAGGTGTTCATAATGGACAGCATCATGAGACATGAAATGTGGTTCCAAATTGTATCAACCATTGGGATATGATTGTCCACACTAAGGAAGAGATAATTTAGGAACCAATTTTTATAAATCCCTAATATAATGATGTGGATAAGATAACTGAGTGACTGATACTTGTGAAATTAATAAGAATCATACAGAGTGGATCCACTATAAGGATATTATTCTAGTATGTCGAAGAAATGAATTTAATTAATAAATGGAGGAGTAAATTCAAAATAGAAGAATATAGCTTATGGGTTGGAGAAGCTTATCACAGATAACCCATCTAGATATGTAAATAGTCTTCAATAGAAATTATTTAAAGATAATGTGTTTAATATTCTCAATATATATTTTAATGTTTCATCAATTTCATATGGTCCTTGAGGGTTTATATTTTGTAAATTTAGTGGATATAAATTATCCACTAAAATTAAATTAAATATAAAAATGATAATTTTTAGGTAATATTCATATGTTTTAATATATAATGTTGTAATATATATTTCTTATCACTTATATAATAATGTTGTTTTAAATGGAGTATAGGTAACTTTACTTCAACTAGTTAGTCTTCCAACTGAGCCTCCATCCACAAATTTTGTGATGTTTCATGAGGAGAAGAAACATACTCAGCTTCATCCGTGATAATATTTACTAAATATTATTTCATAGTATTGCATATTAAAAAACATTATCCGAGAATGAGACTCTAGCAGATATGGATCTATTATTATCTTCATTTTATCCAAATGAATATATATATATTTAAAAAATCAATTTTCTCTTATCCATTAAAAATGATTCTGAAACATATTGGGCATTTGAAATATATTATAATACTTTTTATAACCAATATATGTGATTCTATTAGAGCATATGAAAATAGATCACATATTTAAACGGTATAAACAATGTATGATCTTGAGGATGTCAGTTAGAAAAAATTTCCAACAAGCTTCTTAATCTCTTTAAAATCAACTTCTTTACCATCTATATCTATATATATCATGGTTCCCACTGAATTTGGTGTGGAACCATGTTTAAAATAATTCATTCCAAACTTAATAAGATTTTCCTTAATATACATTTCATGATAACTACATATGTTCTTCTTATTTTGTGATATTTTAACCCTATAAATAATTCATTTCACAAAGCATGTACAATTCAAAAAACAACTTAATATCATCATAAAACCATTTAAATGATCATTATTTATTATTAAAATGATAATATAATCCACATAATCAATGTTATTAAATGAATTTTCTTGGATTTCAAGGATGGAAAGATTACTATCAACCCATTCATTCATGAAATTTTATATTCATTAGATGATATATAATTTATGATACAGGTCCCATGATTATTTATTAATCCCAAACAAGGATTTCTTCAACATTCAAACATTATATTCATATTTCAAAATAACAAACTACCAATATATATTTATACATGAAACTCCATCTTGTTATCCATTCTAAGTAGATGACTTCAGGTCTATCTGAAAATTTTTATAACAGCATTGTCAATCATTTGCGTGGTATATTCTAAAAGTTTCTGACCATAAAAAATTGAAAAAGACACATAAAAATCAACTACGTTAATTTTTTGTAACTATTTCTCAATAATGATTCCTTATTTCGATCGCATAACAATCATCATTAAACTTTTTCGGGAACATCCAATTTTTTTAAATATAAAATTTTCAATTATTTTATGTATGAGTTAATATTAATCATTCTTCCCTATCCAAACCAACACTTCATTCATACCCTGAATCTGTTCTATATTATCAAAGGTATAATTATGATATTTTGGATCAATTTTTCTCTTAAAATATGAATGTATGACTACTTTTGATGTTCTCATTGATTGATCCTACAAATTTTGGTTGGGAATAATATTTTTGGCTTCTACATATTTAGTCAAACTATACGTAATGGTATGGAATTATTCATCATCACAAGAAATATATGACTCTGATTATTCCATTATTGTTTCATTATAATTTTTTTAATCTTTTCATGTTATTTATGGTGTAGGGTCTCCAAAGACAACATATGTGTTTCAAAATTTGAATTTATCATATAATATATCTTATAGATTCATAAAAGAAAATTGACTTTAGAAACATTGAATTTGAATAAAAATAGTTGTGCTCAATTATAAAATAGAATTTATATGAAAAATACCCTGATCACGTAACATTATATGCCCCATCAAAACTAAACATATCTTAAACCTTCCTTCATAACAATTATTGGTGGCGTGTATGCTGAACTATACTAATGTTCTATTCATTGTTTTAGAACATATTTTTAACTAATAATTATTGTATTCATCATGATTATCTATTAATAGGTTCATCATAGAATTAATACATTGTATATTAGCTTTTCACCTAAAACATTTAATATTATTTTGAGAATCTATCTTATTTTCCAAATAAATAACAAAATTAATAAGTGTAAAATTATCAATAAAAGAAATAATATACTTATTTATAAATACAGGTTTATTATTATTGGAAAACACATATGTGAATTTAAAATATCAATATTATGTTTTGAATGAATATTAATAATAATAAACAAAGAGTTTTTAATCATTTATTTTTACCAATTATTAAATCACCAATCAATTTTTCATAACATATCAGAAATAAAATGTAATTTGAATCAGTTTGAAAACATTAAAATCTTTCTCTAAAACATATCTAACATTCTTTCACACCATCCTTGATTTTTATCCCTGATACTTAAGAAAGATATGTTTTAAAATTCTAAAAATTTAAACATGTTTTCTTTTTTAATTTGTAATTTTGATCCAAATTTTCAATTTTCCACTATCTTCAGTATGACATCATCTTTTCTAATAAAATAATTATTAACATCACAATAATGTTTTGTGACACTCAACATTTTATGTATAAACCCATCAACAAACAAGGACTTCTTGGATTTCATCTCTTTTTCAGAAGTAATAGTTGATCCAAAACCATAGACTATGAGAGATTAATCATTATTAAATATCAAATTTTCATCTGTAAAATATTTTACAATATTCAATAATTTTAAATCTACTATCGTACGTCTAGAAAAATAACTACAAAATATTAATTTCCATTATCCTTTTATAACATTAAGAGTGGTTTCTATAACTAGTTATTTTTATTTTTAGTTGACATTAATATAATATAAAAATTTACCATTGTTGAAAATATTTATTCATGTTAGTAAATAAACATGCCACCATTTTTTATGATATATATGTTGTCCAATACCTTCAGAAATTGTTTGTAGAGAGTGGAACCTAATTTCGAAATTTTAAACATATTTATTAGATGTCATCATTTGATATGATTTATTCACCCTTTATGTTTATCTTATTGAAATTGTGTAATTTTATTAATTATGTTTATTACATCAATATATTCTTCTGTTCGGAACATTTCACCACATTAAATGAAGTAACCATATAAAGATTATTCACCTCAATAACATCCATATTATCTAGAATTTGGATATTTCATCGAATAATATTACAAATATGATCTCTATTGATCCATAAACATTCTATAATAATGTATAATACTATTCATTAATTTCGATTTCTTCAAAACATTATCAGAACTATAAGTAAGAATGACGTTTCTTTCAAACTCACAATTTTTTGAATATCCTAAATTATAAATTTTGTTCGTTAAGGCCAAAAACATGGATTTTCCATATTTATTCAACTCAGAAACTACTACAATATTATATTCATTCTATGTAGGTAACCATTATAGATCTTTCTTAGGGTTACCATTTCCAGAACACTCACTATCGTCATTTGAAGAGTTCTCGATTCATGTATCTCCCTAATCAGATTTTAAAAGATCTTTTTTATAGTTTCCATCTCTTCTTCTTTTTCTATAGACATTGAATAATGATGTTTATTTTGATTCTTTTACTTCTGAATATACTTTTTCATGGAAAAAACTATTCCATTAAAATAAATATCCCACCCAGAATTCATTCTTAATATTTTTAATAATCATCCTTCTTCAGCTTCTTGATCTCTTTTTAATGTATTTGTATCATGATATTGAATTCTTTCAAATATGTATTTAGGTGAAATTATATTTCATTACCTTATTTTATGTACTACTACTCCAAAAAAATTTATTTAACTGTTGCAAAGGAATTATCTTATTCGAAAAACTAAATGAATTTTTTATTTTCAAAATCACCATCATAATATTCATCACCGATATAAAAAACATCACAATATAAATTTGGAGTAGTTCTTATCTGTTCCCTTGGAATATTATTTTTGGCGTGTCCCCTTTAATATTTCCATGATAATCATAGCCTTCTTTCATAAACATCACTATCTTATTCATTAATATTTTTGAGGAAAATTAAATTCAAAGTGTTCTATACATCCCCATTCAAAAATAATTATATGTTGTTTACCTATATAAATTCTTTTAAGTCTTTTCAAATTTTATGAAAATAAGGACAATAATTCATCAATACTATTACTGAGAACATTTTATAGATTCAACATCAATAATCCCTTTTCTCTGGGATTACTCATAGATTTACCTTACTCAGCAGAATTGCTGGATATTTGAGGAACAATATATGTTTCCGATTTTATATCATTATCTCTTATCATATCATTTGTCTTGATATTAATATTAATGTCATTCAGTGATATAGTTTTATG
The DNA here is from genome assembly GCA_963277665.1 of Viscum album. Classification (NCBI taxonomy): domain Eukaryota; kingdom Viridiplantae; phylum Streptophyta; class Magnoliopsida; order Santalales; family Viscaceae; genus Viscum; species Viscum album. Next base: position 1,391,063,744 of record OY728119.1, read on the forward strand.
ATATCTATCTTACAAAGATGATTCATTGATATCAATATATTTAGAAGAATTCTTCATATATATAATATAATAGTTGAGTCTTCTAACTTCTCCCCAAGATATAATATGAGGAGAAAAATATCAGCAACTCTTGGAAATAATCCACTAATAGATTCATATTAATCAATTTTGTAATATTCATACTTTTCCATCAAATTTTTTTACTTTGATACACACACAATTATTTTATGTTCATTAATGTACTTGAAATATTCAAAGATACCATTGGAAGAATAATCTCCCTTCACTTATATAAACTTCCTTTTATTGTGTGATGACAGTAATGAATTCGTAACAATTTAATCGTTATCTATATTTTTCACATACAATTCTGTAATTTTATCATTCTCACCAGTAAGAGGACATATATCTGTATAAGTCGTCTAAAATATCATACAATGGAGACCAATGAAAATAAAAAATTAAATGATTCTAGAAATATTATTTTTTATCATCAATGGATATAATACAGTTATTATTCATAAAAATCATATTTTCCATCAAAAAATCTCTTAAAAAACAATAGAAAAAAGAAAATGAACAGAACCATTATTCTGATAACAATTTAAATGGCCCAATAACGATCAATTTATCACTAAGAGATTGAGGGGGGGATAGTGATAAATTTTTTGTTTTTTTCATTATAGCATAACAACATTTAAATTATTTTAATTAATTTTTTCATCTCTTAAAAACATTTATACATCAACAGGAACATAAGTATTTTCTTGTTTCTAATATCAGAAATAGTGTAATTTCCTTGGAATGGTTTGGAAATAATTAAATAGCACACAATCCCATAGAGAAGAATACTTTTTGTGGATAAAACTAGTAGAATATACCCATACACTTGTGTACAACAGTGATCAACACCGCAATATATATAATTCTTTTATCATTATTGATATAAAATAATTTTTTTTAAAAAAATAATGAAACCATCACCAGTTGGTTCAAAATATGTTACATTACTAGATTATCAATATACACATTTATAATTTTTCAAATCAAAATTCAACTCCTTCCATCCCCGTACCAGGGTCAAATAATCTTTCATAGGATCATTCATAAACCCAATCATGTAGTTCAGATGTAACACCTCGAGTATTTACAAATAAATTTAATATAAAATCTAATTTATTTAACATTATTTATCTTTAAAATAAAATATTGTTATTATAAAATAGCTGTTAAAAATAATTCATCATATGTTATTTGAATTTTAAAAAATATATATACATGTATGTGATCAATATGATACTCAGGGACCGATAGGATCCACTAAAATATTTAATGAATAGTTATGTGACCTTTGAATTAGTAATATGACCCTTAAGTAAATTAATGATTCCAAATGAAAGCATCCAAAACCATAAAAGTATAAATAAAATTTAAGAACATTATATATTGAACAATAATGAGATTATATCATGGTATATGTTTACTGATATTTTTAAATTAATAATTATATTTTGGTATATTTTTCAAAATCAATTATTTAAATAAAAATATATAATTTAAAAATTGATTTAAAATAAAATTAATTTTCCAGATATGAGTTAATAAATAAATATTTTGTTGTCCTATGATCTTATGATTATTTAATATGACCATAGTTATTTTTTCTAGGCTTTATAAACTAATTTTTTATTTTAAAAACTTTTTTTTTGTGTAAATGATGTCCTTTATTAAAAATTAAATTAATAATATTCAGAAATTTATTTTCATAATATTTATTTGATTTTATAATTATAAACATTAAAAAATGGTTTGGTTCATTTTTTGGGATTTTACAGAGATACTTGAATTTTTAGATAATAATAAAATATATCAATTTATAATATAAATTCATTATAAGCTAAATACTCTTTTCCATGAGTCGTGGATAATGTATGTACCATATGTTCAATGTAAAATAAAATCATAACTACATTTAGTCAAAATAATCAACACCATTGTTTTCCTAGAGAAAAATTATAAAATAATGAATAAAAAATGGGAAATTACCCACACTCCTCTCTAATAAGAACCACCCCTCACTACCTCATCTACTCACAACATCCAATATTTGAAAGTTATAAAATTTCATACTAATACTCTTCCCAATATCCTTGACACATACATAAGCTCTTGGTCTAATCGAAATATGTTAATAAAACCTATTAAGGAGATTCTCTAGGTTGAGTATTCATGATGTGAAATCATCTTCTTTTCGTTTTATTTTTCTTTTCATGTTCAGTACTTTATTATTTAATCATAATATAATATGTCTATATGATAATTATAAATTAATTATCATTAATATACATATATTATCTAATTTTAATGGAATAAAAATCATCAATATCCTTTCTCTCTCTCGTCTATTTAAAAAAAACATCATCTTGGAGGTATTGATTTATAGAAATTATGGACGACAGAATTTTTTCCTTTAATTAATCCTTCAAGGATGTTCATGAAATCATATTTATGTTTCATGTTGATTATGGAATATATTTTCACTCTTATGTAACAATTATATATAAATTATACAAATTCATGTGACAAAACTAGTTCATGGCGATCAAAATACTGATATAAAAATCTAATAGATTATCACTAAATGTATTATCTAATGATTCATCCTCTTATAATATAACCCTTTGATATATATAACCATTTAATCACATGTATTATCATTAATGACATTTAATTCCTAACCTGGATAATAGTACAAGAATACAGAAACTTCAATACATTTAAACATGTGTACGGATTATGAAAACCAGGAAAATGAATGATTTCGAAAGATGAAATTAAACACTATAACTCAACATTAAGTCCATAAATGAACATAATAAAAATAAAATATATAAAATATTTATAATAAATGTTCTGAATGAAATATTTAATGTATTTAATTTTATTATCATCAACGTTAAGGTGAAGTGTTGAACTGATTCAGACATACGGTAAGGGTTTCCTTCCCAATCCTTTATTTTCATTTTGGTTGTTCATTATGCAACTATAAAACAATGTAATACATAAATTATTTTATAAAATGCATATAATTTTTGGGTATCTATTTTAAAACTATTTCTTCTAATCAGTTCATTTTTTTGGAAAATAGATGTTTTTAAAGGGTTCCCTATATATTTCTAACGACAATAAAGCCTAATTAAAGTGAACTTATAAAATTCTAACATATCATCTTGTTAAATATATAATATCCTACAACCCATAATTATTTTTATAAAACCACATATTTTATATTTGTAAAATAATCTTAATTCATTTATGGTTGTATATAATTATTTTCCACAATAACTCTTCTTTTCAACTTAAAAGTTTACTTCTCTAAAAAAATATTTGATGATTTTATTTGGGTAGTTATTCATATTAAAAAACATCAATTGTATTTAATTTCATATATATGATCATATAATATTTCAATCATCCACCATAATTTATTAAATTGTTTGTTACTAGTTTTATTATGGATGTTCTATCGTAATACAATTCACCATACTATTTAGAAGGGTTTGGAATTATGATTACTAATTTTGGAAATCTATTTACATTGCACATGTGTATGATGTTTATGTTTTAACACCATTAATATAATGACATAATTGCATTTATAATGTGATAAATGGGGACCTTTATAGCCCATTCATCTATTATTGGGTCTCATGAGACAATATAAATGAGTTTTAGCCAATGAATTACACTATTATTTTAAAAAAAATGGTCAAGTCCTTGGTAACATGTTTTAGATTTAAGAAATTATTCATCCCATAATTATGATAAAATTAATTTATAAACCATGTGATTATTCAAATATTTTACCACCCATGGTTATGTTTCATTCCCTTATGTTCATTTAAAGGGCATTAGGTAATCACCTATCACTCATACCATATTATTCTCATGTTTATTTTTAATGGAAGTTGTAATTAGTTACTCGCCAAGTATAATGATTTTGGTCATGATAACATTAGTAATTTTACATTCCGTTTAATGAATATATGAACTCATCCCTTTAATATTTATAAATTTATCCCTTGGATTCAATGATAAATATTATTATGAATAACTTTCTTGTGTAATTTTAGTGTTTATGGGTGTTTCTAGTGGAGATGAATTATTGTTTTTTATTTTATGTGGTAATATAAATCTTATATCTCAATATAGTTCTTCCAAAATACTAATAATATAGTAATTGTGGATGAAACTTCCTTATATACATACCGATCTATAAATATAAGGAACCAGCACTAGGAAGTTTTGTTTTGGATCCTTACAATTGGTATTAGAGAATGTTTAGATGAATCCATAAAAGCTGTATTTAGAAAATGTTGATTATGGAAGATAATCCTACGATATTAATTGAGTATAATTATACATAAAAATACTGGATTTTGTAATGTATATATTATATTAAAATTCCAAGGATATAAATCCATTTCTAGATATTACAAGTGAATGATGTTTTTATACAAATATACCTCGGTGTAGAAACTCCAATAATGTCTTCCATGCCTAATTCTAGGTAGCCTAGTACACGACAATGAGATTTATTGTGAACCTTATTAGACACTCTCAGAGGATATTCAAAGGATAATTCAATATATTTTACAAACCATTATGAAGTATTTCAATGTAAATAAGTCCTCAGAAAAACCATTCTTATGATTCTAAAACAATACATGCATGGAATTTAAAATTATGATATGTGTTTTGCTAGTACGACATTTTAAATTCTGATTTATTACCTAATTTCGTGTATTCCATTATTTAGAATTGGTTTTTAGTGAAAAAAATGGAAACTACAAGGAAACACATATCTAATGAATGTTTTAAATTCCTATGAAAAATTATGTTCTTGGTTTTGATGTTGTGATTGTTGATGAGAAATTTATAACAATACTGGGACAAATGACTATGCTTTTGTAAAATAACCTTAACCATATAGACCAACATGATCCACCAATGTGGATGGGAAATGTTAGACATCATTATGAGTCAGTATCCTCGATCATTAAATGGGTCTACAATCCAATTCATAGTAGTAATGTGGATATGTTCTTTAGAGAAGATATTTCTCGCATTGGGATGTAATAGATGTGACAAGATTGTTATAGATTTTCATCATCTATTGGATAATTCCGATCAGTGGTGGTCATTAATTTAAAACACATTAGAGGATAAAGAAACGAAATAAATGTAATGGAGGAACATTAATGAAATATTCATAGAAAAACATTTTCAATTAGAACATTTAGAACATATGTAAAATAAATTCCTAGTTTTGATGCAAAAAAGAAGATAAAAACAATGCAAAGATTAAGACACATTTACAAGGATAGTAAGACATGTTAGGGGAAAAATATGTAATATGAGAAGTATGATTGGTAAGTTATTAGATGATGAAAAATAATTTCAGTGATGGGTTCTAGATTCTGAAAAATTCTCATCAAATAAAGATATAGTCCCATGTGTAATCATAATTGAAAAATATTTCTCTATGACTTGACACAATAATGTAATTAAAGGGAATGGAGGGTGGTGGAAGAACGAATGGACATAGAGAAGAATAAGAAAATAGTTTTCCAACATTTGGTAATAACTAAAACAAACACCTATTGTGTTATTAAAATGAAAATATGTCGGTTACAAATGTGGAGAAAGAGGCCATCAATTAGGATATTTAATGGTAAATAATGAAGATACCAATGTTATGAGAAATAATTGAATATAGATTACACATTATACCAATTATTTTCTTATGTGTCAATGTAAAATTACCCATAGAAGGATAAGGAGGATTGTCCATGCTTAGGAGGTTACAACACCTAAGTTTGATGTTCATAATGATGTAGTGGGAGTACTATAATTGATTCCTCAAAAATGGTAAATGATTTATTTGATTTTGTAAAATCATGTTTTTTTATATCATCCTAGTTTTCCATGAAATTTATACATTTAAAAATTTATTTAATAATTGTGTTTTGTATATAAAATCCTAATAGAAGTGTCATCACAATAATGATGTGTCGATAAATCCCCCTTATTACAAATAAATTTGCATCAGCTACTGTCCATATCATAATACACATGGATTATTTTTATATAATTCATTGTATGTATTAGATATCATCTTATGATGAAAAAATATATTTTAATTAAAAGGAAGTTAAAAAATTTGATAAAAATGTAGAATCCAATAAATTTATATAACAAACCACATAATTAGATTTTAATATAGACCAACCGCTAGTAGATCTAATTAATTCAATTAATTGGGTGGATGATAAAAAATTCTATGAGTGGGGAAAAAAATATTTAAATTGAGGGTGTACATATTGTGAAGGAATACATTAATGTATTTTCAATGGATTTACGTAGACATCCTCCAGATCGGGTAATTGAGTTTTCTATTGATTTAATTTCGAGTGAAAGGACTATATCAATGATTAAATATAGAATGGCCATAGTGGAATTAGTACAACTAAAGAATCAACTATAGTAATTGAGTTATAAAAGGTATTTTCTCTCTAGTATTTACCCTTGGGTTGAACATGTTCACTATTTCAATAAAAAAGATTGATCCATGAGCCTATGCATTCATTATAGTGAAATCAATGCTATTAAAATAAAGAACACATATCTAATTCCACATATTTATGGTTTATTTCATCAAATTCATGGAGACTAATATTTTTTGAATATTGAACATTGATCTACATATCATTTGATTCATGTGACGAATGTTGATATTTCAATTAGAAAATTTCAATCATGGTATGGATAATAAGAGTATACAATAATTCATTTTGGACTAACTAATTCACCCTTTGTTTTCATGGATCTAATGAATGGAGTTTTCAAGAAATATATTGACAACGTTGTTCTAGTATTTATTGATGATATCTTGGTATACTACAAATGAAATGAATATTATGAGGATCACTTTTGAAATATTATGATGAATCTTATAAGAAAGGACTTATCTGGGATGTTTAGAAAGTGTGAATTATGTCATCAAAATGTTGCTTTTTTTGGTCATATTGTCTCTAAGGATGGAATCATATATTACCCTCTAATGAAAATAGATGTTCTTGAATGGCCTACCCCAAAGACAATAGCTGAGGTAATTTTTTTTAGGATTTATAGGTATTTATCAGTGCTTTTTTCATAACATCAGCTGATTAAATAACTCGTTGACCAACCATACTGGTAAATTTTTTATGTTTGTATGGAAAAATAATGTGAATTTTTTTTTATTGAATTAATGAGGAGAATAGTGAAACTTCAAAAAATGACTATACCATTTGGAAATGGTGGATTTGAAATTTATAGTGATACAATAATGAAATGACTTGGTTGTGTTTTTTTATATAATGATATATTTATTTCCTATGCATCATTGCAGCTAATAACTCTTGAATAGAACATTACGTCTCATGATCTTGATTTGGCAGCATGAATCATTCCTCTGATGATTCGAAGAAAATGTCTCTATGGTGAATGATGTGAGATATATATAGATAACAATAGTTTTATAAATATATTTTTTATATAAAAAATTAAACATAAGGAAATGGAAATGGATCGAGATACTCAAGGATGTGTATAGGTGAATACACTAACTCCCATGGAAGGATAAACATGTAGAAGATGCATTAAGAGTGAAGGATCAAGTGGTTTTGAACAATATAAGGATTGACCATGATTGTTTTTTTTATGGATCTAGTAATGTTGGATATGTAAATTATCATGGAAGAAGAAGAATCATTAAGATTTCAATTGGTTTCCAAACCACATTTTATGTAAATAATTAAAAGGTATCTACCTGATGGTGATAATATTAAAAATAAAATTATGTCTATGAGGGATGTGAGGTTTTTAGATATCGCATGTGAGGATGAGATTCTGAAAATTTGGAGAATGCAATTTTTTCCACTATACTCTATAAAAATAGATATATTTCATGAATCCCATAACTTTAATGTCCATATACTCACTGTTAGGACTACAATGTAGAGAGATATTAATATATATTTCTTATTGGAAAATATAAATATGGAAGTGGATTATTAGTTATCAAGATGTTTAGTTTTTCAATAGGTCAATACAGAAGGAAACAAATCCAAGAGTATTCATGAAAACTATTTCTAATCATATGGGGAAATGTGAAGACAACAATATGGGGTTTTTCACTATATTAACATTGAAACTGAGAAGTAATGATGAAATAAGGGTTATTATTTCTTTAATAACAAAATATGTACATTCCCATTCTACAAGGGATTATTTTCCACTGGACCACCATGAATAACTCAATATTAATAAAGATGTTAGAATTTATGGAGAACCTCTCTCAACTGTGTCTGATAGTGATCCCTAATTTACATAGAAAATATGAAAATGTATTCAGAAAGCGTTGGATTGTGAGCATTATTTGGGAACTTCATATCACCTTCAAACCGAAGGGAGGTCAAAAATGATGATCTAAATAACAGAAAAAATTTAATACTTAATAACATAATTTTAATTTTATGTAGGATCAATATTTATAATTGGTAGTGTCTGTATACAACAATTGTTTCCATTAAAGTATTAAAATTGCAACATATGAAGCATTGTATGGTTATAGATGTCATACACCAACATGTTGGGATAAAGTTAGTGAAAGGAAGCCTATTAGACTATATCTTGTGGAGTAATTATAGGGAATGTAGTAACTATCCAAACCCACATAAATGAATGTAAAACTAGGGAAAATATATTTTCCAATAATGAAATGGAAGATTTTTAATTTCAAATAGGAGATCTCATTTTTTAAAACTATATCCTTGAAATTGTGATATAAGATATGGGAAGAATGGGAAGGTTAGAGACATGTACCATGGTCCTTTTGAAATTTGGGGGAGAATTGGATATATGTTCTATCATTTTGCAATATTTCCTATCCATTATATGGTACATAATGTATACCATTTCTCTTTATTGAGGAAGTACATTCTAGATCCAATATATGTACTCAATTATAATGGAAAAAAATTGGATGTAGAATTATCTAACTACGAAGAGCCTATATGAAATTTGGACAATAAAAAAATGTTTTTTTCAGTCGAATTATGTGGTTGGTAAATGTACCATTAAAAAATCATAAAATTGATGATGTAATTTGGGGGATTATAGAAATTATGAGGAAGACTTACCAATATTTTCTATTATGTAACATTCTTGAATGTTATAGGAAAAACATTTTTTATGGGGGGAAGAATGTCTCACCCAAAAGAATTTCAAAAAAATATAATATAGATTGAAATGCATTAAAAATGGAGTCTCTCTAAATGAATAATTTTTTATTGAAAACATTCCATTAAATATTATTTTATGCCTCTATGATTGGAATTTCGATAAACGGACAAACACTATTGTGATCATTAACATAGTTAGGGTCTATTAGGGTAGACTAGAATTTATAGTTAATATAAACATGTCCTTATGAATAGAAATGTGACCCTAATAAATACTAAATCTACCGAATATATAGTAACTACACCGTTTAATTTATAAAAAGAATAAGAAAATAATAAATGAAACAATGATATAATTATATAATGTTATTAGTCAGTGAATATTTAAAAAATTAATAATTAAGTGTTTTAATTTTTTTTAATAATAAATATATAATTAAAATTATATAATTAATATATATATATATTGAAAATTAATTTTCATAAAATTTTCCATATATCTATACTTTTTTGTCCTATTAATTTTTTTTGGTAATTTAATAAGACATAGTTAATTTTACAAGGAGTCATAAAACCAGTCTTAGTTTTAAACTATTTTTTGACTAAATGATAATATTAATAAAAAATTAAAATCATAGTATTTAGAAAATTATCATCATAAAATTGATTTCATTTTTTTATTTTTCTATTAAATAAATTTTTACAGTGGTGTTGTTTGGATTTTTCTGAAACACTTTTATTTTTAGTGAATAGTAAATTTTGGTTACTTACAGTATAAATTCATTATAAGATAGATACACTATTTCATGAGTAGTGGATGATGTATTAACCCATGGTTCTTAATCACATGAAATTGTTACATCATTTAGAAACAAGAATAAACACTATTGTTTTTCTTGAGAAAATAATAAAACAATGCATAAAATATTCTGAAATTATCTCTCTCATCTTCTATAAAAATCACCCCTCACATACAATTCTACTCACAACATACATGAATTGAGACTTGTATATTTTATGCCCACTTATCTTACCATGAACCTAACCCTCTCATATTAGCTCTTCATATTATAAAAATTCCCAAAAGGATCCCCTTCAAGGGATTTTCAATTTGGATTAATCAAGTGGTAAAAACCTCTCCCTTTTCATTTTCTTTTTCTTATCAAATTCATTATTTTGTTATTCTCTCCAAAACAACTCTATGAAAATTATCATGATAAATCTTGTATGATTTATATGCTATATTTATATCATGTTAATGTAATAAAGAACATAAATCTCTTTACTCCCTATCTTTTATATTAAAAATGTAATCATCCTTTTGGAGGTACCAATTTTTAACCTTCATAGATGATAAAATTTTGTTCATTAATATCTCATATTGACATGAATTTTTTTAGCATTGAATCATATAATAAAATATATTTTATGTAGTATCAAATGTTCTGTAAATAGTATATATACATAATTTTAATTCACATAGGAAAACTAGTTTGTGGCGATCGAAATACCTACATAATAATCTAAATGATTATCACTAAATGTCTGGTCTATTTATTCATTATCATAAAATATAAACATATGATATTTATAAACACTAAAACTATAATATTCACATTAACATTTATATCAATATATTTAGAATTATACCAATTCACATGAACTTCATTACTTATAAACAAGTGAATCATTTTGGAAAATAATGAAATGGAATGCCCCAAACAATTAAAATACACACTATAACTCATCAGTCATTCAATAAATAAATATAATAAAGATATAATAAATAATATAAAAATATAAGATGTTATTAATTAATTAATTTAGGGATTTAATATGATTATCAATGATGTTAAGGTAAATTTCAAAACTCAATTGAACATTTGGTGAGAATTCTCATCCAGAATAAACATGTTTATCTTAGTTGTGCATTCATAACCGATAAAACAATGTAATCATTAAATTATTTTATAGAATTCATATAAATTCAGAGTATAGGTTCCAAAATCATGTATTCTAATCAATTTATCTTTTTTTGTAATATACATATATTAAAAGGGTTCCTTCCTCAAATCATCCCGATAACCAAACACTATTAAAGGAAACTTCTCTAATTCTAAACAATTCTTTTGTTTACACTATAAATTGTATGAATGAACTACTATATTTATAAATTACTCACTTAATCATGAAAAAATTATGTTATTTACACTCTATTTTAGGTCAATAATTTTTCAAAATAAACTCTAATTTTCATAGAAAAAGGGTATTTCTATCAAAACAATCATAATTTTTTTAGAGTTATTTTTTCTATTTCAATACCTATGTTGAATATTCAGTCTTATCAAGGTTATTATATAATTTTTATCATCCACAATATTTTATTAAATTTTTTATGGTCTGTTTGACTATGGAGGTAACATCTTGATACCATGCAACATACAAATAAAAATGGATTGTAATTGAGTTCAGTGATTAGAGAATGTTATTTACATTACATATGTATATGATGTAAATGTTCAAAAAAAATCTTATGTTGAATTAATTAGACATATAAATTTATTGTTGGAGGACTATATAGTCACACGATGAATAAATGGGACCCCTGAGAAAAAATAGAATTGGGTTTTGGCTGAGCCATTAGCCATGTATTTTAAGACATCTTGGCCAAGACCGTACCAACATGTTTCAAACTACCAACATTATAACTTCAACCATTACGATAAAAGAAATTGATAAACCATGTTATTATTATACTAGTTGAAAATCCAGTGTTATGATTCATTCCCGTATAAAAAATTATATGTAATTCTATATTAAATTTACATCCTTCCGTATTATGATAAAATTTATTTTTAATGTGATTGGTATTTAGTTATTCACATTGACTATTGTTTATAATCATGATAATGGTTGTTGTATTACATTCCCATAATGATCATCTGAGATCACCACGCTATTATGATTTAAATTTCCATAGAATGTGAATACGAATAATTTTATGCGTTATTTTCATTAATATCCTAAGAGTTTATAGGTGTTTCCAATAGAGATGAAATGTTGATATTTCATACAAGTTGTACTATAAAAATTATGTTTGTTTCTAGTTTTCCATAACTAATAATGTTTTCTGCCAATAGAGATGAAATATCCTTATAAACCTTCTAATGTATTAATATATGGCACTAGCTCTAGGAAATCGTATTTTTGGTCATTACATCAGTGATAATCATCTATTTGATTCATCAGTCCAGTCAAAAAATAAAAAATAATACCCTTGAAATATGAAGAAAAACAACATTACTTCCCTAGAAATATTTGTGTTATTTTTCATTATTTCCTGGTAACCTTTTCATTTTATATATACTTTTTGGGAAATATCTTTATGTAATCATTTTTTGGAAAATTCATTACCTGAAAATGTTTTTGTACTATAGACCCCTGTTCAGATCATGAATAAATATTTTTTTTTATAAAATAAAATTTACTCACATATATTTAATTTTTTTATCAATGTTGAATGCCTTGGAGTCTAATATAAATTTCCCCATCATCTAAATTTCCAAACAAAGAATGAATTTGAATATCATTTCATCTTCATCATATACACATCCAGTTCCTAAAAAATCTTCTACATTATTCCCAAAACTTTTATAATATTCTTAAAACTTCATCCCAATTCAAAAGTCAAAAAATTCATCAGTCTAATATGAAATTTTATTAATATATATTTTATCATTTGATTAACGAAATGATCACTCATTTTATCTTGACCCAAATAAACACAACTAATTATTGAAGACACCCCATCTCAAAGATTCATATAGATTAAATTCAATATTCTACAATCACTATAGAAACAACAATAGAATTCAATACCACCTTGACAACATATCCACCATATTTTCATGGAAAATATCACTCTCATCAATTATTTATTGTATCCACCAAACTCATCTAATAATGTGCGGTAGCTGATGACTTCACACTTTAATACTATTCCAAATTAATCAGAATATTCTATAATTAGGTGGATTGTTGTCCCTTCCTATCTATGTAATCAGGACACAATTTGATAGAAAAGTCAGTGTCCATTGTTTTTTACATAAAAAATCACAAAAAAATATCATTTTGAGGATCCTACATCATGAAATGAATTATGATTCTATTTTGACTTAATGAAAATAAAATTTATTTTTTAATGAAAATAGTTGAATATATTGTTGATAATTCTAAGATTTATTAGTATCAAATATCGTATCTCATTATCTAAAAAATCAAAAAAAATATAGCCTCCCTTCTATAGAACAATTTTTATTACACAATTTTGATAATAACATTTTTTTCAATGGATTTGAGTCTGAAATCGTATAATAGATTAGTGTAACATAACATTTGATGGAAAAAAATTTCAATAACTACTTTCATCCAGAATTTCTAAAACAGATGTTTGATCAATTTATTCATTCATTAGGTGGATTGGAAGGTCTGATGAATCATATAATTTTATGGATCATACTATCAGAATTGCAATGACGTCAAACTTCCAAATCACCTAACTATAATATCATCTCATACTACGCATACCAATGAATTGAGACATTATGTATTTGGATAAAGAGACTTTCATCTTTTACAAAAACCTACATGTAATTATTAAATAATCATGATAATGGGAACATTATGATTACCATTTTATTGTATAACAAACATTGGAAATTTCAATGGTCTCCTAGTATTCCAACACCTTTTTTCTTTCCAACCTTCCATAAAACTAATTTCCACCACAAAGAATGAGTGGTCCACCTTTTATCACTATAATTGAAAGAACAAATTAATTATATGTTTTTTGATAATTTATGAATTTTATGAAATAAAAATATATATCATCAAATCTTATGTATGAACATCTCAATATATATTCAGTCTTTCTAAAAAATTGTCACTTTGATCGAAAACAACTTTCTAAACACAATGTGACTCTGATAAATTTGTAACTTACAAAATGATTTCAAAATAGAAAACTAATGCTGATGTATTTTCATATAAAATATTCAAATGATAATATATGTTCAGTTCACCATATGATATTCATGAAAACAATCATACAAACAAGATTCATTTTTATGAAAAAAAATAAAAAAGAGCCAGAAAAAAATTATTCCATGATCCAAAACAAACATCCAACTAATGGGGACCCTTCACATTTTATATAGCCTATTGTACTCATGGAATTTATTGTGGAGGGACTTGTTTGTGACCATGTGACAATTTAAAATAAAGATTGATATGAGGATATAAATAATCATGAAGTTGATTCTAGTAGGTTCTATGAAGGAATCGTTAGGTGGGAGGCTCAAAATAATGTTATGTCACTGGGAACCCAATATCCATACCTCCAAAAATAACATGGTAAGAGTTTTTTACTTCCATTATTCATCATCATTCATGATTCATCGGTTCATGTATATGGGGTGATTCATCCTTAAAACTTGGTTCAGGTAGTGAATATTAAAAGGAGGGGGATTAGAATATATATGTTACTCGAAACATTGTATGATGAAGACTACTAAATTATTTTATAATGTTTCATTGTATTAGTCAATGGACATTGGTATATCAGTCTATTGTATCTATCATTCAATCAACCATTGCATCTATCCATGCAATGTGTTAATTATGAACATGGTTTAAATAGAGCTATATCATTCCCTAACAGAAATTGTGTTGCTAAAACGTAATATTTAACTAATAAAAAATAATGGTTATATCCTAGAGAAAATTAGATATTAATAGTGTTATGGGAAATATAATTATTTTCCCAGTGAGTGAGATAACATATTGGGATGAAGGGATAAAATTCATGTGTCAAATCTTACTCAACATTGATAAGCATTGAATAATAGCACAAACCATGTTGTTCTTATGAAATCAAAAAGAGAAGGTCATCATTTATAGAGTATTTCTTATGTTAATGACCATCATTACTAATGTGGTTCTTCCAACACTCTTATTATTTAGAAATGAAATAATATGATAATATATGAACATTTCAGCTCCCCATTGTAAAGAAACAAGGATGTTTATTCTTTTAATTTATCATTTTTAAGGCTAGGATTAAAAATTATAGAATATCAATAATAATATTTTTAAAAATTATGATATAGACAATATGGAATATTGGAATTCAATAAATTATTCTCTATCATCGTATTTCATTAAAATCATTTCAAAAGGATGGAGTGTTAATTAATAACCCCTGAATGTCCCAAATATAACACTCTTAACATTTTTTGGTATTATTCCATTAAATAAATTCTATTCATTGGAAAAATTTAAAATATCATGTTGTTTCTTTGGAGAAACACTTGGTTATTTATAATATAGTCATTAAGTAGCCATTAAATATAAACTATAAACTGATATGCTTTTAATTTGGAAACATTATCATCTAAAGTTGTAACCAGTAAGTAATTCGGAGTCTGATAGAACCAACATTATTTTTGATGAATTGTAACTTAACCTAATTAATAGTAATTATAATAGTAATATGACCCTTATGAATAGTAAATAATGATATCATTATATTTTCTTAAGGTAATTAGATAATGAGATCTTAATTAATTTTTCAATGTGATATAAAACTAATTAAACCATTAAAAGTGTTTCCTTCAATTTAAGTATGATTTTATTTAAAAATTATATTAATAGTAATCATATATTTTTGGATAAATTGTGTTTAGTTTTTAATTTTACACGTCCAAAAAACATTGGGTGAATTTTTGGGAATTTTCTGAAATTCATGAATTTTCGATACTTATTGAAATATGGTAAAATATCGTATGTTAAAATTATCAGAAAAATACACTATTTTTGACATCATAAGTGATATAATAAAACTATTTTCAAAATTACATACCATTATTAATATTTGTTTCACATGAATTTAGATTATTCAATGTCTTGAGTAGAAACATTATAATAATTATTAAAATGATGAGAAATTCCTACTCTCATGCACTATAAATACTAACCTCATTCCCCTCCTCCTTCCACACCTGTCAAGAAATTATCCATACCAATTATCTGAACAATACTCTTCCCAATAAATTTCACCAAGTCATAGAGCTTCTGGTCTCACCAGACGACCAAAACCAAAGGCCTTAAGAAGGTTCTCTTGGAGAAGAGATCACGAGGTAAGTATCCTATATCATTTTCATTGTTTTCATTCATTTAATTATATTTATTTAATTTCCATTATATTTTGTTGGGGTATTTAATTCCATATCCCTCATACTACCCTTATTATGTAATAGTGATGATATAACCCCCTTCTCTCATTAAACTGTTTTATGAAATTTTATGTGACATCGTTAGGCTGCTGAATTCTCCGGAGAGATATCTCAAATTTTCCTCTATTTTGACTTCCTTTCTATTCTACATATTTCCTCATATCCCCAAATAAATTATATGATAATTATACTACCACACATGAAATGAAATTATATGATTCTAATGTAATATTTGGTCAATATAACACTTTCCCACCTCCTCTTATACTAATAAAAAAACACCATCTGAGATGGGTTATTTTATCACATTCAAGGAATATGGGTTTGAATTTCTGTTAATATATTCAATATTCATCATGAAAACCTTTTAATGGTTGATACATGTAATAATATATTTATTTTACCATATTAAAGGTTATGTAATCCTTACCCAATCATAATATAAAATAAATATACAAAACAATTTCATTATGCACAAAACAGTAATGTAAATTAGGCTTTTATCATTATATTTTATCAAACAATTTATCCACTAGTTATGTAACCAATAATAATTATAAGGTCATTTATATATTTTAAAATTTACTTAATAATATATATATACAATTATTCATTTTTAACTACACTACAAATGAACTTCCATTCATTAATACAAGTAAGCCGATAATGAAAACCAAGGATGAAATTTTTTCCATAATAACAAAATTGAACCTCTTGAAATGATAACATATGAAATCAATGAACCAAATATAGGTGTACTAAATAAATTTAATGTATAATTGGATATGTAATAATTAATTAATGAAGTTAAATTGTATTATTGAGATCATTAAAACAAATAAAAAACACACTCGAGCATAAGGTAGGGGGTTTCTTATCTCACTTTCAATTTTGTGATATTTAAATTGTACATGAATTATATATTCAATTAATAAATGTGTACTGAAATTTAATATATAATATCATGATTATATTTATATTCATTGTATTACATGATACATTTGTTTACTTTTGTCTTATTGTCATACACTCAATTAATTACAATGTGGTGAGGGACCTTGTCTCAATTTCCATTTCATTGAGACTTACTTAGTATTGTGAACCATCACATAATTATGTGGTGAATCCACTTCATATTTTTGATCATTTTTATTTTTAATTTTATATATATTATATATCCTTATTATGGTTTCATCTATATGATTACCGTCTAAAGTCTTATACAGTTTTATATACGGTGTAATTTGTAATGTTATTTGAACTATGGAAATATTTATGAATCCCCATTATATACACTATATTGATATTGAGAATGCGTATTTTACTGGTATTAAATATATTTATAAAGAATGATATGGTCTTTCAGTGGAGGGAGGGGTCCACAATATCCCCTCAATGCATCAACAAGCCTTATGCGGCATATCGGTTGGCGACACACCCTTCTAGTTTTTTTCCAAAAATCCGACATGATTCTTCCCATAGACATAAACCATTTTGACAGTATTGTTGTATCTTGTGCCAGATAAATGAATTATAGTTAATAAGAATTCACTTTTTTCATTTTCAATTATTACTATCAATGAGGTTTTCACTAAGACAAAATCTATGGATGTAGTTTCATACTCAGTTTATTAATGGAATCTATTTTTTTTAATTTATTTACAATTCCATATTTATTATGTCAAATTGTTTATGATTCACTATTTATTTAATCATTCCTTACAATATTTGTAACCCTTTCTGAGCATTTGATCTCACCCTTTTCATTTTATTACCTATAATAGGTTATAAAGTGGAGAATATTTATTAAGTTCATGTGGTTGTAGCTCATTTAGATTTTTTATGTATTGTATTTTGATACCTTTTCCAATGTAATTTGGGATACATCAATGTGTCTAGTTTCTTTAAGATTAGTAAACTGGTCATTATTTATTGATTTTCTTTACATTTAATTATACCAATGCAACAAGTAATGCCCTGGCTCCGGTATAGTGGGTTCAGGCTGTTAAAGATGATATTTGAGGATGTTTAGTACCAAACATAGAAACTAGATTATAAATTATAGTTTAGGGAACAAATCCCTAAGGTTGTATTCGAAGACAAACATACAAAAATGCTTTGGAATTTTCTTAATGAATATATTATGTGGATTTTTCTATCTAATACATTTATGTCCATATTCAAATAGGTATAGGTGGCTCTAGAACATATGTTACTAGGAGTGAAAGCTCTGAGAAAGAGTTTAGGGCATGACCTGGGGTATCCTGATACATGACAATAGGCCATTCTATACTCTTGGTATTAACCCTCCTAGGGGATATGCATGAAGAAATTCAAATTTTCATTAAAATCCATTATGAAGTATTTTAATGAGAATTTTTTCTTAGAGAAAGCATGCTTATGAGATTAGTTATGCATAAAATTCCAGTCTATGATTAGTGATTTTTTATTTGAGATTCATAACCACATATAGTGTATGCCATTATTTAGAAATGTATCTTAATTGAAGAAGGGGAATCAATACTCATGGGAAATGTAGGGATTTCCCCACTGAGCAAGTCAAAACAGTCAGTGTCGAAGAATATCATATCATGACCACATAAGGACAACATAAAAAGGTTGTATGAAATAGCCATGCCACACCTATATTAGATCATATTATGCAGCTGAAGCCCTCATCATTCAGTGGTACTACTGATGCAGTGTTTTCTATGTAGTGTATCAAGTCCCTTGAAATGATATTCATGACATTAATATGCAATGAAAATGAAATGGTTATGTTAGAAGTATATTGTCTCAAGGGTAAAACTGATCAATTGTGGTTATTTATCTAGAATTCCACTAAAGAAGAAGAAATATATGTTATATAATTGTTTACTTCAAATAAAATATTTTTCGAAAAGTATTTGTCTCATGAGAAATGAACTAAAATGTAGAGGAAATTCATTAGCTTAAAAAAATCATAAAATACAATGTAGCGGAGTATGAGGATACCATCACAAGACTAGCTAGGTATTCCATAGATTACTTAGATGATTCGGAAGACAAGATTGATCCTTTAATTAAAGGTCTTAAGGCATGTCTTAAAAGGGAACTAACCTGTTAAACATTTTCATTAATTTAAGAAATTGTATAATGTATTATAAAAATAGAAAACAAATATGCTAGATAATATTTGTTCAAGGGTATCCATGATAAGATGTGGTACTCTGATAACCAATGAAAATGTTATGTACCATAGAAGAACCATGGAAAGAATAAATTCTCATTATGAGAGAACTGTTGAAAGAATTGTCTCAGAAAATGATTAAAAGGCATTGGAGTCTACTATAAGTGTAAAGAAAAAGGTTCATTGATCTAATGAATGAAATGGGATGAAAAAATTTAATGATGTTCAATGTTACAATTTTAGGGAGATGGGACATTTAAAAATGATTTTATAAAACATCAACTAATCCAAACTTATAAAAGTTCATGATATCAAGGGAAGAAAATTTAATTTTAACTATGGAGGTTGATGTTCTTAATGATGTGGTGAAATGTACTATAATTATCTCCTAAAAAATATCCAAAGTATTATATGATTATGGATCATCCAATTCATTTATATATTCCTAGTTTTTAAGGGATATTGGACATATCCATTTTCATTTAAAAAAGGAATTATCATTCAAAACTCCTAGTGGGCATATCATTCAAACAAATGCATTTCGATCAGTCCCCCTCGTGGCAAATAAAAATGTTTTATTTTATAAACTTATCATCATACAAATGAATTACATTGATATAATTCCTGTTATAAATTGGTAGTAAAATTATGATGTGATGATTTATTAAAAGAAAAAGAAAGAAAAAATATTTGAAAACGGTGTATAATTCAATATTTTTTTAAAATTAAAATCACTATATGATTCTTATCTAGATCCACCAATAATAGATTTATTGAAGTCAATTCTTGGAGATTAAGATAACCTAATGTATATTGGTGAGGAAATAAAAATAAAAATTGAATATTTACATATAGTGAAAGACTACATTGACATATTCCGAGAGGATTTACTTGGACATCCTATAGTGAGAGATTTTTTAGTTCTTTGTTGATTTATTTCATGGTGCAAGACCTATATCAAAGAGTCCATGCAGAAAGTCCACTATAGAGTTATTGATTCTAAATAAAAAACTAGTGGAATTGATTTAAATGTGATTTATTCGACCTAGTGTTTCTCTATGGGTAGCCTATGTACTCTTAGTTATGAAGAAAGATGGATCCACGAAGCTATGTATTGATTACAGTGAAATATATGGTATTATAATAAATAATAAGTATCATATTACATTAATTGATGATTTATTTGATTAAATTTATGAATAATAATACATTTCATAGATTAAGTTTGGATCTGGATATCATAAGCTACATGTGATGATAAAAGATATTCCAAAGACAATATTTCAAACCACGTATGGAAATTTCAATTTTATTGTGTTGCCTTTGGGACTGACTAATGCACCATCTGTCTTAGGTGATTTAATCAATAGTATTGTCACGGAATATATTGATAAAATTTTTGTTGTATTCATTGATGATATCCAATTATACTCCAAAGGCTATGCAGTCCATTAGAATCACCTATACATTATTCTGAAAAATCATTAATGAAATGAATTATACGGGATGTTTAACAAGTACGAATTTTGGCATCAATATGTTTTCTTTATATTCCATATTTTCTCTAAGGAATGAATCATAGTAGATCATTAAATGAAAAATTATATAAAACAATGGACTAAGACAACAAACATAACCAAGGTATTGTGTTTTATTTTCATACCATGTTACTATAGGCGTTTCGTTCAGAATTTCGCCTAACTGGCTAACCCGCTAACCAAGATCGAACATAAAGGAGTTCTGTTTGTGTGGAGAAAGTAATGTAGAAAATTATTTGAATTATTGAAAATAATATTGTTCAATTCTCTAATTTTTAAACTTCCCTATAGAAAAGATGGTTCTGTAATATACAATGATGCATCAAAGAATGGGTTCAGTTGCGTCCTTATGCAAAATGATAATGTTATTGCTTTTGCCTCAAGGGATTTGAAAACTCATGAACAAAATTACCCAACTCATGATCATGATTTAGAAGTTGTAATATTTTCTCTAAAAATATGGAGACATTATATTTATGTTATAAAATGGGAGATATACACATATCACAAGAGTTAAAAATGCATTTTTCACACAAAAAGTACACAACATGAGGCAAGGGAGATGGCTCAACAAACTCCATGATTATAATTTTTAAAAACACTACCACCAAGGAAAATAATATATAGTGTAATTTTAATTATGAATGAAATATAATTGACTTTTGAACCAAATGAAGATAGATATAGATCATATATTCATGGATCTACTAAATAAGGATATGGTAATTGTTAAATTAGAGGAATCGTCTTTCCACTTTCAAATGATTTCTAAAACATCATTACTAGAGAAGTAAAAAATATCTCAATATGATGATGAGAATCATTAAAAGAATATTAATGATATTATGGATGGGATATTTGAAGACTTTGTATACAAGGAAGGAGTTCTGAAATTTTGGAAGAGATCGTGTATTACATCCGTACTTGAGATAAAAAGGAAACTTTTAGTTGATGCTCAAATTTAAAATATCTCAATACACCTGGGTTGCACAAAGAGGTATATAGATCTAAAAGAATATATTTGGGGGGATAATATGAATTTAAATATTTCTAAATTCTTGTCAAGGTGTCTTGTTTGTTAACAAGTGATGTCTGAGATACAACATTCTAGAGGGGTGATGAAAAATATATCTATTCCTATTTGGATGTGGGATGAAATTACGATGTATTTTGTAACCGGACTACTAAGGACTCTTATAAGGAATTATGAAAAATGATTACTTTTTTATCATCACAAAAATCAGCACATTTATTCTCTTTAAGAGAGTATTTTCCACATGAGCACCGAGCAATACATTATTTTCATGATTTTGTAAAACATCATGGTGCACCTCTACAATTGTGTTTGATCGAGATCACCAATTTAAATAAATATTCTGGAAATGTTTCCAGAAGGATTTGAATACTAAGCTTAATATGACTACTTTTTATCACCCCCAAACTGACGGATAGTATGAGAGGATTATTCAATCTCTAGAAGACATAACGAGATCGTGCTCTCCTGACTTTTATGTTATTTGGGATCAATAATTATCTTTGGTGGAATTTTTATTCAAAAATAGTTTCCATTCTTTTATTTTAATGGCTCCATATGAATCATTGTATGAAAATATATGTTCAACTCCATCTTGATGCAATGAAGTTGGTGATAGGAAGCTTATTGACCTAGAACATATTGAAGAGACCATGACAAAGGCAAAGAAAATTCAAGACCATATTAAAGAAGACCAAAGAAGGAAAAATAGTTACACTTACATGCAGAGAAAAAATTTAGAATTACAAGTGGGAAATAATTTATTTCTGATTTTATATCCATGGATGTGTGTCTTTAGGTTATATAAGAAAGAGAAACTGAATCCCAGGTACATCAGACTATTTGAAATTCTAGAATGAATTGATGTGTAGCTTAAAGTTTAGAAATGATGCCATGTCTCTCCAAAGTTCATAATGTGTTCCAGATGTCATTTTTAAGGAAATACATGCTAGACCCAATGCATGTAATCACCAATTAAGAGATATTATGGGAACAAGATTTGTCATATTTGGAAGTGCCTATCGAGATTCATGACAAAAGATATCAAGGATGGAGAAATCAGACATATCATTTAGAAAAGGTTCTTTGGAGAAACCATTATTTTGAGGAAGCAATGTGGGAACCATAGGATGTTATGAAAAAGTACAACCAACATCTTTTTATATGTATTTATTCATGAAAAATTAAGAGGATTAAATTTTTGAAAGAGGGAATAATACAACTCCTCAAACATTTTATTTTATGATTCTATTAAATAAATTCTATTCATAACCCATATTTCATAAATCATTGCGTTCCTTTGAAAATAAAATTGGTTATTTAGGATATACTAATAACATATCTATTATACAATATTTTCCACTTCTATGTTTTGAATTTTGAATGATGTTCATCTAATGTAGGGACCAGTAAGATGTCTTAGAATCTGATAAAACCAACATTATTTCTGATTAATAGTAACATACCCTTATGAATAATAATATGAATAATATTATTAATTTATGAATAGTAATTAGTGATAATATTTTATTTTATTATGGTAATGATATAATGAGATCTTAATTACATTTTCAATGTAATATAAAACTAATTATACCTTTACAATTGTTATTTTTAGAATAACTTATGATTTTATTTAAAAAATTAAATTAATATTATTTGTAATAATATTTTTGAAAAATGGTGTTAATTTTTTAATTCTACACATCAAAAAATGTTCTGGGTGAATTTTTTATAATTTTCTAAAATTCTATAATGTTCAATGAATAGTGAAATATGGTAAAATACCGTACATCCACAGTATTAGTAAAATACACTATTTATGACATCATAAGTTATGTAAGTCCACTTGGATCGAAATCAATGGAATTATTTATATTTTGGGTGACATGAATTAAGAATATTCATAGTCTTGAGAAAACATATTGTAATAATGATTAAAATAAAGAAAAATACCTTCTCTCCTCCCTTTAAAAACCACCCTCGTTCCCCTTGTCCTCCACAACTCTATAGCCTTGAACCATACCTATGATCTGAAAGATACTCCTCCCAAAAACATTTCCTCACATACTAGAGGTTTTGGTTTCACCAAAAGGCCAAAACTGAAGTCATTAAGAAGGATCTCAAGGAGAAGTGATCAAATGGAAAACATCTTCATTTTTTTTCTTTTTTTCATTCATTTTAAGGGATTATTTTAAATTTCCATTGAATTATGTTGGGATATGTCAACACATATGCCCTAACATCACATAATATTTAAAAGTGATGAGATATGTCCTTTCTATATTCAATAAATGTTATTAAATTTAATGTGACGTTGTTTTTCTACCGAACTTTCGTGGGTGATTTCTCAAATTTTATTCTATTTTTTTATTCCATTATTTTCTTCTTATTTATTCATATCCGCTCATAAAATTGATATGATAATTCTAGTAACATACATTATCTATAATATTAATATTATAATGGAATATTTAACCATCATATACCTTTTTCATCTTTTCATATACTAAAAATGAAAACACCATCTAAGATGTGTGAATTTGTCACATTTAATGACAATGGGTTCTCAATATCTTGTAATGTCATCATGAATGGTCTTGAAAGATTTATAATGGTTGAAAAGGATCATAATATATTTATTTTATTATAATCATTGTTACGTAATCCTTTCAAACTCATAATATAAAATAATAATACAAAATAACATCATTATACACAAAACTGTCATGTAAATTAAGCATTTATCATTAACTTTTATCAAACAATTAATTCTCATGGTATGAAACCAATAATCATTAGAATTTCATTCATGTCTCCTTAAATGTCACTGAAAATATATATTAAAAATTCTATATGCATAAGAACATAAAAAATGAACTTTTATTTATGCATACAAGTAAGGAGATCATGAAATCAATGGATGAAAATGCTTCCAAAATAATGAAATTGAACCTCTTGAACCCTTATAAATGGACATTAATGAACCCAATATGGTTATAATAAATAGAATAAACGTATAAGGGATTCTATAATTATTAATTAAAGTATATCAATTTTATTACTCAGGTCATTAAAAGAAACGATGAACACACATGAGCATAAGGTAAGGGGTTTCTTATCTCACTTTTAATTATGTCAGATTTCTATTGTACGCCAATAATTTCATTTTAGTGGTATACGTGTACTATAACATGATATATTATATCATGGTTCTTTTATATTCATGGTATTACAAGAGACATTTGATGATTATTGAATTTTGGTCATACAACTCAATGGATTACAATGTGGTAAGCGACATTTTCTCAATTTCCATTTCATTGAGACTTACTTGGTATTGTGCACCTACTCTTTCGTACGTGGTGTATCCACAACCCATTTGAGATAATATTTTACATTAAATTTTAAATATATTATTTATAAATATTATGGTTTCATGGATGTGGTTATTTTCTTAAGACATATACCTGTTTTTACATACAGTGACAATTTGGAATGTTATTTTAAATATGGAAATATTGATGAATCAATATTATATACTGTATACGGATATTGAGAATGAATCTTTTAATTGTTTTAAATATATCTATAAATAATTATTAGGACATTCAATGGTATTCGGGGCCTACTATAGCCCCTCGATGCATGAACATGTCTCATGAGACAAATGAGTTGGCGACAAATCCTTCGACCTTGTTTCTAAAAATCCAACGGGTTTCAACACACAAAAATATATTATTTCGATGGTATTTTGTATAATGTTTCAAATACATGACATCTAATTAATAAATATTCTTTTTTTTCATTTTCATATATTACTATCCATGAGTTTTTCACTATGAAAAATTCTATGGATGTAGTTTCATACTCAGTTTATTAAATTTTGTTTATTTCTCAATTATTCATTCTGACATTTTTATTATGTATTTTTTTTTGATTAATTAATTATTGATTCATGAATCCTTTATTTATAAATCTGATTTATAATTTAATCTCATCACATTATTTTTTTACCATTATCATGTTATGAAGAGTATACTATTTATTGAATTCTTTCGGTTGCAGTTTATTGAGTTTTTGTTATTTCGTATAATTTGTACCTTTTCCAATTTAATTTAGAATACATCTACATATATTGTTTTTTAAAGATTACTAAAATTATCATTCCTTCAATATTTTCATTAATTTTAGCCATTATAATGTAACACGTAATGCATTAGCTTCAGTCTATAAGGGTCAGAGTGTTAAACCAAAAGCCTTCAATGTTATTGATTTTTGATAACTCCTCTTTCAAGGGATGAGGGGTAACCCTTACAAGGATCATAGTCTTAGTGATTACGTGACCCATAGGATTTATAGACAATACATGATGCAATAATCTTGTGAATTCAACCATATTATAACTCTAGTGGAATGGCCCTACCCAACATCTACATTAGGTTGGTAGTTCTCCACCATCTCATCACTATATGGATAATCTTTTCGTGAATGAACAGGCTGAACCCCCTAGCATATCCATATCATATCATTTATTCAAATCCATTGGTTATGATATTGTGAGCGTTCTTTCTCAGAATCCTCCTCAAATGATACTCCATTTTTTATATTATGTTTGCGGATACTAAATGTGACCTAAAGGCCATGAGGAGGTGTGAAGGCCTTAATGTTGTCCTCAAATCCCTACTGGCCAGATATCATAGGTGTCCTGATGGCCTTAAAGACTCCAAAACCAAAAACAGGTGCTCCATGGGGTATAGTTGTAGTTGCTATTGTACCGAACTATACCTTCAACATTAATTGCTATATTACTACTACAGTAACCTGGAAATATGCCTCCATTGAGATTCGAACCAGGGAATCTTTGATGAAATTAAGGATATCTCATCAATTGGGATAAGGCTCATGTGCGAGTGTCAATTAATAGATTTTAAATAAATTGATGATTAATCAAATGTAAAATAAGAACAATATATTATATGGATTTTATGTTACAACTATAGTTTTATAATTTATCTAGATAGTCAAATTTATCATTTATTTTGAGAATTAAATCCATGTATTTTAGTAAAATTATTGGTATGTGACATAAGAAACTATGACTAATTTTTAAATGTATAAAATAGATCGAAATAAATTTAGGGGACACCCATTAATATATAATGAAGATAATGATAGGGTATTATCATGGAGTTTATGATGATAGGTTAAATATGTGAATTAAATTTCAACCGTTAACTAGAAAAAATTGGTTAAAGAGAATTTTCACGGTTATGTTCTAAAAAAATGGGGATCAAAAAATGTAAAATGTAATCAGTTCCACAAATTTATATCAAAAATAATGAGGTGATATAAGGTATCCATATCCTCTAATCATGAAAATTGAATACCATTTTTGATTATGGCTACTTTTTTTATTTCATGTCGTAGATGTTTACTAATATTGTTGAGTAACCACCACATGTATTATATATTTATTATCTATTAAATACACTAGTTTTATACTTATTATGGATATTATGTAGATTTATACTCTAATTATAATTTTATAAAATATATATCTTGTTGATATAGTTATACTTATCTGGTTTAATTTGATAAAATATTTGGAATATATTTGATCCCTCGATACAGAGGTCATACCAATTATCAAGGTAATTAAATTTCATTTCATATCATGGGTCATCCTATTATCAAAATTTAATAAATGTACAATTATGAGCTAATTTATGATGAAAATTATGTTATATTTTTCATGATTCTCGTAAAAGAGTGACTACATTCTCAAATGGTCAAGGTGGATGTCATCATTAATCATCTGCCTATTGTGTGAAAATTTAATAATGAATTTAAAAATGAATTTCCTGGCCTTAAACCACGTAATAAGGATTATATTTTTATTTAACACATATCACAATGAATGAATATATTAAATGGTTCAAATGTAATTTTTCATGTTTAAATGATTGAATTAAATAAGTTGTTATAAAAGAATTTTGAAAACGGTTTCATCTTCACTTGTGATTTACTATGGGGTAGACCATTCTTTTCTTTTTAAAAATAAGTATTTAGGAAAATATCTTTTTATTAACAATAATTGTGATTATCAAATAACAATTGAACAATTATCTTCTACCATATATAAATGATTAATTTTATCATGTCATAGGATGACAATACATATTAATTATGGAAATTTAAAATTGATATTAGTAACTAATTGAAAAAATGAACAATATTTAGAATACTTTTTCAAATTCAAGGAATATACAATATGAATTTATAATGACTCCGTTGGGACTTATGAATAATGACTTTATAATATTGGATATAATAAATAGAGTAATTTGAGATGACCATGAACCATTTTTTAATATCTTGGAATGAAATATTTATATATATAAATATTATAAGAGTATGTATGTTCATGAATATCATATTTGGATTTTGTTTGAGAACTTAAAACATAATAAGTTGAAATGAAAAACTAGAAATTTTCACATTGTATAAAAATAGCATAAGCAATAGAATATATAATGACCTAAAAATGAAAATGTTATTGATAATTGTTCAAACCCATCAAATGTTACTAATATTTTTTTTCTTCTGAAAATTAGATACTTCTAATGATTTGTGAATAATTTCACATGGTAATGAAATCCAGAAACTATGATAAAATGGAAGAGTATCATGTTACATCGAGCATTAAAATGTAAATAAAACTATATAAAAACTACATATATTGTTGGTGACTTCACCTTTAATATTATTATCTTATAGTGTGAATGGGATTACAACATATATTGAATATATTTATAAGGAATATGATTTTCTCTAATACAAGGACATGAAAAATTATTTTGACAAACATCAAATTAAAAAATATAATTAAATTTATTCAATTCTTGAATTAGTGCTTATAGTAGTGAACATTTATTAAAAACATTTGTGGCATTTTCACTATGATAAAACGATATAGAGATATATATATTGATCATAAGAGCCTAAAATGTATATTCACTAAAAGGAGAATGAAATTATCTAATGGTTATAGAAGGTTATCACTATTTATATTAGTATCCTCTAGATCTTGGATCTTGATAGTGTCATATCTCAGCTCATGCAATATCTTGTATACCAGTCCCAATTCTTGAAGTATTCTATATATCACATTGGTGGATAAACATATCAAACAATTCAATTTTAATAAACATATTGACTATATAACTATAACGTGATATTTTTAGTATGGAAAAACCAATAGAGATTCTATTTTGTAGAGGTATCATATTATGTTATAATACTAACAATATTGATACAGGCATATGGGATAATAATTTTAATGATGATGCTACATGAAAGATGGGGGTCGTGATCTGATGAGTGTATTATGAATTGTTTCCTTTAGAGAAATAAAATTTCTCATTTATACACTTATTATTAGGGTATTATATAACAACTATGGTTTTAATAGAATTTATATTATTAAATAAACAAAATATTCAATATCTTGTTTACCATGAAACACCAAACCAAAAAACCCATGGATAATATAATGATGTAAATTATACCATTATAATATTAGTATTAATATATTTTGTTTTTATAGATCAATCATATAACACTATAATAATTTAGGTTTTTTTAAATAAATTTAGTTTCGTTGATTCCATGAGTTACATGGAACAATGATTTTTAATGAGAAACAATATTCAATTAATATATTTAATTAATAATTAATATTATGGCATGAACATTAAATTTTATAGTATTAATATGAATGAACAAATTTTAAATATTTAGTATAATTATCAATATAATTAACACACCATGATTAGAAGTTATATAATGATTTGAATTCATTTTATATTTCAAGAATACTATATGATTAAAAATTGTTTTTATTACTATTTGTGGACAAGTAATCATAGTTATTCTTCATATTTATATATATAATTTGAAAAAATAACCATCATTTTTATAATACACGGTTTAAAATAATATGTTATAAAATTATTAATAATTTTATACGATGTTTAATTTTTTAATGAGTACAAAAAAGTATTATTTTTATTATAGAAATTCATTTCATTTAAAGAATTTAAAAGAACCAATTTATAATGGATTTCTTATTATTCAACAAAATATATATGTGAAAATTTTCTCATTGTAAAACTATTTTTTCACTATGCCTATAATATTTAATTTAAATTAAATTATAAAACATCCTTGAATTAAATTAAATATAATATATTCATTAGGTTGAATAATAATAATTTAATATTTATTATATATTAAATTTAATTTTTGGTTAAAAATATAAAAAACATTAATTACAATATTTAATATTAAATCATGGCTATGAGTGTAACATGAGAATGTGTTAAAATAAATTTTATAATCACATTGATTTTTTATTTCTTTATATGGATTTTCAAATTAGAATTATTAGGTCCTAATTAAGAAATAAGTATCATTGATATTTTATTGTCATAGTAATAATTATCTTGGTAGATAATAATTTAAATGTTACTGTAGTGAACTAAAATTGTAAAATTTTGTAAAACAAGAGATTATATAAAAATGGTAAAAATGATTATTTATTTTTTGGAGGTGTGTATAAAAAATATAATAACAATAATATTTTATTTATAATATTCTTAGTAACATGGATGAATACTGACTTCAAAATATCTAATAGTGTTTTGTAATTAAAAATATAATGGTCGTCAATTATAAAAGGGGACCTACTCACCTCTCATCTTCACAACCCATAGGACAATTGGATTGGAAAAAAATTAAAAATATTTCCCCCAAAAATCCTTATACATGCTATAGAAGTAATTTGCTTCCCAAAATATAAATCATTGCATCTTTAATAAGATATCCTATAAAATATTTTCTAATAGAATGAAATTGCCTTATCAAAACTCATTTTTTAATTATTCTTTTGAAATCATCATCCATGTCCTAAAAACTAGAATATGATAAAAAATATATAAAATGTTACTATTTTTTTTATATTTTACTATTATATCCTATATCCATATCTTTTTCAATTGAGTGGGAAACAAAATAGTTGATCATATGCACAGAAGACTATGACTCGCAGATAGAAGTAATTCTTTTTCAATACCCACCTATCATAGTTGGATATATTGATTCATTAAAGTAACAATATATATATATATATTAAATTTTTTTTTTGAATTATTATATCATATATATTATTTTACATTAAATTACAAGGGAATTTTTTATTTTCACCCTTTTTTATGATGAACTACCACCTCCTAATGCGATGTGATTTGGTCATCACTTACAACTCACATAGAAGGTAATAGAAATATTTTGATAAAAATATGTTTCATTTATGACATAAAAATTGAGAATTTAATTGTATTTTGTTATTTACCTTCATTAACTTCATCCATTTCTAAAGTGAAAAAGTAATCATTCGTATGTATGACCTACCATCATCACACAAGGTGCAATTAATTTTCTATATCTGACATTATTTTATTACAATAAATTAATTTGTAAAAAATATATACAATATTAATATAATTATTAGTATTATTTGTATTATTTAAAAATGATAAAATTTAAAATACTAATATAAATAACAAAAACATATATAAAAATTAGATTAATTACCAAAAAAAATAATTTTAAAAAGGTATTATTAATCAATAGGTAATAAATGTTCATAAGAAAATAATATATAGAATGATAAATATGATTATGGATCGATAAAATATATATAATAATATTATATTAAATAATTAATATATTCAAACATGTATTATAGAATTTAAATCATACATTAAGGTAATTTCTTGTCAAAATATATTTTCAAAGTGACATATGTTATGGTATTAACCTATATTATTTTACGAGAAATATATATGGACCCTTATATATTTTACATAATTTATTTATTTATTCAAATTATATATTCAAGTTAATATAATGTTTTTATTTTAGGTATCTTATTATTCTAATGTTACTAAATCATTTAATAATTTTTCATCTAACTGTTAATTATACGGGTCTCATGCTATATAAAACACTTGCATATTTGGTTTGGTGTATTTACTTATAATGAGTATATTTTATGATCTTCACCATGATAATTATGAGATATTAAAATCAATAAAATTTTTATTCTTCCATGTAGATTATTATTCAAAATATACTAACATTGTAATGGTTAAATTATACAATCTCATCATTTAGCTTGATTTATTTTGTTATACTCCAATAATGAGATCATATTACCTACCTCTCAAGAAACTCATTTATTTTATTCTTCATTAATTATTTCTGTAAAATTCAAGTTATTATTTAATATCCCACTCTAAAAAAGTTATATAGAACAAAATATATCTTTAATTAAAATTTTCATTTATTTCACTATTTCCTTGAAAAAACATTCTTCAATAGCATTCGTTTCATTAAAAAAACACATTCAAAAATATTTTTAATACATACCAATGTCTGTTTGAAGACACTATTAGTCATGATTGAATTTTTTAAAAAAAAATTATATATAATATTTATGTAATTTTTTAAAAATTACCCACATTGGATTACACTGAAATATGAAAAAAAGATATTATTTTAATGCGTATATCTGGAAAAGAATTTACCACTATCATAAAAAAGAAATTATTTAATGATTAATCTATAATTGTACAAATTTATATCAATAAAAATTGTTTTGAAAAAAATATATGAACATTTAGATATAAAATGTGATTTCCAAAGTTGAAAGTGTATTTTTCCAAAAAAAATATCTATGTGATCTTTGAAAAATAATTATACACATATTTTGAAATAATTTATGTTAATAATGATTTATAAGAGATTTTATCCAATAATACAATAACTATTATTTCGATGGTTTTTTATGATTATAAAATTTTGATTCTTTTAAAACACATTAAATTTATTAACTTAATACTATGATAAAATAATGACACGAATATGAGACCCATGTACTTTGTACTATTTATGATGTGAAGGAATTATTCTGATATCCTTTTATTTTCACAGTTCATGATAAAAGAAATGTTTTTTGAATGTGGGTAACATTATATATATTTTTTCATTGGGTTGTAATCATTAAATTATGACAATTAATGGAAAGGATATATATCCCCATACAATTAACTGCGTAAATCTATATATATATATAGAGTTAAAAATGAGAACCATGTTGATAAGCGTGATGTATAATGCTAAATATTTGTATAAGATGGCTTATAATGGGAAACAATGAAATGTGATTGATCTATAATTGGAAATTAGATATGAGGCCTGATACATAATAGTTTATGGTCTTGGTTGTTATAACTCACAAATGAAATGGTGTTTATTCCTATGTTGTTATGAAAATTGATAACATGGGATTATAGTTTATAAATCATGATGATTTCACACTCTTAAGGATCATGTCTTCTGGAAAGATATTTCATTAGACCAAGATTACGTTTTATTATCTATGATAAGTTACGTATAAAAACAATATGTTATGATCAAGATATCAAACCCTTATTATTTTCTAATTCATTTTTATGATCATTTAATAATATATCATGTGAAAACATTAATGAGTGTAACAACCCATACTGAATCACCGCATCTAATCCAAACTACCATCTGATCATACGCGTACCTCCACAAAAGAGGATTTTAACTAGTTGAGATGGTATATGTTTGTCCATGGGGAGACTATACCTTTAGTATCACATTATAATATTAATTAAAAATAAATAATATATATTAAATAATAATCGTAATTATTTGGAAATGTAAATGGAATAAATGTAATGAAAATTAAAGAAACTACTATTGTTCATATCCACTCTATACTAATGGAAAGAGATGAAAATAAAATTACCAAGGGTTCCCCTAGTGTCGGTGTTGATCAAATCTAGCAACATGATCGACTTTCTTATCCATCCTAGAAAGGGCCTACATATCACATGTAAAAACATAATATCAAAATATGACTAGTTTTGTGCTAATCATGCTTCTACATCCTCGACCATACCTATTTAAGATCCATGCATGATGAATAAAAAATTAGTCTGAATAAGATAACCATACATTGGAAAATTTCCCCACAGAGACGAGGAGAAGATTCCAAATGTCATCAATTTTTCAAGAGAACCATATCTTCTGAATCCTCATACCTTCACCCTATGATTAGGTTCCTCTTCACTGTTGTATAATTAAAAGTGAACTCCCCCAATAAATAATTAATATGAAAATATTTTTCACTTATTCTAAATGACACTAATATCTCGAATGTCTTATTAATACATATTTATGGAGATTATACATTTAGGTATCAAATATCAATATGGGTATATTTCAAAATACACAACAAAATTTCATCATAACCAAACCTACAAAAATCTACAATAATTTCACTCACAGAATTATAATGGTTCTTATGGGATATATAGTCAACCAAAAACTATTATAATCATGAATGGTTAATGAAAATTCATTCAAATATAGTCATAAATGGAACAAGAATAAGCATGAGTCCAAGTACGTATGTAACTTATTAACATAAAATTATTTTATTTAAAAGGGCTTGATAAACCAACTTATGCAGTTTTATATCAGGAGTGTAAAACTCAGTAGTGAATAACCCATTTTTTCTACATTGTTATCATAAACATTTACATGTCAAAAATCTTGGACCATCATGGTATCCTATAACAAAAATTGGTTATTTTATTTGAAAAATTAATATAATATTACATGTGATGGTACACTATCACTCCTAGATAATTTTAAAATTATCAATTAAAATATCATAGAAATGATATTTTATCACCCCTATATAATTTTTTAATTATCATTGATAATATTAGAAGAGGTGATATTTTATATATCGTAGATAATTTTTATATAATAATTTAAAATATTAAATTAAATTATATTTTATACATCATAATTTATTTTCAAATAATCATTTATTATACAACATGTTATGATATGATATCTCTCCTAGATAATATTAAAATTTTTAGTTTTTGACAAAAAAAATCCTCTCTAATTTTCCTTTGTAATTCAATGAAATTTTAGTTTAATATTTCTTTTAATTAGACGTTATTATGTCATACAATTTCATTGATTGTTTTTTTGTTAGTTGATATTTATTTAAAATTAAATTTTTTTTGAATGGATAATTATTAAAAATTATACATTCGAAATTGTGAAAATATTTGTTTGATATCTCAATTATAGAATAATAATTATAAATAAATGTTATATCATTTGATAAATTTTATAATTTATCATTTTATAATATCTCATACATCCATGTAAATATATTATTATACCTCTAATAATGACCTTACAATAATTTTTTGAAATTATTATTTTATAATTTCACATAATTGTTTATTGGTAATATTTTAATATAATTTCTTTTCATAAGTAAGGTTCTATAATTAATTTTTCATCAAACAATATTTATCAATATTTATTTATGAATTTTAAAATAATGGTAAAATGAAATAAATTAATAAATAATAATAATCATTATATAAACTATGAAAAAAATTTCGAATGCATCACATAATATAAAAGATGAAAATGATGTGGGTGTGCCTATAGTAATATGATAAGATTTATTGATAATATATCAACCTCACCCAAAGATGATTATCGGTTTCTTGGATGAAACAAAATGAGACATGACTATTGAAAAAATTTATTGTCTATATGAAGACACCAAAAACATACAAGTCATTATTTGGTAACCAAAAAAATCAATACCCAATATGTATCATTGATAAAACGTATAAATTTATGCCAGCATGAATAAATCATCTTAGTTAATGATTTTAAAATTTAATCAGATAAAAAACATTGAATAATAGGGTATTCATTTTTGAAATGGCTATCAATAGAGGAGACTTTTTTTAGGTGGAGAAGATGAACATTAACAAATTTTTTAAATAAAATGATAATATTAAAAAAAATATAAATATTTCATCTTAAATTAAAGCGAAAGAATTCCAAAACTAGATTCCTATAGATGTTATAATTTTTTTTTCAAAAATCACACATTCTAAACAAAATTATAGTTTCAGATTTTGCATACAACCCCCCATTTGAGAGAAATTAATTCATTTCAATATTTTTAATAAAATAAAAAATATTAAATAATTTATCATCATCTATGATCGTATGAAACACCCTAAATGTATTAATTTTAAGTTCCTATTACATTATCAATAACATCATAGATTTAATGGTGGTCTTATATTTCTTATAAAATGCATAGTTCTAAAGATATTCAATTGTTTTTTTAAATATATAAATAAAAAACAAATAAGTTATCCCAACATGAGGTGTTAATAACATCTAATGTGAAATATGTAATGGCATGCTATAGTGAAACCATCGTCACATAACTTTAAAGGGCCTTTAATTTATCATATAACACAATATTTCAGAGATATTCAATTATTATTTAAAATTATAAATTGGGTAATTAAATATATTAAATATTATTTTTCACCTTCACTAATTCTCATTGAGACACAAAATACAATTCTATCCTAGTTTGTAATATATAAAATATTATATAGATTATTCTAAGATGTCAATTAACA
The DNA here is from genome assembly GCA_963277665.1 of Viscum album. Classification (NCBI taxonomy): domain Eukaryota; kingdom Viridiplantae; phylum Streptophyta; class Magnoliopsida; order Santalales; family Viscaceae; genus Viscum; species Viscum album. The sequence goes on from OY728119.1 coordinate 1,391,100,708, forward strand.
TTTTTTACAAACAAAATCACTCTAAAAAATATTTTAATTTAATTTTATTCAAAAAACACAGTTTTCAAGTTTAATTAGTAAATTATCCTTAATGAGGGTGATTATTATCTATAAAAATTATTGGATATTAAAATTTGTGACATATATCAATTTCTAATCCCCAAAATATAAGTATTTTTATTTTTCTCAATACAACTCAATCAATTGAGGTTGAACATAAAACTACTAATCATGGTTCTCCTCATGCATCAATCCATAGTAGCCTTGAATCTGGACAATTGGTGCTGTCTTTCATTGGAACATCTTATATGATGGGTCTATGACTCACACTAAATTCTCTTCATAAGAATCATCAATTTCATGATAAATTTCAACACATTCAATATCATGAATATGCTATGGTATCTACCATAGAATTTGTGACACATGGAACATAGAGGACATACCCTTATAGTGATAAGGAGCATAGGAATATATATTACACCCTCGATTGACTTAGTGATCTCAATGGGTCCAACAAAGTAGTTCTTCAGGGAACTTCATCCCTATATATTTATTCCCTTACTAATGAGTCACTCTCAATAAAAACAATTCCCCTATATCAATTTTTATTTTTCTACTATGACATCAGGTTGATGATCTATATATACTCTATGTAGTGATCATCCCCTTCCATATAATTTTTACTTTTTCATAAGTGTCCAAAACTATACTGGGGTGAATAACAACTACATAACTCACATAAAATCAATAGAGCGGTGAGCATCATGGAATCCCACAAGGATAATAATATGGTTCCATTTCAATTGGTTCCTCATAATTGTATTTTAATTAAAACCTAGTAATGGACACATGATCATTCAATGATACACCAAATTATAGAATGCAATCTAAAAAAATATCATGAACAATATTTATAATCCACTTGAGTTATCTATTAGAATAAAGATAGTTTGTTGTGATAAATCATGACCGAGTCTCTCATGATTTCTGAAAGCACATAAAAATCATTACTAAAAATCCTCATCCAACACTAATTTAATACTCAAGTGAACTCCAGGAAGGAATTAAATATCATGGACATTGATCATTCCCTCCTAAACTACTGAGTCAGATTATATGATTTACATAATGTTAGCATGCTTCATTTTATATCCAAAACCACCAACAAAACATTAAGACTCCTTGGGTTATAGGGCAACTCATCCCATTATGCATTATAAAATCATCCCACTTCCACATTGGTACTATAAGTGGTGGTAAAAACCCAAAAAGATGTTGGTGATCAACCATTACACATTGATAGGTATGGAATGGGGATATGTACCCTACAATGTATGTTTTCATACATGGATATGAGAACTAACAACTAAAGTAATGTTAAATATTTGTAAAACTGAGTCGTGATACCTCTATAGGGGTATGCAAATCCCTTGTTAGTTCTTATTTTAATTATGTTGGTAATACCAACATTCAATATACCATGATTAAATTGTTATCACCAAACTTCTATCTCATTATCATATCTCCCCATGTATACTGTAACCAAATCAGAAAATAATCCATTTTTGTATACTAAAATTTTGTCAGATAGTGCATATGATAATAAGGAATTAGTAATGCGGAAATGTGATAAATTATTAATCCTCTAGTGTATCTACCCTCTAGTCAGATAATAAGATCATTAAGAACCACTATATCTCTATAGTCCTCTCCCCAATCCCAAAGTCATAATGTGTCTTACACCTAAGATATTGTATAATGAAATTACCCTTCCCAATGTTCACACAATATCTAAAAGACAAACATATATTAATACTCATCCCAAATCATCTATCTTAGAGTTAGGTCAATCAAAGTGATGATATAGAGAACTCTATTGTAGTCCTTGTAAATTATAAATCTCTCACATAAGGGTGAGTTTATAAAAAATTTCATATTTACCAGGAATGGAATGCGCATTCCATGTGTGATTTTGTTATTCAAATAAAAATTCATTTAATGATACCCATGTTATACTTTATTCTATCATGGAATCTATAGTACTCCCAGGACAACTCTTGGTGTATCAAAAAACACTACATAACTAATCATAGAATTGGGTAGTGTCAAAAGAAGAGAGATCATTGAACATCCCTTAAATTCAAGGAACATGTCTTCACATAGAATTGAACACTATATACAAACTCCATTTATTATTACGACCATGGGTACTGATAATTGGGAGAAGTCCTAGATAAATTGCGGTCAATCTCAAACAAAATCCTTAAATATATTTATCTAAAACAAATTAAATTGTATTATTAAGGAGATGGATAACTAAATATTCAATGGTTCTATAGATATAATAGTATTAATAGTTAATGCCATATAATTTTCACCTCAATTATATAAGTAACACCTTTATTGCTTCCCATAAAGCATGTGAGCTCAAACTAGTTACTGGTTTCTCCCAAACATCTATCGGAATCCGATCCACTGCATAAACATATCAAGCATAAGATCTATGACCATTCATCTATGATAAAAATTTTAATAAGTCTACATCATCTACTATGTTCCATTACAAGCCATATGTATCCTTGGTTGTGTTGGTCTCCCACTCATAGGTGAAGATTTGGAAGAATACTCTTTGAGGTGTCCAACGGTGTTGGATTTTACACCATGGCTCTAAGGAAATTTGAAAGCATGAGAATATAATATGAACATACCATAGATAATGAAATTGGGTTCAACTACAGATGAAACAAAAGAGATCGAACTCTAATTCATTTCATGCCACTATACTAATAGGCGTTCAATTACACCATCATCTTTCAATCGGAATAAGTATTGATAATTAATATGGGAGGTATAAATGACATAGTACTGAATGCATGGAAAATTTTAGAAACTCATACATCCTCCATAATTATCTCATGGTAATGTAATTCATTAAAACTTCAAACTTGGAATCCTGGTCAAATATTTATACCATATTTCTATGGTTGAGTTATAGTCCAATTTCACACATCCTAGCCTTATGGGACTCATTACAGAGCAAATGAACATAGAAATACATGGAAATTTTATATTTAAAATATTATGACAGTATTTTCGTGGATCATTATCAATACTCCATGAAATAATGTGTTGATAGGTATTTATTGTTTCATGAAAAACACTCTGATGAACTGGGACTTTAAAGCTTCTATGGTAGAACCCTAATTTATTATATCCTTCTATATATATCCAACATTATTAAAAGTGGTTCCATATATTTTGAGGGATTACATCTTCTCATTTAATTATTATATAATCATTATGAGTTAATTGATACCCTCTAAAATATCCAACCTATACTCCCCATCCTATATTCCAATGATTTCTTTGAATGCTGGAGGATTCTTAAGCCCAAAATCCCTAGCTTAGTCAACAATAGATCTCATTCACCTCCTCTTACACAACCTAAGCTGGTGCATGGATGTTCTCCAGAGAATCATGCTCAAATGATAGTTCAACCAAATTTTTCAAGTTGAATATTCTAAAATATATGTAAAATTAGGATTTTAGATATTATAAAATTGTGTATTAGATCACACAATATTTTCTTACAAGTCTACCCATAAACCCAGGTATTCCCCACATAGAATTAACCCTATTATCTTCCCTTAAAATTTCATTAATATATTATTATATATACTTACACAATAAATCTTGGAGTTAAATGAATAAAATCAAATAATTAATTACATGATTGAAGGGAAAACAATATTTCACACCATTAGAGAAACTATCCTAAAAAGTTAACAAAATTCATGGTATACAATAATGAACTATAATATTGTAAAACCACTGGAATATATAAATAATGTGTCCCTATGTTCCTTATCATGAATCTTGTACACAACCTAAATCTCAAAAATCTCAAAACAACAAAATTTTCATTACCCATGATATGTTCAATCAACAGTAACAAGAAGACATACATTTTCAACATTATGGATACTCGAAGATCCACTACATGGTGATGGTCAAGAACATGTATTGTTTCTATAAGTAAGTCCTGAATTTCGTATAACCATTATTCCATACCCCATCACAAGACATAGAGAATAATATGATAGCGAATCAAAATCTTTTAATGTCATTTACTAATGTTCCAAGAAAAACTACTAGGTTGGATTTGGAATTAAAAATAACCTCATGCATTCCATCCTGTACAAAAGTCTTTTTTACTAGAAATGAAGGTCTTTATTCATAATTGGTTAGAATAAACCCTATATTTCATCTAACAGGATCAGTTATAAATAGTTAAAATATAAAAAATAATCAATGTAATCGTATATAAAAGTAAATAAAATTTATTTAATAATAATAAAGTTTTCTTTATATGTGGATTGTTTATCAAGCTTAAATCAAAATGAATATAAATTAATGAATTGTGGTTTAATATGTTCTATGTCTTGGTATAATAAATATCCATGATCCACCTACTAATCCATCAACAATAGAAGTATATCCCTTCACTTGGACTCTCAATAAATCCAAAAACTCATCAAAATGCCTAATCAGTGTGTGAGTAGAAGACTTGGTAGGACACCACCATTAAATCCTTAACATGTCATCCCAATTATAAAAGTGCATTTCATGAAAATAAAACAATATGTAATGGAATAAATATAAAATCCACATACAATTTTTAGTGTGTTTTATATGCTTCCAAAAACCCTGGTAATAAATTAATTGGCTCTATGGCAGAAGAAAAATGAATTATTCACAAGAAGAAAATCATCACCTTTATGATGTCATTATAGTTTCATAGAGATTATATAATAAATCATATATCCCTCTTGAGAGTGATGTATTCTTGATCCCCAGAATGAAATTATCTTGTTCTCACATTTCATATGCTATCAAGCGGTGAATTATACTATGAAAATCAATGGTACATAGATGAAACTCCAAGCACAAGAACATGGATACATCATACCTCGATCGTATGCTTAGGTCCCTCATCACATTCGCCACTATCAAGATCAATACGTTGACAAGAGATAAATATATCATGACTATCCACCAATATAAAATTTAAAAATCATACAAAAAGGAATGGTAACACTTATACATGTCGAGAAAAAAATAGGCATAACCTATCTACATGTTGAAATTTTAGTACTCACAACACCAAGTGTTCGTAACCAAAAATTGATAAAATATACACTAATATCACTCATTGAATCTAAATAGATAATATGGAAAAAACACACACACCCACCGGTGATCAATTTTAATCACAATAAATCAATATGAAAACAAATGAAAAAATGTAGGAATGTATCCTAAATGTGATCCCATGATGATAAAGAACTTCTTACACTAAAAAATATTGATGTTAATGGAATGGATAAATAAACATGTGTGGTTAAATAGTATTTATGGAATAATCACAATTTAATATGTTCTCTATCTAACCTCATTATCATAAACCCCAACCCATCAAATCATGAGGTTCATCAAGAGTTTATAGAAATAAAAAAAATTATTTTATTTCAAAAAAAAATATCACATATTGTGGTAAATTTTCTGTCTTGGGATATTTTCAAATTTTCTTTTATTATATCACATGCGAATACATTTTATATATCCTTGATAATTTTTATACTCTACTTTAAAATATTACATGAAATTTTATATTACTCATTAAGTATAATTTGGAAATGACAATTTAATATATTACCTATGATTATATTTTATATCTATAAGATAATTTAAATATTATGAATTACAATATTTTATTATATATATTTTATTTATCAAAGAAAAGTTTTAAATAATTCTTTTAGGTCAATTCAAGTTGTATTAATTCTCATTTTAAATTTATTAAAATTATCATTTTTGAATTACTTATAATTTCATTTCACAATTTTGCATAATTAAATTCAAATTTCATTAAAATTTCCCCTTGTTCATTAATTATAAATAACCTTTAAAATAAATTGATATATTTTTTACATATCCTTATTCAATTTCTAAAATATTGTCTTTTGAGAATAATTATATAAAATACTCTTTATAATTATTTTTTATCCTTCGATAAAAATTTTAAGTTGTCATTTGATAATTCCACTTCATTCAATGAAATAATGATTTTATAAATCTAACAAATATATTCCAATAATTTAATGAAATTATCATTAGATAATTATTCATATTTATCATTTGATAATTTCACACAATTATTTTGTGTAAATATATAAATAGAATGTCTTTTAAATAATCTTTTTTTTAAATATATTTTTAATGAATTTTAAAATAAAAGAAAAACCGAAAATGTAATAAATACTAATAAATGAAAAGACTATGTATAAAATTCTAACATGATGTTCTTAAAAGGGTCGAACAAGATGACCATGATGTTCCTAGAACCGCAAGAGAGAAAAAATAGATACATGAATGATCATGCAAAAATATCTTTCTAGTTTTCTCGAATATAATGGGATATGTTGAGAACTATGACAAAATGGTTTGGATATATTAAGACCCCAAACATATACCATTGTTAGTTAAAAAAATAAAAAATTAAGTACCTCATTTCCACCATATATAAAACATAATAATTAATGAATGAGATCTCAAATCAAACCTATTAATAATTTTCTTATTTTATTAGAAAAAATGAATTGAAAATAAAATTTTTAGGTTTCCCCATTGCTAAAAATATACATGGAATTAATTTTTGGGGGAGGAAATAAATAGTAATGAATTTTTCAAATAAATTAATAATATTAATATAATGAATAATATTAAATATTAATTTTACAAGGGACATGATCATATGTTATCAATAAATAATTGTAATGCTCTGACAAGGGTATTCCATGATTTATAGAACTAACGATGGAATTGTAATTCTCATAAAACAAAACTTTGGGGAGATAATTGATTTTTTGCAGAAAAGTCATATAATAAAAACAATTAAACAAATTATCCTATTATATGATTTTACCAAGCACTATGTGCACAAAATTATTTCATATCACCTATGGTAAACCCTCGCATGATGATCCTAAAAATAGAATCTTATTACCCTTACGATGAACTATTTTGGATATATTCGATAATTTTCAGAAATATATAAAAAGGTATTAAATATGTTATACACTTGTATGATGTTACCAAACATTTTAACCACACAAATGTAATTTCACACCTAGTGTATAAATAATATTTGATACATAATTTTATTCTCATATTTCTCATCTGATTCCCTATTTATGAGATGTTATATTATTTTGGAAAAATATCAAGACTTTAATATAATATATTAATTATTGTTTTTCCTTCTTCAATGACGATCTATTGGAAATAAAATCCCATTATAACTCAATTTATCACTCTATAAAATTTCCTTGAATATTAAAATGTTATAACTAGGAATTTTTCCTAACGCAATTGTCTTTAATGCATCTATAAAGTTATTTTAATTGAAAAACACATTTCCCAAACAATCATAGTTTATCATAAATGACATTATTGTAATTTAAAACTGTTATGATCTTACAATCCTCATACGATCTTACCAATTTGATGATCCATTTCCCAAGGTTTTGAATAGTGGTTTTATGTTGTAACATCCCAAGTAAATAAATGATATAAAATTTTCATAATTATAAACATTTTGGAATTAAATATTAATTTTACTTCAAAGGGGTTTTTTTCAATGACCTATCTGATACAAAAGAATAGATTTCTTTGAAATCGTATGGTACCCCCATTGCTGAGTCATACTGAGAAATAATAATATTATATTATATTAAATGGAAGATAATTCCTAGCCATTGTATTGGCGGGAATGTAAAAAACCAACTATAATATTAATATTCATGGTCATTTAATGTTTTTACATTTATCCAAAAAAATAATACTATTAAAAGAATAATGATTCCAATTTAAGAGTAAAAACTCTTATATTTATTAAAAATTCAATTTATAAACTTTTGTTTGAGAACCCTCTATAAAACATGTTTTGGTCACTTGAATATGTTCTATTTGAAAAAATAATATTCTTATTTATAATTGGAACATCAAAATATTCTTTGGACTAAATTTTTGTATTTTTTTTGATAAAGTTCATTTTTTATGAATACTGAAAAATATTGTATTTTAATTTGAATATAACTTTTAATATAATTTATTTATATGGTTAGATTATATTTTAAAATAGATATAATGTTTAATTAGATTATATTTTTACCATTTAATTATATTTTTTAATTGAATGTAATTTGACATTGAAATTTGACATAAACAATTTTCAATCATTTGATAGTTATTTTTTCTTAAAAATGTGCTTTTTGTTTTGACAACGGGAATTGATTTTATATTAATTTATGCCACTTTTTTGTTATGAATTTGGAAAATTTGATTCCAGATTTTGAATTAAGTGGTTCAAATTGTGTAAAAATGAATCTTTAATTTTTATAGATTTTAAATATTTACCTAAGTAAATATTTTATTTACTATGGTAAAAGAGTAAATCTAGTACATAAGGGTAATAAAATAATATTATAATAATAATAAATTACCCTAACTTTTTTCCAAACAATATTTGTTGATAAATGCCCGACAATGGTAATCCTTTGAGTAGATTTTGGGACCCCATGAAGCCACTTAAGAGTGATAACTACACATTATATTAATTAATTTAACGTAATGACAAAAAGGACATAAATGTATATATTTTAGTAAATAAATTCATAAATTGAGATATATATGTAATATATACCACTATAATATTCATTTTAAAGCTATAAATATTCCCTACATAATGCTATTTTTTATATTTTTAGACATCCAATAAATAATATTATTTTTGACATAATAATTATGCATTGTTTACCTCATTAATGAATGAGTTAAAAAATTATATTTTAAAGTTTAAAACAATATCAAATTCCATACCAATTATAGAAGGAATTGTTTTAACATGATTCATTTTAACATAGACTTTAATAGGTTTTGGAACTTTATAAATAGAAATTATTTATATAATTATATAATATTTTTTTAACATTTCTATAGAGCCCCTCTCCCCCTATAAAAATCCCTCAAATTTTAACCCATTCACTATACTTCTCAAGCCCCATGTCACGTCAATAAAATTGAATATTAAGATAACTAAATCCGTTTTCTCATCCTAGAATCCATCTCTTAGGTGAAAGGAAATTCAATTAAAACTTTTTGCTCAAACCAAAGGGCGGTTAACGATTTAAAGGCAACATCATCTCTTAAGTTCTATTGTTTTATTTTTATTCACCAACCCCATAAAATCTTTTTATTATTTTATTTTATAACAATAACATTATCCTCAATATAGTATTTTGTTGTTATGAGAATAATTCTACCTAAATTGAAACACAACTCCAACTAATGGGTAAAGAAAATATTGTTTCTGTGACGGCGAACTACAACCTCATGAAATGATGATTGTTCAGACTTCTCAAACCTCATTTTATGGTGGAAATTAAGATATAACTATATTTATATGTGACATATATTTTATTTATATTGTTTTTTTTTCTTCATTATATTTCATTTATAGAATACATTTTTGGTCTCTATAGATGGTAATGCGATAATTTCATTTGAAGAAGTACGGACTACCACCCCCTCAATGTGATATGACTCGTTCATGCAATATGTGGAACATATAAAGGATGGAGATAATTAAATAATATATTATATTATACTAGAAATATTATATAACTATTTATAATTATATTTTCATTCCATTAAATATGAAATAGAAATGAACATAGCGTTCTTGCGTACGTACGACTTACCGTATCCATGAATGGTGCATTTCATTTCTTATAACCAAATGTAACATACTGTTATTAATATATATATATACATATATATGTGATATATATGATATATATGACATATAAATCATGAATACCATTCTAGATATAATGGAATTTCGACCACATGGACAATTTATAATTATAACCAGTTCATTTTTAACTCAAGTACCAAACATCGACAAAATGACTGAAAGGCACTAAAATAATTAACTAATTGATATGGTATGGTAATAATTGATATAAATGGAATAATAAAATTTAATGTTTTTCATAATAATGTATCAATTATCATTATTTTATTTTTTAGGATATTAATGAATGATCGAGTCAAGTCGGACACAAGGTTAGGGGTTTTTATCTCACTTTTAATTCACTGAAATTTCTATTATTCACCACTTATTTGATACATGTGGTGTATTTCATAATAAAATTTGATATATATTATCTTGATTCTATTTATGTTCAAGTTATTATTTTATTCAATTGGTTGTTATTAACTTTTATTTACGGCTCGATTGATTACAATGCGGTAAGGTGTTTAATCTCAATCTATATTCACATGAGATTCATTCTCTGTCTTCCACTATTTCATTTTGTGTGGTTTATGTAATGCCCATGATTGTATTATTTTTATAATATAAATTATTTTATCTATATTTATATCTTCATTGTATGATCCTTCTTTCAGGTGGTGTATGTTTCTTATGTTACCATATCAACAAGGGAACTTCCACTCCAGATTTCCATTCTTTGTGATAAACTTCTACTTTTTTACTCTGTCATGAAAAAAATACATGTGAATGAACTATGATTTTTTTAAAAATAATATCAACATTTATATTATGTAATTGTATTTTTTACACATAATTATGTGACTGATATTTCCTTTATTTTATGATATGAACTTTGTAAGGGAAACATTCACCCTCTTCTGTTTATCAATGACTTATTTTATGTTATGATTTTTAAATTTCAATATTATTTAGTTGGGATATGATATTCCTTATAATTATTGTTGTAAATTTTATTTCCATGTGATGAGAGGTCATTTTCTCTCTTATGAACTCATTTTATGAATTTTAATGATACACCGTTAGGCTGTCGAATTTTTGTAAGGGAACTTCTTTACCCAATTTCAATTTTTTGTGTTAAACTTCTACTTCAGGATTGTGTATTGTTATAAATATATGTGAATGTCCTATTATTGTTTCACACTTAATATCCACTTATATAGAGTTTATTCTTATATCTCACTCATATTTTTGTAATTTAATTATTCTTACACTAAGGATACCATTTTTATATTAATTTTCGTGTCAATTTACATTCCATTGATATTTTATTGTTGTTACATGCCAATTCATATTTATATGGTTAATATACATCTATTTTATCTATTATATCATGAATTTATTTATTCACATGATATTACAATATTTTATTAATTTTATTCCTCAATTATTTGAATTCAAGCATCTCTCATTTAGTTTTGAACTCGTTAACTAAAATATTGTTTTAAATATTTTGATAATTTATTATCCTATATCATTATCATTAATTACCATGTTTTAAAAATGGCATTAATGAATTATTTATATGGACATGAATGTTTTGAAATTATAATTTCTTTCAAAATCTTTAAAGTTGTATCTTACACTTTTATTCAAAAATCATTATATTAATTGTTTTAAATGTTTTGGGAAATAGATTGATAATGCAATTATTATGTTAATATCATGAGAATATATATTATAATTGAAATGTGTAATTTTATCATTAATTTATTCTAGGTTTATGTGTTACAAATATTTTATGATTATATGTCACTATTTACGTACACGGGTGGTTCTGTGATAATCCTAGGGCGGGTGATCCCGAGATAGATCTCCATTTCATTGGGTAACATGACAGAGGTAAACATTAATGTTTCTCCTAAGAAATTTAGGGAATATATGGTGATGGGAATTCAAAACTTAACTCCCCTCATAGCTATGAAATCTAAAATATAAGTATGTTATGTATTCTATATGTTACATTTATGATTTATGACTGTTGTGTGTTGTTAATAAATCATAGGATTTCATAAGTTATGATATGATTGAAAAGTATGGTTTCATCGTTTTGAATTTCTTGATTGGGTAATGGTTTAATTCCTTATTGTATAACCCTTACTATGATTTTATGGTCATCACATGATTTTGAAATGTCTTCCATATTACTTCAAGATGAATAAGTGTGAAGGATGGGATCATGAAAATTTAATGATTTCTAAAACATGGAACTAGTCATTTTTCTTATTAAGAGTTTTTATTTTATGAAAAAATGGGTACTAAGTAGCAGTGTCTTCAAGTAATATTCATGATGCTATGTAATAATTACGGCATGTTTCTATAAAAGTCGAAACATTCAAAGATCCTCAATATTAATTCTTGATTTCACTCAAGATTATGTAATGTTTATGTCTATGCCCTTATAGTAGGTATTAGTGGTCGGATTAGACAAATATAGAGATTATGTTTTTTCATTAAACACATGGTTAGTCATTATGTCTATTATTTTAGTTAAATCGTTGTTTTATAAATGATTCAGATCAAGAAAATTTGGTTACAAATGGAAGGAGAAGGATCTAAAATGAAATTTCTATCTCTTCATGATGTCATGATTGAAATAATTATTGCAATGTCATGTTCAGATAATGGGAAAAAAAATTATAGCATACATCTCATTTGCAAGCAGTTGATTGAGATATCGAACAACTCCACGATACCTCAATATCATCATGGATCATGGGTAATATTCAATCATAACACATAATATCAATATTCTCAAATTTTCAAATATTTTACCTTTTTAGAAGATTTAGAAGCATATTATGATTTTTAAAAAGCTGCTAAAGACGGAGACCCTTCTGCAACCTATTTATATTTTTATTTACAATATAGTATCTCATAATATATAAGTGGTATTTCAAAATGACAATTGATTGAATGTTTCAACTGAAATTCAGTCTGAGAGTTTTATAAAAATAATGGTTTATCAGATGTTTTTAAATTATACGTGATACATGAATATTTTTGGGAACTACTTTTCTACGAACAGACATATGGCACAAGTTTTACAAGGTGTATTTGGATGGAGAAAGAAAGTTATTTTGAAGGATATCTAAATTATTTTTTCAATTCATGGACATTATACCTACGTGAACAATATGATGATGAAACTATATGGAAACCATGATCAATGTATAATGTTATGTATTTTATGAATTGTGTTTTCATATGGAGGTGAAAATAATGACAGTATATAAGATGTTTCTGACCAAATGTATTATTATGAAAATCAGAGCTATAAGAAATAATTTTACATTAAAACATGTTAGGGATATTTTTGAGTTTTATAAAAAGGGCATCCCTTATAATGGGTGACGACCCGTCGTGTCCGACAAGGCCACAAGAGTCAAACCCACCACCAAAGGGCGACATGATCACATCTCCTACCACTATACTACATGATCTCCATGGTTATTATGACTCTTTCATTTAAGATAAATGATATTATGGATCACGAATAAGTTGATTTTGGAATGTTATTATTAATCAAATGGATATCCTTAATATAGAAATATGATTTAGTTATTAATTGATAATGGTTGTTTTAGAAATTGATTTCCATTTTTTAAACATAATATGTTTACGAGAAATTGATTTCTATGTCATCTAAATATAGGAGTAAGGGTTGAAATTTTATTTTGGGTAGAACCTATGTTTTTATTTTGTACATATGAAAATTTAGTTCATTTAGGGAAATGGTTAACCTATCAGGGATAATATGTGTTTCGGTTAAATAATTTTCAGTATGAGAATTTATTAGTAATAGAAGCTATTTGGAGATAAATGTTAAGATATATCTTAAAAGATTATGCGATTAAATCATTCTACGATTTGGGTTGCAATCTTAGTTTTTGTTACATTGAATAATTTTATAGACAGTTCTTAATTGAATGGAATTTGTTGAACATTGGGTATTCATTGAAAAATTATGAAGATTAAGAGTAGTTTTTCTTTTTGTAAAAGATTATCCTTTTGGGGTAATATCTGATCTTATACTAAATATTTTGGTTTCAGTTAATTTATAAAGACATGATAAAATATAGTTCATCTTTTCTAGATTATGTGATTCTTTAGAAGTTAATTATAGTGGATTCAATGTGAACAATTCATCTTGAATAATCATTGTTTGGAGAAAAGATGATTTTGTCGTAGAAATCACGTAAAGGATGAAAGTCTACATGAGAAGGAAGTATGTTTCAGTTGATTTTTTTTCAAGACGATAAATAAATTATTCCACGTTATGAAAATGAACATAAAACGAAAAAGTTTTTTGTTTTATTTTTTTACTGGGGATTCAAAAACAATTTACCCATCACATGTCGGTGATTTTTAATTGGTAAACTTTTTTTAATCATGTATTCTATCTCACTCCATCTGAACATGATCTTTTTTTCCTCCTCCATATCTGTGTTTTCATGGAATCCTAGAATCTGTTGTCTTGGGTGACATTTTTTGTTTTCTTTATTTCATTTAATGTGATAGTTTTATTTACTCTTTTTCGATGTGGGATATTTAATTAAGTTTCCAATCACAATTTTAAAATTACGAGGTCACATTTTTCAAAAGGGGGTAGGATGTAACATCATAGGTAAATGAAGAATATAAAATTTTAATTTTTATTGAAATTTGTGAATTAAATATTAATTTTAGTATAAAGGATATTCTATGTTCGATCACATACTCAATACGCAACAATAGGTTTCATTTAAATCTGATGTTGCACACAATGCTGAGTCTTACTGAAAAATAATAATATAATATTATTTTAAATGGTAGTTGACGCCTAGCCGTTGTATTGGTGAGAATGGATATAACTAAATAAAATATTAATATACACATTTTCAAAATGTTTTTTACATTTTGTTCAATAAATTGGAGAGGCTTAAAATAAGAAAGAATCCAATTTAAGTATAAATACTCTAATATTTATTAAAAAGTCAATTTACATCCTTTAGATGGTGAATAATATTTAAATATAGTCTTCATCACCATTATTTGTTCTTTATGAAAATATAGTATTCTTCTTTAGAATCGGGGCATTAAAATTTATATTTAGATGAAATTTTTGTATTTTTCTAATAAAGTTCATATTTTATGAATAATGAAAAAATATTGTATTTTAAATCAAACTGTATTTTAATCTAATAAATTTATATGTATTTATAATCTTTATAAATCAGTTTAAATTGTAATTAGATTATATTATTAACATTTAATCTATTTTGGTCAATGTATTTAATTTCACTTTGAAATTTGCCACAAAAAAGTGTCAATTTTTTGATAGTTATTATTTCTTAAAAACACGTTGTTTGTTTTAACAATGAGAATTAATTTTATATTAATTTCTACCCATTAGATGTATTAAATTTGGAAGAATGTATTCAATATTTGGAATCAAGAGATCCAAATTGTGTAAATATGTTTCTTTTATTTTTAGGCATTTAAAATATTTACCTAAGAAAATATTTTATTTTCCTTGGTTAAAGGGTAAATATAGTAAATTCGGGTAAACAAATAATATTATAATAATATAAATTTACCATAAAAAGTGTCTTCATATTAATGTTTGATGCATGTCCGACCATGGGAATCTTTCGGGTAGATTTTGGGATCCCATGGAGCCACATAAGAGTGATAATGACACTTTATATTAATTAATTTAATGTAAAGATAATAATTAATTAAACACATAACTTTTAGTAAATCAATTCATAAATTAGGTTATATAATTTACCGCTTCTAATATTTATATTATTTTGAAATATAAATTTTTTCCTAATCCACGATATCTTTTTTATGATTTTTTGAAATAAGAAAATAAAATTATTTATGACACAATAATGATATATTGTTTATCTCACTAATGAATGATTTATGTAAATAATATTATAATGATTATAAAAATATCCAAAACCTGTCAATACTTATTGGATAATTTTATTTTGAACATTAGTCCTCATATCATTGACTGTAATAAGATTTGGACCTTTAGAAAATGAAATTCATTATATAAAAAATTATTAATTTTAAACATTCCAAAAGAGCCCCTCCTCCACCATATAAAAACCCTCACTTATAACCCATTCCTCACACTTATCAAGAACCTTGGATCATTCCACCTCTTCACAATTCATATACCTACATCACTTTTCTTTTTATCTAAGACTTACCCGAGGAATAAAGAAATTCAATTAAACCATTTGGTTCAAACCAATGGATGATAACTGATTTAAAGGCTCGCCTTCCCTTAAGTTATTTTATTTTATTTTACTTCTCTAACCCCATGAAATGTTTTTATTACATTATTTTATTACAAAACAAGTATGATCAATATAATAGTGTGTATTTATGAGAATTATTCTAACTACACTTACCCACACCACCATCTAATGGGTAAATAACATATTATTTATGTGGATGTCGAACTACTGCATCACGAAATGATGATTGTTCAATCATCTTACACCACATATTATGGTGGCCATTAAGAATTAACTATATCAATATGTGATATATATTATGTTTATATTATTTATATTCTTCTATATTATTCATTTTTAGAATACCTTTATGGTTTCCATAGTGGGTAAATACAATAATTTTATTTGAAAAAGTCTGTACTATAGTCCCCTCAAAGTAATATGACTCGTTCTTTCCATATGTGGAACTTATAATTGATGTAGATAACAAAATAATATATTATATTATACTAAAATTATAATATAATGATTTATAATTACATTTTCATTTCATTAAATATGAAAAATAAATGAATGTAATGTTAATGCGTACGTACGACTTACTATCTCCATGAACGGTGCATTTCATTTAATATCTCCAAATGTTATGTACTATTATAAACACACATATATGTAGTGAATATATATTATATTTATGATATATAAATAATTAATATCATTTGGGATATAATGTAATTTCGACCACATGGACAATTTATAATTATAACATTTCCATTTTTATCTCAAGATCCTAACATCAACAATATGTTTGATATAAAGTCAAGTAATTAACTAATTGATATAGCAAGCTAATAATTGATATAAAATTATTAATATACTTGTATAATTTTCTTAATAACTAAAAAAAAATTAGTTTATTATTCATGATATTAATAACGATCGAGTCAAGTCGGACACGAGTTATGGGGTTTCTTATGTCACTTTTAATTCTGTGAGATTTCCATTGTTCGCCCATTATTTGTTGAATTTGTTATATTTTGTACTGACATTTGATATATATTATCATT
Source organism: Viscum album (assembly GCA_963277665.1). NCBI lineage: Eukaryota > Viridiplantae > Streptophyta > Magnoliopsida > Santalales > Viscaceae > Viscum > Viscum album. The sequence goes on from OY728119.1 coordinate 1,391,117,933, forward strand.
ATTTTATTTATATTTATGATATTTTGTGATGAAATTTGTGTATATTAACTCTTGATCATACAACTTGATTGATAACAACGTGGTAAGGGGTTTTCATCTCACTTTTTATTCCTATGAGATTCATGATTTGTTTGCCACAATTTCTATTTGTGTGGCATATTTACAGCCCATGACAATATAATTTGTATAATATAATTCAATTTATGGGTATTTAAATCTTCATTTTATGATCCTTCTTTCATGTGTGGTATGTTTCGTTTGTTACAAAATCTTTAAGGGGACTTCTTCACCCAATTTCCATTCATTTGGATGAACATCTACTTTTTGATTATGTCAAGATATAAATTTTTGTGAATGGCCTATAATTTTTTGACTCATTATATCCATTTATATTGGGTATAGTTATATTTTTAGGCAGAATTATTTCATTTATTTATCCTTAATTAAATGATATGATATTTGTAAGGGAACCATTCACATTCCTCTTTTAGTCAAAGTTATCTTTTATGTTGTGTCTTTTAAATTTAATTTTTCATATTATAGGATATGTTTATCAATATAACTATTGCTTTATATTTAGGTCCATGTGATGAGAGGTCCTTTTCTCTCTCTTCAACTCATTTTATGAATTTTAATGTGACAGTGTTAGGCTATAGAATTTTTGTAAGGGATCATCCTTACCCAATTTAAATTTTTTGGTTAAACTTCTACTTCTTGATAATGTTGTTTTATAAATAAGTTTGAATTACCTATAATTGTTTCACACATAATATCTACTTATATTTTGTGTATTATTTTTTGTCACACATGTTTATTTAATTTATTTATCTTTATTCTAATAATACTATCTTTATATGGGATTTCGTCTCAATTTACATTCCATTGAGACTTTATTGTTGTCAGCACCAATTTACTTTTATATAGTGTCTATACTACCCTTTGATGTATTATATCATGATTCCCTTCATTTCATTATATTATAAGCTTTGATTAATGTTATTCATAAATTATTTATATTCAAGAATCTCACATTTGGTTAGGAACACTTTCATTAAAATATTATTTAAATTTTTTAATGATTTATTCATCTAAATGAAACTCATTAATGCCCATATTTGAAAAATTGATTTAGGAATTTATTTATATGTGCATGAATGTTTTGTAAATGATATTTCATTAAAAAAAATCAATGTGGTATGAGACACTTTAATTTAAAAATATATTTATAAATTGATTTAAATTGTTATGAAACTGGGTTGATAACACAATGATTATGTCAACATCATGAAAAGATAAATTGTGATTGCAATTTGGAAATTTTATCTTTTCATTATGATTTTTTTATGTCTTATGAATATATTATTGTTATTGGGCATTGTTTACATATTAGGGTTGTTTCGTTAAAAGCTTAGGGTGAGTGAGCCTGATATAGCTCTCAAATGCATTGTGTAACGTGACATAGGTAAACGTTAATGATTCTCCTAAGAGATTTTGGGAATATATTGTGATGGGTATTCCAAATGCAGATCCATATGTAGTTGTGAAAGCTGAAATGTATGTATGTTATGTATTCCATATGTTACCTTTATGATTTAGGACTTTTGAGTGTTATTCATATATCTTATGATTTTATAAGGTATGTTATGATTGAAAAGTATGGTTTAATTAATTAGTATTTATTGATGAGATTAGGTTTTCATTCCTTATTTTATAACCCTTAATGAGATTTTTATGCTCGTCCCAGTATTTTGAAATGTTTTACAGTAGACAGAATGATGTTTAAGGTTCAAGGAGGGGATCGAGGAAAGGTCATGATGTCCAAAACATGGAACTATTCATGATTCATTTTATGAGTTTTTATATTATAAAAAAATGGGTTATGAGTATTAGTGAATACATTTAATATTCATATTTTTATGTAATATTTATGGCCTTATTCTCTACAACTCTAAACCTGAAATGTCCCTTAAAGTAAATTCTGGATTTTAGTCATGATTATGTAATGTTTAAGGTCGAGGCCTTATATATGTGGTATATGTTTATCAAATTTCAAAAATGATAAAATAATTATTGGTGATTTTGAGGTTATTTCATTAAATAATAATATTATGTATCTAGAATCTAATGAAAATGAACCATTAAGGTCCTTGGGTAAAAATTGGGACGTGTATTGAATATTCATATAAAAATATGTGTGAAAATATTTAATATTTATTGTTTGTATTAGTGAAATATTTTATTTATCCATTTGAAACTAGATTTTGAATACATTTGTGTGATCCTAATGGATGATTTTAATGATAAATATAATTTTTGTAAAATATCATTATATTTTTTGAAACATAGAGTGAGTATATTCCCTGAAATCAAATCCGTGTCTAAATAATACAAGTGGATGAAGTTGTAGAAAATATCTAAATAAGGGTAATAACACATAACATAGATCATTGAGAGGGACTCTATTATCACCTTGTGTATAACAATGATCAATAATCCACACATGGTATCACACACCAATTGGATTTGTTTTTTGAATTCATATTCTCTATAATGACCATCATGAAATATTTCTATAGATAAAAATAATGAATAAAATAGGTTATACCTAAGGTTTCATATATTTAAAAGGAAGAGCCATGTTTTAGAAATTATCAAATTTATTTTTCATGTATATATGGTTTCCCTATATGAATATTTTTTCTAACAAAATTATTTTTCATTTTATTAAAGGTATTGAACCTGATTGAATACTTTTAAATACAAATTCAATGTAAAGTGAAATTATTTTCATCTTGAGAAATGGAAATTTTTCAATGTGTAAAATACAAATATCATTTATATGATAAGACCACTTTTTATTAATCATGCCCATAATCAAATCAACCATTGGAGTTAAAAAGATTATGTATTTTAAATCATGCCTGATTATCCTATTCATTTTAGTTCTCCTACTCTTACACTAGTCTCTATGAAATTAATCATCAACATTGTAACAAATATTTCAAATCATTAATTCATTGGAAAATGATAGTTTAATTTTTTACACTCTATAATTTAGAAGGAGGATAATGAAAAGAGTGGAATATAATCATGAATATATAGTAACATGAATAAATAGACTCCATTGAGTGGTATGAGTTTTTAAACATTCATTCTAATAAGTAATTTCATTATATTCTTCGTATTAATATGGATAAGGAATTCCATTATCTGAAATAAAATTATAATAGATCTATAGAACCATATGATAAACATTTTACAGTACATACATAATAGTCTTCTTAAATAATTATCCTTTATTAAAGTAATTTCTAATATTTTTTCAGTGTTGTAAAACCAAATATCCAAAAGGAATTATCCATAAGGGACTTCTGTAGATATGATGAAATCCTTTAATGCACTGTCAATACTGATTTATATATTTCTATTACCTATTAATCTCATGGTTTGGTTAAGAAAATAATGTTGCAATTTAATTTAATATTTAAAATATAGGTATATAATTTTATTATAATTAATTTAATATTTTATGTATTGAAAGAATAAAAGAGGGATGTTTCATAAGTGGCCAGTAAATGTTTTATGTATAGAAATTATGGTTATAAAGTATATGAATTTTTATTTTATTAGAGGAATAAACCAGTTGATGAAAATATAGAAAGAATCCAATAGAATTTTCCTCCAACACATCTATAATATATATACACAATGTTTTAGAATTAAGAGAATAAATTCCATATTCCATGTGATCATATAAATAATAAGAAACTATAACCTATATAGAAAATTGAAAAAATGTGATATATTATGAAATAACAATAGTAGATTTGAATCATCATAATTAGGCCATAGGTATCCTATACTGTAGATAAATTTAGTGTTTCTATTTTTATGAATAAGACATATGAAAATATTATTATTCACTATTTACAGAAATTTTAGGTGATTCTAAGCACTAAATTTCAATATCCCCATAGGTTATGGAAGAATTAAAAAATATTGATATTATGTCATTGTAGATATGATCCCATAAATCCCCTAAAATGTATTTTATTCTAATATATGATATTTTTATGTCAAGTCATTGGGAATGAACCCAGAATTGATGAATAAAAAGGGTATGAATTTTATAATTTTCTAAACGAAAATAGTATTTTTAGTGGGAAAACATTACTATTGATATTTCAAAATATGTATCTCAGTTAATTGTATATCAGCAAGTAAAATCCATATGGAAAATGTTTAATTGGTTTAAATAACCTTATACATCCAAGATAGGAGATAGAAAAACATCAACATGATGTATTTAATTAGCCTCCCTAAAATATTAATGGTAAATAATGATAAAAGGTATATAGATGATTACCATTGAAATTAAGTACACTTAATTATTGTGAAATAATATTTCACTCTATATTAACCATATGGGATACATATTAATGAAGTTGTAGGTTTCATGGAGTTTCACATCCAATTGTATCTGATAAAAATTTGTGGTTTACCTCGATGATCTGAATAATTCTTCCCTAGGATCTTGATTCTGAATTATGCATAGGAACTGCATATCTTCCATATATATATGGTCTGAAATAGTGATTAATTTATAGCGTATAGGATAAATTAATATCTTTTTTTATGGATTGGAAAGATGGTTGGGATCAACACCTTCACATATTTTGGTTTTTATAATATATTTTATTTTACCCAACTATTTATATAATTACTATGAATCCATCCTTGGTAATATGTTTATAATTCCAACCTTCATGTATGGTGAAGGATAAATAATTTCTTTTTTGTACTTGATCTACTTGATGAAATGTAAAATAATGTTATATTCATTCATCAAAAAATAAGGGATACCAAAAATTATGACAAATGATATGTTTTTCATCAAATGCGTGATCTAGAATTCGAAGACAGTGAAAATGTGCATTATTTAATTATTTTTGGAAGAAATAAACAAGAAAATGAATGAATGGAAATCTATCCCATAGGATAATGATTTACTTTCATATTCCTGATTATTTATGGATTATAGCTTATTTATTGGAGCTTAGACCAAATAACTCTCATGTCCATGATGTGTTACATATATCTATACTAAATACCTACATACATGATTTATCAGATGTAAAAATATTATAGGTATTACCTTAAGGACATTATCATTTTTATCAGTAATTTCTATTGAAGATTGTAGATTATACAATGAAAGTGATATTTAAATGACAACTCCTATAGAAAATCATTTTTTGAAATGGCGTCCATCTTATAGAAGTTATGTTGGAACCTAATAAAGTAATAATGTAGAATCATCCATAGTTTTTTATACCAATGAGGAAAATTTCCAATTGATAAATTCCTTATATGTGGGTTAGTATATTAAATAATAATATTTAAGGAAATTTTATTTCATAAAAAATTATATTTTTGGTATCAATGATCTCGGGCTACAATATGATCCAACGAACCATCATATAATATTAATATTATAAAATACCATTAAAGATTTTATTTTAAACATAATAATATGAGTAGTAATAAACATATTCTAAATATTATTTATTATGATTTTATATAAATAATTTACATTGGTAAAAAATTCTGAAGTCTTAGTAATGTCTTTATTGGATTCAAAAATAATATCTTCTCAAAAAATATTTTTATTACTTTTTCTGACGAAACATATTTATTATAATAATCTCATAAAACTATTTTTAAAATATATACTTCATTTTTAAATCAATATTTTTAAGATATATTTTCTTAGGAGCTTGTTAATTTTACTAAAAATTATTATTTTAATGAATAGATAAAATACCGATTTTAAAAAAAAACTAAATTTTCATTTGAATAATTTAAATAATTATTTGTATTTATATTTTTTATAAGTATAATTATTTCAATTTTATATTAAATAATACAATTTATATCATTACAATATGTTTTATATTGAATTTGATGCTAAAAATATCCATAAGTATTAACTTTTTCTCTTTTATAATTGGTTCTTCTTATTGTATATAGGATATATCTTAAATTAAATTATAAAAGTATTATGAATAGAATTTGAAAAAAATTCACACATTGTATTATAAAAATAAATATTATTTAATAATTTTAAATTAATGAAGTTTCATATTAATTAGTTAAAATAATGAATAACATTTTTTTAGGATTAAATTGTGTAATCTATATTTGATAAATTTTATTCAAATATAATATTATACCCACATAAGATAAATATTTAATAAATGGTATTGATTATTTATTTTAATAATGTTGAAATAATATAATAAGTGTTAATATAATTTTATTATGCACGTATATTTAATCAAGGTAAAAAAGATACTTGTTAACATTGGGAAAAATAAAATAGTAAATGTAAACATAAAGAATCATTAATTTTTTTGGAAATATACTTACTTGTTATTATGGAGGTGTACCCAAAGATATAATTAGTCCAACAATTTAATTATAAAATTGTATCTCATATGGAATGACATTGACTTCATATTTTTTAATAGTTTTGGGTATGTAAAAAAATTTATCTTCTCCTCAATTATAAAAGGGGACCACCTCCACGAATTTCATGTGCCTGATAATACATTTGGTTTGACAAAAAACTACCCATATTTCAACAAAAATACTTATACATGTTATATATCTCTTTTTTCCCACAAATTATTTTCTTATAGTTCTTCATAAGAGTCCCAAAAGTGGTTTCTATAGAGAATTTATTTTTCATCCCTAAAATATAGAATTTTAATTCTTCTCTTAACACATCAAATATTGTCACAATAATTCCAATATAATATCCATTTTTAAAAAAACATAAGATCTTATATATTTATTGTATTAATTATATACATCTCATTATTCATCAATTAGGAGAAAAATCTTTCGATCCTATAATGGACACACTACCACCCCACGATCAGATTAAATCATTCTTCATCATAACCTTTCAGAATTGGAATTATTGAATTATTTTAATTAACAAATATTATTGATATGAAAAAATATAAATAATTAATTATTATAAACCATAAAGAAATTTACATTCCATTTTGAGGAATTATGATAACATCACTCGTGTGTATGGAAAACTAACACCTCAAAAAACAATCTGATTCGTTCTTCATATATTATTTTCATATAGGGTAATAAGAATTCATTAAGGAAAATATTTTATATATATGGCATAAAAAAATAATGAAAGTTAATATACAATTTATCTGTATTTCTTTTTATATAATGATAAAAACGAAACATCATTTAGATGTTCATACAACCTTCCATCTCTATTTAATATATAATTAAATATATATCACTAAATGTATGGGATTGTGATAAATAATTATAATGAATATAAAATATATTTATATAATGACTAATAATAATGAAATGAATGAACCATTATCAAATAAAAAGAAAAAAAATAAATAAACAAATATTTTAAGAAAATCACTGTTGTTGTTACCCAAAACATTATTTTAAAGTGGATTATTTAATAAACAAAAAATAAAATTTTGTATAAAAATCATATATGGTCAGATAAATATTTTTTTGTTCATTAATGTATTTATTATAAAATAAATTAATTATATAGGACATTAAAATCATTATAAATGAATTCATGACTCAATGTAGTGGAATTCAATATCAAATTGTCAAATTTGAGACCTGTGGTTCTTTAAATGCCTATCCACTTTTAAGAGAAGTTTAAATAGAAAATTTTACATTAAATTTTATGAAGTTATTTGTCATAATTAATTTTAATTTATTATTTATGGATATTATTGAATGAGTCTTACGACTAAAAATAATATGATGCATGTAAGGGATTTTCACTGCACATCTATTTTTATGGGACACATAACTTATAACCCAATTATTTCTTTTAGATGGTTTTGAAAATATGCATGTTTGTATTTTATGATTTTTACCATGGTGATTATGTGATAGAGATATTCATATAACTTTATTTCATTCATTTTTCATATGATTGAAAAGATACTAAATTGTTGAAGGTTTAATGTTTTAATCTCCCTATTTAACATTATTGCTTATGATATCTTATAATGATTAGATTATATGATTTATGTCTCGAGAAAAAAAGTAATTGTATGCTAATATATTTTATTGTGAAAAATACATATTTAAATTTATTTTCCTCTCTAATAGTATTAATGATAATAAATTAATGATTACAGAAAATCATATTTAGTTCACACTTCAGTCCAAGAACCCCTTTTCTTCCATATCCATGTATTCTAAAAATATTATAATGTTATTTTTTATATTCAAAAATAATTTTATTAATAAATTTTTACATTTGATCATTTTTATCTTAATGGATTAATCTTCAACATTAGGTCATTTTACCAAAGTTTTCCTTTATGTTAATTTGAATAAAATGTGAAGGAATGTTTAATTTGATATTTATTACATGACCATAATATTATACTATCATGAATGATTGATGACTAAAAAATAATTTATATATTTATATGTTTATTTTCTATGTATTTGATTATTTAATTGTTTTCTAAAATTTTATTTTTAAATATTTTATTATAGTTGAAATTTAAATTTCTTTTTAAATGTTTCCAAGGGACAATATAAAGTTTTTTTGCCTAATATAATATTTATTTATTACACTTGATATTTAATAGTGATATCATCCAATTATACTATCATTATAACTCATATGCATATTTTATTATTATTATGATTAAGATTTTCTGAAGCATATTCTTTTTCCACTTTTCATGCTGTGATGAATTATTAATATGATTATGAGGCCCATTTCATTTGTATAGGTTGTACAAAGATGGACTATTAGTGAGACTCTTTTAAGAATGTGTCATGATATGATGAATGCTTTATTGTCATGTAGGACAATTATATATGTATTTACATAAGAAATGGTAGTTAAATTATAACTCATGATATTTATTATCTTATACCCAAATATGGTGTTCTGGTTGTAACTCAGGATTAGAAGAGACAATATGTATCACTAATGAATTGGATAAATAATTATATATCCTGGGATTATTGTGAGAAAAAACATGGTGGGATCGATCAAAAATTAGAGACATGTTGATGAGATTTATCCTCAATTGGAAATACACCTATGGTATTGATCTGTTGTGGGAAACATGTGGTGATGCATGATTCATTATATGTAATGTTCATGAAATCAATTTTTGAAAAATAATATGGGTTATATATAAATTTTAGTACTAAATTTTTTACATGATGTTATAGTTCATAAATTATTATTATTTCACAATCATGGATAATGTTTTTTGGAATGATAATATTTTACGTCATTATTCATGTTAATGGTCAATGAATGGATTGGTATAATCATTTTATGCTATATTTGGGCTCTCACACCCATAGTCATTTATTTTTCTTTCATATGATGATAAAATAATTTCATACATATTTTCCCTTATTATGATTCTAATAATATTGTTTCTTCTGTTTAATTTCAATATTTCTAATGAAATGTTTTACGTATGTTTTTTTATGAATTGACAAAAAGGGGAAGATCATTCTTTGATATGTTGATGATATTCCATTAAATAAAATCACTATATAACTAGTATCACATGTAAATAACCCACTATTGTCCTTAGGTATATATATTTGAAATTTATCAAATATTCATAAAAATAATAATTTCATTTTATATAATAAAATCCATGATTGTTATATAATATATTTATTATATATATTTTATTTAATATCAAATTTATTTGATAAATTTGAATTGGGGTTGCTGAATAAATAATAAGTTCATATTTTTAAATGTATATCATCTAAAATATGATTTTCTAGATCATTATTTTTCTATATAATATATTAAATATATTTTATATGAATAATATATGAACACCAATTGGATTGGAAATTCATATGAAATAATAATAATTGGAAATAATCTTTTAAATTGATATTATCAAATGAAATTAAATTTTTATTCTGATATATATATGATAAATTAAATAAAAGTAAAATATTATTTAAAAAAATTATTAATTGAATTATTATATCATTATAATCATATGATTAATTTTTAGTATTTTATGTGATAGTTACTGTTTTGGTGAAGAGTATAAATTAAAAACTCTACACACTTCAATGATTTAATAATTTTATAATAAACAAAAGGTTATATTTAAACATATAAAAATTAATTCAAATTCAATGAAATATTTATGTTCAAGAATTATTCATTTTAAATAATAAAATGAATTTATTGAAATGATGTTGAGAAATTTTAAAAATAATGTTACATTATATACAAATAAAAACATATTTCTTCATTCTCATTAAATTATTCTTTCTCAAGGTGTAAATAATTTTGATATTTATTTTAACGACACATAAATTTAATTTATGTGATAATGAAATAATTAATTTCATATATATTTAAAAAAATATTAACTTTATTTGAAATATTTTTTATGATTAAAAATTAACATATTATAAAAAAAATTGAACTAATGAATAAATTACACATTTATTAACATTATTTATCTTAACCCATATAAATTTTATTGGATAATGATTTTTCAAATTTTAAATAAAAATATATTATTTAATTATTAATTTTATTCAGTAGTGGAAGTTAGTTTTCGTGATTAAATAATTAGTTACCATTTTATTAAAATAAGGACAATGTATAAAATTTATTGTTAAAGAAATTATAAAACATAATAACATATGATAAAATGAATATTTTTGGTGAACATCAAAAATATAACCATTCCATTATTTATCATTTTAGATTCCACATTCCTTGTGAGACATGTTTTCTTGTATATTGAGAGTTTTTAATTACAAAATTATCTTTTGTTCACATATAAAAGGGTCAAACAACAGCCCCATCCAGGGATTCTAAAAATTTAATTACATAATGAATCCCTTGCCTTTTAACTTACTCTATAATCCTATCTAATGTAAATAATCCTCATTTCATTTAAAATTGTATACTGACTTCAATTTTTATGAATTTACCCAAATGAATGATCATGATCTAATATTTTGTTCTAATTTCCAGCTTCCTGCTTTTACATTTCTATCAATCAATTATATAATATTAACCTTCCAATTCATATCAAAGGAATATTATTTTATATTTAAAATTATTTTTCTAACATTTATTCAATAATTATTTCCCACTATTACTGTTTTCCTTTAGTAAAATTACAAAATTGTATGTTCACCTGTATAAACTACCACCACTATAAAGAAACATGTTTTATCTTCAATCACTTTATTTAATTCAACATATAACAATATGTAATTAAGAAAAAATATAATATTTTTAAAAATTATATTATTATTTTCATTAAAACCAATTCATATATTCTTTTCATTATATATAAAATAAGACCATCACATGTGTGAATATTGGGACTACACCCCCACAAAACAGTGTGTTATATTTTAATTTACACATTTTCTGGTGAATCTGAATATTTTTAAATGAATATATATGATATTAAGGAATAATATATTCATATAAATTATTATTAATTTAAAACCCAAATTTATAAAATCACTATAATAAACTTTTCAACATTGGCAAATTACACAAAACTATCTTGTCCTGAAATTACCAATCACAAACCATAACCATATATAAGAAATCATTTTATATGGGGATCTATATATAAATTAAAAAATAATTTTAATAAGATTTATATCAACGATTAATGAAAATTGATTGATTTAATGTGTTATGACATACCAATATAAAACATGTAAGAAATAATCAAAAATATTAGTGTTGGATGATTAAAATATACATAATAAGAAATCGATCATATACTGATATATTATAATCCAAATTAATAAATGGTAATATATATATATATGAATATTTTCATAAAATATGATATTAATATATTTTTTTATTATATTTTATATTAAAAACATTAAAATTCATTGAGTGTAATGGAAATCAGTATTCCTTATTTAACAATTTAGCATTAGTCAAAGTTATTCTTCTTCTGATATAGCATTACATGATTGTTTTCTTATACACTTTATAGAAATTGTTTTCCAGGTACTTCTTACTTTTTTATAATTACATTATAATATATTAAATATATTATTATAAGGATTTTAATCTTCTTATAATTTGATGTTGTTTAGAATAATTATCATCCTCAAAAAATAATATCATTCACTTCTACATCAAAATAAAATATTCCAACAAGTGATTTAATGTTTTATTTTTTTTATAAAAATATTCATTATTTATGGATATATTAAAATTTATCATCAAACATTCTAAAACAATGCATTTATCTGGGTTTCTATAATGGGGTTTCCCATAATGGTATTTTAGAATATCAATAATGTTTATTCATAGTCATATTATTCTTTTTTCACATTACATTTCCTCTAATAAGACATTATGACTTTTTTAAGGAAAACAGAATATATATATATATATATATATAATTATTATTCTCAATTATATTCATGCCAACTTTTAATAATTGGATTGTTCAATTTGCATGAAGATTATTCTGTTACAATATTGTTAAAAATGTATTATGAGATATAATTTAATTATTTTCCATTAATTATTGTTTTTGTATCCATGTTATCAATACTTATTTGAATAGTTATTCAAAAATATCCCTATAAAAGTTTTTAATTTATTATAAATTTTGGGGAATTTGTTTTGTGTATCATCATATCTAATTTTAATATAACAATTTGACATATAATTTAAAAATAATATTTTCCCCATTTTTTCCATGTTATTTCGTAACATGGTGAAATTTTGAAATATTAATGAAAAAACTATTAATGGATAATGATTTTTGGTTTCTTATTTCAACATCTAATGAATTAGTAATGTGTTTTAAAATAATTTTAAATTGAATAGTTGGAATTTATGGATTTTTATTAACATAATGTGAGGAAATGATTAGATTTTCGCAAAACATAATTTTTAATGATGTATGGAATTTTTCAAAACATGAAGTGAATAAATAATTGTATTATTTTACATATTAATGATTTCCAATTATTTCATTTTTTTTATTTTATGATTTGTGGAATTATTGGGTTTTCACACAATGTGGTGACTATATATCCTTATGTTTTGTTCAATATTTTATTGTTATGTTATGTTTCCTTAATATAATATATTTATTTATTATAATCATATGATTACTCAGCATAGATTTTCATGATTATCTTTCATTATTATTTTGTTGTATACAACTGATTATTTTATATGAAATGTCTTAAAATCATGTATTATTAGATACAATAATTATTTAATATTCATTTAAAATTATTTTTCCCAAATGATCATGTTTTCCCATATTATTTTGATCAAATAGTCATTCATATATCGAAATGTTTTCCCTTACTATGAATTTGAACAAAATTATATCTTATTTTTTTTCATTCCCTACATTACGAAGATGTGTCTAACCAATGAGGAGTTCAAAATGTTACATAATTTGGTTCAAAAATGGGGATATGATCACAAGTATTGTTTGTTTCATATATATCTATTACAAAAATAATCTAAAATGTACTTTAGTTATAACATATGATTATATGATACTTTTACTATATATATAATGTATATGATGTAATATTTAGATATCTTTAACCATGTTCTTCTAGGTCTTCTTCACACGGAGATACCCAAATATGAGTATTCACACTGTGAGATAATTGTATGGATACCTGCTCTTGATGGGCGTTTTCCATCCATCAATTCTATAAGTTTCAATGTGGAACTTCATCTGGGATACCTTTATGGGTGGATGGATTTTTCAATCCATTTATTTCCCAGAATGATGCTTTCCTTGTTTAGAAAATATGGAAGTTGTGGCTGACCGTCCATTGAATTCTTCAGTAGACTGAACTGCATCTTACACCTATTTTCAATTTCTACTTGGGTGCTGAGGGGTGCTTCATTCATTTGTTTTTTTGTTTCAAGTTTATCAGTAGGCTGTGGAGCTATGTGCAGTGTATATTTCGTTTTTGCCTCAGCTTCTTGTCTATTGAGGTGATGCTCAGTTCTTTGTGCCATGCAGATTGCAGTGACCTGGTGAAATCCCTCTTTTGTGCATCTGTTATCACGGTATTACAATACACATGGAAGGCACGAAATAATCTGATTTTTGACAACTACAATACCACTTTCATGATTGTGCCTTGGATATTCATGGCAGTATCAGACTCACTACTATGATTCAAACCGGATCAATCCAGAATGATGTTTCAAACTTATTTATCATTAGGACATGTGGTGTTAGTGGGATGGCAAGGAAACCATGTGTGGTGAAATACATATAATGGATCCCACTGATCACTGATTGGATAAAGGTAAGTGTTAATGGAGTGTACACTGGTGCAGCAGGTCATGACGGTTGTGGTGGCGTATTTTGTACTTATCAGGGATTCATGAAGGGTTGTTTCTTCCATTTCATAGGAAATGGGTTTGAAATTCAAGTAGATCTATAGGCTATGATAAAATAAATAAGGTATGGAGTCCATTATGGTTGGCATAAATTAACGGATTGAGTCAGATTATTCTATTTCTTTGAAAATTATCAAAACTGCTCAAGGAATGTACGCAAGAAGATGTTGTCTCTGTGGATTTTTTGCCTTCGTCTTGTAGAATCAATCTCTCTTGATGTATCACACATTTATATGGAGGAAAATCAGGTTGATAATGTTGTTTCCAAAAGTGATATTATGGTGGTTGGTTCAAGCTATTCTTTTTTATTGGCAAACTATTACTCTATTCTGGCACATATGTATTGTAGTTTTGTGATACACACTCGGCTTTATAATACCAAACTATTTTGATGTGTTTTTTACTATGTATTTTTTATAATAGCAAATTCTTTAATAGAAGGATTGTTGTATCCCGAAACATTCTGGCTAATTTCATCAATACAATTCTTATATTTGGTATCTTATATTGATAAATGGTGTTAATTTATCTACCACAAGGTATCCAAGGTTTTACATTAAAAAATATTCTAATGTATAGGAATTGGTATCCTATAATAAATATTCTATATTAAAATATTAGATGAAAATATATTCATATAAAGAATGAAATATTATGACATTTTCTGTATTTATATCAATCATAAATTTATGTATATTTGATGATTATTTATGTAACATTGTTTTTTTGACTAGGGGTGTGTTTGGGTGGAGTTTTTATTAAAATTTATGAAAAATGGGTTGTGGATAATTTGTGCAGGGTTTCGCTAAACTGTGTGCCGAACACAAGTAACCATCTCAAACTAGATAGAGAGGTCAACACAGATGCTTCATGGATTGACAAACCATGAATACAATCTTAGTAATTAATTTGACCCTGGGTTGTGTGGTCTTCATGGTTGGTGCATGTTATTCTAAACTATGAACCCCTTCCCTAAAAACCGTGAACATGGTTATTAATCTACGAGGAAATAAATTTAAAATCCCTCGAACCCAAAAAGAACCTTCTATTCAACCTACTAAAAGGAATAAATTATTATGAGAATTTTTAGGGCTTTTTGGAGGTGTAACATGACTGTCCAACCTCAGTTATTCAAAATTCAAACCCCAAATCGAGGATACGCTCTTTTCTAGGTATGTTGATATCATCTTGATTAGTATATAATCCATTAGTATCTCTTCCCTTGTTTGTTTGATGAAATATAACATCTGTAAAATTAGATATAATACTCTTTTGTTATATAAAGATCTAATATTTTATATCTATATCTAAATTGAATTGTTATTGATATCTTGGTTTTGGTTTAGGGTTTAAATATGGAACACTTATCAATTTTTTTTCAAAACATTGATTCAGGAGATTTTTGTTGACTGAACGTCCAACAATGAATTTTGGTAGGTATTGTAAAATATAATTCACATATCTAGGGATTTGATACCTAAATGAAATATTATAGAATTTCTAGAATCCTTTAGAAATTTATTTTGTTAAATTAGTTTAATTCTGTTGACCAATTGATTTATCATGCATTGTTAAGTTGAATTATTAGTTGAGGATTTAATCATGA
Source organism: Viscum album (assembly GCA_963277665.1). Taxonomy (NCBI): domain Eukaryota; kingdom Viridiplantae; phylum Streptophyta; class Magnoliopsida; order Santalales; family Viscaceae; genus Viscum; species Viscum album. Next base: position 1,391,134,024 of record OY728119.1, read on the forward strand.
GACTAATGAGATTCTCTATTAGATAATATATATGTGAACATGATTAGATAATTTGGGACTGTGATTAGTATAATAAATCATCAGATTAATTGTGAGATATTAAAAAGGTTAACATGATTTAATTGATTGTAATATAATTATGTTTTTGATATTATGATCTAGATAATTAAATGCAGGATAAATTATGATGGGTTTATATTTATAATGATATAATATATTATGGAAAACTAATTATTGGGATATGAATTTTGAAATTTATTTAATAATTTATTGATTTAATTATTGTTGACTACAATGTTTTGTTAATTGTTGAGTTAACTAATGAATTTATTGAATTTAACTAATTGTGAAATTATAAATGGGATTGATCTGGATTATTAATTATGAATTATTATCTATTAACGAAAAAGAAAATGGTTGTTTCAAATTGAGAATTACAAATGGTAACATGGTCATCATAAATATGAGTAAGAGAATGAGAACAAGGTCATTCTAATGAGAAGTATACATGGATACTTGGTCATTATAGTTATGAATAAGAGAATGGGAACAAATTAATTCTATTGAAGAGTGTGTATTATTTCATGTTAATATGAATCACATTTGTGATATTTTTAATTTTATCAATGTGGATTATAATTTTGAAATTAATGAATGGAAATAGTGGAACTCGATGTTATGTCCTCTCACAAGAGTATTTCAATGTCTGACATAAGTCGAAATAGGTACTGAAATATCATAACACCATTGAAAATTTCTTTCTCTAATAAGAAGTAGGTAATATGATATTATATTACCTTAGGAAAATTTCATGTTCCGGTACATGAAAAAGATTCAATGGGGAAACATGACACTTTGGGAACCCTAGAGTTGTTGTAGTTGGTTAAGAATAAATGTTAATGTAGTTACTGGTAATTTTGGGGTTGTGCTTATTTTTTATAGAACAACATACACTATCTTTTGAGTGGACTGATTTTAGACACCATTTTTGTTGTCCTACAAAGTTGTTCTCACACCATATTAGAATGCATGATCAATACCTGAATAGATTTTATTGTCACCGAATATGATAAGGTTAATCGACTTGGGATGGATTTATTATTTTGGATGGAGTATTATTTAAATGACTAGAAATGTGTAAGAACCTTCTTAGGGAGTCTAAGTGTATTTATCTTCAGATTAATTATAGACAACTGACACTTATATTGGCATTACATGTTTTTCCTATCAGTTTAGTATTGTAATTTCTTTTTTTCTATCTTATGACCTGAATATTGTTTTGGTTATATTTCCTTCCATGTTTGACTATTAATTTTTTGTTGGTGTGTAACTCTAATAAATAATTGTATATTCTTCTCATGACTGACACACCATACAATAATTTCTTGTTAGAAACCCTAAGCATATGGGGAGGTATACATGAGGTTGTGTGGTGATCTGGCTTTGGGAACTGTCAGGTCGAACCCAGGCCAGAACATTACAATGTGATATTACAGGTCCATTTTTCATTCATATTATTTTTCATAATATTTTGGGTATGGTTGATAATAAACTACAAATAATCGAGGGATTTTACAAAGCTTTTTTAAGTTAGTTTAAAACCAATGTATGTGGGAAAACCCAAGTACTCATATTAGGATTGTTGTTATTTTTATGTTAGCTTATAGTTATATATTATTTCATCTTGGGTGAAACACATGTTGTGTGCTGTGATTATTGTTTCTTATAATTTTGTTGTATTGATTTGTTTCCAAAAATGGAATGGTATTTGAGTAAGCATGAATCATTTTAGGTAATTTGGGTTATTATAACATTAATTATTTTAGGCCAGCACGTGAAAACGGGTTGTCAGTATGCTGTCAAACATGTATTGTTTACATTGTTTGTGAGACAAAAATGAGAAATGGTGCCTAACATGAATTTTAAATTTTGGTAATAAATGATATTAAATGAGAATAATTTATTATATACAGGAGATACATGATTATGTCATTGTGTTTACCCTTGTTAACCAAAACCTATGAGCATGAAGGTTTAGGGTAGTAATAGATCCTTAGTATGACCAAGTGGTGATATTTGTGTGAAAATACATGTTGTGATGAAATTTGATTATTTCCTCTTACATATATGTTATAATTTTTTGTTATGAGACATGATACATGAGTATGAAATTGTAGAGAGCATGCCTCCATGACACATGTAAGGGGACAACTGAGGCGATGAATATGGATGAATTTATTATTAGGGAAAAAGCGGAATATATCATGGCAGTTGATGATGAATGGGTGATGTTTCTAGAGATCAGTGCACACTTTACCCTATTCATGGAAAGAGTCCCAAGGTGAGTTTTGAAAATTATGTCTATGTTGAAAATTGTGTTTCAGATGTAGTAGCCTTTGAATTTTACTAGTGAGGGTGGACACAAGGGAGATGAATTCTAGTTGATATCATAGAGACAATACATGAAACTTTTGAGACTCTGGCTGAGTGCAAGTTAATTTTGGCTGTATATATTCTATGTGTATCAGGGAAGATATAGTTGGAAATTCAGGCACAAATTGGAAAGACTACAAATATGTTATAGAGTGGATTATTAGAGTGGGTCATGGAATAATTTTACCGAGAGTCAAAAAGATAATAGAATGATGATGAGTTCATGAATCTTACACACAGGAGAATATGTGTGATGAACTATTTTGGATGCTACAATGATTTTTAATGCTTTGATCCAATGTTAGTTGGAGGTGAGGTAGCTATGGAGAAACATTTTTACGATGGAATTATGTGTGAGATTATGTAAAAGAAGAATATATTCATGTATATGATGTTTATTGATGTGGTAGAGCATGGTATAATTGTTGACGCAAACCTAAGGTAGGATTATATTGATGGAAAAGTTGTTATTACTGGACAATAAAGAGTTACAACTACTGAGAGTAGGATGATCCGTTATAAAAATATTAGCCAAAGAAGTGGTAATAATAATTATCATATAGATGGGTTAGATGGATATGACCTTATTGGGGTGATAATTCATTAGTGTAGTTGATCAAGACTTTATCATCATAAATATTCTATACCACTAGTAGCGTATCGATCTTGCGGTTGGAAAATATATCAATAAAAATTCTGTAAGTTTTAGTAACTGAATATTACAGAATATGCATCCAAGTAGAGTTAGACTATGAGAATATGATCCTCTACACCATATTGGGCTGGTAGTTGTAGTTCTAATGGCCAAAAATATAGAGGTTGTGGATTTGGTTCTTCTAGGGGGGATCACCTGCATCAGTAGAGTGGCTCTACGCAGGGTTGTCAAACTACTTAACAAGGAATAGGGGTAACACAATTACATGCAGTAGAGCCTACACAAAAGGATAGTGACGATGGAACATCTAAATTAAGATGTAATGTTATAGTATCTTCTTCTTTCAATATAACCTTATCTAATAATGGTTCCCCACATTCCATTATGTCTATAAAATTGTTGATGGTTATATCCTGCTTGAGGTGATTTTGAGTGAAGTAATGAATATAGATACAATTATGGGAGTGTGGTCTAGTGATATCATTCAATTAATGGTATGTTATCTAGAGTTTGTGGAATATCATTTACAATGGGATATCTATGTGCTTCATATGACAAACTATGATCGGATAATAGGGTTTTACTGGCTAATCATCTACCAATCCCATATTTATTATTACCATAGGTGGATGATCATTGTATCTCCAAACGCTGGTCAGTATATTCGTTGGGGAGAGTGGGATATACTGGACAACATAGCAGGTCATGACCTATCCCTCTAGGCTTGTTCTATGACATAACACAAGCCCACCTCCCCATGGCTAGGGGTTGGCGACTAGCATCGAATGCATCAACAAGCATGTGGGAGGCATTTTACTAGGTACATGTTCTACGCACACACAATAATGTCCCAATGATAGAATAGTAAACAAGAATGAAACGTTAAATGACTACTAAGTACAAGTACAATTAATAGTCAGATGGTCTAGAATATAACCCCAAAAAAATTTCTAACTAGAAAATGAAAATTTTAAAAAGGAACATTGGATAACCATCTACTGAAACCCCCCCCCCCCCACAAGATGGGTCAGTATAGTGTAGTTGTCAGAAGCTATATAAGTGTGTCTCATTTACCTAGTCTCACTAGGCTCCAACATGTCCTAGGCCACCAAGTCCAATGTAAATTTGGCAGTCGTTTGAGACCGACACAACACCTGTGGGCGAAGTCTATGAAGGGGCTGGTAAAAATATACCCAGTTAGGTCACAAAAAATGGAAAACCCACAAAGTAATCCACAACTATTCCAAAACCCATGTTCACCAATAATTATCATGACGCAAGACATCTATAACATGGTTTTTTAGAAAAGTATTACAGAACCATTTTTCCCATCATCGAACTCCTCTACTACTGGAGAACTCCACTTCAATGAGTAAAATGGGCCTAACAGATCACACAGAAGCATCTTCCAGCTAATATTAGCACTATTGTGGTACAAATCCATGATAGGGATCATGGTTATGTTAGGTCACATAGAATTAGCTCCCCACCAAGGGAATTTTGGGTCCCACAGTAGCATCTTCCCACTAGTCTATGTCCATAATGAGGTTCTTCTCCAATCGAGTATCGTGGGTCTTCTGAGTCACAAATAAGCCACTCACCCTCATGGGCCTAATGGGTCACGTAGATGAAACCTTCCATTGTGCCATAGTATCTGATCCACACAGGGTCGTTTTTCAGTAGTCTTTAGGTCTCATCCAACCATAGGGTTTCTTCATGTAGCGTGCTTAGTCTAGGGAGAACCGCTCCCCAATCCATTATTCATATTTAAACATCATTTAAATTCACCATATAATATTCAAAAAAATATGTCTCTTAATGAGGGTTCCAATTCACAAACGGATCGTTAATCAGATTCATGTTTTTCATGATATTGATATTATTCAAAATGGGTCGGTTTTGTTAGGGTACGGTCTGACCCGGTCGGACAGAACATCCCCAGTATTCATTTACTTGAGCCTGAAATGGCACGACCTAGGTTTGGTCTATTGTGCTACGAGTCTGGCATGATGGGGAGGGTCCGACCCCCAATCCTTCCCATTCCACCACAGGCGGACCAGTTTGTCGCTCTGCTGGGACATGCCAGGTGTCTTAATCCATCTCCCTAATTCACCCAACAGTTGATGTGGGGTCTTTCCTTCCAATAAAGAAGCACAACATGCCCGTGGTTAGTGCTATACAAATGTCCAGTCTTTCCGGTTGAGCATACACACCTAGTTAAATACTATGTTCCATCGAAGAATGTAAACCCTTATTTAGGGATACTCTACCCATGAGGTCGCATAGCTGCATCCTCCTCAACCTATAGTTGGAAAATCCATCGGTATTTTTCTCATCCACAGCCTGATAGGGCCATGGTGCTCCTCCTGGTGCAGCGACATAAGACTCCGATGACCACCATGTCTGATACGATGGTCTATTCTTCGCACCGACTACACCAAAAACATCCTTAGGATAACTGATTCACTTTGAAGGCCCCAAGAATTAGATGTCGTTGTTTTAAAAATTATTCCAACATGAACACACAAGGCACAGTTGGTGGGGGTTGCGCCTTGTTCATGTCCGCCCAAAACCTCTGCCTATGATGTTTACAACATGTGACTCTTTTGTATAATGTTCCATGAAAAATAATTTATTCTTGAAAAGAACAATCATGAATCATCACCATCCCATTGGAATGAACTATCCACAGAACAATCTATTCGTTGGTTGATCAACAATCTTCATTTAAAATGAATAACAGGGAAAACATAAACCAAAATGACCCCTACCTCAATTGATGATCGAGGTTGAAGCGGTCTTCCAATAATGGTTGAAGAAGTCGAAGACGTTTGTTGATTCCTGAACCTGCTCTTCATAATGTGTTCACATCGCTAGTGATCCTACCAATTTTTATTCTTCGTCATTGGAGGGGAATATCTCCTAATGTTCGTTAGAGAAAATTACAATGTTTAATTCCCAAATCTCATATGTGTTAGCTTAATTAAAATAAAACATTTCACAATGTTTATGTTATGTTATGGAACACTATTGATATGCTATTTAATTTTTCAAACAACGTAGAAGTTAAACATGAACAAAATGGGTCATTAATGAGTATCCATTAATGCTCCTTGTCACCACACCACATCATCTTCGTCCACCACTCAATTGTGAGAAAATAAAATAAAATTAAACATTTTATGTTATTTTATTATTTTATAAAAATTTCGATAATTAACATTTCTCTATAACCCTTTCCAGTCAATCTTATGTTTTTCTATGAGAATATAATCATTTCGAATTCAATGGTTCCCTTAGATTTTAGATCTGAGCCTCAGGTCAATAGTTTATAATATTTTCTTGCATGTTTACTTAATTGAACTTAAAAAATGTTCAAAATCCCATTCTCAGTGAATCAGGCAATAGAATCACGTGTTTTCAAAGCATATGGTATCAAAATAATTCATTATAATACAAAACAACATACAGAAATTATGGGACATTACTTTCTCCAATCCATAGGTATTTTCATCCTTGAAAAACAAAACATGTCTAATAAAGAAAATGGGGTTACTGAGAACAAATTAAAGCCTCTTGCTCCAATGTACTCTCATAGAGATTCTGATTTTTCCACGAACGTGAACAAGAGTAAGATACCACCCATGAAAGACCCACTTCTATTGATATTCTATTTTTACCAGGAACTCTAGAAATGTATCCACATCATCAGTGTCCAACATTCCCCTCTCAATAATGTGGGATGGATAATTTATGTACCCCATCTTTTGTGACAGATGAAAAATAGCATTCACCTGGTGCAACAGTTGGGGAAGAACTAGGTGATACACCAACATGCCCACTCTAATTTGGATCTAAAAAGGTCAAATGAATCTCAGAGATAACATTCCTCCCATGCCAAATCTCTACTATCATTTTTGGTGTGATACTGGAAAGAAAACATGGTCTCCCTCCTCAAACCCAATGGGTCTCGAACTCCTATCATCATGAGATTTATGTCTTTTCTGTGCAGTCTTCATCCTCTAAAGGGTGATCTTCACCTTCTTAGTGGCAGCCTATACCAACTCGGATCCCATGAGTGTTGACTCACTTGGGTCTATCTAGCACTGATTTGATATGCATGGCCCCCCATAAAAGGCTGAAATTTTTTCAATTCCAATAGTGAAGTGATAGTTATTAATATATGAAAACACTGCCTATAGTAGGTTGTCTTCTCAACTATGACAAAAAGCAAGGACACAAGAAAAATGTTTGTTTTCTAAGGTCAGTAATGTCTACTTCATCTGAACATGCATCTGGTAGTGAAATGTTGTTCTCAATTGCAGCTGAGTCCTGAATATGTCCTCCAACCTCTTCCACAATGGTGATGTAAATCTTGCATCACTGTGTGAGAAGATATCTGAAGGCATCCCATGAATCTTTTCTACCACATAGATGTAATGCCGCCCAATCCCTATACTGATCCCTTCTCCAGGATAGGTAGAATATTAGCCAACTTGGTGAGTTAGTCATTGATCATCCAGATTGAATCATGTCCCCTAGACATGGGTTATTACACCATCAAAGTTATATGGATATACCATCCCACATTCATTCTGGAAACTCAAGTGGTTGTTCCATGCTTACTAGGACTTAATGCTTGGCCTTCACTATTGGATTTGGTGGTCTGGAACCAACTACTTTGTACTTTATTAATTAAAAAAAAATCTTATCACATCTTGATTGTTCTTCCGCATGACATGTCATGTGATAATGTCCTAAGGAAAACTGTTTCATTAAAGGTTCATAACGGATATCTACTATGATGAGAGCCCAAAAGATCTATAAAACTGTTCTTGAATGTATATTCTATGGATGGATGATATTATTTAAGGGACAAAAATAATACATGTCATTAGGGGTGAGGACTCATAAAACTTTGAGGCACCTTCTCATGGTGTGTGCCCTTGGTAATATCAAATAGAATATTATGAGAACGAGACCCACCAGTAGAAAATCCACATTTCATAGTGTCATATGATGTTCCTATCTGCGGACGTGTGTATTGGTACTTAGAATTTATGATAATTATTAATGGGTATTACAAATCATGCATTTAGATGTATTGACGAAAACTGTGACGACACCTCGTTCGTAGCGAGGTAGGATACATTGAGTGCATCACGAGTAATACTGCATTAATAGATAATGTGAGAAAGGATTTGTCCCTTTTATTCCATTATATAAGTAGATAGAGCAGGCCCTTTGATGGAATTGATATAGCCTAAATAAATCCATGTCCATGATAAGGAATAGGTGAGTTCAATACAGGGAAGTCAAAAAAATAATAATTGAGAACATTTGTTGATGGAACTATCATGAAACCCACTTGATTAGAGATATCACGACAAAGGAATTATATTACATGGTAAGCATTCATAGGAGGTGACACGTCATTGTGGCGTTAACTTCATTCTCTATGGGTGCCTAGGTGTGTTGCTAGATGCTAACCATTGACTTTAGGCTGGCTCCACCAAATTCCACTAAGAAAGAGGCTTAGAGGGTGACACACTGAGTGTGTCCATGTATCTCAGATAAATATTAATTTAACAAGCTAAATAAATATTATTCCCAACTGTGGTTTAATGATTCTTTAAGGATGTCTGATTGCATTTATTTCGACACTAGTTATTCAAGAGAATATATTATAGGTAAAATAATATATTAATTAGCGAGTAATGTAGTTAAATTTATTTAATAAATAAATAGAAATTACTCAAGGTCTAATAAATGTGGTGGATAAAAATAAAAGTACACATAGTGTATATTATATGTAAACACCGTGTAGTTTTATAGAAGACAAGTACATGCTGTGTATTAATTATTACACGCCGTTTAGTTTTCCAGTCGGTATTTTTGACGATAAAATATTGTTTATTTAATTAAATGATATTAAATGTAATACACTGGGAGGATGTCAATTAATGATGATAATCAACTATCATTATTATGAGATGGGTTATTGTTAACAATTAAATGAAATGATTAAATACTTTTTGGTAATTAATTCATTTTATTATTCTAAGTAGTATAAATCTTTATTACATTATTCTCAATAGATCGATCCATTGTTGTGCACAACGGTTTCTGGGAATACTATCAAGCCAAGAGAGAATTCCCTTTCCACCAAGAAGGCTTTCATGTTATGAGAGCAAGATCCTCCACCGGATCAAGGCGGTCGAAGGCGGAAATCACAAGCAAAGGGTATTCCACGCTAGCACCAAGGGATCCCTTTATTGTCATCCAGAGATACGTGGAGCACGTGTGGATCACCACTTGAGGAATCCTATACTTGGATTCTCTGACACAACGATGGATCACATGATCATGACCGGATACTCCAACGAAGAATGAATTATACATAGGTAATTATTATGAATTAATTAAACTACTTATAACCAACATATGACGATCCTATCTCAATGGTCTCGGGACTCTTATTTTCTTCTTTGTTCTTCGTTGTATTCCTAATATCCGGCGTTTTATATCATCACATATCTCAGATTGAATGTCATATAACGCTAAAATTAAAGTTGGGAAACCCCAATAATGCAATTCTACTGTTCCCGGAACCTAAAAGTGGTAACAGAGTGGGTCATCGTTGGTTATAATTATTTAGTTTTTTCATTGGTGATTTACGCACATAATAATTTAGTTATTTAAATTCATGTTTAATCATTCAGGAAATATGAATCTCGAGATCTATTACTACTCCCTCATTTCTTGTTCACCTCACAGAAATGAATTTTTCTTTTAATTTTGATTAAAATAAAATAGGGGAACTCATCTGGAGGAGCCAAAAGATTCTGGCCATACAACACCAGAATACACAGCGTGTATTCAGAAGTACATGTTGTGTAGTCTAGGTTCAATGCATTGAATGATACTCCAAATCAGGACGTGTATTGGAATATTTCTACGAATTTAAGACACCATGTGTTGACCAGAAATAAGTGGCACACAGCTTCCATATTACACATTGTGTGGTCCAATGAACACGGTATGTAGTCCCTTCGGGTTCAGGTTGGATCGTGTACCCTGTACATGGCTTGCCCGGATAGAAACCGTGTAACGTGGAAACAACATAGCGTGTGTCCAAAATAACACACCGTGTACTCCAAAAATTTCTAAATTACTTTTACACGCTGTGTCCCTGGGTGTGTACTTCGGATGGACTGTGAAGAAAGGTACACACCGTGTAGTCAGAACTACATGCCGTGTACTCACCCAAATTACGCATATTTATTAAAATTTGTTATTATATTATACAAACTCTTGAGATGTGTACCATAGTGCAAGCGTAAAGCTGAGGCACAACACATGATAGGTGTTTTATATATATGTGTTTAATTTAACATCTTCCTAATGAATGGGAATTCACCGGGTTGCCTCCAAGGTACAAGTTATGTACAAGGATAATTTTAAATGAATTTTTTTGTTTTAAATTATGATGGATGATATTCTCAAGGAAATTAAGAAAAATGGATCAAGATAAAAGGATTGATTAATTAAAGATAATTAATTAATTCTAGCATGATTTATCTTAAACAAGAATGATTAATGAGTTGAATGATAGTTTTATTTATACATAAATAGTGTTTCATGTATGGATGATCATGAGCTAGACCGAGTCCTTTTTATGTGAATGGTTTCTTTTAATTTATTTATTTAAATTAAATTTGTTGGCCTGCGAGCCATCTCCTCATTAACATGTAGGGCCTGCATGACCAAGGAATCTTTTATGTAAAAACTCTTTTTTAACCCTCACCTGCATGTGAGATAAATTCATATATAATGGAAGTAGATCCCAAGCTAGTGAAGGTGGATCAAGTCATGAGCCAAGGTGAAACCAATCAAAGAAGAAACAAAGGTGGACAGATGGAAATCTGTAAACACGAACCTGAAAGGTTCCAGGTGTTTCTGCCCTAGGTCTTGGGCTAGTTTATCAACTGTTAGATAAACTAACCAATAGAAAATCTCATGATCATACCATTTATTTTATTTCTATCAGTTTCATGGTTTATTTATTGTGGGTGTGTTGTTACGATCATAAAATTAATGAATTAAATGAGCATGCAATGTGGAACTAAAATAAAACCAGCATATACATAAATATTATCTTAGTTATAGTTAATCACTTAAGTAAATACCACATAATATTAACACGGATGTAATCAAAGATAATAAAATGGAAATTTATGTATAAGGATGTAATCCCTCAAAAGAAATATTAAGTTGGTGTATCATTCAATAATCGTGGTGAGAATCGAACCATAGTCCAATGTGCTTGACCAACCATAGTTGGGTTGCTTTCAATTATCTGGGAATTCTAATTAATGGTTTTGGGTTGACTTTACTTTGTTCGCATCAAGGGTTGACAACCACAACAGGACTTGGTGTGACCAAGAGGCAAAGTTTGAGGAAATATAAAATAATAGGATTTTAGGATTGCAGAGTCCACTCAGCGGATCAAGGAGCTACGAGTTAAATACAGTTGTCATTTGGAATGCCTACCTAAAAAACATCAAGTTGCTTGACCAGCCCTAGTTGGGGTAATGTAAATGGAAATATGGATCCTTGCCACTAGAATATTCAAGAAGAAGAATATTCTGAAGTCAATGGTGAGGACTATTGGATTTCGATAAAATAGTGGAAGACTAATAAGTATTTATTTATTTATTTGACTCAATTTTTGTAATAAAGTACTAAAACTTTTCTTATCTTAATTTGTAGAAACAAGAAGAAAATTACTTCAAACATATCATTGTGCAGCATACTCGAGAAGGAAAACCTTCTCACCGGCACCAATTTCCAAGAGTGGCAGAGGTGTTTACGCGTCATCCTTCACCACGAAAAGAAATTGTATGTTCTAGAAGAGCCTATTCCAGTTGCGCCTTGGAAAGTGGCTAGTGAGGAGTAATTATCTCTCTACAAGAAACACATGGATGATGCCATATATGTTTAGTGTTTCATGCTATCAGCCATGTCTAATGAGCTCTTGAAGCGACATGAAAACATTGATGTGTATAGCATGATGTCTCACCTTAAAGATCTCTACCAAGAGAAGGTGAGACAGGAGAGCTATGAGATCTACAATGATTTGTTTACCACGATTCATGGAGATTCTGCGTCAGCTGGGCCTCACTTAGTCAATCTTATTGGATATATTGAATGCTTGGACATATAGGGATTAAATTCCCAAATGATTTGAGTACAGATCTCATCCTATCATCACTGCCCAAGAACATTTCTAGGTTCATTGTCAAATATAACATGAGCGGCAATGAGAAGAGTCTGTCGGAGCTTCTGACCTTGATTCGCCAGGTTTACAAAGACATGGGGCATGACAAAACCATAGTCTTTATGGTGAACAAGAAAAGGAAGGACATGAAAAAGGGTCCATAAACTTCTAAAAGGTCTGAAGCCCCCTAGCACCGTCCCTCCATGACGGGGAAGATCCAGAGGCAAGGCAAGGAATGGGAGGCATTATGTTTTTCATGTGGCAAGCAGGGCCACTGGAAGAGGAACTGCACCTAGAATCATGGGGATGCTAAAGGTGCATTTGTTATCGAGTGAAATATTTCTATTTCTACACATTGGGTATTAGATACATCTTCTGGGGTTGAAATCTGTATTCAATTGTAGGAACGAAGTAGATTTAGAAAGATCACCAGAGGAGAGTTGTATCTTTGAGCTACCAATGGCACAAGGCTGGCTGTGTTGGTTATTGGCGACAACCATCTTTCATTGATGACTGGGATGATTTTGGTTTTACATAACTTCTATTTTGTTCCTAGTATTACCAAGAACATAATTTCTGTATCTTTTTTGGATATGGATGGATTTGTTTTAATGTTTGAAAATAAGGGTTTTATCTTTTATAAGAACAACATATGTTATGGTATGGAACATTTTAATAATGTTTTGTATGTATTAAATTATTAAAACCAAGTGTTGGTAATCGATAACGAAACAAACTCACATGACCCATACATCACTAAGTTGTGGCATCACTGCATTGGTCACGTAAACAAGAAGAGCTTGACAAAGCTCTGTCAAGATGGCTATTTAGACTCTACTGAGCAAAAACCACATGATATATGTCACTCTTTATTACAAGGTAAAATGACCAAGATGCCATTTGGTGGACAGGGTGAAAGGGCCACAGAGCTTCTAGGATTGGTACACACAGATGTATGTGGACCATTTATAGTAGAAGCTAGAGGTAGATATTCTTACTTCATTACTTTTACTGATTATTTATGTAGATATGGATTTGTCTACATAATGAGTTATAAGTTAGAATCCTTAAAGAAATTTAAGGAATTCAAGAATGAAGTAGAGAATCAAATTGGTGAGAAGATAAAGAATCTTCGATCCGATCGATGTAAAGGATATCTGAACCATGAGTTCATCGATCTTCTACGAGTGTCTGGGATTCTATCTCAACTCACTCCTCCTTATACACGATAGTGGTATGGTGTTATTGAAAGTATTAACCGCACCATTTTGGACATGGTGAGGTTGATGATGAGTCATGTGGATCTTCCATTATCCTTTTGGGGATATGTATTACAAAATGTAGCATACACATTAATCCAAGTACCAACTAAGGCGAAAAATGGAATTCCCTCCGAGTTATGGAATGGAAAGAGACCAATTTTGTCACATACACGTGTATGGGGATGCAAGGCATTTTTTAAGGCCTTCTCAGGAAACAAACTAGCACCCCAGGGCATGAAGTGTATCTTTATAGCATATACTAAGGAAACAAAAGGATATTACCTATATAAACCTCAAGACAAGAAAGTGACTATCACCTGACAAGCCGTCTTTCATGAGAGGGAGAACATCCTCAAAAGGGGTTGTGGGATCATGATTGACTTCGACAACGTTGATGCTCAAGATACACAGGATTTGGTACAGGAACAAGTTCCATAGGTCCCCATAGAAGAGGTTCCAGGAACACCAGTATTTCATAGGAGCTCAAGAGAGGTAAGGGAACCAGAGATATTTGGTTTCCTAGTCACCAAGGATGGTGAGTAATTATTATTCGACAATGATGAATCTTTCTCCAACAAGGAAGTAGTAGAAAGCTTAGAAGCAGTGAGATGGCTAAAAGCAATGAATTCTGAGATGGAATCCATGTATCAGAACCATGTCTGGGTTCTAGTTGATGAGCCAGTTGATGTAAAGCATGTTGGATGCAAATGGGTATTCAAGAGAAATGTGGAGATGGAAGGTCAAGTTAGCACCTATAAAGCAAGGCTAGTGGCTAAAGGATTCAGACAGCATCAAGTAATTGACTATGATGAAACATTTTTCTAGCTTCCATGTTTAAATCCATAATAATCATACTTTCCATAGCAAATTACCATGACTGTGAGATTTGACAGATGGATGTCAAAACAGCATTCCTTAACAGGAACCTTCAGGAAGATGTCTATATGACACAACCAAAAGTGTTTGTGACACCAAGTGAAGCCAAACGGGTTTGCAGGTTGCAAAAATCCATTTATGGATTAAATCAAGCATCTAGGTCATGTAACATTCGATTCGATGAAGCCATAAAAGAATTTTGTTTCATTAAGAATGAATGTGAACCATGTGTTTATAAGCGGTTTAATGGGAATGCAGTCATTATCCTAGTAGTATATTTTGATGACATATTGCTTATTGGAAACAATGTACTAGCCTTATAGTCAGGTAAGGACTGGTTTAACAAGTGTTTCTCCATGAAGTACTTGGGAGAAGCAGCCTACATTCTAGGGATCAAGATCATTTGTGATAGATCCAAGAGGTAGATTGGACTAAGTTAGGGTACATACATTGACCAGATACTAATGAGATTTAGTATGGAACTATCCAAGAGGGTATTGGTTCAAGTGTCACATGGCCTACATATTTCTAAGAATATGTGTCCTCAGACAGAACAAGAGAAAGATAGAATGAACATGATCCCATACTCTTTAGCTATAGGATCCATCATGTATTCCATGTTATGTACCAGGCTTGATGTTGCCTATGCACTAAGCATGGTAGGAAAATATTAAGCAGATCCAGGATAACAACATTGGACTGCTGTTAAGACTATCCTTATGTATCTGAGAAGAACTAAAGAAATGTTCCAAGTGTGTGGAGGAGACGAGGAGCCAGTCATCAGAGGGTATGTTGATGCTGGTTTTTAGACAGATCAAAATGATCTGATGTCGCAATATGGATATGTTTTCTATCTCAATGGAGGAGCTATGAGATGGATGAGTTCAAAGTAGCCAGTTGTCACCGATTCTACAGTGGAGTCCGAATATAAAGTAGCTTCTGATGCAGCCAAGGAAGCCTTCTAAATTTGGGAATTTTTCTAGGAGCATGATGTGGTTCCTAACAGTAATGATCCCATTACATTGTATTGTGATAATACTGTAGCGGTGGCTCTTGCAAAAGAACAACGGTCACATCAATAGACAAATTACATACTCCAGAAGTACCACCTATTAAAGGATTTCTATCAGAGGGGTGATGTTGCAGTGAGCAGAGTTTCCATGGAAGAGAACATGGCGGACCCCATGGCTAAAAGCCTATCTCAGCAGGAGCATGAATATCATATGAGATCTAGTGGATTTAAAGTTTATAGCAGTTGGCTCTAGTTCAAGTGGGAGTCTATTGGAGTTGGTGGCCTAGAACCAAATACATTGTACTTTATTCATTAAATAAAAATTCATATCACATCTTGATTGTTATTATGCGTGACATGTCATGTGATAATGTCATAAGTACAGTTGTTGCATTAAAGGGTCATAGTGGATCCCTACTATGATGAGAACCCGGAAGTGCCATAACAGTGTTCTTGAATGTATGTTATATGCCCGGATGTTATTATTTAAGGGACACAAATAATACAGGTCCTTAGGGGTGAGGACTCATAAAACATTGAGGCACATTCTCATGGTGTGCGTCTTTGGTAATATCCCGGAGGATATTATGAGAACGAGACCCGCCTGTAAGAAATCCACATTTAATGGTGTCATTGGATGTTCCTATTTGTGGATGTGTGTATTGGTCCTTAGACTTTAAGATTATTATAAATGGGTATTACAACTCACCCACTTAGATGTATTGATGAAAACTCTGAAAACGCATTGTTCGCAGCGAGGTAGGATACGTTGGGTGCGTCATGAGTAATACTGCATTAATAGATAATGCGAGAAATGATTTGTCCCTTCTGTTCCATTACAGAAGGAGATATCTCAGGCCCTTTGATGGAATTGATATAGCCTAAATAAATCCATGGCCACGGTAAGGAATTGGCGAGTTCATTACTGGGAAGTCAATGAATGAATAATCGAGAACATGGGTTGATGGCAGTAGCATGAAACCCGCTTGATTAGAGATATCGAGACAACGGGATTATATTACATGGTAAGCGTTAGTAGGATGTGACACGTCATTTCGGTGTTAACTTCTTTCTCTATGGGTTCCTTGGCATGTTTCTAGATGCTAACCTTGGACTTTAAGAAGGATCTGCCTAATGGCACTGAGAAAGAGGCCTAGAGGGTCAGACACTAAGTGTGTCCATGTATCTTAGTTAAATATTAATTTAACTAGTTAAATAAATATTATTTCTGACTGTTGTCTAATTATTATTTAAGGATGCTTGATTTCATTTGTTTCGACACTAGTTATTCGAGAAAATATATTGTGGGCAAAATAATATATTTGTTATCGAGTTATTAAGATACATTTATTTAAGTAATAAATAGACATTACTCAAGGAATAATAAATGTGGTGGAGAAAAATAAATGTAAACTCCATGTATATTAAATGTACATGCCGTGTAGTTTTATGGAATAAATCTACACGCCGTGTATTAGTTATTATACGCCATGTAGTTTTCCAGTCGAGATTTTTGAGGATAAAATATTGTTTATTTAATTAAATGATATTAACTGTAATATGTTGGGAACATGTCATGTAATAATGATAGTCAACAATCATTATTATGACATGGTGTATTGTTAAATAATTAAATAAAATGATTAAATAATTTTGGGTAATTAATTCATTTTATTATTATTAGTGTTATAAATCCCTATTACATTATTCTCAATAGATCGAGCCATTGTTGTGCACAATGGTTTTTTTGAAATACTCTCAAGCCAAGAGATAATTTCATTTTACACTAAGAACGCTTTCAAGTTACGAGAGCACGATCCTCCACCAGATCAAGGCAGTCGAAGACAGACATCGCAAGAGAAGGTTCTTCCACGCTAGAACCCAGAGATCCATTCGGGAATGTCAAGAGATACGTGGATCACGTGTGGATCACCGCTAGAGGAATCCTGTACTTGGATTCTATGATGCAACGACGGATCACATGATCGTGATCAGATATTCCAATGAAGAAAGAATTCTACTGAGGTAATTCTTTTGAATTAATTAAATTAATTATACCCAATATATGAAGATCCTATATCAATGGTCCCGAGACTCTTCTTTTATTTTTCATTGTTCATTATATTCTGAAGATCATGCATTTTATATCATGACAGATCTCGTAATGAACATCATTTAACGCTAAAATTAAAGTTGGGAAAACCCACCAGCGTGCTTCTGCTGCGCCCAAAACCTATATTCACTTGATAATAATTTTGGTATCATGAAACTAAATCTACCACCACATTCTTCATCCCTAGATACCTATACAGATGTCAGAGTTCCTAGTACATCTTCACCATAGTATGATATACCGCCAAAGGGGATGTATGGAACTCCCTCAACACATCCTCCCCACTACATCACCAGTACTAAGGTGTGTTCTTTGAAATTGATGTCATGATTCCCAATTATATTAATTCCATTAGGATCATTTCCTAAGGTTAACTGGGCATGTCATCCCTTATGGTCAACATCCATAATTTGTTCCTCCCTGTCATGCGGAAAGCATGGGGGAGTGACAGTAGTTGAATGAATGTATGTTCCTATATCAACATCCATGAAATATATCTATATCGAGGATAGTAGCTCCATTACCTTACTCTAATTTTGTACACCACTCCTCCTACTGACTGCATCTTCCACCATGGTCCCCTTCATCGGAGTATAGAATATCTCTATGTTATATTCCTTGATACACTCTTAGAGCATGTTTATCCTGATCCTCCTACGATGTTGAGTACACTATGATGTCATCAATAAAGAATCCCACAAACCGATCAAGGTAAGACTGGAAGATCATGTACATGAGTCCCATGAACATTTATGGGGCATTATTCAGGTTGATGGGGCTAACCAATAACTCAATGTGTCCATACATGTATCTGAAGGTTGTGTGAGGTACTTCCTCATACCATACCTGAAGCTGATGATATCATGATCTGAGGTCAATCTTCAAGAACTACCTTTCTCCATTCAGTTGATCGAAGAGGTCATTAATCCTCGGTAGTGGATACATATTCTTCAGGGTGACTTAGATCATCAACCAAATTTCCATGCATATCCTCAAGCTCCTGTATGACTTTTTGAAAAATAACACTCCTGCTGCCCATGGTGAATCACTAGGCCTTACAAACCCCTTTTCCTACAAGTTCTCCAACTATACCCTTTACCCATGTAGCTCGGCAGAGGCCATCCGATATGCTCGTGTGGATAACAGTTATTTCCTATTCAAAAAGACCATGTATAAGTCTACATACCATCATGGAAGTAGATATGGAAAATACTCAGGAAAGACATCCTCATACTCGTCCACCACTACAGGAATGATCGGAATCTTTTTGTCCACCAAACCAAGGGTGAGGCTATACAACTATTTAGTGACTCTCTTCACCCTCTTCTGAGAAATTATATCATATTCTACAATTTTTCCTTTCTCTCCATTTATAAAAAAACTACTCCCATTCTATCAGACACAACACACATTTCACCTAAAATAGTCGATTTTTGCATGGAATATGGATAACCAGTCCTCTACAAAGATTACATCAAAAATCCTTGATTCCTCTACTAGAATATCCAGGCATATGTTGTCACCTCCTAGTGTGAGCTCACACTTAAATCACTATTTGGAAATCATTGAATCACTAATCGAATGAGTATTTAATCAAAATGATAAAATCAATGAATCCACCAGAATCAACAAGCCTTGAACGAAATCTATGCTCATAGAAAGAGTGATTGTAACCAAGGAATATAAGAACTGATGATAATGTGTAGAAGACATAGATTGTACCTCTAATCATCTATGAATCTATCTAGTCACATGACTCCATCACCCGATTCAAGCCTCGTTGTTATTCTATGGCTCCCTAAACCCATGGTGGACCTCCTTAGGGTTGTGGTTGTAGCACCTCGAACAGTTTCCACCACCTACCTCCTATCCTACTCCCCTAACACATTTACCACCCTATGTACCTCTTCAGTCAAACCTCCACCTCCGAATTTGCGGTCTCTTGACCGTCTGTTGATTGTCAGTGTGGCATGTTGGTTAGTCCCAAGCCATGTGTCCCTGCCCACAGCACATGAAGCACATCATGGATATTTTCGTGCTCCTTCTTTGGGTAGCCTCGTACTGCTGACCTTGGGTCTTAGGGTCACCCTATGAAAGGCTTATCCCCAATGGACCCCCTCGTCTTCTCGATGATTGACACCGCTGAATACACTACTACACGATGTCTTCAAGTTATTCTAACTATCATTTACTACTCCACTATGAATCTCTATACAAATAGGGATCACTCTAACACTCTAGGTGGTGTGGGATGCTGAGAGTCACCATACATGTTTTGATCTCTCGTCTGAGTCCCATCTCAATGGCTCAGGCCCTCACGATAGGTTCCCACACCATGACAATGGAATAGAGAGAGGGTTCTGTATAACCAATTGAGTAATCAGCTAAATATATTCTTCCCTAATGTAGGTAAATAATCTCCTGAATTCTCAATGAGTGCATGGTCATGAAGAAAATATATCTTAGAAAAGCTGCTTGATGTCTGCACAAGAGAGAGACCTTATCATGATTATGAATCATTAGAATTCACCAAATCCCTGTCGAGCATTGGAGAGGGGTCACAACTATGATCACCATCTAGTCAAATGGTGTCCTTAGTAAGATGAATATTGTTGTCTCTATCTCAAACCAGTCCTTACGGGCATGAGGATATGTCTCTCCCAAGAACATAGGATGTCACTATCTCTAGAACACATGCATGGTGCTGAGACTCATCATGTCCTCTACAAGTAAATCTAGTAGTAACTGCTGAAAAAAGGGTGGTGGTAACACCAGTGCACCACTCGGTGGGGCCCTTTTATGAACTCATCCCGGAATGGATGTCTCATTAGTATGAGGGCTCTCCAAATTGTAACACATCATAAGCCTAGCTATAAATATGTTCAAAGGAATCCCCATGTAGATCACTACATACCACAGTCAATAGATTATACATTTTGAGCTACCTCTTATTCAATAAGATCATAAAGAGACACTTCTGCAACAAGTGTTTTCTTGTATCGAGATACAATTCTCTATTCAGGTTCCTGGTGTATAGATACATCGGCCGCCTCACCAACACTGGACTCCCCAAATCTAAAAGACAAACTCAAAATAGTTAGAAATGTTTCTTCCAAAAAATAGACTCTCGGTCTCTGAGGTAGAACTAACCACCTCGGTTAACACATTTTTATGACCCATCCCTCGGGGATTCTGCTGTGATATTCCACAAGACCGCCTCCTGAAGGCTAGGGGAAGGCAACATGTGCCAAAGTCATCAAACTACATGTGGGAGGAATTTTCCTGAATACTTGTATATAAGAACACACAACCATGTCCCATTGATGGAAGAGTAAAAAAGCATGCCATTATAAATAACCACTGAATACATGTACAATTGAATGTCAAATTTGACATAAGAAAAACCCAACAAAACACTAATTGGAAAATAATAATGTACCAAGGAACATGGGATATCCATCTGATAAAAATCCCTACCTGATGGGTGAGTATAGAGTAGCTTCTAGAATACATAGAATAACATCATATCTACTTGGTCTCACAATGAACCAATAGGTCCTTTACCACCATATCCTCCATCGAGTTAGCGTTCGTCTCAACCAAACAAAAAATGTGTGGTCAATGCCTATAAAGGGGTTACTTACAATATACTCACTAGGGACCACAAAATAAAAAGGAATGAAAACAAAGTAATCAACAACCAAACCACAAATCATGATCACCAAGAATGATCACGAAGCGTGAAAGATCACACCAGGTATATTATAGAATTGTATTGTAGAACCATTAGTCACATTGTCGAACACCTTGGTTGTTGGAGAAATCCTCCATAATGAGTGATGTGGGAATGTTAGTTCACATGGATGTTTCATTCACAAACCTTAGGATAGTTATTGTACTCATCTATTATGTGTACAATGGGAATGATGGGTCACACAAAAGACGATCCCCATAATTTCCATGTTGGGTCACCAAAAAGATGCATCCCACTAATATATGACCATAATAAGGTACTTCATTTGTTGAGTATTGTGGGTCTGTAAGGTCACAAAGATGCTGCTCCCCACTATGGGCTAGCCGGGTCACACAAGATAACCATCACACCGAGCCATAGTATTCAATCCAAAATGCTTTAGTCACCGTCAATCATTAATGCTTATCCAACAGCTGGGATTCCTCACATAGAACGATTGATCTATGGAGAACCTTTCTACAAGACATTCATCAAAAATCAACATCCATGAAATCAACCATAGATTATAAAAAAGGATCTTTCTTTTTCTAAGGATTACAATTCTCTAAATTTATCATCAGTCAGATGAACCATTTTCATGTTATTGTTATTTTTCAAGAAGGGGCTGTTTTGAATCAGGTCTGGTCCGACCCGGTTTGACCCACCTGAATCGGGTCTTCCAACCTGACCTAGACCCAACCTAGACAAGTTGAGGTCTATTAGCCTATGGGTTTGTCCCACTAGCATTCCTGGTTCACTAAAGGTAGATAGTTTCATCAACCGACCAAGATGTGGTATGTGGCCATATTCAGCTCCATAGAACCCCCATGGTCAACACGTGACTGTTACCTCCATCCCAGATACACAACGCATATGGGGTTTGTGCAACGTAGCTAACCTGTCCAATCGGTCAAACATCAACAAGATGTCGAAGACTGCATACCTTCGAAGAATATGTTCTGTATTTTCTGGACGCTCTAGTGATGCAGATTCTTGGATATATTTTCCTAACCCATCTACCAGATCAACCAGTAGTCCATTGCTCCATCATGGTCCAGGTTGGTCGCAGTGCTCTTACTGGCATTCCATTATGGCACAACGCCAACCACCTGCAGCCACCACTGTTCTCCTTCACCTCTATCGGAACCGGTGGGCCGACAAGACACTATGCGGACCAACATGTCTACTGGGGTGGTTTGTTCTTTGTTCCGGCTTTGCCTACGACCTCCGTGGGGTATCTAATTCCATGAAAATCCCTCAAAATTCCCTTTCTAGCATTTCAAAAATTCATCCACCAAGAACAAAAAAGGAGGTTGTGGGACCAGGCCTTGTTCTTGTTGGTCTTTCCCCTCTACATCAGATTTTTATAACATATAAGGCTTGGGTATTATGTTCCATCAACAAAAATTTAATACCAATATGAAATCCTATGAAGCATCACCCTACGACAAGAACATAGAATCATTGTTTCAACATATTCATGGTTTTATCCACATTCATTGATTAAAATGATGAATGGGGATAACATAAACCAAAACAACCACTACGTGGATCAATGGTTGATGTTTTAGTGGTCTGCCCATGAAGGTTCATGATGTAAAAAGAGTTTTTCGATTCCTGGTTCCTCTATTCTTATGGCATCTCCATCACTAGTGATCCTATCCATATTTGTTGTTCATCATTGGAGTGTAATTTTACCCTATATTTGTTTGAGGATATTCCAAGCTTTAATTCCCACCTCTCTAGAAAAATAGATTAATAATAATGAAACATGTCCTAGAATTTATGTTATTCTACGATGTTTCATCATTACACTATTTCGTTTATGAAATAGCATACTGGTTACACGTACACAAATTGTTCATTATGAATATTATTTCAATTCACCTCATCTCATCACTGCTACATCATCATCTAATGCACAACAGTGAGAAAATGAAATAAAATACCTTTTTTATTTTTCTTATAATTTTCTGAAAATTTCAAATTAAAAATTTCAGACCGACCCTTGACGGTCGACGATTATTCATTTATAGAAAAATCTCAGCATCTCAATTTCAAATGTTCCCTCAAATTTTAGATCCAAGCACCAGTTTAAATATTTGAAAAATCCTCTCGCAATTTTACTCAAGTGTACATATAAAATGTTCAAAATTTCATTCGAGCACACCGAGCCTCAGAATCACATGCCGTCAAAGTTAGTGGTCTCCAAATAATTTACTATAATTTTATAAAAATTATATAATAATTGTTGGAAATTATATTCGGTCCAATTACATAGAAACATGGAGAGATCAAAACCCAGTTACTAGTACATTGTGACCTGAAATTGGTGTTAGGTTATTTTTAAGTCAACTAGTACATAAACTATTTAATTATGTTTTTTTAGAATACACCATTTGGATACCACCAACGAGAGATGTAGAAATCACTATTGAGGTCATGTTTGGGATAGAGCCAGTATATATTCCACCATACGTAGTGGAACCGACTGATCATGAAGATCATAAAAGCCAAAAAGTTGTTTTTGGAGGATAATGGATGTATCCATCAATGTACATCACCTTGGAGATCTCATGTTTTGTTTGTAAAGAAGGATGATATGATATTGTTTTTCTTTGTCGAATTCTGGATGTAGAAAAAAATTTATGTGATGAACTGATATCCTCATCTACGTATCAATGATATATTTGGCCAATTTATGGGATCCGATGTGTTCTCAATGATGGGTTTGAAATCATCATGTCCTCAGTTGAGAGTAAGGACTTCAAATATACCAAATACAATTTTCAAAAGTAGATATGAACATTATAAGATTGTTGTAATGTCATTTGGGTTGAAAAATAATTAGTTATAATTTATGGATTTGATGAACAAGATCTTTCATCGGTATCTCGATCAGTTCATGGTTGTGTTTATGCATGAAATCTCATGTACTCGATGACTCATGATGATCATGGAAACCGTCTTGACATTAACTTAGTTACACTATGAGATCATCAATTATTTACTAAACTATTGAAAGGTCGGTTTTGGATTGGCCAATTTCATGTTTTATGGAAAATAATATTTTAGGAAGCCATGTTACTGGTCCCAAAGAAGGTTCGAGTAGTAGTTTTTAAGAGAATCCCAAAAAAATTCATTTTTGATGCTTCCTAGGTTTATCATTATATTACAGTAGTATCATCCATGAATTTTATCGATTGACAGCACCACTCTCAGGCATGAACCAAAAGGGAGAAATGTTTGAATGGTTAGTGTCTTGTGATATAGATGTTCAAGAGTTGAATATGAGATTAACACTGACACCAATATTGGTTCAACCTGAGTTAGCTGAGCTGTATCTTGATTGTTATGATTCTTCTTTGATTGGATATGGCGTTGTACTAATTCAGCGATAAAAAAGAAGATAAAATGATTTTTGATATGATGATTCTCATGTAAGGCGGTGAAGGTGGAGAATCATAGAGCACGTGGCTTAATACAACTGTTGCCTATAATGGAATGGAAGTGGGACAACATGAACATGGGTTTTGTGGTGGGTGTCCCAATGATGTTTATGCTGAATGACATTGTTTTATTCTTTGTGGATAAACTGAAAAAGGTATCACATATCCGACCTATAAGGGAAACCATTATTATAAAACAATGGGGAGAACTATACATTGAGAGATACTCAATATGAATATGGTGAAATCGAATGTTGTTTTAGATTTTGATCCATTAATTACATCATGATTCTCTATGTTCTTTCACAAATCACATTCCACACAAGAATCATTGAGTACAACATTCCACCGACATATATATGGTTAGTCGGAACATACTATACAAGTGCTTGAGGATATGCGACGTAAATTTGTGCATGACATTAGTGGATCTTGGGAAAATCACTTCGATTTGGTGGAGTTCACCAACAAATATAGTTATCATGAAACTATACATATGCCACCATCTGTGGAATTATATGATACGCCATATAAATCACTGCTTTTTTTAATGGAGTTTGGCGTGTTAATGGTTTTGGGACCAAGTCTCGTGCAGGTTACATTGGAGCTGGTACAATTGATTTGGAAATATATGGCTATAGATTAGAGTAGGTATATGTCGTATAATTATAAATGTATATGACCCCAATAGTTTACATATGGTGATCATGTGTTCTTTCAGCTATCTCCAATGTTGGGTATCCACATGATTCAATGGTAGGTAAAGTTGGTATCAAGGTTTTTTTGGAACATTTGATATAGTGGAGATACTCTGTCTAGTAGTATAATGATGGTTTCATCCTCAAAGTTACAATGCAATGCATGATGATTTACAAGTTTAAAAAATTTTGTTGCATCACCTCGACCCCTCTCAATTGATTGATGTGGATGAGGATGACCTTGAGATAGATGTATCCAATGAAGAGCATTGGAATTGCGTGTTGGATCACAATGAGAAAGTGTTTTGAAGAATGACTATGTCTATAATTATTACTTTAGGGAAACATGAAAGTGAATAAGATGAAACATGGGAATGTGAAGTATCAATTTTGGCTCAGTGGCCTAATCATTTTGGTTGTAATCTTATAATGATGTGGATGAATAGCTCAAGGACATGCTATTATAAAGTGTGAGATTGTATGATCTAGAACTTTTGTAATGTTATATCATGATTGAATTCATGTACTTATCATGCATAATATACTACCTTTGGTTGGATTGACCACTTGGGGTTTGTTTCACTAGAATTTTTAAGAAATTCTATGAAAAGTGTATGTGCATGGTTTGTCCACGGTTTGGGTAAACTATGAGTCCTTCCAAGCTGACCGTGTGAACCATGGATGATAGGTTCGAATAGTTGGTGCAAGGATTTACAAAAAATTCTCCAAATCCTAGGAATGTGAGCAACTCTATGTAGTTTTATCTGCACGATTTGTGCATGGTTTATATTATTGTACACCCCTACACTGAAAACTATGTGTGTGGTTATTAATAACCCAAATAATTATTTTGAAAAGACCAAACCCTCAAAACACCTTTTATTTTACCTAGATGCGGGACATAATTATATTGAGAAAATCCAGAGCATTCCATAGATGTTACAAGGCAATTTGACCTCCATTATTCTTGATTTAGAGCCTGAACCAGTGACCCACTCTTTTACCGGTATGTGGATCTCATCCTGATGTGTTTCTCATTCATTTTTCTACCATAACATGATCTTTTTATGGAATATATCATATATTTAATTATATCTAAATCAATTTGGAGATATATTTTAATTAAATTGTAGATCAAGATATAAATTGAATATTAAAAAAGGTGTCTACAAGATATTGGGTGATTACTTCCCTCTATGCCTAAAATTATGGAATCAACTCGAGGATTGTAGGTATGAAAAGTAGATTTCAAACATGTATATATTGAGTGAAAATTAGTTGTATTAGGTACCTAGTGGAGTGTCTATTGATCATGGAAGATCCTAGGATGTGCCTGGAACTGTTCCTAATGAGGGTCGTGAGTTGATAAGCCCTGATTGAAT
Organism: Viscum album; assembly: GCA_963277665.1. Lineage (NCBI taxonomy): Eukaryota > Viridiplantae > Streptophyta > Magnoliopsida > Santalales > Viscaceae > Viscum > Viscum album. Next base: position 1,391,160,917 of record OY728119.1, read on the forward strand.
TTCTTGTCAGGATGTTGGTCTTGTGTTTTGAAATGATAAAATATAGTGAATTTAGAAAAAAGAATATTCCTCTAAATCTGACTGTTATTATATATCTTTGGTAGGTTGAGGATTGATATCAAAAGGGATAAATCTCTCTATGTACTGCTAGATCAGGTTAATATAGTTGTACTGGGTGATAATATAGATGGTGTTGTTATTCCTTATACTAATGAAGGTCCTTCATCTTGTAATGGGATATTATAAGATTACAATTATATTTCCCTAGTTATGATGGAGGTTACATTTCATATGATTTAATTATAGAGGAGTAGGCCAACAATGATGTGAATATAAACCTGCATCATGGGTCAATTAGTCAATATAAAGAAACTATGGTGGATTTAGAAGTTCATGACAGACAAAATGATTGTAAAGAAACCTTGTGTTTAGTTCTATAGAAAAATAACATCCAACCCTATATTATGGGGTGTTGTTACATATATATGAGATATTCTTCTATGTTAGGACTAAATCCAATAAATGGTTCTTTTAGATCAAATGTAGAAAACAAAAAACATCCTGAGGAAATATTGGAAACGATCAAACACTTCATAATATTCGATAAATGAAAAAATGATATGTATTTTAAGAAGGTAAGAAACAACAACCAATTATGTATTTGGGTTATGAAAAATCATACTTGAAGTATATTATTACATGCTGTATGAAAAAACTGATTGATAGAGAGGGTTTTGTCCCTACCCCACCCCCAAGAGAAGGCTGAGGAAGGACTACTCCGAATTTATATGGTCTGTGTCTAGTATATCCTCATCTAAGGAATCCATATTGGTAAACACTAATGTTATCAATATCCACATTCAAAGAAATTCTCATTCTAAATGGGAAAGTGACTATGATAATTGTAATAGTGATGATTTTTCATATTTGGATATGTAATTTTCTTATGATGGATTTGGGACATCAGTGTCATCCCCATATACAATAAATATTTACTCTTTTTGTTTCTTTTTATAAATCATCATATGTTTTTTCTTCTTTATAGACATTCATGAGAATTAAATTTACATCGATTTTTTTCTTGTATTCGGTTTATATGTCAAAAATGACTTTGGAAGGTCAACTATGGTGAAAGAAGTCATTTTTTTAACAACTATAGAATAATAAAATTTAAAAAATTTCATATTTATAATATATTATAATCATAAAAACATTCATGAATGTCAGTTAATAAAAATGAAGTCATATTACAAACAAAGAGATGCTAGGATGTATGTATGCATAAGTAACATTCTCGTAACATTCTCAGTTTTCATTGATCATTATAAAATGAAAGTAACTGGAAATTTTCCTTAAAGAGTTATCATTATAGTATATATACCATATTATTTAATTTATATAATTATATATAGAATTATTTTTTTGTATGTGTAATCATATCCCATCGAGTTGGTATTAGTCCACACGTTCACAAATGACGTTATCACTTTTCATTGTGTCAATTGGTAGTAAAGAAAATTATATATTATATTTTAATAAATCTTGTTATATCAGTAATAACATATTGATTTTATTTTTTTAACATATTTTTAAATAAATTCATCCTTAATTTTATGTAATGTGTAAATGTATCACATCGCTTTGAGGAGGTGGTTGTCCACCTGTCCACAAACAATGTTATTCTATTTAAAAAAAGGAAATCATAAAGGTATGTGAAAATAAAAATATAATTGGTAAGAATAAATCATAATATGTAACAACTCAAGATTCTACGGTACGCTTCTCTTTGAATAATGTGATAGCGTGTGTTGTACGCAACACCGAGTTCTAACACACCATAAACAATCAAACTAGTCGTTATGTATAGTAATACCTACTTTTTGAAATTATATATATTTTATATTTCAAAATTGACTTCATTTTTGGATTCGGAATATCGAATTTAGCCTAAGATGAACTTTTGGTACTTTTCGGATAACTTTAATATTTTGATGAATAGTGAAAATTAATAAATTTTAATTAAAAACAACTTTTTTAATCAAAATAATTAATAGTGATAAATTATGAATTTGAGTGGTTTTAAAGTATATTTAGAATATATTTTTACCATTTAATATAATTTTGGTCATTGGACATAATTTTACAATTAAACCGAACATAAACAAGTGTCAATCTTTTGATAGTTATTATCTCTTAAAAACACGTCTTTTGTTTTAACAGCAGAAATTATTTTTAAATTAATTTCTGCCACTTATGTGTTTTGAATTTGGAAAAATGGATTCCATATTTGGAATCAGGATGTTCAAATTGTGTAAATTGTTATCTTTAATTTTTAGAGATTTTTAATAATTACTGCGGTAAATATTTTATTTACCATGGTTAAGAGTAAATCCGGTAAAAAAGGGTTAAAATATAATATTATAATAATACTAAATTACCCTAAAACGTGTCCTAACTTTATTGGTTGATACATGTTCGACCATAGTCATCATTGGGTCGATTGTGGAACCCCATGGATCCACTTGTAGGTGATAGGGACACTTTATTTTAATTAAGTTAAAATAAGTACAAAAATGACAGAAGCATATATCTTTTAGAAAAATAATTTTTACATAGTGTTATATATGTTGGATTTTATATTATAAATATTAATTAAAAATATAAAAGTATTTCCTACATGATGATATTTTATTTCCAATTTTTATAGATTATATAATCTAATTTATTTATGACATAATGATGATGCAGTAATTATCATAATAGTGAAAAATTAAAATAATATATATTATAAATACCCAAATAAATATAATATGAAACTTTTAATGAATTAAACTAATTTCCTAGGATAATATGATATATTAGGATTGATATAATGGACTTTTTTCGAAGTAATAAATCGGTTATGAGTTTCACAAAAATCAACTATTGAATAGTGTCAAAATTGACATAAAAGAGTTCTTAAAACAAATATTATATTATTAATTGATATTAAATTCCTAAAAATCTACGGATCGGCCAATATTCTTATATCATGATAGGTTCATCATTAATAGACCACTTGGGGGTCTCTTGGATTTATATAGTAAGTTTATTAACAAAATTATATAAAAATACAATGAGACATTGTAAAAGTTAGACTAATTAATTTAGAGTTAATACTTAAAGATAAGGTTAATATAAGTACCCAAACCTATCTAAATTCGATTGGATGATTTGTTTTCGACCCATACCCACCTTAACCTTTTAATAGTCAACTTTGGAGCCATTTGAAACCGAATATGAATTTATTATAAACTAATATCTCTAGCTTTTCCAAAGGTGCCTTTTACCCCTCTTATAAAAGGGCACTCCTCCTTCTCATTTCTTCACACCTTCAAAGCCTTTAGGCTCGGCCAAACTCTGCCCAAATACTCTCCCAACTTCCCTCACTACAACCTAGAGGCCTTAGTTTGATCATAAAGACATCCTATGGAGCCCTTTTGATCAAATCAAAAGGAAGAACCCGAAGAAGAGGTAATGATTTCACCACCCTTTTCCATGTTCATTTCTTCTTCCACTTCTTCTTCCTTTGTTGTTACCATTCTAAAATAATAACACCAGTATAATATATATTCTGTGATGTTATTATAAATATGGTACAACCATATTCAGTATTCTATCCACCATTTGAATAACATGTCACCATACGTGCGTGCGTACTGCTTACCGTCTCCACGTCGTAGTGTAATTGTTATTCAATATATTATTATTTGGATGGGTATAATAATGATATGTAACTCATGTAAATAATAAATATAACATGTTAATGATTTTGTATATATGATATAACAGCCATTTATATATTGTTTTAATATCAAAAGAATGATATTGTCGCTCGTGTGTACGTACGGACTATCGTCTCCACGAACGCGATAAGATTCATTCTCCATCGTATCCATTCAAGTATAATTATCTTTTGATGATTTAAAAATGATTTTTAAGGACTTGATATCATTCTGTATATGAAAAATATACAACCTATCAATTACAAACATGGCTTATGTAACAAAACATATTAAATAAAACGAGTAAGTTAACACCCGAAACGACGATAATTCAAAGATATTATTAACAAATCAATGTTAAAAATCATATATGATATCATATTAATATATATGATTCTTGTATAATTTAATAACAATTATTTCACCATTATACTGGAGGTTAACCTACCCCAACCAAGGAAAAGTACAAGGTAAGGGTTATTTCACAATCTCTTCATTATCCGAGGTTTTAATATGTAATAATCTACTGGGATCTCTTTACCATCCACATCCATGATTTCATAAAAATGTATTTCAAAACATTTTTATTATTTACAAGAATATGGGTTAAAGTCATTTATACCCTTTTTTGACTTTTTATAAGAAGAATCTTTCCGTCGTTTTCAAAACAAGGTCCCTTTTATCCTTTTAAACATAATTAAGGTAAGAACGTTTTTTTAACTTATACGGCGGGTGCGGTTATTTTCCACCGTAATAAAATCTTCAAAGCCTTCCTTAGAAGATTATAAGAATATTTTCAAAGAAAATGTTTTATTTTATATTCCTCTTAAATGATTTCAAAAATAGAAACACATATTTCTCTAAAAAGTGTTTTGATTTCGTCTATGTCAACATCCTTTGATGGATTTTACGCTTATTTGTCGTTGATTTATTATGATACAATACTTCTATATTGAATTGAAGTTTTTGTGATATGTTTGACTATGGATGTGCTATTTTTTAAACCATTCATAGATTACGGTGAAATTATTAACATTTCCTATTCTAGTTTTAATACGAATGTTTGTGTTATGTTTAAACCTTTTCATATGGGAATGCATTGGACTTAATATGTGACGAGTGGAGCCCGCTATAGCTCCTCGATGCATCGGTATGTCTCATGAGACAAACTAGTGTCTTGTCACAAGGCCTTGGAAAAATCTTATTTGTAGTCTTGGCACGAGGCCTTGGCTATGTGGTTATGATAGTCTCACATTATGCATTCCAACATTATGAAAGTGGTTATTGATATTGCATGTGATTATTCGATTAGTAGAATATCCATGTGAACAAGTAAATGGCATTATTTCATTTTACTTTTTCCATACTATGTTGAAGATCAAGATTAAAAGGCTTTTGTTTAAGTAATGCATTGCCTTAAATGTTTATGCTTATTTTGAATGTTCCGCTATATTGTTATCCTTAATAGGCATTTGAGCTCACCCCTTTTCTATGTTTTATTTTTCCCATGATGTGAAGAAGTAAGTTATGAATGACCTGCAGGGATATTATGAGGTGATAATAGTGTGGACTGTGGAGACATTATGTTGTTGTTGTAGTTTTTCATTTTATGATGTAATGTAAAACATATGAATATATCTAGTGTTTCCAAGGCTACTAAACCAATCGGTCATTCGAGATTTGATCTTTCTTGTGATCATTCCAGTGTTATGTAATAATGCACCGACTCTAGGTAACTAGGGTCGGGGCGTTACAGTTGGTATCAGAGGAAGTTTAGTACAAACCTTGGAAGCTGGATTTAGATAAACTCTGATTAGAGCACATAGACCTAAGATGAACTTTGAGGAATAATATAGAATAACTTCATATAATTTTTGTATTGTAGAGATTTTGTGAGTTTTCCGAGCAATACATCCCTGTCTGGATACGAACAGGTAGAGGCGGCTCTGGCACAGATGTACCTAGGGGTAAAACCCGAAAACACCGCTTTGAGCTAGACTCGAACGGGAACTGGTGCACGACAACGGGCCTTGCTGTACTCTTGGTAACGACACTCCCAGGGGATATGCTTAGGATAACTCTAATTTTCTATAAAAATCAATATGAAGGGTTTATGAGTATATACGTCCTCAAAGAAAACATTTTTATGATTATGGATTATATCCATAAATAGTTCAATTTATGTTAAGTGTTTTATAAGTATGGGATTACGTATTTTGATTCATAAACTGATCTAGTTTATGCCATTGTTTAGAAATGGAGCCTAGTGGAAGAAATGGAAACTGTATCAATGCACGCACTCATTGTAGGGATTTCCCTCCTGCTCAAGATAATTATAGTGGGGCTGGTGATGCAACTGGTGCCGAGCAGCTAATCACCATACTGGGAAAACTCACTCAGGTTATGAATAATAACCTTACCCGTATAGAGCACCCTGATCCATAGCATGGAGGATCAATGTTAGATCAATTCATGAGGCAAAAACCACCAACGTTCAATGGGAGTACAAATCCCTTAGTATCTGAGCAATGGATACATTCCCTAGAGAAAATATTTCAGGCTTTGGGGAGCAGTGAAAGGGAAAAAGTTATCATGGAAGTTTACCGCCTCACTGGAGATGCTGATCAATATTGGTCATTGATTCCAAACATGAAGGAAGATGATGAAATATCAAATATGGAATAGAGGGAGTTCAAAGATCTGTTTTTAGAAAAATACTTTCCTCGCGACCATCGAGAAGATATGGAAAGGAAATTTCTGAGTCTGAGACAAAAGGAGGATGAGAATGTCACAAAGTATGAGGAAAACATTACTACTTTAGCAAGGTATGCTAGAGATTATATACGTAACCCAAGAAGTAATATTGATCATTTCTTTGATGGGTTAAAATCATTTCTTCTTCGATCATTAGTCTCACAATCCTTTTCGTCGTACGAAGACATTGTCTTATGTGCTATCAAGACCGAAAAGGAATTCTCTATGTCTTATGCCTTTAAAGAAATTCAAGAGAAGAAGAGACCTACTGATCAATCTGGGAATGGAAATAAGGGGAAGAAGGGAAAGGTTGAATATCCATCCTGTGGTAAATGTGGTAAGAAACACCTTGGTACTTGTTTGAAGGGAATGAGAGTCTGTTACAAGTGTGGTGAAAAAGGCCACCAAGCTCGCGATTGCAAGGGGAAGAAGGAATCTACCAACGTTCAGTGTTATAATTGCAGGGAGATGGGGCATTATGCAAATGCATGTCCTAAGTGTCAGGAGAACTTACCTCAGAAAAGGACAAGGTATCAAGGCCAGGCTTATGCTATCACTACTACTGAGGTAGAAGCTCCGAAAGACGTGGTGGCAGGTAATTTAATGGTTTCCTAAAGTTTAGCAAATGCATTATTTGATTCAGGATCATCACATTGTTTTATATCTTCCCAGTTTTCTAAGAAAATTAGATATTTCCAATTTGATATAATAAGGGAGTTGTCAGTTAAAACTTCGAAGGGAAGTATCATTGCAACAAAGTTTTGTGAATCAGTCCCCATTAGAGCACATAAATTTTATTTATTTGCTGATCACATCGTCATACCTATGATTGAGTTTGATATAATCCTCGGTATGGACTGGATTTCGGACGATGATGCGAAGATTTATTGTAAGAAGAAAGAGGTTACGATTCTTGATGATAATGATAAGGAACACCTTATCTTTAGAGCAGAATCATCACCACCTAATTCTTATTTAGATCCACCCTCAATAGCTCAACTTAATTCAATTATTGGGGAGGAAGAGAATGAAATAACTGCGGGTGAGTAAATGAATGTTCAAATAGAGGATGTACCTGTTGTGAAATAATTTGTAGATGTATTTCCAGAAGAATTACTTGGACATCCTCCAGAACGAGAAGTTGAGTTTTCCATTGATTTGATTCCTGGATAAAGGCCTATATCGAAGAGCCCTTATAGAATAGCCACTGTAGAATTAGTTTAACTAAAGAAACAACTAGAGGAGTTGACTAATAAAGGATTTATTCGCCCTAGTGTTTCTCCATGGAAAGCCCCTATTCTTTTTGTTAAAAAGAATGATTGATCTATGATGTTATGTATCGACTACAGGGAGATCAATGATATAACGATAAAGAACAAGTATCCCCTACCTCGCATTAATGATTTATTTGACCAACTTCATGGAGATCAATACTTTTCAAAGATTGACCTTCGATCTGGATACCATCAGTTGTGTGTGAAGAAGTATGACATTCCGAAGACAACATTTCAAACCAGGTACGGGCATTACGAGTTTATTGTAATGCCGTTTGGATTGACTAATGCACCCTCTATATTCATGGATCTGATGAATAGAGTTTTCAAGGAGTATCTTGATGAATTTGTGGTGGTATTTATTGATTATATCTTAGTATACTCTAAAAGCTACGAAGATCATGAAAATCACTTGTGCATTATCTTGAAGACTCCGAGGAGGAATGAATTATATGGGATGTTTAGCAAGTGTGAATTCTGGATTCAGGAGATTTCTTTACTTGGCCATATTGTCTCTAATGATGGAATCTCTATTGATCCTTATAAGACCAAGGCAATCCAAGAATGGCCAGCACATACGAGTATAACTGAGGTACGTAGTTTTATTGGTTTGGCAGGTTATTATCGATGTTTCGTCCAGAATTTTGCCCGAATGGCTAACCCATTAACGAAGCTCATACGTAAAGGGGTTAAATTTGTTTGGACAAAAGAGTGTGAAGAATGTTTCGAAGAACTGAAGAGAAGATTAGTAAATGCTACTATATTGACTCTACCATCGGGGAATGATGGATTCGTTATTTATAGCGATGCATCAAAGAAAGGACTTGGTTGTGTCCATATGCAGAATGATAGAGTTATTGCCTATGCATCACAACAGTTGAAAATTCCTGAACAAAACTATCCTACTCATGATCTCGAGTTAGCAGCTGTGATCTTTTCTTTGAAGATATGGAGGCACTACCTCTATGGTGAAAAATGTGAGATTTATACTAATCACAAGAGTTTGAAGTATATTTTCTCACAAAAAGAACTCAACATGAGGCAAAGGAGATGGCTTGAATTACTCAAGGATTATGATTGCACGATACACTACCACCCGGGGAAAGTGAACAAGGTGGAATATTCTTTGAGTATAAAAGACCATGGAGTTTTGAACAATATGAGAATTGAAAGGGATCCAATTTTCATGGATCTAGTGAAGATGGACATGGGAATAAACAGGGAAGGTGAAACATCAATGCTTTTTCAAATGGTTGCCAAACCATCTTTACTAGAAAGGATTAAGAGTTCTCAGACTGATTATAAAGAATTTCAAAAGAAGATTAAGGCTGTGAATGATGGGAGATTGAGAGACATTGTGTATGAAGATGGAATTTTGAAATTCGGGAAGAGACTTTGTGTTCCCAATATACCTGATCTAAAAAGGGAATTGTTGGATGATGCTCATAGTTCCAATTTCTCTATACACCCTGGGAGCACCAAAATGTATAGATATTTGAAGGAACATTTTTGGTGGGACAACCTGAAGAGGGAGATTGCTGATTTTGTGTCAAGATGTATGGTTTTTCAACAAGTGAAAGCTGGAAGGCAACAGCCTGGAAGAGTCATGCAACATCTTCCCATACCGGAGTGGAAATGGGACAATATTTCAATGGACTTTGTCATGGGGCTACCAAAGACTCCTAGAAGGAACGATGCAATATGGGTTATTGTTGATCGTCTTACCAAGTTAGCACAATTTCTTGCTATAAGAGAAGATCTACCCCTAGAACGTCTAGCAAGACTATATATTAATGAAGTTGTGAGACTTCATGGAGTACCCCTATCGATTGTTTCTGATCGTGATCGCCGTTTTACTTCAAGATTTTGGAAAAGTCTTCGAAAATCCCTGGATACTGAACTTCTTTTGAGCACTGCTTACCGCCCTCAGATAGACGGACAATCAGAATGGACCATTCAGACCTTAGAAGTCATGTTGAGATCTTGCTCACTTGACTTTCAGGGTACGTGGGATTAATATTTACCACTGGTAGAATTTTCCTATAACAACAGCTTCCATTCGAGTATTCCGATGGCACCATATGAAGCGTTATACGGAAAGAGATGTCGTACACCAACCTATTGGGATGACGTTGGTGAAAGAAAACTTATAGGCCCAGAACTAGTGGAGGAAATGGTGGAAAAGGTGAAGGTAATCCAAAATCACATCAAAGCAGCTCAATGTAGGCAGAAGAGCTATGCTGATAATCGAAGGAAGGATTTGGAATTTCAAGTCGGTGATCATGTTTTCCTGAAGGTATCTCCATGGAAGTGAGTCATACATTTTTGTAAGAAAGGTAAATTGAATCCCAGGTACATTGGACCTTTAGAAATTCTAGAACGAATTGGGGTTGTGGCTTACCGATTGGCAATCCCGCCAAGTTTCTCCAAAGTTCACGATGTGTTCCACGTATCTCTGTTGAAGAAATACATGCCTGACCCAACGCATGTACTCACCTATGAGGAATTAGATCTGGAACCCGATCTTTCCTATTGTTAAGAGCCCGTCAAGATTCTTGATATGAGAGAACAAGTACTGAGAAACCGGACGACGCGTCTGGTAAAAGTTTTGTGGAGAAACCATAAGATGGAAGAGGCAACATGGGATCCCGAGGAACTTATGATGAAGAACCACCCGAGTCTTTTCATGCGGTAGTATTCTAGAAATTTCAAGGACAAAATTATTTGAAGTATGGGAGAATGTAACACCCCAAGCTTCTATGGTATGCTTCTCTTTGAATAATGTGATAGCGTGTGATGTATGCAACACCGAGTTCTAACACACCATAACCAATAAAACTAGCCGTTATGAATATTAATACCTACTTCTTGAAATTATATATATTTTATATTTCAAAATGGACATCATTTTGGGATTCGGAATATCAAATTTATCCTAAGATGAAATTTTGGTACTTTTTGGATAACTTTAATATTTTGATGAATAGTGAAAATTTCTAAATTTTAATTAAAAACAAATTTTTTAATCGAAATATTTAATAGTGATAAATTATGAATTTGAGTGGTTTTGAAGTATATTTAGAATATATTTTCACCATTTAATATAATTTTGGTCATTGGACATAATTTTACAATTAAAATGAACATAAACAAGTGTCAATCTTTTGATAGTTATTATCTCTTAAAAACTCTCTTTTATTTTGACAGCGGGAATTAATTTTAAATTAATTTCTGCCACTTCAATGTTTTGAATTTGGAAAAATGGGTCCATATTTGGAATCAGGACGTTCAAATTGTGTAAATAGGTAACTTTTATTTTTAGACATTTTGAATAATTACAGCGGTAAATATTTTATTTAACATGGTTAAGGGTAAATCCGGTAAATAAGGGTTAAAACATAATATTATAATAATAATAAATTACCCTAAAACGTTTTCTAGCCTTATTTGTTGATAAATGTTAGACCATAGGCATATTTGGGTCGATTTTGGGACCCCATGGATCCACTTGTAGGTGATAGGGACACTTTATTTTAATTAAGTTAAAATAAGTTCAAAAATGACACAGGCATATATATTTTAGAAAAATAATTTTTACATAGTTTTATATATGTTGGATTTTAGATTATAAATATTCATTAGAAATAAAAAACGATTTCCTACATGATTATATTTTATTTTCAATTTTTAGAGATTAAATAATTTAATTTATTTATTACACAATGATGATGCAGTAATTATCATAATAGTGAAAAATTAAAATAATTGATATTATAAATACCAAAATAAATATAATATGAAACTTTTAATGAATTAAACAAATTTACTAGGATAATATGATATATTAGGATTGATTTAATTGACTTTTTTTGAAGTAATCAATCTTTTATGAGTTTCACAAAAATCAACTATTGAATAGTGTCAAAATTGACATAAAAGAGTTCTTAAAACAAATATTATATTATTAATTGATATTAAATTCCTAAAAATCTAAGGTTAGGCCAAGAGACTTATATCATGATAGGTTCATCATTAATGGACCACTTGGGGGTCCCATGGATGTATATAGTAAGGTCATTAACCATATTATATAAAAATACAAAGAGACATTGTAAAAGTGAAACTAATTAATTTAGAGTTAATACTTAAAGATAAGGTTAATATAAGTACCCAAACCTGCCTAAATTCTATTGGATGAGTTGTTTTCGACCCATCCCCACCTTAACCTTTGAATAGTAAACTTTGGAGCCATTGGAAACCGAATATGAATTTATTATAAACTAATATCTCTAGCTTTTCCAAAGGTTCCCTTCACCCCTCTTATAAAAGGGCACTCCTTCTTCTCATTTATTCACACCATCAAAGCCTTTAGGCTCGGAAAAACTCTTCCCAAATACTCTCCCAACTTCCCTCACTACATCATAGAGGTCTTAGTTTGGTCATAAATCCAACCTAAAGAGCCCTTTTGATCAAATCAAAAGGAAGAACCCGAAGAAGAGGTAATGATTTCACCACCCTTTTCCATGTTCATTTCTTCTTCCACTTCTTCTTCCTTTGTTGTTACCATTATAAAATAATAACTCTTGTATCATATATATTCTGTGATGTTATTATAAATATGGTACAACCATATTCAGTATTCTATCCACCCTTTGAATAACATGTCACCATACGTGCGTACGTACGACTTACCGTCTCCGCGTCGTGGTGTAATTGTTATTCAATATATTATTATTTGGATGGGTATAATAATGATATGTAACTCATGTAAATAATAAATATAACATGTTAATGATTCTTTATATATGATATAACAACCATTTATATATTATTTTAATATCAAAAGAATGATATTGTCGCTCGTGTGTACGTACGGACTACCGTCTCCACGAACACGATAAGATTCATTATCCATCGTATCCATTCAAGTATAATTCTCTTTTGATGATTTAAAAATGATGTTTAAGGACTTGATATCATTATGTATATTAAAACTATACAACCTATCCATGAAAAACATGGTATATGTAACAAAACATATAAAAGAATACGAGTAAGTTAACACTCAAAACGACGATAATTCAAAGATATTATTAACAAATCAATGTTAAAAGATCATATATGATATCATATTAATATATATGATTCTTGTGTAATTTAATAACAATTATTTCACCATTATACAGGAGGTTAACCTACCCCAACCAAGGAAAATTACAAGGTAAGGGTTATTTCACAATATCTCCATTATCCAAGGTTGTTTATATGTAATAATCTACTGGGATCTCTTTACCATCCACATACATGTTTTCTTAAAAATGTATTTCAAAACATTTTTATTATATACAAGAATATGGGTTAAAGTCATTTATAACCTTGTTTGACTTTTTATAATAGGAATCTTTCTGTCGTTTTCAAAACAAGTTCCCTTTTAACCTTTTCAACAGATTTAAGGTAAGAATGTTTTTTTTAACTTATACGGTGGGTGAGGTTATTTTCCGCCATTATAAAATCTTCAAAGATTTCCTTAAAATCTTATAAGAATATTTTCAATGAAACTTTTTTATTTTATATGGCTCTTATATGATTTCAAAAATAGAAAGTGATATTTCTCTAAAAAGTGTTTTGATTTCATCTATGTCAACATCCTTTGATGGATTTTATGATTATTTGATGTTGATTTATTATGATACAAAACTTATATATTGTATTGATGGTTTTGTGATATGTTTGACTATGGATATGATATTTTTATAAAATTCAAAGTTTATGGTGAAATTATTGACATTTCGTATGATATTTTTAATACAAATGTTTATGTTATGTTTAAAAATTTTCATATGGGAATGAATTGGACTTAATATGTGACGGGTGGAGCCCGCTATAGCTCCTCGATGCATCGGTAGGTCTCATGAGACAAACTAGTGTCTTGGCACAAGGCCTTGGAAAAATCTTATTTGTAGTCTTGGCACGAGGCTTTGGCTATGTGGTTATGATAGTCTGGCATTAAGCATTCCAACATTATGAAAGTGGTTATTAATGTTGCATATAATTATTCGATTAGTAGAATATGCATGTGAACAATTAAATGGCATTATTTCATTTTACTTTTTCCATACTATGTTGATGTTCATGTTTAAAAGGCTTTTGTTTTAGTAATGCATTTCCTTAAATGTTTATGCTTATTTTGAATGTTCCACTATATTGTTATCCTTACTGGGAATTTGAGCTCACCCCTTTTCTATGTTTTATTTTTCCCAGGATGTGAAGAAGTAAGTTATGAATGACCTGCAGGGATATTATGAGGGGATAATAGTGTGGAATGTGGAGACATTATGTTGTTGTAGTAGTTTTTCATTTTATGTTGTAATGTAAAACTTATGAATATATCTAGTGTTTCCAAGGCTACTAAACCAATCGGTCTTTCGAGATTTGATCTTTCTTGTGATCATGCCAAAGTTATGTAATAATGCACCGACTCTGGTTAACTAGGGTCGGGGCGCTACATAATATATATATATATATATACAATAATTTTTCCCTCATCATTCCCAACCATGATAGGTGGTAATGGGAAAAACAACATGTTACATGAAGTTGTAGTTCACCAAACATGAACAATAATTTCGTTACCCATTTGATGAATTTGTGTGTAGGATTGGGTAAAACAATTAACATAAAAAAAATATAATTATTATGTTTATTATTATTTCATTAAATAATAATGAAATTATAATAATTTATGGGTGGATAAATAAATAATAAATAATTATCATATGATTAATGTTACCACTTTTTATGGTAAATCCTTTTAGTTTGAACAAAAGGATTTCAAAGTTGGATTTCATCCAAAGGTGATGGATCTATGGTAATGTTAGGGATATTTGGAGTTTATATTGAATGGTATAGAAAAATAAAATTGGGATTGATAGGTGTTAATAAATAGTTTGGATGATTGACATTAAATATTTTAGGGGGAGTTTCATAGAGGTAAATTTCTGAAAAGGGTATCCTACATACGTTATTATTATATCTTGTACCACCAATAACGAAATAAATCTAATAAAATAGTTTATAGGGTAAACGTATTAGCTTCAAATGGAACTTTTATGTGTTTTTAAGTAATCATGGATCTTATATTTGAGTTTCTCTCTAATGTTAAGCTAATTATCTTCTTAAAAGAAGAAATTAATTTTTGTTACATTCATTAATATTTTTGGTAAAAAACAATGTTGACAATATTAGACATTATATTTTATTCTTATTATAAATATTTAATCAATTTATACAAATTACTATAAATATAAACATATGAAATTTATATAAATTTAGTGCCACTGATTGGATGATGAAACTGATTTTCTCAAAATAAAAATGGTCAAAAATTGTTATGATTTTATATCTATGATCAAATTGAAATTGTTTAGGATTACCTAAATTATTTTAAATGTTATAAAATTAATCTTATTCTTCATGAAAACCAACAGGAAACAAATTTGATATATATTAATAAATTAGGCAGATAATCAATTTTCAATAATAATTCATTATTCACCATTATTCATTAATATATTAATTTTTATTATAAATATAAAAAAATACCCCAATTTAAAAATTAAAATACATATTTCAAAAATAAATTTATTTTATAACATATTAATATAAATTTTTTTGATAATCATATTTAGGGTACATTTTCTATTAAATAGCAGTAAATGTATATTTTAAAAAATTACAGAAGCAGTTCAATTTTAAATTGCATTTATCCTTATTTTATTCCGATTATGATTATTGGATTAATGGATAACAATTTACTAAACATGTGTAAAAATAATATATATTTTACTAGTCATTCAATATTAGAAAGTGGGTAGGTGATAACTACTAGTTAAAATAATTATATTATCAATTATAATTTCTCGGTAAGACTCACTTTTGTGTACAACATTAGATTTCAAAGAATTGAATTAATGATTTTCTGATAATCTGTTAGAAATAGTGTGTATTTTATGTTAAATTTACAACATATTTTATATAAATTAATTGATATGAATATTTAATATTCTATGTGGTTCTATGATATTACATCCTTACCCTAATTTGGAAATTGTGTCCCCACAATTTTATTCACATATAAAATAAGTGTGGATATTCTTCCATTATAGAATTTTAATATTCCTATGTTTCCTCCTCAAGCATATGTAGTTATATAAAATATTGACCTAATGTATCACCTTATTCCACAACACTTTATCTCTATGGTCAATGACCAAAACTGGTCATTCCTCATAAGAAATATTCTCCTTCTATTGATCCATATTATGACACATAGAATTTTATGATTCACATACATAATTCATAAAAATTGAATGATAAAATATTTTTTGTACCTGGAATATACTAGAAGGTAAGGCCAATTGGTAGGTAACTGATTCAACTTTAACAAAGATTTCATATTTTCCAATGAATGAGGGACTCTTCATTCCCTTCTTATCAAACCGCATCACACCTTTCCATGTTGAAAATATTAAAAATACATGGTAACCTACCATGAATGGTTGATCCTTTCTCCAATTATCCCCATAAATTTTCTACATACTCCGAGCTGTCCTTATTTCTCATTGAATCAATAGAAATTTATCTTCTATTACCTTCTACAACTCTAGTCACATTAATATCGATTCACCTTTATCATCCAGAAAAGATTTTTATTAAAACAAATTTCCATATAAGAACTCAAATGGTTCCATAAACACACGGTAATGTAAACTAATATTTTATAAAAACTCTTCTAATGAATGATTTTGATCGCATCTATCCTGAAAATATATTGAGTAAGAATGAATAATATCATTCAATGTATGAATATTTTTCTCAGATATTCCATCAGATTAAGGATGAAAATAGGTATTGAAATTGAATTTAGTACCCAATTAATTTTTAATACTGTTCAATAAAATTTACGGCATCCTTGGATCACATTATGATTCAATGAAGAGAGGAACTCCATGTAACAATATGATCTCTTTTATATAAAATATAAAAATCATATCTAATGAAATTATATATTAAATGGGAATAGAATATTCACTTATAGTTAAAAAATTAAAATTTACATGAATTACATTATTATGTTTTCAAGTCATTGGAAATCCTACCACAAAATCCGTTTATTTTTTTCATTTCCACTAAGGTACTAGATAATGGATTATCATTACCATCGAGGAAAATCAATCTTACTTACAAGGATAACAAGTCAAACACATAATATTAAATATAGAAACATGTCTTTTAATTACATCCCACTGATAATAATCTCATAGAATTATATACATATTAGTGATTATTAGGAGAATGGAATAAAGGATAACATTGAGATTTAATCAACATCTCATTCCTCAGATGTGAATAACAAGGAACACATAATCATTTTACAAAATTATAACACAATATCTTCATCTATATTAAAACAAAGAAACATATCATTAACAATGGATTTAATAATTTCATTCATAGATTGATCTTCATTCTTAGTCCTCTAAAATATTTTTTTTATAATTCTAGCTCAATTAAATCATAAAATAAAATAGAGGATTCACATTCATACATAAATTATAGGAAAAAATTATTCAAATCATTAACTAAATGGTTATATTCAAAATTTAACATAGTTAACATTGAATTATTACCTTTTTAGTGAAACCATCATACACCATATTTCATTTTCTATGATGGTAATGAATACTTAAATCGTAATCCTTCATTAGTTCAAGACATATCCTCTATCACAAATTTAATAATTTCGTATTGAATATGTACTTCTAACTTTTATGATAAGTGTATATTTCACACATTACACTCTATAAATGAAGCGTAAAAATATTAATTTAAAAAAAATAGTGAAGATAATTCCAAGTCATCTATTAATTAATTTAAGTCATGAGGCTTGAACTATGATGAAAAAAATGAAATTACCCAATCATTCATCATTATTACAAAAGAAATTACTTTTAATCAAGAATCAATTATGATGATAAATTAACAATTTTTAGAAGGCAAGGTTAGAATAGTTGAATTCACCAATATTATTTTTTCTTCTTAAACCAAAAAATGACATTTTTTTCTAGATGAACATAACTACATTTCATGTTATCTTGTTCAGTGGGATAAAAAATTGATCAATGTTTTAATATAAATACCTATAGTAACCAAATAATCAATTAAATTGAAAAATATCTATGGTATTATTGGGTATTGGATATTTAACAACAAAATTAATTTTATTATGATAAAAATTTATTCTATCATAAAAATACATTTTATGAAGTATTTTATTTTTTTCAACCAAAATTCACACATTTAAAATATCATATACATTTTATTTTATTTTAAGGAAATGAAAACAACCCTTTGATAACTTTAATTATTACTCATGGATTATAGAATATATAAAATTACCATCCCCAATCATAACCATAAACTTTTCCTTGATTATTTTTCTATCAAAATCAATCTACCTTAGGAAAATACTCAAAAATTTAACACACTTCAAGGCATAATTATTTCTCACATTCTCTAGGACTCTTAACCAATGAGAATCACTCTTCAAATTCCCCTAAAATGATAAATTTGAAGAGTTGATTTTTGGTTGTTTAAGAAAAATGCGATATCAAATATATTTTCTAGTGATTTAATGCAACATTCGACTAGTATAGGGTCAGATGATCCTTTGAATAATGTTTGATGTTGCCTCATAAAATGAATCATTATCGTAATGTTCCTCAATTGTAGTTTTATTGTATTCCATGTATGGGAAACACCACTATTCATATACTTTGTCAACTAATCCATCACTGCAAAAAAACTACTTAGTTAAAATTCCTAAAATATCATAATGTTGATTTAGAATGATATTTTAGTCTCATATATTACCTGGTAATGTATTCTTATTTCCTTTTACAAAAAATGTTAGAACAGAGATATATTAAATTATAAACCATGGTAATATTTAAATTCTATGTAATTATAACTTGATATAATGTAAAATCATATAAGTAAATTCTATTAACAGTTTCTAAATCATCATAGTTTTCTAAGCTGACATTTGATAACAACTATATGGCCTTGAACATAATAATTAAACAATAAAATGGTATCTATCGAATTTAAATATCATTCACATTGTGGATTATTTCATGATTAGTGTTTTAGATAGTGATTATATATCACATACATATTGAAATATAAAATAAAAATTGGAAACATCCAAACAATATATATATTTCCCACAATCTAAAAAAATGAAGATAAAAAATGATCTATTTTAGGAAAAATATTTATAATTTTTAATATGACATCTCAAAATACATTAAGCTTCATTGAATATTGTATAAAACATTTAAAAACAAGTGATAAAAACACAAATATTAGTAAAAGATAGAAAAATAATTAAACCATTATTCCATGACTAAATATTAAAACTCATGAAAATAACCACTCTTAATAACATAACATTTTACCCAAAAAGAGAAATATAATTCTATAATAAATATTATATATTTTATATTAATTAAAACAAATGGTTTCATGAAAAATAATCAGATAACATAGAAAATTCATGTAGTCTCCTTGGGAAATCATCAAATTAAACCCTTATAGAACCCTCCCAAAGTGGAATAACCATATGGATAACTTGGAATATAATCATCTGAAGAATATAATCATTTCCCAGTATTTATTAGTGCTATTTGGGTACTCCCTTCATTTCATATATAACAAGAACCCTCAATTTTATCTAGCCGTACATAGAATTTATAATGTCCAAGAAACAAAACATAAAATAAAACATCTCAAAATTTTAAAATCCATCTTAAACTCATATGATAATCACTTTTCGATATTAAAATAAAAATTTATTTGATAATATAAATTTTCAATACAAAAAACACCATTATTTTAGAAAACAATTTTCAATACAATAATTACCAAAGACAGGACTGATTTTCTATCAAATAATATATCCTCTAATCATTCCAAGGAAACCAAAAATAATAATTGGCCAATATGGAGGAAATTTCATTGTCTCTGTATTACGAATAATAAATTCCTTTTTTCATTATTCAATTTCTTCCATATAAAACACATAAAAATATATAATTTAGTAATATAACAATGAAATAAAATATTTAGAAAATATTTCCTTTCTAATTATATTTTAACAATATATTTAAATATTTAAAATAATATCAAGAGTAATGAATGAAAACTGATAAATATTTAAACATTCAGATCATCCCATACCACATTGAACATTTAAATCATTTGATATATAAAATAATTACATTTAGAAAATACTTTAGTAATTGGTTAATAGATAAAATATGGATATATAATGTAAAATGGGATGTATATTCTTCATATAAATGAATAAATTTTCATATCCTAATAAAATTATTTAATGGAAGGAGGATTAAAGGAAAACAATTACCTTGTGTCTGAATTTTCATGTATACCATTATATTAATAAATAATGAACAAAAGTATATTATTTATTTTTTTTAGGAACAATTTAATGATTAATATTACTTTAATTTCACAAAAAAATTTGAAAACAAATACATCAATAATTACTTTTACATAGGGTGTTTTGACCATATTTGGTTTGTGAGTCAAAAAGATATTTGGTAGGCTAACTATGGTGAAAGTGGTCATTATATATACTTATAAATAATAATAATCATGAAATAATTTTCTTATATATACCAAAATAATAATTTAACAACCAATCATGAAAAATGGAAATGAAAAATGAACCATCATTACAATTGTTGAGATAATATCTCTTACATAATAATGAGTAACATTCTTATTTTAAATGATCATTAAGAAAGGGATATTAAGTTTATATTTATAGAATTATAATTATATCATATATACAATATTATTTAATCATATATAATTATATATATTATTATTGTCATTTAAATGGAATCACATCGCGTCAAAGAGGTGATGGTCCAAATGTCCATGAATGACGTTATCACTTTTTAAATGCATGGAATGGTAATAAAAAAATAATATATAATATATCTATAAATTTTCTTATGTCATGAATATCATTGGATGTTATGTTTTTTTAATATGTTTAATTAAATTGAACCGTAATACATTCCAAATAAGTTGTGAACACATCACATCACATTGTGGAGGTGGTAGACCACACATCCAAAGACAATGTTGTAAAATTTACCAAATATAGATTGAATGAAGGTATTCATATATAAATATTTCATAAGTATGAAAACATCCTAATTATCATTAATTTATCGTATAAAAATATTTTTTCCATCATCATTATGAACCCTGATATTTGGTAAAAATTGAATGAAATCGTTACATTATGCAGTACTTTTCTATACACGAACAACAATTTCATTACAGATTTGATGGAGGTGTGTTTTTTTGTAAGTATAAAACAAAAAATAAAAATAATCATGTATTTGAGGAATTTTTATTTTATTTTTTAAAAATGAATTAATAAAAAAATAATGTAGTGCCGAATGAAATAAATCAAAAAACACCTTTGATAATGTTACCTCTATTTCGATTAACTCAGTTATGTTTTCCCCAATGGAGTTTCTAATGTGATTGATTCCCAAGATGAGTCATCTAGAGTTAAGGGAGGTATATTTGGAACTTTCTTTTTAGGATTTTTATGAGTAAAATGGATTTTAGATGTCTGAATAAATGGGAAGGTTGAGTTTCTTTTTATAGTTGAGGGGGTGTAAAAGTCTTGTAAATTTTTTAAAAGTGATTTACACCCACGTTGTTTGAATTTAATTTTACCATGTAATTGTAAAAATTAGAATAAATGGTGTATATATATATAATATTAAAAAACAATGGATTTTGGAAAATTTTCTAGGTCATTTGGGTAATTATGACTATTGTTTACTCACTTTTTAAACTATTTTTCCTCTTAATCGCTTGTATAAATTTAAATTAAATTCTATAATAATTACATTCAAGAACTATTGTCACAATTATATAATTTTTAAATTATTATTAATCAAAATTTTTAATAATATATTCGTATTCTTATAATATAATTGTTTAAAATTAATTTAAATTCAATACCATAAACGTGACAACGTTGTTGGATTTTTTAATGTAAATTTTTTCAAAAGATTTCAGTGTTTTTATATCTAAATAAAGGTTGACATGTTTTCCAAATGACCATATTTTGTTTCAATTGTATATATCTTATCAAATTATTCTTTAAAAAAATTAATTTGTAATTTGTCATTATAATTTATTTAGATGACAAATAAGTTCGGAAATAAAATTCAGAATTAAGCCATTATCAACAAAGTATTAATATTCCAAAAAAAACAAAATATATCCCAAATTAAAATTTTATATTTTTCATTTCAAAAATACATTATATTTTTTCATATATAAATTATTAATGTATTAAAATTGTATTTAATTTAGGTTCTCAATTCAGAAGTTGTAAAATTGTCATTAAAAATATTGATATTTTCTGATTAAAATTTGATCAATTCTGATTTAATGACTATCAAATTTATTGGATGAATGTAAAAAAATTAGTAATTTTTTACACAAAATTTATTTTGTCTTATTCATTCCATTTAATATAATGAATAGATGATAACTACCATTTTTAATTAAAAAATTAACAATAAATAATTTTTTCAATAATTAAGTTTACCACGAAACACTTGATTTCATAGATACACATTATTGCATTTAGTTTAGTCTATCATACATAGAATACCTTTTATTATTAGTCACTATATTATTCATGAATATTAATAAATATTAATTTACTTATTTTATCACTAACATGGATTTTACAACTTCCTGGAATGATTTAATTATTCACATTATATGGTAGAACCATTGGTGATGAACGATAAATATTAGTGGTAATATATAGGCATGTTAATGATTATATATGAAAAATAATAATAATTTTGTTATATCCACACCTATTACTTGGGATTAGTTTTTCAAATGCCAATTTAACCAAAATGAGGTAATTTATTTCTTATATATTAATTTATTCCAATTTTATATTCATTCTACTCTTAAATTAGATAATATTAACCCATTGAATCCCTATTCATAAAAGTTATTGATTTTTTTCTATATCATGATTTTTATTGAATATCTTATTTGATTGTAATTTATCAAACTCATTCGAGTTATGTTGATGTTATTCAAAATAAATTGGTATTTAGAGAAAAAATTTATTTTCACATACTCTTTTATCCTATTACATTATATTCGTTATTTTTGTTCGATTGGATGATAATTTGATTATATATAATAAGTATTTTCATGATGAATTTGAGATTATATTTTTACATATTGTCTCATGGGTATATATTTTGTCATTGTAGTATAACTATGGAATATTAGTGATGATAGAATAACAATGATGGTATATGTGATTCTGTTTTTGTGATCTAGATAATATGAGAGTATCATTCAATTTTTTTATTTCAATAAAATTTTTATCATCATTAAAATCAATGGTTTTTTCAAATGTGAACAACAATGGATGTTCAGGAGGAAGAAACATTTCTTATAGAAAATGGAATATATAGTGTTACAGAGATAATATTACCTAATCCACATGTATTCCGAAATAGAATAGGTCATTTCGACACATCATTGTGAATGACACACTTCCTGTCCGAGGAAATATTACAAATACATATACTTTTTCTTCTTTCCGAGTGACTCTATAGACTACATTCATTAATATTGATTATGTTTTTCATAAAAAATAAATATGTTTCAATTACCTGATTCAATTATCAAGATGGTAAAGAGAGTAATCCCATACTGAGTAAAGGAAATTTAATCCCCTATTTTTTCTCATAAAAGATAATTTTAGGTATTCTACTTAATATATTGGGGTTTGACCCTCAATATGTTATATGAATGGTTGGTTTAACTATCTAGTGTCCAATATCTAGCTAATTGGATCACATTCCTAATGTATTATTCCTATTATGGTTAGTTTTAACCCATAGGCCCAGGGTGTGATCCCCAATCTATGTTTCTTTTAATTCAATTTATATTTGTGTTATCATGAATTATAGATTGAATTCTTGTATATGATATTTAACATAGATATTCTTGAACATTCACTTTAGTAGTAGTGAGGAGAGACCATAAATGAATCTATGAGTAATTAATTGATCATATATATGTTTTACATTTTTTCCTTTTGTTTTGATTCAAATATGGATCCCTTATTAATAGATTTAATTGGGTTATTATGGGGTGTTCTACTGAATATTTTTAAACTGAAACCTATATGGTTTTATCCCACATGTTTCACTTCAATTGATGATGACATTACTATAATGAAGTATTGGGAATTCCATGTTATGCCGGATATTAGTTTGTTTACTTTTTTTCTATAGATGTATCATGGAGTTGTAGTTTGGTCGTGTTTTCCTTCTTGTTATAAGGGTTGAGTTCAATAAAATTTTGGTGTTCTTGTATTTCTCTCACTGTATTTTTCAATATTATTTTTTATATTGAATATTATGTATGATTTTTTCTAACATTTATATTATTGTTTATTTATTCAATTTTATAAATGTTCATGGAGATACATCTGTGTACAAGTACAATGTTTATGGTCTCAAATGATAGTGATATAATTTAATGATCTAGTTACATACTCATAGCCTATTACAGGAAGAACATTGTTTTCACTAATAGATTATCTTTGCCTAGGTTTCCTATTGTTTTTGGGCGATTATTTAGTGTTATCAATGGAGGGATTCCTTCGGAATAATTCACAGATATATTTTTTTGTTATGGGAATTGGTTTTTAAATGAAGTAAACTAGGTATCAAAAAGTAAAAAAATTATTTTTCATATCCATTTTATTAATTTTATCATAATTTTGAACAAAAATTTAAGACGCCGACATAAAAAATATGATATTTGATTTTTATTTTTATAGACACAAAATAAATTATAATTTTTTTCTTGGATTATGTTTTTTTGGAAAAAACTGACGTCAAATGTCATATCATAGAATTATTATATCATTGCTTCTAGATATAAATATAATAATAAAGTTTTTTATCAAATAATTTATATTAAAAACGTTTTTCATGTTTTAGATAAGTATTAGGCTTCAATTTTACTAGTCATTGATCTAAAACCGAGTTACGGATGAGATGATATAGTCATTTAATGTTTATATTTATCAATGCCTTGATAGATACAAATCATTGAATGAAGATATGAGAAACATGAATCCTGGTTGGATGGGAGCATTTTATTGTTTTATCAGAGATGATGGTTGAGAGATAGGGTGGAATTCGGTATTTGACACACTGAGGGATGCATGGGTTGCTATTGAAAAAGTTCTAGTTGACCTTGGTATATGAAATAAGATTGAGTGAAAAGAAAGGAAATGGAATATTATGGATCCCTTGATCTAATACACAGACACCAAGGTTATTGAATGACCAAGTGAGATGTGATTTATCATATGGTATAGATATTATCGAAGTATATGTGTAATGATGATTTCTATTCTAATTTGAATATCGTTATTGTGTGAATATTTACAATAGATTAAATGAAACAAATGTGTTAAAGTTGACTAAAATATTTCATAATTAAATTTCATACTATTGAGCTTAGGATATCCTTGTTTCTCTTTAACCTATAGATCCTGGTAAAAGTCTAATACTCGTTAAGGCAATAGTGATTCAGAATGATGACCGAATTGATCATTGTCAAGTTGATTAATTTGAGGACAATGGTTAGTGGAAGAGGATATTTTGTGATTTTATATAATACGATTTAAAAAAGTACAATGGAAGTGTTTTTGATGTGGTGATAGAGGGATAGATATATGAGATAAAGATCACATTTAGTTTGATTAGGGACCTGATAATGTATTATATCCCCATGCTAGTAAGTTAGATGCGAGGAAATACATGTGGGTGGTATATACTTGGCAACTGTAAGTGTTAGGAGGTGGGAGTTTTTTGGGATGATCCTCAAAAATAGTTTTGTACAATGTTCCTTTCATAGACCATGATGGCTGTGTGTAATTTTATGGTGATGATGAAGAACCCTCTACACATTATCCTCTATAATTTCCTAGATCTAGAGTACCATGTGAAGCGTCTTTGGGAGGCACCCCATAAATCAATCTATTATGTGGGTTTCCCTTCTAATTTTTCAATGTATATATATGATCAATATATGGAAGATGTAATAGAGTAGAATAACTTAATAGGAGGATTACTAAAATTGGGAAACGAGTAGAGTTCTTTGAGGGTTAGAGTTGTATGTGGTGGGTCTTATGTTCTAGGTTCATCATGGTTTGGACCAGTTAGGATTCTTCCATTGTAGATTCTTTTCTATCCACCTGGGTATAATGGATCCTATTCACTTCATGGGGACTTCGTAATAGTGTTTTTCTTATTTGGGGTTCATTGAATTTATTGTTATTAGTTCCCAGTGCAAGATTCAGATCATCATGGTAGTGGTGGTTATGTTCAATGTCAACTGTTGCAGTAGATACCGATGAGACTATTCCACTTTCAGTAGAATATTTCTTATTAACCATTTAGAGTGTATTGTGAAGAAATAAGATGACCTCCGGATGTACATCAACTTCAAGGACCGTGACATAATCTTGGTAAATTTTTTCTCCTTTAGAAAAGATGAAGAATATTTCGCATGTACAAATGAAGGCAGTCTTGGAAATAACACATGAGGGGTCAGAGATTATTCGATGTACTCTTACTTTATCATGTACCCTTCTTTTGACTTGTTTTAGAAGAGTGCCTATTATTTTTTCACCATCATTATTCCATTTTGAAAGACTAGATATAAAGAGGGTTATCATTCCTATGATGTTGAATACACTTGTTGGAGGATTGACTAGCTTTCATGATGACTCTCTAGGATGTGAATTTATTAGGAAGAAGAATCAATATTTTGTTGAACATATCTTACTTCATATTTAGTGACACAATTACCTCAATGGATTGACTAGTTGTATGCTATGCATGAATTTCTACTACATCAGTATTAGAGTCATGTTCATAGTTATAGATGGTTTTTGTGTGGTCTTTTATTGGTGTGATGGGTTTCTGGGTGCGAAAATGGCATTCAAAACCAATATGTTATTTGGTTGCTATGTTTTCTTCTGAATTATTAGACATAGGGATAATGATATCTCTGAAGGTAGTCAAGGAATTTATTGCTTTTTCTCATGTAGGTTGTTACACATCCCCCTCAACGAAATGTTGATTTTGGGATATACATTCTTCCTTTTGAAACTCATATTAGAATGGCCTCCAGCCAAATATCACCTTCATGGTTTCAATAATTGATGGTTTAGTAAGACCATTTTATGTAGAGGGTTTCTATTCATCCATGTGTGTCACCATGGGGTTCCCTGGGGTTATTCTCTAAAGGGGATGATAGTATATGGTTGTGAACTGTCTATTAGAAGATGAAGAAATTGATAATGAAGTAATTATATCCTCTTCCATGTTACAATGATATTTTTGACTGGTTGAGGGGAGATAGATGGCTCTCAATGATCGATATATTGTATCTATGTCACCAATTAAGGGTGAATAACATTGACATAAATCATTATTTCTTTAGATATAGATATATAAACACTGAGTTTTTTTTCATTCCTTTCATTGTTTCAAATGAAAAAGACGTGTTCCTTGGGCTTATGAAGTCCATTTCATATGACATCTTAGTCTAGATTTTCATTTTCATCATTATTGTAATATTAATATACTCAAGATCATAGGATGATCAAGTTGAACATCGTAGAGATGTTTTGTAGTTTCTTTTTCCACAAAATATCTATAGAATGATGTCGAAGTGAATTATTTTTTCATGAGTGGTGCATTTCCTATGGAATGTGGTTTCATAGTATGGTGTGGTAGTGGACCAATGAATATTTGAGGAACACATACCTTAGGAAGCAACAAATAATGTGAAAGATGCTCATAGTTTCCATTGTCTCAAATTCTTTTTCTGGATGTATATTCATGACTTCTATCGATTTTTAGACCTATTGGTAGCATTAACCACAAAGGACCACGATTTATTGTTGATAAATTTGTGATAATAAAAATTCATTTATCTAATAGGGATGATGGATATGGATCCGGTTATTTACATGTTGGGTGAGGGAGTGTTGATTGAGGTATTTTGGGATCTTTCCGGTCTGGGCATATGGTGCATCATAATATTATATAATGAAATTCTCTCTTATCGGTGTAGGGTGTTACACCCCTAAAAAATAACTATACCACCCATTTTATGGAGATAAATGATGTTGTGTTTGTGATGATGTTGTGGTGAATTTACCTCATTGGGGATCACATTGTGGTCATTATGCATCATAATAATTTTGTGTATATGTTTTATCAGTCAGATATGAATGCGCGACAATGATGTTGGGATAATTTTTTATTAGACAATGTTTTTAAGATCTCATTCACCACATGATTCTTGAATATTGTTTTTTATTATTTTATTAGAATTTCATGGAAGGTTGTTTTTAGAATTTTTTTAGAATCATAGAGAGATATGGAGTGGTTGGGATCTTTGTACATAAATGAAATTATGGACGATGGTATAATATATTCATTCAATATGATGGATTAGTTTTCTCAGATGTGTTAGGTGGAGGAGTCTTAGTGGGGAGACACATAGGCATTGGTGTTTCATGATCGTGTTGGCCATGATGACAATTTGGAGGGGGTCGAAGGATGCTCATAAGTGGAAGATGTTTCATTGGAGGATTTTTGGTACCGATTCATGAGTGATCCCTTTATGAGTTTCATAGATAAAATTTTTCCATATAGTCAGGGTTTTCAATGATGAACAATTTCATGAGGACACAACTTTAGAGTTCTAGAATGAAATCAGTAGTGGCATAGTTTACAGAACATTGTCAAGATTAATATTAGGTAAACTGTTAGTATAATGTATCTACATGGTAGTTTTATCCCTTAGATGTTCATAAGTTGAAATGGGATAAAATAGAGATCTTGTTTACAGTGATACCTAGATCTCAATGTGGTTATGATTCTATCTCAGTGATTTTTTATCAGATAAAAAAATAATCTCACCTAATAGAAATCTATCAATATGTAATAGTGTACTTTTTTCAATGAAATGGTATATCTTGGATGTTTTTCACCTATATGGTGTTTTAAGGTCCTTTGAATAATATTTAGATGAAAATTTCACCTCAAGAGTCATGATATGAAGGATTCATGCTGTTGGAACACATTTGTTCTTCCCCATTGCATTCCACACAC
This sequence comes from Viscum album, assembly GCA_963277665.1. Classification (NCBI taxonomy): domain Eukaryota; kingdom Viridiplantae; phylum Streptophyta; class Magnoliopsida; order Santalales; family Viscaceae; genus Viscum; species Viscum album. The sequence goes on from OY728119.1 coordinate 1,391,190,083, forward strand.
ATAAATATTGGTTGAGCGAACAAACAATCTAGAAGTAGGAGGATATGTTGTGGGAATGTTTCTTGAAATTCAGTGGATCATGGTAATAATACCTTGCCTTGGATTGGTGAGATAATAATTATAGATATCACACTTTCATTGTCATGGATCCATATGAGGATTTGTATGGGACGCCATTAAATTTTATTTTTTGATGGAAATAGTTTATGGATACAATAGTTCATGGAAAGGATGGGGTAAATATCAGAATAGAGAAGTTCTTGTTTGTTTAGTAGAGGATAAAAGAATCAAAATATTAGAAAAAAATCTTATGAAACTTGTAGGAGGAGGTCCATGGTGTTTTAGGTTGGGGACCATTTTTTCTTGATGTTTTCCCCTAGACGTGGCAGTGGAGGTTCTGTAAAGGAAGTATGATATCACCCCATTTTGTGGGGACCTACTGGTTGTAGGGTCACATTTGTAAGGTGGCATAATAGATAGAACATTAGCCTCAATCAGACATGATCTGTTATTTATGCCATGTATCTCCTCTCTATTGGTATTTTCACAATGAATCTAATTTAATTTACTAGAGATATTTCAATATCTAGAATGACACATCCTTTGTAGAGAATCTAGAGGAGATCCAAGACCACCAAAAAAAGTCATTATAAGGATGTAACATTCCTCTGGTTCATTTTTATGGAGGCCAGGTGGAATGGAGGATAGTTCGTGGGTGCATGACACGTTGATGAAATCCCAAAATCGATGTGATTTTTAGTTTTCTATTATCAAATTTATTTTTGATGTGATTTTTTAACACATGTGTTTTATGAGATATTTTTTCTTCCCCTTGATGTGATGTGTGATGTGTGATAATGTTACCACATGAGGAAAAAACAATTTTGACAATATTAGACATTATATTTTATTCTTATTATAAATATTTAATCAATTTATCCAAATTACAATAAATATAAACATATGAAATTTATATAAATTTACTACCACTGATCGGATGATGAAACTGATTTTCTCAAAATAAAAATGGTCAAAAATTGTTATGATTTTATATCTATGATCAAATTGAAATTGTTTAGGATTACCTAAATTATTTTAAATGTTATAAAATTAATCTTATTCTTCATGAAAACCAACAGGAAACAAATTTGATATATTTAAATAAATTAGGCAGATAATCAATTTTCAATAATAATTCATTATTCACCATTATTCATTAATATATTAATTCTTATTAGAAATATAAAAAAATACCCCAATTTAAAAATTAAAATACATATTTCAAAAAATAAATTTATTTTATAACATATTAATATAATTTTTTTTGATAATCATATTTAGGGTATATTTTCTATTAAATAGCAGTAAATGTAAATTTTAAAAAATTACAGAAGCAGTTCAATTTTAAATTGCATTTATCCTTATTTTATTCCCATTATGATTATTGGATGAATGGATAACAATTTACTAAACATGTGTAAAAATAATATATATTTTACTAGTCATTCAATATTAGAAAATGGGTAGGTGATAACTACTAGTGAAAATAATTATATTAACAATTATAATTTCTCGGTAAGACTCACTTTTGTGTACAACATTAGATTTCAAAGAATTGAATTAATGATTGTCTGATAATCTGTTAGAAATAGTGTGTATTTTAAGTTAAATTTACAACATATTTTATATAAATTAATTGATATGAATATTTAATATTCTATGTGGTTCTATGAAATTACATCCTTACCCTAATTTGGGAATTGTGTCCCCACAATTTTATTCACATATAAAATAAGTGTGGATATTCTTCCATTATAGAATTTTAATATTCCTATGTTTCCTCCTCAAGCATATGTAGTTATATAAAATATTGACCTAATGCATCACCTTATTCCATAACACTTTATCTCTATGGTCAATGACCAAAACAGGTCATTCCTCATAAGAAATATTCTCCTTCTATTGATCCATATTATGACACATAGAATTTTATGATTCACATACATAATTCATAAAAATTGAATGATAAAATATTTTTTGTACCTGGAATATACTAGAAGGTAAGGCCAATTGGTAGGTAACTGATTCAACTTTAACAAAGATTTCATATTTTCCAATGAATGAGGGACTCTTCATTCCCTTCTTATCAAACCGCATCACACCTTTCCTTGTTGAAAATATTAAAAATACATGGTAACCTACCATGAATGGTTGATCTTTTCTCCAATTATCCCCATAAATTTTCTACATACTCTGAGGTGTCCTTATTTCTCATTGAATCAATAGAAATTTATCTTCTATTACCTTCTACAACTCTAGTCACATTAATATCGATTCACCTTTATCATCCAGAAAAGATTTTTATTAAAACAAATTTCCATATAAGAACTCAAATGGTTCCATAAACACACTGTAATGTAAACTAATATTTTATAAAAACTCTTCTAATGAATGATTTTGATCGCAACTATCCTGAAAATATATTGAGTAAGAATGAATAATATCATTCAATGTATGAATATTTTTCTCAGATATTCCATCAAATTAAGGATGAAATTAGGTATTGAAATTCAATTTTGTACCCAATTAATTTTTAATACTGTTCAATAAAATTTACGGCATCATTGGATCACATTATGATTCAATGAAGAGAGGAACTCCATGTAACAATATGATCTATTTTATATAAAATATAAAAATCATATCTAATGAAATTATATATTAAATGGGAATAGAATATTCACTTATAGTTAATAAATTAAAATTTATATAAATTACATTATTATGTTTTCAAGTCATTAGAAATCCTACCACAAAATCCGTTTATTTTTTTCATTTCCACTAAGGTACTAGATAATGGATAATCATTACCATCGAGGAAAATCAATCTTACTTACATGGATAACAAGTCAAACACATAATATTAAATATATAAACATGTCTTTTAATTACATCCCACTGATAATAATCTCATAGAATTATATACATATTAGTGATTATTAGGAGAATGGAATAAAGGATAACATTGAGATTTAATCAACATCCCATTCCTCAGATGTGAATAACAAGGAACACATAATCATTTTACAAAATTATAACAGAATATCTTCATCTATATTAAAACAAAGAAACATATCATTAACAATGGATTTAATATTTTCATTCATAGATTGTTCTTCAATCTTAGTCCTCTAAAATATTTTTTTTATAATTGTACCTCAATTAAATCATAAAATAAAATAGAGGATTCCCATTCATACATAAATTATAAGAAACAATTATTCAAATCATTAACTAAATGGTTATATTCAAAATTTAACATAGTTAACAATGAATTATTACTTTCTGAGTGAAACCATCATACACCATATTTCATTTTCTATGATGGTAATGAATACTTAAATCGCAATCCTTCATTAGTTCAAGCCATATCCTCTATCACAAATTTGATAATTTCGTATTGAATATGTACTTATAACTTTTATGATAAGTGTATATTTCACACATTACACTATATAAATGAAGCGTAAAAATATTAATTTAAAAAAAATAGTGAAGATAATTCCAAGTCATCTATTAATTAATTTAAGTCACGAGGCTTGAACTATGATGAAAAAAATGAAATTACCCAATCAATCATCATTATTACAATAGCAAATACTTTTAATCAAGAATCACTTTAGATGATAAATTAACAATTTTTAGAAGGCAAGGTTAGAATAGTTGAATTCACCAACATTATTTTTTCTTCTTAAACCAAAAAATGACATTTTTTTCTAGATGAACATAACTACATTTCATGTTATCTTGTTCAGTGGGATAAAAAATTGATCAATGTTTTAATATAAATACCTATAGTAACGAAATAATCAATTAAATTGAAAAATATCTATGGTATTATTGGGTATTGGCTATTTAACAACAAAATTAATTTTATTATGATAAAAATTTATTCTATCATAAGAATAAATTTGATGAAGTATTTTATTTTTTTCAACCAAAATTCACACATTTAAAATATCATATACATTTTATTTTATTTTAAGGAAATGAAAACAACCCTTTGATAAATTTAATTATTACTCATGGATTATAGAATATATAAAAATACCATCCCCAATCATAACCATAAACTTTTCCATGATTATTTTTCTATCCAAATCAATCTACCTTAGGAAAATATTCAAAAATTTAACACACTTCAAGGAATAATTATTTCTCACATTCTCTAGGACTCTTAACCAATGAGAATCACTCTTCAAATTCCCCTAAAATGATAAATTTGAAGAGTTTCTTTTTGGTTGTTTAAGAAAAATGCGATATCAAATATATTTTCTAGTGATTTAATGCAACATTCGACTAGTATAGGGTCAGATGATCCTTTGAATAATGTTTGATGTTGCCTCATAAAATGAATCATTGTCGTAATGTTCCTCAATTGTAGTTTTATTGTATTCCATGTATGGGAAACACCACTATTCATATACTTTGTCAACTAATCCATCACTACAAAAAAACTACTTAGTTAAAATTCCTAAAATATCATAATGTTGATTTAGAATGATATTTTAGTCTCAGATATTACCTGGTAATGTATTCTTATTTCCTTTTCCAAAAAATGTTATGAACAGAGATATATTAAATTATACACCATGATAATATTTAAATTCTATGTAATTATAACTTGATATAATGTAAAATCATATAAGTAAATTCTATTAACAGTTTCCAAATCATCATAGTTTTCTAAACTGACATTTGATAACAACTATATGGCCTTGAACATAATAATTAAACAATAAAACGGTATCTATCAAATTTAAATATCATTCACATTGAGGATTATTTCTTGATTAGTGTTTTAGATAGTGATTATATATCACATACATATTGAAATATAAAATAAAAATTGGAAACATCCAAACAATATATATATTTCCCACAATCTAAAAAAATGAAGATAAAAAATGATCTATTTTAGGAAAAATCTTTATAATTTTTAATATGACATCTCAAAATACATTAAGCTTCATTAAATATTGTATAAAACATTTAAAAACAAGTGATAAAAACACAAATATTACTAAAAGATAGAAAAATAATTAAACCATTATTCCATGACTAAATATTAAAACTCATGAAAATAACCACTCTTCATAACATAACATTTTACCCAAAAAGAGAAATATAATTCTATAATAAATATTATATATTTTATATTAATTAAAACAAATGGTTTCATGAAAAATAATCAGATAACATAGAAAATTCATGTAGTCGCCTTGGGAAATCATCAAATTAAACCCTTATAGAACCCTCCCAAAGTGGAATAACTATATGGATAACTTGGAATATAATTATCTGAAGAATATAATCATTTCCTAGTATTTATTAGTGCTATTTGGGTACTCCCTTCATTTCATATATAACAAGAACCCTCAATTTTATCTAGCCGTACATATAATTTATAATGTTCAAGAAACAAAACATAAAATAAAACATCTCAATATTTTAAAATCCATTTTAAACTCATATGATTATCACTTTTCGATATTAAAATAACAATTTATTTGAAAATATATATTTTCAATACAAAAAAACCATTATTTTAGAAAACACTTTTCAATACAATAATTACCAAAGACATAACTGATTTTCTATCAAATAATATATCCTCTAATCATTCCAATGAAACCAAAAATAATAATTGGCCAATATGGAGGAAATTTCATTGTCTCTGTATTACGATTAATAAATTCCTTTTTTCATTATTCAATTTCTTCCATATAAAACACATAAAAATATATAATTTAGTAATATAACAATGAAATAAAAGATTTAGAAAATATTTTCTTTTCTAATTATATTTTAACAATATATTTAAATATTTAAAATAATATCAAGCGTAATGAATGAAAACTGATAAATATTTAAACATTCAGATCATCCCATACCACATTGAACATTTAAATCATTTGATATATAAAATAATTACATTTAGAAAATACTTTAGTAATTGGATAATAGATAAAATATGGATATATAATGTAAAATGGGATGTATATTCTTCATATAAATGAATAAATTTTCATATCCTAATAAAATTATTTAATGGAAGGAGGATTAAAGGAAATCAATTACCTTGTGTCTGAATTTTCATGTATACCATTATATTAATAAATAATGAACAAAAGTATATTATTTATTTTATTTTGGAACAATTTAATGATTAATATTACTTTAATTTCACAAAAAAGTTTTGAAAACAAATACATCAATAATTACTTTTACATAGGGTGTTTTGACCATATTTGGTTTATGAGTCAAAAAGATATTTGGTAGGCTAACTATGGTGAAAGTTGTCATTATATATACTTATAAATAATAATAATCATGAAATAATTTTCTTATATATACCAAAATAATAATTTAATAACCAATCATGAAAAATGGAAATGAAAAATGAACCATCATTACAATTGTTGAGATAATATCTCTTACATAATAATGAGTAACATTCTTATTTTAAATGATCATTAAGAAAGGGATATTAAGTTTATATTTATAGAATTATAATTATATCATATATACCATATTATTTAATCATATATAATTATATGTATTATTATTGTCATTTAAATGGAATCACATCGCGTCAAAGAGGTGATGGTCCACATGTCCATGAATGTCGTTATCACTTTTTAAATGCATGGAATGGTAATAAACAAAATAATATATAATATATCTAGAAATTTTCGTATGTCATGAATATCATTGGATGTTATGTTTTTTTTAATATGATTAATTAAATTGAACCGTAATACATTCCAAATAAGTTGTGAACACATCAAATCACATTGTGGAGGTGGTAGACCACACATCCAAAAACAATGTTGTAAAATTTACCAAATATAGATTGAATGAAGGTATTCATATATAAATATTTCATAAGTATGAATACATCCTAATTATCATTAATTTATCGTATAAAAATATTTTTTCCATCATCATTATGAACACTGATATTTGGTAAAAATTGAATGAAATCGTTACATTATGCAGTACTTTTCTATACACGAACAACAATTTCATTACGGATTTGATGGAGGTGTGTTTTTTTTATGTATAAAACAAAAAATAAAAATAATCATGTATTTGAGGAATTTTTATTTTATTTTTTAAAAATGAATTAATAAAAAAAATAATGTAGTGCAGAATGAAATAAATCAAAAAACACCTTTGATAATGTTACCTCTATTTCGATTAACTCATTTATGTTTTCCCCAATGGAGTTTCTAATGTGATTGATTCCCAAGATGAGTCATCTAGAGTTAAGGGAGTTATATTTGGAACTTTCTTTTTAGGTTTTTTATGAGTAAAATGGATTTTAGATGTCTGAATAAATGGGAAGGTTGAGTTTATTTTTATAGTTGAGGGGGTGTAAAAGTCTTGTAAATTTTATAAAAGGGATTTACACCCACGTTTTTTGAATTTAATTTTACCATGTAATTGTAAAAATTAGAATAAATGGTGTATATATTTATAATATTAACAAACAATGGATTTTGGAAAATTTTCTAGGTCATTTGGGTAATTATGACTATTGTTTACTCACTTTTTAAACTATTTTTCCTCTTAATCGCTTGTATAAATTTAAATTAAATTCTATAATAATTACATTCAAGAACTATTGTCACAATTATATAATTTTTAAATTATTATTAATCAAAATTTTTAATAATATTTTCGTATTCTTATAATATAATTGTGTAAAATTAATTTAAATTCAATACCATAAACGTGACAACGTTGTTGGATTTTTTAATGTAAAATTTTTCAAAATATTTCAGTGTTTTTATATATAAATAAAGGTTGAAATGTTTTCCAAATGACCATATTTTGTTTCAATTGTATATATCTTATCAAATTATTCTTTAAAAAAATTAATTTGTAATTTGTCATTATAATTTATTTAGATGACAAATAAGTTCGGAAATAAAATTCAGAATTAAGCCATTATCAACAAAGTATTAATATTCCAAAAAAACAAAATATATCCCAAATTAAAATTTTATATTTTTCATTTCAAAAATACTTTATATTTTTTCATATATAAATTATTAATGTATTAAAATTGTATTAAATTTAGGTTCTCAATTCAGAAGTTGTAAAATTGTCATTAAAATTATTGATATTTTCTGATTAAAATTTGATCAATTCTGATTTTATGACTATCAAATTTATTGGATGAATGTAAAAAAATTAGTAATTTTTTACACAAAATTTATTTTGTCTTATTCATTCCATTTAATATAATGAATAGATGATAACTACCATTTTTAATTAAAAAATCAACAATAAATAATTTTTTCAATAATTATGTTTACCACGAAACACTTGATTTCATAGATACACATTATTGCATTTACTTTAGTCTATCATACATAGAATACCTTTTATTATTAGTCACTATATTATTCATGAATATTAATAAATATTAATTTACTTATATTATCACTAACATGGATTTTACAACTTCAAGGAATGATTTAATTATTCACATTATATTGTAGAACCATTGGTGATGAAGGATAAATATTTGTGGTAATATATTGGCATGTTAATGATTATTTATGCAAAATAATAATAATTTTGTTATATCCACACCTATTACTTGGGATTAGTTTCTCAAATGCCAATTTAACCAAAATGAGGTAATTTATTTCTTATATATTAATTTATTCCAATTTTATATTCATTCTACTCTTAAATTAGATAATATTATCCCATTGAATCCATATTCATAAAAGTTATTGATTTTTTTCTATATCATGATTTTTATTGAATATCTTATTTGATTGTAATTTATCGAACTCATTCGAGTTATGTTGATGTTATGCAAAATAAATTGGTATTTAGAGAAAAAATTTATTTTCACATACTCTTTTATCCTATTACTTTATATTCATTATTTTTGATCGATTGGATGATAATTTGATTATATATAATAAGTATTTTCATGATGAATTTGAGTTTATATTTTTACATATTGTCTCATGGGTATATATTTTGTCATTGTAGTATAACTATGGAATATTAGTGATGATAGAATAACAATGATAGTATAGGTGATTCTGTTATTGTGATCTAGATAATTTGAGAGTATCATTCAATTTTTTTATTTCAATAAAATTTTTATCATCATTAAAATCAATGGTATTTTCACATGTGAACAACAATGGATGTTCAGGAGGAAGAAACATTTCTTATGGAAAATGGAATATATAGTGTTACAGAGATAATATTACCTAATCCACATGTATTCCGAAATAGAATAGGTCATTTCGACACATCATTGTGAATGACACACTTCCTGTCTGAGGAAATATTACAAATACATATACTTTTTCTTCTTTCTGAGTGATTCTATAGACTACATTCATTAATATTTATTATGTTTTTCATAAAAAATAAATATGTTTCAATTACCCGATTCAATTATCAAGATGGTAAAGAGAGTAATCCCATACTGAGTAAAGGAAATTTAATCCCCTCTTTTGTCTCATAAAAGATAATTTTAGGTATTCTACTTATAATATTGGGGTTTTACCCTCAATATGTTATATGAATGGTTGGTTTAACTATCTAGTGTCCAATATCTACCGAATTGGATCAGATTTTAATGTATTATTCCTATTATGGTTAGTTTTAACCCATAGGCCCAGGGTGTGATCCCCAATATATGTATCTTTTAATTCAATTTATATTTGTGTTATCATGAATTATAGATTGAATTCTTTTATATGATCTTTAACATAGATATTCTTGAACATTCACTTTAGTAGTAGTGAGGAGAGACCATAAATGAATCTATGAGTAATCAATTGATCATATATATGTTTTACATTTTTTCCTTTTGTTTTGATTCAAATATGGATCCCTTCTTAATAGATTTAATTGGGTTATTATGGGGTGTTCTACTGAATATTTTTAAACTGAAACCTATATGGTTTTATCCCACATGTTTCACGTCAATTGATGATGACATTACTATAATGAAGTATTGGGAATTCCATGTTATGCCGGATATTAGTTTGTCTACTTTTTTTCTATAGATGTATCATGGAGTTGTAGTTTGGTCGTGTTTTCCTTCTTGTTATAAGGGTTGAGTTCAATAAAATTTTGTTGTTCTTGTATTTCTCTCACTGTATTTTTCAATATTATTTTTTATATTGAATATTATGTATGATTTTTTCTTACATTTAGATTATTGTTTATTTATTCAATTATATAAATGTTCATGGAGATACTTCTGTGTACAAGTACAATGTTTATGGTCTCATATGATAGTGATATAATTTAATGATCTAGTTACATACTCATAGCCTATTACAGGAAGAACATTATTTTCACTAATAGATTATCTCTGCCTAGGTTTCCTATTGTTTTTGGGCGATTATTTAGTGTTATCAATGGAGGGATTCCTTCGGAATAATTCACAGATATATTATTGTTATGGAAATTGGTTTTTAAATGTAGTAAACTAGGTATCAAAAAGTAAAAAAAATATTTTTCATATCCATTTTAATAATTTTATCATAATTTTGAACAAAAATTTAAGACGCCGACTTAAAAAATATGATATTTGATTTTTATTTTTATAGACAAAAAATAAATTATAATTTTTTTCTTGGATGATGTTTTTTTGGAAAAAACTGACGTCAAATGTCATATCAAAGAATTATTATATCATTGCTTCTCGATATAAATATAATAATAATGTTTTTTATCAAATAATTTATATTAAAAACGTTTTTCATGTTTTAGATAAGTATTAGGCTTCAATTTTACTAGTCATTGATCTAAAACTGAGTTACGGATGAGATGATATAGTCATTGAATGTTTATATTTATCAATGCCTTGATAGATACAAATCATTGAATGACAATATGAGAAACATGAATCCTGGTTGGATGGGAGCATTGTATAGTTTTATCAGAGATGATGGTTGAGAGATAGGGTGGAATTCGGTATTTGACACACTGAGGGATGCATGGGTTGCTATTGAAATAGTTCTAGTTGACCTTGGTATATGAAATAAGATTGAGTGAAAAGAATGGAAATGGATTATTATGGCTCCCTTGATCTAATACACAGAAACCAAGGTTATTGAATGACCAAGTGAGATTTGATTTATCATATGGTATAGATATTATCGAAGTATATGTGTAATGATGATTTCTATTCTAATTTGAATATGGTTATTGTGTGAATATTGACAATAGATTAAATGAAACAAATGTGTTAATGTTGACTAAAATATTTCATAATTAAATTTCATACTATTGAGCTTAGGATATCCTTGTTTCTCTTTAACCTATAGATCCTGGTAAAAGTCTAATACTCGTTAAGGCAATAGTGATTCAGAATGATGACCGAGTTGATCATTGTCAAGTTGATTAATTTGAGGACAATGGTTAGTAGAAGAGGATATTTTGTGATTTTATATAATACGATTTAAAAAAGTACAATGGAAGTGTTTTTGATGTGGTGATAGAGGGATCGATATATGAGATAAAGATCACATTCAGTTTGATTAGGGACATGATAGTGTATTATATCCCCTTGCTAGTAAGTTAGATGAGAGGAAATACATGTGGGTGGTATATACTTGGCAACTGTAAGTGTTAGGAGGTGGGAGTTTTTTGGGATGATCCTCAAAAATAGTTTTTTACAATATTCCTTTCATAGACCATGATGGTTGTGTGTAATTTTGTGGTGATGATGAAGAACCCTCTACACATTATCCTCTATAATTTCCTAGATCTAGAGTACCATGTGAAGCGTCTTTGGGAGGCACCCCATAAATCAATCTATTATGTGGGTTTCCCTTCTAATTTTTCAATGTATATATATGATCAATATATGGAAGAGGTAATAGAGTAAAATAACTTAATAGGAGGATTATTAAAATTGGGAAACCAGTAGAGTTCTTTGAGGGTTAGAGTTGTATGTGGTGGGTCTTATGTGCTAGGTTCATCATGGTTTGGACCAGTTAGGATTCATCCATTGTAGATTCTTTTCTATCCACCTGGGTATAATGGATCCTATTCACTTCATGGGGACTTCGTAATAGTGTTTTTCTTATTTGGGGTTCATTGAATTTAATGTTATTAGTTCCCAGTGCAAGATTCAGATCATCATGGTAGTGGTGGTTATGTTCAATGTCAACTGTTGCAGTAGATACCTATGAGACTATTCCACTTTCAGTAGAAGATTTCTTATTAACCATTTAGAGTGTATTGTGAAGAAATAAGATGACCTCCGGATGTACATCAACTTCATGGACCGTGACATATTCTTCGTAAATTTTTTCTCCTTTACAAAAGATGAAGAATATTTTGCATGTACAAATGAAGGCATTCTTGGAAATAACACATGATGGGTCAGAGATTATTCGATGTACTCTTACTTTATCATGTACCCTTCTTTTGACTTGTTTTAGAAGAGTGCCTATTATTTTTCCACCATCATTATTCCATTTTGAAAGACTAAATATAAAGAGGGTTATCATTCCTATGATGTTGAATACGCTTGTTGGAGGATTGACCAGCTTTCATGATGACTCTCTAGGATGTGAATTTATTAGGAAGAAGAATCAATATTTTTTTGAACATATCGTACTTCATATTTAGTGACACAATTACCTCAATGGATTGACTAGTTGTATGCTATGCATGAATTTCTACTACATCAGTATTAGAGTCATGTTCATAGTTATAGATGGTTTTTGTGTGGTCTTTTATTGGTGTGATGGGTTTCTGGGTGCGAAAATGGCATTCAAAACCAATATGTTATTTGGTTGCTATGTTTTCTTCTGAATTATTAGACATAGGGATAATTATATCTCCGAAGGTAGTCAAGGAATTTATTGCTTTTTCTCATGTAGGTTTTTACACATCCCCCTCAATGAAATGTTGATTTTGGGATATACATTCTTCCTTTTGAAACTCATATTAGAATGGCCTCCAACCAAATATCACCTTCATGGTTTCATTAATTGATGGTTTAGTAAGACCATTTTATGTAGAGGGTTTCTATTCATCCATGTGTGTCACCATGGGGTTCCCTAGGGTTATTCTCTAAAGGGGATGATAGTATATGGTTGTGAACAGTCTATTAGAGGATGAAGAAATTGATAATGAAGTAATTATATCTTCTTCCATGTTACAATGATATTTTTGACTGGTTGAGGGGAGATAGATGGCTCTCAATGATCGATATATTGTATCTATGTAACCAATTAAGGGTGAATAACATTGACATAAATCATTATTTCTTTAGATATAGATATATAAACACTGAGTTTTTTGTCATTCCTTTCATTGTTTCAAATGAAAAAGACGTGTTCCTTGGGCTTATGAAGTCCATTTCATATGACATCTTAGTCTAGTTTTTCATTTTCATCATTATTGTAATATTAATATACTCAAGGTCATAAGATGATCAAGTTGAACATCTTAGAGATGTTTTGTAGTTTCTTTATCCACAAAATATCTATAGAATGATGTCGAAGTGAATTATTTTTTCCTGAGTGGTGCATTTCCTATGGAATGTGGTTTCATAGTATGGTGTGGTAGTGGACCAATGAATATTTGAGGAACACATACCTTAGGAAGAAAAAAATAGTGTGAAAGATGCTGATAGTGTCCATTGTCTCAAATTCTTTTTCTGGATGTATATTCATGTCTTTTATCGATTTTTAGACCTGTTGGTAGCATTAACCACAAAGGACCACGATTTATTGTTGATAAATTTGTGATAATAAAAATTCATTTATCTAATTGGGATGATGGATATGGATCCGGTTATTTACATGTTGGGTGAGGGAGTGTTGATTGAGGTCTTTAGGGATGTTTCCGGTCTGGGCATATGGTGCATCATGATATTATATAATGAAATTCTCTCTTATCGGTGTAGGGTGTTAAACCCCTAAAAAATAACTATACCACCCATTTTATGGAGATAAATGATGTTGTGTTTGTGATGATGTTGTGGTGAATTTACCTCATTGGGGATCACATTGTGGTCATTATGCATCATAATAATTTTGTGTATATGTTTTATCAGTCAGATTTGAATGCGCGACAATGATGTTGGGATAATTTTTTATTAGACAATGTTTTTAAGATCTCATTCACCACATGATTCTAGAATATTGTTGTTTATTATTTTATTATAATGTCATGGAAGGTTGTTTATAGAATTTTTTTAGAATCATAGAGAGATATGGAGTGGTTGGGATCTCTGTACATAAATGAAATTATGGACGGTGGTATAATATATTCATTCAATATTATGGATTAGTTTTCTCAGATGTGTTAGGTGGAGGAGTCTTAGTGGGGAGACACATAGGCATTGGTGTTTCATGATCGTGTTGGCCATAATGACAATTTGGAGGGGGTCGAAGGATGGTCATAAGTGGAAGATGTTTCATTGGAGGATTTTTGGTACTGATTCACGAGTGATCCCTTTATGAGTTTCATAGATAAAATTTTTCCATATAGTCAGGGTTTTCAATGACGAACAATTTCATGAGGACACAACTTTAGAGTTCTAGAATGAAATCAGTAGTGGCATATTTTACAGAACATTTTTAGGATTTATATTAGGTAATCTGTTAGTATAATGTATCTACAGGGTAGTTTTATCCCTTAGATGTTCATAAGTTGAAATGCGAAAAAATAGAGATCTTGTTTACAAGGATACCTAGATCTCAATGTGGTTATGATTCTATCTCAGTGATTTTTTATCAGATAAAAAAATAATCTCACTTAATAGAATTCTATCAATATGTAATAGTGTATTTTTTTCAATGAAATGGTATATCTTGGATGTTTTTCACCTATATGGTGTTTTAAGGTCCGTTGAATAATATTTAGATGAACATTTCACCTCAAGATTCATGATATGAAGGATTCATGCTGTTGGAAAACATTTGTTCTTCCTCATTGCATTCCACACACATAAATATTGGTTGAGAGAACAAACAATCTAGAAGTAGGAGGATATGTTGTGGGAATGTTTCTTGAAATTCAGTGGATCATGGTAATAATACCTTCCCTTGGATTGGTGAGATAATAATTATAGACATCACACTTTCATTGTCATGGATCCATATGAGGATATGTATGGGACGCCATTAAATTTTATTTTTTGATGGAAATAGTTTAGGGATACAATAGTTCATGGAAAGGATGGGGTAAATATCAGAATATAGAAGTTCTTGTTTGTTTAGTAGAGGATAAAAGAATCAAAATATTAGAAAAAAATCTTATGAAACTTCTAGGAGGAGGCCCATGGTGTTTTAGGTTTGGGACCATTTTTTCTTGATGTTTTCCCCTAGACGTGGCAGTGGAGGTTCTGCAAAGGAAGTATGACATCACCCCATTTTGCGGGGACCTACTAGTTGTAGGGTCACATTTGTAAGGTGGCATAATAGATAGAACATTAGCCTCAATCAGACATGATCTGTTATTTATGCCATGTATCTCCTCTCGATTGGTATTTTCAAAATGAATCTAACTTAATTTACTAGAGATATTTCAATATCTAGAATGACACATCCTTTGTAGAGAATATAGAGGAGATCCAAGACCACCAATAAAAGTCATTATAAGGATGTAACATTCCTCTGGTTCATTTTTATGGAGGCCAGGTGAATGGAGGATAGTTCGTGGGTGCATGACACGTTGATGAAATCCCAAAATCGATGTGATTTTTAGTTTTCTATTATCAAATTTATTTTTGATGTGATTTTTTAACACATGTGTTTTATGAGATATTTTGTCTTCCCCTTGATGTGATGTGTGATGTGTGATAATGTCACCACATGAGGAAAAGGAAATACCATATACCTAATCATGATTCATTTTACATCGATATGATTAATCCCAGGTGGGTGAGCCATTGTCGCCCAAAGCGGATAATATCATTACATGGAGGATTAAATTATTTGATTCCTAGGTTTTTGGGAGTATGGTTTCTGTAGTCATAGTTGGTGTTTGGGATAATAGGTTTAGTTTATTTCATTGTGTTTGGTGTAATGATATCCATGAGTGGTATCTCAAGAAATGGTTGTTTATACCCTTTCCATCCTTCCTTCTAAATCCTTATTTAAATTTTCAATGAAATAATTGTTTGATAGGTATATGATATAATATACTGAACCCTCTATACTATTACCATTACCAAAATCAGATAATTATGGTCTCAGGAGTGGATTTCTATGGGGTTTTTATGAAATTTAATACTTCCCATCAGAGAGATATTCTAATAGATTTCCAAATACTGTGAATTCCAATGGTTAGAGATTTCAATATTGATACATTTCCTAGGGTGAGATATTTCGATGGGTGAGGCATTTATAAATGGTATATATTTTCAATGTAGAGACATTTCCAATGGAAAAACATTTTCAATGGTGAAACATTTCCATCAGTGAGATATTTTTAATAGTGAGACATTTCCAGTGGTTAGAAATTTTTTTATTAAATTATTTGGAATTTTACGAGTCCACAGTTTCTAACGGTGATTTATTCCGAGAACTTGTGTGCCCGAAATCAACTTCTAAAGTTTTGTTCGGGTATGTTCAGTGAATGTATGTGCAGATTTTTCTATCTTTTGAATAGGTGCTCAAAATTGAAATTTGAGGGCATCGTTGAACTCACAGCGTCAGTATTCACATAAGGAGACCTTTACCGCAATTGTGTTTCATCGTGGATGGATGATATAAATTGGGGTTTATAATTATAATTTAACGATTTAATAAAAATGTGTGTGCAACACATTTTTATTTAGTGTGGTGGTTATTATATCCAAATGGAAGTTGGAGGTGGGGCCAACCACCCACATAACCGTCCATGGGTGGATATTGTGTGGTGGGGCCCACACGAACACCAAACCCCTTAAACTCCCCTTTAACACCATGAAATCCAAATTTAAGAGGATGTTAACTTTCCACCTCCCTCTCATTAATGTGCTTATTCACTTAATGGATTAATTAAATTCCTCACCATCTTCCCCGTAATTAATTAAGACAACATCACCCATTAATATTTTAATGTGGCTTAATTTATTTTGAAATATTTTGAATTCCATTTGGAATTCATGGGAATAATTAAATAATAGAGAATCTATTATTTTATTGTGTTTGTTGATTATCTTTGGGGAGGTTTGGAGTTTTTTAGAATGAACACAAAGAACGCCTCTTCCTTCAAAAGAAGAATGTGAAAAACGCTAATGATGTCCTCCGTTCTTCAACTTCATCCTCCGACGAATTCTTCCATCTTCTACTGGAACATGGAAAGGGATGTGATATTCACTAAGAATTCTAATTTCATCCCCGGCTTCTTCTTTTCCGACATCAACAGAAAGACGCCCACTCTCCATGACTTCGTCAGCGACAAATGAGAAGCGAGGTAGAGGTGTGTTTTATTTGTCACGTCTCATCCCCCAGGTCCCATATCATGACTACCCCAAGCCAGTCTCCCATAGGCCAGGGGCTGGGGTAGTCTCGATATGGGCCCCAGTGGACGGGTCATGAAAAATTGGTATCAGAGGAGTCAGTTCTACCACATGACATCAAACTATGATATATCTTTTCCGTGAATCAATAGTGTTAAGGGTACTATGTGTGGTTTTTAGTTCAGGGAGTACAGTGTTGGTGCGGGAGGTCAAATTATCAATACACTAGGACCCTAACTTCTGATTTCCAACTCATTTCACAAAAACACTGATTGCGTTTTTGTTTTCAACATTTTTCTTGAATTAAGCTCAAACCCGGTTAGCTTATTAGGTATAGTCTTTTGACCATGTCAAATCTATTTCATTTGGGATTCCTCCCCACGGATGAGCAGCTAGATCCCCAATAGTTGTACGTAATCACAACCCACTGGGCGACGAGGTCTCAGTACATGGCCCTCTTCTAGTTGAGGCACTAGCCGAGGCACCAACGGTACCACTTACCATTGGGCCACCAATGCCACCAGCCCCAACAGCAGAGTGTCCACGCCGGTTGAGCACGCTGCCCAACTTCCAGCGCCAGAGGCCACCCAGGTTCAGGGGAGAGACAGACCAACATGTGGTTGTGGATTGGCTGGAGGATGTAGTGAGAGTCTCCAAACTGGTAGGGACATTAGTTGACATCATGGTGATCCTTGATGCCAAATTCGGTCAGGAAGAAGTAGGCAGATGGTGGAGCCTAATGCTCTAGATGCATGACGAGGTGTCAATTATATTGGAAGACTTCAAGAGCTTGTTCTAGGAGGAGTTTGTACAACCACACTTTGAAAGGTGCATATATAGAAGCTACTACATCTACAGTATGGTAGCATGATAGTGGCACAGTACTCAGCAAGGTTCAGAGACCTCTCGCGCTACTCTACAGATATGGTACATGACCCATTCTTCAGGGCCCAGATCATCGAGCAGGGACTCAAGTGAGAGATTATAGATTCAGTTGTCTCCCATAGAATCCCGACACAGATGGGGGTGTGGGAGCGAGCCCTCCTAGTGGAGAGTTTCATTGCTAAGTAGTATCCAGCAGGGAGACCCACCACTAGCTGACATGCAGTGGAGTCTTCTATAGCTGGCAGTAGACAGAGGACACAGAGGTCCAAGTAGACCAGACTTATAGGTGATCCACCGCATGACTCAGGATTAGTTGTGTGGGGCACCCAAAGTGGAGATAGATCCAGTCATACTAGGAGCAGACAGTGTTACTCCTATGGTGATCTTGGTCACATGGAACGTGACTGTTCGACCTTCTATACATACGATCATCGTATTGATGAAGGACCTCCCATGCCGAGGTAGAGGTTCGATCAAGACGGTCTGCAGGGAAAAGGCGGACGTGGCATGGGAGATGGTCGTGCAACTGGTGGTGGACAACGCTTCGATGTGTTGCCACCACAACCACCAGGAGGTCCACCCCGACCGAAGAGAATGGGTGGACAGGGGAAAGCACAACATCAGGCAGCTGGAGCATATGACCATGAAGATCTAGATGTTGGTAAATAGGGGTGGGACTAGTTCCAGGCATGGAGGCATTTGTTCAAGATGCTTCTAGAGTCATTGATGTCATTATTTGTTGTATCATTGTGTCTTTGTACTTTGAGATGCAGTAATAAAAGACACTTTTCCTTGTAATGTTTGCATTCATGCCTTCTTTTGTGGTTAATACTAGTAGGTTCTAGTTAAAATTATTGATGTGACCCTCACTATCTATATTTCTACTAGAGGATACACATTGAAGACACACTGATGCTGATAGTGTGACTTGACCCTTGGAGGTGAGAGTAACGGTTGGATCTCTTGGTAGTACCGTCGATGCCTTACGACGTCATCCATGTCATGAGTTAGTATTGTTCATGTCAGGATTGACTGTATTTAAAAAAGGATGTGGTTCATCTAGAGTATGAGCCCAGATTTCCCTTTTAGAAAAAGGGGAAAATCATATCACCTCTTTTTGAACGTAGGTGAAGAAGGGTGATGTCGAGTTCTTACAATTTTCTAGTCTCACCCATAGTTCATTGAGAGAACACTTTACGATTTAATCTAATCTGAGTAGTCTCATGTGTGTCTTCTTTCAGAAGGATCTGAACCTGAGAAAACGACGATGACTTGAGTTCCTCTAGGAATATGACTTCAAGATAGTCTATACTCCTGGGAAAGGGAACGTTGTTGTAGATGTACTCAGAAGGAGGACTGGTATTCAACTGCTAGGAGAGGCGACAGAGTAGGTTACTGCCTTAGATATATCCTTTGTGGATAGAGAAGGTTAATTCTATCTAGAATCTCTTATAGTCACTCATCCACTTCTTTAGCAGAGTAGGCGAGGCAGCTTACAACATGGCCCTTCCACCTCAGTTCCACTGGGTGAACGATGTCTTCCACGTATCTCAGCTGATTAGATGCGTGCACGACCCATCCCATATAATCAACCATGTAGAGATGGAAATCAATGACGAGGATAATTTCACGAAGGTTCCATTTAAGATTGAGGATTGACAGGTGCGGGTCATGTGTGGTTGGTCGATTCCTCTGGTGCGCATTCACTGGCAGTACAAGAACCTCCAGGAGAGCACTGATCGTACCACGATTCACTGTTTTATTTCACCCTTACACCGCAGTTTTAAAATAGTTTTGTAATGAATATTCCAAATATAATAATAATTTGAACTTAATGTTTGAATCAATCAATTAATGTTAATAAATATTAGAATGAGCCATGTTACTTGTTTTTATTGTTTCAATGTAGGTGGAGGTGATTTGGAGGGCCCTTGATGAAGTGGAAGAAAAATGGGCCAAAATTGCATGGATCCATGGACATCTGTCCAATGTTTTGCATATTATACGAAATTTGTGCCTCCAAAAGGGATGGAATTTTGTGGGCCTATCCAAATATTAATTTGTTAGATCTCATATTAAGTAACCCAATCCTGATTCGGATTCTATGGGGCCCATTCGAACTGATATGTCCAAGCCATCGAATTTAGAACACATCAAATGAGGTGTTCTGTATTTTATCAATATAATGAGCTGTAATTGTCGAAATAGTGCCAAACATTCGGTGGAGACCGTCAAGAGGTAGGGATACAACTTTTCTATTTTCTCCAAAGCGAGAAAAGACTGTCTGAAGGCCGAAACGCATTGGTCAAATGGATTGATGAAATCTATGTGCCTAAAACCACCTTCCAATTTTCCTATAAAAGGGAACCAAGGGATCCTAATTTAAAAGTTCGTCCAAGGAGTGAATTTCTTCCAATTTGGAGTCATATAGGAGTCTCCTAATCACCTTGGAGAATCTAGAGGCCCCTATCCTCATAGGGGAATCAAGGATGAAGAAGGAGTTCCACCCGAGCTTCCTCCTCCTCCCGATGTCGAGCTAAACGTTGGGTGTTCATTGTGAAGGAGATACACAAATGTCAAGGGAGTTCCAATGCATACATTAGCTACTAGTTTGGAGTAATTTGGGTGTTTAAAAATTTCATTCCATGTATCTTATTTTATTTCAGATTTGAATGCATGATTTGATGCATGTGAGTGTTATGCTCTTAATTTCTAACCGATCGGTGTGAGGTTTTGAGTGCGTGACTTGTGTTGTTCCAATTGATAATCACAAGAATCCTTTTCATACCCACCTTATTGAGATTTAAATATGCTTTGTAAGATCTTATTCCATCCATATGTACTGGACCTTTCCAAGACGATTGTTACGTCAAGGTTTGGTCCTTAAAGCATTGAAATAAAAGCTTAGGAATTAATCGGGATTCCAATTAACTCCAACCAAAGAATTACTCTAAACCTAAGTTGAATGTCTCTGAACAATGAAATTGATATGTGTGTAGTGAAATCAAATCGACCCTTTTATCTCATATTTTTTAAAATCCACTAGGTCACTCAATTTTTAAGCCATTTCAACTAAGTCATTGTTTTAAACTCTTTTCAAAACCACCCCCTCTCTTAGTCATTTTTATTAAAAATACACACTCTAAAACTACCAAATATCCTTGAGAGATGACCTAGGGTATATCCTAGACTATAAATCAACCTAATAAACATAATCAATTTGACGTGTCAAGACAAATCGGTCAAATTTTGGTGCCGTTACCGGGGAGCGCTTTGGTTTTTTGTCCGTGTTTTTGATAAAATTATTGAAATTTTTTTAAATATTCATTTGTTATATCTTCTACCTTTGCATTTATTTTGGTTTTCTAATTTATTTATTGTGTAGGTTCTGTGTATGACGTGTTATAATCCAGGAGACCTACAAACATTTGAACCCGAACCGGAGAGGATCCTACATCAACGAAACCGAGACACACAAGAAAACACTTTGAAGGAGGAGACATCAAATTTTAAAATTCTTCTTGATCCTTCTTCTTCTTCTAAAACCAAAGTTAAAATTGAACGTAACATGTATAACATGGTAGAAAATAATAGAACACTAAGAGAACTAACATCACCTGATGTTGATATCCATCCCACATACATTCAATTACAAGGCGAGGCACCCAATTTTGAACTAAAATCTGGTTTAATTTATTTATTAACAAAATTTCGTGGACTGCCTGGAGAAGAACCACATAATCATTTAAAATAATTTCATACCATGTGTTCAACATTAAAACCTACTAATGTGGATGAATAAAAATAAAAACATAGGTAATTTCCATTTTCATTAGAAGCCACGGCTAAAGATTGGTTGTATAAAGTTAATTCACCTATTAGAGGTTGGGCGGACATGAAACAAATTTTTATTGAAAAATACTTCCCAGCCTCTCGAACTGCAATAATAAAGAAAGAAATATGTGGGATATGACAATCTCAAAGAGAAACCCTTCATGAATACTGGGAATGATTTAAAAGATTGTTTTCAAGTTGTCCACATCACCAAATAAGTGATCAACATTTAATTCAGTATTTTTATGAAGGTTTAATCCCTATTGATCGAAACATGATTGATGCTGCTGCATGTGGTGCACTAGTGGATAAAACCCCAATAACTACAAGGACCCTAATTGAGACCATGTCAAAGAACAATCAACAATTCAGTTCAAGGTCCAGTGTACCCATTCGAGGTGTCCATGAGGTGCAAAGTACTGAATTCGAGAAGAAGGTGGACACAAATTTTGAAGAGGGGAGTACCCTTCTACGACAACTTTATCTTTCCCAAGGGAAATTCCATTCTCCTCCTCCCATACATTGTGGTATATGCTCTTCTGATACACACTATTCTGACCAATGCCCCCAATTGAGAGAAACTTCTGAGAGTTGTGAGGCAGTATTCCCAGGACGCCCTTATAACCAAACCATTAGGCAAGAACCTTACTATCCATCCAACCCTGGGTGGAAAGACAACCAATCCTATTGGCATGGGGTGTATTCAAACCAGAATCATCAACCATGGAACCAACCAGGGCAATTTAGTCATCAACCACCACCACCCAGAAATTTTCAACCACCCCAAAGGCCTTTCCAACAACCCCCTCAAAAAACTGAACGTAGCCTAGAAGATATGATGAAATAAATGGCTTCCAATAATCTCCAATTCCATCAAACCACCCAAGCTTCCATACAAGACCTCAAAACCCAATTAGGACAACTAACTAACTTGGTGGGTGAAATCCAAAGCCATGGGTCTGGTAAACTATCCTCTCAACCACTTTTGAACCCTAGGGATAAGGGAAATGATAGTGCCATCACCCTTAGGAGTGGAACTCAACTTAAAAGCCAAATGAACCCTCCATTAGAGTCATCCTATCCAAAGGTAACCACCATCCCAACCACTGAAAAAGGTTCAAATGAGATGGATCCTTGTCTTGAGAGAAGTCCTACCAAAGGAAAGAGTGTGTCTATTGATGAGTTACCAGGACCAAGCATTCCTCTTACATTTCCCCAAAGATCCACCCAACCAAGGAAAGAAAAGGAAACTGAACTTGATAAATAAATCATGGAGACTTTCTAAAACGTGCTTGTTAACATTCCATTGATTGATGTCGTCAAGCAAATTTCGAGATACGCGAAGTTTCTGAAGGATATGTGTACCCACCGAAGGTGACTTAGAGGTGATGAGAAGGTGAGCCTAGGGAGGAACATCTCAGCATTTATACAACAATCACTCCCCACTAAGTGCAACAATCCTGGAACATTCTCAATTCTATGCACCATAGGGGAGTATTCTTTCTCCAATGCTATGCTTGATTTGGGTACTTCTATTAATGTGATGCCTCACTCCATATACTCTTCTTTGCAGTTTGGTGAACTAAAGCCCACAGGAATAGTTGTTTAACTAGAAAATCGGAGTACAACACATGCTTCTGGTGTGTTAGAGGATTTTCTTGTGAGGGTTCAAAATTTAATACTTCCTGCTGATTTTTATGTTGTAAAAATGGAATATGATAGGATGAATGGAAACGCCCCAATTATTTTGGGGAGACCTTTCTTGAAAACCTCCAAAGACATAATTAATGTCCATAATGGTACATTATTTATGGAATTTGGTGGTGACATAGTCCATTTTAACATCCTTGATGCCATGAAGCACCCCTCAGAAGAACATTCCTCTCTCTCGGTAAATTCAATTGATGTACTCCATGCCCATAAAATCACTACATTTGTTTCCCCTGATCCCCTTTCTGAATTTTCCTCTTTGATTGAAATTCATGGTAATGTGTCATGTGTTGATTATTGTAGTGGTCTAGAAAAGTGTCATGCATGTTTATTAATTGATAATTTCTTGAACACAGAGAATCAAATGACCATCGATGATACTGATACGCTTGTAAAAGCTAATTTCTCATCCGAGGAAGATACAATTGAGAATTTAGATGAGATTAGTGACCTCTCACTTTCACACACACTCCCATCAATACAAAATCCACCTGAATTGGAACTTAAGCAACTTCCTCAAGAATTAAAATATTCATATGTTGAGAATGGGAACAAGTTTCCCATCATTATTGCCAGTTCACTCCCTCTTGAGCATTAATTGAGACTCCTTGAACTTTTGAGGGAGCATAAACAATCATTAGGATGGAAACTTGTAGACATTCCTGGTATTAGCCAGTCAATTTGTACACATCATATTTTATTTACTGATGAGGCTAAACCAGTGAGGCAGGAACAACGTCGACTGAACCCAAACCTCTTAGAAGTAGTTAAAAAGGAGGTAACAAAGTTATTGACTGCAGGAATCATTTACCCCATCTCTGATAGCCAATGGGTCAGTCCCGTTCAAGTAGTTCCAAAAAAAACTGGCCTAACGGTAATTGAAAATGAAAACAATGAATTGGTTCGAACTCGTGTGCAGAATAGTTGGCGTGTCTGTATAGATTATCGCCGACTAAACCCACACACTAAGATGGACCATTTCCCCTTGGCATTCATTGACCAAATGCTAGAGAGGATAGCAGGGAAGTCCCATTACTATTTTCTTGATGGGTATTTTGGATACTTTCAGATCCATATTGCCCCCGAGGATTAGGAAAAAGACAACTTTCACTTGCCCCTGTGGCACATTTTCCTATAGAAGGATGCCATTTGGCCTGTGCAATGCTCCTGGTACTTTCCAGCGATGTATGGTTAGTATTTTTTCGGATTACCTGGAGGATTGAATGGAAGTTTTTATTGATGATTTTACTATTTATGGATTCTATTTTGAGGAATGTTTAAGTAGTATTGGTTCTGTCCTACATCACTATATTGAAATGAATCTTATATTAAATTATGAGAAATGCCATTTCATGGTGCGACCAGGTATAGTTTTGGGACATGTCATTTCTGGGGATGGTATCCAAGTAGATAAATCAAAAGTGGATGTCCTTTCTTCCCTACCATTCCCTAAAAATGTATGTGATGTGTGGTCTTTCCTAGGTCATGTTGGATTTTACCGTCATTTCATTCGTGATTTTAGTAAGATTTCCCTAACCCTCTCCCGCTTACTCCAAAATGAGAATGTTTTTTTGATAATGAATTTGAAGAAGCTTTTAATAAATTAAAATGGAGTCTCACATCACCCCCAGTAATCCAACCACCTCGGTGGGATTTACCATTTGAGCTCATGTGTGAAGTCTCTAACTATGCAGTTGGGGCAGTCTTATCACAAATGGTCGATTGAGCTCCACATGTCATTGCCTATGCCTCACGTACTTTGGACCCTGCCCAAGCAAACTACACCACCACTGAAAAAGAATTTTGTTCCATTGTGTTTGCCTTGGATAAATTCAGGTCATACATTTTAGGTTCCAAAGTCATTGTTTTCTCAGACCATGAAACCCTTCGGTATCTCCTAAAGAAACTGGAAGCCAAACCATGTCCCATTCGTTGGATGCTCCTCCTTCAAGAATTCAATATAGAAATTAGTGATAAAAAGGATCAGAGAATGTGGTGGCTGACCATATCAGTAGGATCCCACCATCCTCGTACATTGTCTCATCCTCCTATATACCCATTAATGACTTGTTTCATGATGAGCAATTGTACAAAGTGCAATATGTTATTCCATGGTATGCTGAAATTGTAAATTATTTGGTAGCATCTTGCATTCCTACTGATTTCAACAAAAACCAAGCTAGTCATCTAAAACATTAGTCTCGTTGGTACATTTGGGATGACCCCTACCTTTGGCGCACATGTTGTGATCAGGTCCCTAGGCGTTGTGTTCCCAATAGCGAGTTTCAGTCTGTCCTTAGATTCTACCACACTTTTGCTTGTGGGGTCCACTTTGGTCCCCAAAGGACTGCTCGCAAAGTTCTTGATTCTGGTCTCTTTTGGACAACCATTTTTCGGGATGCCCATGAATTTTGTAAATCTTGTCCTCGTTGTCAAAGAATGGGGAATGTCTCTAAAAGGAATGAAACGCCACAACACCCCTTGCTCTTTCATGACATTTTTTATGTTTGGGGCATTGACATTATGGTTCCATTTCCCTATTCGTTTGGCAACTTGTACATTCTTTTGGCCATTGATTACATATCAAAATGGGTAGAGGCACGGGCCACAAGGACAGATGATTCCAAAACGGTTATAGAATTTTTGAGAACTCATATCTTTTGTAGGTTTGGATTACCTAGGTTCATCATCAGTGACCAGGGTTCTCATTTCTGCAATGTAACAATGATATATCTTTTGCGTCGATATGGGGTTGGTCATCGAGTGTCTACTGCATATCACCCACAGACTAATGGTCAAGCCGAGGTGTCAAATAGAGAGGTAAAACAAATTCTTGAAAAAACGATTCAACCCAATAGGAATGATTGGAGTCTTTGACTTGATGATTCATTATGGGCCTACCGTACTGCTTTCAAAACTCCCATTGGAATGTGACCCTATCATCTTGTGTTTGGAAGGAGTTTTCACCTCCCTGTTGAGATTGAGCACCGGGCCTACTGGGCCATCAAACAATTAAATTCTAATCATTCTGGTGCAGGTGCTCAAAAGATGTTGCAGATTCAAGAGCTAGAGGAAATGAGAAAAGATGCATATGAAAACTCCATGATTTATAAGGAGAGAAACAAGGCTGCTCATGACCTTCATATCCTTCATCGTTAGTTCCATATTGGGGAGAAGGTCCTCCTTTAAATGCAAGGCTGAAGTTGCATCCAGGTAAGGTTTGTTCCCGCTGGTTTGGACCATACACTGTTACTAACGTCTCTCCATTTGGTGTTGTCTAGGTTCAAAATGAAGAAACTAAGAAAACCTTCACTGTCAATGGGAAGCGGCTAAAGCACTTTCCTGAACCCGTTCTGGAGTCCCCGATGGAGGAACTCCATGTTCAAGAAGCAAAATATGAATGACATCAACCAGTTCATATCCTTCCTTCCCACATTCTCTTTTACTACAATGAGGACACTATATACTCTAGGTATGGGGGGGTGGATACATTCCTGGGTAAGATAAGAATTTTAATCGTTTTCTCCTTTTGTTTTCTCTTTTGGCCTTCTTTATGGTATTTTCATTTTTCCCCATCAACAATTTCAATGTTCCAAGATTTGGCGACCATAAAGTGGGGAAAGTAAAACTACCATAAAGAAGGATAAAATAAATTTATGTGTTAGCTTACCATCAATGATTGTTTTTTAGTGAATTGGTTTTATGTCAATGATATAAATGGTTGTATCACTGTGAAACATTTGAGATGATTGATTCCCCTTGTGTGAGTAGTTTTGTGAAAACTGTGTCACAAATATCTCCATACAATTTGGCACCAAACAAAAAAGTGTGAATATTTCTTACTTAATATAAGTTAAATATATGTTGGTTTAATATTTTTTAGCATAAAATGGTATTTCCATATGTTCGTTCCTTATCTGATCTGTTTCATTTCTATACCATATTGACCTATGCGTGTGTACCTAATGTCCAAATGTTGTACGAACTCAATGAAACAAAATTCCTTGTATCTTGGGTAGGTCAAAAACCACTCCTCCTAAACCTTTAATCTTGTTATAACCATTGCAATTAGTGTTGTGAGGAGATCAAACAAGGGTTGAGAGATGAGTGTGAGATTTGTTCCAAATGCAACGTCAAAAAATATATAATAAATGTGGGGAGGGATGAAATGTGCAACATATGGGAATATCTAGGTTATGAGCTTTTAGTTTAACTTCTTGGAATGCTTAAATGATTGGGTCTTGAAATATGATTTCAAAGGATGCAGGATAGGTTCAGTGAAAAATCATTTAAAGGTGAATAATGTTAAAATAACCTATTTTTATTTGATAAATAGTGGAAAGAATAGCATGGAATGGTTTTCACACACACACATGGAGAGTTAGTGTAATGGTTTACCTTTGAATTCCATGCTCATGTTGGTGTCATAAATCTCTTTGAATTTTATTGTGATATTATTTATGAGACATATTTTTCCATTTTCACTGGGAAGAACTCCTTGGTGTGGTTCGTGCATTGATCACTTTACTTTAAATATAATTTCCTCAGATGATAAATCTTCAGGATATTGGAAATATATATATATATTCATCATTTTATTTGGATATGTGACTTTTCCCTAGAGTGAAAATGTTTAGGTGTGGGGGTGTGATCGTACCACGATTCACTGTTTTATTCCACCCTTAGACCTAAGTTTTAAATTAGTTTTATAGTGAATATTCCAAATATAATAATAAATTGAACATAATGTTTGAATCAATCAATTAATTTTAATAAATATTAGAATGGGCAATGTTACTTTTTTTATTGTTTCAATGTAGGTGGAGGTGATTTGGAGGGCCCTTGATGAAGTGGAAGAAAAATGGGCCAATATTGCATGGATCCATGAAAATCTATCCAATGTTTAGCGTATTACACAAAACCCGTGAATATAAATGGGCTGACATTTTTTGGGCCTATCCAAAATTTTATTGGATACTTTTCATATTAAGGAACCCAATCCTGATTCGGCTTCTATGGGGCCGATTTTAACTGATCTGTCCCAGCCATCGAATTTAGACCAAGTCAAATGCGGTTTTTAGTATTTTATCAATATCTTGAGCTGTAGTTGTCCAAATGTTGCCAAACCATCGGTGGAGACAGTCAAGAGGTAGGGCTACAACGTTTCTATTTTATCCAAAGCGATATAAGAATTTCTGAATGCCTAAATGCATCGTTCCAATGGATTGATGAAATCTATGTGCCTAAAAACACCTTCCAATTTTCCTATAAAAGGGCACCAAGGGATCCTCATTTGCAATTTCGGCCATGGAGTGAAGTTCTGCCAATTTGGAGTCCTATAGGAGTATCTTAATCACCTTGGTGGTTCTAGAGGACCCTATCCTCATAGGGTAATCAAGGATGAATAAGGAGTTCCACCCGAGCTTCCTCCTCCTCCCGATGTCGAGCTAAAAGTTAGGTGTTCGTTGTGAGGGAGCTACACAAATTTCAAGGGAGTTCCAATGCATAAATTAGCTACTATATTGGAGTAATTTTGTTGTTTAAACATTTAATTCCATTTCTCTTATTTTATTTCAGATTTGAATGCTTGATTTGATGCATGTGAGTGTTATGTTCTTAATTTCTAACCGATCGGTGTGAGGATTTGAGTGCGTGACTTGTGTTGTTATGATTGGACATCACAAGAATCCTTTTCATACCCACCTTATTGAGATTTAAATATGATTTGGAAGCTCTTATTCCATGAATAAGTACTGGACCTTGACAAGAAAATTGTTACGTCATGGTTTGGTACTTAAAGCATTGAAATAAAAGCTTATGAATTAATCAGGATTCCAATTAACTCCAACCAAAGAATTACTCTAAACCTATGTTTAATCTCTTTGAACAATGTGCTTGATATGTGTGTAGTGAAATCAAATCGAACCTTTTATATCATATTTTTTAAAATCCACTAGGTCACTCAATTTTTAATCCATTTCAACTAAGTCTTTGTTTTAAACTATTTTCAAAACCACCACCTCTCTTAGTCATTTTTATTAAAAATACACACTCTAAACCTACCAACGCTCCTTGAGAGACAACCTAGGGTCTTCCCCAGACTATAAATCAACCTAAAAAACATAATAAATTTGACATGTCATGACAACTCGGTCAAATTTTTGTGCCGTTTCCGGGGATCGTTTTGGTTTTTTGTGCGTGTTTTTGATAAATTTTTTGTAATTTTTGTGAATATTTGTTTGTTTTATCTTCTACGTTTTTGTTTATTTTTGTTTTATAATTTATTTATGGTGTAGGTTCTATGTATGATGTGTTCTACTCTAGGAGACCTACAAACTTTCGTACCTGAACCGGATAGGATCCTACATCAACGAAACCGAGACACACAAGACAACACTTTGAAGGAGGAGACATCAAATCTTAAAATTCTTCTTGATCCTTCTTCTTCTTCTGAAACCAAAGTTAAAATTAAACATAACTTGAATAACATGGCTGAAAATAATGTAACACTAAAAGAACTAACCTCACCTGAGGTTTATATCCATCCCACTTACATTCAATTACAAGGTGAGGCACCCAATTTTGAACTAAAATCTAGTTTAATTCATTTATTTCTAAAATTTCATGGACTTCCTGGAGAAGATCCACATAAGAATTTAAAAGAATTTAATATTGTGTGTTCAACCTTAAAACCTGCTAATGTGGATGAAGAAAAACTAAAACTTAGGGCATTTCCATTTTCATTAGAAGTCACAGCTAAAGATTGGTTGTACTATGTTAATTCACCTATTAGAGGTTGGGTGGACATGAAACGACTTTTCCATGAAAAATAATTCACAGCCTCTCGAACTGCAACAATAAGGAAAGAAATATGTGGGATAATACAATCTTAAGGAGAAACCCTTCATGAATACTGGTAAAGATTTAAAATATTGTGTTCATGTTGTCCACATCACCAAATAAGTGTTCAAATTTTAATTTAGTATTTTTATGATGGTTTAATCCCTATTGATAAAAACATGATTGATGTTTCTGTAGGTGGTGCACTAGTGGATAAAACCCCAACTGCTGCAAGGAACCTAAATGAGACCATGGAATAGAACAATCAACAATTCAGTTCAAGGTCTCGTGTACCCATTCGAGGTGTCCATGAGGTGCAATGTACTGAATTCGAGAAGAAGATGGACACAAAGTTTGTAGGGGTGAGTACCCTTCTACGACAACATGCTCTTTACCAAGGGAAATTCCAATCTCCTTCTCCCATACATTGTGGTATATGCTCTTCTCATACGCACTATTCTGACCAATTCCCCCAATTGAGATAATCTTCTGGGAGTTGTGAGGCAATATTCCCAGGACGCCCCTATAACCAACACATTAGGCAAGAACCTTACTATCCATCCAACCCTGGGTGGAAAAACAACCAATCCTATAGGCAAGGGGGGTATTCAAACCAGGCTCATCAACCATGGAACCAACCAGGGCAATGTAGTCATCAACCACCACCACCCAGAAATTTTCAACCACCCCAAAGGCCTTTCCAACAACCCCCTCCAAAAACTGAACCAAGCCTAGAAGATATGATGAAAAAATGGCTGCCAATAATCTCCAACTCCAACAAACCACCCAAGCAGCCATACAAGACCTCAAAACCCAATTAGGCCAACTAACTAACTTGGTGGGTGATATCCAAAACCATGGGTCTGGTAAACTACCCTCTCAACCACTTTTCAACCCTAGGGATAAGGGAAATGTTAGTGCCATCACCCTTAGGAGTGGAACTCAAATAAAATCCAAATGAACCCTCCATTAGAGTCATCCTCTCCTAAGAGATAAACCATCCCAACCACTGAAAAAGGTTAAAATGAGATGAAACCTTGTCTTGAGAGATGTCCTACCAATGGAAATAGTGTGTCTGTTGATGAGTTACCAAGCCCAAGCATTCCGCTTCCATTTCCCCAAAGATCCACCCTACCAAGGAATCAAAATGAAACTGAACATGATAAAGAAATCTTGGAGACTTTCAAAAAAGTGAAGGTTAACATTCCATTGATTGATTCCATCAAGAAAATTACGAGATACGCCAAGTTTCTAAAGGATATGTGTACCCACCGAAGGCGACATAGAGGTGATGAGAAGGTGAGCCTGGGGAGGAATGTCTCAGAATTGATACAACCATCACTTCGAACCATGTGCAACGATCCTGGAACATTCTCGATTATGTGCACCATAGGGCAGTATTCTTTCTCCAATGCTATGCTTGATTTGGGTGGTTCTATTAATGTGATGCCTTACTCCATATACTCTTCTTTGCAGGTTGGTGAACTAAAGCCCATAGGAATAGTTGTTCAGCTAGAAAATCGGAGTACGACACACCCTTCTGGTGTGTTAGAGGATGTTCTTGTGAGGGTTCAAAATTTAATATTTCCGGCTGATTTTTAGGTGGTAAAAATGGAAGATGATAGGATGAATGGACACGACCCAATTATATTGGGGAGAACATTCTTGAAAACCACCAAATCCATAATTAATATCCATAATGGTACATTATCTATAGAATTTGGTGGTGACATAGTCCATTTTAACATCCTTGATGACATGAAGCACCCCTGAGAAAAACATTCCTCTCTCTCGGTAAATTCAATTTATGTACTCCCTTCCCATAAAATCACTTCATTTTTTCCCCTGATCCCCTTTCTAAATTTTCCTATTTGATTGAAATTCTTGGTAATGAGTCATGTGTTGATTGTTGTAGTGGTCTAGAAAATTGTCATGCATCTTTATTAATTGATAATTTCTTGAACATGGAGGATCACATGACCATCAATGATATTTCTATGCTTGTAAAAGCTAATTACTCATCTAAGTATGATACCATTGAGCAGTTAGATCAGATTAGTGACCTCTCAATTTCACACACACTC
Source organism: Viscum album (assembly GCA_963277665.1). Taxonomy (NCBI): domain Eukaryota; kingdom Viridiplantae; phylum Streptophyta; class Magnoliopsida; order Santalales; family Viscaceae; genus Viscum; species Viscum album. Next base: position 1,391,222,963 of record OY728119.1, read on the forward strand.
CCATCAATCCAAAATCCAACTGAATTGGAACTAAAGCAACTGCCTCAGGATTTGAAATATTCATATCTTGAGAATGAAAACAAGTTGTCCATAATTATTGCTAGTTCACTCCCTCTTGAGCATGAATTGAGAGTGCTTGAACTTTTGAGGGATCATAAACAAGAATTAGGATGGAAACATGCAGACATTACTTGTATTATCCCATCAATTTGTACACATCATATTTTATTAACTGATGAGGCTAAACCAGTGAGGCACGCACAATGTCGACTGAACCCAAACCTCTTAGAAGTAGTTACAAAGGAAGTAACAAAGTTATTGGCTACTAGAATCATTTACCCCATCTATGATAGCCAATGGGTCAGTCCCGTTCAAGTAGTTCCAAAAAAACTGGCCTAACAGTAATTGAAAATGAAAAAAATGAATTGGTACCAACACGTGTGCAGAATAGTCGGCGTGTCTGTATAGAGTCGGTGCAATTCTTTGTAACATTGGCATGATCAAAAAAGATCATTTCTCGAAATACCAATTAGTTTAGTATCCTTGGAAACACTAGTTACATTCATAAATGTTATATTACATCATAAAGTGAGAAACTACAATAACATAGTCTCCATTTTCCACACTCAAATCCCCTTCAGACTATCCCTACAGGTCATTCCTAAAATACTTCTTCATTTCCTGGAAAAAAATAAAACCTTGAAAGGGGTGAGCTCAGATGCTCAGTAAGGATAACAATATAGCGAAAGCTTTTATAAATAGACATAAACATTTAAGTCAATGTATAACTAAAACAAAAGCCTTTTAATCTTGAACTTCATCATAATATGACAAAAGTAAAATGAAATAATGCCATTTACTTATTCACATGGATATTCTACTGGTCGAATAATCATATGCAATATCAATAACCACATTCATAATGATGGAATGAATAATGCCAAACTATCCTAACCACGTAACCAAGGCCCCGAGCCAGGACCACAAATATGATTTTTTCAAGGCCTCGTGACAAGACACTAGTTTGTCTCATGAGACCTACCGATGCATCGAGGAGCTATAGTGGGCTCCACCCATTATTTATTAAGTCCAATGCATTCCTCATATGAACAGGTTTAAACATATCATAAACCATAACATAATCGTATCACATAAATCATGCATAAAGGAAACATAACATTTCCACATTTCAATTACAAGATATCAAGAAAAAACATTGATATAATAAAAAACATTTTCAAAAGAATTTTCAATACCAAAATAAATGAAAATTAAAACATTGTAATTATTTTTCATTAAAAAAGGTTATGGCTTGTAGAGGAAGACGAAACACAAATAATGGACACAGTGGAGGATAAGTCGTTATCGCCGCATACATTCAACAAGAAAAATATTCCTTTTTTTTTGTTTAGTAAAACGCTTCGTATAAAAAGATTCTTTTTTGATAAATGTAAAAGTCAATGGGTTTTATACACAGTATAAAATATATTTTTGTGTAAAACAAAATATTCCTCAATGAATGGAGATTGAGACAAAGTACCTTACAAAGATAATTTTTTAAATAAAATAGATCTATTATGTGTATTCAATATAAGTACACATAATTAAATTACAAATAAAATATAAGATATAATAATATCATGACATAATTTGAAAGTAGGAAATTAACCCAAAGAACGGAAATTGGGTTAAGAAGTTCCCTTACCTCGTGTCTGACATGAGTCAACCGCTCTTTAACCTCCTGAATAATAAAATAGATTTAATCTCTATTTTATTAAGAACCTTTTTTAAAATCATTATCCCTTTTATATGATTTATAACAATGTTATGAATATTATGTAGTCATTTAAGTTAGTAACGGTCGTTTTGTCGATCTTTGGACTTGAGTCAACAATAAACGTCTTAAAATTACATGTTGTTTATGTGGAAGAATAAACATTATCTCCAGAATTGTATCCACGATGTAGATATCATATATATCATATATATCCAATATATACATTCATTCATAATATTATATAACATTTATAGGTAAGAAATGAAATGCACCGTTCATGGAGACGATAAGCCGTACGTATGCATGAACGCTACATTCATTTCTATTTCATATTTAATGGAGTGAAGTTATAATTATATAAAGGAATAATATAATTCTATTATAATATAATGTATAATACCATTTACTCCATCCTTTATACATCCCACATATGGAATTAACGATTTAAATCACGTTGAGGGGGCGGTAGTCTGCACTTCATAAAATGAAATTATCGCGTTTACCCATAATGGAAATCATAAAGGTATTCCATAAATGAAAAATACAGAATCATAAGGAAAACAAAAACATAATATATATCATATATAAAAATAGTGTCATCATAATGGCCACCATGAGAGGTGTTAAAAGAAGATTGATCAATCTTCATTTCGTGAGGCTGAGATTTTCCAACCGCAGAAAGAGTATGTTCTTTAACCATTAGACGAAGGTGTGTTTAAGTTTAAATCAAATAAATCCAATAAAAACATCCTAGTATATTTAATATACTGGTTTTGTTACAAAATAATGGAATAAAAAGAGTTTATGGGGTTGGAGAAGAAAAATAAAACAAAATAACATAAGAGAAAACATTACCTTAAAATCGGGAAACTCTTTTTTGATTTGAGCCAAAGGATTCTTGGGGAAGAGTTCTGCACAAAGTGAGGATTCTAGGAGTAATAGAGGGATGTTTAGAGAGTATTTGGGCAGAGTTTGGCCGAGCCAAAAGGCTTTGAAGGTGTGAATAAGGTGGAAATGGTGGGGGCCTTTTATAACAGGAGAGGAGGGGCACTTTTGGAAAGTAACGAAATGATACATTATTATATAATGCGTTTCGGATTTTAATGGTCCCAAACTTATATATTTCGAGGCCAAGGTGATAAGGGTTTGAAATATACTAATCTTATTGGCTTTGGACAAGTGTAATTCATATATTTTACATTATCCATCCATTTAATTAAAATCGTTAATTAATGATGTAATCGCTGCATCATCATGGTGTCATTAAAAATTTAATTTATTTAATGTCTATAAATTATAAAACAATTACCATGATGTAGGAAATATTTTTATATTTATAATGAGTATTTATAGTAAAAAAATATTACTTGTATAACCACATATAAATTTTTTTTAGTAAAACAACTCATGTTTGTGACATTTTTATTTTAACATTAAATAAAAAGTTTTTAATGACATTTTCTACCAATGTGGCTCCATGGGGTCCCCAAGTTGACCCATGGATTGTTTGGGTCTGCCATGACTCGTCAAATAGGGGTAGGACAAGTGTATGGGTATTTTCGTATTATTATAATACCTTTTTTACCTTAAATTTCACTAATTACATTTAATAACAATTAATTAAACTTAAAAGTTACTATTCACCAAAAATTATTTTTATCTCATTGAACCACATTTTACTAATTAATGACCACCATGTATGTCAAATTTTTGAAAATCAAATCACAGAAGTGGTAATGTTTCATTTAAACAAAAAATCAGTTTATTAACTATCACTTAGTGGTTTCAAAATTCATCAAAAATTGATGTTTTTCAGAACAATGACAAAATTTCACCCTAATCTATAATTGATATTCCGAATTCAAAAATGATAATTTTTTTAAAAACATCCAAACATATAAGTTGAATGAATTAATTTTATGACTAATTCCCGCTGTCACAACAAATATCAGGTTTTTAAGAAACAATATATATAAAAATATTGACAATTGTTTATGTCAGATTTTAAAGTGAAATTAATTCTAATGAACACTATTTGATAAAATGGTAAAAATATATTCTAATTATACTTTAAATCCACTAAATAGTATAATTTATCACTATAAATTATTTTGATTAAAAAAGATGTTTTAAGTATTTTTCACTATTGATAACAAAATTTAGAAATTATCAGAAAATTACAAAAATTCATGTTAGGATAATTTCAATATTCTGAATAAAAAAAAGAAGTTTATTTGGAAGGATAAAATTTATAAAATTTCATAAAGTAGGTATTACTTTTCATAACGGCTACTTTGATTGGTTGTGGTGTGTGTGTTAGAACTCAAAGTTGCGTACAACACATGCTACTGTATTATTCAAAGAGAAGTGTACCGTGAAATTTGGGTTGTTACATTCTCCCCTCCTTCAAATAATTTCGTCCTAAAAATTTCATTTAATATCACTATATAAAATGACTCGGGTGATTCTTCACCATAAGTTCCTCGGGTTCCCACGTTGCCTCCTCCATCTTATGGTTTCTCCGTAGAACTTTTACCAGAGGAGTCGTCTGGTTTTTCAGAACTTGTTCTCTTGTATCAAGAATCCTGACGGGCTCTTCGAAATAAGACAGATCGGGTTCCAGTTCTAATTCCTCATAGGTGAGAACATGTGTTGGGTCAGGCATGTATTTTCTCAATAGTGATGCGTGGAATACATCGTGAACGTTGGAGATACTTGGCGGCATTACCAAACGGTAAGCTCCAGCCCCAATTCGTTCGAGAATTTCGAAGGGTCCAATCTACCTGGGACTCAATTTACCCTTCTTACCGAAACGTATAACTCCCTTCCATGGAGATACCATCAAAAAAACATGATCTCCTACCTAAAATTCCAAATCCTTCCTTCGGTTGTCGGCATAGCTCTTCTGCTTAATATGAGCTGCATTGATGTGTTTTTGGATTACTTTCACCCTTTCCATCATTTCCTCCACCAGTTCTGGGCCTACAAGTTTTCTTTCACCAACGTCATCCCAACAGGTTGGTGTGCGACATCTCATTCCGTATAATGCTTTATATGGTGCCATCTGAATACTTGAATGGAAGCTATTATTATAGAAAAATTCTACCATAGGTAAATATTGATCCCACATTCCTTTAAAGTTAAGTGAGCATGATCTCAACATGCCTTCTAAGGTTCGAATAGTTCTTTCTGATTGTCTATCTGTTTGAGGGTGGTAAGCAGTGCTCAAACGAAGTTTAGTATCGAAGGTCTTCTGATGATTTTTCCAGAATCTTGATGTAAAACAGGGATCGTTAACTGAGATAATCGACTGAGGTACTCCATGAAGTCTCACAACTTCATAAATATATAGTCTTTCTAGACCTTCAAGTGGTATATCTTCCCTTATAGAAAGAAAATTTGATGACTTCGTGAGACGATCAACAATGACCCATATTACATCATTCCTTCTAGGAGTCTTTGGAAGTCCCATGACAAAATCCATTGTAATATTATCCAATTTCCACTCAGGTATGGGAAGTGGTTTCAATACTCCACCAGACAGTTTTCTTCCATCTTTCACTTGTTGAAAAACCATACACCATGACACAAAATCAGGAATCTCCCTCTTCATGTTGTCCCACCAATAATGTGCCATTAAATCTCTACACATTTTGGTGTTCCCAGGGTGTATAGAGAAATTGGAACTATGAGAATCATCCAAAAATTCCCGCTTTAAACCAGGTATATCGGGAACACAATGTCTCCTCCCAAATTTCAAAATTCCATATTCATACACAAAGTCACTCAATCGCCCATCATTCACAGATTAAATATTCTTTTTCAACTCTTCATCATCGGCCTGAGAACACTTTATCCTTTCTAGTAAAGATGTTTTGGAAACCATTTGAAATTTTTTTGATGTTTCACCCTCCATGGTGATTCCCATATCCATCTTTACAAGATCCGTGAAAATAGGATCCCTTTCCACTCTCATCAAGTTCAAAAATCCATGATCTTTTCTTCTTAAAGCATATGCAACCTTATATGCCTTCCCTGGGTGGTAGTGTATCGTGCAATCATATTCCTTGATTAGTTCTAGTCATCATTTTTGCCTCATGTTGACATCTTTTTGTGAGACAATTTATTTGAAACTCTTGTGATCGGTATATATCTCACATTTTTCACCATAGAGATAATGTCTCAATATCTTCAAGGAAAATATTACAACAGCTAACTCGAGATCATGAGTATGATAGTTCTTCTCATGTATTTTTAGCTGTCGTGATGCATAGGAAATAACTATATCATTCTACATAATGACACAACCAAGTCCTTTCATTGATGAATCACTATAAATAACGAACCCCTCATTCCATGATGGTAGAGTCAATATAGGAGTGTTGACTAATATTCTCTTTAGTTCTTCAAAACATTCTTCACACTCTTTTTTCCATACAAATCTAACCCCTTTACACGTGAGCTTTGTTAATGGGTTAGCCAATCTAGCAAAATTCTGGACAAAATGTCGATAATAACCTGCAAAACCAATAAAGTAGCGTACCTCAGTTATACTAGTCGGTGCTGGCCATTCTTGGATTGCCTTGGTCTGAGAATGATCAACAGAAATTCCATCCTTAAAGAAAATATGACCAAGAAAATAAATCTCCTAAAGCCCGAATTCACACTTGTTAAACTTCCGATATAATTAATGCCTTCCAAGAGACTTCAAGATAATGCTCAAGTGATTTTCATGATCTTCGTAGCTTTTGGAGTATACCAAGATATCATCAATAAATACCACCACAAAATCATCAAGATATTCCTTGAAAACTCTATTCATTAGATCCATGAATACAGAGGGTGAATTAGTCAATACAAAAGGCATTACTGTAAACTCGTAATGCCCGTACCTTGTTCGAAATGCTTTCTTCAGAATGTCTTCCTTCTTCAAACACAACTGATGGTATCCAGATCGAAGGTCAATCTCTGAAATGTATTGAGCTCCATGCAATTGGTCAAATAAATCATCAATGCGAGGAAGTGGATACTTGTTCTTAGTGGTTATAGCATTGATCTCCCTGTAGTCAATTCACAACCTCATAGATCCATCTTTCTTCTTAACAAAAAGGACAGGGGAACCCCATGGAGAAACACTAGGGCGAATAAATCCCTTATTACTCAATTCTTCTAGTTGATTTTTTAGTTAAACTAATTCCACGGTGGCTATTCAATAAGGGGTCTTCGATTTAGGCCTTGATCCAAGAATTAAATCAATGGAAAACTCAACTTCTCGTTCTGGAGGATGTCCAGGTAAGGCTTCCGGAAACACATCTACATATGCTTTCACAATAGGTACATCCTCTATTTGAACATTCCTTTCCTCGCCCTTAGTCATTTCATTCTCTTCCCCCCAATAATTGAATTTTTTTGAGCTACTGGGGGTGGATCTAAATAAGAAATAGGTGGGACGATTCTGCTCTAAAAATAAATTGTTCCTTATCATCATCATAAATAACCGTAACCTCCTTCTTCTTACAATAAATCTTTGCATCATAGTCTGAAAGGAAATCCATACAGAGGACTATATCAAACACAATCATAGTTATGAAAATCAGATCAGTGGATAAACAACATTTATGTGCTCTAATGGGTACTCATTCACAAAAATTTGTTGCAATGATACTTCCCTTAGGAGTTTTTACTGACAATTATCATGTTAAATCAAATTGGAAATATCTAATTTTCTTAGAAAACTGGGAAGATATGAAACAATACGATGATCCAAAATCAAATAATGCATTTTCTAAACCTGAGGAAACCATTAAATTTCCTGCCACCGCGTCTTTTGGAGCTTCAACCTCATCAGTAGTGATAGTATAAGCTTGGCCTTGATCCCTTGGACTCTTCTGAGGTACGTTCCCCTGATTCTTAGGACATTCATTTGCATAATGTTCCATCTCTCTATAATTATAGCATTCCAGATTGACATGAAATTTCTTTCCCTTGCAATCATGAGCTTGGTGGTGTTTTTCACCACACTTGAAACAGACTCTCATTCCCTTCAAGTAAGTTCCAGGGTGTTTCTTCCCACATTTACTGCAGGACTGATATTCATCATTTTTCTTCATCCCCATATTTCCATTTCTAGATTTATTAGAAGATCTCTTCTTTTCTTACTTTGCTTTAATGTCATAAGACTTAGAGAATTATTTTTCCATCTTGATAGCACACGAGACAATATCTTCGAATGATGAGAAGGTTTGTGAGACTAATGATCGAAAGAGAAGTGGTTTTAACCCATCAAAGAAACGATCAATATTACTTATTGGGTTATGTATATAATCTGCAGCATGCCTCGCTAACCTTGTAAAGTTATCCTCATACTTTGTGACATTCTCATCCTCCTTCTGCCTCAGACTCAGAAATTTCCTTTCCATATATGCTCGATGGTCATGTGGAAAGTATTTTTCTAAGAAAATTTCCTTAAACTCCCTCCATTCCATACTTGATACAAATTCATCTTCCTTTGTGTTTTTAATCAGAAACCACCATTGATCGGCATCTCTAGTGAGGCGGTAGACTGCCATGACAACCTTCTCCCTTTCACTACTACCCAAGGCATGGAATATTTTCTCTAAGGATTTTATCCATTGCTCAGCTACTAATGGATGTGTACCCCCATTAAATGTTGGCGGTTGTTTCCTCATGAAGGGGTTTAACATTGATCCTCCACGTTGCGGATCAGGGTGCTCCATACGAGTAAGGTTATTATTAATAACCTTAGTGTGTTGTCCCAGTATGGTAATAAGTTTATGTGCACCAGTTTTATGTCCAGCTCCATAATAATTATCTTGATCATGAGGGAAATCCCTACACGGAGTGCATGCATTGATATGGTTTCCATTCCTCCCACTAGGCGCCATTTCTGAACAATGGCATAAACTAGATTAGTTTATGAATTAAAATACATAATTCCATACTTGTAAAAAACTTAATATAAATTGAAATATTTATGGATATAATCCATAACAATAAAAATGATTTCATTGAGAAAGTATATACTCATAACCCTTCATAGTGGTTTGTAAAGGAAATGAGAATTATCCTAAGCATATCCCACAGGAGTGTCGTAACCAAGATTGCAGCAAGGCCCGTTTTCGTGCACCATTTCCCATTCAAGTCTAGCTCAAATCGATGTTTTTGGGTTTTACCCCTAGGTACATCTGTGCCAGAGCCTCCTATATCTGCTTGTATCCAGACAGGGATGTATTTCTCAGAAAAATCACAAAATCTCTATAATACCAAAATTATAGGAAGTTCTTCTATACTAATCCTCAAAGTCTATCTTTGGGATATGTGCTCTAATCAGAGTTTATCTAAATCTAGCTTCCATGATTAGTACTAAACTGTCTCTGATACCAACTATAACACCCCAACCCCAGTTACCCAGAGTCGGTGCATTACTTCATAACATTGGCATGATCAGAAAAGGTAAAGTCTCAAAAGACTGATTAGTTTAGTAGCCTTGGAAACACTAGATACATTCATAAATGTTACATTACATCATAAAGTGAAAAACTACAATAACATAGTCTCCATTTTCCACACTCAAATCCCCTTCAGACTATCCCTGCAGGTCATTCCTAAAATACTTCTTCATATCCAGGAAAAAATTAAAACAATGAAAGGGGTGAGCTCAGATGCTCAGTAAGGATAACAATATAGTGGAAGCTTTTATAAAAAAACATAATCATTTAAGGCAATGTATAACTAAAACAAAATACTTTTAAACATGAACTTAAACATAATATGGAAAAATTAAAATGAAATAATTCACAAGGGTATTCTACTCGTCAAATAATCAAATGAAATTGGAATAACCACTTTAATAATAATGGAATGCATAATGCCGGACTATCATAACCACGCAGACAAGGCATCGTTCCAAGACCACAAATACGATTTTGTCAAGGCCTCGTGCCAAGACACTAGTTTGTCTCATGAGACCTACCGATGCATCGAGGAGCTATAGTGGGCTCCACCCGTCAGTTATTCAGTCCAATGAATTCCTCATATGAACAGGTTTAAACATATCATAATCCAAAACATAATCGTATCACATAAAACATGCATAAAGGAAACATAACATTTCCACATTTAGATTACAAGATATCAATAAAACACATTGATATAATAATAAAAATTTAAAAACCATTTTCAATACCAAAATAAAAGAAAATTAAAACATTGTAATTATTTTTCATTAAAAAAGGTTATGACTAGTAGAGGAAGTCGAAACTAAAATAATTGTCACGGTGGTGGAGAAGTCATTGTCGCCGCATACATACAACAAGAAAAAAATTCCATTTTGTCTTTTAGTAAAATGCTTCATATAAAAATATTCCTTTTGAATAAACGTAAAAGTCAAAGGGGTTTGTACACCGTATAAAAGAAATTTGTGTATAAAACAAAATATGCCTCAATGAATGGAGATTGAGACAAAGTACCATACAAAAATCATTTTTAAAATAAAATGTATATATTATGTATATTCAATATAATTACACATAATTAAATTAAAAATACAAGATAGGACATAATAATATAATGACATAATTTGAAAGTAGGAGATTAACCCAAAGAATGGAAATTGGGTTAAGAAGTTCCCTTACCTCGTGTCCGACTTGACTCGACCACTCTTTAACCTCCTAAATAATAGACTAGAGTAAATCTAAACATTCTTAAGAACCCTTTTCAAGTTCATTACCCATTTTATATCACTTATTACAATGTTATGAAAATTATGCAGTCATTTAAGTTAATAACGGTCTTTTTTTGATCTTTGGTACTTTAGTCAACAATAAACTTCTTATAATTACAAGTTGTTTATGTGGTAGAATATCCATTATCTCCATAATTATATCCATGATGTAGATATAATATATATCATATATATCCAGTATATACTTTCATTCATAATTTTATGTAACATTTAGAGGTAAGAAATGAAATGCACCTTTCATGGAGACGGTAAGCCGTACGTACACATGAACGCTACTTTCATTTATATTTCATATTTAATGGAATGAACATATAATTATATAAAGGTATAATATAATTAAAATATAATATAATGTATAAAACCATTTATTCCATCCTTTATACATCCCACATATGGCATTAACGATTCAAATCACTTTGAGGGGGCGGTAGTCTGCACTTCCTAAAATGAAATTATCGCATTTACCCATAATGGAAATCGTAAAGGTATGCCATAAATGAACAATATATAATAATAATGAAAACAAAAACATAATATATATCATATATAAAAATATTTTCATCATAATGGACACCATGAGAGGTGTTAAAAGAAGATTGAACAATCATCGTTTCGTGAGGCAGAAATTTGCCAACCACAGAAACAGTATGTTCTTTAACCATTAGATGAAGGTGTGTGTAAATATAAATAAAATAATTCTCATAAAAACATCCTAGTATATTGAAGGTACTTTTTTTGTTACAAAATAAAGGAATAAAAAGAGTTTAAGGGGTTGGAGAAGGAAAATAAAACAAAATAACATAAGAGAAGACATTACCTTAAAATCGGGAAACTCTTTTTTGATTTGAGCCAAAGGCTTCCTTGGGAAGAATTCTGCCCAAATTGAGGCCTCTAGGAGTAATAGAGGGAAGTTTAGAGAGTATTTGGGCAGTGTTTGGCCGAGCCAAAAGGCTTTGAAGGAGTTAATAAGGTGGTAGTGTTGGGGCCTTTTATATGAGAAGAGGAGGGGCAGTCTTGGAAAGTAATGAAATGTAACTTTATATATAATGTGTATTAGATTTTAAAGGTCCCACACTTATATCATTCGAGGATAAGGTGATAAGGGTTCGAAATATACTCATCCAATAGGCTTTGAAAAAGTGTAATGCTTAGATTTTACAGTATCCATCCATTTTATTAAAATCGTTAATTAATGAGGTAATCGCTACATAATCATGGTGTCTTTATAAATTTAATTTATTTAATGCCTAAAAATTATAAAACAATTACCATGATATAGGAAATAATTTTTTATTTCTAATGAATATTTATAGTAAAAAATATTACTTGTAAAACCTCACTTTAAAATTGTTTTAGTAAAAAAACTCATGTTTGTGACATTTTTATTTTAACATTAAATAAAAAAAATTAATGTCATTTTCCTACCAAAGTGGATCCATGGGGTCCCCAAGTTGACACATGGATTTTCTTGGTCGGCCATGACTCATCCAATACGGGTAGGACAAGGTTAAGGGTATTTCCATATTTTTATAATACCATTTTACATTAAATTTCACTAATTTCCTTTAATCGCGATTAATTAAACTTAAAAGTTACTATTCACCAAAAATTATTTTTATCCCATATAACAACATTTTACTTCCTAATGAAAACTATGTATGTTGGATTTTTGAAAATGAAATCACAGAAGTGGTAATGTTTCATTTAAACGAAAAATCAGTTTTTTAACTATCACTTAGTGGTTTCACTATTCATAAAAAATTGAATTTTTTCAGAACAAAGCCAAAATTTCAACCTAAGCTATAATTGATATTTCGAATTCAAAAATGATTACCTTTTTAAAAAATTCGAAACATATAAGTTTCATTGATTAATTTTATAACTAATTCCCGCTGTCACAACAAATACCTTGTTTTTAATAAAACAATATATATCAAAAGATTGACAATTGTTTATGTCCAATTTCAAAGTGAAATTAATTATAATGAACACCAATGGATAAAATGGTAAAAATATATTCTAATTATTATTTAAAACAACTCAATAGTATAATTTATCACTATAAATTATTTTGATTAGAAAAATTGTTTTTATGTATTTTTCACTATTCATAAAAAATTGGAAATTATCATCAAATTAAAAAAAATCAACATAGGATAATTTCGATATTCCAAATACAAAAACTAAGTCTATTTGGAAAGATAAAATTTATAAAATTTCAAAAAGTAGGTATTACTATTCATAACAGCTACTTTGATTGGTTGTGGTGTTAGTGTTACAACTCGAAGTTTCGTACAACACACGCTACTATATTATTCAAAGAGATGTTTACCATGGAAGCTTGGGGTGTTACATTCTCCCCTCCTTCAAATAATTTTGTCCTCAAAATTTCATACAATTTAACTGTATAAAAAGACTTGGGTGATTCTTCATCATAAGTTCCTCGGGTTCCCATGTTGCCCCCTCCATCTTATTGTTTCTCCATAGAACTTTTACCAGACGAGTCATCCGGTTGCTCAGCATGTGTTCTCTTGAATCAAGAATCCTAATGGGCTCTTCAAAATAAGACAGATTGGGTTCCAATTCTAATTCCTCATAGGTGAGTACATGCGTTGGGTCAGGCATGTATTTTCTCAACAGTGATACGTGGAATACATCGTGAACTTTGGAGAGACTTGGCAGCATTGCCAAACGGTAAGATACATCCCCAATTTGTTCTAGAATTTCGAAGGGTCCGATGTACCTGTGACTCGATTTACCCTTCTTACCGAAACGTATAACTCCCTTCCATGGAGATACCTTCAAGAAAACATTATCTCTTACCTAAAATTCCAAATCCTTCCTTCGGTTGTCCGCATAGCTCTTCTGCCTACTTTGAGCTGCATTGATGTGGTTTTGGATTACTTTCAACTTTTCCATCGTTTCCTCCATGAGTTCGGGGCCTACAAGTTTTCCTTCACCAACTTCATCCCAACAGGTTGGTGTGCGACATATTTTTCCATATAATGCTTCATATGGTGCCATCTGAATACTTGAATGGTAGCTATTGTTATAGGAAAATTCTACTAGAGGTAAATATTGATCCCACATTCCTTGAAAGTCAAGTGAGCATGATCTCAACATGTCTTCTATGGTTTGAATAGTTCGTTTTGATTGTCCATCTGTTTGAGGGTGGTAAGCAGTGCTAAAATGATGTTCAGTATCCAAGTCTTTCTGAAGACTTTTCCAGAGTCCTGATGTAAAACAGGGATCACGATCCAAGACAATCGATAGGGGTACTCCATGAAGTCTCACAACTTCATTAATATATAGTTTTTCTAGACTTTCAAGTGGTAGATCTTCCCTTATAGAAAGAAAATGTGCTTACTTCGGGAGACGATCAATAATGACCCATATTGTGTCATTCCTTCTAGTAGTCTTTGGTAGTCCCATGAAAAAATCCATCTTAATATTATCCCATTTACACTCAGGTAATGGAAGAGGTTGCAATACTCCACCAGGAAGTTTTCTTCCAGCTTTCACTTATCGACAAACCATACATCTTGATACAAAATCAGCAATCTCCCTCTTCATGTTGTCCAACGAAAAATGTCCCTTTAAATCTCAATACATTTTGGTGCTCCTAGGGTGTATAGAGAAATTGGAACAATGAGAATCATCCAACAATTTCCTCTTTAAATCAGGTATATCGGGAACACAATGTCTCCTCCCAAATTTCAAAATTTCATCTTCATAAACAAAGTCACTCAATCACCCATCATTCACAGCTTTAATCATCTTTTTCAACTCTTCATCATCAGCATGAGAACACTTTATCCTTTCTTGTAAAGATGGTTTGGAAACCATTTTAAATTTTTTTGATGTTTCACCCTCCATGGTGATTCCCATATCCATCGTTACTAGATCCATGAAAATAGGATCCCTTTCCACTCTCATCATGTTCAAAACTCCATGATCTTTTCTACTCAAAGCATCTGCAACCTTATATGCCTTCCCTGGGTGGTAGTGTATTGTGAAATCATAATCCTTGAGTTGTTCAAGCCATCGACATTACCTCATTTTGAGTTCTTTTTGTGAGAAAATATATTTCAAACTCTTGTGATCGGTATATATCTCACATTTTTCACAATAGAGATAATGTCTCCATATCATCAAAGAAAATATTACAGCAGCTAACTCGAGATCGTGAGTAGGATAGTTCTGCTCATGAGTTTTTAGCTGTCCTGATGCATAGGCAATAACACTATCATTTTGCATAAGGACACAACCAAGTCCTTTCATTGATGCATCACTATAAATAACGAACCCATCACTCCCTGATGGTAGATCAATATAGGAGCATTGACTAATCTTCTCTTCAGTTCTTCAAAACATTCTTCACACTCTTTTTTCCAAAAAAAATTAACCCCTTTATGTGTGATCTTTGTTAATAGGATAGCCAATTGAGCAAAATTCTAGACAAAACGTCGATAATAACCTTCCAAACCAATAATGTTGCATAGCTCAGTTATACTCGTCGGTGATGGCAATTTCTGGATTGCCTTGGTCTTAGAAGGATCAATGAAAATTCCATCCTTGGAGAAAATATGGCCATGAAAAGAAATCCCTTGAAGCTAGAATTCACATTTGATAAACTTCCCATATAATTCATTCCTTCTAAGAGTCTTCAAGATAATACGCAAGTGATTTTCATGATATTTGTAGCTATTGGAGTATACCAAGATATCATCAATAAATTCCACCACAAAATCATCAAGATATTCCTTGAAAACTATATTCATTAGATCCATGAATACAGAGGGTTCATTAGTCAATCCAAAAGGCATTACTGTAAATTCGTAATGCCTGTACCTTGTTCGAAATGCTGTCTTCGGTATGTCTTCCTTCTTCACACACAACTGAGGGTATCCAGATCGAAGGTCAATCATTGAAAAGTATTGAACTCCAAGCAATTGGTCAAATAAATCATCAATGCATGGTAGGGGATACTTGTTCTTTATTGTTATAGCATTGATCTCCCTGTATTCAAAGCACAAACTCATAGATCCATCTTTATTCTTAACAAAAATAACAGGGGATCCTCATGGAGACACACTAGGGTGAATAAATCATTTATTACTCAGTTCCTCTAGTTGCTTCTTTAGTTCAACTAATTCAACGGTGGCCATTCTATAAGGGGTCTTTGATATAGGCCTTTATCTAGGAATTAAATCAATGGAAAACTCAACTTCTCGTTCTAGAGGATGTCCAGGTAAATCTTCCAGAAACACATCTACAAATTCTTTCACAATAGGTACATACTCTATTTGAACATTCCTTTCCTCACCCTTATTCATTTAATTCTCTTCCTCCCCAATAATTTAATTTAGTTGAGCTACTGGGGGTGGATCTAAATAAGAATTAGGTGGGGATGATTCTGCTCTAACAATAAGGTGTGCCTTATCATCATTATCAAAAATCGTATCCTCCTTCTTCTTACAATAAATCTTTGCATCATAGTCTGAAATCCAATACATACCGAGGATTATATCAAACTCAATCATAGGTATGACATTGAGATCAACGGATAAAGAACATTTATGTGCTCTAATGGGGAATGATTCACAAAACATTGTTGCAATGATACTTCCCTTAGGAGTTTTGACTAAAAATTCTCTTGTTAAATAAAATTGGAAATATCTAATTTTCATATAAAACTGGGAAGACATGAAACAATGCGATGATCCATAATCAAATAATACATTTGCTAAATTTGAGGAAACCATCAAATTACCTGCCACCACGTCTTTAGGAGCTTCAACCTCAGCAGTAGTGATAGTATATGCTTGACCTTGATCATTTGGCCTCTTTTGAGGTAAGTTCCCCTGACTCTTAGGACATTCATTTACATAATTTCTTATATATCTACAATTATAGCATTCCACATTGATAGAAACTTTATTTCCCTTGCAATCATGAGCTTGGTGGCCTTTTTCACCACACATGTAACAGACTCCCATTCCCTTCAAGAAAGTACCGGTTTGTTTCATACCACATTTACTAGATGACTGATATTCAAATTTTCCCTTCTTCCCCTTATTTCCATTTCCAGATTGATCAGAAGATCTCTTCTTTTCTTTATTTTCTTTAATGTCATAAGACTTGGAGAATTCCTTTTCCATCTTGATAGAACAGGAGACAATATCTTCGTACGCCGAGAAGGATTGTGGGACTAATGCTCGACGGAAAAATGTTTTTGACCCATCAATGAAATGATCAATCTTACTTCATGGGTTACGTATATAATCTACATCATGCCTCCCTAACCTTGTAAATTTAGCCTCATACATTGCGACATTCTCATCCTCCTTCTACCTCAGACTCAGAAATTGTCTTTCCATATCTGCTCGATGGTCATGTGGAAATTATTTTTCTAAGATAATTTCCTTAAACACCATCCATTCCATACATGATACTTGTTTATCTTCCTTTTTGTTTTTAATTAGCGACCACCATTGACCGGTATCGCCAGTGAGGCGGTAGACTGCCATGAAAACCTTCTCCCTTTCGCTACTCCCCAGGGCATGGAATATTTTCTCTAAGGAGTTTATCCATTTCTCAGCTACTAATGGATTCGTACCCCCATTAAATTTTGGTGGTTTTTTCCTCATGAAGCGGTCTAACATTGATCCTCTATGTTGCGGATTAGGGTTCTCCATACGAGTAAGGTTATTATTCATAACCTGACTGAGTTGTCCCAGTATGGTAATAAGTTGATAAGAACCAGATGTATCTCCAGCTCCATAATAATTATCTTGAGTAGGAGGGCAATCCCTACACGGAGTGCGTGCATTGATACAGTTTCCATTCCTCCCACTAGGCGCCATTTTTAAACAATGTCATAAACTAGATTAGTTTATGAATTAAAATACATAATTCCATACTTATAAAACACTTAACATAAATTTAACTATAAATGGATATAATACATAATCATAAAAATGTTTTCTTTGAGTAATTATATACTCATAACCCTTCATAGTGGTTTGTAAAAAAAATGAGAATTATCCTAAACATATCCCCCGGGAGTGTAGTAACCAAGAGTGCAGCAAGGCCCGTTGTCGTGCACCAGTTCCCGTTCGAGTCTAGCTCAAAGCGGTGTTTTCGGGTTTCTCCCATAGGCACATCTGTGCGAGAGCTGCCACTACCTTCTCATATCCAGACAGGGATGTATTTCTCGGAAAACTCACAAAATCTCTATAATACCAACATTTTAGTAAGTTCATCTATACTAATCCTCAAAGTCTATCTTAGGGCTATGTGCTCTAATCATAGTTTATCTAAATATATCTTCCAAGGTTAGTACTAAACTGCCTCTGATACCAACTGTAATTCCCCAAACCCAGGTACCTATAGACGTTGCATTACTTCGTAACATTGGCATGATCACAAAAGATCAAGTCTCGAAAGACCGATTAGTTTAGTAGCCTTGGAAACACTAGATACATTCATAAATGATACAATACATCATAAAGTAAAAAAATACAATAACATAGTCTCCATTTTCCACACTCAAGTCCCCTTTAGACTAGCCCTGACGGTCATTCCTAAAATACTTCTTCATATCCTAGAAAAAATTAAATCATTGAAAGGGGTGAGCTCAGATTCTCAGTGAGGATAATAATATAGCAGAAGCTTTCATAAATAAACATAAACATTTAAGGCAATATATACCTAAAAAAGGCCTTTTAAACTTTAACATCAACATAATATGGAAAAATTAAAATGAATTAATGCCATTTACTTATTCACATTGATATTCTACTGGTTGAATAATCACATGCAATATCAATAACAACTTTCATAATGATGGAATGCATAATTCTAGACTATCATAACCACGTAGCCAAGGCTTCGTGCCAAGACCACAACTAAGATTTTGTCAAGGCCTTGTGCCAAGACACTAGTTTGTCTCATGAGACCTACCGATGCATCGAGTAGTTATAGCGGGCTCCATCCGTCACTTATTCAGTCCAATGGATTCCTCATATGAACAGGTTTAAATATATCATAAACCATAACATAATCGTATCACATAAAACATGCATAAAGGAAACATAACATTTACACATTTCAATTACAAGATATCAATACAACCAATTGATATAATAAAAAAAATTTCAAAACCATTTTCAATACCAAAATAAAAGAAAATTAAATCTTTGTAATTATTTTTCATTAAAAAAGGTTTTGGCTTGTAGAGGAACCCGAAACTCAAATAATGGTCACGGCGGCGGAGACGTCTTTGTCGCTGCATACATAAAACAAGAAAAACATTCCTTTTTGACGTTTAGTAAAACTCTTCATATAAAAAGATTCATTTTGAATAAACGTAAAATTCAAAGGGGTTTATACACCGTATAAAAGAAATTTGTGTATAAAACAAAATATGCCTCAATGAATGGAGATTGAGACAAATTGCCTTAAAAAGATCATTTTTGAATAAAATAGATCTATTGTGTGTATTCCCTAAAATTACACATAATGAAATTACAAATACATGATAGGATATAATAATATCATGACATAATTTGAAATTAGGAGATTAACCCAAAGAATGGAAATTTGGTTAAGAAGTTCCCTTACCTCATGTCCGACATGACTCGACCGCTCTATAACCTCCTGAATAATAAACTGGAGTTAATATCTACTTCTTTAAGAACCCTTTTCAAGTTCATTATACCTTTTATATAACTTATTACAATGGTACGAAAATTATGTAGTCATTTAAGTTAATAACGGTCGTTTTGTCGATCTTTGGTACATGAGTCAACAATAAACTTCTTATAATTACAAGTTGTTTTTGTGGTAGAATATACATTATCTCCAGAATTATATCAATGATGTAGATATCATATATATCATATATATCCAATATATACATTCATTCATAATATTATGTAACATTTAGAGGTAAGAAATGAAATGCACCGTTCTTGGAGACGGTAATCCGTACGTAAGCATGAACGCTACTTTCATTTCTATTTCATATTTAATGGAATGAAGTTATAATTATATAAAGGTATAATATAATTCCAGTATAATAAAATTTATAATACCGTTTACTCCATCCTTTATACATCCCACATATGGCATTAACGATTCAAATCACTTTGAGGGGGCGGTAGTCTGCACTTCCTAAAATGAAATTATCGCGTTTACCCATAATAGAAATCATAAAGGTATGCCATAAATGAAAAATGAATAATACTAAGGAAATAAAAAACATAATATATATAATATAAAAAAATAGTGTCATCATAATGGCCACCATGAGAGGTGTTAAAAGAAGATTGAACAATCATCGTTTCGTGAGGCAGAAATTTGCCAACCACAGAAACAGTATGTTCTTTAACCATTAGACGAAGGTGTGTGTAAGTTTAAATCAAATAATTCTCATAAAAACAACCTAGTATATTTAATAATCTGGTTTTTTTACAAAATAAAGGAATAGAAATAGTTTACGGGGTTGGAGAAGCAAAATAAAATAAAATAACATAAGAGAAGTCATTACCTTAAAATCAGGAAACCCTTTCTTGATTTGAGCCAAAGGCTTCTTTGGGAAGAATTCTTCCCCAAGTGAGGATTCTAGGAGTAAGAGAAGAAAGTTGAGAGAGGTTTTGGGCAGATTTTGGCCAAGCAAAAAGGCTATGAAGGTGCGAATAAGGTGGTAGTGGTGGGGGCCTTTTATAAGAGGAGAGGAAGGTACTCTTGGAAAGTAATGAAATGTTAATTTATTACATAATGGGTTTCAGATTTTAAAGTTCCCTAACTTATATATTTTGAGGATAAGGTGATTAGGGTTCGAATTATACTCATCCAATTGTCTTTGGAAAAGTGTAATTCTTAGATTTTACATTATCCTTTCATTTTATTAAAATCATTAATTAATGAGGTAATCACTACATCATCATGGTGTCATAAAAATTTTAATTTATTAAATGTATAAAAATTATAAAACAATTCCCATGATGTAGGAAATATCTTTATCTTTCTGATGAATATTTATAGTAAAAATGATTACTTGTATAACCTCATTTAATAATTGTTTTAGTAAAACAACTCATGTTTGTGACATTTTTATTTTAACATTAAATAAAAATTTTTTAATGTAATTTTCCTACCAAAGTGCCTCCATGGGGTCCCCAAGTTGACCAATGGATTGTCGTGGTCGGCCATGACTCATATAATAGGGGTAGGACACGTGTAAGGGTATTTTCATATTTTTAAAAAACCATTTTTACCTTAAATTTCACTAATTACCTTTAATCGCGATTAATTAAACGTAAAAGTTACTATTCACCAAAAATTATTTTTATCCCATTGAACCATATTTTACTTTCTAATGACAACCATGTATGTTGGATTTTTGAAAATCAAATCACAGAAGTGGTAATGTTTAATTTAAATGAAAAATCAATTTTTTTAACTATCACTTAGTGGTTTCACTATTCATCAATAATTGATGTTTTTCAAAACAATTCCAAAATTTCAACCTAAGATATAATTGATATTCAGAATTAAAAAATGATGTATTTCTTAAAAATTACAAACATATATGTTTCATTACTTAATTTTTTAACTAATTCTCGCTGTCACAACAAGTAGCGTGTTTTTAAGAAACAATATATATCAAAAGACTGACAATTTTTTATGTCCAATTTCAACGTGAAATTAATTATAATGAACACCATTGGATAAAATGGTAATAATATATTCTAATTATACTTTAAAACCACTCAATAGTATAATTTATCACTATAAATTATTTTGATTAAAAAATTTGTTTTTAAGTATTTTTCACTATTCATAAAAATATTGGAAATTCTCAGAAAATTACAAAAATTCAACTTAGGATAATTTTGATATTCCAAATACAAAAAGGAAGTCTACTTGGAAAGATAAAATTTATAAAATTTCAAAAAGTAGGTATTACTATTCATAACGGCTACTTTGATTGGTTGTGGTGTGTGTGGTAGAACTCGATGTTGTGTAAAACACACGCTACTGTATTATTCAAAGAGAAGTGTACCATGGAATCTTGGGGTGTTACATTCTCCCCTCATTAAAATAATTTCGTCCTCGAAATTTCATATAATATCACAGTATAAAGAGACTCATGTGATTCTTCATCATATGTTCCTCGGGTTCCCCCATTGCCTCCTCCATCTTATGGTTTCTCCATAGAACATTTACCAGAGGAGTCATCTGGTTTTTCAGCACTTGTTCTCTTGTATCAAGAATCCTGACGGGCTCTTCGAAATAAGACAGATCGGGTTCCAGTTCTAATTCCTCATAGGTGAGAACATGTGTTGGTTCAGGCATGTATTTTCTCAATAGTGATGCATGGAATACATCGTGAACGTTGGAGAGACTTGGCGGCATTTCCAAACGGTAAGCTCCAGCCCCAATTCGTTCGAGAAATTCGAAGGGTCCAATATACCTGGGACTCAATTTACCCTTCTTACCGAAACGTATAACTCCCTTCCATGGAGATACCTTCAAGAAAACATGATCTCCTACCTAAAATTCCAAATCCTTCCTTCGGTTGTCGGAATAGCTCTTCTGCTTAATTTGAGCTGCATTGATGTGTTTTTGGATTACTTTCACCTTTTCCATCATTTCCTCCACCAGTTCTGGGCCTACAAGTTTTCTTTCACCAACGTCATCCCAACAGGTTGGTGTGCGACATCTCTTTCCTTATAACGCTTCATATGGTGCCATCTGAATACTTGAATGGAAGCTATTTTTATAGGAAAATTATACCACAGGTAAATATTGATCCCACATTCCTTGAAAGTAAAGTGAACATGATCTCAAAATGTCTTCTAAGGTTTGAATAGTTCATTCTAATTGTCCATCTATTTGAGGGTGGAAAGCAGTGCTCAATTAAAGTACATTATCCAAGGCCTTCTGAAGACTTTTCCAGAATCTTGATGTAAAACGGGGATCACAATCCGAGACAATCGATAGGGGTACTCCATGAAGTCTCATAACTTCATTAATATATAGTCTTGCTAGAAATTCAAGTGGTAGATCTTCCCTTATAGCGAGAAAATGTGCTGACTTCGTGAGACGATCAACAATGACCCATATTGCGTCATTCCTTCTAGGAGTCTTTGGTAGTCCCATGACAAAATCCATCGTAATATTATCCAATTTTCACTCAGGTATGGGAACAGGTTGCAATACTCCACCAGGAAGTTGCCTTCCAGCATTCACTTGTTGATAAACTATACATCTTGACAAAAAATTAGCAATCTCCCTCTTCATGTTGTCCCATCAAAAATGTCCCTTTAAATCATTATACATTTTGGTGCTCCCAGGGTGTATAGAGAAATTGGAACTATGAGAATCAACCAACAATTCCCTCTTTAAATCAGGTATATCGGGAAGACAACCTCTCTTCCAAAATTTCAAAATTCCATCTTCATACACAAAGTCACTCAATCGCCCATCATTCACAGCTTTAATCTTCTTTTTCAACTCTTCATCATCAACATGAGAACAATTTATCCTTTCTAGTAAAGATGGTTTGTTAACCATTTGAAATTTTTTTGATGTTTCACACTCCATGGTGATTCCCATATCCATCTTTACTAGATCCATGAAAATAGGATCCCTTTCCACTCTCATCATGTTCAAAACTCCATGATCTTTTCTACTCAAAGAATATGAAACCTTATTTTCCTTCTCTAGGTGGTCTTTTATCGTGTAATCATAATCCTTGAGTAGTTCAAGCCATCTCCTTTTCCTCCTGTTGAGTTCTTTTTGTGAGAAAATATATTTCAAACTCTTGTGATCGGTATATATCTCACATTTTTCACCATAGAGATAATGTATCCATATCATCAAGGAAAATATTACGAAAGATAACTCTAGATCATGAGTAGGATAGTCGTGCTCAAGCATTTTTAGTTATCGTGATGCATAGTCATTAACCATATCATTTTCCAAAATGACATAACCAAGTCCTTTCATTGATGCACCACTATAAATAACGAACCCATCATTCCCTGATGGTAGAGTCAATATAGGAGAGTTGACTAATCTTCTCTTAAGTTCATAAAAACCTTCTTCACACTCTTTTGTCCAGACAAATTTAATCCCATTACGTGTGATCTTCGTTAATGGGTTAGCCAATCGACCAAAACTCTGGAAAAAACGTCGATAATAAACTGCCAAACCAATAAAGTTGCGCACCTCAGTTATACTCGTCGGTGCTGGCCATTCTTGGATTGCCTTGGAGTTAGAAGGATCAACAGAAATTCCATCCTTAGAGACAATATGGACAAGAAAAGAAATCTCATGAAGCTAGAATTCACACTTGCTAAACTTCCCATATAATTCATGCCTTCTAAGAGTCTTCAATATAATGCGCAAGTAATTTTAATGATCTTCATAGCTTTTGGAGTATACCAAGATATCATCAATAAATACCACCACAAAATAATCAAGATGTTCCTTAAAAAATCTATTCATTAGATCCATGAATATAGAGGGTTCATTAGTCAATCCAAAAGGCATTACTGTAAACTCGTAATGCCCATAAATTGTCCGAAATACTGTCTTCGAAATTTCTTCCTTCTTCACACACAACTGATGGTATCCAGATCAAAGGTCAATCATTGAAAATTATTGAGCTCCATGCAATTGGTCAAATAAATCATCAATGAGAGGTACGGGATACTCGTTTTTTATTGTTATAGCATTGATCTCCCTGTAGTCAACGCACATCCTCGTAGATCCATCTTTCTTCTTAACAAAAAGGACAGGGGCTCTCCATGGAGAAACACTGGGGTGAATAAATCCCTTATTACTCAATTCCTCTAGTTGTTTCATCAGTTCAACTAATTCCATGGTGGCCATTCTATAAGGGGTCTTCAATATAGGCCTTGATCCAGGAATTAAATCAATAGAAAACTCAACTTCTCATTCTGGTGGATATCCAGGTAAATCTTCTCGAAACACATCTACTTATTCGTTCACAATAGGTAAATCCTCTATTTTAACATTCATTTCCTTGCCCTTAGTCATTTCATTCTCTTCCTCCCCAATAATTGAATTTAGTTGAGCTATTGGGGGTGGATCTAAATAATAATTAGGTGGGGACAATTCTTCTCCAAAAATAATGTATTACTTATCGTCATCATCAAAAATCGTAACCTCCTTCTTATTACAATAAATCATTACATCATAGTCTGAAATCCAATCCATACCGAGGATTATATCAAACTCAATCATATGTATGACAATGAGATCAGCGGATAGAGAACATTTATGTGCTCTAATTGGGACTGATTCACAAAACATTGTTGCAATGATACATCCCTTAAGAGTTTTGACAGACAATTCTCTTGTTAAATCAAATTGGAAATATCTAATTTTCTTAGCAAAATGGGAAGATATGAAACAATCCGATGATCCAGAATCAAATAATGCATTTCCTAAACTTGAGGAAACCATTAAATTATCTTCCACCACGTATTTCGGAGCTTTAACCTCAGCAGTAGTGATAGCATAAGCTTGGCCTTGATCCCATGGCCTCTTATGAGGTAAGTTCTCTTGACGCTTAGGAAATCTATTTACATAATTTCCCATCTATCTACAATTATAGCATTCTCCATTGATAGCAACTTTCATTCCCTTGCAATCATGAGCTTGGTCGCCTTTTTCACCACACTTGTTACACACACCCATTCCCATCAAGCAAGTACCATGGTGTTTCTTCCCACATTTACTGCAGGACAGATATTCAACTTTTCCATTCTTCCCCTTATTTCCATTTCTAGATTGATCAGAAGATCTCTTCTTTTCTTTCATTGCTTTAAATTCATAAGACATAGAGAATTCTTTTTTCATCTTGATAGCTCACGAGACAATATCTTCGTACGACGAGAAGTTTTGTGTGATTAATGCTCGATGGGGAAATGGTTTTAACCCATCAAAGAAACGATCAATATTACTTATTGGGTTACGTATATAATCTTCAACATGCCTCGCTAACCTTGTAAAGTTAGCCTCATACTTTGCGACATTCTCAACCTCCTTCTACCTCAGACTCCGAAATTGCATTTCCATATCTACTCGATGTTTATGTGTAAAGTATTTTTCTAAGAAAATTTCCTTATACTCCCTCCATTCCATACTTGATACTTCTTCATCTAACTTTGTGTATTGAATCAGCGACCACCATTGATCGGCATCGCCATTGAAGTGGTAGACTGCCATGAAAACCTTCTCCCTTTCACTACTCCCCAAGGCATGGAATATTTTCTCTAAGGGGTTTATCCATTTCTCATCTACTAATGGATTTGTACCTCCATTAAATGTGGACGGTTTTTTCCTCATGAAGCGGTCTAACATTGATCCTCGAAGTTGCGGATCAGGGTTCTGCATACGAGTATGATTATTATTTATAACCTAAGTGAGTTGTCCTAGTATGGTAATAAATTGATTAGCACCAGTTGTATCTCAAGCTCCACATT
The DNA here is from genome assembly GCA_963277665.1 of Viscum album. Lineage (NCBI taxonomy): Eukaryota > Viridiplantae > Streptophyta > Magnoliopsida > Santalales > Viscaceae > Viscum > Viscum album. The sequence continues at coordinate 1,391,249,031 of OY728119.1, forward strand.
AATTATCTTGAGCAGGAGGGCAATACCTACACGGAGTGCGTGCATTGATACAGTTTCCATTCCTCCCACTAGGCGCCATTTCTAAACAATGGCATAAACTAGATTAGTTTATGAATTAAAATACATAATTCCATACATGTAAAACACTTAACATAAATTGAACTATTTATGGATATAATCCATAATCATAAAAATGTTTTTTTGAGGAAGTATATACTCATAACACTTTATAGTGGTTTGTAAAGAAAATGAGAATTATCCTAAGCCTATCCCCCAGGAGTGTCGTAACCAAGAGTGCAGCAAGGCCCATTGCCATGCACCAGTTCCCGTTCGAGTCTATCTCAAAGCGGTGTTTTCGGGTTTTACCCCTAGATACATATGTGCCAGAGCTGCCTCTACCTGCTCATATCCATACAGGGATGTATTTGTTGGAAAAATCACAAAATCTCTATAATACCAAAATTATAAGAAGTTATTCTATACTAATCCTCAAAGTCTATCTTAGGGCTATGTTCTCTACTCAGAGTTTATCTAAATCTATCTTCCTAGGTTAGTACTAAATTTCCATTGATACCAAATATAATGCCCCGACCCCTATTACCCATAGACGGTGAATTACTTCGTAACATTGGCATGATCACAAAAGATCAAGTCTCGAAAGGACGATTAGTTTAGTGGCCTTGGAAACACTAGATACATTCATAAATGATACATTACATCATAAAGTGAAAAAATAAAATAATATAGTCTCCATTTTCCACACTCAAGTCCCCTTCGGACTATCCCTGCAAGTCATTCCTAAAATACTTCTTCATATATTGGAAAAAATTAAAACATTGAAATGGGTGTGCTCAGATGCTCAGTAAGGATAATAATATAGCGGAAGCTTTCATAAATAAACATAAACATTTAATGCAATGTATAACTAAAACAAAAGCCTTTTAAACTTGAACTTCAACATAATATGGAAAAAGTAAAATGAAATAATGCCATTTATTTTTCACATGGATATTCTACTGGTCGAATAATCACATGCAATATCAATAACCACTTTCATAATGATGGAATGCATAATGACAGACTATCATAACCATGTAGCCAAGGCCTCTTTCCAAGACCACAAATAAGATTTTGTCAAGGCCTCGTGCCAAGACACTAGTCTGTCTCATGAGACCTACCGATTCATCAAGGAGCTATAGTGGGCTCCACCCGTCACTTATTAAGTCTAATGCATTCTTCATATGACCATATTTAAACATATCATAAACCATAACATAATCGTATCACATAAAACATGCATAAAGGACACATAAAAAGTCCACATTTCAATTACAAGATATCAATACAACACATTGATATAATAAAAACATTTTCAAAACCATTTTCAATACCAAAATAAAAGAAATTTAAAACTTCGTAATTATTTTTCATTAAAAAAGGTTTTGGCTTATAGAGGAAGCTGAAACTCAAATAATGGTCACAGCGGCGGAGAAGTCGTTGTTGCCGCATACATACAACAAGAATAACATTACTTTTTTTCGTTTAGTAAAATGCTTCGTAAAAAATATTCCTTTTGAATAAACGTAAAAGTCAAAGGGTTTTATACACCGTATAAAAGAAATTTGTGTATAAAACAACATATGCCTCAATGAATGGAGATTGAGGAAAAGTACCTTACAAAGATCATTTTCAAATAAAATAGTTCTATTATGTGAATTCACCATAAGTACACATAATGAAATTACAAATAAAAGATAGGATATAATAATATCATGACATAATTTGAACGTAGGAGATAACCCAAAGAATGAAAATTGGGTTATGAAGTTCCCTTACCTCGTGTCCGACTTGACTCGACCGCTCTTTAACCTCTTGAATAATAAAATAGAGTAAATGTATACTTTCTTAAGAACCTTTTTAATGTTCAGTATCCCTTTTATGTCACTTATTACAATGTTACGAAAATTATGTAGTCATTTAAGTTAATAACGGTCATTTTGTCGATCTTTGGTACCTGAGTCAACAATAAAATTCTTATAATTACAAGTTGTTTATGTGGAAGAATATCCATTATCTCCAGAATTATATCCATGATTTATATATCATAAATATCATATATATCCAATATATACATTCATCCATAATATTCCGTATCATTTAGAGGTATGAAATAAAATGCACCGTTCATGTAGATGGTAAGCCGTACGTACGCATGAACACTACTTTCATTTCTATTTCATATTTAATGGAATTAAGTTATAATTATATAATGGTATAATATAATTCTAGTATAATATAATTTATAATACATTTTACTCCATCCTTTATACATCACACATATGGCGTTAACGATTCAAATCACTTTGAGGGGGCGGTAGTCCGCACATCCTAAAATGAAATTATCACATTCACCCATAAAGGAAATCATAAAGGTATGCCATAAATGAAAAATACAGAATCATAAGGAAAAAAAACTGTATATATATCATATATAAAGATAGTGTCATCATAATGGCCACCATGAGAGGTGTTAAAAGAAGATTGAACAATCATCATTTTGTGAGGCAGAAATTTTCCAACCACAGAAATAGTATGTTCCTTAACCATTAGACGAAGGTGTATGTAAGTGTAAATCAAATCCTTCTCATAACAACATACTATTATATTGAAGATTAAATTTTTGTTACAAAATAAATGAATAAAACGAGTTTAAGGGGTTGGAGATGCAAAATAAAACAAAATAACATAAGAGAAGACATTACCTTAAAATTGGGAAACATTTTCTTGATTTGAGCCAAAGGTTTCTTTGGGAAGTATTCTACCCAATGTGAGGCTTCTAGGAGTAAGATACAGAAGTTGAGAGAGGTTTTGGGCAGAGGTTGGCCGAGCAAAAAGGATTTGAAGGTGTGAATATGGTGGTAGTGGTGGGGGCCTTTTATAAGAGGAGAGGAAGGGCACACTTGGAAAGTAATGAAATGTTACTTTATTATATAATGCATTTCAGATTTTAAAGTACCCTCACTTATATATTTCAACGATAAGGTGATTAGGGTTCGACTTATACTCATCCAATAGGCTTTGGAAAAGTGTAATTCTTAGATTTTACATTATCCTTCCATTTTATTAAAATCGTTAATTAATGAGGTAATCGCTACATCATCATGGTGTCATTAAAAATTTAATTTATTTAATGTCTAAAAATTATAAAAAAACTACCATGATGTAGTAAATCTCTTTATCTTTCTAATGAATATTTATTGTAAAAAGTATTACTTGTATAACCTCATTTAAAAATTGTTTTAGTCAAAAAACTCATGTTTGTGACATTTTTATTTTAACATAAAATAAAATGTTTTAATGTCATATTCCTACCAAAGTGGCTCCATGTGGTCCCCAAGTAGACCCATGGATTTTCTTGGTCCACCATGACTCATCCAATATGGGTAGGACAAGTTTAAGGGTATTTTCTTATTTTTATAACACCATTTTTACCTTAAATTTCACAAATTACCTTTAATCGCGATTATTTAAACATAAAAGGTACTATTCACTGAAAATTATTTTTATCGCATTTAACCACATTTTACTTCCTAATGGAAACCATGTATGTCGGATTTTTGAAAATCAAATCACAGAAGTGGTAATGTTTTATTTAAACGAAAAATTAGTATTTTAACTATCACTTAGTGGTTTCACTATTCATCAAAAATTGAAGTTTTTCAGAACAATGCCAAACTTTCACCCTAAGAAATAATTGATATTCCAAATTAAAAAATGATGTCTTTTTTTACAAAATTCCAGACATATAAGTTTCATTAATTAATTTTATAACTAATTTCCGCCGTCACATCAAATAGAGTGTTTTTAAGAAACAATATATATCAAAAGATTGACAATTGTTTATGCCCAATTTCAAAGTGAAATTAATTGTAATGAACACCATTGGATAAAATGGTAAAAATATATTCTAATTATACATTAAAACCACTCAATAGAATAATTTATCACTATAAATTATTTTTATTAAAAAATCTGTTTTTAATTACTTTTCACTATTCATAATTTTTTTTTGATATTCTCAGAAAATTACAAAAATTAATCTTAGGATAATTTCAATTTTCCAAATACAAAAATGAATTCTATTTGGAAAGATAAAATTTATAATATTTCAAAAAGTATGTATTACTATTCATAACGACTACTTTGATTCATTGTGGTGTGTGTGTTAGAACTTGAAGTTGCGCATAACACACGCTACTGTATTATTCAATGGGAAGTGTACCGTTGAAGCTTGGGGTGTTTGAACCACACTATTGCTTGTGGGGTCCACTTTAGTCCCCAAAGGACTTCTCGTAAAGTTCTTGATTCTGGACTCTTTTGGCCAACACTTTTTCGGGATGCCCATGAATTTTTTAAATCTTGCCCTCATTGTCAATGAATGGGGAATGTATCTAAATGTAATGAAATGCCACAACAACCGTTGCTCTTTCATGAAATTTTTGATGTTTGGGGCATTGACTTTATGGGGCCATTTCTCAATTCTTTTGGAAACTTGTACATATTTTTGGTCGTTGATTACGTATGAAAATGGGTAGAGGCACGGGCCACAAGGACAGATGATTCCAAAACAGTTGTAGAATTTTTGAGAACTCAGATCTTTTGTAGTTTTGGATTACCTAGGTTCATCATCAGTGACCAGGGTTCTCATTTATGCAATCGAACAATGCAATCACTTTTACGTCGGTATGGGGTTGGTCATCGAGTATCTACTACATATCACCCATAGACTAATGGTCAAGCCGATGTGTCAAAAAGAGAGGTAACACAAATTCTTGAAAAAATGGTTCAACCCAATAAGAAAGATTGGAGTTTTAGACTTGATGATTCATTATGGGCCTACCGTACTGCTTTCAAAACTCCCATTGGAATCTCACCCTATCATCTTGTGTTTGGAAAGAGTTGTCACCTCCCTGTTGAGATTGAGCATCGGGACTACTGGGCCATCAAACAATGCAATTCTAATCATTTTGGTGATGGTGCTCAAAGAACGTTGCAGATTCAGGAGCTAGAGGAAATGAGAATAGATGCATCTAAAAACTCCAGGATTTATAAGGAGAGAACCAAGGCTTCTTATGACCGTCTTATCCTTCATCGTCAGTTCCATATTGGGCAGAAGTTCCTCCTTTATAATACAAGGCTGAAGTTGCATCCAGATAATCTTTGTTCCCATTGGTTTGGACCATACACAGTTACTAAAGTCTCTCTATTTGGTGTTCTCCAGGTTCAAAATGATGAAACCATGCAAATCTTCACTGTCAATGGGCAGCTGCTGAAGCACTTTCTTAAACCCGTTCTGGAGTCCCCGATGGAGGAACTCCATGTTCAAGAAGAAAACTATGAATGACATCAACCATGTTTTATCCTTCCTTCCCTCATTCTATTTTACTACAGTGAGGACACTGCATACTCTAGGTGTGGGGGTGGATACATTCCTGGGTTAGTTAAGAATTTTCATCATTTTTTCCTTTTGTTTTCTCTTTTTGGCCTTTTTATGGTTTTTTCATTTTTCCCCATCAAAATTTCAATGTTCCATGATTTGGCGACCATAAAGTGGGGAAAGTAAAAATACCATAACGAAGGCTAAAAAGAATTTTTCTATGAGTTTACCATCAAGGAGAGATTTTTTTAGTTATTTGGTTTTATGTCAATGATATAAATTGTTGTATCACTATGAAACATTTGAGATGATTGATGCCCCTTGTGTGAGTAGTTTTGGGAAAACTGTGTCACAAATATCTCCATACATTTTTTCACCAAACCACAAAGTGTGAATATTTCGTATTTAATATAAGGTAAATATATGTTGGTTTAATATTTTTTTATCTTGAAATGATATTTCCATACGTTCGTTCCTTATCCGATCTGTTTCATTACTATAATAGATTGACCTATGCGTGTGTACCTAATGTTCGAATGTTGTACGCCCTGAAAAAAAAAATTGGTTGTATCTTGGGAATGTCAAAAACCACTCCTCCTCAACCTTTTATATTGTTATAACTATTTCAATTAGTTTTGTGAGGAGATTAAACAAGGGTTGAGAGATGAGTGTGAGATTTGTTCCAAATGCAACATCAAAAAAAAATAATAAATGAGGGGAGGGTTGAAATGTAAAACATATGAGGATATCTAGGTCAGGAGCTTATAGTTTAACTTCTGTGAATGCTTAAATGTGTGGGTCTTGAAATATGATTGCAAATGATATAGGACAGGTTCGGTGAAAAATCATTTAAAGCTGAATAATGTTAAAATAACCTATTTTTATTTGATAGAAAGGGGAAAGAATAGCATGGAATGGTTGTCACACACACAGATGGAGAGTTAGTGTAATGGTTGAACTTTGAATTCCTTTCTCATGTTTTTGACATAAATCTCTTTGAATTTTTTTGTGATATGATTTATGAGACATCTTTTTCCATTTTCACTGGGAAGAACCCCTTGGCGTGGTTCGTGCATTGATCACATTACTTTAAAACAATTTCCTCAGAGGATAAATTTTCAGGATGATGGAAATATATATATATATATATATGTGTGTGTGAATCATTGTATTTGTATATGTGACTTTTCCCAGGAGTGAAAATGTTTAGGTGTGGGGGTGTGATCGTACCACGATTCACTATTTTATTCCACCCTTACTCCGCAGTTTTAATTTAGTTTTGTAATGAATATTCCAAATATAATAATAAATTGAACGTAATGTTTTAATTAATAAATTAATGTTAATAAATATGAGAATGGTAAATGTTACGTGTTTTTATTGATTCAATGTAGGTGGAGGTGATTTGAAGGGCTCTTGATGAAGTGGAAGAAAAATGGGCCAAAATTGCATGGATCCATGGACATCTGTCCACTCTTTTGCATATTTAACGAAATCAATGCATCCAAATGGGCGGGAAATTTGTTGCCTTGTCCAAAATTTCATATGATGCATTTCTTATTAAGGAACCCAATACAGATTCGGCTTCAATAGGGCACATTCAAACCGATCTGTCAAAGACACCGAATTTGGACCAAGTCAAATATGGTGTTCTGTATTTTATCAATATCTTGAGCTGTAGTTGTCTAAATGATTCCAAACATTCTATGGAGACATTTAAGTGGTATGGATAAAACGTTTCTATTTTCTACAAAGTGAGATAAGACTATCTGAAGGCCGAAATGCTTCATGAAAGTGGATTGATGAAATCTGTGTGGCTAAAACCGCCATCCAATTTTCCTATAAAAGGGAACCAAGGGATCCTCATTTGAAAGTTTGGAAAATGAGTAAAGTGCTTCCAATTTGGACTCCTATAGGAGTCTCCTAATCACCTTGGCGGTTCTGGAGTCCCCTATTCTCATAGGGGAATCAAGGATGAAGAAGGAGTTCCGCCCGAGCTTCCTCCTCCTCCTGATGTCGAGCAAAAAGTTGGGTGTTCATTGTGAGGGAGATACACAAATTTCAGTTCCGATGCATACATTAGCTACTGGTTTAGATTAATTTGGGTGTTTAAACATTTCTCCCATGTATCTTATTTAATTTCCAATTTGAATACTTGATTTGATGCACGTGAGTGTTATGCTCTTAATCTCAAACCAATCGGTGTGAGGTTTTGAGTGCGTGACTTGTGTTGTTCTGATTGGACATCACAATAATCATTTTCATACCCACCTTATTGAGATTTCAATATGATTTGGAAGCTCTTATTATATGCATAAATACTGGACCTTTAAAAGACGATTGTTAAGTCAAGGTTTGGTCCTTAAAGCATTGAAATAAAAGCTTAGGAATTAATCGAGATTCCAATTAACTCCAACCAAAGAATTAATCTAAACCTAAGTTGAATCTCTTTGAACAATGAACTTGTTATGCGTGTAGTGAAGTCACATCGACCCTTTTATCTCATATTTTTAAAAATCCACTAGGTCACTCAATTTTTAAGCCATTTCAACTAAGTCATTGTTTTAAACACTTTTCAAAAACACCCCTTATCATAGTCATTTTAATTAAAAATGCACACTCTAAACCTACCAAATCTTCTTGAGAGACGACCTAGGGTCTACCCTAGACTATAAATCAACATAAAAAACATAATCAATTTGACATGTCACAACAACTCGGTCAAGCACATGGGAGCGGGAGACTCATATTCGTGCTCAATACCCCCTTTAGATTTCATACTGTGTGTTGTAGCTTTACGGAGTTGTAAATCCCTGAGGTGGGGGTAATGTAAAGACATAGAAACTTCAACAAAATTTTTTTCTTAAATTATTTGGAAATTTAATAGTTCGTAGTTTCTGATGGCGACTGATTCTGAGGCCCGGTGTGCCTGAAATCAACATCTGAAGTTTTGTTCGGGTACGTTCAGGGAACATACATGCAGGTTTTTCTATCTTTTGAACCGGTGCTCGGAATTGAAATTTGAGGGCACTGTTGAACTCACAGCACCGATATTCTCTTAAGGAGACATTTACCACAATTGCGTTTCATCGTGGATGGATGTTATAAACTGGGGTTTCTAATTAAAATTTTAATATTGAATAAAAATGTGTGTGTAAAAGATTTTTATTCAGAGTGATGGTTATTATCTCCAAACGAAAGTTGGAGGTGGGACCCACCCCCACATAACCTTCCATGGGAGGATATTGTGCGTTGGGGCCCACATAAACACCAAACCCCTTAAACTCCACTTTAACTCCATGAACTCCCAGTTAAGGAGGATGTTATCTTTCCAAATCACCCTCATTAATGTGCCTATTCACTTAATGGATTAATTAAATTCATCACCTTCCTCCCCCTAATTAATTAAGACAAATTCACCCACTAATGTTGTTAAGTGGATTATATTATTTTGAAATATTATTTATTCTATTGGAAATGCATGGAAACAATGAAATAATAGAGATGATATTATTTTATTGTTGTTGGTGATTTTCATTGGGGAGATTTGGAGTTTTGGAAAAAGAACACGAATAGCACCTCTTCCTTCCAACAAAAAACCCGAAGAACGCTAGCGAAGCCCTCCATTCATCAACTTATTCCTCGGACATCTTATTCCAACTTCTACCAGAACAAGGAAAGGGAAGTTTCATCCATGAAGAACGACGATGTCATCCTCATCTTCTTCTTTTTCGAGGTCAATGGAATGACACCCAATTTCCATTACTTCGTCATCTGTGAATGAAAAGCAAGGTAGGGGTGTGTTTTAAGTTGTTTAACGCTTTATCCTCTCACATTGAAAAATATTCAAGAACCACATTCTATCATTCTAACGAGGAGGGCTAGGGGCGAATGGACATGGCCCGCCCCTTAGTAACCTTTTTGGTTTCGGATCCTTGAGTCAACGACGATGTTAAGATAGCAAGGCAATGAGGTGATGGTGACGAAGAAGGAGAATAAAGGTCACGCTACCTGCGACCACTACGAACCGTGCCTCCGGCAGAGCGGTGCCCAACCCGCCTACCCGTGCACTGCCCGAAGCACACCCCGGCCGTAACCGCGGCCTGTGCAGGCCGCCGACACATTTTATTGTGCGCCCCATGCATTGCTGGCGCAACCCGTGCCCTACCCGGCGCTACGATCACCAACACGGCACCCCCTAGTGCCATGCTCGGCGCCCCCTGACTTCCTGCCCTAGGCCTCCACGCCCTGGTCGCATACCCCGGTGCGTCCCGGTGCGCTACCTGCGCCCCCGCTGCCTAACCTTCAGCCTGCCCACACCCCAGGCAGCCTACTGCAGGCTTCTCCGGCCGAGCTGCCAGAGCAACTCCCTAGAGGCACCGGATGAACCTACAACTAGCCTTCGAGCCGAGTAGCCCAATGACGACTTTCTACCAAAATTGTCAACACATTCCACTGGCTTGGGCGTAACGGACTTGGCCGATCAGAGTAGACTAACCTGCCCAACGGACCGGGTCAGACCCATAAAGTTAATCGAGGTCGACCCAGACCAGGTTGACTCAGACTGGGTTGGGCTGAATCGGACCGATTGGGTCGGACCAGACCTGGGTCCATACCACTCCCTTTACTTTCTTGGGCCATATCTTTGTCACTAGACATCTGTTTGATGAACCGTCAGCGGCGCCCATATTCATGGAGCATAGCCATCCCATTGAGTATACCCACTGGATTTTAAGGAATAGTTGAGTCATGGTCAGGTTGATTCGTACACAAATCCAACCAGGCCTTCGGGAGTGAAATGATAATAACACACAGACAGGGCATCTGATTGACATGTTATCTATTGTGTTGAGACCCCTATGACGTGGATTTCCTTAGATATACTTCAACGTGAGACTTCGTGACACATGTAGTATCGACTTGTAGCTCATGGAGTGGATCCACCCGAAGAAGAGCATGCAGCGTGCGGAGACCTAGTAGCTATAGACATATTAACTGCTTGACAGATTCGAATGAGATTGATTTGATTAGCCCAATGGACGGAGAGAAAGGTTTGGCGGAAAACCCACGACAGACGAAGTGCCTGGTATAGTAGCAGACCCATGGTAATCAATAAGAGGAGTACCTTTGACGGCTGTTAGCGGGAGCGCCCAGTTAGTCGGCAGACCCACAATGGATGGAGCGCACAGTTTGGAATCAGACCCATGGTACTCCACAGGAGGAGTACCTCTGACGGCTATTAGCGGGAGCGCCCGGTTTGTCGGCAGACCCACAGTAGACGGAGAGCCCGGTTTGGCACCAGACTCGTGGTACTATATAAGAGGAGTACCTCAGCAGTCTATGGTTAGTGAGTAGCACCTTGGAGTCTCAATAGAGCCACCATACTCAACAGAGGAGGAGTTCTCCCGCATCCGTAGTTTCGACAATGAAAATCTTGTTTTGAGCTGAGTCAATGACCTGCTTGTTTTTAGGTGATTTATATGGGTTACTTGATAACATGAGTATATTTATGGTCATATACCTAAGTGATGTTTATCTATTGATTTAATACATTTTGGTTTATCCTTGGTGGATTTTTTTGAGTCCTTGAGGGTCTCGGGGTCCCTACTGAGTAACAATATACTCACCCCTCCCGCACCTCGTTGTGTTGGATGCAGATGTCAGATAGTGTTGACGGAGGCCGAGAGAACCAGGACTGGACGATACCCGAAGGAGGACCTTACGACATATTGGATCACAGTAGAGTCTGAGGGATGTGGAGTGTTAAGGAAGTCAACAGTACCTACCCATCAGGTAGGAACCCCAGAGGACTATCCAGGAGCAGCTTTAACCATTTACATGTTCTTCCCTTTTTAGTTGTACTTTCATTCAGTTGTAATTGTACTTTATAAATGGGCTTGTATTCTGGCCCCCTTTCCTTTCAGTACACATGTTATAAATCTTTACTTAGTGTTTTCTTCTTCATGTACTCTTGTTGTGTGTGTTTACGTTTTATAAAGGTAATTCATTCCCAGTTTTATAAAATTATGCCTTTTTTGCTAGTCTCCAGCCTCTGGCCTATGGAAGGCAGGCCTGGGGAAGTCACAATACGGGCCCCGGGGGATAGGTCGTGGCATTGATTTTGAGACATTTATAATAGTGAGAAATTTCCAATAGTTCAAAATTTAAAATGGAGAGATATTTCCTTTGGTGGGAAATTAACAATGGTGAAAAATATCTAATCATGATACATTTTAAATGGTAATACCTTTCCAATGGTGTGACAATTTCGATTGTGAGATATTTCCAATGCAGAGAAATTTCCAATAGCGAGACATCGAAAATGGTGAGACATTTCCCGTTGTGAGAAATTTTTAATCATTAGAATTTTGTTATGGTGAGACATTTCTTAGAGTGAGAAATTTTCTACTATGATATATTTCTAATAGTTGTAATTTTAAAAAGTTTAAAATTTATCTATAATTTTCCAAGCTTCCAAAAAATAATAGAGTTTAAATTTTAACATATTATTTAATAAAAATTGGTGTAAATTACATAATGAAACTATTTAAATCCAATTTAAATTATGTTTATGAATTTTATAATTTATAAAATATTCCAAAATATTTTAAACTCATAAAATAGAATGAATAATGGGATTATCCTTCAGTAGTCAATTTACCCTAACGAATGCCCCTAGTATGGATATGTATATTCTAAAGAGAATACCATTCATTATTTCAATCATGAATTATTTCTATTTATATAGGGTACCCCATATCCTATACCTTGGGGAGTTTTAAAACTATTTTATTAAGTTTGTTTAAGATTTCCTCAATGATGATCTATTGAGTACATGTGCCCAATGTTTTAGTGGAAGATGTAGGGAAAAAAATATTCTTCCTAGTAGGTTTTTACTTCATTATATTTAATTGTATCACATGGGATGACTTTTTTATTGTAATAAAATAACAATATGGTTGCATCCAGATTATAATTGATAATTAATTGTCTTAAATTGAATTCAAAGTTACTTGAGAATTGGATGCATAATCTTGCACCATTTTTTTGATTTGATTTTATTTGTTTTTCCTATATCCTTGTACATCCGTAATACCTTAGTAAAAATTATATTTATTAGTGGGTTTGTTTTGATGAAATGTTTTTAATTTTTAAACCTTTTTAATCTATTTTTCTATCATAAATTACTACATAACCTTCTTTATTTAGTTAATAGACTATATTACATAGGATATAATGGATTCTATGATAACACCCTAAATTAATAAAGAGAAATTTATTAAGTGACCCATTGATAAATATAATAATTTCTAGTGTTGTAATATGTGGTGAGAAATATTTTTTGAATGTGGATGGGGTATGATTTCGAAGAATGATTGTGATGGTTGTTATAGTTTGGTGGAGAAACATGGATTTCGATGGGGTTTTTGATGTTGTTAGGAAGTTTGAAGGTGATTTAAGGGAAATTGGTAGTGTATGTTGTTATTTTATTGTGGTTTTTTTGAGTGAAATGATGTTTTTTATCATGTTTTGTAATTTATTATTAAATAAATAATAATATGGGGGATATTAATTTAAAATATCTTTTTGTGTTCTAAGAAAAAGAAAATATTCTATAGAAAAAGGATGGAAATGGAGTATCTGGAAAATTGATTAATGATAATAAATGAATAAAATATGATGTGGGGATTTTTTTTTCATAACTGTGTTTTTCATTTTTATTATTAAGGAAAAGTTGATTACTTTGGAAAATATTTTAAATTTTTTTAAAGCCATTAAAATGTGACATGTTCTTTGTTTATCAATATTTATATACCCTGTTGGTTCCGGTGATTTCTATATGTACACCACCATAAATGATAAGTATGTGTTGACAGTCACTTCGTCACATTGGGTTCTGTTTACCAACATATCAGTGGGAGGATATATTTTTGACTAATAATTATTATACACTACCCCTTCATTGAGATGAGAGGGACATTTCTGGGTTGTAAAGGATGGATGTCAAAAGAAATAATATAATGTTTTTAGGTGATGATATATGATGATCCATGTGTGTGGGGGGGATGTGATCTTTTGTGATGCCCCAAGTGTGTGTAGGCCAAATGAGACATGTTATAATGTTATTCAACATGTTTGGGTGTTACAGGATGTTCAACATGCTAGAGTCTGAGTTCAAAATTAGTGGGAACATGATGTGAGGTACCCTCTTATTGATGTTATTTATATTATGTCCTTAATAAATGGATTTTTATTTGGTGAGTGAGGCATGGTTTGTTCGTGGTTTTGGTCAGATAAATGCATAAATTCTGTTCAGATCTTTTGATTCACATATCTGCATTGGTTTTCAATTTTGACAAGTCCATTGAAGCCTTTGGATTTAATAATGTGTAGGTTATTATGATGAAACTCTATATAGAAACTATTTTTAGAATTCCCATGCATCATATTGGGATATTTTATAATTTACTAACTTATACCATTGGGTAGTTATTAAGTCAATATTTTAGTTATTGTTTTTTTATTTTCTTCAGTGGATTTTTAATCATTATATGTTTTATTAAAAAATTAATATTTTATATTTTATTGTTTCATATATATATATATATATATATATGTCAAGTGGTTGATTTTGGTTTCCTAATAATATCCATCTATCTTGTATTATTATAGATAGAAATGCCTCCCATATTAAGAAAAAATTTTCCCTAAGTGCGTGTCACAACCTGGGGGCTATTAGATGAGGGACTTACGGTTCGTCATCTCTTATCATTAATTGTGGTTTTTTGGTGGAAGGGGGTTGTGACATTATATTTAACAAAATTAATTTTTATAAATAATATTCCCTTAATTGTATAATGAAATTTTCTTACTATATAATATGGTTGTAAAAAAGGCATGAAATATTTTACAAATCCAATTGGATATATATGACCATTATGTATCTTTGATAATAATAATATATTAATTAAATATTGATCACTTGATTAATATAAATATATCAATTTTTAAAATAAAATTGACATAAAAAATTTTGTGAAGACGTCAATAAGTTGGATCAGGTCCTATAAAGCCCATTTATCAGAATATCGAAGGTAGGTAAAATCACTACGATTATCCATTAACAAAACCCGATCTGAAATTTAAAATAGTATGCATGATAAATATGTTTTATAGGATAAGTTAATTCTTATCAAGATCACAACACTAACCATTTGTGTTGAAACAGCCCACAAAAATCTCACAATCACACACCGTACTATTAGGGAATTTTAATGTGGATGAAAAGTTTATATATCATGTACCTATATATATGAGTATGTGAATTATATTTTTTGAGAACAATGTATATATTTTCATCTGATTATTCATACATCATAAATGATATTTATTTTGATCAAATAATACAGAAATAGTTTTTTGTGTAATATTTATATTCAATTGAGAAATTTATTTGGATGCTTTAAGTGATGATTGAAATAAATAATATTTTATTATAGTATTATCATGGTTTCTTTTATATATAAATGATTAAATATTTTTACGAAATAAAATGTAATTATTATTTGTGTTCAAAAAATATTATTGTCCAAAACCAATCATTTCATAAGAAATATAAATTATTATTTTAAAATTAATGATATTTTTTTTCAAAAATTATTTGGATAAAATTTTTATGATTTTTGGAATCTAAAGGCCTAAATTATACAATTGTGAATTATTCATATTTTTCTAGGACACAATAATTTTCTTGGAAAAAATAAAAAATTTATAAATATACTTTTTTTTGTGGTGGCATCAAATATTCATAAAAGTGATGTAATAAATACAATAATAGGAATAAATCAAAAAATAAATGTTTTCCCTTTTTAATAATATGATTTTATGTTTATTTTAATTATTTTATAACCCCATTTAGAATCATTAATATCTATTAATATATGTTAATATTTTAAAATAATATTCTTTTGAGTACGACACACCACCTCATAATGTTGGGAATTCTTTTTTTGAATTCAGAACATTGACATAAATAGTAAGGATCACCACTACCATTTGGAATATACCATGGGAAAACCCATGGAATGATTTTTTATTTTATTTTTTTAGTTTGAGTCCAAAATCTTACTAATAAGGAACCCAATTTTCCAATATAATACCACCCAAAGACCAATTTAACATCACTCAAAATCATTTCAACATGTACATCCTCTATCACCATCAATATATAGTCTTCCTGATGTTCCCCAAATCTCTCATGTGGATATCTATCTTATAATTTCAATTGAAATACTTATTTTTTGTTATATATATTAAAATACCATTTATTATGTTGGGATTTGTATTTATATATTCCAATTAAATTAATTTCAATGAATAAATGAAGACATCCCTCTACATTATTATTAACCATACTATTAAAAATATTGTTTCAGTCGTACTAGGATGAAATGCAGTTTTAATTCTATTCCTTATCCAAATTCAATATTTAACATATTCCATCTATTTCAAATTTATAACATTGTTCTATGTTTTTCAATATCCCTGTCACTAAAATAATTTTCTATGTTATTTGATACCCCCTTCTATCTCACTAACAGTTTTGTTTTGAATCCTTAATTGATTTCCTAATGTTGTCAAAATGACACCATTATTTTCCATGCCAAATAAACTATGCAATGAATTTCATATGAATTACTTATCATGGGTGTTCGCATTTAATCCTACATTCCAATTTATTTTGGAAATATATTTATTTATTCTACACTGATTGATGTTGGAATAAATTATGATAGGGAATTAATTCCTGATTTGTGAAAAATATGACACAAATAAGCATGATATTGAAACAAATGTGATGTGAGAAACGAGAATTATATTGATCTCCAATGCATGGGGAAATGTTAAGTCTCATGATATATCATGTTAAGATAGGTAGTTGACTTGATTCCTCTAGGGGTATTTTTCATCATGATGTCTTGGAGGTTTATTCATGACCTATATTTATGATGTAGTATTTTTCGTAGATTCCAGATTTCACATGTTATGATTACTACGTTATATCATGCCTTATTTTTCATGTTCATTTTCTTAACAATTGATTCTCTTATTGACTAATATGTATTATTTTTATAATTTTGATCGACACAAATTCCCTTATTGGGTAGTATAAATCACCACTTTCTAATGTTTTTCCCATGTTATAGCATGACATTTTAAATTTCAGCTTGTTAAGGATGTTTTTGAACAAATCTATGTATTTTATTTTCAAATGTTTTATATAATGTACTAAATTCCAAAAGTAATTATGATTCTAAATATTTTGGGTAGTATTTTTTATTATCATACATAATAAATCATGTATTAAAGAATAATAAATAGATGAGTTTTTTTAGTTGGCATGAGAGTAAAAGATTAGTTATTTTTTATATTAAGTATAGAAAAATATAGATAAATCCCTTTGGTTAATAATAATTATAAGAATATATACTTGAATTTTTTTAATTATAGAGTAACTAGTTTATTAAATAATACATAATTTATTTATATTACAAGTTGAAATAGTTCTAGAAAAAATGTCCATTGGTGTATCAACTCTGACAAGGTGTGTGAGGCCAAACTTGGTGAAATAAGGTACATGACAACTGGACTTACTGTTCAACTAATTTGACAATCCTGGAGGATATTATTTGTGATAATCAATATATCATAAGAAATTACCATTATGTGAAAAAATAATTTCCGTAAAAATATATGATTGGATATAGGTCCTGGATAACACATATTAAATCCTAATAATTAATAAGTTATTAAATTAATATGGTTTTTAAGATAAAATTTTAAATTCATTCAATTTCTCATTTATATGGTTCATAATTTATGAAAAATCATCCATAATTTTCACTTTTAGTTTATAATATCGATAGAAATAGTAAAATATTATTAAACAATCAACATGACTTGTAATAGGATGAATGGCCCAATTATATGTTCAACACAATTGGAGTAGGAATCGTGAACATTATTACAAGAATATCTTATTTCACTCAGGTTCTAAATGAAAACCTAGATCACATGGATTATAAATCCCTGTAAGAGAGAACAAGACTCAATAAAGAGAATAATGTGACAAAGTTTCCTATATTCAATGTATCATTTGTCCCTATATCACATAACAATAGATTAATTCCATTGAGAAGACCATATACATCCTTCGATGTTCTGAACAAGAGACAGATCTACTTGATCAATATCATGTAGAAGGAGAAGCTTATCAGTGTTGTCATTGATCAGTAATATGAGTACTGAGGAATAGATAAAATAAATATAACAGAATTATAGAAAAATAATCGATAAATTCTTTCCTCACGCTATCTGAATATAAATTGAAATGGGTTTCCATTCCATCAACAAAAAATATGGAGAATCAATCAGGGAGTACTATTGAAAAAACACAGGAATAATATGATACCATTGTAGTGTTTTCATTACCCCTAAATTGGATTTTTACGACTTCTATGGTGGAATAAAACATAATCTATGAACATTATGGGAGATTTTTTATACTGATGGGTATCAGAAAATTTTCAAATGATCCCTAAATATAGATATTTAAGTCTTTGAACCTCATGGTTATCATGGAGATAAGAAGTGAATATATGATTTTAATTATGGTGGACTACTGGAAAAATATAATGGTGTTAAAAAATATCGACATCCCATTAGTAAAATGTGTGGAATGAATAACCCCATTAATTTCCAATGGTGAAGGGTTAAATTCTATAGGTGCCAAAATGAATGACACCTAGAAAATGATATTTGATTGTAGAAACATAATAATCTGATAGCTGAATGGAATTTTCTATTAAAGAATCATCTCATAGTTCATTTCGTCAACTGCAAGGAACCATGGTACACTATATACCAAATCAATTTACTAATTATTTTCTGAGACAACCAAGAACTTATTAGGTACGAAGGGATAGCTTTTTTCATCATGATCGTTTATGTGGATCACAAAAATTATGTGGTGATAGGTGAAATAATTATATATTTAGGAATAGTTAAAAAATATTTTAATTATATTTATATGCATTCCATCATATCAAAAAAATTTATTAAAATTTTTTCAATGCCACGAAAAATCAAGGAAGTGTAGTTTTTATTGAAAATTTAAAATGGGGTAATTTTTTCATCACAAGTATTTAACTCCTTAAAAAAATTCTAAGGATGAACTACCTAGTGACCCTTTCAATACGTTCATTGGATGAGTTTGATGGAATTATAGTTATGGATTAGCTTTCCAAATATATAAGCAAATAAGAATTTCCAGGAGAAGGAAATAGATCTCTATATTTGGTATCAAACTCTGATTATGCACAAGTTTTAGTAGTTTGGTGAATCATATATAACACCTTGATTTGATTTATTGATATTATTGTCATATGATAAGGAGTTCCCATCCCAAATTAAACATTCTATGGAAATAACCTTCTCTGATTACAGACATATTGTGATGGAATGCACTAATGTGTTTTTCAAGGAATTTCATTTTATTCTTCCTATGAGAGAGATAGAATTTTCAATTGATCATATACTCAATGATTTTACATTTTATATGATTCCATATAGATTATATGTTTTGTAACATCAGTAACTGATGATCCAACTACTTGAGAATATAGAGGTTTCATATTCCCAAGTGCATCACCATCAGGTGAAACCGTCCCTTTTATCATAAAGAAGTATAGTTTGATGCAGATTTGAATTGATTATCATTAGATCCACAAGATTATGATAAATAAAAAGTATCCTCTACCATATATTGATGAATTTTTTAATTATCTATGATGATAATAATACATATCTGAGGTGGATCTTCAGTTGGGATATTTTCATGTTTGGGTGAAGAAGGATGATATTCCCAAGAATCATTTTCATATAAGGTATGGGAACAATGATTTATTTATAATTCCATTCAAAAACACTATTTCATTAATATTAATTGTGTATATGATAAATACAGACTTTAAATATTAAATTCATATTTTTTAGTTGTTCATATAGATTATATTCTAATATAATTCAAAATCGAGGAGGATCATATGGTGTATCTAAGGAATGTTCTAAAAATGATACATAAAGAGAATGTTTTTATGATGTACAACAAATGTGATTTATAGATAATGGAATTCTCATTATTAGGGTATATTAGTACGTGATATTTCATAACATTATTCCATTCAATGATATATGAATGTAATGGATGTCCAAGAAAATCATATTTAAAATATGTTAGTAGTTCCAATTGATTATTGTGGTATTATAATCAATTTTTGAGAAATTTCATGTAATTTTAAAACCCTATTATAAATTTAATCAAATGGAAGTCATGTTATCTAAGAATTGTTAATATGAAGAGAGATTCAGGGAGTTCAAAAGGATTATTACCACTACCCATGTTCTCACACTATCGAAAAGTGTATATCATTTTTTAGTATTCAATGATTTTTAGGATAATGAAATTTGTTGTGTTTTAATATATAATGACAACATCATATTCTATAATTCAAGGAAATTGAACATTCATGAATAGAACTACCCAACATGTGATCTGTAGTTGGATATACTGATTGTTTGGTTGAAAATATGGTG
Organism: Viscum album; assembly: GCA_963277665.1. Classification (NCBI taxonomy): domain Eukaryota; kingdom Viridiplantae; phylum Streptophyta; class Magnoliopsida; order Santalales; family Viscaceae; genus Viscum; species Viscum album. Next base: position 1,391,269,123 of record OY728119.1, read on the forward strand.
GAATTATCTATTTTTTGGGAAGAGTAAAATATATATGGATAAAAAGTATATATATTCACAAAGAATTCTATAGAAAATAAAAAAACAAATATGGTCAAAGATAATCAATGACTATGACTACTCAATTTACTATCATCATGGGAAAGAGAATATTCTGGTCGATGGAATATGAGGAGAGGTTCCTACAGTTCTATCATTGATGGGAATGGAGAGGGATATGATCTTCGTAAACTTATAGAGGATTGAAAAGGGAATCATAATGGATGGATTATCATGAATAAGTTCACAAATAACTACTCAGTCATATCATTTCATGTGGTTAAGTGATTCTCCAAAATATAATTTGAGAATATAGAATAATGTGGAAAGAATTTGTACAGTGAAATCCTCTATGATAAAAGTAAAATATAAATAAGTTGTATGATATTGTTCACAACTGTGTGCACCATAAAATAATAATCTTAATGACTTGTTTTAGGATTCAAATTTTTTATCACTATTCATTCTCCTTAAAATCTCAAATATGTATCGACAAATCTATGAGCACTATCTATGTGAAAATATGATGAAATAGATCACGAAATATGCATCAATGTGCTTGGAATTTCATTAATTGAACAATAAAATAAAAAAATTATAAGGGGATGATGAAACCATTACCCATACCTACATTTCCATGGAAAAAATCATAGTTTAATTTGTCTCCAAACATCCAAATACATCAAGATGAAAAAATTCGATATGGGTTGTTGTAGACTATCTAATAAGGACAAACCACATTATTGAGATTGATGTGGATATATATATGGATAAACAAAAAATAACATATAATAGATTAGATGTAAATAATTATAGATTACCATTATCAATTATATCCGATTGACATCCATGAATTAACAAATGTTATTGAGGATTCTCTAACATGCTAGGAATACTTATTTAATCATCAAAACAGCCTATAACCTCCAAAATAATGAAAAATTGGATTTGACCATCTAGATAAATAAGGAAATTGTGATATCATTCTCATTTTACTTCAATTGATGATTGGAACAACATATTCTTCTGATCATGTTCTCATAAAACGATTGTTTCCACACGAGTATTAAATTGGATCCATATAAACCCCATTATGTGAATAGTTGTAGAATAACTCTATACTAGGATAATGTTAGGGAATGAAAACTGTTAGTTATTGAAATGGTCAATGAAATGGTGAAATATTTTTGGATCATTTAGTATCACATACAAACTATTCTGAGTAGATAGAAGAGTTATGAAGACAATAATAGATGAGACCTAGATTTTGATGATGGATATAAGGTATTCATCCCCATATATTTATGTATTAATGTTATGAGATTCATGAATTTGTTAAATCTTAGTCCATGATACATTATCACTAGTGAGTTAATAGATCACATTGGAGTGGTGGCCTATTGACATACACCCCCATATTACATAGCTACAATACATGATGTATTAAATGTATCCTTCTGGAGAATTTACACAATAGACCCACCATATGTACTCAATCCAATGATCTTATCATTGGATAATGACTTTTTATGTAAGCATAAGTAAGAAATGGTCTTAAGTCATAGAGACAATGTTATAATAAATATGTCAATGAATCTGATCAATTTGTTGTAGATAAACCACTTGTTTGAGGAAGTGATGTAGGAAATGGAGGAAGTGATAAAGCGGAGTTATCCTTGTCAATTATAATATGTGAAATTCAAATTTATATGTTGAAATTTATTAATGGGGGGATATTGTAATGACCCAAACTATTATAAATAAAATTACCCCATTAGTTTTTGTTAATAGGTATTATTAAGAAATATGGTAATAGATTAAATATGAACGTATTTTAATATATTCAATTTGGATATCGATGTACTTTATGAATATTTATTATTGAAAATATAGTCCTCAAATAGTTATTTTCTGATTTGATTAAATATATGGGTTTAACATATCACATATTATAAGAAAATGATGTGATTTCCACAACTAATAGGATCATACCCTATGTATAATATCTATCTATGCTTCCATGGGGGATAAGATCATTTAAAATTCATCTTGACCAAGATGAATATGAGATCCAACAACTTATGCATGAGTGAAACCATATATGAGAGAGTCTCAAGATTGTTATGATCATGGACCAAAACATGTATGCCGATAAACCTAATCAAATTCTCAAAAAAATTCAACATACACATCATGTGTTTTTTGGATTATTAAATGAATATTTATTACAACTCTAGCGATATGAGTATGTATTATTTTTCATTGAACAATGGATATATTTTCAGCCAATTACAATTACAACATTTTTTATTTTTTTATATTAAAACAATAATAATTTTTAGTAATATTTAAATTCAATTAAGGATTATATATTGATGAATTAATTAATTTATTAATTATATAAAATTTTAATAAAATATTAAAATGATTTTTATTAATTATAAATAATAATATAATTTTTAAGAAATCAAATATAATTTTTATTAGTGTATAAAAAATGCTACATAAGAAAAGACAAAATTTATCATTAATTGTAAATTATTATTATATAAGTGAATATAAAAGTATTTAAATAAAATTAGATAAAATTAATATTATTTTTGTAATCAAATTATCAAAATTATCTAATAGTGGTTGTTTCATATATCTTTATGATAGAAAACGTTTGGGGTAAAAATTTAATACTATAAGAATATTCTTTTTGTTTTATCTTATCATTATGATACAAAAATTATTTAATAAATACAATAAATTATATCTCATACAAAATATATATTCGTCCCTTTAAATTAATTGATATTATGATTAACAGATTAATTTTAAAAATCCATTATGAATCACCCAAATGCAATAATATATTTTAATTTTTTAAAATTATTTCTTTATAAGTATCATTCACATTCACATAATAAAATTTCTTTTTTTAGTTTGTTTAAAACATGGAATTATTAAATAATGAGAAAAAATAATTTTTGATAGATACCACAGTGAAAATCCTAGGATGGTTTTTGGATATGGTTATTTTTTATATAGATTCCAAAACCTAATGAATAAATAAATCCCCCTATTTTCCTATGTAAACCCACTAAAGATCCCATTTATATTCACTAAAACTCCTTATTGCGCATCCATAATATTCCCTTAACTCTCTAGACATCTCCCAAGTATTCCTAAGATTAATAAGAGCCCCTCACAATCATTTTGAATCACACACTCTAGTATGGTATTTCACTCTTATAATTTCCATTCAAAGACATATTTTATGCTATGCATCTAATATTTCATATTCTTATGTTGGTACGTTTTCTTCTATATTCAACATAATATAATTATAAATTATAAATTATTAGATTACCCTTTCACTCCCATTCTCCCATTGTCTTTTATGTACACTAGCCACCATACCAAAATATACTAATTATTATTTTCATTATTCCAGTTTTTTATTAACAAACGTTGTCTATTTCCAATTTCAAATGATGGGATTTTATTTTGATTTCTCTATTAGTTAGAATTTTTTTAATGTTATGATATAACCTTTTTCCTACTATTAAAGCATTTTAATGAATCATTATCGAATTCTTTAATGCTTCTAAAATATAATTTTTATTTTCCCTAGCCAAAACAATTGCGTAGTTAAAATAATACACATTTCTTATAAAGGGTGTTCACATTCCTGAACGTTTAAATTTTTAATTGGTATATATATATATATATTAAAAACTCTTTCATCAAACAATAAATTATGATAATTAAGGAATCATGTTGTATGAACTATTTGGCACACTTAAGCTTGTTAATGAGAAAAATGTGATAGTGGTGCCCAAAATTGTATATTTCTCTAATGTATTGGGTAATGTTTAGTCTCATGAGACCAAATTTTGGGACATTGAGTGATCTTGATTCATTTATGGAACTTTTCAAACAATTGTGTATAGGTAGTTTAGCATGGATCTATATATATGAAGATGTGTTTTATGTAGTTTCCACATATCCCATGTAATGATTGTCATATTATATCATGTTGTATTACTCTTGTTCCTTTTATTCCACATTGATTAATTTTTAAATTTATTTCCTTCTACATTTATTCCAATTTAATTCCCTTACTAGGAATATTTCTCACACCTTTCTTATGTTTGTCCCCATCATATGTCCTAGGGTTTTTTGTGAGAGCATGTCATGGATGTTTTCAAAAAAGATGATGTATTTTTTTTAATTTATTATGTATTACACCAAATTCATAATTACACTTGACTTATAAACCATCTGGGTTATACTATGTGTAACTATATGTAATCAAAATTGTATTAAACTACTATAAAGAGTATGGTTTTCATATTACAGCCAACGAAGTGGTGATGAACCCAATAAATCAGAACTAATACTTATAATATAGGATGTACTAATTTTTTATGGGTAATTTTTTTTTATCTTGAATAACTACATAGACCACCTCCTAAGCATGATGTTTATTTTTCCATTTATCTCTTTCATAATGAATAAACTACATCTATGTATACCAAAAGGATGGACTTTGTAATACAATTAGAAATAAAGAAATAATTACTGGGGTTTTGAGATAAGTAATTTCTATAAAAAGTTGTTTCCCCATAGGGATAGTTTATACGTTTTTTTAATAATAAATATGTATCTATGTGGTTGTTAATAAATTATAGAGAAATCAACCATTCTAATATAAAAATGTAACATCTAAAAAAACATTCATGACATGTGTTATCAACACCAAGGGAACCAATATTTTCCAATAGTCTTCTTTCTCTGGAAAATAAATTATCAGATAATAAGGAATATATTCTAATGTAAAAATTTCAAATGAGGTGTGAACATTATTTATTTAGAGTAACACCATATGGATAGACTCAAATATGATTCTTGTATCATTTTTACGAATCATGTATTCATGTATTAGCTCATTAATTTTTTTATAGTGTATAATGATGATATCTTTGTACACTCTAAAATATTTGTTGATTATAATATTTAATTTCCAACAATAAATGAGGTATTTATAAAAAAAATATTTAATATATAAAATTTATAATATAGATATTCTATATATTTATATTTCTTTTTCCCATATGTTCTAAAAATGTGGAATGACATAATATACATAAAATTGAAATGAAGTAATGGAATGACTAATGATAATGATGATTATGTAGAATCGAATGTTAATATATAATATATTCACAATATGTTTCATTATTATTTAAACTATTAACCATGTTTACACATAATGGGTTTATGGTCATATGGTTATAATATTATAGATAATATATTAATGAATTAAAGGGTATATATTTTATTTAATGAATATTAAATTTACCATTGGGAAGGAATGGATTATTAATATATAATAATGAATTAAATATGGGAAATTAAATTTTTTATATATAATAGTAGAGTTATTCCCTATAAAAAATGTAGTCAAAGATCTGTGAAAAAAATATTCGACACAATATCATTATTTAGAAGCCATAAACATTACATTGATTAAGTGGAGGAATTACCATTATTTGTAAAATGGTGATCAACACATAGACTAAAATTTATAAATTACTTCTTAATATAGAAATAGATAAATATATTTCATATTTTATTACTATAATTACTCATTTATTAGGATTTGTTAATAAAATACCTCATTGTTAATGAATAAATGGTGGTTGAAGGGTGATTAGAATATGTAATGTTCTGATCACTAACCTGAAAAATGACCAAGATTCTACAATCGTGGATTATTTATTGTTATATAATGAAATAATTAATAAAATAGAAACATAATATATATTTAAAATAAATTATAAGTACACCATAATAGAGTATATTTACATTTTCTTAGCATGATAATTCAAAATTTTCAAAAGAATATAAATTTCACGAAATACAGGCTTTTAGAAGACTTCATAAATGTAGATAATATGTTTAAATTTCAGTAAATAATATATGTTTCATCCATTATATAACTTTAAATACTATAAATATATAATTATAATTTATAAATATTATATTTACACCCATTAATCATAGAAATGTACATGGATTTTAACTAACCTGATTTGGGGGATAGTACATAACACGAAATTATAGACTATGCATCAAAATTAAAAGTTGAATAATATATAAATTCAATGTGATAACATAATATATAGATAGATTAAAATATTCCCACATGGAATTGGGATGAAATTAAAATGTACATTAACAACCGATTATCATAGTCTTCTACAAATAATTATATAATTTCAGTTATTTTTTATCAGCTTACCATTTCTAAAAATTGACATCATATAATGAATGATATACCTCATGAGTTCCTCAAATGGATCTATTTTAATATTTTTGACTTCATTGTGATCCTCCATTTGTTTTATCTGATTTAGACACATAAATTATAAAACTATCAAGAGCATTCTATTAAATTTTTCTATCAAGAACATAAAATCAGTAACATCATATAATCATAAATAATATTGATATTACAGAAGGTATATTAAATATTATAACGTATGTTGAGGTCCTTATGATGTGAATTTAATCGGTTATGGATTTTTTATTTACCGTTGATATAATATATACATAATAATATGTTCCATTCAAGCATTGAAATTGATCAATACAATATTTTTAATTAGAAACTATTTTTTTTCAAAAACATATTGGAATGTTATTTATGAAAATATTAATTTAGGATAATAAATTATTAACAAGTAAAAATTGACGTTTATGACTATTTAGATTCATATCAATGTAGTTAAAAGTAAAAAACAATTATATATTTCAATTGACAGGTGATTGATTTACAATTTCGAGGGGGAGATCACGTTTTCTTAATGATATCTCTGTTGAAATGTTATATATGTTTCAAAAATATTGGAAAACTAATCTCATGGTATATAAGGGTTTCTAAATTATGAATATAATTAGGTTTTTTATTACAAATTGAAATTTAATCATAGACAATATATAGTTCGTAGTGGGTTTTATATATATTTATTACAGAGGAATGATGTATAAAATTTTTTTTGTGATCACATTTGATGAAAGAGAGTTGGAACCTAATTAATCTTATAATGACGATTTCATAAATGAACAACTAAATTAGGGATGAGACTCTAGATAAATCATAAACATAATTTGTTTACATGGGAATGTGAATAATATTTTATCAAAAAATTCCCATATATATTCAATATTTTACATTATTATATTTTTTTTGGATTTAATATTTCTATAGATTCATGTATGATATATCTATGCTTCAAATATATGGTGAATTTTTTTATTCTAATGAAACTATTCTATAATTAACACACCTTTCCAAAATAATGAGATTAAAATCAATAATACAAATTTTTTTAATATTTAATATTAGGAAACTAATTCATTTTTGGAATACAAAATTTAATATATATCTCTAGGTTAATTATTGGGATTTATTATAAAGTGTTTATTTTTATGTTGATTAGTGAGAAATAAAAATTGTATAAATATTCATACATTTTTTACATTGTTATTATAAAATTTTAACTTTATTGTTTATTGTTGAGTTTTATAAGAAAAATTAATATTTACAATGTAATATATTGAACACCTAAATATAATGTTGATCGTAGAATTATATTTTTATCATTTTGGATATCAATGTATTGTTTTTGAAAAAAGGAATAGAGTTTTTTAGTTCTTCTCTTACAGAGATACAATAATTTTTATATGAAAAATAATTTTCATTCCCTATAAAATAAAATAAATAATTCAACTAGATTTATTATTATACACTTTTTTAGATAATTATTTTTTTGAAAAAAATATTCATTTTTATAAAAAAATATATTTTATGGTTATGTAAACATATATTAAATGTGTTTTTATAAATTTTTAAAAATTAATCATGTATAATGGATTCTATATTATGAATTATATTAATTAATATTAGTTAATTATATTTTCATAATTTTTTAAAATTTAATAATTTTCATGGTTAACATTTATCTTTGTGTTTATAGGTAAAATGGATATAAATGGTTAACAACAAATTCATAAGACATCCTTATAAAAAATAAAATGATATTTAATTTTTTTAGTTTTGTTGATATATATACCTTGTCATATTAAAATATATTTCATTATAGTGGAAAATTAGTAAAATAATACAGATATTATTTTATAATGTTCCAAGTATTTTTATGTTTCCCACCCACCTGACATATAAAAGTGTACCCTCAATCCTCTATTATCCACACCAATTGATCAAGATTGCCAATTAAATATTGTGAAAATTCATTTCCAGTATCCCAAATCCTATCTTACGGGTCAAATACTCATGAAAATACCACTTTGTAAAGGATTATGGTGTATACCATATGGGGATTCCAAAAGATGAGTTATATGTTCATACTAAAAAATTTTAGTTTCCATTGTTATAAAACATCCTCGTAATAAATATAAACCATATTAATTGAAATTATTTTGTATAATATCTCTAATGAGATTTTTTGTAATAAATCCCTTTTAAATATCATTTCCATCTAATGAAAAATGGAAATGTCACATATGTGTTTGAATATTATGGAATATCCATGTAACAATGTAATATATTTTTCCAAAAGGCTATATATTTATGACTATAAAAAATATATTAGGGATTATATATTATATTTATGTCATAAGTATGATTTTAAACAAATTATATATCATATATATTGATACCCTTCAATCCATTGGAAATTGATAGTGGGGCTCATCCATACATGTAGATTACCACCACCATGAATAAATGTTATTAATTCGTATTATACCACCAATAATTGATGATTCCAAAATATTATATAATGAAAAAATATATTTAATAATTTATTATATTTTTATATATGATGTGGTCATTTCATAAAACCATTAACAATGGTAAATATATATATATATATGTAATTTTTTATAATTGATTGAACAACAATAGGTGTCTGATGTAAGAAAGAACTATAAAATGAAATTATTTCAAATAATCATGAATGGTGCATAAAAACAAAATATGTGTGAAAAAATTAATTGTAAAACTATTTTAATAAATATAAGTTCATAATATATTAGGATAAAAATAATTATAACTAAGTGGATAACTATGGTAAGATATTTCTTTCAAAATATCATTTCGTTTAGTGATTGTTTATGACACACATTCATTTGAAATTTTTTTTATCAAATCCCTTAAATCCTATATATATATATACTTCATATTGTTATTTTGGTTTTAGATGAATATTTCCCATTTGATAGAATTTTGGGCTTATAATTAATAAGTATGTTACATATATGAGATACTGATGTTTTTCTTATTTGATGTTATGATTTTTTTCATTCTATATACATGTTCTTCAAATTTATTTATTGATTTTTAAACTATTCATATAAGGATTCAAATATATCATATTTACTACATTTTATGTTATTCCAAATTATTAAAATGGATTTTTTTATTCAGAATAACTTGGTTTCATTATATTTTATATATTATTGAAAGGAATGTTATATTTTATAATATAAAACATGAATGATATTTCTTTTTTTCATGGTCATTATATTATTTCATGATTAAATTATATGTTTACATGGATATATGAAAATACATTTTGTCTCTCATTATTTACATAATTTTATGTTGTTAATGATTCTAATAGAAGTTTTAATTCTTTTATTAATGATATGAATTGAAATTTTAATGTTATATACAACATTGTTCATAAAAAAATTTAGAAGGTAGTTATTTTTAATTATTTTTAACTGTTAAATATTAAATACTGTAAAGGCATGGATTTACTAAAAAAACATTATTTATTATTGATTTTATTAATCTATTTATAATTAATGATTTTGTTTTCATTGCATTAAATTTGGATCTACATCTTTATAATTATCTATCATTTCATTTGAAATAGATTTCTCATCGAAGACAATATCATAAGTATTGCGTTCAATAGTTTATGATTACAAATAATTTGACATTATTTACACCATATACCTTTTCTATATATCATTACTGTTAAAAATACCTTATTAAAAATCTATATCATTTATTTTAAAAATATTTCATATTATTGATTAAATATGTATTATTTTTCCAGTTTTGTCTTTATTGTATCATTCGTTAAAAATAAAATAAATTAATAGTAAGTGTAAGTTATGGATTGTGGTAATTTATAGATAACACCTCAATACATTAATTGGTCTATGAAAGAACAAATTTTATTTCATGTAATGTCGTCTCCTTGTTTAAAACTATAGGATTATTATAATTGTATTATCTTAGGCCTAGACGGTAATATTCATGATATCTTGGTTGAGGCCTAAATGGACTAGATATGAATTTAATGATTTATTCATTTTCATTATTTATTATTTAGATAACATTTTCCTTGTATTTTTTATGTTCATTATATTCTTTGATAATCTTTGAACAAATTTTTTAAATTTAAAGAAATGGGTTTTGACCATCCATTTTTGAATTTTAATTATTCCTTATTTTGACATAATGTATTCAATTGTATACAACCTTTAATAATTATATAATCCAATCCCATATTTATTTTCCATTCCCTAAGATATACTGTAGGATTCTATAAATGATATCGAGTATGTAAGAATATTTAAAATTCATTATTCTTATATTTACAATGTAATATTGGAATCATTTATGTATTTATATATTTATGACTGGTAAAATGATTAATCCTGGATGATTTTATCCCTCGTATGTTGTTCCAATTTTATAATGTAAACAACATCTCTAGGTTATTGGAGTCGAGGTATTATCAATACCCTAATTCATGAATATATCATACAATAGTTATATTTGTTTAGTACTCGTTTATATTTTTATGGATTAATTTAACATTTAATTAAAACATTAATCAAATAATGATCTCCATATAACAAGAATTTGATAAAATTCTAACTATATTTTCTCACAATGAGTTTACCTACCACAAATCATTTTAAGACGAAATTAAAGTAATAATGATTGGAAATGAATATACTTTACCTCCTACTCTCAATTTGGGATAACTCAATATTATTCAGATTTCGATATTTGATAGAAAATAGAACATTCCTTGAATAATTGGATCAATAAAGTTCATGTTGTTATTTCACAATCAATCCATTATCATTTTCATAGATATATTGAGGGGTCGCATCTCTATGATAGTTTCTCGGAGAATTTATAGTCATTAATAACATGTAACACAATAGTTTTCCTTGTAAAATATTCTTAAATGTTTCTCTGTGCACTTTTTAGACATTAATAAATGTAGTTTCTTATCATATAATTAAAGGGAAACATTCCTTAAAAAATTTAAAAAAAATATGTATTTAGTAATCGATAAGTATATGAGGCCATTATGTATCTCATAACACCATATCCACATTAATGTCACACATCATTATACCCTCAAAAACCCCATTTTCCAATAATAATTGATGAATTATTATATAATGTTCTCGAGAACTAAATAATAATTCATTCATTTCACTAGTATCAATTTAATATCTTCAAAATGTATCTCACAATTTATGTAAATATTAATTAACATTTCCATTTTAATTCTTCTACAAAAATTTAATATGTAATTTTGTTCGATTGGTACACAAAAATAACTTTTTTAACAAATTCTTTGAACACATCACACTACATAGATTAAAAATTAGCATTCTTCTTCATGTTTTTGATTATTTTCGAAAACATGTTGTTTTATCCCATTCATTTGTATAATAATAATGTAACATTATCTTGTAATGACCATCAAAGCACAAAAATATCCTTTTTTATTTTTTTTCAATGTTTATGTGATAAATGAATTAAGAGGACCACTAATGTTATGATTTTACTAATGTTTTAAGGATTTAACAACTAGTTGTTCTTTCATTACTGAATTTTGATGCTATAAAAAGTTTATGTTTTTATTCAAAATAATTTATATTAATGATTGAATTAATATAATGTTTTATAATCAATCATTCATCATATTTGGATCTAAATCATTGAATTATATTCTACAAATATTATTCCAAGAGTTTCATCTATTCCAATCAATATTATTATTGATTAAAACCAAAATGAGAAAATTAATACTATTATTATTATTATTATATTAATTATAATGGAATTTTAATTATTAAATTTTCTCATATAATGATTATTGGACCATATAATTCAACTATATAAAACTATTATATAAAATAAACAATTAAATTTTATATATTCTTTATTATTTTCATATAATGAATAGGTGATCAACCAATTAATATTGCATTGGAGTCCCACACTAGAAGTATAGATTCATTCATTTATTTGTAACTATGCTATGATCATGGTAATACAAATTTTTTTATGGATATTACACATAGGTGAATATGATATAGATATTGTCACATACTTGACATATTTTAAAGGTAATTTTCATATAATTTACATCCTTGCATTGTTATGTGGGTTTCCCAAGGTTTTATGGAGAAATAGATGAGTTTTCATGAATTGTGCCAATCCGTGAGCCCAATTCCAGATTGAAAAATAAATATTGTTTCTTTTATAACCTTTTCATTTTTCCACATTTGTCATCCATTAAAATTCCTACTTGGCCTCCCCTAAACTATTAACACCAGAAAGTCAATATGGAGCCATTGTAAATCCATAACCAAGGTTTATTTGGGTTTTTATCTAAGGGGTTTGGCCTGCCTGATAGCCCAATTCCTTTTTTAAAAATGAAATTTTTTTATGTTATAACGTATAAAATTTTTGGGATTCATTGGTGATTTTAAGTCTCCCCAAAGCCCATTGAACATAGACGTCTTTCTGAACTCTCTCCCCCCTCTTTGGAGCTCTGGTTAATCGCTATTTGGTGCCAAACATCATAGGCTTCCTCTAATCGTCCAGATTTGAGGAGGTAAAGTTTTACTTTCATAACTCTATCAATTTTCAATATGTTTCCCCCATTCCAGTTCCTAAACGACCTAATAAATCTTTTGTGAATGAAACCTGAATTTTGTCTATTTTAAATTTCATCTACTAGTGTTTTGGAATGATTAATTCAAGATACGACAAGTAAATGAGTCATTTTCATTCCTCTTTCAAATTAATTTGAGTTTCATTCATTTTTATTAGGGTTTCGTCTCTTATAATTGAGTTTCCTAATGTCCAGAAATTAGGTTTTCTAACCTAGGGTTTAAATTTGGGCTTCATGGACAATTATTGTGATTCTAGGTTTGATCTCGGTCACTCTTAGTGCGGCGGGGGTGTGATTCGATTTCTGCACAGAGATTCAATAGTTTTTGATACTTTGGTAGGTGATTCCATTGTGCGTGAAATTTTAGTGAATTTGATTGATGTTTTAATGGTATTTTATTGTTTATTGAATTTGAATGATTCTTTAAAATTTGGATTTAGTAGCATTTATAATGAAAATGAATTTTATGTTCCATTTTTTGGTGAAATTGGGGGTTTTCATACAAATATTTTATTGGTTCATTTTGGGAAAACCTATAATTATTTAATTTAATTTATTGAATTGTATTAGTACTAAAAATCCTGATTTGAATGTTTATTCTTTTTGGTTGTTGCTGCAAAATTTTGTTTAAATGGTGTTTGGGAAGCAAATGGGCATTAAGTGCCATGTTTGTGTGAAAATGGTGGTTTTTAAAAGATATAACTTCTTGGTTCAAATTGGTCTGACCAATAACCAAATTTTTGGTTTAATTAAAGGTTATTGAACATAAATTTTGTTTTTATGACTTAAAAGTGTTCCCATAGTGTGGAATGTGGATATTTTAAAGAGATTTGGGTGCAAAACAATGTGATATTTGAGAGGTTGTTTTATTGAAAATCATAATATTTTATTGTGTGTTTTAAATGGTATAAAATGTGTGTAGCTAATGTACTATTTTTTATGACTAGTAATGATATTTTATATGCAAAATTGTTGTTTGCTGAAATTGTTTGAGCACAAAAGGGGAATCTCGGGTACTTAGGTGGGAAGATATGTACTAGTACGGCTAGTGGACCGGATGGGTTATCTCCCTGTTTTACTGAAAAAATGGATAAATAAAACTCTAAATAAACTATGTGGATGATATTTAGGGACCACTAGGTTATGGGTATGTTCCCTACTAGTGGATCGTGCACGATAATGGATTGTGACTTGGATACTTTACACCGATGTACGAGGAACATAGGGCCCGAGAGCATCTAGTTGCCTAGGGCTGTTCCCGGTTTTGGTGCTTATTGGATTTGTGGTATTTACCCTTTTTTGGGGTGTTTTTGGCAGTACTTTATAGTAACTCACATTTCTATATAAATGTGTCAACATTCTGAAAATTTTAGCTTGAAAACTATTATCAAATGAAAGTTGCATTTTATAGACTTTATCACTTCTTTTCTTTGAGCATTAAAACTACTTTCTTTTCACATTGTATTGAATTATATTTGGAATCATTGGGTGGTATCCTATTAGGATTAGGCTCACACCCTACTTACAACCCTTGGGTGTAAGTACACTTGGTTATCTTTGACTCAAATAATAGAAAGGCTAAGGGTGATGGCGGTTGAGGGTGTTAGTCCCCATCCTTGGGGCTGAGTTGTGGAGATGGCTTGGGGTTATGAACCCTTGTCATGTGGAGTCCATGGGGATGTTTTGTTGCAGTTTCATTGTGTATTTGGACCTTTTGTACTTCATTAGAACTTATGTATTCAGTTATGTATTTTTGTATAAACTTTGCGGGTATGAATTTTTCAGATTTATTTTACCAAATATTTTTTATGTTTTATGTGTAAATGTTTTGGTAAATCGTTCCCAAACAAAGATAAATGATACCCGGACACTTGTTCCAGCCAGTGGGGATTGGGAATTCCCTTCAGGCCTTGCCATGGCCCGGGTTTTGTGCCGTTAATTTTGGCGACCAGATCATGTTCGTGTCAAAATGGTATCATATGATGTTAATGTTTTTTGGTTATATTTCTATTTTGGGATGAGTCGGGATAGATAAGATATAGGACTGTTGGGGCTTGGGGTTTTGGTTCCGAGTAGGGTGACTGGACTGCACCTCTCATGGCAGACCTTAAGTCTCTACGGAATGTTGGTATTTACAGATTGACTTCAGTTCCAGGTGAGACGTGTGGGCTACTGACCACATGTGGACATCAGGCAGATGTGGAGTAGTTGGTTTTTTAATATTGGAATGTGTTTAGTTTATTTATATTTAATTTATTTGATTACAAGTTTCAGAATTGTGGTATAGACTATTGTTTTGTGACTGTTGCATTTTGTAGTAACATGCCTCCCCAGAAAGCTCCTGCACGTCCACAGGAGGAAGCTGGAAAGATTTCTCCCACACTGATTGATCAGAGGCCCATAGAAGTTGTGGTTAGGGCTATCCAAGATTTGGAATAGTGAACATATCCTACTTCTATTCCTATTTGGGAATATGAGACAGGTCCTAGAAAATATAAAGCACAAGAGTTTCTGAAAAACAAGCCTCATACGTTCCGAGGTAGCTCAGAATCCTAGGAAGTAGGAGAATGGCTCGAGAAGATCGAGCTTATGTTTGAGTTCCCGGAAACACCTGAGGAGCTCCCGGTGAAGTGTGAATCCTTTTTGTTGGAGGGTCCCTACCGTAAGTTGTGGGAGTCAGTGCTTTAGGCTGGGAAGAATGAGCACATGCGCTGGGGAGATTTCAAAGCTGTCTTCAATGAACAGTACCTCCCTGAGGTATTGGCTTAAGCTAGTTCTAGATAGTTCATGGAACATGTTCTGGGGAATCTATCAGTGATGGATTATGCCAATAGTTTCGCTGAGTTGGTTCAGTATGCTCTAGAAATTGTCTCTAATGAGCAGTTGAATGCCCGGAGGTTCGAGAAAGGCTTTCTACCAGAGATATACTCCCTGGTGTTCTTGTTTAAGCTAAAGACCTATGATGAGGTTTTTTATTGGGTATGCATAGTGTATATTGATAGGAATAACATTTATGGTTTCTATGGTTTTGTATCATCAGTGGCAGTGGAAGCTCCTCGGAGAAGAAAAAGAAGCGGGGGGGGGGTCATTTGATTAAAGGAGGGGGGTAGTTCAGGCCACTCTTCCAGGAAGTTTTCTTCTGCGACTTCTGATGCGAGATCGGTCGGGTGCCACCAATGTGGGAAGCCTGGCCATATCTGACCAGCATTTTCACTTCATCTAAAGCCTTGTTACTAGTGTGGAGGTATGGGGCATTTTCAGCGCTTTTGCATTGTGGTGCGTCCACTCCCATGTGAGGAAAGTCAGTGGCCTCAAGAGGAGTGATGGAACAGTCCGAGCTGTCGAGGATTAAGGGGTCATTATTTGGATGTCATGGTGGAAGGGCTGGATCATCTTCTAGGCAGAGCTAGTTCGGGGCACAGCCACAGACTAGCAGTCATCCTTAGGTAGATACTGGACATCTCCATGCAGTGGATCAAGCACCAGCAGGATCAGAGGCGGGACAGTCGACAGTTCAAGGTACCGTTTTGATCACATATTCTATATCTAATTCCCTTTTTTATACTAGTGCCTCTGTTTCATTTAGTTCTTCTCATTTTTTGGACATTCTGAATTTTTCAACTGAATTGATGTCTTTCGCGATGGAGTTGGTGACATCGCTGGGAAAGAAGAAGGAACATGGCCTCAGGTGCCCCTCGTGTGCACTTTTCGTGTCAGGGGTTGAGATGGAGTGGGACCTCCTGGTTCTAGATATGGAACTTTTTGAAATAATACTCGGGATGGATTGTCTATTACACTTCCAAGAAAACATCGATTGCTACAGATGGCGTGTGAGTTTCACGGCACCTGATGGGGGTCGTCAGGTTTTTCATGGAGAATGTGATCCTTGGTTAGGTCGCGTAGGCCCTCCACTCCCAGAGTTGGGCTGTGTTATCTTCCAATTTTCATTGATCATGCTAGAGGATGCTCTTTCCCCTGAAGTTGCACTACCTCATGTAGTGAATGAGTTTCCTAATGTATTCCCGGAAGATTTTTCAGGTTTTCCCCTGGATCTGGATGTTGAGTTTTCGATTGATCTAGCGCTGGGAACACAATCAATATATCTTCCCTCTTATCGCATGTGCCCCACCGAGATGAGGGAATTAACGATATAGCTGGGATACTTAGAATTTATAGGATTCATTCGCCTGAGCGTCTCTCATTGGGCCACTCTTGTGTTGTTCACAAAAAGGTCTTATGGGTCCCTCCGGTTGTGCATTGACTACCGGATGCAAAATAAGTTAACAATTAAAAACAAATACCCATTTCCTAGAATAGATGATTTGTTTGATCTGTTTAAGGGGGAAAACTGGTTCTCAAAGATAGACCTACATTCAGGGTATCATCAACTCAGGTTGAAGGAGTCAGATATCCCAAAGAAAGCCTTCCAAAGCAGGTACGACCACTTTGAGTATTTGGTCCTGCCCTTCGGATTGGACAATGCTCCATTAGTCTTTATGGCACATACGAATAGGGTGTTCCATCAGTATCTCGATTCCTTTGTTGTGGTGTTCGTGGATGACATTATGGTATACTCTAGCTCTGAGGATGAACATAAACATCATTTGAAGATCATTTTGGGTATATTACAATATCACCACCTCTTTGAAATGTTGTCAAAGTGCACTTTTTGGATCAGGAAAGTGAGATTTCTAGGGCATGTGATCTATGAGCAGTGGGTTTTAGTGGACCCCGAGAGGATTAGTGCGGTTATGTCATGGGAGTAGCCGAACAATGTGTTTGACATCAGGAGTTTCATTGGCCTGGCTAGTTATTACAGGAGATTCATTCGAGATTTCTCTCGGCTTGTATCACCGATGACTGTGCTCATCTGGAAAGGGGTGAAGTTTGTATGGGGTCCAAAATGTTAGGCATCATTTGAGGACCTCAATAGGCAGTTGATTACTGCCTCTGTGCTAATCTTTCTTGAGGCAGGTAAGGGGTATGTGGTATATTGTGATGCTTCAGGTATGGGTCTTAGGTGCGTGCTTATACAGGATGATCACGTGGTGGCTTGTGTCTCTCTCCAAATCCGACCACACGAAAAGAAAAACCCTACCCAGGACTTGGAGTTGGCGGAGGTGATGCATGCTTTGAAGGCTTTGTGTAACTACCTCTTTGGAGAGAAGTTTGTGGTCTACTATGATCAGAACATTTGTGCCTATATCTTCTCACAGAAGGACCTCAACATGAGGAAACATCGTTGGATAGAGTACTTGCAGGGGTTTGACATTGACATTGTATATACCCCAGGAAAGGGTAATGTGGTGGCCGACGCTTTGAGTAGAAGATTTTCAGTGCAGGCTTTAAGTAAGTCTAGTGACAAGTGGACATTGATGGGGATCCTTACTCATATTCATGTGGAGACAAAGGAACACAGTGGAGTGGAATACTTGGCGAGCGTCTAGTTGACTCCTTCTCTATTGGAGTTGATTCAGCGGGAACAACCCAGTGATGAGCTTTTTCAGCAGTCGAAGCTGTTTCTTCATGGTGGGGAGACATCCTATGATTGGTTGTCATCTCTTTATGGCATCTTGTGCTTCAAGGGCCGTTCAGTAGTGACATTATTTCTGCGGAAGGTGGTGATGCAGGATAGCCACCAGTCTCAGTGGGCTGTCTATCCAGTTGCCACTATGATGTATTATGATGTCCGTCGGTAGTTTTGGTGGCCTGGTATGAGACAAGACATAGCGGAATTTGTTTTGAGATACTTCACATGTTAGAATGTGAAAGAAGAGCCTCAAAGGCCTTCCGGTTTTCTCCAACCACTACCCATTCATACATGAAAGTGGGACGAGGTCGCCATGGAAATCATTGTTGGCTTACCTCATACAGCTCAGGGTAAGAATTCCATTTGGGTGGTTATTGATCGTCTGACCAAATCAGACCACTTCAATCTAATAAAATATACAACTAAAGTGGATGAGATGGGCCGTTTGTATCTTCAGTATGTGGTGAGACTACATGGTGTACCATTTGCTATTGCCTTAGATAGAGACCCCCTCTTCACTTCTTGATTTTGGGAAGTCCTTCAGAAGGCCTTGTGGTCTCAGATTAAGATGAGCACGACATACCACTCTTATATGGATGGTCAGACAGAGTGGGCGAATCAGATATTGGATAACATGCTTTGTGCATTTGTCCTAGACTTTTGAGTTTCTTAGGATAGCAATTTGGGATTGGTTGAGTTTTCTTATAATAATATTTACCAATCGTCGATTCGAATGGCACCTTTTGAGGCGCTCTATGGTCATCCATGTCGGTCCACCCTATGTTGGGCTAAGGTATGAGAGACATCATTGTTTGGTGCCGAGCCTTGTGTAGGAGACTTTTGAGAAGGTCAATTTGATCATTCAGCGCTTATTGACAGCTCAGAGTTGTCATAAATCTTATGCTGACTGGAGGCATCAAGACCTAGAGTTTTTTATGGGTGATAGTGTATTCTTATAATTGGCCCCTCGTCTCGGCCATCGTCGGTTGGGGAAGAAAGTTAAGTTAATTCCGGGGTATTTCAGACCCTTTGAGATCATCGAGAATATTGGGAAGGTTTCATATAGGTTTTCCTTACATTCTTAGTTGGCATCCATCCATGATGTCTTCCACATCTCTCAGTTAAAGAAATACAACTCAGATCCATTCCATGTGATAAGTTGGGAAGAACTGGAGATATAGCATGACTTTTCTCTTACTGAGAGGCTGGTGGAAATAGTGGACTCCCAAGAGCAGATAAATTTTGGGACGTCTATTCCATTAGACTGGGTTCTATGGTAGCATGGGAATGATACACTTGAGACATGGGAGTGAAATTCATGGGTCGAGGAAGAGTACCCATTCTTGTTTTCCAACCAAGCTTCATGTTGACTTTCTGGGGCAGAAATTCCTTCATGGTGGAAATAATTGTCACAGAAATGACATATTTTAAAGGTATTTTTTATTTAATTTACATCCTTTCTTTGTTTTGAGTGTTTCCCTAGGTTTTATGGAGGAATAGATGAGTTTTCATGAATTGGGCCAAACTGTGAGCCCAATTCCAGATTGAAAAATTAATTTTGGTTCATTTATAACATTTTAATTTTTCAATATTTGTCATCCATTCAAATCCTACATGGCATCCCATAACTTATTAACACCACAAAGTCAATTTGGAGCCTTTAGAAATTCATAACCAAGGTTTATTTGGGTTTTTATCTAAGGGGTTGGGGCTTCCCAAAAGCCCAATTCCTGTTTTAAAAATGAATTTTTATTATGTTATAATGTATTCAGTTTTTGTGATATTTCAGTGATTACAAGTCTCACCCAATCCCATGGAACCCATATGCACGTCTGAAATCTCCCCCCCCCCTTTTGAAGATCTGTTTAATCACTATTTTGTGCCTAACTTCATAAACTTCCTCAAATCGTCTAGATTTGAAGAGGTAAAGTCATTCTTTCATAACTCTCTCAATTCTCCATATTTTCCCTCCATTCCATTTCCTAAATGTCCTAATAAATATTTTTCGAATGAACCCTGAATTTTGGCTCTTTTAAATTTCATCTACAGGTGTTTTGGAGTGATTACTTCAATATACTTTAAGTAAGTGTGTCTTTTTCTTTCCTCATTCAAATTACTTTGGGTTTCATTCATTCCTCATAGGTTTTCTTCACTTATAATTGTGTTTCCTAATTTATAGAAACTAGTTTTTCTAACATAGGGTTTATCTTTGATTTTTCTTGTCCAATTATTCTAGTTTTAGGATTGATCTAGGTCTATCTTCGTGCGGCGAGGGTGCGATTCGATTTCCGCATGGAGATTCAAGGGTTTTTGTTACTTTGGAAGGTGATTCCATTGTGCATGCAATTTTTGTGAATTATCTTTCTGTTTTCATCATATGTTAATGTTTTTTTGCATTTTATTGTTTATGTAAAAATTTCTTTTAGTTTCATTTATAATGCAAATGAATTTTACGTTCCAATTTTTTGTCAAATTGGGGTTTTTTCATACAAATATTTTATTGGTTCATATTGGGCTGACCTATTATTACTTAGTTTATTTTATTGAAATGTATTAGGACTGAAAATCATGTTTTGAATGTTTATTCTTTTTTGTTGTTGCTATGATTTTTTTAAAAGGTGTTTGGGAAGAAAATGGGCTTTAAGTGCCATGTTTGTGTGAAAATGGTGGTTTTTAAAAGATATAACTTCTTCTTTAACATTGGGCTGCCCCATAACTGAATTTTTGGTTTCATTAAATGGTATTGAACTGAAATTCATTTTTGATGACTTAAAAGTGTTCACATAGTGTGAAATGTGGATATTTTAGATATCTTTGGGTGAAAAACAATGTGATATTTTGAGAGGTTGTTTTATTAAAAAACAAAATATTATATTGTGTGTTTTAAATGGTATAAAATGTGTTTATCTACTGTAATGTTTGTTCGTTACCAGTAGTGATATTTTATTATCAAATGTATGTGTGTTGTTTGCTGAAATTGTTTAAGCCCAAAAGGAGAATCCCGGGTACTTATGTGGGCAGATATGTACTAGTATGGCTAGTGGACCGGATGGGTTATATCCCTTATTTCACTGAGAAAATGGATAAAAACAACTCTAAAAAAACTATGTGGATGATATTTGGGGACCACTAAGATATGGGTATGTTCCCTACTAGTGGCTCGTGTACGGTAAAGGATCGTGACATGGATACTTTACACCGAGGTACGAGGTACATAGGGCCCGAGACTATCTAGTTTCCAAGGGGTGTTCCTTGTTCTGGTGATCATTGGATTTGTTGTATTTACCATTTTTGTGGGGTGTTTTTGGATGTACATTATAGTATATAACATGTCTATTTAAATGTGTGAACATTATGAATGTTTTAGCTTGAAAAGTTTTATCAATTGAAAGTTTCATTTCTTATATTTTATCACTAATTTTCTTTGCGAATTAAAACTTATTTCTTTTTCACATTGTATTGAATTATATTTGGAATCATTGGGTGGTATCCCATTGGTCATATACTCACACCCTACTTACACCCCTTGGGTGTAAGTATACTTGGTTATGTTTGACTCAGGTAAAGGAAAGGCTAAGGGTGATGGTGGTTTAGAGTGTCATTCCCCATCCTTGGGATGGAGTTGTGGAGACAGCTTGGGGGTGATGACCTCTTGTCATGTGGAGTCCATGAGGTTGTTTTCTTTCAGTTTGATTGTGTTTTTGTACCTTTTGTACTTCATTTGTTCTTATGTATTCAGTTATGGATTTTTCTATAAACCTTACGGGTATGAATTTTTCAGATTTATATTATCAAATATTTTTGATGTTATATGTATTCATATTCTAGTAAATCCTTCCCAACCGACGATAAATGATACCCAGGCACTTTTTCTAGCCCATGGGGATAGGGAACGCCCTTCGGACCATGCCATGGGCTCGGTTTGGTGCAGCTAATGGTGGCGACCAGATCTAGTTCCTATCAGAGCCTGCATCCACCTTATTTGTTTTGATAAGGATAAATTATCTATAAATTCGACACTATATACATTAAAAAATATTTTTTTTTTAATATGTATAATTATACATAGGGTATTTTACTATGATTTTAAATTACTTATATCTATAATTATGTAATCCATAATTTTTAGTACACTATAATTACCAATGGCAGGGTGTGAGATAAATCTCAGATGGACCCCACTAACATTGTATATAACATTTTCTCCATGTAATAGAATATAACTGTATGAAATCATGCATATGTTATGTAATGTAGTACATTGTAACTAAGTACCCTAGTACCCACTTCATCCCATGGATGTAATATTTTAAATTACTTATATCTATAATTATGGTCTATTTGGAGACAATATATTTCGTATTTGGAATGAATTATGACTTTTTCAGAAGACATTCTTGGTAATATTGAACCCAATGGCAGGGTAAAATCCATGTTATTCTATTTCATCCTTGGACTGATGATATGTGGTGAAGGTGAAATGTTACATGCCTTTTATTTGGAACATATAATTGACATGTCATTCATATTACCGAGCAATATAGTGTAATTTCACTCAATTGAATTTAAAAATATGGTTGAGATTATTGAGGGATGTTGTGATAGTTTCTGTAAACATGTTTTATTTTAAGTTGCAATCGAGTAATTGCATATCTCAATTTATGAGGTGTATGTGACCTTTTGTGTTGGAATGAATAATTTACTAAGATTAGCATTTTGGATATAAATAAATTGGTGACATTTTAATTGAGGAGGTGTATGGGAACTGACTCAATTGGAATGGATATAAATTATAAAGTGAAAAATGACTTATAATATGAAATTGTATCACATGTTTATTTAACATTGCCGTGTTTATGAAAGGTGATGAAAGGAAATTGGGAATTAAATGTAAAATAAAATTAGACATACACATTTTAACATACATGTACCTAGCTATCTAAGGGTGTAGTTGGGGTAGTATACCTTGGGTAGTGAGCTTTCCTTATTTATACTTCACAAGGGATGTAGTGTATAATTTTAAATCTTTTAGAGTCATGTTAATGAATATGAATGCCAATGGTTCCATGATATCCTCATATCATATACCTGGAGGGTGGAGACAACCATGCTCTAGACATGGGGGTCCCTAATCCAACTGTCTTACAACTAGGTGAACCACTAGAGCCAGCCCCATTTGTACATGATATAGGAACTGATGCCCATGTGTGTTATAGATACTACATATGATGTAGAGTATACATGGTTATCCACGAAATGAACCTTCTATGGATGATCTAACTCATGATTTCCATCTTCACTAGTAACATTCCTTCTTAGGGGATGTCGGTCCAAAGGATTTTGAGTCTTTGGTATAGACAATCCTATCCTCTTGTGCCAATTTTTAATCTTAATAAATAAATTATTCAGGATTTATCCACGTGTTGGTTGAATGTGTTTACCCAGGCTGGGCATCATCCGAGCATTTTATGTGTAGATTTTTTGACATCGTTCTATGATCATTTTATTCCTCACACACAAATAGATGAGAAATACAATTGTTTTATGCATCACGAGTAGGGTTCTATGTTTGTTACGAATGATTACACATGGTTATAGAGTTGCATCACTTTTCACTACTTATAGATGGTGATAATCTTACTCGTGCTAGACGTTTCAAGGATGGGAACCATTCTTTCATCCATAAACAAGTGAATATATTTCTGCAGCTTATTATTTTTTGATAAAAATAATATAGGACTTATCACTAAATGGAACCTAATTGATTGAAATAGTACTGGGTTTAGGGGATTAATGATGTGTCGGGTGATATGACCATCTGGTGGCATGAAATGTTATATCAAGGTCTATCATCGTGAAATAGGAAATCATAGTAAACATTTTGATATTTATTTGGTGTTTTATAAGATTATAAAATTAGGGTATTCAAATTCTCATTATGATACAGACCCACTAGAGTGTTGGGATTGTGGCTATATGGTGGATGTACTGCACTTTTATTAGACCACTCTAACATCATTGAGTGGGAAAGGATACTCACCAGATCTACAATTAGTAGCGGGTTCTTTTGTTACACATTATACAAGGAGTGGGAATAACATATGTTGGTCTAGAATAGGAGGAGTTTGTGGTTGTCGTAGTGGTTTCCGTACCCCCAACCACCAGGAGTGATAATATAGATGTTATGATTTTGGTATTAAATATATTAAAAAGGTCTGTGGATGAGGTCAATTGCTTAAACTATAGTCAAAACACGAAGATCAGGATGCATGAACATCTACAGAACAAGGTACCATTCTAGTGGAATCCACCATTATATCTTCCTTATTTGATAATGGTTCATCAAACTCATTTATCTTTGTATAAATCATGGAATTTCATAGATTGGAGATACAACGTTACTACAGAGTAATGGCCCAATATATTTCATTAGGGGTACAAATAGAGGTTATGTAGGGATAATCCCCTTGAGGTAGGCAGTTACCCATTCTTATGTAACCCCTTTGTTCACATAACAATTGGGTATAATTTCATTATCATGGTGGATTGGTTTGTTTAATATGACGATTTTTAGACTGATATAATCATAGGTTATCATTTAGATCCCCAAAGGGATGAAGTTATCTACATATGTGTGTGTGGGATATCTAGGATGGTATAGTTGGACTAGAGAATCTTGGGCTAGGTGTAGTGACGACCCATATTGAAAATATCCTCTTGAAGGATAATGTTTTCCAAAAAAACATATTTCCCACCAGTATTAGATCATTATTAGTGTTTATTTACTAATTATTTTTATGGAATACCTCATAAAAAAGTGGTAGAGTTTAAAATCAATCTTGTTCTTGGATCCACCCAAGATTCCAATCAACCATTCTGAATGGCACCTATAGAGCTTCAAGAGCCCCAGTTGTAATTTGGATGATTTTGAGGTCAATGGTTTTATATGTAATTTTACATCTTCTTTGGGTTTTCCCATGCTCATCACAATTAAAGAAAGTGGGGCCTTATTTCTATTAAAGGATTACAATATGTTGAACCATCATACAGTCAGGAACAAATATCCACTGCCTTAGATATATGATCTCATTAAACAAATATGAGTATGTAGGGTTTTCTCTAAGATCAACATGAGGTTGGGGTGTCATCTAGTGTGAGTTAACCAATAAAAAACCACACATTTATTTCTGTAGCTCTTATTTTTTGTATGATTACATTGTTATGTCATTTCGTTTTATGCATGTTCCCACTGTTATCATAACTCTGATGAATAGGGTTTTCCACCCTTTTTTGGATACATATTTCATGGTCTATAGGGGTGAGATATTGATGTATTCTCACTCATGTAGTGACCATCAAAATCATATTCATATCATCATGAGTACCCTAATAGATAATTATCTTTATAATAATATTTCTAAGTCCCACTTCTGGATCAACAAAGTTCACTTCTCTTGTCATTTTTTCTCAGAATCAGGCCTATCTACTATCCACGAAAAGAATAGTGTTGTAGTTTCATTGGATCACCCCATGAACATGTTTGATATAGGTAGTCTCCATTAGATTTTTTGATATTATTGGTGTTTTATACAGGAAATATCATGTCTTTCTTAACCTATTATTGGTCATGCAAATATGGTTGTGATGTTCGTGAAGTGGGAAGTGTTCAAGAAATAATTTCAAGAGATGAAATGGAGGCTTCTCTAGGCATGTAGATTGACTCTTCCAAAAGAAAAAATATTATATAATGTCTTACAAAAATCATTATTAATTTTCTTAAGAGAAGTGCTGGTGTAGGAAGGAAAATTTGTTATGTAAAGATCTCAACAGTTGATCCCCCATGATAGAATCTACCCATTGGACAACCATAGAGTGCAGTAGTATTACATTCATTATGTTGGTGGAGATAGTAACTATTAGGTGATTTATTTTTTTGTAAAAACACCGTATCTTCCAAAAATATCTTTTTAATAAACATGACTTGAATCTCAGATAAACTACATCGAAAATCATAGGAACAAGTATCATGTAAAGCTGGTGATAAATGGAATTTAATGTCCCATTTATATAAGAATCACATAGAGATTCATGATAGTAATGATAAGTCATGTCTTTCATTGTTGGAAGTTATCTCTTCCCTTCATGAGATTGTGAAGACTAGATAATTTTAATATTATGGAGTCTTGGCACTTTGTGAGATTATATTAGGAGATAACCCACATCCAGAGTAGTCTATAGACAGAGATGAAAACCTAGATATCAATTGACGTGTCTAGGACCCTGAGAGACAAGTTCATTAATGAATCCCAATCCTATAAGTGGTATGATCATCTAGGAATGTCATAATTGTATCCAGACATGATATTTCAATATTCGTGGCTTGGGATGACACATCAGATAACACACTTTATCAACATTTGGTCCACTTCTTAGAAGGTGAAGGAGGAGCACCAGAGACCTACAAGATTTTTATATCTGCTTCCATTCCCAGAAGGAAAATGGGATGATGTTGTCATGGAAATTGTTTCCATATTTCAATAATTTATTAGAGGAAGAGATGTTGTATGGGTTATCAATTGACATACTATAAAAAGTAACCTACTTCATTCTTATTTGGGGGAATTTCACTATTCATGAGACGTTAAAAATTTATATATATGAAATCATATGACTCCTGTAGACCCCTCATAATATCATTTCAGATAGGGATGCTCATTTCAAATCATGGTTATGGTAGGGATTCCCATTGTCTATGGGAACACAAGTGTATCTAAGAACATATTTTCACCATAAACCTATGGTTAATCAGAATGTACAGTATATTTTCATGTGGACATTCTTCTATCATGCTACCTTTATTTTAGTAGTTTTTTAGAAAAAGCACATCCATCTCATTGTGTTTTCATATAACAAACACATCCTTGTGTTAATTCAAATTTCTCATGTTAAGGCCTTATATGACATGACATGTCATTACCCCAGTGCTAATTAGAGATAATCGATATATCCACACTAGGTACACATATCATTAATGATTCTTTGGATAAGATTTATCTAATATGATAGTGTATGAATAATACTCAGTCTATACATACAATCATATATCATTCGACATTGACGCCCTATAGATTTGAGGTCTGGTATGAAGTTCTCCATCGGTAATATTCCAAGCTTGGGAATCAAATGTTTTAGAAGCAAGGGATGCTATCACCTCATTACATAGGTCCGTTTGAGATCCAGGAAAAATACAGGTCAGTAAACAATCAGTTTCTACTAACTTAGAGGTATAGTTCCATGCATGGAATCTTAAATGATTCACCTCTTCACCAATATCATGCTGGGCTAAGTCATAAATTTGATCCTAATAATGTTGAGTTATATGTTGATTCTACTTTTGAGGAGTATCCAATATGCATAATTAACTAGAGAAGGATGGTTCTATGAGGATAGTATGTCCTATTAGTATAGTTGATACGGTAGAATTGTCATGTGAAGTATGAGACTTGGGAGTGGGAGACCGACATACATGCTTAGTGGCTAGAATTATTCTGATATAGTTATTCGACACACTCAGATGGTGAACATGGAGATAAGTTCTATTAAGGGGGAATAGTGCAATAAGCTATTTTGTAATTCAATTATGTATCCATTAAATTTTGATATAATCATTTATTTTGAACATAATTTGGATTCAAAAAGTGTTAATGAAGGCCTATGTGGGTTGGGGGATATTTAAGATCCCAAAAACCTAACTATTTTTGAAGACTATCAGTGTCACATAGTTGGTTCACGGTTTTCCTAAATGTGTAGATGGTATATTTCCTTGTAGAACCATATCACATGGTTGGTGGATGGTCATCTGGCCAAATTGATAATGTTGTCTCTCTTCCCAAGGTATCCATACATGGTTGAAAAATGTATTGCCCAACCATTCAACGTCACTGTGAATATTCAAATTTAATGTTAATTTTACTATTTCCACATAATTATCTAATTAATGCACCTTCTTCACAAAAATATGAGCTTATGTGGTATTAACCTATTTTACCATCATTTCGGAGCATTTTTATGGCCTGATATTGTGATTGAAGGATCACATTCATTCAATATCTGATCAAGATTTTGTACATCACATTTGATGAACAATTGTAACTACTTGAGTACTTTTTAAAAGTTCTACACATCTATTACACTCGACCTAGTTATCATGGTGCAATTTTTTTTTTAAATTTTCTGATATCTACTCCATTATAAACTAAATTACTGTCCTATTTTATGTGAGGAAGATCATACATCTATAAGGTGGGAGGTATATAACTCATCCCTTTTGAATTTTGAATTTTGAATTGTCATGTGGGTCTGACTGAATTCAATTTTTTCAAATTATAGAATTTATATGTCATTAAAATAATCATTAGAACTGTATAGTTATTCTCATTTCGAATATGTGATTTCTTGTTTGTGGTTTTTCCCATAATTCTCAACATCCAATATATGTTGTTTTGAAATAATTTTTGTTTTAGTGTTTGACAAGCTTGAGTCACCATTTGGGTGTGACATGGCATGAACCTTCTAAGGTTATGATTTTCTATTTTAAATTGCATGATTTATATTGTGAACTGAATAATGGAAATTACTATGTATGATCACAACTTTTCATTCCTATGGTATGATCTTTAAATTGATTATTAAATATGATTGGGAAATTGAAATGTAATATATATATATGACCTGACCAGATTAAATGTGAATGATTAATTGGTTACATGTCCATGGAACCCCCTATGATATTAATGTAAATTATTTTAATGAACCATAATTATTGAATATTTTTTAATACAGATTAATAATTTCTTCATTCTAACTGGTCATATAATACTAGTGAAAGGAAAGTGTTGATCTAAATGGACTTACTTATTAATTATGACTTGGTACAAATATTACATGATACATTATCATATCACAAAAATGAATGGAAAGTACTAAAAATATATATATTAAATGACTTATTAATTAAATAGGAATAGCATGAATGATATCGCCTTGATTTTTTATAGGGATGTTAATTGAGGAATAAAGAACTCCATTCTGATTTCCCATATCCATCTCTCTTTGTGTAATACCCACCAAGATCAAGAGCCATGTCTATTCATTGATGATTGGTATGAAACCATAGGATCCCTTACATAGTATTGAATGATACCTTTGATAAAATCCTTGGAACCAATATTGACACATAGGTGGCATGGTTGAAGACCATCAGACCTAGTATTTTTTCACACACATTTTACCCTGAATCAACTCCTTAGACTCAGTAGCCATATCATTGTGGAATTCCATGGACTATGCTCCTTGGATTGCACTATTACACTTATCCATTATATTTTTATTACTTTGATGGAAACCCTTGTGGAATAAATTTCATTGGGTATTACCCCAGAAATACTATATTTGAAATAATTATGGTTTTACATCCTACAACATGGAATATTCACTACTATCAACATGTAATATATTTATAAACAGGTAATAATAATTTAATTGAATGTTTATGCTTAGAGACGAGTCGAGGTCTGTATAACGTAATTTGGTATTTAGTTACTTTGTACTACTTCACATTACTTATCCATGCGCACACACTTTTATAATCTAATCCATGGCTCATATGTTATAGAAACTATTGGTGGATGCCCATTGAGATTTATCTATCAACCTCTCAAGGGACCGTTCAGCACCTAGAGCATTTTTCAATAATTCAAGTGTTGATAAAGGGTGGCATACATATTTTACCACTCTATTTATTATTGTTTATGGTGAGTCCTGATAGTTGATAATAGAGGTGGAGATCGGTATGGTTTGGATAATCTTTTGATTTCCTTTATACTAATGTGGGACATGTTATTCTTGTTGTATTGTATCCATGATTAATAGTTTTTCAAGATTCATTGAATATCATAATTAGTTGTTTAATGTTATTTCAGTCATTTCAGATATTATAATTCTTTTATACTCATTTAAATTTTATTATTCTTCTATTAACATTTGTGGCTTCCGCTATTTGCTACTGTTAATATTAATCCAATATCTCACACTCTAGTAATGATGGAATATTCTTTCCATAGGTACACCTTTGGCCCTTTCTCCTTGTCCTCATACTCTAGCATTCAAGGAGATACACTTGTGGCTATATAACCCACCCGACATTGGGCTCTTGTTTAGTGGAAGCTATGCTGGAGACGTCACAATGATGAATTAAGTTCATTATCAAAATACAACTTTTTTAAATGAAGTAATTCAAATTCATGATAATCCATCATCAATTTGACATTAAATGGGTTTCGTAATAAATAAGAATGGGTAAATCTAATTAGCTGATTAAAAGAAATAAATATTTCACAATGTCGTTAAAAAGGATCAAGGATATAATATAATTAAACATATCCTACTATCATTATTTATGTAAAATTTAAATTCTTATTTAGTTTAATTATAATAGAAGGAGTTTCCATTTTGTTGACGGATGTGGTAAAATATTGGTCTTATAAATCATTTGACATTAATATATATAAATGTGTATATTTATATAAATAAATGGTGGATTTAAAATAACAATGTTATATAAATAAATTTGACCATATTAATATTCCATTATATTTAAAATATATATTATGGTTATATAAAATCGACATGAATATTGATAATTCCATTAACAATATATTTGAAAAGTGAAATACATCAAATTAGTCATTTTTTTCATTATATATACATGAGGTTTAAAAATACTACTATACATGTTGATGTCAGTGATACAATTGAAACACCAAATTAAAATTATACAACTGATAACATTATTACTAAATAATTTTAGATTTATGATCTCTTTGAGGAAAATAATCCATACATTTCATGTGGAACACATTAATAAATGCATTCTTATTCATCAAGGGAAATGTGTATAAATAATTATATGTGATTTTCCGATTGATAAATAATACCCTCACCGATTTATAATGATTGTTAGGTTACATTATCCACTAAATGGAATTTTTCATTATTGTGAATATAATTCAAAGCCTCATAGAAATTACACAACAATTCACTGTGCCTTATACTCACTATCATATTTATTAAATAAAATATGCCTAGATCTCAAATTTTCATTCAATTAATTATCATTGATTAGATCCACAACAAATGAAAGTACATAAGATGGAATAAAAGATATCATTATCCATTTATATGTAACATCATATCTAAGATTGAATAATTCAAATGGATAAAATAAGGATTTTGTAAGATATTCAAGCCTTTTTTATCCTACAAATTCAAATAGATCTCAATAACATACACATTATATATTCAAATACATTAACATACCAATTTAATAATGATTGATGAAACAAACAATTATTGCTACATCAATTAGTTATTCATATATTCTAACAATTCATGAAGTAATTACTGATTGTTTATTTTCATGCTAGCGCTTAATGATATTATAAAAACAATTTGGTTTGGATCTAATATCTACAATCTAACTATATATATTTTTGAAAATGATAAATTTTTCATATAACTATAAATTGGTTATATAAAATGATATTTCAGAAATCATATCTCTCTATAGTTTTTTTATACTCACAATCTTTTCAAAATTATATTTTCAGATGTAAAAAATCATTTATGTAAATGCTCTGATCATCATTTAATGAACACATAACCAAAAATAATTTAATAATGATCATGGGGTATATTTTGATACAATATCATTAATAAATAACATGATCATGGGGATGCCTGAATTATGATAATTTTTTCCTACATTAATGGGTTTTCTCGTTTTGTATTCCCCAATAATAATTTTAACGAGTTATAATAATATCATATCAATGTCGTGGATAAGAGTTATGATATGAATGTCTATCAAAACCTAATGAAACTTAAGAGTTCTATAACTATAATCTTATCATACCCACATTTTCATCTACTACCTTCTAGATCATGAGTCTATATTAGAACATCATCATTGAATAAAATGTGACATGTACTGGGTGATTATTTTGATCATTGATCATGTTCGTCGTCAATTTATTGTATTCCAAAAATATATATAATTAACGATTTTTTTACAAATTAACAACATTAGTTGTGTGTGTGATATGAAACGTTATAAAAATAATTTTCTCTCTCTATATGTTTATATGTCATACAGGCTGGGGTGGCGTGGGACATTTTCTATTGTAAAAAATAATAATAAAAAAATTGAATAACATTTTTTGCTGTTATAAAATATAAAAAAATAACAAGAATTTATTTTATCAAAATTAAAATGCTAACAAAATTTTAATTTAATTCCTAAAAATTTCATGCCTATTTTATACAAAAAAAGATATCAATTTGATATTAATCTGTCAAAAATCATTTTTTTTCTAACTAAAAAAAATCAATCTATTCGAGTTTAATGATGTCATAAATAATTTTTTTAAATTTGTTATTAGTTTATTATTATATTTAAATATAATAATAAAACTCATTCAACTTTTTTCCAGTATATATATTTTTCTAAAATAAATTTTAATTTTTAAATAATAAAATAATTTATTTTAAAAGAAAAAAATAATAGATCTATTGATATAACAACTTTTAGAGAGATTATACCATAATGATTATTTTTTTTAAAAATTATATAAAATATTTTAGAAATCCAATCAATAAATCATTACCCTTTAATAATAATTATGAAAAAATGACAAATAACCATTATATATTTTAAATTTTTTTATAATAAATAAATTTACTATTTTTCAAGAAATTATTATATATATAATTAAAAATCATAAATATATGAAATCATATAATAAATTTACGACATATATAAAATTAATCTCAAAAGTCTATGAACCAATATAGCTTATTCTGTCCACTAATGTGATTGCATCAATAATATATGGTGAAAATAACAACAATTGTGTTTATTAATTTGAAATTTTAAATATCACAACTCTATTCAAAATCAAATATTATGAGAATAATTAATTAATATTAAAATAACATTGTTAAAATGATTTCCATGGTCATAGTTGTATATAGCATATATAAACAGTTTCATTTATTAGTATTTTCTCAATGATAATGTATGGAATAAATAATATAATTTATGTATACTTGACAATATATTAATAAATATGATAAATATAATAATATATATTGTCATATTTCGTTATGTATAATTATATATATATCAAAATTTATTAATATTATCTATATATGTAAATATATAAATAAAACACGTATAGTAGGTATTTACATTTTTTATTTTCATTCATATTATAAAATTATAATATACATATAATTTTATAATCACATGTTTATTTGTGGGTTTATATTTGTGTATATATATTTTTAGATTTATATTTATATATGGTAAAATATATAAATATGTAATATATTTAAATAATCCATTAATTATAGTTAAATATTATTTCAAAAAAAATATTTATTTTGAAATAAAAAAGAGAAAAAAATTTACTATTAATTTTCTTTTCATAGTTTTTGTAATAAGAAATTTATAATTCTATATTAAATAATAAAAATATCTAAAAATTCATTTTAATATGTAAAAATTTTATATGTTTATATGTATAAATCATATTTAATGAATTAATTTTATTAAAAACAAAACATTTTAGATAAAATATTAAAATGAAAATATAAACTTTTTTATTTTTATTCAAATATATAATGGTAATATATAAATATATATATATTTTTAAATATATACATTATCATATATTGATTTAATTATATTTAGATTTAGTTAAATAATAATATATATGTATTAAAATTGTTTTTGTTTGTGACCTGAATCATATTTCACGTGGGTATAAAATATTAGAGTTTGTCAAAAGAATAATAATGATAAATATTATGGATCAATAAGTTAATCTAAGGGACCAGTCTAAATGCTCGAGAATGTAGTTAATTATGAATCCCAACTGAATGGGTAAAGGCAAAGCCTCTATGGTAACATGTTAAAATTATAATTTTTCCTCCCACTCAATCACACACATTTATAAATACCTACAAATAAATACTTAGATGACTATCAATAGAAGTTCACTATTAATTCCATTAAATGATAATTTACAATTTTATAAATATCACATTGTCTTTACAAATTATAATATGAAACTAAAAAATAATTTTCAACTCATCTAGAAACTATTTATGGTGCTAAATCTACATAAAGATATCATAATATAATGTCACAAATTATATTTTTCCAAAATACATTCACACCATTAGGTATCCCATGTGATGGAATTATGCAGTTTTAAGTAATGT
This sequence comes from Viscum album, assembly GCA_963277665.1. Taxonomy (NCBI): domain Eukaryota; kingdom Viridiplantae; phylum Streptophyta; class Magnoliopsida; order Santalales; family Viscaceae; genus Viscum; species Viscum album. The sequence goes on from OY728119.1 coordinate 1,391,304,055, forward strand.
TAGATCACCAAGTGGGAAAAATGGAGAATCAATTGTTTATTATTACATTTTTTGATTTATCCTCACAATTCATCATCATAGCCTATTTAAATCCATGATTCCTATTATCCTGACACTCATAGTCTTTCATATTTTATTCAATAAATAAAAGCATTAAATCAAAAGGATTTACAGAATTCACCCTACAAATTCTAATCATTCTTGTTATTTGTTACACCCAAATGAGTATTCCTTCACTATTAAATGTGATGTGATTAAATAGTTGGGTATCATGCTATGTCTATATATAACCCCACCATGGGCTTCTGAATCTCACTAATGAAAATTTACCCTACTTCACATAATTTTAAATGTTTTTCATGGGTTTTTTACTGTATTCCACATCTCTTTAATCCCAACTATTATCGAATACCTCACATAGTCCGTCAATATTACTCTCATCAACCATCATGTAGGAAATAGAATCCCTTTGCTTAATGGTGCAGTTGTGTATTGGACATTCTCTTACCCACAATATTAATTGGAGAATTCTAATAACCAGACCATCATACCAAAAAAAGATCAAAATCTTCTCAAAGACTATTGAAATTATTCCTTATTATCAATAATCACCAAGCATGATACAAATTTTTTGAATTTTTTTATTCTCTATATTATTTATCCTTGATATTGTACATGATAATATATAAGTATTTTATTTATTTTTCATGACTATTTTACTCGATGGGTTTACATGATGGGTTACTCTGTTTATATATTTCTATATTTATTATCATTATAATTTATTTATAATAAATAAAGGATTCATGTTTTATAATCTACATATTATTTATAAATACATCATTTTATATATTAATAATATCATTCATTGAAAATGTGTATGATATTCAATAGTCATGATTCTCATATAAATATTCCTTCAATTGTAGAAATGGTATTTCTATCGAATTCAATTAAGATTTGGTTATTTATAACTATTTTATAATTAAAAAGATTGGATGCATTAATCTCATTTCAAATCTCAAAATATTTATCGTATCATGATCCTATAAAACATGTCAAATTAGTTATATGGTTTTTATATCATCTCAACACAATCTTCTTCCATGAATTTATTCTCATTCAGTCTTGACATTGATCAACATCAACATATTATATTTTATTATAGAAATAATCAATAACAGAATATTTACAATGTAATTCATTTTTCATCAATTAGAATATATATTCTAGATATCTATATTTCATCACATTTAATAATAATTTGTATAAATTATCAAATATGTCATAATAAAAACCCAAAAAATGGATTTTTTAAAAAAATGTTTAACAACCTCATTGAATTAATTATATAGATTAAATAAACTAATAATGTTTCTTTTCATTTTACTTTTCATAAAATCTCATTATAAAATGAATTATGGGTTTTCGTGAAGTTATTTGTGGGTTCTTCATAATTTATTACACGTAATAATAGTCTTGCAGAAGATTAAAAAATTCAAAAAAACCCAACATAGATGTATTACCATAGTAAAGTCAAATTATTTCACACTTTATAAAAACTCTGGAACATTTCATAAATTCATTTAGCTAATGTCTAATATCCATATTGATTTTATCATATCATCAGTCCATCTATGAAAATAATTAAAAAATAAATTTTCACTTTTTATATAATCTTTTTATATTGGAACTAAATGAATGGATTTTACAACATCAATATATATTAATGCTTAGAGTATTAAAGACATATAACAACTCATTTTTTCATAGCATTAATCCCAATTTTAACATGTTTTAGAATGGTTTCATCCATCCATCCACAATTTTCATAACATGAGGACCATGTCATAAAATTATCACATATAAATTACTATGTTTTCTTCAATGTGGCCAATTAATATTTCAAACAATCATAATAAACCATATTTTACAATGCCCCTGGTATGACCTTTACATTTTTAATATAAGTAACCAAAAAATATTAGATTCATATTCACTATGAAATTTTATTTACATAATGTATAAAATTTCTACTTGCCTAATTTGTAGAACAACCACTTTATTGTTGTCATTGTTAATAATATTGAAAATATATTATGTCTGCATGTGTGGATTTTTTAATTCACCCACATTATAATTAATTAAAATAGAAAATTGATGGTTTTATCATATAATTAACAATCATTTCCATGAAATTCATAATAAAATTTTATTATTCTATATTATATTCTAGGCAGGTCAAGATTCCATTTTTATAGATGGATTGTACCATATGATACTCTAAGTATTGATCCAATAAATATAGAACTTTGATTCCTTATTGTTAGACCTAGTGAATAAAACCATATATTGAATCTAAGGGAACTAACATTGTCCATAAAACCACAGTCATGTTCTATGAACCGAGTTCCTCATTTTATTGTTGGTATTAACTAAATATATGAAAATTACCTATACAAATCTCAACAATTCCATCAAAACAACTCATTTTCAAGTCATATAACTCAATATACATTTTTTCAATAACCCATTCTCCCTATTTTCTAGTATATTTATTATACATAAAAATTGGATTAATATTTGACTACAATTCACATTAAGCTTATTTTATGATGCCATTATGAAATTACATATTTTCATGGAGTCTAACTCGATCGAATATAAATCTTCTCCCCCTACATTGATGAACATACGTAACCTTCCCATTAGATAGCTGAATAGTCCATATTAAGAAAAATAATTACTATACAATGTGCATAAAACTCACTCCATCTACAAAATATCATTATATATTAGATAAACATAAAATTAAAAATGGATATATTGGGATTCCTTTACCTTTTAATGAGAAATCAGTTCTCAAACTTGTGTATCAATCCAAACAGCTACTCATTTATTTTTTTCTTTTTTGAAACTCTCTTTATCAAATTTTACTTAATAGAAACAAAAGATTATGGGGACCTATCATATATCATTGACATGTACAACTATCTAAGATTCAAATTCATTCTCTTTCTATAATAATTTCCTAACAAATTTCCCCTTATAAATAATTACCCAATAATAAAAAATATTCCAATGTTTGTTAAATATTATTATTTATTTTTAATAATTTTCGTGAACTAAATAAATCATAGCATTATTTATATTATTTCACTTCTCTTTTTACCTATTATTATATAACATAGTCTTAATATTCATTTATGGATGTAAATGAACTATTATGTTGCAAATTATACAATATTAGAATACTTTTATAATTTTTAAAATATACACAATAACATTATTCATAGAATTTCTTTTCACTCACCATTTTTAATATATCTTTATCGAATAGAATTATCCGAATTATACTCCTTCAAAAAAATGATTTTATGGTATTTTTTATATGCATTTCATTTCAAATAAGTATGTCAATTCTATATGATTGATACATTCTATAAATCTATATAATTTTTTCAATATAACCAACTATTATCACATAATTATAAAAGAAATTTATATCCATATTTGATTAAAAAATATTCATTATCTTCTGAATCATACATTGGGAATTAATTAATTCTTATATTTTTAGTTCTAATCCCTTAAATATAGACCTTATACAATATTTATAGAGTAACATATTACCAATATTTAGTGGCCACATTCCCAAACAACGTGTAGTACCAAAATAATCATGGTATTATGTTTTCCTCTCTTTATTGATTACTTTTGGAAAAATTGTATTTTTTTTATAACCATGAAATCATTTTACTCATTTAAAATAATAATTCTCTTGGATATTCTGTTCTTCACCCTTGATACGGTGTTTAATTTTCTTCATTTTTATCTTTTAAACATATCCAGTATACTGTATATCAATTTTTACAAGTAGATGAAACAAAATTATTTAATAATACCATTTTTAATTTGATCGGTGTTATTAAATTTCACATTGTTACATTTTAATAAATAGTTGCTTTAAATATCATCTTTCCATTAATATGAGTCTTTGTGTTATTTTGACTCTTAATAATAATTTTCATAGAATCAAAATTATTTCCGATAATATGGGATGTTCCATCATTTATTATTTCTTTATTTATTTATCTCAATTAAATAAAATGAAACATCATTTTGAGTGAGTTCATATCATCATCCACTATTCTAAGACCATCATTCTAATCAATTATTCTCTTTTTGATTTTCTATCCTAAATTATGCATGCTTTATATAAATTTTTATTTATATTTATATTCATTTTTGTTAACCCTATAATTGAGCATTATTAAAATTGATACAAGATTTATGCAATTGTTCATTATAATTATTTGATCCCATTAATATAATTTTAGATACCATTTATTCACCAATAGTCAATTCCTATTCTTCCTCAATTTCAGAATGTTTTTTCTTTTGTAATGTATTGTGTATTTTTTTTCCTTCCATGAGGTAAATAATAGTAATTCACATTTTAATATTTTTTTTATAGATTATTTTCCATTTATTAAAAATTATTTTATTCCTATCACATTTCATCATGAAGTCCCATGACACAATAAAATATATAATTTTATATATATTTGTTATAATTATTGAGATGGTCATTTGTCTCGTATTTGGTGCATTTTATTGCTTTGATATGCTCGTCATTATAAAACTCTCAACAATATTTACATGTTACCAAAAAATTAATATCCTTAATTTAATTGATCAATTAATATAAATCTCCTTTTTAATATTTTAGTAGTGAACAATCATTCTTATTAGTTTGGATTTTTGTTTTCAATTCCCATACCTCTATATTATTCATTTTAATTAATGATTCACTCAAAATTCCATTTCAACATCCACAAGGATGGATTCTATGTTCCCGATTATTTCGATCAAAATATGTTACTATAATATAAACATTATATTATTCTATTATAAAAACATATAATTCGGATCCAATAAAAGAATACAATGTTTCCTCGGATGCCACATGTACTGAATAAGATGGTTTGATTACTGAATGGGGGATCGAGTTCAATCAATGATATCTTATCCTATTTTACAAAATATACCTATTAATTACACAACATTCACTGGGTAAATACTAAATCCCACATGCCATGTCTCGGTTATCCTATCACATATTATCAGAGACATAAAAATATAATGATTTATATAGTTAATATTTGATAAAAACTTGTTATTAGGATTTTTATTACCCCAAATCATATTATTAAAATATTTAATGGGATGTGGTTAAATGGAATTTCCTCAGTGAAAAATCCTCGGAATCCCAAAATTATAAATACAGTCAAAATTAATGATCATTATAGTACTTCACATAATGATACCAGCTTCTAGCTAGACATCATATTGTCTCGCACTGCCCAGTCATCCTGGCTGGTCACCATCATAAAATACTGAAATCCATCTTATGTGTATTAATAATAAGAGCATGAACTTCCTCTACCATCTATAGGAGTGGGGTGTCAACCACCCTCTTTAAAAAAAGATACATTTTTTTAATGAACAAATAGAATTATTAAACCACAATAAATATGTTTAGAACCCCCTCATTCATGTATTTATTTATTCTGTATTCTCAATATTAAATGTCCAACATATTGGAGTACGTTGGACTCTTCCACAATCACATTATTTTTATATCATTGATATTGTAAACGTGTATCAGTAGGTAAGGTATCAATTTATCTTACAACATGAAAATGTAGATCTGTTTCTTTATAGAATATAAATATTGTTATTTCATTTTGTACATTCATGTACTAAATGAAATTTTTTATTCAATGTATCATGGATATTATTTATTCGATTTTTTTTATGGAAAATCCGCAATATATGGTTGAATTGAATAATTCATTCTCAATATAGATGATATTCTTTAGTTTTGATTCTCATTTATTTATATCTCAAATCCTAATAACGTATTAACATTTTAATTAGCTTATGAACAAATAAATTTCAATATTATAATTATTCCGTGAATTAAACATTATTAAACTCTTTAAAAATATCCCAATTTTCATGGTATCATTAAACTATAAAATATTGAACAATCCTTTTAGAATGTTGATCTCATCCTGTAAGAAGCATCATCCTTAGTTGAGATCTATTTCACTATCATATATAATAATAAAGATAATACTATGCTTGTGATATTTAAATAATGAATAATATATCATAAGAGTCATTTGATTAAATTGTTTATATGGAAGATAAAATATGAAAATTAATTTTTTTAAACATTTTGTAGGAAAATATATGGCTTAAGGAATCATTAATTTTGGTTTTCAATGTATCCATAACTACTAAAAAAGGGAAAATTTAAACTATAAATGTATTAAAAAAACGATGAATTTTTATATGCCACAAATCATTGTATTACGAGTATTATCTCAAGTGTAAAATGTACTATTTTTCCCATAATGTCACAAAAAGGTTCCCCTCATTTCATATGTATACATAATTCCTTAGAATATTTTGGTCATTTAGTACTCAATGACTGGATTATTCATCTCTAATTAAGATTCATCTTTTGAGTATTCATTCCTTAAATATATTTTTTTTTTAAATCTTCAATATCTAAGAAAAAATATTTTATTTTGTGTTCCTTAATCCATAAATACATTTATTTTATGTGTAGATCATCCCAAGAAATCATTATTCACACAAATGTATTGAATATTTCAAATTTATATTTTCAATCCACATAGTCAAACATATTTTCCTCAAATCATGGAAAATAATGAATCAAATATTATTAATAACTCAACACATACTGATACAGTATTCATCATAAAGCTAATTTCATTTATTGAAATAAAATGCAACACATTCATTGGAATCAAATACTTGATTCAGAAAAAAATTATATTATATAAAGAAAGAATTTACTATATTTAAATAAATAACAAATAATATTTTTATATGTTCCACAAATAGGTCTATTCATAGTTCTATAAACTAGAAACACAAAAAAACATAAAGTATATACTAAAACTCATTTATATATATTCCTTAAAATTAGAACCCCATTCATTTTTTGGCGGAGAATATTTTTCATGATTCATGGGTTGGAAAATGTTATAATATATATCATAAATAAATTATATTATATTATCTCTAAAGAAACATAATATTTACATAAAAAATATTTTTTTATATTTACTTTAGCCATTTCAATAGATTCTTTATTTTCTATAGATTTGTTATTTTTTGTGATATGTAGTTCTTAACTATAGTTGGGAGAGACTATGACCGATAGAAGATTTATTTTGGTAAAATTAATATACAAATATAGTCTTGGTATATATTTGGGTCACACCATTATATGATACATATATTTTTGACACATTATAGGTATAGTTCCCATCTTTTGTAGGATTTCGTTTCTACTGTGGCCAAGCGGTGTCAACTCACTTTCTATCCATGGAAGAGGTTTAATATACTGGGCGGTGAATCATTATGTGACAAACAAATCCCATCATGAGTCATCCTAGTTATTTGTGGATTTTTTATTAGTTTAATGTAATGATGTTGTAATTCTATCACATCATGTCCTGATGGAGTAAATAAAAATTTAAAAATTCACATTTTCCAAATATGGATTTTAAACCTCATTCAAGTAATTTTTATCTCATTAAAACCTCCCATATTTATATTCTTTTACAATCCTAATCATCATATATATGGATTCAGTAAATGTATTATATATATATATATTATAAATTAAATATCATGGTATGTGGTATTTCCTCACATATATAGTTATATTCTCCCTCTTTTGATGGTTTTCAACCATCCCTATTGGCGTGGGTGACTGTTTTTTCTATCTAAATTATATTGTATATGTAGTTATATATAGGTATATCAGATATATTATGAGTTTGTTTATAATCATTTTATTTATTATTCAACCCATTTTATTATGGTTTTACAAAATTATGTTATTTGGTTTTATTATTTCTCATCCATTGAATGACTATAACTTAATTACCAAGTCTCGAATATTGTTTTATATTTTATTAAATAATGTTATTTTATTTTTTTGAAAAATTATATATATTATAGTTGGTTTTAACTACTCAATTTGATAATTACAAATTAATGTATTTTGATAAGCATGTTTTATATTTAAAAATTAGGGTTTCAAGTAATGTGACTTATAAAAGAAAAATCTAAATTGAAATTAATTGCTATATATAATTGGTTATAAAACCAAGTATGTAATGTTATTTTGTGGGTAAACTCTGAAAAATAATTCTATACATGATAATCCCTACCATGCAAAGGATTATTATATATTATCAATATATACTATGAAATAGATGTCATTCATATCAATGATTTGGTGTTGTTATGCTACTGTTTCATAAATGGGATGATATTATATTTTTTATTCATGGGATATTACAATAATCCATGGTTTTCAGGACTATAACTACCTTAAGAATTTCTCCATACTGCTTGTTTTGATTAATTATTCACACACAATAAATCATTTTTTGGCAGTAAAATTGATGTTTTTAATACATGTTGTATCAATAAATAGTCATTATATACTTTAATATTGTTTATTACTGAACATTAGTGAATGTATTAATTTTTAAAAGTTCACACTTGAAACACAGTGTTGGATCCCAAAAGGCTTGTATTTCTCACTTTCAAAAAACTCTTGATGGGTGTATACAACCTATATTTTGGAATATATATATAATAGAATATCTTATCTTGTAGCTTGTGAGTATTAATATCATTAAATAATAGTTAATTAATATTTACAATGTGGTAGTGAGAAATTTTGTGACATTGATATAGGTAGTATTGTTATTTTTTAATTCTGTAATTGGTTCATAATATGCATTTTTTTCCTGGACTCTTTATATTCTTATCCCAATATTTTTATTTATTCTTCTTAACCACACATTTTGATTTTTTATTGATGATTTCTTTTCAAAAATAATATATTTTTTAGTACATTTATAAACGTTTCTATTATATTAAGTTTATTTGTTATTTTATTTGGCTCTAACAAGTTAAATTCTGACTCACCAATGTAAGGTATGATAATGTTGGGATCTAGATTAGAATATGGCTAATGGATTTTTGGAAATTTCATTACAAAGGTAAATAACATAATATATAGTCACTACATTGTATCCCATGGCAATTGAGATCACACTAAACCCATTAAATAAACTAGATCAAAGGTCTTCGTATTTAAATAATTAGTTGGTTCATAAAATGTTATAGTATTGTTAATTATGGTTAAATATATTGGTTAATGTTGTGGGAGATTAGATTTATTCATATTACAACTCAATATGTAGATGAGAAGGAGTGTCTAAAAACCCTCAAAAAAAATTGTGTTTATGAGGGGTTTTGAGTATGTTTGGTTTTGGATTATGATTATACCCAAGACATTATATAGTTTTTCTCACCTATGAAAAACTAGCTAAATACCATTCAAGTATAATTGATATATTGGAATATAATATGTATCTTTTTTAAATATTTCCTTAGATATTATATTTCATAAATTATTTTGTTAAATGATATAAGGTTATAGTAGGTAAAAAAATTTATGGTTCTCTTCTTTGCAATAGGTTTTATAATGAACATTTCTACCATAAAGATCAATTATGAGCCCTCATGATAGAGTTGCTAATATATTTCAATGACATGATCAACCATTTTTTATTATGTCCCAAATTACATGGAATAAAGGGATCGATATAATGAAAATTACTTTTTTCTCGGTCTGATCAATTCAAAACTATAATGCATCTGTCCATATCGAGTTAAAGTCAATGCAATATATTTTATCAATCATAATACTCTACCATTCCCTAGAATCAACATTAAATAGGTGGAAGTGTATTTCCTAGAAATGGAAGACAATATGTTTACATTTTTTTGGTCTGACAAAAATAGAAATTGAATTTTACTACATTAATTCATAATTATCCAAATTGGAAATACTTATAGTAATTTATGTTTTCCAAAAAATTTTGAATAATGAATTGATTGAATTTTAGGAGTTATTTTAACAAAAAATATTCCTAGAAATAATGGACTAGGAATGGTTTGACGACATTATGTGGATTCAACAATAGTAAAATAATATTATAAAATATGAAAATGTAATAAAATTTATTTTACATTCCACCGATGAAATGATTTCAAATGATTAATGAAAATTTGTAAACAAATTAATATTAGACATTGTTCTATCATAGTTTCACATGTATTAAAATATATAATCTTGACTTACTATATGTTCCAAAACTAGGCCTTGATGGTAGAGATAAATTAATAATTAATCCTGGGATAATATTGGCTGTTAAGATTCTCACTAGAAGTGACTGTGGCCCATTAAATTAATTGTTAAACCACGATGACTGAGTGGGGGATCTTGAAGTAGATCATGGTATCTATAAATTACATTATGAAGGATATAAAAGGATATTGAGTCTCTTATATACCTGTTGTGTGTCATAAATATTTATATGTAGTAATCAATCCCAATATCCCCAATGTATATTTTTAAATGTAAGAGTTTTAAACTTCAATAAAAAAATTTAATATCTATCCCCTCTCCATAAATTGATTATTTCTCTTCAGATAGTAGATGACCCATAACATATTTCATCAAATACATATTGATGGTGACTCAATATCATGGGAATATAGGTGGATTTTGTAGTACATATGGGAAATTCAACTATGGAATTACAAATTATAGTGTTAGTACAAATGCACATTATTGGGTGAGGTAGATATATACAGTAGAAAATGTTACATATTTGATTTAGGTAGGAATTATTATAGTGTGATGTATTATTATAATTCTTCATAAATAGTTTGTAATCTACTTGATACACGTTCCTCCAGTGAATTTATATATTATAATATCATGGACCTATTTAATCATTATAAAATACTCATGAATTATGAATTGGTGATGGTGAAAAATCTAAATAAATGAGGTTTTTAGTCCATTGATGTCCTTCTTATTTTGTCTCGATAACAATTATCAAGCTATTTTGGGTAATTATTATATTTTGGAAACATTATTTCTAAATCAATACTTGATTTTATTATATTCCAACATTAATGAACCATATTTAGTCATGTCATAGACAGTGATCTTTACAACATCTAATTAGAGATCTCAAGTAATTAGCACTAAAAAAGTTTATTAATGAAATTAATTAGTAATTATTATTCATATTATCTCAAAAATTTATTTATTAAATATATTTATAATATAGATTTTGTTTAATATAACTCCCACTATTTTTGAAATCTAAAAAATTTTAAGTTTTTTTGATAAAAAATATTATTTCATTATATTATATTGTTTATTACTTACTCACTCACACCCACTAGAACAAATTTTCCATGGATCACCCCCACAATCCCCAAACCATCTTGAAAACCTCCCCTCTTAACCGTTATACCCCCACTCCCTAAACCCTCAATAGTTATCCCCTCTCATACTCTCTCTATTATCACCTGATGGTGATAAACCCCTTCCATTCCTAATCCCCAACTCCCCTCATACCTGATGGTTACAACCCACATCAGCCCTAAACCCACACTCCTTATCCGCATACACCTAATAGATACCTCCTCTATGCCTTAATCACACACTCTATGCCAATCGATGGGGCAATCCATCTCTATCCCCCAACCACCTTAACCCCTAAATCCTAATGACGTTCACCCCATAAACAGGATCTACCCTCTCCCTAATTATAAATACCCATATCTTATCCCTCATCACTTTTCACAATTACCACATCCCACATTATCCCATTAAAGATCTAGTAAGACATGTATTATCATCAATGATCTTGTAGAAATGTGTAAATAATTTTTAATATCTGAATAATTAATTATTAATAATATATATATTTATTTATTTCATGATAAATTATACAAGTTACCTTTACATTGTTAGTCTATTGTGTAATACATAAAAATATTATATTTCCATCAAATGGGAATTCCATCGTTCATTTTTTTTGATTCATCCTAATTTAATAATCATATAAATGATCTTATTATGATAATTACCTACTAAGATCCTCCTTATATTCAATTATGGGTTATATTGAGGAGATTAATAAATAATTATGTGTCTTCATAAAAAAACAAATCTTTTATCTTGCTATTTTATAAAAGAACATGAATGTAGTTTACATCCTTTTGTTTTAAAAAAACTATACCAAAATATTAATATATTAAATAAAAAAATTAATCATGAGTTCAGTTAAAATGTATTTCTACATGATACGTATCATATGACTACTTGAATATCTCTATATATGACATTTCATTCATATTATCCTCGATTTTTTAAATTTATTATGAAAATATTCTAAATTTATAATTTTATATGATTCATTGGTCCATATGGAAAAAATGCATATGTTATCATAGTTTCATGTTACTATTTTCATGATACAAAAAATATCGATTTTTAAAATTATATTCGAATGATCCTGAAATAGAGACAATCATGATTTAGTGGTATAAAATTAAAATTTTATATATATGAAAAGACTGAATGTTATACGAATTTTAAAATAATAATTATGATTGTGTTTTATTTTTTGACAAATAATATGCACTCGACATGAGAATAACCTCTATCATCATGAAAGTGAACTTATTCAATTATATATGACCATATTTTCGGTATGGGTAATATTTGTTCATTTATGTTTTTATGTATTTTATGTTAGATTGAATAATGTTAATATTTAACTTTTGTTATGTTGAAACAACACCCAACCATGTCCAATAAATTAGATAGATGATATTTTATCGTGATTTTACATGATTTATTAAATAATTTACAATATATTATATGAATTTACATGGAGAATTGTTAGAATCCAATAATATTAGATAATAGTTTGATTAATTTACATCAAAACACACTTCTGTATAAATAGAATTTAGAAGAATTATTAGATTATGAAATTGTAAACCGCATATTATATGGTAAAAGAAAATTTCAATTTATTAATTATAAATTTAAGTGATGGGTGAATAAAAGTTATGTTTATGTTCATTAAATAATAAAATAGTATCTTACTTGATATGAATTTTTTATTTTTCATTATGAGTTGGAATTTAAATAAAGTAAAAGCGAAGAAAATAATTTAAATGAAACACAAGATGACCTACCATAGGATAATTCGTTTGGAAATTTGATTAATTATAAATTTGTCTTTTAATGATAAAATGTAATTTATTATAATAGATAAATTAAAATTATTGGTGATATTGAGTATGTAAATCATTATCATAGCATCAGTGATCAAAAAATGATTTTTTATGAATTATTTTATGTTGTAAAACCAGAACTTTATGATGGGTGTGACATGTATTCCAATTTTTATTTTCTATTTAATTTTTATCATATCATGTGTCTCAATATAATTTCTGAAAAATAAATTTACATGATTTTAAAGGCTTTTCATGACACAATTTGTGAACCTAAAATCCCTATATAACTCACCAATATGATGAAAATTTTCAGGAAACATGGAATTTATTATACAAAGATGCATGCTTTCCATTGTGATTTAATGATTGACTGGGGAAAAGAGTCTAATACCAAAGAATTCAAAATAATTCATTCAATTATATCGAAGTAAAAAATAAATATTTGTGTATAAGTATAAAAACTCAAGAAGAAATATAAGACGAAAAACATTGAAATGATAATGCATTAAATTCCATTGAAAGCATGCTTCCAATGAATAATCATATATTCTAAGAATGAATTTTACATGAAATGAAATTCTAATGATAATTACAATGATGACTTTAATATGAATCCAAAATATTCAGAAATTAAATTCTAATGATAATTACAATGATGACTTGAATATGAATCCAAAATATTCAACATCAAGGATAGTTTTTGAATTATTTTTCTAAGAGTTTTATTGTGATAAAAATTTTATACATTCGGGAAATGATTCTAATGGTTTAAACAATTATCGTACTTTTGATATTAATAATATCATTTGGAGAGTTATTTGTATTCCTTATAATCATCCACCATGTATATGTATGAGGAATATTTATTTATTAATTTAATTGATTATTCTATGAATGAATATTATTAGAAATGAAATTTATGTATAACATCAACCTCTAAAAAAATAATTGTAAAATTTTGGGATGATGCAGTAGAAACAAATGATGCTTTAATGGGAATGATTTTTAAAATTCATAGTTATTTATGATGTAAAATTAGCGACTTTAAAAGACTAGAAAACATAACCAATTGGAAAACAGATATATTTTTTATTTTTAATAATGTAGTATTGATTTCGATGCCCAATGATTACCAAATAAAAGAAAATATTTCTTTTGTGTCATCATTGGTTTCATAATGTTTTTCAAATATTATGGTCTAATAACACATAGATCAATTGAGATAATATATTTATAAAGGAATTAAATTTGATATATGGTCCATAAATTTTTGGAAAATTAATGAATGCAACTAAAGAATTTAGAAACAATAATCTATTTCAAGAAGGTGGTATAAGGGTGAGACGTAAAGTATTTGAATTAGTTGGAACACAACAGTCAAAGAATATGAGTGTATTTTTAAAACATCAATATTTGGTGATAAAGTTAATTAACATAATACTAATTTAATACATATTGAGATGAATGTATCTGAAAATGTAGTTTTAACAGTTCAAAATGACAATGATAAAATAATGTATGACCATAATAATCATAATTATTTAAAGTCAATAAATATAAATCATTTTTGTGTTAAAATGATAATGGAATGTATCATTAAGATATTTATAAAAAGAAAATTTATGAAAAATACTAATTTTTTATAGCATTCAAAAATCTAAAATATCTACACTGCTATTCAAGTAACATACAATTATATCTACATAAAATATATAAAATTGAAAGGAATGAAAATTTAAAAATTTAATATTCCAATTGATTAGTTTTTATCATTTTCATTACATATTATGTTTCTTGAAAATGTAACTATGATTTTTGTTTAGTAGTGTACATTTTTTAGATATCTTAGTACAAAACTCTAAATGAAAAGGAACTTGAATATTTTCAAGAAATAATTAATTTCAATCATTTTATATTGTATATTTTCCCCATTATTTGTCATAGCCAAGATTTATTTATTTATAATTTTTTTGAAGAAGGTAAACATGTTGGACTAGTGTTATTCCAACCCCTATCTTTATTACACATTAATTAATGATATATTATATAATAATACAAATTATAAAATATAGAATATAGATAATCATAGTTTCATTTTTTAAAAACATACATTAAATATCTGCTGAAAACACGAGTGTATATTAGGTTTCTTGAAAAAATCCATAATATACTCATAATATTTCATTATTATTGACAACCAATGGGTTCACCTGGGGTCATACATAAGAAATCAGTAACCTGTCAATGATAGTAAAAAATTTGAATATAATGATAAAAATTAAATTTTATAAGTTAATCAATAGGTCATCCAATGGGACATAAAATGGGTTATAACAATAAATATGAAATATGAGGAATGATATAGTAAGATAACATAAATGAAACACGGGCATGTGGTAATAATAGTAAACAAGAAATTATAAACATCAGTTTATGAAAATTTCCATGGAATCATATCATGTAGTAAAAGGTCCCATAATAGATTAGGTTCATTCCCTTTCGATAAATATGTTTCCTCAAGATAATACAAAATTACCCAATTAATTATAATATTATATAATTCTTGGAGAACTAATAAATTCTATATCATATAAATGCATTAGTATTCCACATTGATAAAACAACATATAGAGGCATTTCATAAATTATTTACCAATGATAAATTGGTGTGGATAAAATAGATATGATTCACTAATATATTAAGGAATTTAACATCTATATGAATACCATTAATTGTAAATTGGGCATAAATTCACAATATAATAATTTTGTATGAAAAATTGTAGTGAAATCTCAGCCAAATAACTAAAATAATTAATTGTTTATAAATTGTATTAAATAAGAGTGAATGGGAAATCTCATTATTTTGATATAAGAATTATAGAAAAAATGACACTGAAAAGAATATCACAACATTAGGAATTGGAAAAAAATGCATTGCATAAATAATTATCATTAATAAAAATGTGGAACAGAGGATCCCTTACTGATTGAGGATTATACCAAAATCATTGTAGGTGCATCATGCGAGATTGGGGGAAACATGTGAGTATAATCGAGAGTGTACGGTATTGTATAGACATGTCTAATAATATTTTGAGTGAGGGGAAAGGGTAAATAGGGTGGGTGTACAAATGAATTTGTTTGGAAGTTCATTATTATTTCTCAAACATATGTTTTGAAATCTACATTGTAGAGTAATAAACCACAGTCCTTCACATGGTTTTTCCCACATATTATTCAAAATATGAAATAATATAATTATTTTGAAAAGTGAATGTCCAAGAATCATTAAATCATTAACATTGTAGTGTGTAAGAGGATCATGTTTATAAATAAATTATTTTAATGTCATAAAATATAATATAGATCAAGGAGGATTGACAAATGAATAAAAAATTTATAAAATTTTTAAAATACATTATTTTTATGAAGATACACATATTTGGTTGTGTATAAAACATAAATAATTTATTGCATCAAATGTTTTCTTCTATGATGTCATGTTACTTATAATATTTTATACAGTATTAAATTTTTTCAAAAAATATGATTGTATCAGAAATTTATGAAAAATTTACCATATAATAATTTTTAATCATGATTATATGAATAATATTTATTTTATATAAATATTAATGTAAATTAATAAATTATCAATTTTAAAATATGTATAAGCTCATATTGGGGAATTAGGTGTTTTTTTGACAATAATAGTTTTCAAACAGTTATAAAAATTTATATTTGACATAATAAATATTATACAATAATTTATACTTGCCAAGAAATTCGTAATGGAAATTTTTTAATATATTAGTTGTTTTTTGAATTCATTTAGTTATAAAGTAGAATGACTAAAATGAAATTAAATTTTTCCTAAAAATAATATTTTTTTTTATCATATCAAAATAATTATCATTTAAAATGTAACATCAATAGGATGTATATATGACCATTAATCGTTATGAAATAAAATTAACATATTAATGTTATTAGTGTATTTTTATATATCCACATATTAATATAGAAAAATACCTGAGGGTATAGTATTTGATGGATATATTTTTATGTGGTGGTTCGAAATACATTGATTCTATTGATATTTTAGAGATCTTGAACTTCTCCCACAAACAAATTTTATCGTAATTTAATTGCGGGGTACTATTGTTTGATTAGATAATGGAAAATAGTTTTGATTATACCTTAATCAAAAGATGTGATTAGGTAGATTTATAGGATATTGTCTGGCCGATTGTGACCATTTGTTCTTTTATGTGAGTAAATTGGATTTATCAAAACCCTATAATCTTACTAATCAAAAGATAATTTTTCAACAAATATTTTTTTCAATAATTATTGTGATAGATGTATATTTAAATTATTTATCATATAATAAATTTAGATAAGTATATCTATTTTATATATCCATAATAGGGAAATTAATTCAATCAGAAAGGTAATTTGGTTTATAAATTTTTGGATTGTTATAGGTAAACAATCAATACATATCTTCAATTGAGTGTTATATTGATATTATATTTGTATTAATTTATTAAACAATTTTATCAAATAATTATATTAATTTTCTCATATTATTGTTATATTTTTCAATATGTAAATAGGACATTAGAAATCAAATGAATATAATAAATCCCAACTCGATGGATCTATTATTTAAGGATACATACCTAATGATTAGATGAACAAATGTTAAAGGTATTTTAATGGGATTGGAAAGAATATCAATTACAATTGATGAGTTGATGACATATCCACTAATAAATTTGTTTTCAAAAGATGAAGATACTAAATGTTTGAGCATGAAATTAAACCGAATTAACAAAATAAGCTAATAGGATATTGTTGAATGGTTCACCCATAAAGTATGTATTGAATACTAATCATATTAGTGATTTGTAATTATATATTATATGTTACACATAACACATAATATATATTTATCATGTTAATGAATTTTTAAAATCATTCTGATGTATAAAATGGTTTGATGTATTTTTTGATCATGGTGCTCTATAAATGATAGAGAGATTCTGCTACAATAAAATTTTTGGATTTAGGTTTTGTAATATTTATCCTGAAGAAGACAATAAGTCTCACACAAGTGGTGTATTTAATATTACATAGGTTAGAATCATTTTAAATATGAATGATACAATTTAATTAAACTATAATGGTCAGTTTTATATTGAGTTATTCAAATTCATGTGTATAAAGTTTATATTCATTAAATATTTTTTTTCTATCAACGTATTAGATTGATTTATAATACTGAACATGAATAAGAGGATTAATTTATTTTGGATTCAAAAGTAAATATAGTTTAATATGTGGATAATGTAGTACATGAAGGATTGATTGATCATGTACACATTAATCATGGATACATATATGATTTGGGAAATGAATATTAGTTTGAATTGTTGATTGTAAACCTCATGAAACAAAAAAATGACTAGTTTAATCATAAAATCATTGATACAATTTTACATTCAATATGGTGTCAAATTAAAGAACTCATCTTAATAGAGGTTCATAACAAAAAAAGACAATGAAGGTTAATATAATATAATGTATATATTAGTAATGAATTTATATTATAATATATCTTTTATAAGTGTTTCATACATATTTAAATTGTCATATTTGTTATATTTGTGTAAAGGAAATTGTTTTAAATTTTGTCAAATAATTAATATATCTGATCAATTTGACTGTGAGGAATTCTGAGAACAGATTTTTTTGAAGATCCTAGCTGATATGTATCTAAATGAACACCAAAACTACAATTATTTTTATTGGATCCCAGTGATTTTATTTAATATGAAACATATAGTGATGAATATGAATCATTATATAATGTATGTATCCCATGATTATATTCACCTACAGTAATGGAGTAGTCGTTCAACCCTCTATCTATATGTTATTTGAGGGTTGCAATTAATGGAATGTGTCTCACTATTCAAAAAACATATATTCTATCAATTGTATAAAGTATTTAAAAAATATAAAATTATAAAAATATAGGGGATATTAATATGAACTTTAATGATTTGAGTGTTATGAAGGGCTTCAAGATTATCATTATACTCCATTAGTATATGGTGACTTCTGGTGACACATACAAAATCATCAGAAACATTCTTGGGAACTATTCTTGTGAGATTATTATCATTCCTTGTAATTTTATATATATTACAAATACTACCACTACATGAACAAATTAGTTCATTAATAATAATGTAATGGTAATATCAATTTAATACTATTTCATTAATTATTTAATATAATCAAGTAAAACTTTATAAAATACATATAATGTGTTGTGATTATATTTTTAGATTTTTTAATTTTGATGAATGTGACTCATTTTCCTGACCATATAGTCTTTTTCTTCTATGAAATTGTTAAATTTAAAATCCATATTATTGAATGAGTTTAATGACACATCTCTGAGCCCAAGACAGTCATTTATGAATGTTAGTTATATAATTTCTCAATAGAAATAGTCATTTTTTGTATCTATTTAAAGAGATAAATCTCAGAATATACATTAATAATTTAGATTATCTTAATAACATAAAAATAATACAAAAAATTTAATTAAATATTTTATTTTAATCCTGAATATTTTTAAATATTATGAATCATAAAAAAATCATTCTTTATATCCCTATCTCACATAGTGTTTCATGAAAAAAGACTTATTTTGGTCTGTATTTTATCGATTATTATTTATATAATATTATTTTATGTCAATGTTTTTTTAATATGTTTATTTTTCTTAATAAAAGATAATTTATTTGTCAATCTATTGGCTGAATAGATATGTTTTTTAATATTCATAGGAATCTTTATGTTTGTTCTGTGAACGTACATTCCAAAAGAGATGGAGACAAAAAATCCATCGAATTTCATGTTTTTTATTACAATAAAAACATAATAATGAAAAATATATTATAATAATAAATAAGCATTTAAACTAATTATATTGGTCTTAATACATGACTAAAAAATTACATATAATCATTGTTTGATCCTTGTATAATTTAGCATTTGTTTTGGATAATTTTTTTTAACAATTTTTTTTTGATTATTATGTTTTTATATTAAAGAAATAACCATACGTATTAATATTTTTTTTTATTTATATTATATTATGATTTTAAGATTGTATAAAATATCATTGTTAATAATTTCTTTATTAAAAATTAACATTTGTTAATGTATTATATGTGATACCTTTCTAATCATATTTATATCCCATAATGAAGATGTAGTAATAATTTTTGTGCTGGAGTATAATGCATGTATAAATAGGTTGGTTCTTGTCCTATTCCATCAAATATATTTTGTAGGGTTTCATCAGCAGTTACTGCTACACTAGGGGGGAACTATTGTTGTTAATCAGGAATCAAAATGTGGAATATAATGTTTGAAGGATAAAGATTATTAATGAGACTCTTATTTGAAAACATGAGAAAAGTGGTGGTCGACAATAGACAAACATTATTTTAATAATTTGAAATGATGTCTTACACTATCCACTTAGACATTTAATTCATTAATTCTCATCAAACAGAGGTAAATTATAAATTCCACAAAGCATTATCACAGTCATGAATAATGAATAAAAATTGTATAAACCAAACTAAAATGAAAATATTATCTTTGAGAAATTCACTTCGAGACATAATGAACATGTCCTTGGGTAAATAGATATGTGATTTATTCCAACAAAATAAAATTAAATTTTGAATCCTCATAACAATTATTGAAAACAATTGAAACTAGTTTTCTTAGTTTGGACATAGTAAGATAATTTTAAAGGTACAAATGAATTATGAAACATTGTTGTTGGGATATAACAATAACAATGATGACATATTTCCAAAAAAAATAATACTATAATGTCCTTATATAGATTTTTGAAATATCGGAAATGAAATAATTACATTCGGAGTTACTATTTTAATTGGTAGCTTGTAAACACATTTTATATTGTTTTAAATTAAATGAAACGCATATGTAACATTCAAATCCATGGGAAATTACATTTGATTAATATGAATCAATTTTATAACCAATTTTGCAATATTTTTAACATTTAAACATATAAAAAATGTTCATGTTATTTGTATTGTGGTCAAAATGACATAAGAAACATTTTTTTTGAATCATAGTATTTTAAAAGATCTATCTGGCTTATAAAAAACTAATAGAATATGGATATTAAATTCGAGTAAAATGATTGAAGATTCATTTTTATGTTGTATAAACCAAAGAAATTTTATATAAATTTACAATTATTCTATGATGCATGTAAACATGTTTTGAGTTCATTAAAATAGTAAAACAGTTAAATAATGGATCAAAATAAAGAAACAAAACTATTATTAACATGAAATGAGGGGAAACCAAAAAAAATTAGATGTGTACATAAAAATAAGACATCAATTGTAAGTGTGGATTGGTTAAAATGACTTATTAAATAGTTTTTTTATAAAAAGTGATGCATTCAAAAAGGTGTTTTATATATATTAAAACTAGGAAAACTATTTCAAATGGCCATTAAAGTATAGTAAAATACAATATATTATTTTATATACACGGGAAATAAAATAACATCATTCTGATTTATTGTTTTAAGGGATACAAATAAATGATTTTTTATATTTTATAACAACAAAATGTGCATGTAACTATCAAAACCATAGAAAATTTATTAATATGGATTTTAAATCATGGGAATACCACCATTGTGTTATTTTATATCTTTTATAACTAAATAAAAATATATAAAATTTATGTTGTGTTCATAATTACACATAAAACAATTATTAATGGTACTGGATCCTTTAAAAATGTGTGTCTGGGGGTCAAAACGAAGAATAAGTCATCAGATAATCATAAACAATTTGAAAAATGATTGTAAATTTATTTTTAAAATATTTGAACATTATTAACATCATTTTGAGTTTTGGTTACACAAATATTCAAATTAATAAATTTTAAAATGTTATTAAATAATAAAATGGGTATATAATTAAAATATTGAGTAATAGACCTCATTTAAAGAAAAAATGAATAGAAAGTTACTATTTCATTACTTTTTAAATGTTTATTGATTCAAAATATTAATAAAATATTCAGTATGGCAAAAATGTCTAAATAAATATTTTTTATGGCACTAATTCTTTTAAAATTATATTTTAGTGATGGTCAAATCATAAAAAACAGTTTTAGTTGGTCATGAAATCAGAGTAAAAATACCGTAGATTGATTTTTGAAATTTTGAAACAGATGAAAATTAATTACCTGATATATTCCTCTTGGTATTCCTATAAACGCATTATAAGTATTATAAAAAACATAAAACATTTTTTAAATAGTCAAAACTAGATAGGAAAACATAATTTTGATGTGAATTTAAGTAAAAAATGCAATTCATTTATTTTCTATGTGTTTACATTGAAAACACACCAATATGACATACGATGTGGTCTGAATGACATGATTAACAATTATTAAAGGTTATAATGACGATAAAAATATTTGATGGTGGGGTTTATAATTGGAAATTTCTATTATATGGACTTTCAATCTGAGAGACGATGATACAAATTCATTTTTTGAAATTAATAAATAACAACACAACCTTTTGAATATCAGTTTACCCATGGTATAACTAAATTAATTATTATTGTCTTAAATGAATAAAACATTTTTGTTATGGAAAAGAAGATAAAAACCCTGTAATTATTCAAAAAACTTATAAAATTTTATTTTTTATTATATTTGTGAATAAATTGACAACATGAGTGATTTTATAGTGTGGTTGGAATGACTTAGTAAATAGATTTTAAAAATTACAAATCCATTAAAAAATGTGTTATGGGGTCAAAAATTGACTTCATATTTCAATTAATTCTATAAAAAACGACCATAGATTGATTTTTTAAATGTAGTACATGATAAATTTTTTTTCAATTTTATTATTTTCTGGGGATTCCTATATATTTTTATTTTGTGCATTAAATCACTAAAACATTCATGTAATGATAAAAACCTTTAAAAATGATAATATACTGATGTAAAATATTTTTAAAACTAATATTGTATTACTTTTTAATGGTATCTACTCAAAACACATCCATTTGATGTGTAGTGTGGTCGTAATGAAATAGTAAATAGTTATTCAATGTATCAAAGCCATTAAATAAATGTATCTGGGGGTAATAAGAAGGAAAATGATGTTATATTCCAAGAAACTGGTGAAAATAATTTTTTTATTTAGTCTTGAAATATAGCAACAAATAACATGTTTTTTATTATTATTGTATTCATATGATGTCCAAAATGATGTTTTTAGTCTCTTGGGGAAATAAAAAAAGCTTCAAAATCCATATAAATAAAATTCTATAGATTTATTTAAAATCATTGTAAAACCATTTTTATTCAATTTTTTCCATGTACACAGGAAAAAAACATTTCAATCTAATATTTTTTGTGGTTGCAATGACCCAGTGATCATTTAATACTGTTAACAAAACCAATAAAATTTGTTTCATGGGGGGGATTGAGAATGTGTTCTCAAAATGACAGGAAATTAAATGAATATGATTACATATTAATTTGTGAAATTTTTGAAAAGTGGAAACATAATTCTGAGTTACATTTTATTAAGAGTACCATAAATGGGTTTTCATTGTTTTTTAACAGTAATATGTGATTTGTAATGGTCAAAACAACATAAAAATACCTTATATTGACATGAAATCATGGAAAACCCCTCATTGAAATATTTCATCTATTATAAATAGAAAAAACATTTATATGATTTGCAACGTGGTTAGAATGAATCAATAAGTAGTTATTAAGATCACAAAGCCTATTGAAATGTCAGTTTGGGATCAAAACTATGTAAATGATGTCAGATTATCATGGCATCATATAAAAATGACTTTAGAAAGAAATCTTATTTATATGTATTTATAAAATATCATTATGTGTTATAGTTTAATTTGGGTTCAAAAAATAGTGGTTCTCTTTTTTTAGAACTTAATAAAAGTCCATGAAATATTCATAATATTCGAAAACACCATCATATTGAAAGGTAATTATGGGAGAACAATCATTGATTTTGTTAGTATTATATAGCAAGCTTCTATATAAATGTATTGAAATTATTTTTTATGTTTATTTCAAGAACACAACAAAATTATTAAAAAAATTATATGATTTTTATATACATTTACTTCTTTAGTTAAAAGTGTTGATATATATATTAAACAACATTTTTTATGTATTTCATTTTATTTTACATGAAACATTATTATTTTTATGTAAAACATTAATTTATTTTATTAACAATATAAAAAATATTATATGAAATTTTCTGAATTGATTTTTTGAATATTCTCATTCCCAATTATCTTCATAAATTATTTTACTTATTATTCTATGAGAAATATTACTTCATTATGAATGAGGTTTGTCATTCATGAAGAAAACATTCTAATGAAGGTAATTTGGAAGGTTCTCATCTTCTATGGTATATTTAAATATTATCAATGATTCTTTTGTAATTATTGTTTATTTTTAGTTCTAATTTATAACATTTTTTTTGAAGTTGAGGTGAGGTTGTGGTGCATTTAATTAATGGAATGTTGTGGTGGTAGTTTGATAAAATTGGATGTCTTGGGAGGGATGTATATTTGACATAGTTTGTTATTTATGGATATTTTTTATGTTTACAATTATGACTAGTATATGGGATGAATGGTATATGGATGACAAACATATGGGCTCAATGAGGTATTAGTCAACTGAATATATATATATATATATATATGATTATGGATGTATGTTGCTATATAAATGATTTTATTGTGAAATTATGATTTAATTTATTTAATTTTAGAGGCATTACATTTATATTTTTTATTAGATATTTTTAATTTATTATTATGGAAGTATCTTTATCGATGGTTTATAATATATATCAATAAATTTCCTTTTATGATAACACTGATAATCATAACCACTGCTATATATGTTAGGGGTTATTCTGTGAGTCTTATCAATTTTAATTTCAGTTTATTCTTGAAGAAAACAATTTGCTTATAAAATAATAGTCATCCTCTCCTTTATATAACAAATATAACACTTATTGAAATAATAATTAAACTATAACAACTAACACTTACTGATGATGAAATACATAGTAGTTTTTCTTAACATCAGCTGAACCATTTAGTGGTGGTATAAATCCTCATGTATAGGAAAAAAATAATAATTAGACCTCTGTTTTTTTAAATAATAGTGAATGGAATGCAATGTTTGTTTATATGATATCTCTATTTCATTGTGTTTTTAGTACACTATTTGATATTATAGTTAAGGATGATTAATGGGACATCAATTATTGATATACTCTAGTGGTTTGGAGTGACCCTCAATGTTTAAATATGAATTCTATTCCTTTTTTAATAAACAATAAAATTTATATATTGATCATTTTGTTTCTTAATAAGAACCCAATATCATTACAAATAATTATATTGCACATTTGTTATTGAAGGATTTAAATATTTTATTAGGATGTCCATGATTCCATTATTTAAGTTTCAATTTTAGATAATTAGAATAAGTATGATGGGTGATTAAATAATTATCATAAGCATAGAGGTATATATTTTGTGACTCATGATTTGGGGAGGCTAGTTAGATAATATAGAGAAATTTTAAATACTATTTTTGATTAATTGATTTTTTTCCTATCATAACCCCTCCCTCCAAAAGATAGTACAAAGAGTTGAGGTAGATAATAACCATTGAGTCCCACCACTAGAAGGCCCCATGATGGAAACTAGCACAAAGGGATTACAAATCTCAATATATGGGAGCCATTACCCATTATAAGGAAACATGATTAGTATGTTTGGTGGATCATCGACAAAGAGTTTCATGAAATAATATAAATAAATCCAAAATAATCTCACATACATGAGTAAAATAGAAGTAATACAAATAAAATTTTTTCCATAGTAAACCCCCAAAAGTAATGATAATTAGTGACCCAAAAACAATCAAGAAATCATTCTTATCCTATAGGTTATAAAAATAAAAAGGAAATAAAATTATATAGATATATGATATTCAGAAATAATTCCAATCCTATGGGCTATAAATAAATAACCTACTCATAACACTACATCTTTTTTGCTACCTCAAAATGCACAACACCACATAACAATTCATTAAATCTGTTTCAAACTCACAACCAATTAATTCAATAATTTCCATTATATTAAATAATACAAATCTTGCTATTAAATTTTTTATTAAATAATTATTTATTAATTCTATAACTACTCGAGAACAACAAAAACAACACACAACAAGAATCTCAGTAATAGTCATTTCAAAAAGTGAAGATCTCCATTAATAAAGGTGGCTCCACATTAATGACACATTTTTACATGACCTCTTTTTTTAACAACCATCCATGATATATCATGTATCATTCTATATATACAAGGTGTATCATTCTGCAATTTATTAATGTCAAAGCAACCATATAAATCACTATTTTATTTCTTTAGTGTCATCTTCCCCAAACCAACATACTAACCAAAAAAACCTCAAATAATCATCCCCATCTATCAATATAACATTTGATACTATTTTAATGTCCTTATACATAATCATACCACTCGCATCACAACCACAATATATAACCACATGCCTTCCAATTCTCTGACATATACAAAATGAAACAACACATTTTAATTCTTCATAATAACATTTTCCACATTCTACTACTATTATTTGGGGTGTTATCAGACAAACCAAAATAATGGGGAAACAAACTCATTGACCATGTATACGCGGTTGGATACAGTTTCTTCTTACGGTAATACCAATGAAATATCATTGTGTCATCAACCAGAATAGATATTTCTATCTCATACAAATCAAAAAATGGCATTAATTTTCATTGGGACATCATTCCTGAACAATCATAGTAATATAATCAATAGGAAATCTACAGAAAGCATCTGAAATAAACCCAATTTTACCTTTATTTTAAATTATATGGTTATTATTCTCAATTAGGATTTCATATACTCAATTCATAGATAAACCCAATTAAGAACCCTCAAGCATATTTCTTAATGGCGAGAATTGAGGGGAATCCTACCTCAAATTATAATTCTAATTGGTGTGCATTATAGGTAAAATAATAAAAATCACAAATCAAAACTACACTATAACAATGATGGATCAACCTATATTCCAGAAATGTTCTGTCAAAATGAAAACCAACTCACCACCAAACCAATGTACCACTGACACAGTGGATCCCCTGGAAAAAAACAGATGAAAACATATGATAAATAGAATATAAATATCCATGGAGTATCCATATATTTCCAACAATCATCCACCATGATCGACATATCTATGAGGGAGAGAAATGGTTTCAAGAACAATTTTGGGACCCAATGGTTCATCCAAAATTAAAGGAAAATGGAATCCACGGAAGCATTATTGAGGGTTCGGCTAATAAATAATTTTAATAGTAGACATGATTAGTTTATTACATGAAATTAAATCTCTTTTCTTGATGTTTAATCACAAAAGTTCAGTTTTCATAGAAAAAAATTTCACCACTAAATTTTTTACCACTAAATATGTAACATTGTGAAACCCTTATTCACATTATTTAAAATGTATACATGTCATTACACCTCTCTTCCATGTAGTGAAGAATATGTTTACTTGGTGTAATCCATTTACATGATGTATAATCCCCCTTCTTCCATAATTTGGATACAAAACCTATCCAAACCCAGTTAGAGTCTCTACAAAACACTTCCATATACCATAGCCTACTATATAATTGGCATGGAAGACACACACGGTTACATCAGTTACCTGTCAAATGATTATTAATTTTGATAATCCAAAACCACAACCATAATGTTATATATCAAAGAAAAACATGTTATATACCTCTCAAGGAGATCATTATAAATGAAATGATTCCAAAAATGATACTCATTATACCAAATTACCACAAACACAATACACAACCTCTCATCATCCATGCATCACAATCTTGTAAGCACATCAACCAATAACCTCCACCATCCTAAAAACATTATTCAAGGAATTTTTTCATCCATGTCAAGATAATATCTACACTAGGCAGAACTACCTCATCAGAACAGGTTCAATCTCATAGAAAATAATAAGTCTCAATTAAGAATATGATCTTCCCTTGTTTACATATCATGAATTTATCACACAACACACCAGACATAATAATTATCCCATAGATATCATCTCATATAAAAAAAATTACATTTTAGGAATCACATTTTTATTAACCAAGAGAAAAACTCAAAATCCATCCTACTACTAGGTACAGATATAAATTTCACACTCCCTAGTACTCACCTACTAAATACAATGCCTCTACAAAACACGAACCAATGGACTGGTTTATCAATGAGACTCCTTCACATTATGATCATGGAACTCTTTTAGATAATTTATAAATGTTATTTCATCCTATATATCTATCTATATCTAGTCAATGACATGGGAATCAATGTGTATTTAACAACGAAGCTGAGAGATGTGGATGTCCATTTCATTACTCTCCAACTGTGGTTGCAATTGAAAATGCTACACCACCTCATCAACTCACCCCAAAAACTCAAACAATCTAAAAAATATATGAGAAACCTTAGTCCCCTTACCAAACCATCACTATGTACATCGAGGGGAAACATTCAGTAACATGGGGTCCACAACCTCTTACTCCATGGGCATCCTACTGTGACCAGCATAAGAATTCTATTGGTTATGCGTGGAAATAAACCTCCCCTGAATGAGTTGAACATTCTCTATCAAACTCAACATAACATCTAGACCAAAAACAATGTATATCCCAACCCACTATCCCACACAATGTAGTTCACACAGTCTCCCATACAAATCCTCAAATGGGTACATTTCAATTTAATACTACTATCTTTTATTAAATGAAATCTTTACCAAGTGTCTATATTGTATCAATGATCATCCAAAATCTAGGAGTCATTCACACAATATATCCTCTAATGTTTTGATAGTCATATTTTTCTTCTCATTCTTCTATGGGTGGAATGATGTTATGAGGTTTAACTAGGTGGAAAAATAATGTTGCAATCCCCTCTAGACTCATGAGGTAAATTATGCATTCCGATTTGAGATAATGTATTGTGGAAATATATGAAACCACACCCCCTCATTAAAATAAATGTATGATGTAAATTCCAATGTGCCTAATTCATTAATCGATAAGATGTTGGATGATTTCTTTAGATGGGCATGTATTACCTACACATAATCCTATCCTCTTTGTGGTATGGGTTACCCTATGAAATGATCCATTAAGATGTCATCCCATTTCCACTAGGGAACATTCAAAATCAGAAAAACCCACCATTAACATGATCCTCATACATTACCTTCTATGACAACATGAAATTCACCATAGGCTCTCCCACTAACCATATCATCATGGGCCACCATAACATCATCATTAAAAAATGATACATCTTGGAAACTGTTGGACGTTCTTCTAAGGGTAACCCATGAAACTAATGTTGGACTCCACTACAGATTGTCAACTAAAAAAACACTCCATAAAAAAACATCATGGTAGGGCCATCCTCTAACCACACGATAATTCCACACCTATACCTCTGATTCAGATCATACCGAATCCTCTTTATACTACATCAGAAAAGACTCAACCCAATTCTAAATAAAACATTCTTTACATACATCAACTCTTCCTTATGAGTTCAAGGCTTCAAACTCCTCTATCACTTTCCATGCATTCATAAATTCCCAAAAAAAAACCTCCTTCCACGAATTTCTACTCAGTGAATCAATCCCAGAATTTCCATATCACGATCTTTAAGATAACTAAAAATAATAGTCTTAATGATACTTCATCCACCTCTACTATCCATGATCATTTTCATTTTGGGAAAATATATAACTCAAACTCTTTTAATTCTTGAGGACCAAAATGTTATGCTCATAGAGGTAATGTCACAACAATAGATTCATCCACAAAACCTTTACCAACTCAATATCATGGGTGCCATAGTTATGCGTGTGATGACATAGATTAATATACAAATAAGATATCATTTCCCTCTAATTCATTTGTACACATCCCAAAACCTATATAGGATGTGTTTCAAAACAACTGAATCGTTACCTTCATCATGAAACTAGAGAACTAGTGCACTAACAAAATTACCCTATATGTATCTGAATGATTCCTAGATCATATCACTGCACAAAACAGATTGGTCTTTTCCAGTAAAAAATATCAATGTGGAATAAACTCATGATAAATAGGATTAGACCAACCAATAATATCTTGTGAAAAAATAAATCTATGAACATATAACTTGTTCTTGGGTTCCTCCAAAGAAAAAACTTATTTATCCTTCAATAGGACTACCACCACACCATGTTGATACACTAAATTCCTTAGGTTGTGTACCTATCATGTACAGAACATAAAATTGGAATCATTAAATGCAGATGGTGGAGTCGTTGAACCTTTATGATAGTTCTAGTATTCTCCACATTCTCCTCCTCTAACAACATCCATATTAAGATATAATCAAAGAAAACAATGATGAACTGATCAATGAACTCATGGAACATGGAATTCATAAGCCTTGTGAACATGTTTGGTTTGATGATAACACTGAATGGGATTACTACAATATCATAGTTCCCATAATAGTAATATATGGAAGTCTTTGGAATATATCCATCATTTAACCTTAACATGTGTTATCAGGACCACAAATCCATAATGGAAAACTAACACACACCTCTTAGTTGTAAAAACTATCATCTATCCTTAGAAGAGGGTATGAGTTCTTTACTATCACTTGATTCATCCTCTATTATTCTATACTCATCCTCCTACCACAATTTTCCTACATTAAAAACAACACTAGAGAACCCCATGATGACACACTAAACCAAATAAAAACCTTCTACATCATATCATCTGCCTAAGTCATGAAATCCTATAATGTTGAAGTTAAAAATGGATAAGGATCCATCGAACATAAAGAATCTCCGAGATGCATGTCCCTCATGAACTCAACATCACATCGAGTATGGTAGTGTAAGAACCACCTTGGCGAAACCATACAGAAACTCCCCAACTACCATGGTAATATCAACCATTTAATCATCAAATTATCCCACTCATCGCGCTTCAATGAATAAAGAAGGGTCTTCACACACCAACTACCCATCTAACAACCCAACACACCAATAAAAACCACATGTTGAACATCCACATTTGAAAAAATGACTCTCATCCAGAATATATGAATAATATCAATTACAAAATACAAATAGTTGAGACGAAAAATTACATTGTATAGTTTTATATGTGGTAATAATAGATCCCAATAGCGCTTATGAGAACATATTATCAAAATACACACTTGACACACATCAAACAATCTATTCTAGATTCCGATTGGCAAACAAAATATTAGGGGAATGGAAATCCTATCTACATTTAGTCAAAGAGAATGGGATATAAAATGTTTAATAAAGGTGTTTTTAGATCATGAATCAAGAAAAGAACAATCAAGGGTACCAAATTAACTATTGGTACCATTGAAAAACTCTAGACCCACTAGAACTATTATCTCCAATAAATGTAACTGACACAAACATCTCCTCTACCTATCTGAAGATGACCCCTTTACGATCACACATAGGTCACAGTCCACCAGAACAAGGGACATCCTATGGTCTGCCCATAACTGATCCATATCCTTGTCGATAATGAAGAATCCATTTTATCCTATGGTTGAAACTGTCAAACTAGAAACTACTGCTAAGGATGACACTAAGAGAGTTTACCACCACCATGATGAGATCAAGAATCCATTGAGAATGGATTCATAATATTTCTTCAACCCCAATAGAAGAAATAGATCGGCCCATGCCCTGAAGAATGGCACAAATTCCATTTTCATCTTATTGCCAGAATGTAAGCTTATAAGGTTATTTTCATGCCGGAAAAAACCACAACGGTCCTGGCACCTGAGATCTACCACTAAAAACTCTTCCTTTCAAGGAACTTTGGGGGCTCCCATCTCATTGTATACATTCCCATGGGAGCATCCACTCAATCACCGCTCATTCTTCTAAACCTCTAAATTCATTATTAACATAAAATATGTAACTGCATACTAGATAGTAGGGTGGAGTTCCTCTTTAAAACATCTCGTATGAGACTC
Source organism: Viscum album (assembly GCA_963277665.1). NCBI lineage: Eukaryota > Viridiplantae > Streptophyta > Magnoliopsida > Santalales > Viscaceae > Viscum > Viscum album. The sequence continues at coordinate 1,391,336,676 of OY728119.1, forward strand.
CTCATCTGAAAAAAGATCTAGTGAAAAATAAAGAATGTCCACAAATATGATCACAATCCACTGAAACAATATACAACCTTTCTGAAGTGTGAGTGGTTCCTAAATCATCATAGAACACATGGTCAACAAAAGATACTCTTCTTGAAAATTCTTCTAAACATTAACCCACAAAACTTCTTCTTCCTTCTTCTCTCCCAGATACCACATCCAAGACTGACTTATAGTACCCATTGTCTAACAACCATCGAAAGGGACATTATACTATTTATTGACCGAGATCAAACAAAATGTGATATCAAACTCCACTATACAAACATCTATCTAAAAAATAAGAGCATTTACCCCATAAAATCTCAAATCATTCACCTAGAAATTATTTAATGACCTCTACCACTGATCATCCTCTTCAATTGGATCAACCCCACGATGATGAAACAGAATAGCCTGTGGAACCACTAATAATGGAGCCACACTTAGTTGATGATCATGAAACATTGATTAATGGAATAAAAGAATTTTTTATAACCTAGAAGTATGGAATTTCAAAAAAATGTCTTATTTTCATGTTATTTAATTTATCCATTTGGAACAATCCAAAAAAACACAATAATGACAAAAGGAATCTAATTAGGATTCATATAGCTCTCCTAAGTCTCTAAAATTCAAGCAATTTCATCTTACATGGATGTTCAATAGGCTCATAGGCTATGAACTGGATCACAAGTGGGTCTAAAATAATATTTCCAAGCTAGCCTCCTTGGCTTATGTCACATACCAATGTCAACTAGAACCATTTCTATACCACCCCATAAAATCATCATTGATCCTAAATACAAATTCCATCATATCCATCATCCATAAATATTAATACCACTCTATCATACACCCCTCCATACAATGATTCCTCAATTATGGGTGAGAGATAATGACCTCTCGAGTCCAACATCTATGAGGCAATGGGATGGAGACTATCACCAACGGTGTAAAAATACCATCATAATAGGGGCAATAACATTTATAAGGAAACAGTATCATACAATATGATAGCGCATCCAAGAAAATATCATAGTGATTATATAATGAAATCCAAAACAATACCACATTCATGTGTAAATATAATTCATACAAATACAAAATTATCAATGGTAAATAGTCCAATGTAAATCTATGCAGTGACACAAAAAACTACCATGATCCAAGCATCTAATGTATAACTCAACTCACAAAATCTTGAAAGAATTCTGAAAACAAAATTATATATGTAGGATAATATTACTTGTGTAATCTATAGGAAACCCAGAGTATATGGTTTACATGTTAAAGAATCATAAAAATTCCATTTTGAGAAAATAATAAAACAAGACCACAATAAAACAAATATACCCACCAAAACCAACCTCACAAATGAATGCTCTCCATGTAACTCATTTCATGTTTTGTATGGAAATCACATTGATGATTGATTAACCCAGAACACATTCCCAATGATTAAAAACTCTCACAACCCAATGGTAATCATCCAGTCACTACCACCTCTTCTGAAAATACCACATCACATCCCACATTGACACACATAAGCCTCAAAAAACATGTCACTTGACATAGACATAGACCTCACAATGCATCCCACTATAAAACACCATGGAATCACAACACATCCCCCCCGCACACTCCAGGGCCTCAAAATACACACATTATCTTCACAACACATAACATCTCATCCAAAACACACATGGTAAACCACATCGGAACTCATCTTGAAGAGAACTATGATGAACACCACATCACATATATAACCCTTGGCTACCAGATCTAACCACATCCTTCCTAAAGAAACAAAATGCATAACCACCTAGAAATGTAATATGGGAAGAACGGGTGACTAGACATCCATCCTCAAATCATGAGGTTGGGAATGACACCCCCTCCCACATGACTATGTTGGTCTTCAGAATATAGTGATCAATGAGGGTAGTTTGCGTATCCAAATGAAAACAAATTAAAATTATATACAGATATTATATCAAACACATAGGTCAATAAAATAGTTTCTCAAACAATCTAACAACTCACAACACAACTAACATGGATGCTACCTCTAAATTCACAACACCCCACAAACAAGTAGTAAAACCCATTTCACATTCGCTACAACTTATTTATCCACTTCCAATCCACTATCAAAACCAACTCAAACCATAATAATCATTATTATATAATTATATATTTGTTATTTCAATACTCGTGCAACCTTTAAACTCAAAAAACAACATGGAAGAAAATGATATTTGTTTGAGAAGGTGAAGAGCCTGATAAATTTTGGCTGCTTCACAATAAATAAGCATCATTCCAAAACCTCTACATTAAACACCCATGAAGTATATATCATTTATAGATATCTAGATATATGGAGATTCATTATTTATGTTATTAATAGAGACAAACCTAAACATATAACTAGTATACTTACTCAAATCCATATTACCCAAACCACTATACTAACCAAAACTAACCCCAACTCACAGCAACATCCAGCAACATAAAATCATACCTAGTTTTATCGCCCTGCTAAAAAATCAAACCACTCACATCATAGCCCCAAAAAAGAACCACATGAGACACCCTTCACTTAAACATAAAGAGTAGAAAAAAAAATTTATAGGTTCACATAAACAGTTACCACATTGCATTACTTTTATTTCGGGAGTTATCAAATTAACCAAACTATAGGGGGGACCGATTAATTTGAAAATTATATATGATTTGGACAATATTCATTTTATGGTTAAAATAAACAAATATACACACTTAAAAAGACAAAATATATATATCCTACAAAAACATTTCTACCAACAAAAATAATTTTCAGTGGGGCATCAATCTTGAAAAATAATAATGTCAAAATAAATATGAAAACATTCAAATGAAGAGAGTCTATTAAAACATCCCCATAATTTATATTAATAGATTAATTATCATAATAAAGGATTGAAAAGCCATAATCTAAGGATAAATATAAGTAAAAACCCTCTTACATAATTTAAAATAGATAGAATCAAATATAACTCTTCCTCAATGGATATTTTCTATTTCACTACATCTCATGGAGAATAAAAATGATTGTGAATCACAACTATGCCACAATAGTAGAAGAGCAACATATACCACACCAAATATCCATAAAAATGAAATGCTAAGAACCCCCAAACAAAAGAAATCTTTCCAAATCCGAATCTATAGTATATAATGGAAGAAAATGGATAAGAAAGTGGAGATATTTCACCATGGATTGAAAATAGATCACCAAAAAATATCCACAGGGTTTGACATATTAATGTTTTAGGGAAAGGGATCAATTTACACATCATGAAATATAGAGTTCAAGAAAAATGAGAGTAAAATAGGAACCATGGAAGAATGCATGAGAGTTTAGGAATAATATAATTTTAAAACAAAAAATGAGCAGTGTATTACATGACTTGTAATCCCCTTTCACATCTTCTAATATTCGTGTTTTGGTTTTCACCTTAAAACGTTTATCCCAATCATTTTTTGTCTAACCTGAAAATATATCGCATTGTGAAACCCTTATTCACATCATGTAAATTGTTTACATGTCATGAAACCCATAAGGAAGAACCTGAAATTGTATTTCACGTCATGTATGAAGTTACAAGTCATGTAATTTTCTTTCATCTTCCCTTTAGCAACCTAAAATCTCAAAACTCCCTCTGAACCTTCTCTAAACAGTCCAAATTATCGACACTATAAATTTAATATGATGGGAAGTCACAAACCATTAATATTTCAATATTAATTAAAAAATTATTAGTATATGTCCAATGATTTATGGAGAAATATTTTACTTCCTAATTTTGAAATGGACTGGGGACCTGATATTTCACTTCATATGTTATAATATTTATTGATATAATATTGTGGAATGTTTACCTTAATGAAAATCCATTGTTGTCATATCAATTAAAATATTACATAAATTAAAATTTCATATAATTGAGGAATTATTATTTTTAATACATATATCGTTGAGACTAGCCTTTTAATTTCTATATTACATTTATCCTCTATAATCCACGAATGAAGAAACTATGGATGATGCACTTTATAATAAAATATTATATATTTATTCCATAAATATTTTTATATTGATGATTTTAAAATTTTTATGAATGGGGAGAGTTTATTTATGGTGGAATGGTTATCATTCATTGATGAGAATATATAAGCATAAAATCTATTAAATTGGAGAAAGATCATGGATAATCATTCATTATGATGTTATGTATCCCTCTTTTAAAATATCAAAATGAAAAATAGTTAATGTAAATGGGTTGTGTAATGGGATGGGAAATAATCACCAATAATACAATTACAATCATTATATAACGTTTTTTTATTAATTATGATATCATATGTTGTTGTTTCATTAATATATAATTTTTACTATGTTCATAATTTTGGAAAAAAAATTGAAAAATAAGGCAGAGAATAATATATAATTGGGTATCATTCAATATATTTCACTATCATATTCTTGATCCCTAAAATTATGTTTTGGGAAATGCATGTGGTATCATATCTATAAATGATTTTCATTTTTATATTATTGAATTATTATTCTATATTCTTAGGATTTAAATCTCATATTTATTCATTAATTATTTTTTCATCACTACAAACATACCATGATCCTCAAGTATATTTAAACCTTATTTCGAAGACCTCATGATTACTTAAGAAATTTTAAATTTTAAAGAATATATATGAGATCCTATTCTATTCAATGGATAAGAAAAAATACTAGTGGTAATATCATAAGTAATTTTAATTTTAAAAATATTTTATTTGTAATATAATTCAACATTATGTAGATAACACAGTTCCACACATTGAAAAGATAAAGGAAAATTCATAAATTATTGTGATAGTATGTTTCATAAATTTCAATTGGATATTATAACATACATGTTGGATGCATTTTATTAAAATAAGATGATATGAATGAATATTGTTAGGTGATACTTGAATATTTATCCCCTATAATAATATGTTTTTCATGTTAATAATGAACATAAAACAATAAAAACATAGACCCTCATTTTAGTTTACGTTTAAATATATGATTCAGAAAAAATAAATATTTATGTGTTGAAAAAGTGATGAATATATACTATGAATTCATTTTTAAATTTAATTTCATGAATGTATGAATTTCATTTTAGAATATTTTTTTATATAAAAATTATTTTAACACATTTTTTATAAGGAAAACTATATATTTTTTTCAAAAAATTTAATGAGAATATAGGACTCTAGAATAATAATTGGTTAATTTAAATAATTTTTATAAATGAAAATTAAAATTTTAAGGATATGTCAATGAGTAAACCTATCCACCAGTGGGATGATTACCAAGCACAATGGGAAGGCCAATGAGGTGTGATAAGGGGTGATCACCTAGCGTTGGGATTTGTTAGTGCTAATGTTTAAAATGAAAAACAACATGAACCAATGTTATCATAGTGTGATTTTCAAGAGACATGTTCACTAAAATTATATAGAATTCATATGTACTAAGATGAAAAATATACCTAATATTCTTTATGTTTCACAAAAACTAGTGCTAGCACTATGAACTTAATAAACCCATTATATATTAGGCTATATCAAACATCATGTTCCTCATACATGAAATTTGTAATTTTATTTTTTGAAATCGCATGACTGATTCCATTAATGATTATTTATTGTTTTTCTAGAGTTTGATTTTTCGATAAAACAATCTTTTTTTCCTAACCAATTGATCCAAACACAAATAATATGATTGTGGATATGAAAATTCAAATCTCTCTTCTATACATGTATAGAAATGATGGGTTGGATGGGACATACTCTCAAAGAAATGGGGAAATGTGTTTAACATTTTCTTTCATAATTTTTTTGGTAATTGATTTCATCCTAATAAATATGTGTGTGGTATAAATTATAATAATCATTCCTTGTAAAAAAATCACTTCCATTTTATATTAATTGTGATCACCTATGGGGTTCTTCCAATTTATTATCCACTACACAATACCCCATTACTTGTTTTAGTTCATTTTAAGGTAATTTTCACCAAGATATTTCCCTGAGATATATATCTAATCAGTTAATATAGCCAAATAAAGAAAAAGATGAATATTTTACAATTCCAAATATTGGTGTGATTACGGTTTCACTTTTCCTTAATTTTTTTATTTTTTATTTTTAAATACATGATTATCATAATTCCCATACATCTCCATTTTTGGGTTTTTATTTCTCTAATTGGGAAAATGTACCTCTTTTATGTCACTAATATTATTTCCATTTCATTATATATATCCACCCAATTTATTCCTTCCATTCCTCTCAATGACCTCACCTCCACCTCCGCACGAATTCAATCACTTAACCCCAATTATTTTATCTGTATATTAAAAAAATACAAAACAAATTTTGACCTATCCCTTGACATTTTAAAAAGTGATCCCCTGAAATTTTATATCCATATTCCTGAAAAAATTTGTCCAAAATATTATATTCAAAAAAATATTCCTTTCAATAATTTTCCAAAAAATAGAATGCGTTTAAAAAAATACACTAAAAATGGATGTGACTATACTCGGTGATCATTGGTCATTATCTAGACAACGCCTTCCAATGTTTATTAAAAAAATATTTCCTAGATACCAATTTCAATTTTTTATGATAACAAAGTCATTTATATAGATTTCTGAAATGAAGATGTACACTTTAATGAGTGGTTCCCACCATTATCTTTCTCTGGATTGTCTCATAACTTAAATGATAATCAATCATCTACACCTAAAACCATCAAATTACTAATGATGAAGTCAAATAATTCTATCCCTTATCTTAATACATTCAACTATTTTTTATCAGTTAGATTAAAAACATATTCATGCTTCTAAGGTGTCAGATCTCCATGTCTTTTTGTATGAAGAAGAGTAATGAATCCTCGTTACAATTATCTGAGTCCTAGTGATGTCCAGGAGAAATTAAGAATTTTAGAATATCTGGAGAAAATGTATTTTGTGGAAAAGAATATAATAAATTAAGAGTTGGTTGTTGTAGGTGAATCTCAAATTGAGGTCATTGTGGATATCATATTTTCACTCCATAAGAACAAGGAAAATGAAAACCTTATCTATGTTAATTATTCTGATCATGTTGATCAAACAACAAAATATGATTCCAATACATGGTTGATAAGGAAAAATGTGTAATAATATATTTGGTATAAATAAACACAATTTTCATATTCGATTGATCTAAAATTCACTACTATGATGGTGGCTAAGAAATATAAAAGATCATGGGTAGACATGTTTGGATATAAGGGTCTACATAACGCATACAATAACTAATCTATGTACTTTTGATTTGTTTCTTTTCATCACTTTTTTGGTATATTTTATATATATATATGTGTGTGGTATGAGTTTAATAGTCATTCAGATCTAATATAAAAAATAATATATTTATGCTATATGTTTATTATAATCATGTCATGTTATTCATGGTTTTGTTTGCTACTGCAAAATCGACCATTAGAGTTGATCTATTGAGGACAATAAGATTAATCATACACACCTAAACCACATTGTATAATCCTATACAGAGGATATTCATGACGAAATATTTTTGTTTATTTTGAGAGTTAGTCTTGAATGATAAATATTTTCATGGCATAATGTATCTCACCATGAAGATAGAAAATGATGGAGTTGGATGTACTAGGATGAGGTGTTCCCCATTGAGGTTTGACTACAACATAAAATATTAAATTCCTAAGGATATAATTTTTTGGTATAAGGGTTATTCTCGAATGATGAAAATTCATTCATGATATAATTATACTTCATCAATGAGAGTGAATTGAAGATTTTATTTTATTTTTGTATGGTATAATTGATTAATGTGTGTTAAGTATTGTTGTGTCCAAGATAATATGATGGAAATATTAAGTGTTGGATATATAATTTAATAGTACATTTTACTATAAAGGAGTTTTATATTTAATGTGATATTCTAGTTTCATGGGTATATAATTACACTACGGGGCATTATCTTCGCCATATAATATGTGTATATAGAGATATATTGATCTCAATCAAATTTCCATGAACATTCCATTTGATATTATATGTGTGAGAAACCATTTTTTTTATAAATGGTATTATTATTTGAAAAAATGAATTCAAAATCATCATAAAAAGGTATGAAATGTGGGTGATTTAATTGATGCTAAAAAGATGATGATTTACATACGTGGATGAACCAATCAATAATAATTATCTCATTATTAATAAAATGTAGAAAATTATATTACTCAAATAAATTTAATATACATATTATTGATGTATGTGTGTGGATTATTTAAAGAGATAAATATATGGATAAATACAAGAATACATAGAGATTAAATTTGATAATGATTGGAGATATCATTTGATACACATGCATATAAATAAGAACCATTGTGAAAAATTTAAAGTTATTATCAATACAGATATACAAGAAGCTAGAGTTGAATAAATAATATAGTAGTTCGATATTTTTTTTGTCCAATCCTTTTTCATTTATGTTTAGATTGGGTGAATTCATAAATTATTTTCCAAAAAGTATTATTAATTTTTACTTCCAATTTAACAATACTTTTTATCATATAATTGATCTATTTTATTCTCTATGATGCATGCATATTGATGGTTGAAATATAATAAATAATTAGCTGTTTAATATTACAAGGTCATGAGTAGTTGATGAAGATGGTGTGTAAAATATTAATTTAAATATACTAATTTTTTGAGAGTTTTTTTCTCATTAGAATTCCTTTACATAGTTCAACAATATAATGGATTCAAAAAATGGATTTAACAGTGCTACGAATGTGATTTTTTCCTCATCAAACCCCTTCTTTAGCAAGTTTTTATCATTGAAAGTATCCCTAATTCTAAAATGTGTTATTTAAATGACATCACACTATAGGAAATATACCCATATGAAAATATACATGCATGAAAACACGTAATTTCATTGAAATAAATTTATATCAAAAATACAAAAAAACCTATTATATACTATAGAAATAATGTTTATTATAATTACATTTCAATTAGTATACACAAACATTTTAAAACCTCAATGTTTCATCTTTTTTGGAACCAATGAGATCCTCTGTAATAAATTTGACCATGGTATCAATTATTGAAAACACAACCACAACCCCTGGATAAAAACAAAAATATATAAGTAATAATATTCTATTAATCATAAGGAAAACAAATAAATTTAAAAATTTATGGAACATTAAATCTAAAAAACGAAAATTTTAAATTAATGCACATAAACAATCCTTATATGGAAGAAGTTCTAATTCAAACTTTGCAAAAATGTGAAATATATTTTTTTCTTAATCTATCGAAGAAATAAGAATATGACTTTCCAATTTTTCATATTTCAATTCTTTTTTACTAATAATGTCATTTTAAACTATTGAAATGTAAATAAATCCATCAAATCCATAAATATGTGGGGGTAATTTGATAATGTTTTATATTCATAAAAATTTAATAATGAAACATTTTACTATTTTAATAATTATTTAGAGACTCATTATCATGGTTTTAAGTGAGTAACACACGTTTTGAACTAAAATATATCTTTTAGAATGACAACGGCCTCTTTAAGTCATACTCAGAACATTGCGTATCAGATTTCGGTGAAGCAAATTAATATATATAAAAAATTACATATAGAATATTTTACTTAATTATAAAAAAATATTAATGTGATTTCATGGTTTTGAGTATGCTACTTGTGATTTTTACTGAAATATAACATAAATATTAAAATGTAACCATTGGAATGATAATAGTCAAACTATGTCATGAGTAGGATTCCCAATGCATCAAAAAGTATAAATTATTTTCCACTAAATTGTGTTATTCAATAGGTTTTTTGATTAAAATTTCATTTTAAACTGAAAAGATGTACATTGGGTCATACAAGTAACATAATGTGTTATTTTAATGTGAGAATAATTTTGACCTGTAAAAATGATTTATGAAAAAATATCCTAAATTATCAAAAAAAAATAATGATGTGTTATATTTTATTTCAATTGAGGGACAAGGATTATAAATTAAAATGTAATTTATTAAATAATAAATGAAATATTGGGACATAGCAGGAAAGATATGTATCAAATTGGGAAGAATCAAATACCTCTACATCAAGAATTATTATGGATCATTTTACTAGAGTATCGAAAGCATCTAAATGTGTTTTCTTGGTCCTGGTTATATCACATATCATATTTAAAGATTTTATTTTTAAATAATAAGGCGTACAGTGAATCATACTAGTCAAACCATGCATCATATTAATGTGAGGTTCATTCCCATACATCAAAAATATATTCTAAATTAATTTAAGAATATATCAAAACAATATGATTTTTTTCTCTATATTTTGAGTATGTAAATGGTTTTTTTAATTAATATGATATTTTAAAAACCAAACACACACTTTATGTTATACAAGTCACATCATGTGTGTGTCTGATGTTATTATGGTTCCAGCATGTCAGAAATAACATATGATTAAATTTTCTAAATTATCAAAAAATATATAAAATGTTATCCATCTTTTCATTGTGTGAATATTATTTTCACTAAAATGACAATTATAAAATAATAATATATAGTTCTAGTTATATTAGGAAATTGGTGTGTTATAATAATGTGAGGATAATTCCAATTTCGAAAAATGACTTGTGGGTCATATTCCTAATGTATGAATGAGGTAAAAACATATTTTTTCATTCATGTGTATTTCACAATTTTTGCTAAAATTAACGTCAATTTTTTTTTAAAATGATACACTTGGAGTAGTATAGGTAACGCCTTGAATTATATTTTGGTAAAGGTGAATCATACACATAAAAAAATTTATAATAATGTTGTTCAAAAATATCAAAGCAATAAAAATTAATTTTCTCAATTTTTAGTATATTACATCTACTTTTAAATAAAATTTTGTAAATTTTGAATAAAAATACTCACTTAAAATCATACATATAATAGAATTTTTTACAATGACGTGACTGTAATGCATACAAGCCATAATTTTTATATATATCACTTCTTTATAAGACAGAAAAATATTGAATGTATTTTCTAAGAATCTATTTTGTCACATGCCCTTCTAAAAATATTTACTGTCAAATTAAAATAAAATGAAACAAATGAAGTCTAACCAATCACATCATGAATCAATTTTATGTGAGTTTGGTTATATCATGTTAGAAGGGATATATTGATTTTATTAATATTTTATCAAATTAAAATGAATGAATTTGATCATTTTTTGTCATTCACTTTTACATTATAAAAGTATTTAAGAAAATGTTCAATAAAAAACATAATTAGAGTCAGAACGGTCACACCACACATCAGATTTATTAGTGGTTAGCTCTTACACATAAAAAACTACTTATGAATCATTTTCATAAAGTATAATAAAATCAGATTGTGTTTTAAAATTCTTGACTATGTCACCTATTCGTTTTACTAAGGTGTCATTTAGAACTAGATACACAATCATTGAGTCAAACCTGTCCAATAATTTATTTCTTCAATTTGAGTATGATTCATAAATGCCACAAATCATATCAGAATCATTTTATGAAATTATCAAGGCAATTAGAGACTGTTTTTCTCTTTTTTCATTGAGTGATAAGAATTTAAAACTAAAATGTATATTTTAAATTGATAATATCTAATTTCTGTTCTAATGATATTAATTTTATCATATAATTGTGAATCTCATTCATAAACATAATAAATGACTTATATATAATTATCCCAAAGTATTAAAAAAATAAAAATATCTTTTTCAATGTTTTGAGAAAATTAATTCTATTTTTAAAAAATATTAAACGTTAATTATAAATAAAAATACACAATTGAATTCATACTAGGCATACCATGTTTTTGATAAAGGGTATTTTGATTCATACATGTCAAAAGTTATGTAACAATATTTTTTTGATGTATCAATGAAATTAGTTGACTTTTAATAGCTTTGAATAAGTTGGTTTTCATTTTACATAAAATAATGCCATTTTTTAATAGAAATACAATCATTGAGTCATATAAGGTACACATTTCATCTTATTATGATGAAGTTTACTCTTACACATAATAAATGACATCAATATTGTTCTCCTAGTATATCAAAAGTAATAAAGAATTTGTTTCTTAGTTCAATGTCTGTAACCTATTTTTTTACTAATGTTAATGTCTATTTTAAATAAAAAGATACAGTTGTTTTTATACTTCTCACAACTCATGTTTTATTTAAGAGTGGAAAAGTAGTTCACATCGAAAATAAATTATCAATGTTTTGATAATATATCAGAAAATATGAATTTTATTTATTATTTTTGAGAAAGTGATGCCTATTTTTAACAAATATTTTAATTACTAACTAAGAACCTGAAATTTGATACATATGGGGCACCCTGTGTATCAGAATGAGGTGTGTCAAATTGAGGATTCAAGGCTCGTTTTATTTTCTAGAATCTACAGAAACCCAAAATATAGATAACTATTCCATTTGGATGGAAAGGGAAACCCAAATTCCCTAAAAACACATCATCCAAATGTAATATGTTATTTCTTTAATAGTTTTTGTAAAAAATTAAATTAAAAATATTTCTTCCCAAAAGAATCCATTAATATAATAAAATAATTCTAAATAATGTAATAAAATAAAAAATTAGTGAAAAATATATATTAAATAATACATTAATAAAATATCTATTTTAAACTGAATCCAAAACAATTTGAATCATACCAAGTACATCATGTATCAAAATGAGGTATGATTAATTCCATTATGTATTTTTATCCTATAATAAAAGGTTATTTTTTATTAGAGAATATTCCATATTAAATAAGTCTTATCATCTAGGATATCAGTGAATATTTTTAAAATAATTATCAGATAAAAATTATATGTAAATTAACTAAAATTTTAGATAAAATAGTGATAAAATCAACTAAATAAGTAATTAGCAGTCACATCATTGAGATATATGTGTACATTCTAACATTATATTTTATAATTTTTCATTTAAAAAATTACTATTTCTATTTTTTGATATGATGATGTTGAAAATTCATTATAATATAATAAAAATAAATATAGAAAGGATTAATAAATATTTTCATGGAAATTGTAATTATCATAGAAAATATCTATTAAGGGATTACTGATTGGTAGTGGTGTATTAAATCACTAATATATTTAAAAACAAATAACAAATATACATTCCACTGGATTATTTCAAACACAACAGAAACATTGAAAAATATAATTTTTTTCCTTATATGTTTTTAATAGTGAAATAATATTTTAAATACCCTATTATTTATCCACCTTTAGAGGTTTACATTCTCGTTTTATGTATAGATGATCCTAATTACATGATTTTCATCATATTTAGACACCAAAAAATTCATTATAAAATTCTCATTGAACCATATAATAAAATATATAAATTTTTATTTAGTTCAAAAAAAATAAATGTATTGTGTAACAAATTGGCACATTTCATCACATGTGGTTGTTCACATGAATATTCATAGATTGAATATTAAAAAAAACATTTTGACTTTCCAAATTGATTGATGAGAGTACCTAATGCTGCCTAAAAATATAATGATGATTAATTAATTAATTTAATAAAAAATATTTTATATGGTTAAATTATAATGATTTTACTACGCATCATTGGTAATTAAAAGACTCTATCATCAAGATGTTTTCATTCAATTATTTTGGCTACTATTTTCAACATTTTCATCAAATGTCACCAATTTCCTTGTAGTATAGTCTGTATAAGTGAAGTGAAAACTACATAGTCCATTAATATGCTCAGAGGGTTTTCCCAAAAAACAATATTAATTTTCATACATTCAATAAAAAATGAATTGAATATACTCAGAAATGATATAATACATTAGCTATTGGAAAAAATAATGAAAATAACCCTCAAGATTACATTAACATTTAAGATTCATAGCTCTTCAAAAATGTGGATTTTAGTAACACAATCAAGTAAAATAAAATCTATGATGTACTCTTCGTATATTTTTTATTAAAAATGAATTATGTTATTACAGTCGCATTATAAAATTGTATCAACATGAAAAATCAATTTTAGTAATTGAACATATTGAATAGGCCAAGTAATGATGCATTGTGAATATCATTTAAATTTTTTAGTTCTTCTGTTAGACCAATCTGATTAAACCATTAGTTTCTCCCCATCCCTTTGTCATTATATAATAAATTTCCATATATTATACATAATTTTATTAATTTTAAAACATTTCAAATGAATAGAAAATAGGAAATGAATACCAACATGTAAATATGTTTTTTATAAGATTCAATAACTATGATATAATGATTCAAATAGCTTCATTAGCACAATGAATATCTATGTCATCAATTTGAATATATATGTTTTGAATCAACTCATAATCTATGATAATCCCCCCTGTCGCATGAAATATTAAAATTTTACTATTTTTTAGATTATATTCATATATATTTTAAATTGTATCCCTTAAAATAAGGCCAAGGGTGGGTGATGATATATATAAATCAAACTCATTTTCAAAATTTAGAATAATATTAATTGAAATGTTTAAATTAATTCATAATTCCCATTTCAAAAAAATATAATATTGATTAACTCATCTATGGGAAAACATGGTAAGGAATTAATAAAGTCAAATATAGTGGTGGTGAGTAGGATCATCATGAATTGGTTGTTCTTTAACTGTTACGTCTCTATTATTCCCACCATAACATTTTATAGAAACTGAGACAACAAATGAATTTATTTTCAAAGGATAATAATCATTCAAGAATCCCAAATATTTTTTATTTTTATCCCCATGTTTTTTTATATTAATAATAATAATTTAGCGTGTCAACCTAAACCTACACCTTTTACAAGGACATACTATTTTTTCCTCTTTAAGTCCACTGATAATATGATTACATCCATTAAAAATAATGATTTTTCCTATACATAGTCTGAAATAAAATTTACAAAATAAGTAATAATTTTTAGGTAATACTAAAAAAACTATTAGGTCATACTTACACATGATTCCCACAAATCAGCTTGTGTTCTAATTTATTTCTATCACATATATATTTACATGTTCATATATCCATACACATTATGGGGGGTATATATGACTTTGAAATATGGTTCATCATTCTACATATATGGAGATGGTCATTTATATTTTTTTGTGTCATGTCACATATAATTAATATATTATATTCAAAATAGTATTAAAAATTAAGTTTGAGTTGCAGCAAAAAATTTCATTAGCGAATGGGTATGTTGGTTTTATTACCCATTTCTTATTTTGAACACTTAATTTTATTTCATAAATTTAGAAAACATAATAAATGTTATAAATGAGATTATTTTGGAATAATGTTTTGCAAATAAAAGTCAACCAAAAAATTAGTATGCAAACAATATTAATTAAATGCACCGCGTTATTCATGGTTTATTTATTGATCATACATATTATGTGATTGTATATTTATCTTCCAATGAACATATTTGAGAAAAATCATTATTATAAATGTGTCAAATCTTCTATGATCCTTTACAGAAATCATTAATAATTTTTTGTGGGATTAATTTACTTTAAATTCATTTTATGGGTTTATGAATTGTATGTAAATGATATAATATTTTATTTTCATGTAAAATTATGAAATCATATCATAATGAATCAATTATATCATTCCAAATAAATATCTTAAGTGTTCAAACAATATGGATCAAAATATCAACATCAGTTGGTATATATTGCTTAGTTGTGATCCTAATGAAACTGTAGAATATTTCTTTTTTGGGGTCATAAGATAGCCATATGCATTACATCAATACTTAAATATAATTTCTTTTTTATTTTTGTGATTAATATTATGTAACACCTTGAGTATTAGTTAGTCATTATTTTTTGGATCATAGATTCTTCACTTTCTACCATGACCCATGCATTACGTCAATAGTATGTCGTTCATCGGGATTGGTAGCATCAAAACATGAAGAAGGTCATTGTTTATCTACATTGGGAGAACTATCAGATTAGGAAACCTACTATTTTTTATGACTGGAAGAATCAAAACATAAAAAATTAATTAAATATATGTGTGGTTCAAAATATAATTATTATTATATAAATTATAGGGTGACGAGATAATAATATGAGATAAGAAAATGATTATTAATAATTTTAAAACATTACTTGAACTCTTTTTTTAGGTTTGATGGAATTTTACCCCGAAATATGGTATCCATATCCTTTTATTGCAGTCACCTATGACAATAATAGCCTCTTTTACATTGATAGTGATAAAAAGGATTAAAAATTATTAATTAAAATCCCATCCACAGTTGAAGTTTCATATGACCATTAATTAGTTTTAATCAATACCAAAATAGTTGAACTAATATGGTATGTAGGATCGAGAATATAATATAAAAGTATTACTTGAGATTATATTAAAACTGGTCCTTATTTGTATGGTTCCTTATAGAAATCCAATTTCCTAAATCCAAATTCAAATATTTTAAAATCACTAAATTCATCAACCCATATGCTTTGGAAAATCAAAACCCTGAATGTTTTATGATCCATACCCAATATTTTTTTGACGATAAAAAAGATTGATCTATTTAAAAAAATTTACTTGTAGACATTGTACCATATACATGAATTTCATTATCGACAAGTGTAAGACTACTTTTTTTCATGGTACAGACTTCATCATTATCACTTTTTTAGAATTCATAACCATTATGTACATAGCAATTATAAGAAGATACATTATCACTTGTTCTTCTTTGTATCCATGAAATTCATTCTAAAATTGAATATATATTTTAATATGAATTCTTAATGATCAGTAACAAAATCCACCATATAAATTATTGATTATGTGTGTTTCATAACCCAATTTTGACTACATTATGTATTCAAATGCAAATGAATTTATTTTGGGGTTTTACTATACCGGTATAATCTAAACTAATATGAAACATTTATACTCTTTATTACTCTCAATCATTAATATGGATTTTGAGAATATCTATTCATGAAATTCTTTTATCCACAATACAACTTTTGAGATGATAATTCCATGGACCAATTCATTAACAATAAAGAGATAGTCTTTAAAAAGTACAATCTATTCTTCCTTAATATATTACATTACCATTTAACCCATTGGATGAGATCTAATTTATATATAGATTTTCAAAATATTAATATTTTTTTCAAAGGGATACATCCTTTTATAAAATTAAACACTACATATGATATACTATATTAATATGTGGACCATCATGTGAACCCTAATATAGTATAATTCATATTATAAGAACATTTTTATTCACATAATATGAATTCAATTTCCTTTTCCATAGAATGAAATTTAATATGATATATAAAATTGTTGAATATAGAATTGAAAAAGAAAAAAAACTTATTTAATGTGTGATGGGTTTCTCATGGAAAATTGAAACATAAATATAATTGAAATAGTTAGTTCATGATAAACTGACATTAATTTGATTTCATACCCATTAAATATAAATTATTCATTGATATGATGTTTTTGATGTTAGCTGAATAATTGTATTCAACGGTTACATCATTCAAGACATTACAAAACTTAAATATTCATTGTTTATAAAGAGTGTATGTAGCTAGAGGGAGAAATTCCAATTATTCATCATCCACTAGTTCTGACTCTTCATTTATACCCATGATAATATTGTCAAAACTATCCTTAATTCCAACCCATTTATTAAATGAATTTATTACTTTTTAATGAAACTATCACCAATATTTTTTTGAATGATTATAACATAAATAAAATTCAGGATATTAAATAAGTTAATGTATTTTAATTCCCAAAAAATAGTTTTCTATATTCAAACTAGTATTCTATCATTTTTTAAAAATTGTTTTCCAAGGTAATTTCAATTTCGTTTATGTTCTCTCAAAGGTGTTGTAAATTGTTTTCATATACAATAAAATAATGTAATTAATGAGTGGAATATATATTTTTGTGGTAAAAACATTTAATTTCCATGAAAAATATTTTCTAAATAATGGTTCATCCAAATTTACTCTATAACTTTTTATCTAATGGAACACACATTACATTCTTTAAGGACGCATCCCGATAATTTTCCATAAGAATTATATTATTCTATAATGACATCAAACATGAATATCAATGTGGAATATTATTTTATTTATCTATAATACGATGTATCATATGGTTCCCGTAATAATTTAAAATCATTGATAAATGGATCCAAATAATCATCACTATCAATAACCATTTATTTTGGTCCTGATATAATCATTGATAACATAATGTTGATTTTTAGGCATAACCATAGTGGATTGATATAATTTACCATCCTAAATTTCAATTTAATGTGTTTTCAAAATTGAAAATAAAGGGGATTCAATTTAATTATAGATTTAATAATATGTATTTTTATCAGCTCATTTCCAAATTCAGTATATATATGATGAATTTCTTTTTACAAAGGTTAATTTTTCAATTGAATGAATTTATCATCATTATTTATTTTATATGTGTTTTATTTCAATTTAATTATATTCAACAACATTAAATATTGTATCACAATGATTAGAATAACTTGAAAGTATCATAAAAAATCATAAGACACGATTTATCTATAATTTATTGAGAAGTTCCACATATTATGAATTCATTGTATTATTTGTTGTCCTCATGAAACAATATATATATATACACTTGCATGTGTTTTTTTAGATTATTCCCATTTAACATATAGTTCATTATAAATTATAATATTTGATAGGATTATCTTTATATTTTGGGAGAATATCTTCCATGCGAGTTTGTAGTGTTGTAAAATTGGAATCATTCCATATTAAATAATAATTCTTCAGTATGACTTTAAATGGTCTTTATTTATTACAATTATTATAAAAATGAATCATTTGACAATAATTTAACAAGTAAAATAATTTCAGAAAATTATGAAGTTCATCTTCAACTATCGTGGTCATTTTCTCAAACATATCTTGATCATAAATCACATATATAATCAATTCCATGATATAGTCTTCATCATTTTCCAAACATGTTATTATATAATATAATATAAAAAATCATTCATTTCCCATTAAATCACCACATTCTATCTTTTCAGGTTTATTCAATCATTTCTAACTTTCATGACATATCATTTGTTCTTCCAACAACTTTGCACAAATAAATCTTGAATGAGAACATAGTAAGTATAGAAAATTTATTTGAGAAGGGTCATATGCATCCTATTTTCCAATCTTCATTAACTCATTTTCCCCATCATCATACTCTTTCATCAAAAAATTCTCATCCACCTATTTTGGATTCATATCAATACTAATTGTATATTTAATGTTAAAATTTGTCGATATTAATACATTATATAATTGGGATTTTTAAATAAATGGAACCCAATGGTTGAATGTTTCAATTCACTTCATCATGATTGGCTGAAAATAGGTTGTTGAGTTTAAGGAAAGTCTGAATAAATTAGTGGTAGGTGTTATCCTATTAATTAATCAACATTGATGAATGAAACATGGTATGGGATGAAAACTGCTCAGGTTATTTCAAGAAACATATTTGTAGGTCTATAATAGATGGAGGATAAGGCTTTGGAAATAAATAAATAACAACTATTTTGGAGATTAATATAATGAGGATAATAGTTCTATTCATTAATATTATATTTATATGATGGGGCTTTAGCAATATAGTAGAATTTTATTCAGTCTATGTTTGAAAAAAAGCGTCATCAATATGATCTCTATAAGGTTATCCCTAATTTTTGTGACCCTGATACGTATCATAGGGATGATATTACAGAAACACATGCTGAGATATCTATTGTAGTTTCAATATTTAAATAAAAACATCAATTAATCCATGAATTGGAAAAGGATTTTTGTCTAAGAGGGAAATTTTAGTATAACATATCTTCTTTGTAAAACAATGTTGCAGGAGAGGGGTCATGATGGATATCATATGGGATGGATGGGGATATTGATATACTTTTACTACTGCATTTTTATAATTCAATATTATATATCATGTAACATATTCTATATCTATAAGGTCGATGAATGTTTATATGATCATATATATAGGTAGAACCCATTTTCCTTATACATGTTTGCAATTATAAATATATATACAAATCATCACTTTGAGAGAGCATATTACATTATAAAAAATTTTAACTCTAATTTATGAAATAAAAATAAATTTTAATGTCAATTTGAAATTTATATGTTCCTTTATTTAGATCAACATTGATATCCAAAATAAAATCGTTATTCTGAAACATCATAGATATCAAATTTATTAATAATACAACAAATCATTTATTGTTAAATAGAGAAATACATTATTGAAAAACTAAGGAATCATTTCTTAATAAATAAATGGGAAAATTTTTATTAGTTTTTTAAAATTATTTTCAAGGAAGAAAGTTTTTTTTCCATTCATTAATATCAATTATTAACAGTATTATTAAATATTAAAAATTAATTTTTATATAAAATTAAAAGAAAAAATCATTTTAAAAAAAATATAAAACACTCTCAATATTTTCAAAACTAATCCCCTTGTATTTTGATTCATGGTTTTAAACCATTAACATTTTCAAACCCCCATTTATAATGATAACTCTTATATTATACATTACAGTTTGTATAAAAAATTGCATATATATACATGTTTACATGTAAATATTAACTATTTATAAGTATATTATTTGAATAATTAAAATAATAAAATATAATGTTGTTCAATATAATTATGGAATGATAAATAAATAAATAAAATTATATTTAATAAAATATTTTCAACAATGAAAACATATGTAATCAATAAAATTTGATGTTTGTTAGAATAAACATGAAAAAAATTATAATAATGTTTGAATCAGAAATAAATAAATTTTAATTTCAACAAGACAAAATATTCTTAATAAATTAAAACTAGTTTTCATAATAACGAAAATGATTCCACTAAAAAATATAATTTTAAATTAGAATCTAATAAATTTAAGTTATTAATCTTATGGAATTACTCAATCTAAAAAAGAAATAGGGTATTTAGTACATGAACTCAATTTAAAAAATTTCAGCCATCAAAACATTATACTTAATGTATATTCATACATTAACCAAAATTTTATTATGATTATTATGATAGAAAAAAAATTGAAAATTTACATAAAATTTGAAATCAATATTCATCTAAATAAGGAAATAGTCATCATGGAATACCTATACCATTACAAAACCAAATAATCATAAATTTTAATTATAATTCGATTAGTATCTACATTTTCCCTAAATAAGGAACAAGAAAATAATACTATCACTTATTTCCATACATTTTTGTTTAAATAAATCCCTAAAAAATATAACATATTATACAGAAATATAGTTTTAGAGAATATTAATATTTTATTACATTCTTGGGATATTTGATTAATATTTGGTTTATCATTTTCAATGAAATTAAAAATTAACTCACCTTTTGATGGCGGGGTATCCATGCTGGTGGAGTCTAAATGGAAAACTTGGAAGAATGTTTTTTATTAGTGTGTGGGAGGAAAGTTGTTCTATTTCATTAATAATGTTTATAATATATTTGGTCTATTCCAAGATAATATAAATCTCATGGATAAGGATTAATTTAATATTTTTATGTGACTAATATATTGGGGTGATTAATGATTTAATATCATGATCTATTTATTACCATATTAACAGGTACAACCTATCATTGTCTTATTAATTTGAATTTTTAATTTTCTATCCATATCGAGTCTTGTATCTCGATAAAAAATTTTATATAAAATTTTTAACATTATTATATAAGCTTCATTTTATATTATTTAAAAATGTTAAAGATCATAGGAACCATTGATATATCCATATATCTCTACTAAATTTATTATTTCTTTCAAAATTATAATTGTCATTATTATTCTTTCTATATCAATTTGAAATAAATAAATAATGCATGATCATTGAATATATTATGTTTCATTTGAAAATGAATTTTATCTAATTAAATTTCTAAATTATATTGATCATGAATATAAGAGACAAATTAAGGTCAACATGACAGGTTTCTCATGTTATCTATTCATGGTGTGGGGTAAATCAGAAATATAAAATAAATCCTTCAATACAGTGATTATAAGACATAAAACAATAATGAACATATAAAATAGAGATACTATTGATCCAAATATTAAAATTCAAAAAGTATAACAATAATTATACAAAACTATTCTATATGTGACCAAGTATCACTTACAAAACATCCCTAAACCAAAACAAGAATGTAAATAGAAGACTTAATGTTATAGAATATCATCGTTTTAATAATATAATGTAAAACATTTTCTGTATCTACCCATAGAAAAATGTCTGGTTTAAGGAATAGATTCAAGTAGGTCACTACCAAGAGATCTCCACAACATCTAATAATAAGATTTCACATGTTCAAGCATTAAATCAAAACTATTTTTTAATAATTTTTATAAATAATATAATTTGAAATATTTTCTCAATAAAAATTAATGTATTTAAAAATATTATGTAGTATATATTTATTACATAAATAATTAATGTAAATATACAAAATATAAATGTACATGTGATACACCATCCATTAAACACTCTATCATTTAATTATTAACAAGATAGAAAAATACACAACATTCTTAATATAGAATATTAAACAATATGTCATAGACAATCTCAAAACTAATAAAATATAATTCAAGATACCTCTAATAATAAGGACTTCAATCATATATCGACATATAAATAGTTAATTACTAGAGATCACACAAAATTATGTCTAACCATTCCACTTTCTTGTTTCACCCAATGTTCCTACTATTTATTATTTGTCAATTTCTATTTTTAAAACCACATCAATGCCATGTAAATATGATTTATTTTTTGAAAATAAATATTACATTTCAGGCCAAGGAAATTTCATTTTTAAATTAAGAATACCATTTTCAATCTCATACTCATTCCATTTTTAAATTTCAACACATTAAATTCAATTTTAAATAATAATTAAAAAATAAACAATACGTGAAATTCAATAATTTATAACACATGAATAGATCACCCTAACTAAGGTACATACAAATACATAACGCCCATTTCAAAATTGGATATTAACTAATGAGAGTAGAATTTTTCATGAATGGAATTCCATGAATCTTATGAGGATTAATATAAAACACTATAAAATCACAAACATGCTTCCAAAACATAATACACCACCAATACCAATGAATAACTATATGACACCCTCAAAACCATGTCTTGGGGAATTACATAGCATGTGATTCCATTAAATTTCAGAAAACTATAAAATTTTATGGTACATAGAAAACCACATCAACTCAAATTAAAAATAATAATTTTCAAATTGATGGACATGTAACCATTATACAACATGTAATGTTTTCATGATGTTTATTCCAATTACTAAATATCAATAAAGTAGCCAATATATGTCATGTATTCCATTTACATGTCATGTATCTACCCAACAAGAAGCCACAAATATAGGTTACTGTTGAGAATTATGTCAAACCCCAGAGTTCGCCATTATAGGTATCCTCTAAAATCTTGTTTGGAAAAACTCACAAAATGAAATTGGAAACCAAAAGGGAAAATTTTAATATACTAGAGAAAGAGGTAATAGATAATTATATAACCCCCATCATAAATGATATTTTTTCTAGATATATATCAGGATCTTGGATCCACAAAAAGAGAAGGTGATTGGTTCTTCCTCAACATCTCCCTCTCCCACATCCCATTGTGGTAATTTCGTCACTACCATTATTCTTAGACAAAGGGGATCTTTTTACCAGAAAACACCTTATCTTGGAAATCCATAATTTGAACTGGCCAGTCAACCAATATGGTAATGGTTTAATTTTAAACCTCCACCCATCTAATCAGATGGGAAGGATTTGGTATATATATCATGAACTGGGAAACATGAAACAATCATGTATAGAAATCATGATAAATGGTAAAAACTGATATTCCACCCACCCCAAACAGTCATTGATCTCAAAGGTCCCCAAAAACCTTAGTACTAATATACCCTAATTAACAAATAAATAGTGTCCCAACTGTGGTGATACAATGTGAATGAAATGATCACTAAGATAAATCTACATCTGCCAGAGATGAAATTATACATCTGATTTATGAAGACTATGTAAAACGATCAAATGGAACTAGATTAGTGTGACAACATATATCATCGTTTAAAAAAAATCAGCCTAACCAAGGACTGATCTTCCATCATTACATTACATATGAGAGATAATCATGGCCACCCCTACATATAAAAAATTGCTCTATCCTCATCAAATCCAAAAAACAATTATAGGAAAACCCCATAAAGGTTTAATGTTTCTCTTAAGATCCACTTAATGCTAGTATACATACCCAAACAAATACCACTAATAGTCTAGATAGATCTCTATGTAGTTTATCTATCTACAAAGGATAATCCTTCACAAATTTTAACATGAAACACATGGACATCCGGAAGACATTATATAATCTATATTTTATATTCATCAACCTATTTGTAGCAATCACATAGGAAATATAATGATTTCCCACAATATCTAGGACATAATGGTTTCTAACATATTCAACATTCACTATTTCATTAATTGGATCGAAAATTAATTAATTACTGAGTATATCAATAATCAAACAAATCAAATCCTCCACACAAGGATTTCATGGTAAACAATTGATGAAATCCCTTAAAAAATCATCCCACATGAATACCAAAATTGGTAAAGGTAGAAAAAATTCATCAGGTCACTAGTGTTCTCTGTTAACGCTATGAAAAGTGAGAAACCATGATACCCAATCTATAAAAAAATGCATCATCCATGTCCGCCAATATCAATTTCTCAAATCATTGTACATATTTGTATCCCCTTGGTGTATAGACATATACGACCAACTTCCACATTCAAGAAAATAATATCTTAATGAAAATGGAACATTCAACCTCCAATAGAAGGAAAAAATGTACTTGGGGACTAAAATAACTCTCATGATATCTCTCAACCATTTAGGATTTATCTTAAGAATCATCTCTTAGTGTATACTGTCTAATCATGTTGGTATTTCTCTTAAAAAGATGATTCATTATTTATTGAATGTATGTTCACATCACGACCAAACATATGTAATTAGAAGCTCATCTAGAAAAATAAACTCATGTGATACCACTTCTCACATGATTCCATCACAAGTTGTTTCAGTATTTTTCGTATTAGTGAATTGAAAACCACATTTCTTTTAATGTGGGTATATACCCTATCAATATAAAAAGATTTATTAAATAAAACCCAAATTCGATGATGTAATTTCAAATCCATAAAAATAAAATCATCATTCAGGAAATTGTGATCAAGCTATACCATAAAGTATTTTCCATAGAGATGATGACTCTCTAATTTAAGACCATTCATAAAGTCATTCATCTGAAGATCATGGGTAAGATAGCTCTTATTAGGAGGGTGTAATTAGTGGGAGAAAAAATCTAAAACCATTTTCCACTACATCATGACACAATAAGAACTTGTACAAGAAGAATTGAATAGGAAATTATAACCCAACCATAGTTCTAGATAAATAAAATTTGGGTTCGAATTAAACCATATAATCATCTTCCCATTTGATATCTTGCATTTTTCATTCAATTCAATCATTACATTGATATACATTAATATTGTATTCAAATATGACAGAATGGGGAAGTCCTGTACAAACTATTTATAGTATGACCTGAGACCCAATAACCGCTAGTTCTTAAACACATTTCCAAGCCTCATCCATGAAATAACATCCTAGACAATTTCTGGATCCACGGGGTCACCCCTCTTTGATATCACATTTCCCAGAAAATAGTATTCTCGGATCGAAAACCCACACTTTGAAATATTTCCATATAAATGATGTTCTCACAGTGGTAGATGAATGATATCCAAATGATCTCTCAGCTCAAAATAATTCATGGAGTATACCAATATATCATAAATGGACACAAATTTAAAATATTATGAGAACATTTGAAAAATTAGTTTCATCAATTCCTTAAACACTATAGGATATTTAGTGAGGAAAATCCATCTAAATAAATCTCAAAATGCCATTATAAACTCCTGATCACTATGTTGAGTGCATCCTCTTCTCGTACTCTCAATATATAGTTCTCCAATACTAAGCCTTCATTATATAAGTGACGGTCCCCTGTAAGTTAATAAAATAATTAATTAATTATAGGTAAATTGTAGTTATTCATAATGATCACCTGATTAGTCATTCAATTTACAATAAAAATGTTAATGATCTAATTTTCCTAGTGAGAAAATAGTATAGGTGATGCCTATAGTGAATATTCTGGAATAATAAATCCTTTCACCTCTAATTCCTTTATAGGGACATTAACTTCCACCCAATTGGAATGTTTGATCCAATTTTATGGAAAAGAAATTGTTATCATTCCATAGAGAAGGTAAATGTTAAACATGACCTATCTTTGTAGAGGTAAATAAGAAATATCATCCAGAAATACCATATCATACTCACGCACAATAACAAGTAGCTAACTACCCGAAATAATTCATCCAAAACAAAAAACATTTCTGATAATTGGAATGATATTAAACTAGAATAATTAGAAATAGTCCCCACATTTCACAACATAGAGTAATAGTATCCTTGGAAAACATGTGTTGTCCCATATATAGATAAGTAATATACATGATGGTGATAAAAATTAATTTTTACCATAATAATAATATTACAATCCATTTGAATAATCAATTCAAACACATAATGTTCATGAACTATGAAGTCTGAACCAACTCAAAGTCACCTAAAATCCCTCGACAAACTGGATAGTTGAAACCATGGTTTGAATAATTTCCCAAATGTATTTAAATAACCAATAATAATGAAATTAGATATTAAAAAAATTCCAAAAAGATAAAAATATTTGACGATATGTAAGGAGTATCACCTATTTCAATCAAATAATTCACCATAGATGAAATAATTAAATATTATTACTCTAATAGAAGATGAACCAACTTCAGATTATTATCAAAAGGAATTCATTTCCAAATTCAATCACGACATTTCTACATAGACATCCCACATGGATTGATTATGAGATCTACTACCCATTAAATAATCATTCAGTTCTAATTAATCCAAATAGAATTTTAATCCCACACTAATACCTTGGAAAATATTATCCTAGAAAAATTCCAAATTAAAAAATATCCCAAAAAGGTAACATGTACAGTGAGCCTCCATATATTTAGTCTTGCTATGACCATACATTCGAAACTGGTAGAATATAACTATTTTAATTCGTGAAAATACTCTAGAACTAGTCTTCTAGATAATTGTACACTATTGCACAGTCTTTTCTAACTGGAACAAGACCCCTAGCTCATGGTCTGATCTACTAATGCTCCTCCCGAACCCTAACTTCCAACTATGAATACCTTATCAAAATATTCTGTATACACTATCTCCATAATGTTTGAAAGATACATAATTAATATCAATGGCCATACATCAGATCTCGACTCCAAATCAAACATTTAATCCTTCATGAAATCACTGGTTATATTCTATTATGCTAGATGCACTAACTCAGAAAAATGGATGGAGTACACCAAGATGTACATTCCCCTATGAATAATATCAAAAACTATCTTCTCTTTTCTTATCATTAAAAATCAGGATAAAAATTATGATTAATTGTATTCTTTCATGAATCCTAGGTAATGTCATCTTGTTAAATAACATTCATGATAGACCCATAATAATAATGGACCATCAATAATATATGTGGAATACACTATATGATAACATTTATGAGTCTTCAAAAAGATGAATAAACTCTCAATCTATTCATGCCACTATTATTAACATTTTACATTATCACCATTGAATATTGTATGCTAGTTTTTGGTAATTGTTGTTCTAAGATCCACTACTTGACTCGGGTTCTCTATTCCCACTGACCCTAAAATCTGAATGGTATGGATCATTCCATTGTAAAATGATGGGTCCATATAGAGGTTCTTCTATAGAACCTTTATCATGGATTACCCACAGGTATTTTAAAGATATAATATACGATGCCTTTTCTATTAATGAAATAAAAATAACCAATCAATCAGGATATAATTCCATTAAATTGACCCAAAAATAATAATACTAGATAATTATTTATGACTATATTAATTTAATGCAGTTATGAATTCATCTAGAAAAGGGAAACACAAACACATGCACATTACCCTAACAATAAAAATTCTAGGAATCACAAGACATGTAATAATATTATTGGTCTTGAAACTACTTCATTATAAGTTATAGTAAAAAATGCATGGCCTCAAATTAAAAACAATATAATTCTCATTTCATTATTTGTAACCCTTAAATAATGATTAGATTTATCAAGTTATTTTAACCAACTCACAATAATCTTTCCGGAAGCCAATATATTTCATGTAATCCCATTATACATTCTATAACTACAGAAAATAGAATTATAAACTAAAAGATAATGATTAAAATTCAAACAATCCCTGACATTTAAATTAGTGGTATCCTCTAAATTCATGGTCTTAAGAACTGGCCCAATGAAAATTAGAACCAAAATAAATGATTAAAACATACCTGGAATAATAGTAACAGGGTGTTCCAATTCATCATTTTCAAAATGATCTTTTCTATAAGTTATTTTAGAGAAAACCATTGTAACATATCTTGAAATCATTTTTTATGAATGGGATGAATATTAAATCCATATAAATCAAATAAGAAAAAAGTTTACAAAAAAAATTTGGAATCATGTATATTTGATATTTTTATATTTCAGTGACATTGTGTTTGAATGATATTTTTCATC
The DNA here is from genome assembly GCA_963277665.1 of Viscum album. NCBI lineage: Eukaryota > Viridiplantae > Streptophyta > Magnoliopsida > Santalales > Viscaceae > Viscum > Viscum album. Next base: position 1,391,365,944 of record OY728119.1, read on the forward strand.
ACAAGTTCCATTATTTTATGAAATTAGTGAAACGAGATAGATTATACCCCAGTATTAAATAGATTTTTAAAATGATAATATATTGATGTTATTCATCAATCTAAAACTGTTCTTTATAATGAAAAAAACTATAATTTCAAAAGTGTAATTTTCTCAATAAAAGAAATTTTCACTACTGAAAAATCATATACAATATAGTTGTTCAGATCATTAAAAATATTAACTATGTCTCAAGTGATACAACATGTATTGTAAACTCACACATAATAATTTATTTATTCATATAATAAATATTATATAACTGAAGAAATATAAAGAAAGTGTATACTTTGAATGATATTATTCATGAGTTTGATTATATTATTTATTTGAAAAAACATAACAAGAATCAATTTTTTTGAAATAACTATAATAAGAAAATTAATGTAATATAGTTTCTCAAAATTAAGGGTTTATGAATAAAATATAATATAATATTTATGAAAAGGTTAATGTATTACAGAATAATAAATTTTAGAGTGATGTAAAATATAAAATTAAAAAAATAGTAAATTTGGAATTTATATTGATCTCTTTCCGCCAATGTATCCCCATAACCACGTCAACAGAAAATATATTATTGAAATATATTTCCAGAAATTTTCTCTGATAAGAAAATATTCAATTGGTTAAAAAAGAAAATATTATAATAATGAATAATTTAAGGAGTTTTATTCTCATAGTTCTCAATTTTTAATATATAATTACACTAAATTAAATAATAATAGATCTAATAATAATGCATGAACTCTTGAAAATGAAAAAATTCAACAATGAAAATTGATAATTTAAAAAAAATTTATCCATAATTAATTCTAATCGATGTGGTGAACCATTATTAAAACAATTTATCAAATAATCTATGTTTAATTTTTAATGTGAATAATATGTGTTTAAACATCCATGTCTCTATTCTCTACTGCACTCCTTGGGGGACAAGCTCAATTATATGTTATGTGAAGAGATATTAGTGGTTTTATTGGGGATATTTTTTAATGGTTTCTGGTGTAATAATTGAGGCTCTTATGGGTGTGGTGGTAGGTTTGAAGCCTCTTGAAGAGTTAAAATTGAAGATGTGAAGAATCATGAGGTAGTTGTTTTTGCAAAAATGTGTTTGATTCATTGATATGATGTAATGACCTATGAGTGAAATTATTAAATAAATGAGTTTTGTCAAAGGAAATAAAAGAGTAAATTAGTACATAACATATATTTGAAGAGATTGATTCATCACAAATTTCGAGTGGCAGCAGCAATAGGTTTTCGCAGGAGCAGTAGTAGCGGTCTCGTTTCATAGGACAAGAAGGCGTGAGTAGCAATACAGTTATTTTAGGGTATGTCTTTATAAAACATGTAAGGATTTGATCATCAATATTTACAAATCCCTAAAAAATAGTCATTTTATAATTACTAAAATAGAATTCATTGATAAAACTAATCTTTACTAGTGTTTTTCCGTTCTAGTAAGATACATAATTATCAATGATAAATATGATAATTAAATTTTTTTATTAGTGAAAAATTTCTAAAGGTAATATAGAGAAATTTCATTTGGGCTGATATGGATGATAATGATTTATCATTGTTATCTCTAAAGATCTCTCATTATGATCATATATTAAAAATATTTTCATTTTATTAAAATTCTATTTATAAATAAATTTATCAAAACATATTAGAATGTACTTATATATATTTGTATATTCTTATAAATTTTATTATATATTTACAAATATATATATAATTATATATAATTATATTATTAAATATATTTTTTAAAATTATAACTACAATAAATATATTTATTATTATTTAATAATAATTATATATATATATATATTTATAATTTTAATTATAAATTAATATTTCTATAAATATAATTATTAAATTATAAATATTATTATACATACATATATATATATTATAATATATTCTCATTAAAATATGAATATATATAGTTATAAAATTATAATAAATATACTTATTATTTAAATATTTTTATTATAATTTTATAATTATTTCAATAGATATATATTTATTTTTAATTATAATTAGAAATAAATATATTTAAAAATTATTTTGAATATTTGTAAAAATATTTATATAAATATATATATTTATAATATTATACTACATGCTCCCCACTAATAAGATATATTTATATATTTATATATACTCATATTTATATATAAACACACACACACAGACATATATATATATATTGAAAAGGTAGGGTCAACCACCCTTTTATTTAGAAATAGAAATAATATATAATAAAAGAGAATGGGTCACACAGAAAAACATCACTCAATAAGATATTTTTAAAAAACCAACTTTATCTCTATTTTTAACTCATATTGTTCACTCCTAATCTCACGTTAAATTCTAATTGAAATATAAATTTATATATTATTGAAATATATTTATTAAAATATAAAAATTATTTAATTAATTAAATATATATATATAATTAAATAAATCCTTAAAAAATATTATATAATTACATATATATTTCAGTAACTAAATTATTGAGTTAAAAATTATTAAAAATGATTAATTATGTCAATGTAAATAATATATTAAAAGAGAAAACTATATAAATAAAAATGGATAAATATTATTTTTATAAATTACAAACATAATGAAAATGGCTGAGCCTATGGGTCTCTAGGCCCTTTGGGTCATAAAAGGCCTTCAGACCACAGGGCCTTCGGGTCACGTAGACCATGGAGTAGCCCAGTTCACACACAACAGGCCCCAGAAAAGGATCAGAGTAACAAGAGTAGCAGCCACCAGATGTAGAGCTAACTGGATTGGAAGAATGAAAGCGTATGTCAACCGCCATTAGGACTAGGCACTGTGCTGTTTTGTACGGGGCAACGATATCCCTTCAGCAATGCATGGTGGGAGCTATGTGATCAATGACGCAGAAAGCTGGGCAGGGGCAGTTCAAGTGGGCTTGGCCTACGGGTCATGTATTGGGCATGGTATGCCTCTGGGCCTTCAGGTCATGTATTGCAGTTTTTTCGGGGCATGTGCCTTGGGCCTACGGGTAATGTACGGGTTCACCTTCAACCATTAAAAGGGGGTTTATCAATAATAAAATAATGAAAAATGGCCTTCGTGCCATTCAGAGATATATGTACAGTAAATATATAAATTTATAAAATCACATTATAAAATTATTTTGACTTTATTTCTTGAATATATAATTAGAAATGAATAAATTAAATTAAATAAATTATTACATTATTAAATAGATATATTATTAAATTTACATGAATTACATAATATATATGCACAAACACGCATCAAAACAAACACATATACATACAAACATGTATATAAACACATACATATTAACAAATTTGAATAAATATCTACATAATTTTTAAATAATATAATATCAATATAAATATGTATTTTACTAAATATATTATCCTCTACATTACATAATTGTTTAAATAAAATCGTAAAATTTTAATTTGTCGTTAAATATATACATATTTTCTATTAAATGTATATAAATAAATAACTAAACATTTTGCTAATATAAATTTGATAATTTTTCTAAATATAATAGTATAAAAATAAGATTCATATTTATTGGACATTATATAACTAAAATTTATATATTTCTTTCAAAAATATTTATATATATTTTTTAAAATAAATATCATTAAAAATTATAAAAATAAACTCATATATTTATTTATCTAAAATTATAATTAATGATAAATATATTTATATATAAATATATTTTAAAAATTATAATGATATTTATATTATTATAAATATTTCAATAAATATATATATGTATCATTTTATATATTTATTAATTAATTACTATAATATATTATAAATATAATTAATATATATTATTCAAAAATGATAATTATAATTTAATAAATATTTAAATATATATATATATATATTAATATATAAGTATAAATAATTATAAATACAATAAAAATTTATTATCAAAATATCAATACTATATTTTAATAATTATTGAAATATTGATAAATTTTTATATATTTAAATATATTTACTATTTCAATATATTTATGAACATTTTATTATTATTATATTATATATATATATTTAATTTTATAATTACATTTCATAATACTATATATATACATAAATTACAAATATATATATATTAATATACCGTGTATATATATATATATGACATTTTATTTTTAATTAATGTATATACATAGAATTAGTTACTAAATACAAATATACTAATTTTATATATATATATATATCTTTATATTTTTTTATAAAAATTTATTATCAATTCTATGATTAGTGATGATAATGATCTATGTGAGTTATTGTATTTAGAGTATTCTATATCACATTCCCAATTTACATTGTGAGATTTTTCTTGGTTGGGGGATGAATCCAAGGTTATTGTGCATACTACGGGAGCCTGAGATAACATAACATTGCCTTTCAGTTATATATTAATTTTTACTCAAGTGTGTTGGCTAAATATCACCTTAAACAAATAGAACGTGTCTATGTTGTTTTAGTTTGTGATAAACTTGTTGAGATAGATACCCAATGAATTATTGGGGCTAACAATATGAATTATTTTCATAATTGGTGTTGAGTTGTCTTCAATAATTATTACACGTCCTTTCGTTATGTTTCTTAAAATTTGACTTTTGTTTTTTTGTCAACCCAGCTAATTTCAGTCAATTCACTTCACTAGATAATGATTTTTTTATTTTTAGAATTCCAGGAAAGTCATTTTATTGGATTCATATTTTTTATACCTTATATGATTTCTTGTATCATTCTGGATAATCCAACCAATCACATCCTACAAATTCTTATGATGGAGGTGTTTGAGGAATGTTTTCTAGATGATGAAGGGTAAAATGTGGAGTTATATGTGATTTTTTAAGAGATTTATTATATGGATAGATGGATTTAGTTTCTCCATAAATGCGACTTTCTGTGTTGTGGTGATGTCGCCTGTAGCATCGAGTAAATGAGGTGGAATTCTTTTGGATATGTTAAATTCGGCCAGGTTGCAACATGGTTACATTGATGTTGTTTTTAGATTATTGTTGTGTCATGGAGAGCTCTACTATGACATAGAGTCATGGTGTAGCGTTTTGAATGTTCTTAAATTATTCAAATATCTTCATCATAGATGAAGTTTCGGGTATGAATTCTATGAGGAGGAGATTTTGTGCTTCTGTAGAATTCTGGGTTGTTGTTCGACGGATTTGGTCTTTAGCATGGCCTCTTTCTAGGGTTTTGGGGTCAGTGGTGTGGTGGTTCTTTCCTGTGTTTTGTATTTCTCTTTCTGTTTTAGATATATATCATATACCAAAATGTGTTTCTATATAATATCTCTATATCATTTTTATTGGATGGTTGATATAGAAGTAAGCTATTTCGTTGGTTTATCTGACATTTCAAGGTGGTGGAATAAGATTTTGTGTTAGAGTATATTTTAATGATTTCGTTACATCATGATGGGATCCATGATGTCATTTATTGTTATAATATATTTCATTATCTCTACAATGCGACTAATTTCATTATCTATAAGGATTTGGATGTTTAGAATGATGTTGCATTCATGGATTTCTTATAATGATATATGATTATCAATAGAAGGTTCATTGTTGGTGAAACTTTCCATTGATTCATGTGTTGTATATTCATTGTTTCATAAATTATTGTCAATGGGATCATTAGACATTTAATAATTCCTAATACCCATAGAAGCATTAAGTTTTCTCTCGATTTTATTTTGTTGATGATTTTGTTAAATAATTATGTCAGATTATGAGGTGTTTTTTATTTAATGATGAATTTTGATTTAACATTCATGAATATGAATATGTGATAACCATTTATTATTGATTTTTAAATGGATTATATACTTGGGTAGGTTATTATTCACTAATGAGGATTATATCTTGAAATGGGGGTGGATTTCTTGATTTATGTGCATGGAGTCATGAAATTGTTTGGTAGTTGCAATCATTGTTTTGGGATGCTGGTATTTCAATATGGTAAGGTTGATTGTTTATTCTATATGTTATGCATTCATGTTGGTATGAGATGGTGTTCTTGTGTTCGGGATATATGAAGATCCTTGAAATATAAGTTGTGGATTGTTTTTTTCACATAACATCCAGCAATTATTATGGGTATTAGTTTTATATATAAAGGATTAGCATAGTTTTTTAATTATTAGATATGTTAGTGGATATTTTTTTACTCATTAATTTTTTTGAATTATGGTGAATTTGGTTTCCAGGGGTTTCATATAGATATTATATAATAATGTGAGGAGTTTCAAGATTCTATATTCATTCAAAAATGATTATACAACATAAGGGTTTGATTTTTTTCATATATTAGAGTTGTTGTTGCTGATATAGGTTAGTAGTGTGGGATATGCCATGGGTGGAATATTGGTGGTTCTAATATATTTTCCCCTATTACATCATGTTAACTTCTATTTTGTGTTGATAGAATGGCTAGGATGTGGAGAAGGTAGTCATGGACTCTTGGCTTAGATTTTACTTTTAGGTTATTCAATATTATTTTTAAACATGTGGTATGTAGGGATGTTATAGTGTGGAGTCATAGAGGTTGATTTTTTAATCATTTAATCAAATATTGTGTACTTGAGTCATGGAGTTTGGAAGTGTAATATCTTCCTTCTACATTATTATGACAATAATCATTGTGTTTCTTCTTATGTTATTGTTTTTTCATGATTTTTAGACATTTTTTCTTCACCTATTTAAATTTATAAGATTAAAATTTTAAAATATCTGATGTAGTGTGGTCTCTTCTATTGTGTCAATGGATTTTAACTTTTCATTAGTTATCTACTTTGTTATGTTATTTTCATTATGATACTATGTTTTTTAAACTACCTATAAAATATTAAACCTCCACTAACCCTGAAATTCATGACACATTTCTCTTGATTCATGGGACTCCCATGTGCATCCCTATGATTCCTTTTATCCTCATTAAATTATAACTCATCCCAATCCTAAGGTTACGATCCCTTTATGGTTCTATGTCAACCCCATTCATCCAACTTCCACATTTTCTCTTTTTTCATCATCTATAGAAGTATTTTTTCAAATATTCCACTAGTTTTTATTATTAATTATTATGGTTTTTTATTGTATGGATTTTTCTTGGATGATTATGAAATTAGACGTCACTTTTCTTAATGGAAGTTTTATTCCTCTTGTTCCAACATTGCAATTGTTGAGAATTATTTTTTAGGTAAGGGTTCCTTCAACATTCATTTAGTTGTGCATATGGGAGGTTTCCATATTTTTATATATATTTGGATGATGGTATTTATCAGAATAATATTGATAATAATTTTTTAAATTAAATTGTTGTATATGGGAAATATTTTCCTGTTCTCAACTATTAATTATATTGTAATTCATTTTTTATACCATTAAAGAAAATATAATATCGCAGAGCCTTCTTTAGATGGGATTTTTTTTTCTTGAGGAGACCTTTATCATGTGACTATTTGATATCATAATGAATAAAATGGGTAATCACATAATATATATATATGGTTAATGAATTATATTTACATGGAATATTATCTTTTTTGATAACTCATTTGAAAATAATTATGTAAAATTGTTGAGATCTACCTCAAAAATAAAAAATTAAATATATGAAAATTGATTATTTTGCGTGGTTGTGATATATCATTGTTTTGGAGAGATTTGGTATTCAAATTTGGAATTTAGGATGATGAAGTGGTTGTGATGTGTAGTGGTGTTAAATATGGTCATGTCATCTTGTGAAAGAACATTTTTTTAAGTGAAGTGTTTTGTTACATTCCAATATAGATAGAATTAACATGTATAATATGAAATAGAAATGAGATATGATTGAATGAATGATGAATTGTTTATTTGAAATGGGATTTGTGTTTAAATTTTTTTAATATTAAACAAATGGGAGGAAAAAATTAAACAAGTTTTTAATGATAAATTTTATAAATAAGAAAAAAAATGAAACGATACATGAAATAAGGGTTTATGTTAGTCATTGATTTAAGGTTAATTTTGTTTGACAATGGTACTGAAACAAGAAGATTATGTGACTTGTTGGGAATAATTCATTATTGTTATTTTTATAAACCCATAGATTAGGATTTAGTGATTGAAATTTGTAAATATTATTTTCATTATATTTTATACACAACCCACTAGAGTCGAGCACTATGTTCCAACATGAATCATTTTTTGGTCGTGTTTTATCAAACATATTTGATGGATAGTATGGATATATGGTAACTGCATTCCCATATCTCTCATCCAAGGGAGGTTTATTTTCCCTAGTAGTGATGGATGTAAGATAAAGAATCTCTATAATGGTTGTATGATTAATTATGATTTTAATATAAGGGTTATTAAAGACAGGGGTAGTGAAAAAATGTATTTTTTAGGTAATCATTTTCTTGTTTAGGATTTTGTTTTTCAATTAAGAGTGGTTATGATCTATTTTTGGAGTTTCTATAGATCCTAGTTCATGTGATGTAATCATGACCATTTTATGTCCTAATATATTTTTGGGTGTATATGAGTCAACAAAAAGAAGACATGATAAATTTTTATTGGGTAACAATAATACCCAACATAAATAAATATTTTCAATGTAATATATTTTATCATATATGACAACTTTTTTTTTAAATATGATCATATATTATCATAAATTTATTCAGAGGAGACATTTTCAAAGCACAAAAGAGTTTTAAAATTTTTACTACATAAGACTGTTGTTTATACGCTAATTATTATTGAATGAGTAGGTTTTTATATTGCAATACGATGATTTTTATACAATCTATTATGGTGTCATTTTCATTCAAACGCAACTATTATTGGATGATATTTGTGATTTTTCTTCTCTTTTCCAATCACATCATTGAACACTTGTACTCTTTTCTAGTTGTTCAACATATCTCTAGTAATAGATCACATTGGTTATTCATTTACATTTTTCTTAAAAGTATCAAGGAAATTTGTTTCTAGATACATTGAATATATGTGATGTTTTTATAATCCATTACTGATCAATTGTATAATCATACTTCTGGGCCATTCCATTATTGGATGCAGTGTATAATGTTTTTATCCATTATGGTATTTTGTGACATATCCTTACCTCCATTTGATTTGTTTTAATAATGTGCTTTTGATACTTGTTTGTCTATTTTATCCCCCCACCAATTATTTTGTTTTCATTCCATTTATGGTTTGTTGTTGATGTTACAAACAATTGTTAATTGAGATTGAGGTTTGTGATTTTTTTTTCTAGCATACATTGGAGGACATATATTTATGAATATTTAAAAAAATTATTTGTAAAATAGAATGAATTATTTTTGTATTTTTAAATCGATTTCTATGAAATATTCCACATTGTTTTTGTATTTTTTTAAAATAATGATGAAATGGACTTATAAAATGGTTTTCAGAGAATGGTTTTTATGAAATGTTTTTGGAAATATAACCCAAAGGAATCATTGCGTACTTATTTGGAAGGTGTAAAAATTGGTCTCATGCATTATTATTATTGGGGGTTTATGCATAGTGTTTTACCCTTATCCCATTGCCACATGTCTATAGTATTTGTGAGACACTTTTGGTGATTCTAGTTTCTAGGCAATTCTCTTACTCTTGAAATTGGATGAACATAGCTACGACGTGATTCCCATACATGATTTGGTTTAGGTATGATTATTCTACATTGAATATCATATAGTGATCATATCAATTATTTATGTGTTCATTAGATTGTACCAGTTAGAATATATTTCATGTATTGATATATTTTTTATTATTTGAAACAATTTTACATTTATTTTTTGGATCATTAGAATGGGGGGATATTTTCCTATTCATTTAATAAAATATTTTATTAATGTATTGTAAATTTTTTTAAATTTATAATGATTATATTATTATTAAAATAAATGATATGGAACACCTGGGTAGGATTGATATGATCCTATTTAGCTCACACCCTTCACATCCCTTCAGTATTGTGAAAACTGAGATAATTAATTTATTACAAAAAAAGGAAAACAATCACAGTGAGGAAGTTACTGTTTAGTCATTTTTTGTTTTGTAGAATTTGAATAGATATGGGGACATTCCATACATATAACATGGATTAGATGTTTCACATTATTTTCTGTTGGTTTGTTAACTTATAACATGGTAATTTTTATCTATTTTGAGTTTCATCATTAACAAAATTTCATATTTTATTTGCATGTATTTATCCATTTTTAATAATATTTTCGTTTCTATTTTATATATATATTCCAAATATATAATTTTTTTATGATTTAAATAATTCCATATATTTTACGTTTTTGATTTGGTGATAATTGACAGCGAATTTGGATCGGTGACTCACATTTTGTTTGTGGATGATCATGTTGGGTACTAATTTTTGAGGTCATCCCGAGTTTTTTCATGGAAATTTGGGATCATAATTCATTTTCCTCAAGAGTGATTTTAGGGTATTTTTATTAGAATATTGATTTTATTTTTAGGTCACGACAGGTAGGTTATTATGAGTGTCATTATAGATCATTTCATGATGCTACTAAAGATATCGTTAGATATTGGGATTTGTATCTCCTATGTTGTGTTCATGATCAAAATCATTATTTCATCATAATGTTTTGTCATTAAAAATGATATATTCCTAATTTATTATCAATAATTTTGTTTCCAATTTTCAAAAGGGTATCTAATATTCTCTTAAAGATAATTTTTTCTTGTATCATAACCCTATAGAGGCAATTGTGTGAGAAATCTATGTCACAGTCTAAATTGGAATGCATGTCCATAACAAATGTTTTGTGACCCAAATATTTTCCACATATTAATACCTAATATTAAAAAAATATCTATTAATTACAACCCCAATGATCATAAACCCTATATTATTTGAAATAATAGGGTAATAATACAACAATTATAGGATAAAATAAAGTATATTTAATTTATTTTTCATAGTAATACCATAAATTATTTTGAGAACTAAAAATATAACGGGATATCTTGGAGAACAAATAGTGAAAAGAAATTATCTAAATAGTCATTCAATAAATAAACATTATAGAGAATCATAACATGTAATTAAATTATATAACTAGTTTTAAAGAAACAAAAGAATCATGTGTAATCCAAAAAAAAGAAGATAAAATTTGAATAATATGATATTGGAAAAAAATTAAATGATGTTTTAACATATAGAAAGACATAAAAAAGAGTCATGGATAACATCTTATAAAATATCACATGGTGTGAAACGTCTCATAATGGATAAGGTTTTCTACATAATACTATATATGAATTATAATATGACTAAAAACGTTAACAAATGCGTTGGAGTTCTATTTGGGAACACACATCCGATATTGTATATGATTATTCATTTTACAAAAATGAAACGAATAATATAGGTTAAAAAGTAATTTCAAATGTAATGGAATGCAATTTACAATGTTGTGACATATCATAATCAAAATAAATTTCATAATAGTGGATTTTAGTGTTGAAAAAAAAATCAATCCATATCCCCATCAATGTAATGAATAATTAGTTAGTCATATATATATATATATATTAGAAGAAATAATTAACATCATAGGTTATAACTGTTCATAAAAATTATGTTACATGATTACATGGATGATTTCATAGAGAATAATATATTTTCACATTGATATCACTTCATCAAAATATAAAAAAGTTAAAAATTATTATATAAATTATCTTTATTAATGTAAAAAAGAAATCATATAAAGAAATCATCAATGAGTTGAGTGTTCTTAAAGGTATGTAATTCTGTATATGTCATAAACAGAAAAAAATTCCTTTCAAGTAATTGTATATTCTTTTAAAAGGGACTCATTTTAAAATTTATAAGGAAATTTCCATTAAATAATTTTCTAAAACACAAAACTAGGTTAAAAATTTCATCAATGAATCATTTGATTAATTTAAAAAAAATCCAAATATCATTTTTAGAAAACACATCTATTGAAGACAATTGATTTATGAATTGAGAGAGATTTGAAGTCATATTTTATTTAAAAAAATTTGTCAATAATTTTATGTACTATTGAGGGGGGAAATATTAATATTTATTAATATTTCTTGAATAAAAATAATATGTGAATTTTAATGGCTTAAAAAAGAAAATGATAAAATAAATTCATAAAATAGAAATTAATGAATAAACTATCCTTATTGAAATGAGATTGACACATAAACACTGAATGCTTTGATAACATTTGAATCATAATAACCATGAGTGAAGAAAATTAAATATATCATAATGTTTGATTATTATGGATGGATTAAGGATTTTATATGTAATGGGGATGAATATTCTCTATTTAAATCATATTAGGTTCATAAATGATCATGTTTCTATATAAAATATGTTATTATTTGACAAAACCCTTACCTTTAATCCGATTAGTTTTTTATATATTTTATCTCAAATTAAATAAAATTATATCAATTATAAACACTCTTAACATTCATATCCATATAAAATAAGTTAAAAATCAATTTACATCATTGATTTTAATAAATTTTTTTTACATAATTATTTCTCTCCGGATTGTGTGTTTTGATGACACTATGTTCATTATTTCAAAACACCATTGGTGCCTTGAAAGTCATCCAATGGGTCATTGTTCCATCATATTAATAATAATAATAATGAAATAAGTATCTTGTTTATACATAAATTATAATTTAAAATATAACTTTGAATAATTATTTGGAAAAATCAATTTCATCACAATCATAGAGAATGTATTCCCAAACACAAATGGGTTACATTAACATTTTTCAATAATCAAAATGGAATGAGGGTAAATATCATTAAATTTTAATAATGATAATAATTTCATAAATATAATATTATGGAATTATATAATAATTCCTTTAGAGCCCATTTTATTAAGAAATAAAAATGAACCACCTTACAATGTGAGATAATGGTCTGTCGTACGCAAGAAAGACATTATAAAATTCCAATGGATGGTATCTTAAGAAATAATATAGATTATTAATTTTAATTAATGACTAATATTTCATGAATATGATATATATATTTATCTATATAAATATATATTATAAAATATCATGGCTATTGATTTGATGTGATGATGGAATACTATTTACATCATTTTGTAATGGACCAATCTCTCGTACTAATTATCGATGGATTCATTTACTATTGGATTGAAATAGAGATTAATTTTTGGAGAGACATTAAAATAATAATAATTTAGAATTATTCATATTCTTATTTCATCATATATGAATTGATCATTATTATTTTATGGATTATTTTGATAAAATAAAACATTGTTTGTCCTTAAATATTTTTACGTGTTATTGAAACCATTTATTTAGTATTTTAACTAATGTCCTCTTTTATTGTCATTATGATCAATATAAGGACACTAATATGTATGTAAGAATGTCATGAAGGTATATGTGTAGGTAATTGATGTCTCAATGGGATCATAAAGTGTATATACTAGTGGATATTTTTCCCCGTTATATTATTGGTTGTGTGGAATTCAAGTAAATAAGAAAATAAATATTCAATAATAACAATTCAATTGCAAGCTACGTGCACCCAAAATATAAAAATATGGTATTGGAAGTGATTTAAAATTGATAGAAACCAATAAAATTAATAATTATATTTTTTCTGACATGTTATTCCATTCAACTCATTAGTTTAAAACGCTTCCAACAAAACTAGTTTTACCATTTCCCTTACAAAGAGATATTTTCAATTTTACTATTCAATATGTCATATAAATTGACGATTAACATATTATAAAATACTAATTACTATGATTAAATATATTAAATCCATTTTATTAGATTCAATTCATTTATTTGGTAAAATTTAAATAGATAATTTCCCTGTAGATGTCTATATAAAATCGGATTACATAAAATTTATTTTTAAATGGTAAGATGTGTTTTTAAATACTATGTGGTTGTTAATAAAAATTTAATGAATTAAAATTCATATATATATACATTATAAATTTAATTTTAATGAGAAAATTTTAATGGTTAGATAGTTTAATTAAAATGTAGAAACATTATTTACTTTCAAATAGTTCTCATAAAAATGTGCTTAAATGCCAAAAAAACACTTATTAAATTATTGTTTTAATGAGATTAAAATTAAATTATTTGAATTAAATTAAAAAAAAAATTCATTAAAACATATTTATTAATTAACAGAAATTTTAAATTAAATAATTTATAAAAATGAAATGATAGTTTTTCCAAGAAATGTATTTTTAAATATGTAATGAGAAAACAATATTTTATGAAAAATAAAAAAATTACACCCTTGGTAAATTTTTATAAGATGATCTTAAGAATAATTTTATTTTTACAAAATAAATATTTTAATTTTATTAAAAAGTACTTATAATATTTTCATACAAATCAAAAGAAAATAATATGCTAAGGGAAAATATTTTGTCATAAAAAATATCATTATAAAATTTGATTTATTATTTTTTATTAATTTTAAAATAAATTTATATTTGTAGGAAATTGTTTTTTAAGAAATATGTTTTTTTATTTTTAGACTAAATGTTTATTGAGAGTTTATATTGATAATTTTTAAATATTAATATTTTTATAATATAACCTAATTCATTCCATCTTAGTGTTGTGTGTTGTATTTCCTATTGATCATAGTGTACTTGTAAAATATATTGGTGATAGGTTTATTACTTGATAAATAAATCACATCCTCATAATTTTTACTTATTCTAAATACCCATGGGTTCATCTTTTTAAATAACCCTTTTTAAAAAAACTCACATAGTAAAAATGGGTAAAAAACCTCCACTTAAAAGAGGGAAAGGGAAATAAAATTGAAATTTATAATAATTACTTTTTCATTATAAGTAGTCATAAATTGGTGGGAATTTAAAAAAAGGATAGGTTATAAAAGATAAAACAATTTTGTTAATATATATGGAGAATTAATGTAAATAATCTGAATAATCATGATAATGATAAAATTCTAAATCCTTAAATCTAAGATGTATTAAATGTAAATTTATTAATCAAAGGTGACGTTTATTGGATAAAATATTTGATGAAGATAATTTTAAAATAGTTATTTGAATAATTTTCGATCATGGTATGTAATAAATCAATATTTAATTACTGGTTAAATTTTTATTTCATAAAAAATTATTATCCTTCTTTTTGGACGTCAATAAATTTACACTTTTAACAATTACATTATCGAATGAAAATCCAGTATAATATTTTTTATTTTTGATGCAATAAAATTTTCCAATAACAAATAATAAAATTTACAAAGATTAAAATATAGTCCTCCCATAATTTCATTATCAAAATGGATTAGCACAATATAAGTTATTGCCAATAATTATTACTGATATATTTATCTATAATGTTAAACCATGAAATCAAAGTTTTTAAAATGATCATTGCATAAATAAATAAAATTATATAATAAATAATATTAATAAGCAGTACATGAATTATTGTTTTAGACTCAATTTTAATCTCATATGCTTAATGTTTTTTTCTGAAAACAATATATCATTGATCCAAAATTATCTTTTATTTTTTAACTAATGTTTATATGAATCTATCCAAAATAAAAAGCTTCCAATAATATCATTCATCACCTAAACATCTAAATATTTCATTAACATTGGATCTTTTGACTTACAAAATCATTTATACTTTATCCAATAAATGATTAGGGAAAACAATATCACACAGACGAGTATATAACATCAGCTAGTGGTATGATGATCACCATTATCACCCTTATACTATGGGTTAATTTCCGTTGATATTGTGGGATATATTGTGTCATATCCTTCCATGTTGGTATTCAGTTTTATAAAACTACATTTCTATAATTAAAATAATATTATGAAATTATGATTAAAATCATAAAAAACATAATAATCAATTGAGTGATTGAACACAAATGTCTTCTATTAAACATAATTTTTTCAAAAAACATAATCTTGATTGAATACAAGGAAATAAACACAATATTATTGTCAATGATTTTTATTTACTCAATAATGTGTCATCCATAGAATATCACTCTACCATTAAACAACCATTCAAGTTTATTAGTACCATGCAACACATTCATTCAACGATTTAGAGGAAAACTAATACATAACAATATATAAAGGATTAATGATTATTATAATAAGAATAATTTTAATAAAAACACTTGAATAACATTAATATAAAATTATATCACATAAAAAAATAAATAAATCCACTCAATTATTTTTATTATATATTCCTTATGAAATTATTCATATTATTAATAAATTTACATGGATTGTGACCATGTTTCCCACATATATGACATTGAAATATTATTATATCATTTAGATAATTTTTTTTCATAAATATTGTTAACCCTAAATTCCAATATCATCAGGCATTATTTTGTTTGATCCCTACTTCTGCACATATAAATCATCATCTATTTCTTGTAAGGTATTTATCATGGACTTTCATCCTATCATTTTTAAATTTTAAAAATTCAATATGATTTTATATGCTTTTGATAAAATTTCGTCTTATATTAGACATCATCCATATCATTATTGAAGTGTTTGGATATAAATAAATTCTCATAAAGTAAACAAAAATTCCAGATAGCATATTTGGAATGATAAAAAGATGCATAATATCCATTCCCATTCTGTTTGGAATGTCATAAGAAAATCATTAAATTTCATATCACATTTTTTATTGGAAATATAACAATTATTTGTGGTCATTATGTAAAATAAACATTGCAATATGATAATAAATTAACTAATAAATATACAATAAGAAAACATTAAAAATTTAGAGGAATAATTTATAAAACATATGTATATCCTGACTTATTTGTATCAAGTTTTAAGACAATGATATCAATGTTAATGATTACTAATATCATTTCTAACCTAAAAAATTTTCAACTACTTCATAATGGATTATAATGTGTTTTTGAATTTCCCAAGAATACACCCCAGAGTGTTAAACTATGTTTTTCGAAATACATGTTTTCTTGAAACCACTTAGACAATCCCTCACCAATATTAAATTACAATTTCCAACAAAAAATCATTTCATTTGAATTCCACCTAGGGTTATAAAGAATGATTTTTAATCATAATATATAATGGTAACCAAATAATTTTCTTCAATAATAACTATTATTACCCAAACCTATAACAAATATTATTAGATAATTTATAACTGAATTCTAAATTATTTTCAACACCAAATTCAATGAGGCCTAGTACCTTAGGATGAATATGGTTATAATATATCAAAATAATTTTAACAAAAGAAAATCATATTTTATATTCAATGATGAGTTATAAAATAATTTTGAGCTAATAAAACTCAATAGGATAACATGAGAAACAACTAGCTTAAAGTGGTTCGCTAAAAATACAAATATGTGAATAGTCAAAAGGAGGAATAATAATATGTGAGACATTAGCATAAAAGTATATCATAAAATATAAGTATTATGTTTAATCAATTGGAATCATATCATAATGAACATGGTATACTAAAATAATGGTATCGAATTAAATGGGTGAGAAACATTTAACATGATATAAACCCAATTCTTGTTTAACTACCTAGAAAATATCAAATGGTGAACAATGTCCGATAATGTATTATGTTTACTCCCCAATCCCATAAATGATATATTATGAGTATAAATAAATAACTCATTTCAATGGGTAAATATCAATGTTCACCTGTCATAACATGTTAATGATTATATGATCCACAAAAATAAAATTTATCTTAATTAATAACCATAAGTATTAACAATGGAATGATATGTGTTACATAATACTGTTTCATAAAATAATGAAATAAAATTTTATAATGAAAGCATTTTTGAGATGATCATATAACTTGAATAACCTCATAAAATCTAAATAGAGTAAGATAAATATATATGTGAGATACCAATATACATGATTTAAATTAAAATCAAATCATTAATGATTTATTTAGTTGTTAAAAATTTGTTTAATATATTACCTGGAATATTTATTTATCCAAATTCACTCATTAGATTTTATAATTTTCTTCAATATGAACAATTATTTAAACAAAATATAGAAATAATTTTATTTAAAATTTACTATGTAAATTTTTAATGGATACTTATACAATTTGAGGATATTCATGGCATGAAATTACATACATGATGTATGTGTTGAAGGACTC
The DNA here is from genome assembly GCA_963277665.1 of Viscum album. Lineage (NCBI taxonomy): Eukaryota > Viridiplantae > Streptophyta > Magnoliopsida > Santalales > Viscaceae > Viscum > Viscum album. The sequence goes on from OY728119.1 coordinate 1,391,384,366, forward strand.
ATTATTTTCAACCTATTAAAACAATGTCAAAGTTCCTTGTTTTGCAATGAAAAATTAGATTTCATTTGAAACATTTTGTAAAAACTCAAATTAGGGTAAAAAGTTCTATAAAAAATATTTTCAAATATGTTTCCGGTATTTTATGATAAATTTTTATAGAGCATGGGTATTTATGATAAATCATTTTTTTGTGATGAGATAAATGATCTAATATATTCATTAAAATTATCTGTAATTTTATAAAAAAAGCAGAATAGTATGGTAATATTATTTTATAATTTAATAGTTATTAATAAGATAATAAAATTAATTTTTTCAAATATAATATAATAAAATAATTCCAATGATATAAATTGAGCCATAAATAATCCAGATAAAATGATATTGAACCAAAAAATCGTTCTATATTGGGAACATCTGAATCAAAACATCCATGAATGATATAAATGTTATTTAATGTAAAATATCACTATAAATTAATTATTCATAATATAATTATAAATAGAATAAAATACCATATCTAAAATAAATTTGTTTTAGAATATTTCTTGGGTCTCAATTGATGGTGTTTTGATATTAAACATAGACATCAAGTATATATATTATCTTATATGAAATTAGTATATTTAACGACAAAAACTTATGAATTATTTTATTTTTAATTAAATATTATAGTAGTAGTTTAATATATATAAATTATTTTCTTAATTTTAATTATTATTTTTTTTGTTACATAATCTTTTATTTCAATGTCAATTATTTTGTGGCATGCCTGGTTCAAACATTCAAAAAAACATAGGATTGTTAACCATAGTCAATGGGTAAATTTTTATATGAAAATAATAATAATAATAATAATAATTAAATATTTATTATTTTTATATATAAATTATACTTTTAGAATTCCACAATATAATTTTATGTAAAACGAATTACATATAATCATGGTCATAGTATGTTGTACGTAAAAATGTATAACATTTAAATTTTACAATGATCAAGAAAAAATAAATGTAATTATTATATTCCTTTTAAAATGATAATAATATCATAAATAACATATTATTTCAATAAATAAGAATACATTTACCATGCATGTTGTTCTTTAAAAAACCTATCACATTATTTTTCGGGGGAGTGGAATTTCATACACACTTATGAAATTATCATTTTTTCATGTTATGAATGTTAAGAATGTATATTATATATTAAATTTAGAAAATTATTATTATTTCATATATATATAATATTAAATGTAAGACAATAACATTGAACATTTATGACATTATATGATGGAAAAATAATTACATCGGTTCACAAGGTGGTATTCCACCAAACATAAGATTGATGGCATAGTTTACCATTTTATGGATTTGGAGAGGTATTTAGGGTATATAATTAAAATATTTGAATAGTAGTATATAGGATATATACTAATTTTACAATATGTTCATTTTTTAGTGTTATTCTAAGTATATCTAAGTTGAAATAAAGAAATGACCCTCGATTAAGAACATTATCACATCTCCGGACCACCACATTATGATTTTAACTATACTTCATGGTAATAGACTATAGATCAATATAAGGAATATAAGTCATTGTGAATGACTTATTGAATATATTTGGGAAGGTACTTTTCAAACCAATGGGTTTTATAACTATAGCTAGGTGACGAAAGTGTGATCCCTTTTATAAGGGATGAGGAGTGGAAATCATGTAATTACCTAAAAATAAGAAATAATGGGTAGTGACTCTAAAGAAACATTATTAGAAAAAAGTAAAACAAATATGTTAAGGAAAGACAAGGTTGATACAGGATACTTCCATTCAAATAAACATATGTAATTCATATTATTCAATTTACCCCATTAGTTTAACCACTTCTAATCTTGTCTTAAAACTATTCATGGTGAACAATTTTTCATTTGATAACTATTAATTATGAAAAAAAATAATATTGAATGGATTGTATACTATTAATTATGATGAATAAAAGTATGGAATATGTTTCTGGATGTTAAATTAGAAATATTTTCTATAAGTTAAATTAAAATTAAACGCATATGTATGTTTATAAAACTAGTTTTCATGATATCCATTTTGAAGCATAAGTTGATCTTATCATAACTATATAACAAGTAATTTCAAAATAAATTAATTAAACATTTTATTTAAATATGTCTAATATACTTATTTCATTTAAATAGTAGAAATTTATGAGTTATATTAATTAAAATGATAATAATATCATAAGAATGGACTATAGATCATGGGAATGGGAATGGACTATAGATCAATGGGAATGGACTATAGATCAATATAGGGAATATAAGGATTATAAATCATATTCAATGGGTTAATTTTTATATAATAATTATAATAATGACAATTATTAAATATTTATTATTTTTATATATAAATTATACTTTTAGAATGCCACAATATAATTTTATGTAAACCAAATTACATATAATCATCGACATAGTATGTTGTACGTAAACATGTATAACATTTAAATTTTACAATGATCATGAAAAAATGAATGTAATTATTATATTCCTATTAAAATTATAATAATATCATAAATAACATATTGTTTCAATAAATAAGAACACATTTACAATGTGATAGGTTTTTTAAAGAACAACATTCTTGGTAAATGTATTGTTATTTATTGAAATAATATGTTATTTATGATATTATTATCATTTTAATAGGAATATAATAATTACATTCATTTTTTCATGATCATTGTAAAATTTATATGTTATACATGTTTACGTACAACATACTATGTCCATGATTATATGTAATTCGTTTTACATAAAATTATATTATAGAATTCTAAAAGTATAATTTATATATAAAAATAATAAATATTTAATTATTATTATTGTAATAATTTTGATATAAAAATTAACCCATTGACTATGGTTAACAATACTATGTTTTTTTGAACGTTTGAACTAGGAATTCCAAAAAAAAATTTAATTAAAATGACATTAATATCCAATATATTTATTTCATTTAAATAGTAAAAATTTATGAGTTATTTTAATTAAAATGATAATAATATCATAGGAATAGACTACAGATCAATATAGGGAATATAAGTCATTATTAATGACTTATTTAATATATTTGGGAAGGTAATTTTATAACTAATGGCTTTTAGAACTATGGCTCGGTGACGATAGTGTGATCCCTTTTATAAGGGATGAGGAGTGGAAATCATGTAAATACCTAAAAATAATAAATAATAGGAAGTGACTCTGAAGAAACATTATTAGAAAAAAGAAAAAAAATATGGTAATGGAATATAAGGTTGATAAAGGATACTTACATTCAAATAAACATGTGTAAAACACATTATTCAATTTACCCCATTATTTTAACCACTTGTAATCTGGTCTTAATATTATTCATGGTGAACAATTTTTCATTTGATAACTATTAATTATGAAACAAATTAGTGTTGAATAGATTGTATAATATTAATTATGATGAATAAAAGTATGGAATATGTTTCTCGGTGTTAAATTAGAAATATTTTCTATATGTTAAATTAATATTAAATGCATAGGTATGTTGATAAAACTGTTTTTCATGATATCAATTTTTAAAGAATAAGTTGATCTTATCATACCTATATAACAAGTAGTTTGAAATAAATGAATTAAAAATTTTATTTAAATATATCTAATATATTTATTTCACTTAAATAGTAAAAATTTATGAGTTATTTTAATTAGGTAAAACTGAGGAACAATATACACATTTAAATAGTAAAAAACATCCTAAAAGTAAAGTTATCCTAAAATATATTATAAAGATGATTTAGATGTAAATAATTTTATTAATGATAAATGAAAAACAATTATGTAACATTTAAATCAAATTAAAAATAAAATTATACATTTACATAACATTATTATTTAATAATAAATTATTATTTTACAAAAAAATAGTATTTTTTACTATTAAAAGACAAATCATTATTTTCTAATAAAATATTAATTATCACCCTATGTTAATTCATATATTATTATATTAAAAAATATTTATTTTTAAAGATTACAATTCTATATATTTTGAAATATAAGTATAATTTTTTCTTGAATAAATAATAACATAATTTTTAAAGGAAAGATATTATTTCTATTGAAATATATTGTTGTTATTGTTTTCATCTTATTTTTTAACAATATAATAATAAAATAATATTTAGTTGAATTGTTAAATATTTTTCATAATTTAGATAATTCTATTTACACAATCCTATATAAAATCTAGGTTATAATTGAAAAATTTGGAAAAAATGATAAAATGTCATACTTAGTTTAATCTCAGTGCAGTCTGTCATATTCCCTATGAAAAAAATATATAATTTAGAAATGTGTGTAATAAAATATATTTTTGAGATTAAAATAGATGATTTAGCATAAAGGGATCAATCGAAGGAGGTTTTACTAGTTAATTTCCAATTGTTTAATGGGACGACTGATCTCGAAGAGGCAGATGTCTATATCGAAAAGATTGATAAAGATTTCAACATCCTAGAATATTAGGAGGTTATAAATTAAAAATTATTAAAATTATGACAAAAGAACCCCACATATGATGGGTGTATTCTACGATATGTTTATATAGGTATGTGGGATTGAACGGTGTATATTTCAAGAAACACTTCTAGAAGCACTCTTGTCTATAGTCTATGATGATGGATAAGTATTTTTTTATTCTATATGTAAAATGGAATGTAACACACCAAGCTTCCATGGTACGCTTCTCTTTCAATAATACATTAACTTTTGTTGTACGCAACTTCTAGTTCTAACACACACCACAACCAATCAATCCAGCCATTATGAATAGTAATATCCACTTTTTGAAATTTTAGAAATTTTATCATTCAAAATGAACTTCATTTTTGGATTTGGAATATCAAAATTAGCTTCGGGATAATTTTTTTGTATTTTTCTGAAAACATTCAATTTTTTATTAATAGTTAAAAAAACTGAGTTATAGTTTAAAACAAAATTTCTATTTAAATAATTATTTATTTTATTTAAATTTACTTTAGGTAAAAATAGATACATATTACCTATATATATTTAATGTAATTAATTAGAGTCAGTTTATAATAATTTCAGATGAATAAAAATTGTGTTGAACTTTTCACCATCTTTTACCCATCTACTAGGAGAATATGAAAATTCACATAAAACTTAATGTTACCACTTCTATAAGTAGAATTTCGAAAATTCGAGAGACATGATTCATATCAATGAATAAAATTTTGTTCAATAAGATAAAAATAATTTTTAGGGAATAATAACTTTTTACTTTTATTTACCACGGTTAAAATTTAATTGGGTAATTATGGGTAAAAGTGATATTATTATTACCTTAACACATTTCATAATTCTATTTGATAATTATAATTCGACCAAAAACACCATAGGAATAAAATATGAACCTCTTTGGTCTATATGGATTTGATTAGGACATTTATTATTATTTAATTCAAAGAAGAGTTAAAAGAGTTAAAATCAATGTCAAATAACTAAAACATTTTTAATATAGGGTTATTCCTAAGCTAAATTTGATTATAAATATTAATTAGAAATATAAAAATATTTTCTACATAATGTTATTTTATTTATAAATTTTAGACATTAAATAATTTAATTTATTTATGGCACAATGATGGTTCAAGAATTACCTTATTAGTGAAATATTAAAATAATTGATAATATAAATAAAAAAATAAATAAAAATTGAGACTTTTATTGATTTAAAATAATTTTATTGGTTAATATGTAATTTTAGGGTTGATTAAATTAAATAATATTGAATTAATAATGCTGTTATAAATATAGAAAAAAAAATACCAAATAGTGTCAAAATGGACATAAAAGAGTTTTTAAAACAAATATTATATTATTAATTGATATTAAATTCCTAAAAATCAATGGTTCATCCAAGAGACATATATAATCATTTTTGTATCATTAAATAACCACTTGGGATTCGTTTGGAATATTATAGTAAGTTTATTAACCATATAATATAAAAATACAAAAAGACATGGTAAATGTGAAACAAATTAACTAAGTGTTAAAACTAAAAGATAAGGTTATTATAGTGACCCAACCTGTCTAAAACCTATTTATTGGGTGTTTTTCGACCCATTCCTACCTTATCCTCGAAATAATTTACTTTGGAGCCATTAAAAACCGAATATGAATTAATTATAAAATAATATTTCTAACCTTTTCTAAGGTGCCTCTTACCCCTCATATAAAAGTGCACACCTCCTTCTCTCAATTTAACTCCTTCAAAACCATTTGGTTTGGACAAAACCTGCCCAAATATCCTCTCATATTCCCTTACTTAAACCTAGAGGCCATAGTTTGATCAGAAATCCATCCTAAGGATCCCATTTGATAAAATCAAATTGAAGAACCTGAAGAAGTGGTAATGTTTTCACAACCCTCATTCAAATTCCTTTCTTCTTACACTTCTTCTTTGTTTGTTAGTTCCATTATAAAATAATAACTCTAGTATCTTATATATAAGGTGATGTTATTATAAATATGGTACAACCATATTCTGTAGTTTATCCATCCCTTGGATGGCATGTCACTATACGTGCGTACATATAGCTTACCGTCTCCACGCCGTGGGGTAATTTTTTTTCAATACATTATTATTTGTATGGGTATAATAATGATGTGTAATTCATGTAAATAATAAATATGACATGATGTCTATTCTTTATATATGATACATAATCCTATTACATATTATTTTAATATCAAAAATATGATATTGTCACTCGTGAATACGTACGGACTACCATCTCCACGAACACGATGAGATTAATTCCCCATCGTATCCATTCAAGAATAATATTAATTTGATGATTAAAATAAATGTTTAAGGAATTGATATCATTCTGGATAGAAAGAAGATACAACCTATGGATAAAAATCATGGCTTATGTAAGAAAACATATAAAAGAAAACAAGTAAGTGAACACCCAAAATGGTGGTAATACAAAAATATTATTAACAAAGCAATATTAAAATATCATATATGATATCATATTTATGTATATGATTCTTGTATAATTTAATAACAATTATTTAACTATTATACAGGAGGTTAACCTACCCTCGACCAAGGAAAAGTTCAAGGTAAGGTTTTATTTCACAGTCTCTACATTATCCGAGGTTGTTTATATGTAATTACTTACTAGGACCCCCTTTATCATCCACATCCATTTTTCTTAAAAATGTATTTCAAAACATTCTTTCTATTTTATCGACTATGGGTTAAGTTCATTTATACCCATGTTTGAAATTTATTATACATTTATAAATTAATATTTTCTTCGTTTTCCAAACACGGTCCTTTTAACCTTTTCGACATAATTAAGGTAAGAAAGTCTTTTTTTAACAAAAAATGCGGGTGCAGCTATTTTACACTATTATAAAATCGTAGAAGCATCCCTTACAAGATTATAAGAACATTTTCAAAGTAAATGTTTCCTTTTATAATTATTTGACATTTAAATGATTAAAAAAATAGATATTTCTCTCAAATAGTCTTGATTTAATCTATGTCAACATCCTTTGATAAATTTTATGTTTATTTGAAGTTGATTTATTATCATACAAAACATCCATATTATATTGAAGGTTTTACAATATTTTTGACTATGGGTGTGTTATTTTTATACCATACATGGTTTATGAATAAATTTTTGACATTTAATATACTAATTTCAATACGAATGTTTATGTTATGTTTAAACCTTTTCGTATGTGGAATGCATTAGACATAGTATGTGATGGGTGGAGCCTTCTATAGCTCCTCGATCCATCGGTAGGTCTCATGAGAAAAACTATTGCCTTGGCATAAGTAATGGACAATAAATTATTTTTAGTCTTGTCACAAGGCCTTGACTATGTGGTAATGATAATCTGGCATTATGCATTACATTATTATGAAAGTGGTAATTGATATTGAATGTGATTATTTGACTAGTAGAATATCAATTTGAATAAGTAAATGGAATTATTACATTATATCATTTCCATATTATGATGAATTTCATGTTTAAAAAGCGTTTGTTTTAGTTATACATTGCCTTAAATGTTTATGTTTTTTTATGAAAGTTTCTGATATATTGTTATCCTTAATGAGCATTTGAGCTCACCCCTTTCAATGTTTTATTTTTACCAGGATGTGAAGTAAATTTTTATGAATGTCCTACAGGGACAGTATGTGGGGAAATGAATACAAGATGGTGTTGTAGTATTTTTCACATTATGATGTAATGTAAGACTTATGAATATATATAGTGTTTCCAAGGATACTAAACTAATCAATATTTTGAGACATGATCTTTTGTGATCATTCCAATATTATGTAATAACACACCAACTCTGGGTAACTGGGGTCGGGGCGTTACAGTTGGTATTAGAGGAATGTTAGTAAAATCTTGGGAAGCTATATTTAGATAAACTCTGATTAGAGCACATATACCTATGATGGATATTGAGGATTAGTATAGAAGAACATCCTAAAATTTGTTATTGTAGAGATATTGTGAGTTTTCCAAGAATTACATCCCTGTCTGGAAATGAGAGGGTAGAGGCGGCTCTGGCACCGATGTACCTAGGGGTAAAACATGAAAACACCACTTTGAGCTAGACTCAAATGGGAACTGGTGCCCAACATCGGGCTTTGCTGCACTCTTGGTTATGACACTCTTGGGGGATATGCTTAGGGTAATTCTCATTTTCTTTAAAAACCATTATGAAGGGTTTATTACTTTATACTTCCTCATAGAAAACATTTTTTTATGATTGTGGATTATATCCATGAATTGTTCTATTTATGTTATGTTTTTTTACAGGTTTGGAATTAGTTATTTCGATTCATAAACTAATCTACTTTATGACATTGTTTAGAAATGGCTCCTAGTGGAATGAATGGAAACCGTATCAATGCATGCACTCCATTTAAAGATTTCCCTCCTGCTCAATATTATTATAGTGGTGTTAGTGATACTACTGGTGCTGATCATCATATCACCATACTGGGAAAACTCACACAGGTTATGAATAATAACAATGCCCATATAGAGCACCCTGATCCAAAATGTGGAGGGTCAATGTTAGATAACTTCATGACACAAAAACCACCAACATTCAATGGTTGTAAAAATCCATTAGTAGTTGAGTAATGGATAAATTCCTTAGGGAAAATATTCTACACCTTGGGGAGTATTGAAAGGGAAAAAGTTGTCATTGTTGTTTACTGCCTCAATGGAGATGCTGATCAATGGTGGTCATTGATTCAAAACACGAAGGAAGATGACAAATTATCAAATATGTAATAGAGGGAGTTTAAATATATTTTCATAGAAAAATAATTTCCTCATGACCATCGAGCGGATATGGAAAGAAATTTTTTGAGTCTGAGTCAAAAGGAGGATGATAATGTTGCAAAGTTGAGTCTAACATTACAAGGATAGAACAACATGCTGCAGATTATATACATAACCCAAGATGTAATATTGATTGTTTCTTTGATGGTTTAAAACAATTTCTCCCTCAAGCATTAGTCTCACAATCCTTCTCATTGTATAAAGAAATTGTATCATGTGATATCAAGACAAGAAAAATAATTCTCTATGTCTTGCAACATTAAAGCAAAGAAATAGAAGGAGAGATCTATTGATCACTCCAGAAATGGAAATAATGCGAATAAGGGAAAAGTTGATTATCCATCCTGTAGTAAATGTGGAAAGAAACACCCTGGTACTTCCTTTAAGATAATGAGAGTCCGTTGCAAGTGTATTGAAAAAGGCCACCAAGATCATGATTTCAAGGGGAAGAAAGAATCTAATGATGTTCAATAATACAATTTTAGGGAGATGGGACATTATTCAAATGAATTTACTAATCGTCAAGGAAACATAAATCCAAAAAGGCCAAGGGATCAATTCTATGCTTATGCTATCACTAGTGCTGAGGTAGAAGCTCCTAAAGATGTGGTGGCCAGTAATTTAATGGTTTCCTCAAGTTTAGACAATGATTTATTTGATTCTGGATCATCGCATTGTTTCAAATCATACCAGTTTTCTAAGAAACATAGATATTTCAATTTTTTTTAACAAGGGTTTTGTCAGTTAAAACTCCAAATGGAAGTATCACCACAACAACATTTTTTCAATATGTTCCTATTAGAGCATATAAATATTATTTATATGTTGATCTCATCATCATACCTATAATTGAGTTTGATATAATCCTCGGTATGTATGGGATTTCAGACCATGAGTTGAAGATTTATTATAACAAGAAGGACGTTACGTTTTTTTATGATGATGATATGGAACACCTTATCTTTAGAGTAGAATCGTCCCCACCTAATTCTTATCAATATCCACCCCAAGTATCCCAACAAAATTCAATTATTGGGGAGGAAGAGAATTAAATGACTGTGGGTGAGTAATGAAGGATTTATTCGCTCTAGTGTTTCTCTATAGGGAGCCCCTGTCCTTTTTTTAAAAAAGAAATATGGATCTATGAGGTTATGTATCGACTAAAGCGATATCAATGCTATAACAATAAAGAAAAAGTATCCCCTACCTCACATTGATGATTTATTTGATGAACTACATGGAGCTCAATTATTTTCAAATATTGACCATCGATTTGGATATCATCAGATGTTTGTGAAGAAGGAAGACATTCTGAAGACAACATTTAGAACCAGGTACGAGAATTACGAGTTTATAGTAATGCATTTTGGGTTGACTAATTCACCCTCTGTATCCATGGATCTAATGAACATAGTTTTCATGGAATATATTGATGATTTTGTAGTGGTATTTATTTATGATATCATGGTATACTCAAAAAGCTACAAATATCATCAAAATCAATTGCGAATTATCATGAAGACTCAGGGAAGACATGAATAAAATGGGAAGTTTAGCATGTTTGAATTCTATCTTTAGGAGATTTCATTTCTTTTCGATATTGTCACTAATGATGGAATCCCTATTGATCCTTCTAAAACAAGAGCAATCCAAGAATGGCTAGCACCGATGAGTATAACTGAGGAACGCAGTTTTATTGGTTTGGCAGGTTATTATAGAAGTTTTTTCCAAAATATTGCCCGGTTGGCTAACCCATTAACAAAGCTCAGTTGTAAAGGGGTTAAATTAGTTTGGACAAAAGAGTGAGAAGAATGTTTTGAAGAACTGAAGAAATGATTTGTCAACGATCCTATATTGAATATACCATCAGTGAATGATGGGTTTGTTAGTTATAGTGATTCATTAAAGAAAGGACTTGGTTGTGTCCTTGTGAAGAATGATAGGGTTATTGCCTATGTATCACGACAACTGAATATTCATGAGCAAAACTATCCCACTCATGATCTTGAGTTAGCAGCTGTAATTGATACATTTAATATTTGAAGACACTATCTTTGTGGTGAGAATTGTGAGCTTTATACTGATCACAATGGTTTGATGAATATTTTCTCCCAGAAAAAAATAAACATGATGAAAAAGAGATGGCTTGAACTACTCAAGGATTATGATTGCACGATACACTACCACCAAGGGAAGGAATATATGGTTACAGATGCTTTGAGTAGAAAAGATCATGGAGTTTTGAACAAGATGAGAGTTGAGAGGGATACTATTTTCATGGATCTAGTAAATATAGATATGAGAATCTCCATGGAAGGTGAAGCATCAATAATTTTTCAAATGGTTGACAAAAAATCTATACTAGAAAGGATAAAGAGTTCATTGACCGATGATGAATAGTTTCAAAGGAAGATCCAAGATGTGATTGATGGGAGATTGAGTGACTTTGTATATAAAGATGGAATTTTGAAATTTGGGGAGAGATATTGTGTACCTGATATTCCTGATATAAAAATGGAATTGTTGGACGATGCTCATAGTTCCAATTGGTTTATAGAGATTTCAAGGAATATTTTTGGTTTGAAAACATGAAGAGAGAGATTGCTGATTTTGTGTCTAGATGTATGGTTTTTCAAAAAGTGATAAATGGAAGGAAATTGCCTAGAGGAGTCATGAAACCTCTTCCCATAACTGATTGGAAATAATATAATATCAAGATGGACTTTTTCATGGGACTACCAAAGACTCCTAGAAGGAACGATGCAATATGGGTCATTGTTTATCGTCTTACCAAATCAGCACATTTTCTTTGCTATAAGGGAAGATCTACCACTTGAGCGTCTAGCAAGGATATATATTAATGAAGTTGCGAGACTTCATGGTGTACCCCTATAAATTGTTTCTGATCATGATCCACAATTTACATCATGATTCTGGAAGAGTATTTAGAAGGCCATGGATACTGATCTTCTTTTGAGCACTACTTACCACCCCCAAAATGATGGACAATCTGAATGGACTATTCAAACCTTATAAGACATGTTCAGGTCTTTCTTTCTTGACGTTTGGGGTATGTGATATCAATATTTATCATTGGTGAAAATCTCCTATAACAATAGCTTCCATTCATGTATTCGGATGGAAATATATGAAGCGTTATATGGAAAAATATGTTGCACACAATCCTTTTGGGATGATGTTGCTGAATGAAAACTTGTAGGCCCAGAACTGGTGGAGGAAATGATTGAAAAGGTAAAGGTAATCAAAAATCACATCAAAGTAGCTCAATGTAGGCAAAAGAGCTTTACTGATAATCGAAGGAAGTATTTGGAATTTCATGTAGGAGATCATGATTTTTTGAAGTTATTTCCATAAAAGGGTGTTATACGTTTTATCAAAAAAGGTAAATTGAGTCCCAGGTATATAACACAATTCAAAATTATAGAAAGAATTGGGGTTGTATCTTATCATATGGGAATGCCACCAAATCCCTCCAAATTTCACGATGTGTTCCATGTATCACTATTGATAAAATACATGCCTAACCCAACAGCAGTACTCACATAATAGGAAGTAGAACTAGAACTCAATCTATATATTTTCAAAGAGCCTGTTGGGATTCATGATACCAGAAAACGAGTTTTGAGAAACTGAACGACTCCTCTGGTAAAATATCTATAGAGAAACCATAAGATGGAAGCAGCAATGTGGGAACCTGAGGAACATATGATGAAGAACCACCCGAGTCTTTTTATGCAGTAATATTCAAGAAATTCAGGGATGAAATTATTTAAAGGAGGGGATATTGTAACTCCCCAAGCTTCCATGGTATGTTTTTCTTTGAATAATATAGTAGCGTGTGTTTTACGCAACATCGAGTTCTAACAGACACCACAACCAATCAAACTAGTCGTTATAAATATTAATATCCACTTTTTAAAATTTTATAAAATTTATCTTTCAAAATGGACTTTATTTTTGGATTCTGAATATCGAAATTAGCTTAGAATAAATTTTTGGAATTTTTCTGAAAACCATCAATTTTTTATGAATAGTGAAAAGACACTGAGTTATAGTTTCAAATCATATTTTTATTTAAATAATTATTTATTTTATTTTAATTTATATTAGGTGAAAATAGATACATAATACCAATATAAGTTTAATGTACTTCATGGGAGTTAGTTTATAATAATTTTAGATATATAAAAATTTTATTTGAACTTTTCACCGTCTTTTACCATCTCCTAGGAGAATTTACAAATTCATATAAAACATAATTTTACCACCTCTATGAGTGGAATTTCCAAAATCCGAGAGACATGATTAATGTCAAGGAGTAAAATGTGGTTCATTAAGATAAAAATAATGTTTGGTGAATAGTAACTTTTTTCTTTAATTTACCACGATTAAATGTAAATAGTGTAATTAAGGGTAAATATGATATTATTATTACCGTAACACATGTTCTAATTCTATTGGATAAGTATAATTCGACCAAAAACCACATTAGGAATAAAATATGAACCTATTTGGTCCACATGGATTACATTAGGACATTTATTATTATTTAATTCAAAGAAGAGTTAAAAGAGTTAAAATGAAATTTTAATAACTAATACATTTTTAATATAAGGTAATTCATAAGATAAATTTGATTATAAATATTCATTAGAAATATAAAATTATTTCCTAAATAATTGGATTTTATTTATAATTTTTTGACATTAAATATTATAATTTATTTATAACACCATGATGATGCAATAATTACCTTATTAGGGAAATATTAAAATAAATGATATTATAAATTCCAAAATAAATATAATTTGAGAGTTTTATTCCATTCAACGAATTTTATTGGTTAATATGACATGTATGAGATGATTAAATGAATTTTGTTTGAAGTAATAATGTTGTTATTAATATAGAAAAAACAAAATACCAAATAGTGTCAAAATTGACATAAAAGTGTTTTTAAACAAATTTATATTATTTATTGATATTCAACTCCTAAAAATCTATGGTTTGTATAATAGACTTATATAATGATAGGTGTATCCTTAATGAACCACTTGGGGTTCACTTGGATGTTTATAGTATGTTTATTAACTATATAATATAATAATACAAAGAGACATGGTAAATATGAAACTAATTAACTAAGAGTTAAAACTAAACTATAAGGTTAATATAGTGAACGAAACAGGTATAAAACCTATTGTTTTGATGTTTTTCGACCCATTACCACCTTATCCAAGAAATAAGTCACTTTGGAGCCATTTGAAACCAAATATGAATTTATTTTAAAATAATATTTCTAACCTTTGCTAAGGTGCCCCTCACCCCGCTTATAAAAGGGCACCCCCCTTCTCTAAATTTCACAACTTCAACGCCTTTTGGATCGGCCAATCCCTAGACAAATATCCTATCAGATTCCCTCAATTCAACCTAGAGGCCTTAATATGATCATAAATCCATCTTAATGAGCACTTTAGATCAAATTAAAATGAAGAACCCGAAGAACATGTAATGTTTTCACCACCCTCTTTCAAGATCCTTTCTTCTTCCAGTTTTAATTTTTTTTGTTATTTCCATTCTAAAATAATCACTCAAGTATCATCTATATATTGTGATGTTATTATAAATATGATACAAAAATATTCAGTATTCTATCCATCCCTTGGATGACATGTCCCCATACGTGCGTACGTACGGCTTACTGTCTCCACGTCATGGTGTAATTGTAATTCAATACATTATTATTTGGATGGGTATAATAATGACATGTAATTAATGTAAATAATAAATATAACATGATAATTATTCTATATATATGATACAACATCCAATTATATATTATTCTAATATCAAAGGAATGATATTGTCGCACGTGCGTACGTACGGACTACCGTCTCCACGAACGCGATGAGATTCATTCCCCATCTTATCCATTCAAGAATAATTTTCATTTGATGATTAAAAATAATTTTTATGGGCTTTATATCATTATTGATATGAATAAGATACAACCTATGGATAAAAATTACTGCTTAGGTAACAAAACATATGAAAGAAAACGATTAAGTGAACACTTGAAATGACGATGACACTAAAATATTATTAACAAAGAAATATTAAAAGATCATATATGATATATTATTTATGTATATGAGTCTTGTATTATTTAATAAAAGTGATTTAAATATTATACATGAGGTTATCCCACCCTCTACCATGGAAAAGTACAAGGTAAGTGTTTATTTCACAATCTCTACATTATCCGAGGTTGTTTATATGTAATTTTCTACTGGGACCCCTTTATCATCCACATCCATGTTTCTTAAAAATGTATTTCAAAACATTCTTACTATTTTATAG
The DNA here is from genome assembly GCA_963277665.1 of Viscum album. Taxonomy (NCBI): domain Eukaryota; kingdom Viridiplantae; phylum Streptophyta; class Magnoliopsida; order Santalales; family Viscaceae; genus Viscum; species Viscum album. Next base: position 1,391,400,213 of record OY728119.1, read on the forward strand.
AATAATGGTTAAAGTCACTTATACAATTGTTTGAATTTTATAAGATATTTATAAAGGAATCTTTCTATCATTTTCCAAACATGGTCCTTTTAACCTTTTCGACAAAATGAAGGTAAGAATGCCCTTTTTTTAACTTATACGGTGTGTGCGGCTATTTGATGCCATTATAAATTCGTCATAGACTCCCTTACAAGATTATAAAAATATTTTCAAATTAAATGTTTCTTTTTATAATTATGTGACTTTTAAATGATTTAAAAAAAAGAGATATTTCTCTCAAATAGTTTTGATTTCATCTATGTCAACCTCCTTTGATGGATTTTAAGTTTATTTGATGTTGATTTATTATGACACAAATCATCCATATTGTGTTGAAGGGTTTGTTATATGTTTAACTATGGATGTGTTATTTTTATACCATTCAAGGTTTATGGATAAATTGTTTACATTTTGAATGCTAGTTTCAAAACGAATGTTTATGTTTTGTTTAACCCTTTTTTTAAGAGGAATGCATTGGACTTAGGTATTGACGGGTGGAGCCCACTATATCTTTTCAATGAAATGGTAGGTCTCATGAGACAAACTAGTGTCTTGGAACAAGGCCTTGACAAAAACTTATTTTTAGTCTTGGCTCAAGGCCTTGACTATGTGTTTATGATAGTCTGGCATTCTACATTCCATTATTATGAAAGTGGTTATTGATATTGCATGTGAATATTTGACTAGTAGAATATCCATGTGAATAAGTAAATTGCATTATTTCATTTTATCTTTTCCATATTATGTTTAAGTGCAAGTTTAAAAGGCTTTTGTTTTGGTTATACATTTACTTATATGCTTATGTTTATTTATGAATGTTTCTGCTATATTTTTATCCTTACTGAGCATCTCAGCTCACTCCATTCAATGTTTTATTTTTCCCAAGATGTGAAGAAATATTTTATCATTGACCTATAGGGATAGTATGTGGGATATGAAGACAAGATGTTGTTGTAGGGTTTTTTCAATTTATGATGTAATGTAATAATTATGAATATATCTAGTGTTTCCAAGTCTACTAAACTAACTGATCTTTCAAGACGTGACCTTTTGTGATAATACCAATGTTATATAATAATGCACTGACTCTAGGTAACTGGGGTTGGTGCATTACATGGCCACTATTCAATGGCAATGTACACTAATATCTTCAGGTAATTGGTTCTTTCTTCATTGGTGGTGGAAAATATTGATCAATTAAATGCTCATAATAACCTACATGTTTTAAGGTGAGTTATCAAACAAAAAGTATTTATATATAAGAAATTTTACTACATTGAGATAGGATATATATCTATAATGACATCAAATGAAATGGAAGTAATTATTGGATATTTTATGCCCTATTGTATACCTTGAGTAAGGTTTAATGGTGTTCATGGAATGATGAGGACAGTTCATGGGCATCATAGGAGTGGTGGATGTGGTTCTCAGTAGCGATCCTCCTCTACTAAATTAGTTACATCTCGATATGTTATCTAGAATGTATATCCCTTCGGAGTTGTTGGGCACACCTTGTGTTATTGTTTCACAAAGGTGTAAATTATAAATGGTTTTGTTATTTACAGCCATCTAAATTAATTCATCATTTATATTCCAAAAACTCATTTGATTTTATTGTCATCAACTTTATTGGCCACTACAAACAACACAGATTTTTCGTGTTATTTAAGGATCTAAAAACATGAATCAATTCAAATTAACATTAATTTATTAGATTGGATTATATTTGGATTTAATGTGTGTTTAGTTTGTGTTAGAGTAACTAAAAATCTTTGATATTCTATAAAAATAACATTATTTGATATAGGATCCCACCACTCATTTATATTATCCCATTTTTTACTATGATAAAACATTTAATGAAGCTCATTTTATTTTTCATGTAGCTAAATACACCTCTTAGGAAGAGGGATGAATATGGGTTTTAAAGTCCTTATTCTCCATTATCTACAGTTAACATGAAGTTTGTATGTGATATCATTTTTCATGTTCTCCAAATATTTTACATAATCTTCGATATGGATTATTTTATCACGTATTGGGATGATGTTAATTCATATGAATATCTTGTCTCGTTCATTTTAAATGATGATAGAAATCCAGTATATCAATCTTATAGGGATCAATGGGGTAGTTGTGTGTGGCCTTTCTAAATATCATTTAAGAGATTATTTTATACTATTTCATTTCATCCAAATGTTGTTTATACTATTTTAGTTCATCACTTGGTTAAATAGTACATTGCTAAAATTTTCCCAAAACGGTTTTATGTATTCTTCGATAGAGGGTGGAAGAGTTTTGGATTGATGTTGTTTCTAGAACATAGCTTATCCTGATACATCATATCAAATGGAAACAATAGAGCTGCAATAGGTTAAGAATCTATTGATCTTGGAATCAATTAATAGTTATAATAATTTTCCCTACATAGATAAATTGATAGACTAGATAAAGAGGAAATTTATTTTTAAAAATTGATTCATTTTCCATGTTATCATCAATTCATGTTTTTGGAGTCTAATATTTTAATAGAATATATTAGGATTATGTATAGAAATTAAAAATATCTTTAAATTCATGTTAATATAACTAATTATATATAATTTTTTATAGATTTAATAGTCTCATATTAAATACACATATCAAAATATTTTGGGTGGTGGTAGTTGATGATGTCCTGGAATATTTGAGATATGAGTTTGAGCATGATAAAAATATATATTTTGTTATTTAAATCCTATGTGTTCGTCATTTATATGGAAATAATTCTAAACAAATTTTTTATCTAATAATTTAATTTCATGGATCAAAATTTCTTTAAACTGGTTAATCAGTCGATCCTTAGAAGGTTTTGAGAATCTTAACATAAGAAGATTCATGTAATGTCTTTGAGATACCTATCCACTCAGTCATATGGGACAAAATGAGTAATTCATCAATGACATATTAATTTTGGAATAACAATTGAGAATTATTTCCCTGAATGGGGTGAAAATTATATGGGATGAAATGTTTCTGACATAATTTAATGACCTGATCAAAAATTATAACATCCCCACCAATTAAAATCATACATGATAACAATAATGTTTTTTTGTTCTACTATTATGTTTCTAATTATTATTCATTATGTTTTATTATTTAAGATGATAATTTTGTGTCCTAGTAGTATTTTCATGTTATTTTCCATGAAATTAAATGTAGTAAACATGAATTAGATCTTAAGGCATTTATGCAAGAAGATAAATGTTTTTGGAACTATCTTTTTTTATATAGTTTCACATAATTTTCTAAATTTAAGAGAATTATTAATATAATTTCATTGTAAGTTCATATTCATAAATAGAATTAGTAGGTTCATCTTTCTTAGTATCAATTTCTATATCATATACACCCATATAATATGATTTTAATTGAATTCTATATTAATAGGATTGTAACGTTTTAGGTTGCCTTAGAATCGAATAATGATTGTATAATAATGGGTATTTTTTTGATACATTTGGAAACATTTTAGGATGTTCAATAATTGATTTTTCCCTATTTTACATCATTATCATCTCCCCTTTATATTATTTTATCAGGTCAACTGTTGGATGATTAATTATGTGTAATTTGAAAACGCCAATGAAGTGTGAATGAAATTTATGGTTTCACTCATCCTTGTGATGCTAATCACCTTTTATTAGATCAGATTTTTATCCTATATTCAAATAGGATTTCATAGATGAAATACTAAAAAAATATTAATGGTTTTTTCATTTGATAACTCAAAAGATGAATCATGAACTACAAAATTTTCTCTAACGACAATGTATGTAGAATGATTTTATTTTCTTATGTGTCCCACTGTTACAATTTAAAATAGATAATTTTAGTGAATCCGAAACATTATATATTTCCTTAGCCTCTTCTAGAGCATATTTATGTATAGGTGATTTTGTGGTTATATGGGGTTCCCTGTTCCATTGATTTAGAAATGTATCCCCGTAGAAGAGTGTATTGGGGGTGTTGGGGAATCATGTTAGGATGATTATCCAATACCCTCAATATATAGATGGGAATAAAAAATTTAAATATAGATTTGGTTGATATTATCAATTAATGTATTTTTCATTTTAGTTGAATGACTAATATACATTTTAGACTACTTTAATTTAATTATAACAACAAATATCTTCTTTCAATTGTAACCAATCTATTGGAGTATTGATTTGGTCTCCCATGAATGTAATAACATTATTTTGAAGTGGTGGGTGATACCTCTTTTTGATATCGATCCATATTTTTTAGACGTTGGAATGGATTCACAGTAAACACAGGTTTCTACTTACGTAATATAGCCTTGAAGAATTGTAAGTCTTCTATATTAACCATTAATGTTTTATTTAGGTGATAATATTTTCCTAACCTTTCCTCTTTAGTTCTTCCAGAATCATCTGGGAAAATATGGATCTCTTGCTTTATGATATGTTGAATAATACGAGGATAGTGAGTGGGATGGGTTGGTAAATTATAAGTCATCATTTCCTATTGTGTTTTATGAAAATCATGATGGCTTCAAAATATATTATATCTGAATAATAATTATAACCTCTATCATATTATATTATAGGAAGAGATCGCATTACATAATTATGTATCCGTTATAGAGAAACCAGTAGATATCATTGATTTTAATGTAATTTTCTTTCCTAGGATGTAATCCCTATTGGTCAAAGTGTTATGGTTACATATATGATTTTTTCACATTACATTACACTATAACATGTTAGTTGGGGGGGTAGTAGATTCACCAACTTATTATGAACCCTTCATTAACATGATTCTGTAGGGATAAACATAATTATTTTATATAATTTTTATGATACAATATTTTTATGTTTCTCTAAATCTTATTTATGATTATATTGTTCAACATGGGGGGATTTTGATGTATTTTTTTGTTTCGACAAATCCATGGTCTGGTGAGGATTGTAGAATAATTTTATGTCATAGGAAATTTTTGTAGTCTATATGTGTAACTAGGAACAAACCATGAAAATGGTTATGTTTAAAATCAATATTGGAAAAAAAATCCATCTTTTAAAAATTTAATTTATTTTATATTATAAGACCCTATTTCATTTCATAATATCAATGATTGGGGTAATTTTAATAAGATGTAGGATGTTTATCTACATACATTAGATATGGTATATTTACATCATAGTGATGTTTTTTACACCATAAAACATTTCTTCGGGTAAGTGATTATCTTCAACTAAGATGATTATTCTTTTATTGGTTATTTAATCATTTCCACATCACCCTAGTCACTTTTATTTTTTTCGGGTTTTTTCTCTATCCAAATCTCACGATTTTTCTCTTAATGATTGTGGTGGTTTTTCTACTTCTTTGTGATTATTGGACATTTTATTTTTTATTTCAATTGTTTTATTAAGTAGTGTGGTACTTTATTTATAGATCCATTAACCTTGAAGTGGTGTTTTATTATTTAATATACTCATTGTGAGATATTTTTCGATGGGATATTCTTTTGTTGGTTGTGATGAAATAGGTAGTTGTATATTGAGTAATGTTTTAATCTATCCTCTCTATCATATGTTATTTTTTTAATGATGTAATATGATATGAAGATTGATTCTTATGCCTAAATATTTTAATTTAATATTTATTCATGGTGGGTGGATCCTATTATGTGAATGTCCACCTTGATTTTTTGGTATGTGTTTTCCTCCCAACTACACATTAGATGAATTGAATTTCATTGTATTTAATTGTCGTTATATAAATAAAGTTTCTTTATTTAATGATTCTTTATGTAATTACATTTAAAAAGTGGGTTTCCCCCTTTTTTGTAAAAACTATATTTTTAATGAAATTTTAAATGGATTAATGAGATATATTACAAATAATTTTCATAGGGAAATATTTTGAGAAATGTAGTACATGGGATGAATTGAAAATATAGGTGGATGGGGTAACAATATGCATCATCCAAAATTATTAATGGTGGATTTATATGTGGGATATTCCTTCACTACATAGACACACTATACTAGGTATTTATATACATTGTTGGTTGGTCTACATTATAGATTCTTCCAATTCTACGTAGATTATATGAATATGTCAAGTGGATTTTTTATAAATATTTTATTCGTTTACATGTATAAGTTTCTAGTTAGAATGACCTATAGGGACCCATGCTGTGATATACATGATCTTTGGTCATTGTTGTCATTATTTAATTACCTAGATTAATATATGTTATATGTGATGAAGCTATTCCATCATGATTTTATAGAACTAAAGAAAAGTAAGAATAATTTAGCATGATAAAGATATATATGATATTTTACATTATATTATGGCATGTTTTAATTAATGTTGAAAATTTTCATACTATTATTCATATACATAATATTGTACCATTGGGTGGTATCCTAGTCAGCCTAATTAGCTATCATCATCTGTACCCATTGAATGGTGTGTATAACTACTTATTTCATTTGATAAAGGATAAACTAAGGCACTTTAGTGAGAATGAAATTTTTAATGAGTAGGTCATGGGTTGATTGTAGAGATATTGTTTGAAATATTACACTTATCACATTGAGTATTTTTTATAATTTTGGATTCCACCCTTCATTTATGGGACTAGTACAATGCTATTTTTTAGCTACTATTGAGTGGTATCTCTATAGTGGTACTTATATTAATTGTGTAATTAAATAAACTCAAAAAAAATTTATATTAATTATATATATATATATATATTTGATGTATATTGTTTTAGTTTTAGATTAATTATTCCCATTGATTTGTAGTTTATGGATTTGTTTTATTCACCAATATGTTTGGGATTGGGAAATCTCATAAGGTTTTTGGCATATTTGGTCGAGTACCTAAATTTTTAGGGTATCCCAGGTTGTCTCATGATTGGGAAAATAAGAGTTTAATGTAATTCATTTTCAAAATTTTCTACATTTTTTAAGATTATTAAGGAAGTAGTTTTTTTGGTGGCCCATGTTTTTTTACAAATATGTGATGTGAGGGGCCATTTATCCTTAAGAGGGATGCAATGGGAATTTTCCAATGGGTTACATAGAATGTTTTTTTTTCTTATGTGAGATTATGTAGGATTCAACAATTGAGTTGTGGTTTAAAAGATACACACTTTTGGGGTGTGGGGGGAAAATCATAGGACAATTTGTGGAAGGTTTCCTCTTTATCAATATTATTATTATATTGTTTCTATTTATTGAATTGTTTTTATTGAGCATATATTGGTGAATTGTGATTGGATAATTATCATTCATTGGTGTAGTTGGATCTATTTTTTCCAAAAATGAATTAGTATTGTATTATTAAATGAAAAAAACAAAAAAATTATGATCCTACCATGTTTACATATGGTGACTCCCCACATATAAACAAACTATTTCAATGTCACTAAACTAAATATGTAGATCGAAATTGATATTACAAGCTCGAACATTACAGTCATTACAGATTCAACTCCCTAGGGTTTTCTTTGGGATTTATATAGATATTGATTTTATTTTTTAACATTATACATTCATCATAGTATTCATTTAGATTCTTATATATTTATTTAATGGAGTTTTTTTGTGGTAGATACCATATCTTCTGATCATAATTTATCATTAAGGTTAAAGGATTCCATGTCTGAAGTTTTTATACCATCAATGCTAGTATCCACCCCCGAGCCTGTCTAAGGTGGGTCTTGGGGGTCATCACCTACATTTATCATTTTGTGGACATAATGGTTTACCATTGTAGTGATGATTTTTCATGATATTTCAAAAAATTAATATTCACATCTTATAGTACATGATAATGTTTGTAGAGATTCTTTTATTCAAGAATAAGAGTTATAAATTTATTATATCCCATAGGAATTAAGGACACCTATGGGGATAGTCATGTTTGTTCACTATGAAATAAAAATGATGGGACTCTATTTTTAGGTATTGATTTTACTATTCATAATCACTTTTATAATCATTCAACACCTGAATATTTTGTAATTTTTATTCCTCAAGTTAATTCTTTGTTTTATTGCTGATGCTATATATAACATTAATCTAAAAATAACTACAATATTATATATTAACATTATTTGTAAAATTTTAAGTTGAATAAAAAAATGAGTAAATAAAAAGACAGATAATATAAAAAATATTTTACATCCACATGATAAATAATTAATATGTTTTAAGGTTAAAAGGTATTATATGACAAAAAATATTTTTACTGTATTGTTTATTTTATTCGAGGAATTTGAAAAAATAATTTTAAAATAATATTTTATTCATATATAATTTAATGAAATATTGTATTTTAATTCTTGTTAATTTTAATTAAAATTAAATAATATTAGAAACTTGTAATGATTAAAAATGATTTTTTCTAAAAAAAATTACTTACCTTTTAAATTTTCATATAAATCAGGAAAATTAAAATTTTATTATTTTAAATTGAATAGATTAAATTGAATTCATAATTCCTCTTGTCAAAATTTTAATAAGATGATTTTTCTTTGAATTATATTAAATGGTTTATTTTTTGGATAAATATTGAAAAGAATTGTTAAAAAAATATTATCTTTTTAATGGAATCATCAATATACGTGATTTGCTAGAATATTTGTGAAATTTTTTCATATACACTATATATATTGATTAGTAAATTTATTAATACTTTAATATGAATATGAATATACTAATCTATGTTTCGCATTTTGGGACTTAAGAATTGTTTTATTCTAATAAATGAACTATTTTCATCATTATATTTAAATGTTATATTAATAGTTTACATTTCATAAAAGAATAAATTTTTAAATTTAATTATATATAAATTCTTCATAATCATATAAATTACATTAGAATAAATTATTAACATGATTTTGGATTAATTTCTATTTTTTGTCTTGGAAACGAATTTTTTATAAAATTAGTGTTTCAATTTTATTAATCAATTATATTAAGATAATTTAGACTACTTTGGGAAAATGAATTTTTTAAAATTATTTTGATATATCGGATTAGAATTGTTTATAAATAATAATTACTTTAATATATTTTTTGTTCAAAAATAATTTTACCATGGTAAAAATGTGGTCACAGAGGTATATGTTTAAATATTATAAAAGGGTAGAATTATTGAGATAATGTACCAAAATATTATATATAATATTATATGATGAGTTTATTTTGAACAATATTATTATATCTTTGATGATTGGATATTTAATACTATATTCGTTAAATGTATATTAAATATTATTTTAAAATAGTTAATATTTACAATTGTGAAAATGAACTCGGTTATATAAGGAACCCTTCACCCCTAACATAGACACGCACAATAAATATATTTTTTCAACAAATATTTTTCAAATACCTTTATAATCATCTTTAACATAACAGGGTGTTTTTGTTATAAAAACCCCTAAATGATTGAGAAGATATTTGATTGAGGATTAAGAAGGGAGTGGTAATTGTCAACATTAAATATTTTTCAATTTTATTTCATGGTTATCCTCCACAAAATATTAAATAATCATACAAATATAATTAAATTATAAGAAATATTATTTGTAAATATATTAAGTTATTTTTTAAAAAAATATCTATCACATTTTGATCATTAGAAAATAAAAACTTAACTTTTGTAAACATATAAACTACCACCTCCCTGAAAGAGATTTTCCATTTTTAATCACCACTACATATAGATAGATATAAAAGATATATATCTGGAATGAATATGATATTTATTACATATATATTATTCTTAATTATAAATAAATGTCTACCTCTATTCCATCATATTCATTAGAACATGAAAACATCAAATGTTTATATATACTAACTCCAATCCTTAGGAACGATATATATTATTTTCTGTTCGCTTCGTATAGAGACAATTCTAAACATGCATTTAATAAATATGTACTATATTTATAATAGTTATTAGCTTCAATAACATTTATAGTATCATTATAAAATAACATATTCTTACTCACTCTATAGTTATAACACACATTGTTTTGTGTTAGTTCTCCCACCTACCAAAAAATCATTAAAATATTCATGTCATTAATTTTTATATAATGTGATGTTTTGGTTATATAAATTCAAATTATTTAATTTAAATTGTTTTCAAAATTATATATTGGTTAAAAATAAATATAAATGACTATAAAATAAATTATATCTATGAAACTAAAACAAAAAAAATGAAATTTTCATTATTTCCACAAGACTCATCTCCATATGTTAGATGAAATCTCTATTGAACTCCAGAATCATATTATATTATTATATAAAATATTAATTTAAATATATTTTCTTATTAAATAATTTCCAATGATGATGGACTCAATCAAATGAATTGAAACATTCATGTGATTTGATACAACAATAATAATAAAAATTCATAAAGAAATCCAATAAAACTAATAAGAATAAATTATAATTTATTGTTAGAAATTAAATAAATATAAATATTGATATTATATATAGTGATAATGAATCATAACTTAATATACGATATGTTATGAATGGACAAAACAATTATATGTCATAGATTTGGGGATTCTAATTCAATTTCCATTTATTTAGGTTATATCATATCCTCATTTACTATAATCTTTATAGACTATCTATATTATGAATTATAATTTTTATGATATATTATCATTATATTTATCTATATTTAAATTTTTTTTTAAAATTATAATGTCTCTTTTTCATTCCAAATTTAATTGTTAACATTTTAAGGGTTTATTGGTATCAATCCCAATTCATTGATATACGTAAAATGTAGTCCTAAATGATTTATTTTACAAGGTGTAAATAGTTCCTCATGAATGTAATATGAGAAATGTTTTTATGAGATGAATGTTTCTTATATTAAGTTATCATTTTTTCTATTAAATATATTTCTGATTCATGTTTCACAGATATCATAATGGTTTCCCATCCCATATTTCCTTCTTTATGACATATTTCAAAATATAGTGGTCTAATAATATATATGGATCATATAACACAAACATAAAAAATAATATCAGGATTCAACTTAAAATCATGTTATTAAATTTACCTTATACACTGAATTATATAGAAATTATTTTTTATTTTGGAAGGACAAAAGGTTTTTAAAATAACTACTTGAAATTATTTGATTAGTTTTTCCAAACTCTTTCTCCACCATGTCCCTTTTAGATAATAATTTTCTAGAATTGATTATATAATTACAATTAATTTCATATTATTAATTTACATGTATTAAAGTCATTATTTTTAAATATTTTATTGTGATTCTTTTTTATCATTCCGCGCGAGTCACTTTGGAATCTGTATAAAAAAGTATGAAATTAATATATTTTACATTTACCTTTTAATAAATTTTTTTTAAAATTGTTTATTATATTTATTATCATGTTACATATCCCTGATTCCATGGGGTTTCCAAAAAAACCATTATCTTATTTCTCTCTGGATTTTTATTTTCAAAAGATACTAATAGAAAAAAACGCTTCTTATTATATTAAAGCATATTTTATAATGATTTAAATAAATATTTTTCAATTATTTACATATAATTTAGAGATTATATTTTTGATATAGGAATATAAAATTATGTTACAATACAACTTATTTCAATGTATGTAATATTGATTTTAAGGGATATTATTGGGAAAACAATTTCAATTTCACATGTTATTGAACACATTGAGTTGTTTGAATATAGACATCATATTTGATAGTGTTTACATCAGGAATAAAAAGGTATAGAATGGAATATAAACTATTAATACATTAAGATGTAAATTTATTTATATAAATTTAGTCACATCGATGTTTTGCAATGATAGAAACTCATGGATTGAACAAAACATGATACCCAATTAATATATTATTAATTAAACTTTACAATTATAAAATAGTCATTGAATTGGTTGGTATTAATTGTTCTGAATAAATTATAAATATAATTTAATTTACACATGTACAGAATAAATAAATTGTATATCAATTTAATTGATATAAAATAGAACCACTTTAATAAAAAAATAATGTTTAAAAAAAATGTATTTTTTTTCTAAAAGAATGTATAGTCACCCTTGAACAAATAATTTATATTAAATATTTACATGTAATATAATCCTTATATTTTAAAATAATATTCATTATAGGTATAAATGTAGAATTTATCTTAGGTTGAACTGTTTTTATTTGTCAGAAATGTTTTAATTTTTGCAGAATAATTAAAATTACTACATTTTCATTGAATATTTCATTTACATTAAATTATTTTTGCATATAAACTATATTTTAAATAATTATTATAAAAATTATATGTGCAGATATAAAATTTATGTTATTGGAATAATTTTTATATAAAATATTGATATAAAATCAGCATATACACTTGAACCATTTCACATTAAAGTACCACATTATTTTCATGTATCCAAGATTAAATTTAAATTTAATATTTCTTATTATGTTAATGGAATATTGAAACATGACTCTAATTTATTTAATACGAATAATTCATAATATCTAACAATGAAAAATATGGTTTTCTATATAGAGTATAGTAAAAAAATTGATAATAAATTACAATGCTTAGGGTAAAAATGTATTTACAACAGGGTCCTACTAAAAAGAAAAAACTAAAAATGACATAAAAAATTCATAAAATATAATTTCTAAATATATATGGACCATATAATATATAATGGTTGATATTACTTTAATATACAATATTATATCATGTTTAAACATTGGTTACACCTTTTTCATTCCAAAAAATTACATGTGTACCACTAACCCAACTTATAAATGGACACTTGCTCACCTATCCTCATTACATTTTCGAACCCTATTATACTTGACAATAACTTCCAAAATGAAATCCGAAATACTATTACATTTTTCCATAATCCTTTTTAGTGATGAATTAATCTTTGGTTGTATTTTCGTGAAAACTGCATGAGGTTACCCAAATAAGATGTAACATTATTCAATGGGTGATTTTATTTTATTTATTCCTTAACATGCCTCAATTATTTTTTAAAATATTGGATATTGAGACAAAATTATCTTAAAAATAATTATATGTAGTCATTTTATGGTCATTATATTGAAGAATTTTCATTTCTATCATGTGGGTTTCTAAATCATGATTTTTGTTGATAGAGTACTACAGCCTCATGAAAAGTGTTGACATTTTTTTAACATCCCCAACTCTCATGGTTTGTTATTATAATGGATATAATGTATATGTATGATATTTATAATATAATAACCTTTAGATTCATTATATCATTTTTAACTTTCTAATTTCAATTTTTTAGGGGATACAATATTGTCTCCCATGTGTAAGGCGGACTACCACCTCGCAATGAAATATGAATATTATTTCACTAATTATTCACATGGAATGTGATAAAAATAATTTGAAGGAATAAACATGATATAAATATCCTAATTATGATATTAATTTCATAGTTATCATTCTTAAAATATTATATATATTATTTAATTCAATATAATGAAAATTGATAACATTGTTTGTGTACTTGTGCACTACCACCTTCACAAAGAGATACGACTATATTTTAATCATCACACCACATGGATGATATATATAAATATATATTTAAAATATATATTGATTTAAAAACATTATTATCAATATTTTAACATGAAATATTTACTATGTTCTTTCTATAATGATCACTGAAAAATTTAAATGTTACCAATGTGTGGATATGACCAAAAAATTTCATGAATGTAACTTACTTAATTTTTTAAAAACATCATTCATGATTGATTTTAAAAGTATAATGGATATAAAATTAAGATAATTATGTCATTATTATTATTATTATTATTATTATTATTCATGAGATGTTTAAATAATCCCCTATGTGAATATAGTTAACCTACAAAAATCTTGATTGATAAATAAAAACATTTCATTGCAACATCCGATGGAAATATAACTGATTAATTGATCATATATAACTTTAAAATATATTAAATAAAAATATTAATAAAAATGAATTATTTTCATAAACAATTAAATAATAATCGAATGTTTATAATTCATGAAGAAAAATATTGTACATGATACTTTAGACTCAAGGTTGAGGATTCTCATCTCACTATTACTCACAAGAGACATATTTTAAATTTTCATATTATTTATTTTTAGGGTTATAAATATTAACATTTTATAATATATCATGAATTTACTTATCACAATGGTATTTAATTAATAATTTATTGTTATTCATTTCATGTGGATTACTATTAAAATGTAACTGAGATAGTTGTGGTGTATTTCACAATCATATATTTATGATAGATATTTTTTAGTCTAATATGTGTAATTATTTGATATATGTTTCATAAAATAAATATATTTCCTTCTCAAAACAATATCATTGAATGTTTTAACTTAGTAGTATCATTTTATCATCTCTTGGGTACATAAAATGATTAATTTTTTTTAATAAAACAAAACATCATTTATCCCTTTGGATAGAAATATTTTTTCATCAAGGAAGTAATTTTTTAATAATTTGTTTCAAATCGATTTATAATTTACAAAAAAATTATTAATAGTATTTTTAAACATTTTTTATGATAACAAATTTTTTTAATGGAATCATCATTTCTGTTTCAAAATAGTTCCTATTTTAATTTTACATAAAATGTGAATGGAATATGTTTTTATCTTGTATATAATTAAGTATATTCTCAACTATAATAAATAATCGTTCTTTTGAAATTATTATTTTTATAACAAATTTTGTAGCGAAAACGTTATTTTACACACAAATGATTATAATTAACATTTTACGGTATATTTACTAAAAATGACATCAATAAATTAATGAATATATTATCTAGTAGGGATATATAATATTTATATCAATTTTATTATTAGTTAATATTGTTTATAATGATTTTTAATGTGTATATACAATTGAATTTTAATTCATCATATTACTATAGATAGTTTTTTATTATGTTTTATTTTTTGTGAATTTATTAACTATACATATTCTAGTTTTTAAATAATTTTTATTTTGTTGATTTTAGTTTTACAAATTTATAGGATGGATTCTTTATAATTTCTCTATGATATGATGGTCTTAATATATCCGAATGGTAAATTGGTAGGTCTTATGATGATAATAAAATGGTATTTTAAATGCAGTTTTAGCAATTTATATAGATTAATTGTATAGAAACTCAACCCAGATTCCAAATTAATTGTTTCTCTAGTCCAGTTTACCACTGGTCCATAGGCACACCTCCCCATATGCCAAATTATACCAACAATAATCGATATTATTGGAGGAGATATCGGAGAGAATATATCCACTAGTATTTTAAATATTAATGGTGAGTATATAAATAAAAAAGGAATAAAAAATCACTCAAATGAGGAATAATAACCAAGAACTAGAATAATGATAAAAATAAAACATTTAGAAATATTGACAATGAATATAAGGTCATACAAATAAATAGAACATAATTTATCACATGGACAACCATTAATGCTTAAATATATTAATAATGCTAAAAAATAAATATTTAGCTGATGTTGGATCCATCATGGTCCTTTCCATCCATCCCATGATAATAAGTAAAAAAACTACTACTATGATCTACCTCTTGAGTATCCTTTCATATTTGATCAATGAGACCTAACATCCATACTCATTATTTGGGGACCATATTGTATGTGAGAATATATATTTACATGGAACCACTAATTTTTGACTATCATACATCCGTAACTATAATATAGTATGATAAAATAATAAAAAGGATTCACTTGAACATTTAATAAAATACATGCTTACCTTGTGCTCAATAGCCACCTATAAGTAATCACGTAATTTTTATATCACCGGTATAATTCTGAATATATACCATTAGATATATAAATTCTGTAAAACACAATAATCATATATATAGTTGTAGTTGATAGGATAAATGGGATAGTTCATTGGGAATCCCCTAAATAAACTCATCCAAGGTAAACCCTCTAGTTCCATATTTAATCATGTCACCAAAAACCTCAATGAAACAGTCTAATATTTTCGGTGTAGAAGGAATCCATGAAGAATAATTACCTATTTCCTTGAAACATATCCCTAAAAATAATATTTTAATCTTTTCCTGATGTCCCAAGGAATGTAGATTACATCACTCCAATAAATATACATTCTTGGATCATCAATCAAAATCCTATGGAATTTATATTTTATTAATCCCAACATCATGGCCCAACATTCTAATGTATCATAAAGAGCCTCAAACCCTAGTAGACAATCTCATCACAATCAAGTGATGGTCCATCCCAATCGAAATAACTATCTATGGTAAGAACCCCTAAGTATGTATGATTGTTAACAACATCACTAAAAGGACATACTCTATTGGATGCTCTACCACCTATGAGTGGAAATCACTCTCAACTAATTCAGTTCTATGTGAAAATGACTCCACTGTCATGGTGGTAATCAAAAAATGAGGAAAAATAAAAATTAATACGTAATCCACATCATCTGTAAACCTGTTCTCATGAAATCAAATTGCAAAAACATAATGGTCAACACCATCTCAGGTTACTTTGGGACTTTCCCCCCATCCTAATGACTGTGTCCCCTCAAACTAGTTATCTCCGTCACCCTAATTGTCATAGAAAAACCCAATCTGAAAAACTACATTGCATCTATCTTAGGGATCAAAATCTCTTAAATCCTCAATTGTGTCCCATCATATTCCAATTGAAATAAAAAATTCAATCTATAAAATTATATTTTTACTTCAAAATATTACTAGAATAAACATCCCATGTGTTTAATTCCCCCTCCCCTAGATTATCACATGTAATCATTGGATAAGTAATTCATAGAGTAATCCCATAGAATCAATTAAATAATACAAATAATATCATCAATTTATTATCAATATCTATCGGACAACTCATGCTGTTTATATTGAAAGAACTCCTAAAACACACAAAATATCAAGGATAATGCTAGGAATTTGGTACCCCATTCTAGTATTTTATCAATGTTATGATGGAAGCATCTAACTAGAGACGAATCAGATGAAAATGGTTTTTTAATGAACACCAAAAAAATAGTGTAAATGAGTTCACATGGATTAATAATTACATATAGAAATATAAACATGAAATACAAGCTACAATATTGATGAAAATACTGAGATGAATCCATATACATTGAAAGACCGAATATTATAGAGTAATCTTGGGTGATGGAACAAATCATAAGGAGGATGGAAAGAAAGATTTCCTCTCTCTATTGAATTTAGGTGGAGAATAAAAGAAAATAATAAAAAATAATAATTTAGGGTTGGTAAAATTAGTAAATTTACACTTTTTATGTGGCATCATGCTTTGGAAGTACAATTTATCCAACCATGGACCATCATTCAGGTTCCTACAAACAATGTACCACAATACTCTTGTGATATGACATGGTTTAAAAAATCATGCACACAGAATGTGAAATACGACTATTAAAATTGAAGAGGTATTGCATAGACATTTACCAATATTTTATTAATTGAAAACCCATTTCTATTTCTACAAGAGTGTTTTAGAGTTACTTCTAAGATGACTCCTAGTTTTTCCAAACCATGTTCCCCATTCTATGCATTTTGAAACTGATTTTTTAGGTAGCCATCACATCCATAACACATCCAAAACACTATGTAATATATTGGGACTATATCCTCTTTTAAAAAAATGCACTTTGGTCAATAAAACACTTATAATAACTTTCTGAAGATAAAAAATATTTTTTCCCACACACCGACATGATATTTAAAACTAGTTGAGGAATTTCGGCCAAATAAATAAACACAAGATTCTGCAGTCCTACAGAAATAACTTTTATCATATTTGATCTATCATGATTTAATAATATATGGTACTAAACACACCAATATCATGCAATTCAACCCTATCTGATATGAAATTTAAGGCACCTGTCTACATCAATCAAGGATCTCCCCAATATATGATTTACCTACCCGGCCACTTCCCAACTAGAAACAAGAATTGCAATGGTTCTAATGACCATCCCTAGACTCATATGTCATCCCAATATAAATCATCATTCCCTCACCTCATAATGTGCTCAAATAATTCAAATTTCATCACTAACACCAATCTTGTTCCACATCTCATCTAATTCCCCTATACACATGCACCTTACCACAAACTCATGTTATCAACATCTCTTTTGACCCCCCATGATCATTTATCTCAAAAGATGATCAAAATAATCCTACATCATATATACAATCATTCCAATAAAAATATTTAAGCCAATGTAAATCATATTGAACCATTATCGCTCTGATACCCTAATACCTACACACCTCATATTATTATATATTCAACATAATAACTCTTTCCAAAGTAATAAACTATTCTATGAAATTCCAAAAACAATCCACAGTCACCTTATGCATCATAAGATAAATATTAAAAAAAGAAACCCAACCATGCATGTAATCATTATATAACAATAATTTTGGTTGAATCTCAGTACCACATTACACCTTCCATCTCAATAATCTTCCCCTAGCCTTTGGCCCGATTTTCTAACACCTCACATCCTAAGAAATCTTTCCTAAATACCGGCCACTGACCTCATTACTTTTCCCACTTTATCTTGAATGACCTATACATGAATCTCTATCCTAGTTTCCAGATCCTTGTTCTACATCTTGTATGACATTACATCCATGAGTGTTCCCTTTTCCCTGTCTCCATTCAATCTATGATGGAAGCATGAAAAACAGACCCTGATTTACCATTTAGTCACACACCTAAAACAACATCAGAAGTTCATCACCCTAGCTTTAATCATTCTTTATCTTCTAACACTAGAATCATACCATTAATGACATAATTCTCAGTGTAATTATATAATCCATGGTCTAGCTATATTTTTGGGATCCTCACAATTCCACTTCATGTTACATGATGCATCTCAACTAAAATCACTTGTTTCCATCAGCCTTCCATTATAATTGTAGTGCTTAAAAATCCACATGTATTTCAAATCCCAAATGAGAACATCAAAGAAGGATGAAAGTATAATGATATTAAACTATATATTGACGTCATTCCACGTGATGTCTTCAAAGAACCACAAACTGGGGATGTCAACACCCACCATATATGTTGAAAATCCGTAAAAGTCTACGGAATTTATAGGGTATACAATGATAATTGTATTTCTCTACAACGGGTACATTAAATAAAGATCCTTATAAACCATTAGTGAATATAGGATGTTGTGATTGCAGATTGAGTCCTCAAAATCCTTCCACAATAGTCCCTCATTTATTCCTAAATTTACGTGTATATCCCACTAGTTTTTTTTCATCCATCCAAAAATGCATGATACTAGCTTCCCCCTCTGATATAGTGGATTTTCTGGAGTTCAAATATCATCTGGACTAATTGATATAGTTCACTACCGCATGTGTTCCACCATCACACTATAATTATAGGGGGTACTGAGATGGGAACTCATTGGTGAAGTATTCCATAGGAGGATCACCTCCATGAGATCCCCTATCGATGTTGTGTATAACATGAACCAATATTACTTGGAGGAGATTCCCATGACATTGTTTAATATCTATCATCTTCCATTGTCCATCATATATAAGAACCATTACATATGAATCATGATCATCTAGACACTCTAAGGCCTCATTTTGACCCTATGGGGCTATATCCTATGAACACTCAAGAAGAACAACATCACCTCTCCATTAATGTTCTACTAGATCTCATATTATAGGCATAAAATTTAATAAAAAACAATATTCAGAAATAAATTACATTACATAACTACCATAATTTGGAAATGATGTAATAGGCTAGAAATCTTTCCCCACGTACAGTCGGTTACCAAATCCTATCATAATACATATGTCCTCATGACCCCATAAAAACATAAATTAGGGCCAAGTATAATTTCTCATTTTTCCTCATCACCCCCAACATACACATAGAGAAGTCAGTAATCAATTAAAATCTATCCTTATATATAATTGAAATCACATAATATTGTATGACATCAAATAAAATCCCTTATAGATGAGTATAAATCTAGTAAAGAGGCTATATAATAAAAAACTGTTTAGGTTATTTGTTGAATTCTTTAATAGATAACCCCTTAGAATCATCTATTCATACACAATCCACGGTCAATACCATATATCACAAGAATATTATACCACATAAATATTTCATCATAAGCAAATTAAATGGTTATTGAAGTAGAATGAAACTAAAATAAGTTAATGAGTAAAAACATATAGCTTGTTTATTAGAATGTTAAATAGTCAAATCCATTTACGCTATCTAGGTACACAATGTAAATAACAATGAAAAATCACATGAGACTATGTTCTTATCATGATACCTAATAAGTCATCCTTTTACAAACATGGTAATGGGTCAAAATTTATAATTGATAACTACAACACCCAAATGCACTAGTAGAGGTTAAAATCAATAAACTATAAAAGAACACAATAGAGAGTAATTTCACAAATTGATAAACATTGTATGTCCCATTAACATGGGGATGTATAAACCATAATAGAAGCTTTTTACCCAGTACTAACTACAACCTTATCACCAATAATAAAGAAGAATCTATTTTCTTCCATATTTTTAACCAATTATCATTTTGTCCAAATCGATTTTTTATCTAAATTCCCACACATATCATTGTTTTATTAAATATTTTTTAATTAAGAAAATAAAAAAAATTGATCTATATGAATAATATAATGGTAATTTTTTTAGATGAATTTTAGTTATTTAACAATGATTTTTTAGGTGATTTAAAATATTTATAAAGTGTTATAAAATTTCATGTGCAAAAAAGGTAAACATGATCCATCCCTTCAACCATGGAATACGTACCATATTTGAATCGAAAAAATCATCACCCATCCTTGGAAACACATGATAAGGACCACAAAACACATAGGGGTGAATGTGGTAATTAGGCCCATTCATTGGTGGTACATGGGGGTTCGTGCCTATAAGAAGTACGGGTGGGCCAAATCTGGCACTAGTCGTTTGTGGTGTGGCCTGTATTTCCAATTGTTCATGTGTTTTATGGGAGCCCGTATCTATGGCATGAGATTTATGCATTCATCCAATATATAACTATGTAAATTTTCATTAATAATTATCTTTTATTCAATTTTTGATGTTATATTATGGGTAACTATTCATTTTTTAGTGAATGGGTGGCTCTTCCTACCACCTCAAATATATTCTCCCTCAGACAGAATCCACAGCCACTATCTTCTATCATCATACTCATAATCTCACCGGCTTCCCACTATAAAACCATAAGTCTTTATATTTATCCACATATCATTCCATAATATGATATAAATTCTATTTTAAAGGGCTTCTTC
Organism: Viscum album; assembly: GCA_963277665.1. Taxonomy (NCBI): domain Eukaryota; kingdom Viridiplantae; phylum Streptophyta; class Magnoliopsida; order Santalales; family Viscaceae; genus Viscum; species Viscum album. The sequence continues at coordinate 1,391,421,827 of OY728119.1, forward strand.
CACTACTAATCACTTTTCCATCCCCATACAAGAACTATTAAACCAAATTGTATACTTTATTATGCCTTGTGATGTGTAAGTGAAGGAGGATATCCCATTGGTCTCCATTTCCAATATCACTATTGAAATTAAATGATACCAAATTTCACTAGTATGTTTCCATATGCAGAATCATGCACTGGTCCGATGTGGTGATATCTTAATGTGTTCCCCTATAAAACTGTTCCATGCTTTAAATACACATACAGCCAAATTAAATAGGGATTTTCTATTTCAAAATATTGGGTAAGTTTATATTTTATTAGTATGAATATTATGAGTGACATTGTCTATTCAAGGGTTTCCTAGGTAGTCCTTTCACATAAATTCTAGTGGTGTATCACTACACAAAAAACGTTTAGTTACATAGGTAGATATGACAAACAAAGCAGATGTCCATTTTTTATTATATATTTCAAATATCATCAACATTGTATTTTATCTATTCATTTCATTACAAATATTTTACAGTATTATTCATTTTAATTTTTTATTTCCTTATTTAATAATACATTTAATATTTTTAATTTTGTGTCCCACCAATAGATTCAACTTATTTGTCACATTCTTATTATTCTTTAAAAAAATTCTTCTAATTTTTTTCATTAAACATTCCCTATATTATATATATATGTATATATTATTTTATATTAATATTATTTCCCTAACTTATTCTTATATATTTATTTTTTTATTTCTTATATGTGTTTTGTTATTTTTCTTTTCTCATCCTATATATTTTAATTTTAATCAATTACGTGTTCTTCTCTCATATTTGTTAATTTCACAAAATTCTATTTGTTTTTTTACGCATAATTTATTATTTTATTCACCTAAAAATTCACTTACTACTTATAATGGTTGGGTGTGCCAAGGATTTGTCCAAGGTCTATTAACGTGTTATTTAATTTTTTTAATTTTTATACTATATTCCAATGGTCATTTCATCACATGATGATCATGATCTACTCAATGGATTAAACAACAATTGTTGGATACTAACCCGGGATGGTAAAACATAATAAAATGAATTGTTTCATCATCAATGATTAAATGAAGAGGAGAAACAAAGATTTCTTAATGAATTCCATATTATAAAAAAATTTATTGTGATTCGTCACGAACTTTTATGAATGAATAATAAATTTAACCTAAACAAAAAAGGATAATATGTATGGAACAAAAACCCAAATTAGGATCAATTTCATTCATTCTTAAATCAATCTATTTATCATTTCATATTATTATATGTATAGTTTTCACATTTAATGTAATATCATTATTTAAAAAATAGAATAAAATTACATTTTATTTCATTGATTTTTTAAATAAAAAAAGTACGTAGTTTTTGGGTTATTTATAAATGGTGAGTGAAAAAATGGTTAAATAACTCAAATAATATGACCACGTTCATTTTTTATGCTTCATTAAGAAATTATATTATATATTTTAAAATTAATATGATATAAATGCATCAAAAATTGAACTGAGAATCTCCATAAGTGAGACGACCCAAGTCGGCTTACGTGCTACATTAGGAAAATATATATTTTGATTCCATAAATTAATGATAGTTTTGTCTCAAAACATGTTCCATTAATGGGGAGCCAATCAGAATTTTTTTTAACACAGCATATTGACTACATTTCATTGAAAAGGAAAAAAATTTCCATGATGTACTAAAATTATAATTATTCTTTCGTATATTACTATTTTAATATTCAAGAACCCCTAAATGAATCAAACTAGTTTATAGTATATGTACATAAATTTATCTTGAGATAGTTCTAGGGACCTGGTATATGAATTAGAAAATATGTGAAATTTATGGGACTCATCCTTTATCATAACAAATAGCAAAACAACTATTATTTTTAGGATATCATAGTGTAAAAAATGATTTATGGGAGTATATCTGGGTAATTTTTCTTGAATTGGAAAAATATATATTATAATATTACTTTTTTCCTCCTAGTATATCATAGTATATTTCATATGTAAAATATGAATGAAAATTTGTAATTTATAATTTGCATGAACCATCAAAAGTGATGAGTGACATACTGGGTTATTTGCCCTGAAAAATAGAATGGAAAACATAACATTTCAAAGAGTCATAAAAATATCCCAAAACATAACCAGAGGATAATAAGAAATAATCACCAGTCTTCCATAGTGTTTATGAGGACATCCATTAAGATAATTCCATGATTGATTAATATCCAAATCCCATCAATTTGAAGAACCAAACTGAAGATGACCATGATGATATAGAATGAATTTATATTGGAAAATACATTACTATTATGATACATGTGGGAGATCAACATGAATAGGATAACCTCTAGAATTAGTATAATGTACTAAAATATCTCCTGAGTACCAATAATGTAGTTTCTTTCTAAACATTTTTTATTTTCTCACCATAGAAGAAGAATCCATCAACATGGTGGAATTTGATGAAAAGATGAATGATCCTGAAAACCCTCTTACACATTCCACCTTCAAACTCTAATAGGGACTTACCAAATAATAAGATATCGATGATGAACCAATTTATGGAGATAATAATATCTAAAACTATATTTAATTGTATTTTATGAATTATTAAATTATTATAAATTCTATATTACTAGAAATTTCATATTCAAACAATATTTTCTACACCTCAATGGATGATGGAGAAACAATACTTGAACAACATGGAGCACACATGGAGATCCTTGCCTTCATTGATCATGAAAATGAGGAAGCACATGGAGAATACAATTTAAAGAGCCTATAGAAATTGATTTATAGTCTTCTAAAATATGATGGGATAATTTTTTTATTAATTCATATATAACGATTCTTCATTTAAAAATACTTTCTTACTTTTCCTTTGATAGTTAAATTCATGCATACCATGATGAGGTATTAGTTGAATTGAAAGTGGTTTCAGTTATCATAGAATCCAACAAGTAGGATGATGAACACTTCATCCTACCCTACCAAGAAAAAAATATACTGAATTTTTATGTTGAAAAATAATGTATACTCTCTCTGTGGTTCATCATCAAAACTGGAGAATAAGTGGAATATGATGAATTCCACATGTGGTGGTCGAAATCCTAGATGATTCTCCCACCATCAAATTATAGAAAATAGCTGATACTGTACTCTGGAGGTATTAAAATCCAGGCCCCACTTTTGGCAATACACCAATACTTATTCTCCTATTGTCATTCAATGAATTTTGATTTCAATTTCGTTCTTTGTATTTGTAAATCATTCAACCCCAATACCTCTTATTCACGAGAGTGTCTGTAGACAATGTACATCATACATTATCATAACCATATTTCTTGAATAATATTAGATCATGGTACCTATTAGAACATGTAGATGCACATATCAAACTAAAAATGTACAAAATATAATTTCAAATTAAGGATTAATATTTCTATAATCCATTATCCTTTAAAATTCCTTTAAATTAATCCTTTTTCCCATAGGTACCATAAAATGTCATTTTAGGGATGATCCATGTTTTAATACATTTTTATCTATTCCTACTGTTATCATAGTATTATAATAGCATGCCTGGGTAAATGAGATAAAAAGAATTATATAGAATCATTTTGGTGGTGTTACAATCTGTTTTCAAAATTTATTTGAGTCATTATTTATACTCACTATTTCCCCTTCTAGAGAAAATAAATAAATTTAAAAAAATAAGTATTTTAACCTAGAAGAAGAAAAAATAACCATTTTCAGACAGCTAATTTTTATCAAATGTTATTAGGTTGTTGATGTGAGATAAAATATAAGAATAAATATTAAAAAATTGAAAAAAATTGTAAAAGGTAATTTGAAACAATAAAGATAAAATTAAAGAAAAATTCAAGAAGGTGAACTTCATTCCTTATGATTTAATTTGATCATGAAATTAAATTAAATTTTGGGGGATGTTTTAGTTTGTACATTCATAGTTAGAGTGTCATTATGATTTAAAATTTGATATCACACACTATAAATAAGATAAATGAATCCTACATGAGTATTAATTTTAAAACATCAATTCCTTCAATCATTAATCCCTAGAGTCATCGAAAACTATTTTTCAAGTTTACATGATTTTATGTGAATTTTTTGTCAATACAATGATTAGAAAGTTAATCTAATTCAAGATAATTTAATAATAAAAATGTATTAATGATATAATCATTACTCTAATTGAATTAATGTCATGAGTGATGAGTGAAAATATTTATTAGTGAGGTAGAACATCATTTAGAATTTTTAAAAATGATTAATGATGAAACATGAATGACTAAGAAAAATGTAAAATAATTTTAAAAAATAATTATATAATAATGAAGGAATTTAATTCCTCTTAAAAATTTATAAATTACATTGATCTTTCATGATGAAATTTAAATTTATGATTTCAAATATAAACATTTTATATTTTATTACATTGAAATTTTAATAATGGTTACAATGGTGCCCTATGAATCTTAATCTTCTTATTCATGGTTTAGAATAACTTGTTTTATGTGTGGGGGTATATCACACAAAAAATTCTCATCCACATTTTAAAAAAAATTGAATGGTTATAATTGATTTTTAACATAAATACCCTCATATTGTATTATTTTATTAAATTTTTTGAAATTATTAAACGATAATTAAACATATTTATTTGAATAAAATTACCATTTATTTTTATGTAAATGTTATTTATAAAATATTAATAAATAATTTTTAACTGATTTGATATTTTTGGTATGTGTTATTTTTTTTCCTGTACAAAAAAAATCCAAATTTGGATAGACCATTAACTATGGCCTACACCCCACATAGGAATCCTACAAAGTTCCACACATCCATTTAATTTCATGAGAGGTCCACTTATTTCTAATGTGTGCTCTGTATCATTTAGCTTATGATTATGTGTTTCACGGGGGATCATGAATAGGGGATAGGGGGTGTGACAAAGCCTACCAGAGACACCCATAGTGGGCCCCTTATATTTATGTGAGAATGTGTTATGAGAGATCTAATCCCTTATAAGGTTGATCAGAACAGTACTTCCACAACATAAATTTAAAAAAACTAACATGCTATTATTTAATATTTGGTCCATTATCTATTAATTTTTAAATGATAAAATACTAATTCATTCGACCGAGCATGTGTTCTTCTGTAGAATGACTTTGTTGTCACTCTCTATAGTTGGATGTGGATTTTATTCATCATCTTCCCACTACATAAACATATATATCAATCAATAAAAACATCACTACATCAATATTGAGTCGAAATCCACTTTTAACGCCTTCCTCCACCACTGATCACCTATATACCCATAGCCGACATCCATTAATCATATTTTGAGTCCACATCCAGGCATGTGAAGGCCAAATGATGGAGTAGATCCCACTACTCTCCATTAGTGTTAAATCTAATCAAATTTTCTACTGTCACATTTATAATCCATGTCAAAATGAACATAATAATACACTATTACCATGGGTTCTATTAAAATGACTACCCCATGGAACCAGTCTATGCTTCGAAAAAAATATAGACAAATTCCATGGGGTTATCCCATGAAAAAACAATGTTTTTAGAGGATTTAGTTTCTTCACATTTTTAGATCATATAACTACCGATAGAAATTTTAGGCACTCCTCCTCAATAGATAGTGAAATATCATTCCACTACGACTAGGTCGAGCACTAGAGGGGACATAACCTAAAAATTGGATTCCTATTTTTTCTTCCACGTATTTTTCATTGTGATTTGTTTTTATTGTTTTATTTTATATTTAATTTCATATTTATTTGAAATAATTATTTCCGTTGATAATAATACATGATTTTTTATGTTATCATTCCACAAATAAATTATTCATCATTTTAAAATAAATCATCTTAATATTATTTTTAATTATTCTACTTTTCATGTATTATCATAATATATAAACTTATACAAATGTATATATTATTACATTATGTCATTTTAATCTTCTCTTTGACTTTCATTTATTCTTTTATTTAATTTTATTGATTTCATTTGGGAGTTTTATTCTACTTCTATTCTCATCCTCATTATTTAATTTTTATTATATTCCTTAATTATTCTGTCATCAATTATTTTTTACTCTATTCGTAATATTTTAATTTTATTTTTTTCTAATTATTTATGTGAACCGATGTGATCTATTACTCTGGATATTGGGAGTCTGGCTATTGTATTATATAAAGGGAGGTTCAGTATTTCTTGAAATCTATATTAAACATTATTTAAGGTATTTAGTATGTATTACTGGTATTCAAGGGATTTCCTAATATCCCTCATGAAATACAACTCAAATATACTATTTTTATTTTCATTTATTTACTTTATCCATCATCCATTTGATATATCTTATCATGATCAAGTTTATCAAATCATTGGATGAAATTATATATGATGGATATGTGTCTTTCATAATGACACACATTTATCTATGGAGTAAGATAAACATTGATTTAAAGTAGAGTTAAAATATACATTGATAAAAGTATTCAATAATACAAAAACAAAATCAATGAATATTAGTTCCTTATGAGAATTTATAAATAGACTATCAAACTAAAATTAAAAACACTAATGAGAATAATTATGGAACCCAAAAAACAGAACATGATCATCTTCATTATTTCATAACCCATTCAAGATAGCATTGTATGTTAATACAATTTTGAATTATTTCATTTAATGTAATATAATTAAGTTATAAAATAAAAAGTAGACAATCATTTTCTTTTTATTTGATAAAAAAAAGATTAAAAGTAAATGTGTATAGGTGAATTAGATAAAGTGATTAAATGAACTCAGATTATACTAACACAAGAAGTCCATGGCTAGCCTCTATGAAAAATTAGGAAAATAAATCTTTATATTCCATGACCTATAATAGTCATGAATCATTTACTATATTACAATGATCTACAAATAGATAATGAATATTAAACTATTTTGATTCCACATGTAGCACCCTGACTCAGATGCCACATTAAATGTATCTCTAGGCCAGTTTACCACTAGATGATAGACATGCATCCCCAATAACCAAAGTATTCCATCTAGTAGAGAGTATCTTAGAGGATATATAAGGTAGTATTTACATAGTGGTAGAAATAATAATAGTGGTATATATATAAAAATAAAATAATATTTAAAGAAATTGATCCTAATTAACCAATTAACATAATAACAAAAAAAACAAACCATTTTTAGAAATATAATCACCAAATATATGGTTATACAATAATATAGTTAAATAAGTACCCCCATTTCTGACCATCAATAAAAACAAATAATAATCATTTGAAATTAAAAAAATGGAACTCAAACAGTTGTTGGAACTACAATGGTCCATCCTCATGGATCTTATTATAAGTAGAACAACATGATCAATAAAGTAAATCTATTGATACAGATCCATTATGTGATCTTAGATATGTAAATTATAAACTTATACTAATGGTCCCCTATAATGTGTGAGAATATATCATTTTATGAAACCACTAATATCCTATTTTATGGCATATAAAACTATGATGGTGTATGATAAAAACAATAAAAAAGGAATGGAATGCACATCTAATAAGTAAATCTATACCCTTAAGCTCATCATCCACTATAAAGTGATCACCTACTATGGTCATTGCTGACATATGTCTAAACCCATTACCCATATCAAATATGTGGTGTACAATAATTATATTAATTAAAAAATAACATTTGTGATGATTGATGGTTTAATGACCACGACAACCCAAGTATAAAGATATCAATAGTAATCCCTGAAAATCAATCTAATTTTTTTACCTACTCCTCATAGAAGTAGTCAAATATATGGATTCCATAGAGAAGATGGATAGAATATGTAAACAGTCCCTCAGACCTCATCTTAGAAAATCTCCACAAGCTCAAGTCTTTTATCCTAATGTAAATTGACGCATTACCTCTAATAAATTGATATCATCCTCTAATCAACTGATGTCATAACACATAAATATATCCACCCTCAAAATATCATGTCCCAATGACATTGATTATTATGGTGATCCTCTTAACCCAATTGATAGTCTCATCACCACAAATAGATGGTCTAACACCTTGAACATGAATATCTACTATGAGTAGACAAAAATGAGGTATGGTCAAAAAAACCACATACAAAACTTATCTCTAAGGGACTTGACCCATAATAAGTCATCAAAACCACCTCATATGAGTCATGTAATTGTGATAATGTCCCCAATAGTGTGTCTTGAATAAATGAGGAGTATAAATCACCAAACATACCATGACCATATATTCAATCACCTCATTCCCTTATTACCATGTTTTTAAATCAAAATGGTCATCCCCATACCCAGTTACTATAGACCTACCTCCCATCATAAAAAATATGTTACCCAAAATAGGTGATCATTATTACTCTTTGTATCATAGGATAAGCCCAACCTAATGAAATATTCCACCTATTTCTAGGTGATCACTATCACCACAACCCTCAAGAATTTCCCATCACATTCCAATCAAACAAATAAATTCAACAAAAACATTAAATTTTATTCAAAATACACAATAAGCATAACCTTACCATGTTCTCCAATTACACTAACAGTCTTATCACATGTCATCACATCATATGGAATTCTTAAATTCTTCCTTCAATGTTAATTAATTAAAAAACATTGTACAATAAAAGAATTATGGTATTGTTTAATTCAACCCATGAATCCACTAAAATTGAACCCCAAAACACTCCCAAGATCATATAGAGATCATGGAACCACCTACCTAATAATAGTAAGCTCCCACACATCATATTTTAGAATCTTAATAAATTCCAATAGATTAAAAATAAAGTTTTATAATAATGACCTAAAATATGGAAATATACCCTCGCGAATTTAACTTTTTATATAGTGATATTAACTATAAATATAATCTTAAGAATTCATTGACGTATTGTGAGAACTTGAAAACCACCTATAGAATAAATATTGGAGTCCAAATATTGTATATGACTCAATTCCAAAGGAGATAGTAAAGGGTGTGAATCCATTGGATGTTTATGAAGGTGAAGATGGAAAGGGGAGGAAAAACTAATAATGGATGGAGGTATATTTGGGTTATTATAATATTTTTAATGGTTCTTTATGTTGTAGATTCACGGTATTTATAATCATGAACCAACAATTAAGTTCCCACTAGAAATGAATAACACTATCTATGGGCTAGACATAATATTTTCCAATGCTTGTGTAGAAAATGAAAAGGAAACATTTTAAAATTTACTGAGGACTTAGGCTACCCAGAATCCCCATTTTTCATTGTTTTATTGTCAACCCATCTATATTGAAAATATATTTCCAAACTATTTCTCAAGGGAGAAAACAAATTATTTACAAATTGTGCGCCCAAGTTTTATAATTTTCAAAAACACATGTGGGTCTCTATACCTCAAATAACTCCAAACACTGAGGAGATATCTAAATAATAAATCCCATCTAAAAATAAATTTTTTTGTTAATAAAGCTAGAAAAATTAGGGTTTTCATATCCAATTTTTTCCTAACTCAAAAACTTGAAAAATCACACCTGAATAGAAATTTTGACCCACTCAAAAAAAATCAGGCCATTAGGTCTTGGGTAAAGGCCTCAACAGTACACTATGTATTAGACTAGGGCGTCTAATTCTCAATTTATACATCCATCACTATTTATAAAATCCTTATGAATTCATTTTTTTGATATTCCATTTGATTATTAAATTATTTATAATATCAATTGTATAGTTTTATAATCTTGTGATTATTTATATGGAATTATTTGACCATAATTTACTATATCTATAATAAGATCATTTTATTTATTTAATTGAACATGTTTTAGATATTTAACTTCCATATTTATTATGTCTCATTTTTCATAGCATTCATTGTACTATTACCCTTAGTGAGAATATATCGTCAACCTACTTTTAGGTTTTATTTTTCATAGCATTCGACGATATTTCAGGTGATTGATATTCATGGATACAATAAGGTGAATAATTAAATTCTCAAAAAAAACATTATTTGTGTATTTCAGGTGTTTATTTTTAATAATTATTTAATTATATTATGTAATTTGACAACAAAAATAATGTATTTCATCCATTAAGAACAATTCCTTGTATATTGGGATAGTGGATCAAATTACACACAACCCTAGACAACATGGGTAGGTGTGCTATTGTTCATATCAATTTATGTTTATTAGAAACCATTTAATCTAGATTTAGGTAAAATTAGAATACATAAAAAAGACTATGATATAATTTTATGATATGCATGTAAGAACATTATATAATTATGGTAACGAATAGATTATTTTGTTTTTGGTAAAAATATATATCCATTTATACATATTATTGTCTATGTATTTATAAAATAGAAGTACGTAGGGGTACTAAATCTAAAAATGGTGCATTCAGCATGATCCAACCATCACATGTTTCATGAAAACATGCCTACCTATGAAACTGATTTGAAAATATTTGGGTTTTTTTTAGGATTATTCAACCTTTCATAAATACAATGATTTTGGTTTGTAAAATAGTGACATAAAAAACCATGCTTATTATTATGAAAATATCTATGTATTTTTTCAGTTTTTGTTATGTATTTCACTAATTTTGGAAATATACATTATTTTCAATGATGACGCGATTCATTCTAGTGTACTATATATTTAGAAAAAAAAACATGATAGATATTATAGAAACTAAATCAATGCACATAATCCACATAATAAGAATGATTATTCGTTTGATGGGCATAATAAAATATTTTTATGGAAACTAGTATCTGAAATATTCTTATCTTATGAGTTTATAATATAATTTTCTAACATGATAGAGATGGAATTATATATTAATTATTTTAATAAATGTAAATAATGAGATTGAGTTAGTTACATTCTAAAATGGATAAATGGAATAATAGACACAATGATTATCACAAAAAATGAAAGTTGTGTAAAAACACTGTGTTATTTGATTATTGAAAATTTTATATTCAATAATTTTGTATTGGATGGATACCATGACCATGAATGAAGGGGTATTAAAATGGTTTTCAATGTTCAATGTTTCACTAATATCTATTTGGGGATCTATGAAAATTATTGAACCAAGAATAAATATAATATATTAAAAAGTATATAAAAATTCATGTTGAACCTTATTTTATTACAAAAGATGGAGTGGAATAAATAAATTTTGTGTTTTTGGATTCATGAACTTTGTCGTTTGGGTATTTTATCAAATATATATGGTTATCAAAATAAAGATATGTGTAATGATTTATCTAAAATACTTCATCATTATGTATTTGACATTTTTTGTTTAACAGTACCTATGATCATGGAAAATGATTTAGTTGAATATAGAATTTCATGGAAAACATGTGATTGAAGGAAAGATAACACTTAATATGATCCATGTGTTTAGAAAATATTATTGGGATAAATAGATAATTTATATAAGTACATTAAATTATACGGTACTGCCTACTTTGCAAAACATAAAAAATTTATTAACAATGTGGTTTATGTTTTCATCAAAGGAGTTAAAAATATTTTTATATTGTAAAACATAAATGATAATATAGTTTTTAATTTTATAATAAGAATTATTTTTTTTTTCAAAAACATATTATTGTAATTCATGTTACTCACATGTTTTGAGAATATAAAAGATGGAGATATTCATGTGTTTTATATGTGATGATTAAGAGATACGTCATGTTTTTTAGGTATTAATTATATATTAATTTTGAAAATTTATTTGCTTTATTTTTAATTTTTTTAATTTTAATTTTGTTAAAGCGTTTTATGTTTAAACATTCATGAAGTGGTTTATATCTATCTTTGGGCATAGTCATAGAGATTTATGATTTACATCAACATATACAGACTTTTTCATAATGGATAACCAATACTAGCCATTTTTATTTTAATAATAATATGATATATAAAGAAGTATTTTTCGTTATAATATAGAGCTTATGACCAAAAAAATTTTAATTGTAGTTATTTATAAATAAAATAAATTTATTTTTTGAAGACAATTTAATGGTGTTAGTGCTTAATTAGAAATTTATATATGAAAATTGAATTGATAAAATTTTAATTATGAAATATAAATTTATCTAATTGTGATCTTTTCATTATATTTAAATATAATAAATTAATTCATCGTTTAAAAAATGTGGATGAAACAAAATTTTGTCCAAATTTTATTATTTATATTTAACTGATGGTCTTTTAAATCATCACATGTTTATATTTTTTAGGACCTTAACATTCCATTGGTCATTCACATTCTAGAGATCAATTAGTTCTATCACACACTATAATTTTTCATGTGTTACATCAATGTCTGTATCATCACTTGATGTGGGATTTTTAAATGGTTATTTTAAAATGAAAAAACCTTCTATTTTTTATCATTATTAAATTTTGAGGAAACTGTTTATTTAATGGAACAGAATTTAACACCATGAGATGTTAAAATATGAAAATCACATTCGACATCTTGAATGATACACAACATTAAGCATTTAATGGATTATAATATCTTAATAAATTAATATATATATATTTAAATAAATTAAATCTCATAAATGGTGTTTAATGCACGCAACACTAGGATTGAATGAAAATCGATACCCTATTAAAATCTTATTATGTAAACATAACAAATCTAACCACACTATTATATTGGTGGGAATCATTAGTCCTAACTAATTTTTTTCCTTATTTACACAAGAAAAAAAATTAAATATTTTTATGATAGATAAAATTATAACAACCTAAAGGAAAAAATCAATGTTTTTGAAAACTATATTCTTTTTTAAAATACTATTTAGTCATTATGTTCTGAAGACATTTGAAATTAATTTTAATCATATATAGAAAATATATTTTATAAAATATAAATAATTTTATGAAATATACTTTTCAAAATGTACATATTTTTATATTAATTATATTTCAGAAAGGTTTAATTTTTTTGATTAATGATGAATATTACGGAATTATAACTTAAAACTGACACATCGTTGAAATTATATATACTGGTAGATGGTATTATTATGCAGGTTTAAAATTAAAATTAAATTTATTATATATCAAATTAAACAAATTATTTAATTAGATTCTTTTTTTATTGTCCATTGATATGATAACGTATTAATCTATTGAAAATTTTATTTCTAAAAATATTATTTCTCATCACTTATATGGGATTTAATATTAATTATATTTTTTAAATTACATTATTTTGATATTAAAAAATGGATTCTATATTTTTCCTCACTATAATATATTTTATGTAACAATGTCAATATAATTTTATTCCATAATAAATAGTAAAAAAAACATACCAAGGTAATGGTAAAAATAGATTTTTCATGTTGATAAACTAAAAATATAAAGATTAAAATTGATTATAATCATTTATAAATATTTAATATAGACTTATTTAGTTTCTATAAATTTTATGCCTCAAGAATACAATATTTTTTACCTTTATGTGATGTGTTAGACGTTATTGAACCTTTCTCTTTCACAATTTACATGTGTGGCACTCACCTCACTAACAAAAGGACACGACCTATCCTATCATCCTAATAGATAAAATCACATTAGGTTTTTCAAAATAATTGCTAAATAAATTCATAAATTATATCATCGCATCCAACAAGTCATTTTTTATGATGAAACCCAATATATTATTGATTTTGGTGAAATCATAAGGAGGTAACACAATGAAAAGTTAGATTTTTTCAAAGATCGCTTTTAATTTATTCCCCAAACCATCTAAAGAAATTAATATTTACTCAACATTATATAATAACTTCACTATCTTCTATATATTATATTAAAATTGTGAGGATGGAATTTATGTTTAGGGGAATGTAACATAGTTATATTTTATAATGAATTTTCAATTAAATAAAAATATTCTAAATAGCTTTAGTTATACAAATAAGTGAATTAAAAAATAGTTTCAAATATTATATGAATAATATTTAATAAAACACTATCATAAAAAAATATTTAAATTAAAAATAATAATAATTTAATAATTTCATGAATTATAATATATATTAATAATATGAATTAATTTTAAAATGGATCTATTTTTGAAATAATATAATTCTATATTTCATCATAAAAATCCCTCGGTTACAATTAAAATTTTCTTATTCTTATAGGTAATATTAAAATGTATAAAATAATATATTTAAATTCATTTAATATTTAATAGATATAAAACAAAATTAACAACACATAATGATGAAAATGTATGTTTTCTAATAATTTTTTTTTATGCTTTCTATATTCATATAAATAATTAATTCATGATTTTGAAAATTGAATAATTTAGTTGATTAAATTTTCATTATTTCTGAATTAATAATTTTAAAATTATAAAAAGATGATTTTTTATATAATTTTTTAATGTGTTTTGTTATATAGTGAATAATAAAAAAACCTTTTTTTACAAATATATAACTTTTTTGAGATCGACATGATATAAAAATTATTTGAAATTTGTATCCCATTTTAATTTGAAATATTAATTTAAATAAAAATCTAAAATCGATAAAATTTTAATTTAATACAAAAACATATATTTTATATTTTTAGCATGTTGTTTTAGTTTAATCAATGCACTATTTTAATCATTTTCGTTAATTATGTAATTAAATATTTCATTTGTTATGGATTTGCTTTAAAGTATCATAAATCTATTTTTTTTAAAATATCATAAAGATAGATCAAATTTAAACATTATTTTTTAAATATGATTTTTGTTGTTAAAAATGATTTTAAAAAATTAATTTTGTTTTACACATTAAAATATGAAATAATTTTTATAGATTAAATATATCTAGTGTTGTAAAATTTATTTTCATATTTTTATTAATAATATCCATTTTTGAAAATAACATGAATTTTATTTTTGTTCCAAAAAATGTGTTACCCTGAAAAAATTTTCTCGCCACAATAGTTGGTTTAATTATGAAAATAAGGCAACACCATGAGATCAAGTCCACAAATCTTGTTAGAAATATTATGGGATCATTTTATTTCTACAGAATTTATCTAATGTTCTATATTATGAAATTTGGAAAAAATATCATAGAATGATACCTTCATATTATTTTTAAATACTGAATATTTACAAATATAACTCTCATACCTTATAAAATAATCCCTTCACCAATCACTTATATACACACTATATTCACCTTACCTTAGAAAATATAAAATTTCTCAAACCTGCACTCATGGATCTAGTGTTAAAATCATAGAATTTATATTTTCATCGTTGAAACCATTGATGTTTCCATTCCATTCTTTATAAAAAATAGAGAGTATAAAAATTAAATATTAGATCACTTACATTCCCAAGGATATTTTATTATTAGAGTTTAGGATAATTAATACAAGAACCATCATAAACAATTACCATGTATATAGATTACAATTTATCTTACCAAACACATAATTCTTTTTTAGACATTACGACATCATTATCAACGATATTAAACCATTAATGAAAATATTCTTTCAACATCATACTTGATAACCATTAGAATAGGAATCATAATAAGTTGGAGTTCAAATTCTTAGTTACTGTAAAAATACGCACTAATTTTTTTAATCAAATAGTTCTATGAAGAACATAAATGCTTGAAAATATAATCAATGTCCATGAGTGAATAATAGAATAAATTATATCAATTAATAGATAAATAATAATTCATGAAAAAGGCCTTGGAATTTAATAATGGAAATAATTAATATAATATATAATCCTGAACCATTGATATAAATATTTAATAAAAGAAAAATTTTCAAATAATTGAAGGAATAGATACAACGTGTTATTTTCATAAAAATCCTTATAATAGAACACTTATATAATCCATAAAATGTGAATATGTGTGTATCATAAAATAATATTTTATTGATAATATAAGAATAACACAAATCTTTATAGTTCTATTTGTTCTCACCGATCTTATATGTTATATCAGCCTCAACCAATGCTATTTGGGAACACTAATAGTATAATCAATAATTTGATATCATGGCAAGATCTAGTTGTATCTTTATCATCAATAATATCTATTTACCAATAATTAATAAAGTAAATAAATAATTTATTTCATCATTAAATATTATAAAAATCATAAAATATTTTGATAAAACTATTAACTAGTAGACAATGAATCGTTTCCATTTCAATCTCATTGAAATATGATCAACTAATAGAAAATAAATAGGTTATACAACTATCTCATCGAAACATGATTAACCCAAGGACACGAATTGTTTTTCAAGCCAATTTAAATTAAACATGTTTAAATGATGGAAATGAAATTGGTTACATAGTAATCTATTTTAAAATTTAATATCCTAGGTAAAAAAATTAATCCCTAATAATATCCAAAAGATAATCATTATCCCATGGAAAATAAAATCATTCCATAGAAATCTTATTTTAACATTATTTTCTTGGGGAAAAGAAATGGGTTCAATAACAATCTCATTTGTATATGATTATCCCATGGAAATTAAATGAGATACATGTAAATATCATAATCCATATAGATAAATAATAATAATGTTATCAATACCACATAACATTCGTAAAATTTACAAAGTATGATTTTTTTTACGTTGAGGAAGAGAAATAAATTTATAATATTATTAAAAATATTGTAGAGAAAAATATTCATTTCATCATAAAAATAATATTAAATAATAAAAAATACACAGTACATTTTAAAATATTCCTTTGAATGGATACTTTGAATGTTATAAATGAAGCATCAATTAATCTAATGTATAACATTTTAGAAAAATATATTCATGTTATAAATGACAAAAATAGTGATTATTTTCAACACATTTGTTAGAATGGAGTCAAAAGTATCACATTTAGAAAATGTTAAGAATGTTACTTTTAAATAATTTTAAAATAAGGTAAAATATAATGTAAAATGTAATTTTTTAGAAAAATTGTTTTTATAAAATAAAATATTTGAAAATTTTTATTAAACATCGATATTTAACTAAATAATATCAGAATTAAAAGAAGATATGTTATCAATACAAATTAAAAAGGAATTTCTTGGAATCTCATCAAGAAATAATGGAGGAAATAGAACTAAATCATGTGAAACACATTCATAATCATATGATAATGATATATATTTGATTGAAGAATATAATATTAAATTTTTAAATATAGTATATTTTAACATAAACATTTTGAAAAGAGTAGATATTGTATCAGAAATCATATTCCTCATTTGTAACTCATAATTCATAATCACCATTAAATATTAAAATCAAATGATACATTATGTGTCATAACATAATTATTTTTTCTATAAATCATCTTAATGTGTACTATATACACCTAATATATGAATATATGTGCATATCATAAATATATACCTCAATAAAGAGAATTGGAGAATAATAACCCTATCAAAAATCATACTATTTAAATTGAGAATCAACCAATTAATATTTTTTATGTATCAGATATTATTACTAATAAAAATTGTATAAAAACCATACTAATCAATCCATCTTCATTACCCATATAATCTTATAATTATAAATGTTGTGAAGAAGTAATATAACATGATGAAAATAAATATCATTATGATGTTTTTTATCACATTGTATGTAAAGACCCAAATCTTGACGTACATGGACATTACATTACTTTTGTGGAATACTTAGTATAAAACAAAAATACACACACAAGGACCGTAATAGTTTAGTGTCTTTGAAAACATGGAACATAATCTTCTAATCATGGTGAAGGATCTTTAACATCTCTCATAAAGATCTTCCCCTTTTGTTTTCTTACCTAAAACCATTCGTTAAATCCTGGGGAAAAGAAAACATATAAAGGGTGAGATCAAATGCACAGTAAGGGTAAGCATAGAAAACATAAAACAATCCATAAACATTTAAATGAGAAAACATTAACATAAAATCTAAACATCAAAATCATGAGCAATGACATAAATCATGGAAGTACATCAGGCATAGATCATAAAGGAACATTAATCATTAAAAACTAGAATGGGAATAAAACATTTAATTGTGGAATCCATTAAGCACATGTAATGATTTCCACTGTTTCCAAGGCATTGCTGCCATGACCATCTTAGTGGATAAAGTCCCTTTCTGAATCTTCCTCACTCCTCATTTCAGTCATGTAACACTAAACTAGATTAACTTACCGTTCCTTCCATGTCTATCTCATGAGATATAAATCTTTACCCAGTGCATTGGAGGGATATATAGGTCCCACCCATCTTATAATGAAATCATTCTTAAGTGTGGCACAACATAAACAATAATAATTTATCATAACCCAAAGAATAAATTGGGTTTCATAAACATCATCCCATCATAAATTAATCCATACAAAACTAATGGATATCATTTCATCATAAGAATAGTGAAACCATGTAAATCAAAGAGACATTATAATTGAAACATGCACATATGAAATAATTTCATCTTAGATGGAAAATGGTTTTGATAAAACACATGAAATGAATTCTTGAGGAAAATATCCATTCTTCTTCAAAATCAATTTATTTTCACAAAATGTCATGCAATTTAAAAGAAAAATATTTTGTTTAAAATATTCATGAAATCTTTTGTAGGAAGCCTCATTAAAATAAGGCTTTATAAAACCGTAAATATCCTTTCATGTCGTATAAGATAAAAAATATTCCCCTCGTACTTTTGTCGGAAAAGTCAAAAAGTACCTCGTAATGTAAACAAAAGAAAGATTCCTTACATAACATGTTGTAAAAGAAAAAATGGGAAAAAATTACATTAAAAATACATAAAAAAACTTTTTGAAAACATGGAATTGGATGATAACAATAACCCCAGCAAATATTTATGAATAATCAATCTCGGATAAGAACGAGTTTGGAAAGGTTATCCCTTACCTTAGGTCTGATATGCATCATATGGATCCGAACCTCAGGTATAATGATTTAAATAATTTCATTGACTTATTACCTCATCATACTCACTGTTATGAAATCATATATTTTTCACTTATTACTTTATATTACCCGTTCTTTTGTAAATTCCATGTTAAAGAGCGTTTTGGGTAAAATCGTTTCATTTTTCATCGATGTTTTGACTTTTAATTATTCATATGATTACATAGATCATGATTACTTAATTACAGAATATAAAACATGATTTATATATAATATATATTTATAATATACATATATATAATAGATTTAAAAATGGAATGAAATACACCATTCATGGAGACGGTAGGCCGTACGTACGCATGAATGTTGTTTTCGTTTCCTTATTAAATTGAATGGAATTAAGTATATCACATACATATATATAAATAAATAAAGTAGCATTATTATTTCATATATTTCATTATTACTTATTATATATACTTTATAATCATTCATGAATGGTTAATCATCGAGAATGAATCTCATCGTGTCGTGGAGACGGTAGTCCATATGTACGCACGAGCGATGATATCATTTCCATGATCCTAGAATTATATTGGAGTGTATGTACAATATTTAAGAATCAATATCACTTTACAATAATCATATATAGTCATTATTTACACCATTATACCCATCCAAGTAATGTGGTGGTAGAAAATAGATTACACCACGCCGTGGAGACGGTATTCCGTACGTACGCACGCGCGATGATTTTGTTTTCCGTAGGATGGATAGATGGTGAAATAGGGTGGTTTAATAATTATAATAACATAACAGTATATGAGTGATACTGATGTTATTACTTCAAAATTAAACAACTAAATAAGAAGAAGTAGAAGAAGAAATAAATTTTAAAGAATAGCTAACGGACATTACCTCTTCTTTGAAGCGCCTCTTTGTGACCTCTTTTTAGGGCACTAAAACTAGTCATTGAAGAAGACTAGGACCTCTAGGATGTTTATAGGGAAGTGAGGAAGTAAAATGGGCAGAGGTTTTCCAAGATTCAACGCTCAAAATGTTGTGAGGAAGAGAGGGAGGAGGTTCTCTTTTATAAGGGAGGAGAGGGGCACCGTTGGAATAACTAAAAATATTATCTTATTATAAAGACATATTCGTTTTTTAATAGCTCAAAATTGTTTTATTTCTAAGATAAGGTGGGGATGGGTCGAAATAATATCATACAATATAATTTAGACAAGTTTATTTATCTTTTTTAACCTTATCATTTAGATTTAACTTTAAGTTAAATAATTTTACTTTTACCGTGTCTTCTTGTTTTCTTACACTATAAGGTTAATAAACATACTATAAGAAGCCAAAAGAACCCCAAGTTGCTTATTATTAATATATAAATCTTTATATATGTCATTTGAACAAAACCTAGATTTTTAGAAATAAAATAACAATTAATAATATAATATTTGTTTTAAAAACTATTTTATGTCAATTTTGACACTATTTGGTAATTGATTTTTGTGTAAATCAAAAGAGAATGATTAGTTCTAAAGAAGTTAATTAAATCAATACTAACATGTCATATTAACCAATAAAATTATTTTAATTGATAAAAAGTCTAAATTTCATTTATTTGGGTATTTATAACATCAATAATGTCAATATTTCATTAATAAGATAATTACTGCATCATCATTGTGTCATAAATAAATTAAATTATTTAATTTCCAAAAATTACAAATAAAATATCATTAATTAGGAAATTGTTTTAGATTTACAATGAAAATTTATAGTTGAATTAATATTATGTATAACTCTATATTAAAAATTATTTAATTATTAAACGCTGATTTTAACTATTTTAACCCTTCTTCAAATAAATTAATAATAAATGTCCTAATCTAATCGAAGTGGGCCTAAATGGTCATAGTTTATTCCTAAGGATGTTTTTGGTCGAATTAAATTTATCATATAGAATTAGGACATGTGTTAGGGTAATAATAATATTATTTCTACCCTTAATCACCCTATTTACTTTTAACCGTGGTAAAAAAAAGTAAAAAGTTACTATTCACAAAAAATTATTTTCATCTCATTGAACCACATTTTAGTCCTTGATATTAACTGTTTCTTTCAAATTTTTGAAATTCAATTCACAGAAGTGGTAAATTTTCATTTAAATGAAAAAGTCAGTTTTTTAACCACTAAGTGGATTTACTGTTCATCGAAAATTGCAGTTTTTCATAAAAACACCAAAAATTCAGCCTAAGAATTATTTGATATTTTGAATTAAAATTTTTTGTCTATTCTTAAAAATTCAATACATAGAAGTGGAATTAATTTATTTTAAAATTAATTCCTTTTATCGAAACAAATATCATGTTTTTTTTAAAAACAATAACTATCAAAAGATTGATACTTCTTTATATCCAATTTCAAAGTGAAATTAATTCCATTGACCAACATTGGATTAAATGGTAAAAATATTCTAATTATACATTAAACCCAATTAAAAAGATAATCTAACCATATAAATTATTGCGATGAAAAAAGTTCTTTTTAATTAAAATATAGCATGTTTTTACTATTCATTAAAATATGAATGTTATCAGAATATTATGAAAAATTTATCCAAAGTAAATTTTTATATCCTGATTCCAAAGAAGAATTTTATTTTTTCAAATTGTACTTATAGACATGTCAAAATAAATATTTAATTTGGGTGCGCCATCAAAAGGTGGCAAAACTAGATTTTTTGTAAAATACTTATTTTATTCGAAAAATTGATTTTGTTCTCACACCAAGTTCTAGAAAATGTGTAAGATTAATAATAATGTTATAAAATTGAAAATGTAGTTGATATTATTCATAACGGGTAGTTCATATAACATATCGTTTTTTAGTGAAACTCAGTATTGCGTACAACACATGCTATCGTGGAAGGTCGTGATCGTGTGTAATGCAAGACATGTCAGGGATTCGTGTTGTGCAAGTTCCTTTTGGTGTAGCATACAACACAAGACATTAATGAAATTAAAAATAATATTTTTCATAAAATTTCATGGTGTTACATTCTACACCCCATAAAATGAATTTCTCCCTCGATTTCTGTTGGGGTTATAAATGGTTTACTACTCGAAAGTTTCTTTAATAGAAACCCACATCGTAAAAAGGAATACCAAAACATGGATTTAAAATCTAAAGTATGAAACATAACGGTTATCCAAATTAAATCATCATTGGATTTCCACATAGGAGAACATAGGTGAAAATGTGGATATAGAAGAAAAACCTAACCATGAAGGTCTGTTGGAGAGTGGTAGAGAACATGGCAATGAAAAATCCAACAATCACAAAGCCATAAATTTGTGATGATATAGGGTACCATCTGATTCCTCGGATATAAGGTCACTACGACAACATGGTTTTCAAGATCATTTCCCTAATGTTGATGAATTTGAATTAGTACAAATTCTTACTTTCTTTTGGTACAATCTCACAATTGTTCGTGCCTTGAACAATTTCTACATCATCTATTAAAGAAAAGAAGTTGAATTTGTTATTTTTGAAGTGTTAGCATATCATGTGATAAAATGACGGGTCATTCCATCTGTCTCAAACAAAATGATAGAAAAATATATTAAATATACATAAGTCGGTCTATAGTGAGATTAATCATATATGGTTCCTAAAAAAGACTTATACTTCATATATCATACTGATTTATATAATAAAACCAGTTTCTACAAAACATGGACATCCTATAGGCTAGTGGTATGTGATAAAGGCATGTCACACTTTAGATGTGGGTTCAATTCCCACAGCCTTGTCTGACACGATGGGTTGCGCCTGTCCTGCAGGTTTTCCTTTTTATAAAACTACATTACTATAGCATCCCATCAATAATATTGAAAAAATTTCTATCCTTAAAAAATACTAACTTATGTCCAACATAATCCACTCCAATCTTTATCTAAAATACTTCGGTCCAAGCTCATAGTATAAATAAAATTATTACTTGAAATGTCATCAACCAAGCATGTAAATACCATCATTTATCCCCCATATATCTTGTTGGTCACTTTCCAATCATTTGAATACCTTAATCATGTATTCTCTTGAAAAATGAATACCCATTAAACCATAGTGAAAACATGAATACTGTCAAAAGTTAACTCTTTCCACATACAAAAATCCAAAAATTTTATATACTCAAACCATTTTATAACCTTCTCCTTATATTAGTCATGAGCTCATGAATACTATCAAACATTTAATTTTCTCCTTATCCCTTCATTATGTGCATATCATCTACTTTCCAAAAATATATGAATAACCATTCATGGTTACTGGTACCATTCATCATACACTTTCAAAACGTATGGAAGGACAACATTGTAACAAACCTTAGATGTCTCTTTATTCCATAGTACCATGAGATTACTTATACAACATTACCCTTGATAAACATGTAATCATTCCACTACCTTCTTAAACCATTGATCGAGATTCAACAATTCTTTCATCTCAAATATCATTTGTAGTCTCTTCATCATCATCAACATAAATATTACCCATACGGCCATACTGATTTTCTCCATGAGACATTCCCTTAGGGAATTGGTTTGCATAATGCACGTACATTCGACATTTAAAAAATTTAACCAATGTTGATGTCGTAACAATACCATTATCCTCATCCATGTTGTTAAGTAAACCCTTTCCTTTGCACTTACTGACTTTGTGTCCTTCTTTTCCACACCCAAAGCATCTTCCAGTTACTTTGAAGCATTCTCCTTGACGCCTCTTCCCACATGATTTACATAGAGGAAATTGAGCTTTCTTTCTTATATAATCATCATGAAACTCTATCTTTCTCTTACTAGCCGAGTCCGGAAACATACCCAATTTGAGTTTATTGATCATATTATGAGATTACAGATTCTGCATAATAATGATGTTTGGACTTCCAAATCCCATTACATTTGGATTCTCATGAAGAATATCATTCCATTGTCCATCATATCCTCTATTATCGTGAATCAACTTGTTTGCAGCCATTTTATAAAAACCAAAAAGAATAGTGTGAGTGGAAAAAATCATAATAAAGGGGGAGTAACTTCAATATTTAACATCTTAGGTTTAATCTAATATCGTTACCATAATTCTAGGACTGTAACCTATACTTATACTTAACCTTAGGGACATCCCTAGACATACCTTTAAAATATCTTTAGGGATCTCACTAAAGTATTCGCATCCTAGTTTCCAATGGTTGACTAAACCTTTCCACTGATACCAATTGTAAATTCCCAAATCTTGATGTACATGGACATTACATTACTTTTGAAGAATACTTAATACATAACAAAAATACACACACAAGGACCGTAATAGTTTAGTATCATTGGAAACGTAGAACATAATCTTCTAATCATGGTAAAAGAGCTTCAACATCTCCCATAAAGATCTTTCCCTTTTGTTTTCTTACCTAAAACCATTCTTTAAATCCTGGGGAAAAGAAAACATATAAATTGTGAGCTCAAATTCTCAGTAAGGGTATGCAAAGAGAACATAAAACAATCCACAAACATTATATTCAAAAACATGAACATAAAATCTAAACATCAAAATCCTGAGCAATATCATAAATCTTAGAAGTACATCAGGCATATATCATAAAGGAACATTAATCATGATAAACTAGAATGGGAATAAAACATTTAATTGTGTCATCCATTAAGCACATGTAATGATTTCCATAGTAGTCAAGGCATTGCTGCCGTGACCATCTTTGTGGCCAAATCCCATTTCTGAATCGATTTCACTCCTCGTTTCAGTCCTGTAACACTGAACCAGATTAACTTACTGTTCCATCCATGTCTATCTCATGAGATATAAATATTTACCGAATGCATTGGAGTGATATATAGGTCTCACCCATCTCATAATGAAATCATTCATATGTGTGCCACAACATAAACATAAATCATTCATCATAACCCAAAGAATAAAATGGGTTTCATAAACATCATCCCATCATAACATAATCCATACAAAACTAATGGATATAATTTCATCATAAGAAAAGTGAAACCATGTAAATCATATAGACATTATACTTCAAACATACACATATGAAATAATGTCATCTTAGATGGAAAATGGTTTTGATAAAACAATTGAAATGAATTCTTGAGGAAAATATCCTTTCTTCTTCAAAATCAATTTATTTTCACAAAACCTCATGCAATTTAAAAAGAAAAAGATTTTTTATAAAATAGACATGAAATATTTTTGGGGATTCTTCATAAAAATAAGTCTTTATAAAACCGTAAAAACCCATTCATGTCGTATAAGTTAAAAAAACATTCCCCTCGTAATTTTGTCGGAAAAGTCAAAAAGTACCTCGTAATGTAAACAAAAGAATGATTACTTATATACCATGTAGTAAAAGACAAAATGGGTAAAAGGACATTAAACATAGATAAAAACACTTTTAGAAAACTCGGACTTGGATCATAACAATAACCCCAACAAATACTTAGAAATAAACAATCTCGGATAAGAACGAGATTGGAAAGGTTATCCCTTACTGTTGGTCCGATATGCTTCGTATGGATCCGAACCTCCTGTATAATGATTTAAATAATGTCATTGACTTATTAAATAATCATATTCATTGTTATTATATCATATATTTTTCACTTATGACTTTATATTACCTGTTCTTTTGTAAATTCCATGTTAAAGAGTGTTTTGGGTTAAATCGTTTCATTTGTCGTCCGTGTTTTGACTTGTAATTATTCATATGATTACTTAGATCATGATTACTTAATCCCAGAATATAAAACATGATTTATATATAATATATATTCATAATATACATATATATATTTTATAGAAAAATAGAAAGAAATACACCATTCATGGAGACGGTAGGCTGTACGTACGCATGAACGCTATTTTTGTTTCCTTATTGAATTGAATTGAATTTAGTATATGACATACATATATATATACATAAATCTATTAGAATTATAATGTCATATATTTCATGATTACTTATTATATATACTTTATAATCATTCATGAATGGTTAATCATCGAGAATGATTCTCATCGCATCGTGGAGACGGTAGTCCGTGCGTACGCACGAGCGATGATATCATTTCCATGATCATGGAATTGTATTAGAGTGTATATATACTATTTCAGAATCAATATCACATTACAATAATCATATATAGTCATTATTTTCACCATTATACCCATCCAAGTAAGGTGGTGGTGGAAAATAGATTACAACACTATGTGGAGACGGTATTCCGTACATACGCACGTGCGGTGATTTCGTTTTCCATAGGATAGATAGATGGTGAAATATGGTTATTTAATACTTATAATTACATATACTTATACGAGTGATACATATTTTATTACTACATAATGAAACAACTAAAGAAGAAGAAGTAGAAGAAGAAATAAAGTTGAAACAATCAGTAACGGACATTACCTCTTCTTTGAAGCGCCTCTTTAAGACCTCCTCTTAGGGCACTAAAATTGGTCTTTTAAAAAGACCAGGACCTCTAGGATGTTTCTAGGGAAGCTAGGAAGTGAAATTGGCATAGTGGGGCCGATCATCAAGTATCAAAATGGTCAGAGGAAGAGAGGGAGGAGGTGCCCTTTTATAAGGGATGAGAGGGAACCTTTGGAATAACAAAAATTATTATTTTATTATAAAGTCATATTCAGTTTTTAATAACTCCAAATTGATTTATTTATAAGCTAAGGTGGGGATGGGTCGAAATCCTCTCATTAAATATAATAGAGAAATGTTTTGGTATCTATTTTAACCAAATTATTTAGACTTAACATTAAGTTAAATAATTTTACTTGTACCGTGTCTTCTTGTTTTCTTACACTATAAGGTTAATAAAATTTCTATAACAAGCCAAACTAACACCAATATTCTTATAATTAATATATAAAACAATATATAAGTCATTTTTTTGAACCTTATCTCTTTACAAATAAAATAACAATTAATAATATAATATTTGTTTTAAAAACTATTTTATATCAATTTTGACACTATTTGGTAATTGATTTTTCTATAAATCATAACAGAATTATTAGTTCGAAATAAGTTACTTAAATCAATAATAACATGTCATATTAACCATGAAAATTCGTTTAATTCATAAAAAGTCTCAAATTACATTTATTTTTGTATTTATAACATCAATTATGTCAATATTTCATTAATAAGATAATTACTACATCATCTTTATGTCATAAATAAATTGAATTATATAATGTCTAAAAATTAAAAATAAAATATCATTAGGTAGGAAATATTTTTATCTTTCTAATGGATATTTATAGTCAAATTTATCTTATGTATAACGCTGTATTAAAAATGATTTAGTTATAAAACGTTGATTTTAACTTTTTTAACCCATCTTTAAATAAATTAATAATAAATGTCCTAATCTAATATATGTGGGCCTAAATGGTAATAGTTTATTACTAAGGTTGTTTTTGGTCGAATTACACTTCTCCAATAGAATTAGGACATGTTTTAGGGTAATAATAGTATCATTTTTACCCTTAATTACAATATTTACTTTTAACTCTGGGAAAAAAAGTAAAAAGTTACTATTCACCAAAAATTATTTTCTTCTCGTTGAACCACATTTTAGTCCATGATATTTATCGTGTCTCTCGGATTTTTGAAATTCAATTCACAGAAGTAGTAAAATATCCTTTAAATAAAAAAGTCACTTGTTTAACTACCACTAAGTGGTTTCA
This sequence comes from Viscum album, assembly GCA_963277665.1. Lineage (NCBI taxonomy): Eukaryota > Viridiplantae > Streptophyta > Magnoliopsida > Santalales > Viscaceae > Viscum > Viscum album. Next base: position 1,391,449,779 of record OY728119.1, read on the forward strand.
CTATTCCTCGAAAATTATAGTTTTTCAGAAAAATACCAAAAATTCAGCCTAATAATTATTTGATATTCCGAATTCAAAATTGATGTCTATTCTTCCAAATTCAAAACATAGAAGTGGAATTAATTATTTTTAAAATTAATTCCTGTTATCAAAACAAATAGCGTGTTTTTTAAGAAACAATAACTATCAAAAGGTTGATACTTGTTTATATCCAATTTCAAAGTGAAATTAATTCCAATGACCAACATTCGATTAAATGGTAAAAACATATTCTAATTACACTTTAAACCCAATTAAAATGATAATATAACCATATAAATTATTGCGATGAAAAACGTTGTTTTTAATTAAAATATAGTGTGTTTTTACTATTCATTAAAATATGAAATTTATCAGAATAATATGAAAATTTTATCCAAAGTAAATTTTTATATCCGGATTCCAAAGAAGAAGTTTATTTTGTCAAATTGAACTTATTTACATGTCAAAAACAAGATTTAAATAGGGTGCACCATCAAAAGGTGGAAAAACTACATTTTTTGAAAAATACTTATTTTACTCAAAAATATTGATTTTGTTCACATACCATGTTCTAGAAAATGTTTAAGATGAATAATAATGTTATAAAATTCAAAATGGAGTTGATACTATTCATAACAGGTATTTCATATAACATATCGTTGTTTATCGAAACTCAGTATTGTGTATAACACACGCAATAGTGGGAGGTCGTGATTACGTGTAATTCAAGCCAAGTCAGGGATGCATGTTGTGCAAGCTCCTTTTGGTGTAGTATACAACACAAGACATTAATGAAATTAAAAAGAATATTTTTCATAAAATCTCAGGGTGTTACATTGTATCATTCATTTAAAAACCCCTTAGATGAAATAATTGTAATTAAATCATAATATACAATGATGTATGATATTTTAAGGATATTAAATTAGATATTGAAATTATATGAACCAAAACCATAAATAGTTGGTTTATATAGTATATGTCACACAGAAATAAAATAAATATGAGAAACATATACCTTGAGTCAAGAAATTCCATAATTTCCAATTAACTCATGTATAAAAATATTAATCAATATTATTTTAATTAATAATCTTAATGTTTTATAATAACTTATAATGAAATCATTTATTTTGTTTCCTTATGATAACATAATAGATATTTAATCAATTAAGTAAATGTTTGGCGCTTAGAGGATATTTTGGTTACCGTTTTGAAATGAAATTGGTTTCTCAAACATGATAAAATATTTTACTATTTCAAAATGTAAATAAAAATAATTGTGAAATATTTTTTATGCATATAAATCAATTATATTTTAAAAACTATTCATTAAATGTGGATTTGAAAAATGAACATTGTTCTGATCATTGAGAGTGTAGTTTGTATATGCGCATGTGTAACATTTTAAATTTTAAATGATCATTATGGAAATAAGTTATGTATTAAATTACAATTAGAAATATGTAAAAATACATTTCATACCATATTATTTATTGGAATAAACTTTTTTAAAGATTAATTTTTATTTATTGATAAAAAATTAATCAATTGCATGGTGATGGAGGATGTCTACATGTACGCATAAACATCACTTTCATTTTTCATATTAATAAATAAGATGATACATTACCATTATAAAATTATAAATTTTTCATTAATAAGAAAATGTAGTCATTTATACCAAATATATTTATCAGCACTACCATGAATACATTCCATGTCAAGCGTTGGTGAATATTGAAACATATCTCTCTGTGTGGGAGCAAGCCACAATACACACGAGTTCCATTATCTTATCCCAAAGAAATGTAATGTTATAAGGTATATGTGATATTAAAAAACTAATATATGTATATATATTTTAAAAATGTTATATGTAATGACACGTAAAATTCAAGGGAAATTTTTTCTTAATTTTCTTTCAAATTTTACAAGAGGGCGGTTTCTGACGGCACCTGATTCCGAGGCCCAGAGTGCCCGGAATCAATTTCCGAAGTTTGGCTCGGGTACGTTCAGTGAACGAACGAGCGGGAATTTCTAACATTTGATCCGGTACTCGGAATTGAAATCTGAGGACACCGATGAACTCACAGCGTCGATATTCGCTTAAGGATACCTTTTCCGAGGATGCGTTTATTGCGGGTTGAGAGTTAGTTTTTGGGAATTTCGAATAAGTTAAATAAAATTGTGGAATACAAATTTTATTTTAACTTGTTGGTTTTTTTCTCCCAAAGGGAGTTAGAGGTGGGACCCACATCCACATAACCTCCCTTGGGAGGATTAAGTGTGGTGGGGCCCACACGAAGCATAACTCTTCACCTTCTTTTTCTAAACTCCCTTTAAATCCTCTTTTAATGAACTTGACAACTTGGTTAATTAATTGAGTTGAGTTGTTTGAATTTCAAACCTTTTAAATTCAAATTGATATTTGTGTGAATAAAATAAGCCTTAGCTTATTTTATTTTGGCTGATCTCCTTAGCCATCTTGAGAGGTTTGAAGAAATCTCTCCATCTTCTTCAAACTTTGACGAAGAAGGCGAAGAACATTCGGACATCGACGAAGAACTCCACGTTCTCGGGAACCATCTTCTGCGACGCCATACCCGCGACACTGACAACGTCTCCTCCCGCCTCATCTCTTTGCGACGATTTCCCCACGATGAAATCACCGTCAAAGAGCTTCGAATCCTTTCTTCATGACATCGACGTCCTTCTTCCGCGACGCCGACCACCGCGACGCTCGTCTTCCACGGGTCGTTGACGAACATCGTTCTTGAAACCGATGTAGGGGTTTGTTGTTGTTTAATATATTTATTCTCATTCATGGTTCTATCATAACGATCCTTGAGGTTAAATGATTAAGTGTTATAGTCTAACGAGAGGGGGGCCGGACCGCACAAACATGGCCGAACCCCCCTCCTTTGTTCTAGAATATTTTCTTGTGGATGAAACGAGATGGCGTGGTGCCATCTCACCACGTGGGAATCGCACGACTATAATTGTGTGGCACCGTCACGCCGCGTCGTGGAAAGATTATCAAGAACGCGACGTCGTCGCGCCGCGTCGATGGAAAACGAAGGCACAGCGGCCGTAGTGGGGCCGCGGCGGAGGGGCGCGGTACCGTCGCACCACGCCGGACGACGAAGGCCGCAGCTGGTTCCGGGCCGCGGCGGAACGGGAAGACCGGTATCCAGTCGGGCTGCCGGTGTCGGAAGACGGAAGGGGACCGGCTTTGCCGGTCCCGTTGAGGATGAACCGTCCGGCCAGGTCGGGCCGGCCGGAAGGGGAAAAACTGGGGGGATTTAATTCCCCCGGCCAACATAATTGGCCCCCCATCATGAGGGGGCCAGTTTCACAAAGGGGGGGGGGTAGGAGCCCCCCCGTTTTTCTCAAAGGAAGGCCCCCACATGAGGGAGGGCCGTTTCATCCAAGGTGCGGCATCTTGCCGCGCCGCCAGCAGAGGAAGGCGGGGGCTTTTCCCCCCGCACGGGGCACCCGAGCGGCGCCCCGGCCGCGCCGCCGCGCTGGGCCGTGCCGCCGGCCTGGCCGGGTCGGACCCGGGTCGGGTCGTCCCGGTTCGGGCCTGGTCGGCCCGGACCCGGACCCCCCGTTTTCGAATCGACTTCGGTCATTCACTCATAACATGATCTACAGACCTCCGATTGACGAACCGTCTGTGGAAACGTGATCCTTGGATCGAGTCGGTCGTTTCGTTATATTACACTCAAGGTTTCGGAGAACTTTGGGTTTGGCCGAGTTGGTTCGTACACGGAACCATCCGGGCCCTCGGAGCGGAAACGCTCATATCTTGAGCTACGAACGTCCGATTAAAATGCCGTCTGCTTTGTTGAGTTCCTCTTAGTGAGACGGATCTTTTGGCATACTCCGCCTGAGGTTTGGACGCAGGTGGAGTACGGTCGGGTTGTTTTTGCCTTAAAAACCAACCGGGCCCCTGGGACGAAAAAGCCAATAAATCTCAAACTGGGCGTCCGATCGACGCGCCGTCTGTTGCGATGAGTTCCTCTTGACGATACGGAACTTTTGGATACATCAACTCTGGACTTTGTGACAGTTGATGTATCAGCCTCTCGGCTCGTGGAGCGGATCCTCCCAAACGAGCTTGCTGTGTGCGGGAACCCTAGAGCTGGCTGCCACTACGACTGCTACTGCTACTGCTACTACGACTGCAATGACGACAGTACAGAGATCCTTTGTGGATTCGACGACGACGACTACAACACTCAGCGATCCTATGTGGATCAGTGCTACAGGTCATGTGTGGGCCCGATCCTATGTGGGTCCGAACCTATGTGGGTCTGCGCTCAGCGGTCCTGTGTGAACTAGCGCCTACAGGTCCTATGTGGGCCCGATCCTGTGTGGGTCATTGCGGGGGTTAGTACCTATCGATCCTTTGTGGGTCCGACGACTTAGATGGATCGGTGATCATCTCTATCGTCTTTCGAAAAAGTATACCTGTGTGAGCTGAATCTTGTTGCTTTCCCGTGTGGATTGTGTTGTGCTATCTTGTGTGGATTACGTTTTTCTTTCCTGTGTGGAATATGTATACATTCCTGTGTGGACTGAGTTGTACTTGGGCTCGGAGGTTGGAGCGTATTGGAATTGATGACTTAGGTATATGTATGGGCATATACCTAAGCAGTGTCGGTAGTTACATAGTGATTGTATCTTACCTTTGTGGTTTATCCTTTGTGGATTTTTGGAGACCTTCAGGGGTCTCGGGGTCCCTACTGAGTACCTTATACTCACCCCTGCACGGGCTATGCCCGCACTACGTTGTGTTGGTTGCAGTCGACGAACAGCGTTGATCGTAGTTGAGGCTTGCTGAGCAGGATGGTACCAGGAGGTGGACCACTGGGAGAGACGTGCTCGTAGCGGACGGCGGGACCCGAGAAGCAGTGGAGCTATCTGTACCCACCCTTCAGGTGGGAATTCCAGTGGACAGCTCGGTGTAGTAGCTTTTACTTTACAGATGTTGTTTTCCCTTTCGAGTTGTACTTTACTTTTAGTTTGGGTTTTTATACTGGCCCATTTACTTTTCCGCACTTTCTGTTGTACTCTGTTTTTACTTAGTGTTTACTTTTCCGCTTGCTTACTCTGTGGTGCTTGTTTACTTTTCAAGGGCAATGCCTTCCCTTTTTACCAGGAATTACGCCTTGGTGCTAGTCGCCAGCCCCTTGCCTATTGAAGGCGGGCTTGGGGTAGTCACGGCACGGGCCCCGAGGGCGGGTCGTGACAAATTGGTATCAGAGGAGTTCGGTTCAACCGCGAACTCTTATATTTTCTAGGTGAAGAAATAATGTTTAGCGTATTGAGTGTGGTTATTAGTCCAGGGAGTCCAGTGTTGGTGCGGTGGCTGACGTATTCGTACACCAGGACCCTGACTTCTGATTTCTGACTTAATGCATGAAAACATTGATTGCATGTGTGTTTCAAAGTTTTCTTTGTGATTACTTTATATCAGCTCACCAGGTATATTGTTCTGACCTTGGCGCACCTGTTTCCTTTTGAGGAGGGTCACACGACGGCAGCCAGCTAGGGTTCTGAGAGTCGAGCGTGATGACAGTCCACCGATCGACGAGGCCTTGGTGCAGGGCCCTTTGTCAGCAGAGGCACTGGCGGTAGCACTACCCGCCGAGCCCCTGATACTTCCAGCACCAGCCGCTGAGGATGCACGTCGCCTCAGTGCACTGCATGAGTTCCAGCGCCAGCGACCACCCAGGTTCCGCGGGGAGACGGACCCCCAGGCAGCCGAGGACTGGCTCGAGACAGTCGTACGTGTGTTTAGGCTAGTGAGGACACCAGCAGACCCCATGGTGATCCTCGATGCGAGCCTTCTACATGCAGCAGTAGGACGATGGTGGAGCTTGATACTCCAGGTGCTCGATGAGGCATCTCTATTATGGACGGACTTTGAGAGCCTCTTCCGCTCGGAGTTCGTCCCAGTCACCCTTCGTGCGGTGCGTATCCAGGAGCTTCTTCAGCTTCGATAGGGCAACATGACGGTCGCTCAGTACTCGGCGAGGTTTACCGATCTCTCGCGCTACTCGACCGACATGGTACGGGACCCATTCTTCCGGGCCCGAACCTTCAACCAGTGGTTGAGACATGAGATCATGGCATCACTTATCTCCCTCACCATACCGACTCAGACAGGAGTACTGGAGCGGGCCTTTTTGATCGAGAGCTTCCTTGCTGAGTCTACAGCAGCGCTGAGACCCACCGCAGGGCGGCACTTGGCAGATTCTTCTGCAACAGGCAGTCGACGGATGACTCAGGGGTCCAGGAACACCAGACCTTCAGGCAGACGACCTCAGGACATTGGCTCAGCAGTGCGGGCCACACAGCGCGAAGCCAGTCTATCAAGAGGCAGACAGCGCTACTCGTGCGGCGGGCAGGGCGACATGGCTCATGACTGCCCGACCCGTCGTGCCGAGGAGCATCAGACGGTTGAGGGACCACCGAGGCAGAGGCAGAGGGTCGACCGTGGCGGTCCGTAGGGAGGAGGCGGACGAGGAAGAGGAGCTGGACGAGAAGCAGGTGGTGGGCGACCCTTTGAGGCTCTACCACCACCACCACCAGGAGGTCCACCCCGACCACAGGGAGCTGGTGGGCAGAGACAGGCACAGCTCCAGGAAGTAGAGGCCTACGACCACGGCGCACCCGAGATGATTCGAGGTACTATCTGTTTCTATTCCACCCTTTCTGCAGTACTTATAGACACAGGAGCGAGTCACTCTTTCATAGCTGCTGCCCTTGTTCGGATCTCAGAGATTCCGACAGATCCGTTGGCTCGATCCTTATGGCTAGAGACTCCTACAGGAGCAGACTCAACGATTACGCACTGGTGCCGGAAGTGTGAGCTTAATCTAGTAGGTGAGAGCTTTGTCTGGGATCTTCTTGTAGCAGCATCGAGGCCTTACGACGTCATCTTGGGAATGGATTGGTTATCTATGGTCCATGCCCAGATTGACTGTTTTAGGTGCAAGGTGCGATGTGTATGCACCGACGGGAGCAGGTTCACCTTCACCGGCGAGAAGGGAGCCTTTGCAGTACAGGATGTACTTCCGCGGAGGAGAGGACAACCCATCACTCATTAGTGGGCTAGCCTCATCCTTGGAGCAGTTGACGTGCGGAGTCCTGGTTTTCCTGCAGTGGTGGATAAGTTTGCGGACGTTTTTCCTGAAGACATTCCAGGGCTACCTCCTCGTAGAGAGGTATAATTTTATATTGATTTGTACCCCGGGACAGCCCCGGTATCGACTCCAGCATATCGGATGGCCCCCGTCCGAGCTTCGAGAGCTACAGGTACAGTTGGAGGACTTGCAGGGCAAGGGGTTTATCCTACCCAGTGTTTCACCCTAGGCTTCCCCGATTTTGTTCACCAAGAAGGCGGGGGGAGATTGCGACTTTGTGTTGACTATCGTCGCCTGAACCAAGTGACAGTGAATAACAAGTATCCGCTACCGAGGATTGATGTCCTCTTTGATCAGCTCAAGGGAGCACGGTGGTTCTCGAAGATAGACCTCAGGTCAGGAAATCATCAGCTCAGAGTCAGAGACGAGGAAGTGCAGAAGACGACCTTCAGATGTCGGTATGGCCACTACGAGTTCTTGGTTATGACTTTCGGTGTAACCAATTCTTCAGCAGTGTTCATGGCCCTCATGAACATGATCTTTCCGCCATACCTCGATCGATTTGTCGTGGTCTTCATCAACGACATTTTGATTTACTCGACGACTGAGGAGGAGCACGCCTACCACTTGCGAGTTGTACTAGACACACTCCGAGAGAACCAGCTTTATGGTAAGCTCTCGAAGTGCCAGTTCTGGATGCGTGAGGTCCACTTCTTGGGACACATCATCTCTGAGGCGGGAGTTGCAGTAGATCCTGCGAAGATCGAGGCAGTGTTAGCTTGGGAGCCACCCATGAGCGTGACAGAGGTGCGGAGTTTCTTGGGACAGGCCGGATACTATCGGAGATTCGTGACAGACTTCTCTAGAGTTGCGGTACCACTCACAGCTTTGACGAAGAAGGGTAAACCCTTCGTGTGGTCATACAGATGTCAGCAGAGCTTCCAGGAGTTGAGACAGAGATTGACCAGCGCACCTATCTTGAGGTTTCCTGAGGAGGGAGTAGGGTACGTAGTCAACTACGATGCATCAGGCACTGGTCTCGGATGTGTTCTGATGCAGGAGCGGAAAGTGATCGCCTATGGATCAAGTCAGTTGAGGCCGCATGAGCAGAACCATGCTACCCATGACCTGGACTTAGCAGTAGTGGTCTTCGCTCTGAAGACATGGAGACACTACCTAATGGGCGAGCACTTTAAAATATTTTCTGATCATCAGAGTCTCAGGTATATCTTCTTGCAGAAGGACCTGAACCTGAGACAGCGGCGATGGCTTGAGTTCCTGCAGGACTATGACTTTTTGATAGTCTATACTCCGGGGAAGGGGAATGTAGTAGCCGATGCCCTCAGTAGGAGGACGGGCATTCAGCTACTTGAGGAGGCGACGGAGCAGCTAGCCTCTTTGCAGATATCTTTTATGGATAGAGATGGAGCAGCCTTCCTTGAGTCTCTCACAGTCACCCCTCCACTGTTGCAGAGGGTCAGAGAGGCACAGCGAGGGGACACTGACTGTGAGACACGTTGTGAACAGATATCCTCGGGACAGGCACCTGATGGTTTCTCTCTTGGAGCAGAGCACAACATCCATTTCAGAGGACGTACCATAGTACCAGTCGCTTTGCGAGAGGAGGTGATTAGAGAGTTTCACACTTATCCTTTGGTAGTATATCCTGGAGTGGCGAAGATGTACCAGGATCTCAGATGACAGCACTTGTGGCCAGGCATGAAGAAGGCTGTAGTAGAGTTCGTTTCTCGATGCCTCACTTGTCAGCAGGTGAAGGCAGAGCATCAGGTACCAGCAGGCTTAGTACAGACCTTGGAGGTCCCGATGTGGAAGTGGGACGGCATATCTATGGACTTCGTGACTGCACTTCCACGTACTTTCAGAGGTCACGACTCCATCTGGGTGATTGTCAACCACTCACCAAGTCGGCACACTTCTTACCCATCAGAGAGCAGGTCTCAGTGAAGAGATTGGGACGTCTCTACGTTCAGGAGTTTGTACGCCTCCACGGTGTTCCATCATCTATCATCTCTGATCAAGATTCTCGCTTTACTTCCCGGCTTTGGAAGGGGTTATAGGAGGCGTTCGGGATGCAGCTACGTCTGAGCAAAGCCTTTCACCCTCAGACGGATGGTCATATGGAGAAAACCATTCAAACTCTCGAGGACATGCTCCGCGCATGTGTCCTCGACTTTGGTCATAGCTGGGAGGACCACCTACCCTTGGTGGAGTTCGCGTACAACAAAAACTACCACTCCACCATCGGGATGGAACCGTACGAGGCATTGTAGACCGACCTTTTAGATATCCTTTGTGCTGGACAGACCCTGGGGAAACAGCACTTGTGGGACCGGAGATGCTCCAGGCCATGACAGAGAAGGTCCAGGTCATCCAGGAGTGGATGAGTATAGCTCAGAGCCGGCAGAAGTCATATGCTGACAGGAGGCGGAGGCCACTAGAGTTTGAGGATGGCGACCACGTCTTCTAGCAGGTCTCACCTCGACGTGGTATACGGAGATTTGGCCGAGGCGGCAAGTTATCGCCGCGCTTCATCGGACCCTTCCAGGTCCTCAGCAGGATTGGCGAGGAGGCTTATCGCCTGGCTCTACCACCTCAGTTGCACCGGGTGCACGACGTCTTCCACGTATCTCATCTGAAGAGATACATGCATGACCCGATGCACATCATTGACCATGGGGAGCTTGACGTTGACGATGAGGCGACTTTTATGGAGGTCCCGGTGGAGATCGAGGATCGACAGGATCAGGTCCTACATGGATGGTCGATTCTTCTAGTTCGCATTAGATGGTAGCATGAGAATCTCCAGGAGAGCACTTGGGAGCGGGAGGCTCAGATGCGTGCTCAGTACCCTCATTTGTTTCTCTAGTTTTTGATGTATCTTTACAGGGACGTAAAGCGCTGAGATGGGAGTAATTTAATGACCCATAAAATTCAAGGGAAATTTTTTCTTTATTTTTTTTGGAATTTTACAAGAGCGCGGTTTCTGACGGCACCGGATTTCGTGGCCCGGAGTGCCCGGAATCAATTTCTGAAGTTTGGCTCGGGTACGTTCAGTGAACGAACGAGCGGGAATTTCTAACTTTTGATCCGGTACTCGGAATTGAAATCTTAGGACACCGATGAACTCAAAGCGTCGATATTCTCTTAAGGAGACCTTTTCCGAGGTTGCTTATATTACCGGTTAAGAGTTAGTTTTTGGGAATTTAGAATAAGTTAAATAAAATTGTGGAATACAAATTTTATTTTAACTTGTTGGTTTTTTTCTCCCAAAGGAAGTTAGAGGTGGGACCCACATCCACTTAACCTCCCTTGGGAGGATTAAGTGTGGTGGGGCCCACACGAAGCATAACTCTTCACCTTCTTTTTTTAAACTCCCTTTAACTCCTCTTTTAATGAACTTGACAACTTGGTTAATTAATTGAGTTGAGTTGTTTGAATTTCAAACCATTGAAATTCAAATTGATATTTGTGTGAATAAAATAAGACTTAGCTTATTTTGTTTTGGTTGGTCTCCTTAGCCATCTTGAGAGGTTTGAAGAAATCTCTCCATCTTCTTCAAACTTTGACGAAGAACGCGAAGAACATTCGGACATCGACGAAGAACTCCACGTTCTCAGGAACCGTCTTCTGCGACGCCGTACCCACGACACCGAAAACGTCTCCTTCCACATCATCTCTTCCGTGACAGTTTCCCCGCGACGAAATCTCCGTCAAAGAGCTTAAAATCCTCGCTTCACGACATCGACGTCCTTCTTCCGCGACACCGACCACCGCGACGCTCGTCTTCCGTGGGTCGTTGACGAACATCGTTCTTGAAACCGAGGTAGGGGTTTGTTGTTGTTTAATTTATTTATTCTCATTCTTGGTTCTAGCATGACGATCCGTGAGGTTAAATGATTAAATGTTATCGTCTAACGAGATGGGGGCCAGACCGCACAAACAGGGCCGGACCCCCCTCCTTTGTTCTAGAATATTTTCTTGCGGATGAAACGAGATGGCGTGGTTCCGTCGCACCACGCGGGAATCTCACATCTGTAATTGCATGGTGCCGTCGTGCCGCGCCGTAGAAATATTATCAAGAACGTGACGCCGTCGCACCGTGTCGAAGGAAACCGAAGGCGCCGCAGCTGGAGTGGGGCCGCGGCGGAGGCGCGCGGTGCCGTTGCACCGCGCCGGACGACGAAGGTCGCGGCTGGTTCCGGGACGTGTCGGAACAGGAATACTGGTGGCCAGTCGGGCCGCCAGTGTCGGAATACGGAAGGGGACCATCTTTGCTGGTCCCGTTGAGGAAGAACCGGCCGGCCAGGTCAGGCCGGCAGGAAGGGGAAAAAACCGGGGGAATTTAATTCCCCTGGCCAACATAATTGGCCCCCCATCATGAGGGGGGCCAATTTCAAAAGGGGGGGGGGGGGGGCAGGCGGCCCCCGTTTTTCTCAAAGGCAGGCCCCCACGTGTGGGGGGCCGTTTCATCCAAGGCGCGGCAGCTTGCCGCGCCGCCAGCAGAGGAAGGCGGGGGCTTTGCCCACCGCGCGTGGCACCCGAGCGGCGCCCCGGCCGCGTAGCCGCGCTGGGTCGCGCTACTGCGCCGGACTGCGTCGCCATGCCGGACCGCACCGACGGCTGGGCCGGGTCGGACCTGGGTCGGCTCGACCCGGTTCGGGCCGACACAGGGGGGTCGGGCCGGGTCGACCCGGACCCGGACCCCCCATTTTTTAATCGACGCCGGTCATTCTCTCATAACATGAGCTACGGACCTTCGATTGACGAACCATCTACGGCAACACGATCCTTGGATCGATACGGTCGTTTCGGTATATTACACTCAATGTTTCAAAGAACATTGATTTTGGTCGGGTTGGTTCGTACACGAAACCAACCGGGACCTCGAAGCAGAAACGATCATATCATGAGCTACGGATGTCCGATTGACGTGTCGTCAGCTTTGTTGAGTTCCTCATAGTGAGACTGATCTTTTGGAATACTCCACCCGAGGTTTGGACGCTGGTGGAGTATGGTCGGGTTGGTTTTGCCTTAAAAACCAACCGGCCCCTGGGACGAAAAAGCCAATAACTCTCAGACCGGGCATCCGATCGACGCGCCGTCTATTGCATTGAGTTCCTGTTGATGATACGGAAATTTTGGATACATCAACTCTAGTCATTGTGACAGTTGATGTATCAGCCTCTCGGCTCGTGGAGCGGATCCTCCCAAATGAGCTTGCTGTGTGCGGGAACCCTAGAGCTGGCTGCGACTGCGACTGCTACTGCTACCGCTACTACTACTGTGACTGCGACGACGACAGTACAGAGATCCTTGGTGGATTCCATGACGACGACTACAGCACTCAGCGATCCTATGTGGATCAGTGCTATAGGTCCTATGTGGGCCCGATCCTGTGTGGGTCTACGCTCAGCGGTCCTGTGTGAACCAGCGCATATAGGTCCTATGAGGGCCCGATCCTGTGTGGGTCATTGCGGGGGTTAGTACCTATCGATCCTTTGTGGGTCCGACAACTTAGATGGATCGGTGATCATCTCTATCGTCTTTCGAAAAAGTATACCTGTGTGAGCTGAATCCTGTTGCTTTCCCGTGTGGATTGTGTTGTGCTATCCTGTGTGGATTACCTTTTGCTTTCCTGTGTGGAATACGTATACTTTCCTGTGTGGACTGAGTTGTACTTGGGCTCGGAGGTTGGAGCGTATTGGAATTGGTGACTTAGGTATATGTATGGGCATATACCTAAGCAGTGTCGGTTGTTACTTAGTGATTGTATCTTACCTTTGTGGTTTATCCTTTGTTGATTTTGGGAGACCTTCAGGGGTCTCAGGGTCCCTACTGAGTAGCTTATACTCACCCATGCACGGGCTATGCCCGCACTACGTTGTGTTGGTTACTGACGACGGGCAGCATTGATCGTAGTTGAGGCTTGCTGAGCAGGACGGTACCAGGAGGTGGACCACTGGGCGAGACGTGTTCGGAGCAGACAGCGGGACCCGAGGAGCTGTGGAGCTATATGTACCCACCCTTCAGGTGGGAATTCCAGTGGACAGCTCAGTGTAGTGGCTTGTACATTATAGATGTTGTTTTGCCTTTCGAGTTGTACTTTACTTTCAGTTTGGGTTTGTATACTGGCCCATTTACATTTCCGCACTTTCTGTTGTATTCTGTTTTTACTTAGTGTTTACTTTTCCACTTGCTTACTCTTTGGTGCTTGTTTACTTTTCAAAGGAAATGCCTTCCCTTTTTACCGGGAATTACGCATTGGTGCTAGTCTCCATCCCCTGGCCTTTGGAAGGCGGGCTTGGGGTAGTCACGGAACGGGCCCTAAGGGCGGGTCGTGAAATTATACATATAAACTTAAAATATATCCTTACAACTATTCATGAGAGGTGATGTTGAAAAGAAACTAAAATCGATTCATGAGGCGATATTCTGGAAAAGACATGAATGATGCTTTCAAATCCCTAATAATCGTAGAGGAGAAGAGTTTATGTTATTATAAAATCTTAATAAAATTGAAATTTTTCTTATATACTAGTTCGTTTATAACATAATAATATAAAAATTATCAATGGTGGTTGATGCAGAAATAAAATAATAATATTTTTAAGCTCAATACCACTCGTTCAGACACCCTCCCTATATTAGAACCAATATCCTTATAAGAATCAATTATTATAAAAATATATCTTCCAGGAAGTGGGTAATAACATTACATAGGAAATTGGATAATAATTATCCAAGAAAATTTATTTTATGGTCTTAAGAGGAGATGATAGTGGTGCCCTTTATTAAGTGGGGTTAGTGAAACACATGAGGTTTTTTATAAGAAAAAGTATGCACATGTGTTTCACAATCCAGATTCTCTAAAGTGATACACCAATGATAAATAAAAATATTATGTTATAAATATTTCAGCAGAAAATATTTTTTAAAATGTAGTAAGTGTATTTCCGTCTTATCCTTTTATTTTAACCCTTGGTATACTTTACTCCATTTTTACAATGATAATTAAATTATTAATGTTTTCAATATTAATTATGGTCAAAAATAATTTTTTACAAATTAGATAATATAAATTAATCTAATTTTAAATATTCAATCCCTTTATAAAATTCTACTAATAGAAGTGGATATTTTTAATATAAAATTTACCCCACATATGTGGTGAAAATTGTGTGTTCGAGATGTTTACTATCAAAATAGAAGATCATATTTTATATAAAAAATTTTAATTATAAATACTATATGAATATAAATGTATATATATTTTTATATAATATATGAATTTAATATAAATCATTTCCCAAAATGGAATTTTATTTAGTTTAAAAAGACTAACATTATGCACATTAAAATAGTTTACAAAAAAATATAAATTTTTATTCCAAAAATAAACAATTTATAAAATACAACATTATGATTATTAATATGAAAGTAGTTGAACTAAAATAGTATAAATAATAAATATATTTATTAAATAAATTTTAAAACATAATGGGGATTGTGAATTTATTAATTTATTGGAATGGAATGATATTCATAATGAAATATGATGTTTCCTATATACACAAAAAAAACATTTTCAAAAAATTCTAAAATATCCACTACATGTAAAGTTTAACATTATAGTTAAATAAAGTAATTTATGTTTAATTTCTCATAAAAGATTTAAATTATTTAATTATAAAAATTTCTCGCAAAAAGATATTATTTTTAAAGAAAACATAATATTGATGAACTGTATTACCTAACAAAACAATTTTATTGATTATTTAATATGGATTTATCAATAATTTAAATTGGTCATGAAAATTATATACATACTTATCAAAATTTTTAATAGTATTATAATTTTATAATTTATTAGATAATATATGCTGGATATGTATTTCCTGAGTCATGTAAGCTCGGTGTTTTGTGTCATACACGCAATCAAACGTAATATTTTTATTTAAAATCTATGGGTGTAACATTATAACCTCTATTATAATATTCATATACTATATATGGATACTATATGATTAATTAATGGTTTGAAATTTTACAATCCTTATATTTTAAACAGGCAACGTATAACCAGTTTATAAAACATTATCAAAAATAAAAGGAATAGGAAATATGAATGTCATCGAAAAACTATGATTCCATATATAATTATATCATTGTATGATAATTATATGAAAATTTATAGAAATTATACATAAATATGCAGATTGATATATGTCATTGATCAAAAGAAATTTAATGATCAATTAAATGTAAATGAACTTGAAAATCATTAATATGCAATGAAAAGGAAGACCATCAGTATCTAATAAATAGAGGCTCAAGGATGATAGTATTTTATCAAGTTCCATTTCATAGAGATAATGAATTGATTTTCCTTTTATAATATTCTTATATGGAAGTATAAATACGTGACTATTATAATTTTAACTTTTTAAAATTTTCCTAAACAACATCTTCTTTTTTATATATGTGATGATTATTCAGGAATTTTTTTCTTCATTCATGAAAAAGTAAAAAATAAATTATAAAGGATCATATAATTACAAAATTGATAATAATCTATTCTAATCATAATTATATATTGACTAAAAGCATATTAAAAGATAAAATAATTCCTAGAATGAGTAAAAACACAAATGATGAAATTAAACATTAATCTAAAAAATTTAATAATATTTCCCAAATTTCAACCTATATCATCCCTTAAATAATAAGTTAATAACCATTAAATCATTTACATCATCAATAAATATTATTTTAAACTCACTTTTTATCTTATACATTTGAAATTAAAGGCCAATCAAACTGGCTATCTTCATTTTAAATTAGATTAATCACATTTTCACCAAATCACAATTCAATCCCATGGTAATCTGTGTGATAAAACATGAGATCTAATTATTACCTGTTTATCAATGATATTAATAACAAAAAATGTCATCATTATCCTAAAACTGATGTCTATAAAATACAATGTCATACTTTTTGTTATATCTAATATTTATAAAAACATCAACCATGTAAAAATTATCAAAAAAATTCTTGACTCACATAAAGATGTCATCTCTTATAACATAAAAGTGGTATCTAATAAATTTAACATATGGTAATATATAATCATATATACCTACTATGGTGTCCATAAATTGTAATAATACCTCACACAAAAACATCACAATCTCCGCATTTGATTAAATAATCTAATGATACAAATTATAATAGCACCGAACCCACACTCTAATATCTGTTGTAGACACTATAATCGCTAAATTTAGGGGATAGATAACTAGGAAGGTTAGAAAAATCTACTAGCCAAAACAGAAAATATAAAAATGAACTACAGGGTTAATGTAATTGTAATGGAATATTTTGGTTTATAGTCCTATATAATAATGAAAAGTTCTTATTTTAATATTACCTATGTGTTTAAGTGATCATTTCTTCTGCATTACATAATTTTTATTATTACATATTATGTTATAATTATCATATATTGGAAACCTTTTAGAACAATATTAACCCAAAGTCATTCATGATAATCTTCTGAAAAGGAAGTATATGATGTATGAGATCAAATACCCTAAAAATTTAGCTGTAAGCATTAAATAAATAATGACACCAATACGAATAATAAGAGTATAAGGGTATGATGACCTAATAATAATGAATTAGGGAATCAGAAAACAAATCCTACAATTCAATATATTAAATAATAAAAATTAAAACATGGAATTATGGTTTAATAAAGTAAATAGTTATATGATTAAATAGTTACAAAAAATGTGAAGTCAGTCTGTATCAAAAGAAATATTGTAATATCAAGTAATATACAAATTGTGTTGGTATCTCAAAACATCATTGTAATATAACCCATATTGATCCCTTACAATTTTAATCACCATATAACCATTTTTTATGATAATTAACTAGATAAAATTATCATTAAACAATGTAATAGAGCATTATCTGGGTAATCCCTTCATATAAGTCATTTTAGGCTCTCCTAGAGAATTTTCGATGAACCCATCATATATGTTGTAATGGGATCACCAGGTGCTATCTGGGAAAAACCACGGTCATCAATAATTTATACGTATCATTCATGAATAATGTATATTGGTAATATTTTCAACGTAAACTAAAAGAAATGATCATTAATAATTTGAGAAGAAGATTAAACTATGGAAGAAAATGGGTTCTATAAAAATACAATGAAACATGATAAAACCATATAAAACAATCGTGATCTATAAAAATATAATTGAAACATGATTATACACATAAAAAACCATAATCCATTAAAATATCAATGAAACAAGATTAATCCATTAAAATGAAATGGGTTACATAACAATCTATTTCACACATTATTAATTTCATGACCCGTCCCCTCGGTCTCATTTCGTGACTACACCAAATCCACCTTTCATATGATAGGAGATGGAGACTAGAATTGAATAAGCATATCCCATAAAAGAAATTAATTTTATTTTAAAAATGAATACAAGTACAAATCTCAAACTACAAGAATAAAAAACAATTTAAACCACAACTGTCATAGGGACAACTACTGATAGTATAGTTCAAACTAAATTAAAAATGTGTTATAATACAATCCAAAAACCACAAATAAATGTACAATTGCCACGATCCATCTACTAGAGACCCCAACTCAAGGGTAGGTGAAGGGTAGCTTCTTGTAGCCATGGATGTGTGCATGTCTATCAGGTTTTACAAGGCACCACCTGGTACTCGACCACCAAGGTATCTGTTGAAGCAATTTTCCATCCCCTCTCACTAGGAACAACCTGGTCTGGTACAACCATGTTCTCCGTTAAATCATAGATTACCTGAACAAGACACAACATATGCGGGCGATGCCAATACAGGTGTGAGTAATCAAATACTCAGTAGGGATCCCAAAACAAAAGGGAAAGACCAAAAAAGAATATATTAACATGGTACTGTCAGCTCATGTAGGAATAATCTAATATGTAGAAAGCAAGACTATCTGTCATAACCCAGAGAAACTTGGAATTTGGAGGTAATCATCCTTGATGAGTTCTGTGGGTCCACTAGGTCACACAGAGCCTCTCCATTCATTGGGCAGGTCTGGTAACATAGTGTTTCTCCCCAATTAGTTCATTAATGATGGTCCATAGAGGGATTCTTGTATATTATCCAAAAATGGCCTCTTGTAGATGTTCCACATAGGTTCATTTTTTACTGATCCACATAGGGTCACCTGTAGTTATATCACACAGGGACTTTTGTAGTTAATCCACATAGGGTCATTTGTAGCTATTCCATATAGGGTTTCTTATTATTTAGGAATTAAAGGTCATTTAAACATGCTTGTCAGTAGTCTTTGGATGTAATAAAGTCACAAGATACCCACACAAAGTGTGCTTAATTATGTGAGAAAACAGTCCTCCATTGTATTTTTAAATCCATTAAAGTCCCATTAGAGAATTCCAAAATAATTGTCTCATCGCTTGGTTTCCAATGCGGCAAATAGATTTCCAATAAAACTACTGGTATGACTGATATTGAAATTTTTTAAAATAGGGGGCAGTTGTGTCTGGTCCTGGACTGACAGGTTTAGACTAACTCGACCAACTAGGCCCAGGGGTCTCGCCTGACGTGACCCGGTTAGACCAACTGAACCTATCTTGGTTATACTGATCTGACATGACTTGGTTTAGGTCTAGTCTTGTCGAGTCTGGCTTAGACACTGGGACAAGAATATTGGGCCTTGTTGGACACTTCTCTGTTAGTCCATGGGACTAGCCCTCCAGGTCACCTTACAATATTATTCCATCAGGCTGACCGAACAATTGTCTGACTATTTCTTTCCCCACTAGAGCCACCCAGTGGCACAGTTGTATCCTACCTACCTAGAATGAAAAATAAGGTCATCATGAGTTCCATCCTAGGCCACCAAGTGGCAGGTTCGCGCCCCACACACCCCATCCCACCCCACACAATGTGTATGTATCCCACACCCTTGATGTCTACTAATTTTTTGGGTTGATCACATGTGGCCGACAAGAGCCGACTACCCCTTGTCTAGCACACAGTCGATGTAGGACCATTTTCTAGTGTGCTATGACCAGAATAGTGTAGGTTGCTCCACTAACTCGATCAGGTGGCCACATCCACCTCCACCAACTTGCTACTGGTGGCCCCGTGGTGCACAAATGTGTCCCCATCCTGCCATGACCTCCTCTTTGGTGAACCTTTATACCACGCCGCCACCCACCTATGACCTCTACCAATGTTTAGATGATGGTGGGGTCTTTAATAGACCATTGGGTCCACTATAGTGGTCTGATCCCTAGAATTCCTATACATTCGAGCTCATTCGGGTGAATTATTCACGGTTACAGCTTTAAAAAACTTCTCCGTATCAATTTCTAGGTGTAGCCAGGAATAACACATAAACTACCAAGGTTGTAGAAATCATGTCCATGTCTATGTTGGCATGATTCATTCATGTTAGAAATTCTAAAAACAAGGATTGGGGGAGGTTCATGATATTATCAAAATTCTAACTCCAAGGAAAAAACCCAGGGATTAAACACCCTCCCGCAAATACAAATGACCCACAGATCAACCTGTTTATGGGTTCATCCATGTTCATTATTTAATATAGTGGAACATGGCAATGTAATTCAATAACAAAACCCCCACCTGGTAAAGAAGATTTCTCAAGGATGATGTTTCTTCATCATCGGTTAATCTATGACCCGAAATAATCACTCAAAATGTGTCGTTTATATCATTTGATTCACCAGAGTTCATTTCTGTAGTGGTGGTCCTTCATTTTTAATTGTCTCCACCCACCAAAGCCTCAGATAAATTTTTGGATTATGTTAATAATCATCGATTTCATGTAAGGCTATTAAATGATGATATGTGAATCAGAGTTTTTTTTTACTACATTGAAGTGTCAGGACACATACTCATTAATGGTGTTCATTAATGAGATTCAATGTTTCCACAATTATGAAACTCAACACAGATGTTCCCCTGCTCAATGATTTATAAATTGATAAAAGATACTTTTTTGGTTATTTTACGTTCCTTCCGAAATGTCAAAAAATAAATTCCCTCAACCCATTCCTATCAAGGATATTTCCATAAAGATAAAATATCTATAAGAACACAATAGTGGATTCATATTTTTAATATGAGTTCCTTTTGTGGTTTATAGGAATTACCATATAAAATAACTTTTATTTAAATTATTTTTTTATGATTATGTTCCAAAACCAACATTCACACCCGAACTACTCTGACTGATGTTAGACCCCTCCTAACGAAATCATTCCATCATAAACTCAATAGTACTCATAAATATCCTCTCAGATATATAGTTTTGGAGTTATAAGTAGTTGAAAATAAAATAACATTATTCAATTATTTTATTTACAACTAAAAATTTGGTTCCACTATAGACCTGTGCTAACCACTGTTAAGCTCTGCATAAGGAATTTATACCCTCATGAGTTCAACGATGGTATCTAATTATCAATCTGAGTCACCATTCATGCATTATAATTATTTGAAAAATAATATAATTTTATTTAATTATTTTATTTACGGTTATTCCATTTTGGGTTTTTCTCCCTAGAGGCCCACACAGACTAAATTTTTGTCACTCCAAGGATAATAGCTCCATCTGGAATTCAATGGAACACTATTATTTCTAATTTGGTTACCCCTTTTATATTTATTTGAGTTTTTCTAGAAAAACACTCAAGAAATATATTTAAAATGTATCATTTATTGATAGATCATTCCAGGAAATCTAATCCTCAGAATCACACACCTTCTCAATGCATGGTCTCAAAAAAATCCCATTTAATTCTAAAAACAAATCATGAATCTTAGGGGTCGTAGATTCCCTCCCCCCCCATATGGATTTAGAACTTTACAATCAAAAAAATTGGTTATTCCAAACTATGGTGGTTTGGGGAACGAATCTAAGACTCCCACTCCCCTATGCTCTCTTAAAGATTCATGAGCTACTAATCAACACGCACCATAGGAATTGAATGTAAATGAAGGATCCTCTCATGTTGATCCTCAATCTCCATCGAGTACACCGTGAATGTCTCCCCAAAAAAATCTCATTATACATCATCAAATATGGGTCCAACAAAATATATGGTCCCTCTATTAAAACTCCAATGGTCTACCCGCATATCACTTATGAAAACCCTATGAAATATTTATATACACTTAGGTGGCATGCCCTTTCATACTGGTATCAACTACCATCTCTACTCATGAGTGATGGATCCCCTTGGTCTGTCTAGCATAATAGTGACATGCATGGTAGTCTATATAGTGCCTCAAATAGTTCCAAATCGATGGTGAATTTTTATCTTCTATTTTACAAAAACATCACTATTGGTAGGTGTTCCTCCCAACAAAATGCAAAATCAGGGACAGAAAAATGAGTCATGTACTCCATGTTATGTATGGTCCTCTCTATCTGACAATTTTTCCATGTCTGAAATGCTGTGCTCAAGAATAAAATAGTATGAAATTCCTCCAATAATCCTACCCACAAATGGTATGTAATGCGTGTGTCATGATATAAGACTAAAATTGATGAGACTCATTGGAGTCGAACTATCTCATTCACATAGAGTTGTCCCAATCACTCTAGTGAACCGTACTCTCGAATGGGTTGGATGTTGGAAAACATGAGGAGTCATTATATAATAACTCAGATGATATCCTTCCCCTTGAACATATGTGGTAATCCCATTAGTTAGTCCATTGATATTCCCTCCCAAATCCACTGTGGTATGTCGAGGATTTGTGTCAAACCTAGTGGAACATTGTTTCCAGCATTCACATGTTAACAAGTGAGGCATCTTTTGACAAACTCTGCCACTACCTTATTCATCACCGGCCACCAGTACTATTGTTATAGGTCCTGGTACATATTCACCACTCTTGGATATTCCACAAAAAGAGATGTATGGTTTTCCCTCAACACCTCCTTCGGTAATTTTCTAAGTACAACGGTGCATCCTACCAAATGGGTGGTGTTCTCCCCACCTTTCAGATATTCATCAGCGAAATTCCTTGTGAGCATTGGGGGAAGCTGTAGCCTCACAAGAAGCATCTCTGAGTTGCACCTCCCAGACTCATTGTAATACTGGAGGGGAAACTACCATCGACTAAAGAATGGATTCCTCATCTCTATCTGTAATTGATAAATGAAATGAGGCCAACCAATTTGTGGCCATATTTGGTAGTAGTGAACATGATCTTTATTGAGTGAATCATCAATGATGTACCCATTTATAAAATTATAGACTTTCCTGATGTCAAAATATAATAGGAATCCTATCCAATGTCACTATCTTAGATTCTGATACTTTTGTGTAAAGAAAAACTTGAGACTATTGTGGTCAGAGTAAGGGATGAATCATTCACCCTTACGGTAGTATCACAACATATATAGTGCGAAGACGACAACAGAAAACACAAGGTCATGAGTTTAATATTGTTTCTCATGTGATATCAAATATTGTGAGAAATAAGAAATTGTAGCTTGACCCCACATTATGTCATGTCCATGCCTTTTAGGGATACGTCACAATACACCATGTAGTAGGCGCCCTCCTGTAGAAACATCCAGATAAGGGAACCGCTCATGATCAGCCTCAACTGCTAAAATCTATCTTGGAATTCTTCTATCCACACAATGAAATTTCCCTTATTTTTCAATGTCTTCATTGGTGCTGGAACATTAGAGAAGTTAGGTACAAACATATGATAGTACCCATCTAACCAAAGGAAACTCCCCACCTCAGTAACATTTTTGGGTTGTTAACAAGAAATCACTATCTCGATCATCGTTGGATATACCACAACTCTATCCTCTGAGATGAAATGTCCTTGGAAAGTGGATGTTTCATATCTGAAACTCATATTTCATGTGAATTTTGTAAAATTGGATCTCTTAATGTTTGTCCAAAACTATCAACAAGTGTATTGTTAGCTCCTACTCAGACACTGAATACCCTAAAATTTCATCAATGAAATCCATTAATAACGGGTCTTTGTATTTCTAGAAGATCATGTTCCTAAGTCCCGTGAATAGTACTAGGGAATTCTTCATTCCGAACAGCATCAATATGTACACATAGTGGTTATAGAGTCATCTAAATGATGACATTGAAATGTCCTCATCTACTACATGAAACAGTTGATAGCCTGATCTGAGGTATGTCTTCGAGAACCATCTCTCATCCATAATCCTATCGAAGAGTTCATCAATCCTTGGTGGATGATACTTGTTCTTCATGGACAACTATTTTTGGTGCTGCAAGTCCACGTATAACCTAAATCTTATATCTTCATTCATGGAAAAGAACATTGGGGCTGAGGATATTGAATGCTAGACCTTACAAACCCCTTCCTCTACAAGTCCTCCAACTATAACCTCAGCTTCTAATGCTATACGAGATTCATCTGATATTCAGGTGTAGATATCGGTGCCATCCTAGAGTGTACAACAATGCATATGTCATCAATTATATGAGGAGGTAATCTTGGGACGCTCTCTAAAATCACATCCTTATACTCATAAATGTATCTTAGACTGACATTGGTTTCATGCTTTCCCACTACTATCATCCACTAGATTTATCTACTCATCCAATGAATATTAAATCACAACAGTTTTACCTATCACCCTATAAGAAGTATCAATGTACAAAGGAATATTGCTAGCTCAAATGTCCCTATGGACATATCACAATTAGTTCCAAGCCTTGTAGCATTGGTCATATCATATTCATCGCATACCTGGAAGGGTCGGTATGCCTCGATGAATACTCAGTTGTCGACATGGCATCCCACCGATGTTAGAGAAGCTCTTGGCCAGGCATATCACATAGATGTTATGGAATGAGCCCCTTATTGGAGATATGTTCACAAGATCTGTCTATGGAAAAGTAACCTCATCAAATGATTGTGTAATATAATCCCTGCCATCACCCTAATGAGCCAAGTAGAGGGCTCACTCCTAGTTCTACCATCTGATCTAATTGTGCCTTGACTATATAGAAAACGTAGTCAACAACTCAGGTCATTCCATTTTTTCATGTGATTTTATCTCACCTCATATCTTAAGGGGTCTCTGTAATTGAAAATAATGTAAGATAGAGCGCCTACATGTGTCATCTACCTGTATCACCAGTAGTAACATCTGACCAATAAATAATTGTATCGGTGGGACACTACCATAAGGTTTCATCTCGGGCAACAATCCTTGTGCCATTGCTTTATCACTCTATAGTCCATCCTTGTGTCCACACACTAGATTCATGGATGGCTGTCCAAATTTAGTCACCTTTAAATAGATCAAAAAGAATAATGATAAATATATTATACATAGTGAGCTGACTCGGACTCAGAATAATCATGACAAAACTTTACAATATCTATGCAACCAGTGTTTTCATGTACCTGGTCAAAAAAACAGAATTCAGGGTCATACTGTATGGATGCATTAGCTACCGCACCAATACTAGACTCCCTAGAATAAATGCTAAACATGAAAGACTTTAAAAAGTTTCCCCAACAAACATTACAGACTCTTAGTTCTTCTGGTACAACTGATATACTGTGATAACTTTTTCTTATAACCCGTCCCACAAGGCCTGTGTCGTGACTACCCCAAGCCTACATTCCAGAGGACATGGGACATCAGAACACACCCAATAGGGATATCACAAAATAGTAGTCTTTTACCATTAAACCTCCACACAAGCATAAATATCAAACTGTGGAATGTAAATACAATGTAAACCACAATTGTCCCCGAGACAACAACTGAGAGTACAATAAAAAATGAATTACCAAGGGGATAGAATAGAATCCCAAACCCCCAAAGTAATGTAAAATTAACATGGTATGTTCACTTGAGACCCCACCTGAAGGGTATGTGAATTGTAATCACTTGTAGTCTTAGATGTATGCCCGTTAATCCCATCTAATTGTGCACCAATTGGAACTGTACAACCAAGGTCTCCATCGAAACATCCATCAGTCACATCCCACTAAGCACCACTTTTCCCCGGACCACCATTGTCATCATAAAATCATTCATCACCTACATAGGAAACAACATGAAAGGGTGAATCTTGTAAAGGGGTTAGTAACACAATACTCATTCGGCACCCCAAAACACATTGGAATGATAATAAAAAGTAGATATGCACAATGTATTGTCTGCTCATGCTAGTATAATCTAATATGTGGAACAAAAGACTATTACTCAATCCAATGAACGCCATTGATAGTTGAGGTACTCATCCCTGATTAGTATTGTGGGTTTTTTGGGTCACACAAAGAAGCTCCCCACTGTGGGCCTTCTGGGTCACACAATTTTGATTCCAACTCAGTCGATCATAGATGGCCCACACTGTTCCACTTATATTTGATACACATATCGTCACTTATGGATGATCCACATAGGGTCACTTGTATATGATCTACACAGGGTCGCTTGTATCAGATCCACATAGATTCTCTTGAATCTATTCCACACATGGTTGCTTGTAGATGGTCCACATAGGGTCACTTATCACCTATCCCTACTAGGTCATTTAATATTTCCCATCAGTAGTCCTCATGTATCATCCAACTGCATGATTCCCATACCTAGTGAACTTGATCCTAGGATAATTCACTCCTCAATACATTGTTCATATTTTAAAATCCAAGAATCTGTCCTTATATCATGCCAAAAGAACCATCTCATCATGAGGATTCCAATCCCTCAATGAGATTTCCATTCAAACGTGTAGTGGAAATATGTTTTGAATTCTAGTAATTAAGGGTGGGTTTTGTTTGGGCCGTTTTTACATGGACAGATAGACCCAACCTACCTGGCTTAGGGGTCCCACATTAATGAGCAATGTTTGACTGACTGAACCAACCTGGTATGGCATAGCAACTGGGCCATGCCCATAAGTCCTTATTGGATCTAGTCTAGATCGACAGTGGGTTTAGGCCGCCGGGCCATCCAGTGATCTTGTTCCATCTGACCTGCCCAAAACAGGAGGTTCGGTTCATTCCTATCCTATGTTGTCTAGTGGCTCAGTTTTATCCCACCAGCCCAACCCACAATAGTAGTGCGCCTTCTGTTCTATCTCATTTTTTCCAACGGCCCATTATAAGCACTATTACACCCCATGGTTTTCAAAAAAATTGAAAAACATGGAACATTTTTTTACGTAGATACTAATGACTAGCTTTTAAAAATAATTTTTTCACTAATATGTTTTGAATTTCAAAAAACTATCATCCACAGTTATGATCAGTATATTATTTGAAGTCTAATGGAACCAACTAGTTTTCCTGTAAATAGTAACATACACATATAATAAGTAATATAATCTTATTGAATATTGAATTGTATAATTATTTTATTTTATTTGAGAAATTAAGATAATTAGATCTTGGATAATTTTTCTATGTGATGTAAATGAAGTTATAGTTTTTAAATTATTATTTTTTTAACGAAGTATGATTTTATTTAAAATTTAAATTAATAATTGTTATAAAAATATTTTAATAAAATGGAGATAATTTTTGAATTCTATACATCAAAAATTTGTAAGGGTGATTTTTTTGATTTTTTTGAAATTTGCGAATTTAGATGAATAGTGAAATACGATAAAATACATTATATTAAGATTATAATTAAAATACACTATATATGATATCATAAGTGATGTATGTGTAACGTCCCAGTTCTGGAAGCCACCCAGAGGCACCTCGTACCCAGTTGGTTACATGGCCTCTAGTGCATTTCCCAAAACGCCAGAGGCTGCTGACTAGCAGTGAGGGCCTTGGGTGTGATAGTGGGGAAACTATTCCCTCATTGTCAGAGTACACAACGGAAGAAAAACAAATAGACAACCGCAGAAACCGTAACCATCCATACAATAGTAAACTATAAACAGCGGATGAATAACAATATTCAACTGGATCACACACAGATATATATATATATATTAAATGATGCATGATACCTATTTCTAGGAAAGCATCCAAACAAGTCACAATGCTGAATACAATACTAAACCAAAGTGAAAAAATTAAACAGGTAAACTCCTCAGCATCGCAAGCCATAGCTTGTTCTCATGTTCTCCAGCTCCATAGTAATTCAAGCACCTGAAGTAGTAGGGCGCTTTCCCTTATCTATACCTGCAACAACATAATCTGTTTGGGCCCAAAAGATCTCTGCCTAATAGTCATTGAATACATGGAAAGTAAAAGTACAGGAAGTAGTAAACACGAATAAACATCGTAGCTACAATCCATAGTGTCTAGCATATAAAGTACACAAGTAACATCCAATCAACAAGTAAAACAACAGGTAACCCCCTAGGTAGTTCTCAAAGCCTAACCATTATGGTTCAACCTACAAGTACTAGCAAGACACATGGGAGGCACCCACAGTCTCACCCCTCTGGTTCAGCTGATGAATAGACTCTCTGAGAAGAAGTCATTGTCAATTCCCCCTATAGTCATGTATCGTACTAAAGGCTCTTTGGGGAATCATTCAATGTCGCATTCCCCTTGTGTCCCATGTCGAGGAACTAAAGACTCTCTGAGGAAGCACTCATCGTCAATTCCCCATTTAGTCTCACTTGGTATTAATAAGACACTCTAGAGAAGCCCTTACATCCATTCTCCCGATGACCCACTACACTAGGTTCTCTGAGCCCTGTGTAAAAAAAATACGCATAGCATGCATATCGCTCCAAGTAAACCTCATGAAATACTTGGATATCATTATAAGGCACAACATCATAACAGTACAATAGTTTCACTATCCTACAACTAGGAACAACAACTAGAAAAATGCCTAACATGAAAAATATGCATCGAAATAAATCTAGACCACAGTAAAAATTACCCTATTAACAAGCATTGACCTCTACTCAAGAAATCAAGATAAGCATGAAAACAACAATGGAAAAATAGAAAACACAGAATGCCTCTTTCAACGGAAATTGGTGTAATTGCATAAAATATTCAAAGATGTCCTACATAACGACACAAACCACCTACCTCGATTCTCGGAGATCGATATACTTGAACCACAACGATTGATTCTCCTTAGATCGTCGAAGATTGGAGAAAACATCCAAAATTATAAACCCACGATATCTGGAGAAAGAGGAGGAATCGGAAAAAAAGGATCTAGCAGAAGGAAGAACTCACTGCTACAGTTCCAATGCAATTCACGGAGGTCGATTCGGAGAACAGACGGAGGCACGGATGCTTGGAGAAGATTTGCGGTCGTAAGGTTCGCTCTCAGATGAAGAACATGTAGAAGAAGCGAGTTATGTCTATCTTTTCATGACCCCGGTCCATTTAATGAAAAAATATAAAGTACACAAAATGTACTTATTGAGTACACGACGTATAATTATCTTTTCCATACTCTGATTTAAGTTGCCTCCACATTTCCCCTACACACCGTGTGTGTGGCCCAGACATGTCCAACACACGACTTGGAGCTGCAGCAAAGTACATGGCGTGTACTTATTAATTACACAGCGTGTACTTAGGAAATATCAATATTTTCCCCTATTTCTCATAAATGACTCAAAAAAGATAAAACATACGAGAAACAAAGATCCGGGTTCTTACAAACTACCCCCCATGAAGAAATTCGTCCCCGAATTTTCATAGAGAGGCATTGGAGAAGAAAACCCAAACAGTTCCGGCCACTGTGATCGTACATCGGCCTCCCTCTTCTAGGTCACTTTATGTACTTGGCCATGATTCCATAGAACCCATACTATTGGAATAGACCGCCCATGGAGAACCTTCATACTTAGATCTAAAATCAAGATAGGATGCTCCTCAAATGTTGCATCCGCTTTGAGCTCAACCTCATCGAGTTGAAAGACATGATACGGGTCTGAAAATTAACGTCGGAGCTGGGAGACGTGGAAGACGTCATGCATGACCCTGTACCTCTGAGGTAACTACAACTGATCGGAAACTAGCCCAAATCTCTCCAATACCTCAAACGGCATAACGTACCGTGGTGAAAGATTACACTGTCTCTAAATCCTCTTGAGTCCCGAACTCGGTGTGACACATAGGAAATCCTGATCCTTGACCTTGATCTCCAGAGGTTTTATCCACTGATCAGCATAAGACTTATGTCAAGACTGTGCTGTAGCCGTCTTCTTCTCAATCAACTCTATCTGCTCTGAGGTCTCCTGAACAAGACGAGGTCCCATATAAGCTTCCTCTCCTGCCTTTAGCCAGCATAATGGTGATCGGCATGGCCTACCGTACAATGCCTCATAAGGTTCCACCTGAATAGTCGCCAGAAAACTATTGTCGTAGGAGAACTCCAGAAGAGGTATATGCCTCTCCCAAGAACCTCCAAATTATAGAATGAAAGCTCAGAGCATACCCTCAAGCAGCTGGATCGTACGCTCAGATTGGCTATTTGTCTGGGGATGGTATGCGGTACTTAGAAGTACCATTGTACCCAAATACCTCTGAAGCCCCTTCTATAACCAAGAAGTAAAGCGTACAACCCTGTCTAAAACAATGGATTGTGGAACTACATGAAGACGTACTATATTTCGGATGTATAGTCATCCCAAATCATTAGCACTGTAGGTCCCCTTGATCGGTAAGAAGTGAGCATCCTTCCTGAGTCTATCGATGACAATCCAAACATCATCGTTCCCCCGAGGTGACCTCGGAAATCCGTTCATGAAGTCCATCGCGACATCGTTCCACTTCCACTCCGAAATGGGTAACTACGGTAAAATTAATACTGGTCACTAATTCTCCACCTTTAACTGCAAACAGGTAGAACACCTCAAGATGAAACCAACAACATCTCTCTTCATACCTAGCCACCAGTATGGGTGATGATGATCTCGATTCATCTTGGTGACGCCAGGATGAACTGCCCAAACTGAGGAATGAAAATCCCACATCAGCTCCTTGCTTATGTCTGCTGGAACCCATACGCGTCACTAGAAATGCAAGATCTCATCCTCAACCATTGAGCATCCAGGAAGAGGGTCCCCTCCTGACACACTCTCCCGCATGACTAAGCCTTCTGAGTCTGATAGCTGCCTCATCTGTACCTGATCAAGAAGTATAGAGGTAACAGCTACAGAAGATAGGTAAGACTATCCCTGTTTGTCATACACCTCTTGATTCATCTCATAGAATAGAGCCATAAGCTTCCACTCACTGCAAGACTCATGAACTGCATGAATCTGAGTTCTCTTGCTCAATGAATCTTCCCATGTGTTGCCCTTTCCTAGCGTATAGGCTTGTTCAAAATCAAAAGAATGAAGATATTTGACCCACCTTCGCTGTCTCAGATTCAGATCACGCTGAGTGATGATGTACTTGAAACTCTTGTGGTTGGTGAAAACCACAATGTGCTCCCCCATAAGGTAATGTCTCTAACAGCGCAAGGCATGAACCACAGCCGCCAACTCCAGATCTTGTGTTGGGTAGTTCCTCTCATGTGGCCTCAACTGTCGAGACCTGTACGCAATGAATCCATCTCCCTACATAAGCACATCGCCCAGTCCAATACCTGAAGCATCATAATAAATAGTATAGCTCTTTCCTGGCTCTGGAAAGACGAGTATTGGTTCTGACGTCAACCTTCCCTTCGGCTCCTGAAAGGCTGACTCACAAGATTCTGATCATAAGAACATCACCCCCTTCTAGGTCAGGCCTTTCAATGGTGCTTCTAGACGTAAAAGTCTTGAATGAAGCATCTGTAGTATCCAGCCAGCCCATGGAAAATCTACACCTCAAAAAAGTTCATCGGATGCTACCAGGAAACTACAACTCTCACTTTGTCTAGGTCCAAAGATACTCCTTCCTCTGAGATAATGTGTCCTAAGAAGTGAATCTAATCCATCCAAAAGTCGAACTTCAAGAGTTTATCATAATGATGATTCTCTCTTAGTGTACTCAGAACGATATCAAGATCGGTAGCATGGTCATGTCGAGTGTGAGAGTACATCAAGATATCTTCCGCGAAGACCACGGTGAAGGAATCCAAGTAAGGATGGAACAATCAGTTAATTAGTTCCATGAAAATTTCTGGTGCCTTTAAAAGTCCGAACGACATAACTGTATACTTTTAGAGACCATACCTGCTCTTAAAGTCTGTCAGAGAAATATCGGATGGTCTAACGCATAACTGATGATAACCACACCTCAAATTGATCTTCTAGAACACCCGAGCTCCTCGAAGCTGATCGAAAATATCATCAATCCTCGGCAAGGGATATTGGTTCATTACCTTCAATTGGTTCAGTTTCTGATTATCCACACAGATCCTAAGGGTACCGTGTGTCTTCTTCGCAAACGGGACAGGCGAACCCCAAGGAGATGTACTAGGTCTGATGAAACCCATTGCTTGAAACTCCTCTAATTTCATCTTGAGCTCCTGCAACTGAGGTGTATCCATCCCATTAAAATGAATGGACACCGGTGCCACTCATGGAACAAGTTCAATTGAAAAGTCTACCTCACGCTCCATAGGAAAACCTGAAAATTCCTCAGGAAATACATCTCTGAAACGATCCACCACAATAGGAAAGTCCAACTATGAAGTCCCCAGATCAACCAGATAAAGAATATCATTCTGGAGAATGAACCTTCCTAGACCATGATGCTCGAGTCCTTCTTGACTCACATGAATATCCAATTCTACTCTATGATGAAATGATTCATCCTCTGGTGAAATTAATCTCACCCTACGGTAATAACAGTCAACGACTACATGGAAAGGAACCAACCAGTCCATTCTGAGAATGATATCATAGCCTGTCATCTCTTGGACATAGAGATCCCATAAGAAACGATACCCTGCAACTCCGAGAGGGCATCTATGCACTGACAAACACTAGTTGTCCTCATCCCCAATGGTGCATCTAGTGTCAACAAGTCGGAAAAAGAAAATATATAGGGCCCAATGCTCTCCACAACAAAAATAGAGATAGTGATATGAGTAGCACTAGTATCGAAAAGAGATGAAGATAAAACTGAGGCTACAAATATCATACCTCAAACTGTAGAAGGTTTGGGATCCTTCTCTTCATAGGTCTGCTCCACCGCAAATGTTTGACCTGCCACGTGGCCCTGTGACCCTACCTAACCACTCTGAGTTAATCCACCCTACTGATGCTGAAAGACTGGTGACTGACCGCAATGGCCTCGACCTCCACCACGGACCAAACGGCTGGAAGAACTCCAGTTCCCCGACTGGTGAGAAAATGGTGGTGCTACTCTAGATCTAGGAGTCATGGAAGAACCCACATCACCAGCTACTAGTGAGAAAACCTGGTAGAAATTCTGAAGGTGACCAATCATTCCACAAGATCCGTACTCCACTCGGTCTCTCTGGCACTATGGCCTCATGTGCACTACCCTTCCACACTGGTAGCATACTACCTGGCTATATGAAGATGTATCTTGCCTCCTCGGATCACCGCAGGTAGACTCCCTACGGTGCTTCCTGCTATCGACTAGAGGAACAGTAGCTCCGGAAACAGAACTGCCCTAGCTTGCAGCTTCAAAGTCACTGAGATTCCACGCCACAATCATTGCCTAGTTGAAAAAGGATGTGAAGGAAGTCAACTAGAAGATATTCACCTGTGAGTAGATCTCCCACCTAAAACCATCCTCAATCTTATTTGCTTATAAAATACAATATCCACCCTATAGGGGTCTGAAATGCTGTAGCTCGGTGAAACAAGAGGAATACTCCATAACAGAAAGAGTACCTTACTCTAGACTAATGAACTCCCAGGCTCGATCATCCCTCAGGGTCTCCAAGTAGAAGTAGTCGTAAAAAACGCTCTTGAAATCCTCCCAAGCCATAACCTACTGAGGACCCTCCTATGAGATCACATCCCACCACCTCTTGAATGAGTCTCGTAGCATATATGTAGCAAGCATGACCCGCCTCTCTGGAGGTGTTTCTAGATGCTCAAAGATAGTCAGTCTGGCTTCCAGCCTTGACTCTGCAGCTTGTGTTCCTCCTTCCCCTAAGAAACATGGTGGATGCTACTGGTGGAAAACCCGCGTCGAGTCTTCCATAGTCATGGAAGGAGGCAGTGCTCCCTGAATGGTTTGCATCATCCTCATAAATCCTTCTCTGAACTATGCATCAGTGCCTGCAACTTCTATGATAGATGGTGCCAATGCTGGCATGACTGGAGGTTCGGAAAGAAGTCCCTGATCAGCCATATCTAGCGTCTGGTCAGTATCCTTCAACTGACCTACAACCAGAGGACGTTGTTGAGGCATAGCTCTGAATGATAAAAATAATACTATATATTGTGATTATCAATTACTGTGAACACAAGAGTACAAAATAGGAACATGATAAGGAAATATTCATGTTTGCAAAACATGACTACACGATGTGTATAAAAACTACATGACATGTTCACTTAAACCATACACATGGGAGTGTACTCATGCCACCTCTGGTCGTGTAACATACCAAATTACATGACGTGTTGTCCCCCCACACGGCATGTACTTAAACTATATTCCCATGCATGAGTCTCTTTACACGCCTAACCCACACGGTCCACTTATACTGAAACTAAACGGCATGTTCCCTGTAGACCCAGCGTATAGTAGACAGGTTTTCAACAACCCGTGTTATTAGTTAAATGGCCGGTTACACGGCTGAGATTACATGGCGTGTTCCGAACAAACACGGCGTGTAGTTGAAGATTTATATCGACCCGTGTTGTTGGTGACATGGTTGGGTACATGGATGACTCTTACACGGCATGTTCCAAACAAACATGACGTGTATATGAGGAGATAACAACGTCATGTGTTGTTCGTGATACGGTCGGCCACTGAGAACAAGGCTACATGGAGTGTTCATAAAAAAATGACGTGTATGACACGAGATTCCCCGTCCTAGGTTGTTAGTGACACGACTGGGTTCACGACTCACTCGTACACGGGGTGTACCTACCGTACACGGCGTGTACCTACCATACACGGCGTGTTCCTAGAGATTTTTCACAACCCTTGTTTTTGATGACAGAGTCAATGACACATTTTAAAAAATACATGGCGTGTACATATAAAGTACACACTATGTATTCTGGGATTTTCTGGGCAGTAGCTCTGAAACTGCCTCGAAGCCTAGAAAATACCGGAAAAAAAGCATAAAGGTGCCAAATTCTGATCTGCAAGGGCCCATAACACCTTAAGAACCAAAATTTGGAATTCATTTAAGCAAGGTAAAATACAAAAACCATCTCTATCAAAATGCAGGGATTTTATAAAATCATCTATCACAACAACATGCATAATCAACAGAACGTCTATCACAACAACATGAAATTGCTAATGCACCCAAGATGGCATGGCAAGAATGCATGAAATGTGATTTCTAACAAGTTATTATGTGATGCATGAGATGGTATACCCTCATCTCATAGGGTTGAGATGGAAATAGAACCACAATATCACCAAAAATAACAACACAAATCATTTGAATCACTCTAGGTGAAATCAGATCAACTGTAACATAAAAAAACCATCAAACTGTAATAAGTGAGGTAGATTGGCTTTTCGCTGTACACGAGTTAGCTACTCCCAAGAACAGCTTAATACCAAGTACCAAATCCATCATATCCCTAAATAAAAGCTCCAAACAGTAAATCAGGAGAATATAAACCTCCCTCTGATACCACTTTGTAACCTCCCATTTCCGGAAGCCATCCAGATGAACCCCATACCCGGTTGGTCACATGGTCTCAAGTGCATCTCCCCAAATGCAAGAGGCTGCTGAATAGCAGCGAGGGAATTGGGTGTGATAGTGGGGAAACTATGCCCTCATTGGCACAGTACACAGGGGATGAAAAACAAATAGACAACAACATAAACTGTAACCATCCATACATGAGTAAATGATAAGCAACAGAAGACTAACAGTAAACAACCGGATCACACACACATATATATAAAATGATACATGATACATATGTCTAGGAATGCACCCAAAAAATCACAATGATGAATAAAATACTAAACCAAAGTGCAATAGAAAATAGGTAAACTCATCAGCATCGCAAGATATAGCTTGGTCTCATGTTCTTTAGCTCCACAGCAAGTCATGTACCTGATGTAGAAGGGTTCTTTCCCTTATCTATACCTACAACAACATAATATGTTTTGGAACAAAATCATGGACCAAACTGGGTGTGCGACAAGGTCCCATTAGGTAACCACCAAAAGATATGTGCCTAACAGTCAATGAATACATGGAAAGTAAATGTACAGGAAGCAGTAAACATGAAAGCACACAACAGCTACAATCCACAGTTTCTAGCATATAATGTACAGAACTAACATCCAATCAATGAGTAAAACAATAGGTAACCCCCTGGGTAGTTCTCATAGCCTAACCCTTATGGTCAACCTAAAAGTGCTAGAAACCCCCCTGGGAGGCACACACAGTCTCACCCCTCTGGTTCAGCTGAATAATAGACTCTCTGAGGAAGCACTCGCCGTCAATTCCACCTATAGTCTCGTATCTTACGAAAGGTTATCTGGGGAAGCAATCAACATCTCATTACTCATATGGCCCATGTCGAGGAACTAAATACTCTCTGAGGAAGCACTCATCATCAATTCCCCCTTTGGTCTCACATCATATTAATAAGACACTCTGGAGAAGCCCTTAAGTCCATTCTCTCTATAGTCCACTGCACTATGTTCTCTCAGCCCTGTGTAAAACAAACATGCATATAGTGTTTATCGCTCCATGTAAACCTCATGAACTACTTGGAAATCATTCTAAGGAACAACAGCATAACGGTACAATAGTTCCACTATCCATCAACTAGGCACACCAACTAGAATAATGCCTAACAGGAAAAACATGCATGGAAAAAAATCCAGAGCACAATAAAAATTATGATATTCACAAGCATTGACCTCTACTCAAGCAATCATGTGAAGAAGGTAAACAACAGAGGAAAAATAGGAAACAGACAAAACCCAGTTCAAGGGAAATTGGTGGAATTACACAAAATATTCAATGACTTCCTACTGAAAGGCACAAACCACCTACCTTGATTCTAGGAGATCGATATACCATAACCATGATGACTGATTCTCCTTAGAACGTCGAATATATGAGAAAACATCCAAAACACTCAACCCATGATATCTTGAGAAAGAGGTGGGATTGGAAAACAAGCCTCTAGGAGAAGGAATAACTCACCACTGTAGTTCCAACACAATTGACGGAGGTCGATTCGGAGAACAGAAAGATGCACATGGGACCAGAGAGGATTTGCAGCCCTACTGGTCACTCTCAGATGAAGAACCTGAAGAAGATGCGAGTTCTGTCCATTAGGTGTGACCCTGTTCCTTTTAATGAAAAAAATAGAAAGTACACAGTGTGTACTCAGCTTTTCCGTACTCCACTCTAATTTTCCCCCACATTGTCCCTACACACCGTGTGTATAGTCCGGACATGGCCAACATACGTCCTGGCACTGCAGCAAAGTACACGGCACGTACTTATAAAGTACACGGTGTGTACTTAAGAAATTTCAATATTTTCCACTATTTCTCAAAAATGACCAGAAAAGGAAAAACATTCCTGAAACAAAGTTCCAGGTTCTTTCAGTATGGCCCCTTAGTTTGAACTCACATACCATTATTACTATTTTTGGTCACATTAATTAGGAATATTAATATTCTGGAGAAAAAATCTTATAATAATGA
Organism: Viscum album; assembly: GCA_963277665.1. Lineage (NCBI taxonomy): Eukaryota > Viridiplantae > Streptophyta > Magnoliopsida > Santalales > Viscaceae > Viscum > Viscum album. The sequence continues at coordinate 1,391,486,822 of OY728119.1, forward strand.
CTAAAATAATGAATAATACCCCCTCTCTTCAAATATAAATACACCATAATTTCCTTCTTCCTCCCACACCTCACAAGCATAGATCCCTATATAAGTCCTACCCAATGCTCCTCTGAAGTCTCTCCACCATGTATTAGAGCTACCGGTATCTCTAAAGGGCCAAAACCCAAGGCCTTATGAAGGATCTAAATGAGATGATATCATGAAGAGTTTTAAACAATTTTGATGAAAGACCAGCCCGAGGTAAGGGAATTCATAGACTGATTTCAACTCTTTTCATTATCCTTCTACTTTATTATTTATTTGGTATTAAATTGTATGTTTTATGGTTTTTTATTATATTAAGTTGGATTTTTTCTATTTATACTCTATAAACATATTCTATCTACTCTATTAAGTATCTCTTTAATTATTATATTTCTGTAAGGAAATTTTAATTTAATTTTTTTTTAAAAGTTTGTTTTACAAAATTTTAATAAAATTTTTTATGAATATATTCGTGTTGTGGGATTTTTTTATAGTTCTTTGGAATTGTTTATGATGAATGGTTGGACATATATTTACATCTAATTTAGTGGGTATGTGTAAGTTGTAGATCAGTCATATGGTTACTCCAAGTATAACTACAACGATTACACAAATTATATATTATCTGTGAGGGTTACAAATTATGAGGTTGTTGATATGGTCAGTATATTATGTAATTAAATCCAAAATATGCCTTTATGGTTATATTTATTTTCATATGTTTTTGTGGATCTTGTCTAAATCTCAATTGTAAAAAAGTATGTTTATATGGGTGAATGGTATATTTTTTTTAAAATGATTTCATATGTTACAAGAGTTCATTGACTAATGTGTTCAATCATTATTTATATATCCCTTATTGAGAATTTTGAGCTCATACTATGTTTTTAAAATATTTTCACATTTTATATGCATATGCAATACAAATAAGGAATCTGTGTTAAATGTTTGAATATATGTCAAATAAAATCATGGTTTATGTGAAAAGTTATATATTTTTGAAGAAATGAAAACTTTTTTTGTGGTATCCACTCTGTAATAATGTCTAATCGTAAAAATGTATTATGTACCAATTATATGAATCTCCATACATGAAAATATACTCACTGTCGAAGGAAGATATTTCTTGAGTAAATTAAATGATTATGTAATGTAATAATGTTGGGTCCTTATAATTAGCATCAGAGGAGGGTATAGATAACTTTCAGTGTTAGGATAATGTTAACAATACAATAAATGATTTTTTCTCTATAATTAATTTGAAATGTTATAATATGTAAATATCACCATGTAGATTTGCATATGTTAAGATTGTTCAGAATGGATGTCTGCAGAAGAAACATGGAAGATGAATTGGAGAGGCACCAATAGAATAACATCCTTTCGAATCTGCAGCCCAGAATGGTAGGGATTTGAAATGAGTTGTTTGTGATAGGGATGGATCACCTAACACAAGTAATAAATTGTGGTGTCATCCATGAAAGAGAAAAAATAGATGTTCCACAATGGAACATGACAATAGTTTAATATTTTATGAGACAAAAGCCTCCTACATTCAATGGATCTTCTGACCTGGTAGTAGTTGAATGATGGACTAAATCTTGGGAAAGAATATTTGATGTATTGAGTTGTTTAGATAATCAAAAGGAAAGTCCTTCCAATTAACATTTTGAAGGAGAAGATGATTAGTGGTGGTAAATATTAATAAATATTTTGGATAGAGAGGATTCTGATTACATAGAGTGGGATGAATTTAAAAAAATATTCCTTGGTATATATTTTCCTAATGTGGTGTGATCGAGGATGGAGAAGAAATTCCTTGAATTAAAACAGATGTATGAAGATTCAGTGGTCATCTATGAAAACATCTTTGCTCGACTAGTGGGGTATGCTCCAAATATCATTCTAGATCATGATATCAAAATCAACAACTTGTAATCAGGGATGATGCCATGGTATCGAAGGGAATTGGCCTCCCGTGAATTCAAAAGTTAGGAGAAACATGTATGATTTGCGGGGAGGGTATAATTGAAGTTTTCGGATAATCATGTGCATTTTTTAAACAAGGAGAATAAAAGGTCCATATGACAAGAAATGAGTAAGAATCAAAAAATGAATATAATGATAATAAAACCTAGTTACATTTTTGTGAAAGGTGTGGTAAGAAGTTCCCTGGGGAATGTCATACCAAAACTAGTTTGATTATTAAATTTGGTATGTTTTGACATAAGGCCAATAATTGTAATGAATATTATCCTAAGACTAATCCTGGTAAGAAAACTGTAATGCGTATCAAATGTGGTGAGATGGGTCATTATGAAAATTCTGACCCCATGAGAGATTTTTATGTTGTAATGAAATTGGACTATAAGCATAAAGTTATAGTAATATACATTGCAATTACATCATCATATGTTGTCCATCTAATGAATTTGTATCAGGAATTGAAGGGGAGATTAGTGAATGATCTGGTTTAGTCCATGCCTTCCACAAATGGTGAGTTTGTCATCAACAACGATTATTCAATAATGGGACATGGTTGTGTTATGATGTAGAATGATCTCATAATTTATTATGCATCATAAAAAATAAAGATTCATGAGTAAAATTATCCAACTCATTATTTGGAATTGGATGCATTGGTTTTTACATTGAAAATTTGGATGAATCATTAATACAGTGAAAAATGTCAAATATATGCTGACCATAAATATCTGAAATATTTTTTCACTAAAAATGAATTAAACATGATATAGAGATGTTTTGTGGAACTGATAAAGGATTATGATTTCAAGATCAATTACCATCCAGGAAATGAAATCAAAGTTCAAGATTTTTTGTGTCAAAAACATAATGCATCATTAAACATGATACGTTTGGAACATGATCTATTGATTAATGATTTTATGAATTTGGTTTTACAAGTTTTTTTTCCAGGAAATACAACTATTTTTTCAATGTTTCTATATAATAGTCGGTATCAGACAGAATTAAGCAAGAACATAAGGAAGAATACATGCTACAGAAAAAGGTAGAATTGATTAAAATCGGAATGTTTCCAGAATTTGACCATGATAATGACTATGTTTTATGATTTGTAAAATGGTTGTGTGATCCTTTGTGACTCCCGGTTGAAGAAAGATTTGTTATGTGAATCTAATAGTTCTCAATTTTTAGTTCAACCTAGTAGTGCTAAGATGTACAGATACATTCAGGAATATTATTTGTGGGATGGAATAAAAAAGATAGCACTGATTTTACCATGAAATTTTTTATATGTCAACAAGTTAAAGAAGAGGGGCAGTTTGCAAAGGGGATTCATTATACTTTTCATGTTCCAGAATAGAAATGGGAGAATTTATCCAAGCAGTTATTGTTGGGACTACCTATGAAATCACAATGTAACAATGTAATCGGGGTTATTTTTTATTAGATGACAAAATCACTACATTTTCATTCAATTCAATATATTATGTCATTGGGTCAGCTTTCACAACTAAATGATAAATAAATTGTTATGTTAATTAGAGTTCATGTTTCCATTGTATTTGACCATGATCCTAGGATAACTACTATCATTTAAAAGGGTCTTCAAAAGTCATTGGGCATAAAAATAAAATTTAGTACAACTTTTCATCCTCAATCAGAAGGGGAGGCAGAATGACCGATTAAAATAGTACAATATATGTTTCGAGCTTGTTCAATGGAAAACCAGCAAATATGAGATCGTCATCTTTATTTAGTGGAGTTTTATTATAAAAACTTTTTTATTAATGTATACATATCATAGCTTTTGAGGATTTGTAAGGGAAGAAGTGATGGACTCCAGTGTTTTGGGATGCTGTCAGTTAAAGAATGTTGTTAGGGCCAGAATTAGTAGAGGAAGTGGATGAGAATGTGAAAATGATCCAGCAACAAAAAAGGGTAGCTTAGAGCTGGTATAAAAGATATGAAGATAACATAAGGAAAGACTTCTCTCTTGAGGTATATGACCATGTTTTCCTTAAAATATCTCATTGGAAGAGTGTGGTGCATTTTGGAAGAAAAGGGGAGCTAATTCCACATTTTATCAGTCCATTTGAAATCCTGGAAAATGATGGACCATTTTCATACATAGTATATTTGCCTACAAGTTTTTCTCTGGTACACAATGTTTTTCATGTTTTGATGTTGAAGAAGTTAGTGCCAGATTCATCACATCTCATGATTCTAGATGGATTTTAGCTAGAATAGAACTATTCCTATGAAGAGAAACTCATTCAGATATTTGATCGATGAGATCGATATTGTTGAATAAATAAATCCACTAGGTAATGGTTTTGTGGAGAAACCACATGGTAGAAGAAGCCACATGGGAGTCTGAAAATTCTATGCAGGAAATATTCCCTCAATTATTTAATATGTAAATAAAATTGTGAGGATGAAATTTTAAAAATGCATGGATAATTTAACACCGCATAATTTTCAAAAAAGAAATAGAAATGCATGAAACATTGATTTATGTAGATATTTCTAACTAGCCCTTTAAAATGAATTTTCCACTACTATGTTTTGAATTTATAAAAACAATCATATACAATTTTCTTCTGTATGTTATTTGGAGTCTACTAAAACCAACATGTTTTTTGTTAAATAGTAACATAACCTTATGAATAGTTATATGAATAGTAATATGACCCTATTGAATAGTAACTCGTATTATTATTTTTCCCTTAATGATTTAAGATAATGACATCTTTTTTAACTTTTCAATTTGATATAAAAGCAATTATTTTTTTATGTTTTCAGTTTTTGAATTAACTATGATTTTATATAAAAATTAAAATTTATAATATACAAGAAATTATTTTCAAAAAACGGAGTTCATTTTTGAATTTTACATGTCGAAAAAAGTTAATGGTGAATTTTTGGAATTTTTCTGAAATTCATTAAGTTTCTATGAATAGTGATAGTCCGTAAAATACAATATATTCTAATTATCAGTAAAATACACTATTTCAGACATCATAAGTGAATTAAGGACACTTCGTTTGAACTCACATGCCATTATTAAAATTCGGGTAACTTTAATTAACCATATTCAATGTCTTGAGAAAAAAATATTATAATAATTTATAAATTAATGAAAAATACCCCCTCTCCTCCATTATAAATAACACCCTCATTTTCCTCTTCCCCCCACACTTCTCAAGCTTTGAGCCTTACCTATGTTCATTCCAATACTCCTCCCAAGTTTCTTCCCCATGTCCTATAGATGATGGTGTCATCAAAAGTCCAAATCCCCATCCCTTATGAAGGATCTCAAGGATCAGAGATCAATAGGATGTTTAAAAAAATTTGACGTAAGAAATGCCTGAGGTAACTGAATTCATATCCTGATTTCCATTCATTGGGTTAACCTTCTAATTCATTATTTATGTGGTATTAATATATATTGGGTAATGGGTTTTTTTAATATTATGTTTATTATTTTCTACTTACAGTGTATATACATATTCCATCTACTCTATTAAGTCTCGTATAAATTATATTAATTATGTAATGGGACTTTCTATTGAAATCATCTTTTAAAATTCTATTTAACAAAATTTCTAAGGAAATATTTTTATTCCATTATTTATTTTGTATGATGGTGTTCTTGTTCATGGACATTTTTCTTAATAAACGGTCAAACCTATATTTCCTTATAATGTATTGGGTTTGTGTATGTTGGAGGTCTCTTGTATCGTTACTCCAAGTGTAATTGTGATAGTTAACAAAATCGTAAGGTAGTCGTGAGGCTTAAAAATTATAAGGTAGCCAAGAGGGTTACAATATTATGTAAATAATTCCCCAAGATACCTTCATGGTTATATTTATGTTCTAATGTTTTTTTGGATCTTGTGTAAATCACATGCTTCACAAAGTATGTATATACAGGTGAAAAGTATGTCTTTTGAAAATGATTTATTATGTTACAAGTATTCATGGAATAATGTGTTCTTTCCACATTTTTATATCCTTTTATGATCATTTTGTTCTCATCCCAATATTTTTAACTTATTTTCATTGGTAATAGGGATGTGTAAGACAATGAAGGAAGACATGATAAAGGATTGATGATTTTTCAATGAAATCATGTTTTATGTGAAAAGTGATATATTTTTCATGAATTGAATACTATTTTTATTATATCCACTCTATAATAATTTGTAATCATAAGAATATATTATGTACCAATTCTTTAAATCACCAAACATTAAAAGGTACACAATGGTTAAAGAAGTAATTTCTTGACTAAATTCCTAATTATGTAATGTAACACAGTCGGGTCCTTATAAGTCCTGTTCCCATGGCCAGGCCCACATGGAGGAGCGGTCTCCTCTATCTAGGATACCCACTAGGTGTCCTGGTCAAGCACACACGGCTTATAGGAGCCATCCATTAAGTGTCCCATGTGCGGTCCCTACTAGACCATGTGCCCGCTAGTCGAGGCATGCATGACATGGGCCGCTCAAATCACATGGCTAGAACCCATGTCTATATCAACATGTCATTGGCCAATTACTATCATTGGACTGATACACCTAGGCAACCTCTACTAGCCATGGCTTCTACCTTGGTGCACCATTATGGTGCACCAATGGGGCCTTCTGTGGACCACTATGTCTACGTCGGTGGCCCAAACCACGAACCTACAGTGCCTCTAAGGTCATTGGGGTGTCGTCTTTCCTACTACAACATCAAAAATCACCTCGCTATTAATTTGGAGGTACAACCTCGAAGAAAAACAGAACATCCAAGGACATAGAAATTGTGACCTTGTTCGTGTCATCTTGATTCCTCCACATTAGACTTTTTTAAAACATGCTAAAGGGTGATGATCAACATTCAATCATCAAATATAACCTAAAAAAACTAGGCATACAATACCCTCTTGCTAGAACTAGAAACGTGTGGATTGACTAGATCATGGGTTGATCCATGTTCATTATTTTACAAAGAAGAACGAGGCACTGAAAATCAAAAAGTAAACAACTACATGGGAATGGGGATTTCTTGAGGATGATCATTCATGAATTTAGATGAATAGTGAAATACCATAAAATACACTATATTAAGATAATCAGTAAAATGAACTGTATATGATATCATAAGCGATGTATGTGTAACATCCTGGATCCGGAAGCCACCCTGAGGCACCCCGTACTCAGTTTGTCAAATGGCCTCAAGCGCATTTCCCCAAACGCCAGAGGCTACTGACTAGCAGCAAGGGCCCTGGGTGTGATAGTGGAGAAACTATGGCCTCATTGGTAGTTTACATAGTGGAAGAAAAAAAATAGACAATAGCATAAACTGTAACCATCCATACAAGAGTAAATGATAAACAGCGGAAGACTAACAGTAAAAAACTGGATCACACACACATATATATAAAATAATGCATGATACATATGTCTAGGAATGAGGTCAAACAAGTCACAATGCTGTATAAAATACTAAACCAAAGTTCAAATGAAAATAGGTAAAATCCTCATCATTGCAAGCCATAGATTGGTCCCATGCTCTCTAGCTCCACAACAAGTCAATACTTGAAGTAGATGGGATATTTCCCTTATCTATACTGGAAACAACATAATCTGTTTGGGCCCAAAATCATGGCCCAAACAGTGACTGAGACAAGGTCGGAGGATGCAACCACCCAACGAATTGTGCCTAAAAGTCAGTGAATACATGGCATGTAAATGTATAGGAAACAATAAATAGGAAATCACACACCAACTACAATCCATAGTGTCTAGCATATAAAGTACACTACTAACATTCAATCAAAAGTAGAACAATAGGTAACCCCATTGGTATTTCGCACAGCATAAACCTTACGGTTCAACCTATAAGTACTTGAAACCCCACCTATGAGGCACACACAGTCTCACCCCACTGGTTCAACTGAAGAATAGACTCTATGAGGAAACACCCACCGCCAATTCCCCCTATAGTCTCATATCATACTAAAGGATCTCTGGTGAATCGCTCAACGTCTAATTCACCATGTGGCCCGCGTTGAGGAACTACAGACTCTCTGAGGAAGCACTCATTGTTAATTCCTCCATTGGTCTCACATCATATTAATAAGACACCCTGGAGAATCGCTTATGTCCATTCTCCCTATGGTCCACTACACTAGGATCTCTTAGCCCTGTGTAAAACAAACATGCATAGTACGTGTATCGCTCCAACTAAACCTCAAGAACTACTCGGCTATCATTTTATGGCACAACAGTATAACAGTACAAAAGTTACACTATCCTAAAACTAGGCATGGCAACTGGCAAAACTCTTAATAGGAAAAACATGCATGGAAAAACATCTAGAGCATAGTAAAAATTACCCAATTCACAATGATTGACCTCTACTCAAGCAATCATGCTAAGAAGGAAAACAATAGGGGGAAATAGGAAAAACACAATACCTCGATCAAAGGGAAATTGGCATAATTCCAAAAAATTTTCAAATACTTCCAATAGAAAGGAACAAACCACCTACATCAAAGCTAAGAGATTGATATACCTGAACCACGATGATTGATTCTCCTTAGAACGTCAAAGATCTGACAAAATGTCCAAAATGATCAACCCACAATATCTTGAGAAAGAGGAGGAATTGGAAAAAATGCTCTTGGATAAGGAAGAACTCACCGCTATGGTTCCAATGCAATCGACGGTGGTCGATTCAGAGAACAGACCGGGGAACGGGGGCTCGGAGAAGATTCACGGACGTACGGGTCACTCTAGGATGAAGAACATGAAGAAGAAGTGAGTTCTATCCCTCAGGCATGACTCCGGTCCATTTAATGAAAAAAACGTACACGGTGTGTACTTCTTGAGTACATGGCGTGTACTTAGTTGTTCCATACTCTACTTTAAGCGGCATCCACATTTCCCCTACACACCATGTGTGTGGCCTGAACATGACCAGCACAAGGCTCGGTGTTGCACTAAAGTACATGGTGTGTACTTATAAAGTACATGGCATGCACATAAGAAATATCCAGATTTTTCCCTTTTCATGAAAATGATCAGAAAAGGAAAAACATACCTAAAATAAAGATCCTGGTTCTTACAAACTTCACCACTTAATCAATTTTTTCCCTCGAATTTCTCTAGTGAGGCATAGAAGAAGAATCACTGAGTAGATCCGGCCACTGCCATTATACAACGACCACCCTCTCACATGTCTCATCATATACTCGGCCATGCTTCCATAGCACCCATACTAGGGGAAAAGACCACCCACTGAGAACCTTCATACTGCGATCGACAATCTCGATAGGATTCTCCTCAAATGATGCATCTGCTTCGAGCTCAAACTCCTCGGGTTGAAAGACATGTGATGGGTCTAAAAAGCAATGTCGGAGCTGGGAGACATGGAAGACATCGTGCATGGCTTAATACCTCTATGGTAACTGCAATAGATATGCAACCGGCCCAAATATCTCCAATACCTCAAACGACACGACGTTCCATGGTGAAAGCTTACCCTATCTATGAATCCTCTTATGTCCCAACCTTGGTGTGACATGTAGGAAAACCTTATCCTGAACCTCTATTTCCAAAGGATGTCTTTACTGATCAGCAGAAGACATCTGTCAGGACTGTGATGTAGCCATCCTCTTCCGAATCAACCCTATCTGCTCTGAGGTCTCTTGAATAAGACGAGGTCCCAGCAAAGCTGTCTCTCCTGCCTCCAGCCAGTGTAAAGGTGATCGGCATGGACTACCGTACAAAGCCTCATAAGCTTCTATCTGAATAGTCACCTGAATAATGTTGTTGTAGGTAAAATCCAGAAGAGGTATTAGCTTCTCCAAAGAACCTCCAATGTATATAATGCAAGCTCAGAGCATATCCTCAATCACCTGAATCGTATGATAGGATTGGCCATCTGTCTTTGGATGGTATGTGGTACTTAGAAGTACCTGTGTACCCAATTCCCTCTGAAGCCCCTACCAGAACCGAGTAGTAAAGCGCACATCCCTGTCTGAAACAATAGATTGTGGAACTCCAAGCAGATGTATAATCTCTCTAATGTATAGTCGTCCCATATCAACAATAATGAAGGTTTCCTTGATCGGTAAGAAGTTAGCAACCTTTATGCGACTATCAATGATAACCCAAACATCATCGTTCCCTCGAGGCATCCTCGGCAATCCGGGCACGAAGTCCATCACGACATTTTTCCACTTCCCCTCCAAAATGGGTAACAACTGTAAAAGGCATTATGGTCGCTAATGCTCTGCCTTCACATACTGACAAGTAGAACACCTCAACATGAATCCAAAAACATCACTTTTCATACCTTCCCACAAGTCCTGGAAATGAAGATCCTGATGCATCTTGGTGACGCCACGATGAAATGCCCAAACTGAGGAATAGAAATCCTACATCAGCTCCTCACGTGTGTCTGTTGGCACCCATACACGTCCCTGGAAACACAAGATCTCATCCTTGCCCACTGTCCATCTAAGAAGAGGGTCCCCTCCTTACACACTCTCCCACAGGTCTACGCCTTTTGAGTCTGTTAGCCGCCTCATTCATACCCGATCAAGAAGTGTAGATGTAACATCTACAGAAGATAAGTAAGTCTATCCATGTTTGTCGTCCACCTCCATATGCAAATCAATGAGTAGAGCCATAAGCTTCCACTCACTGCTGGCCTCCTAAACTACATGAATCTGAGTTCACCTGGTCAACACATCTTCCACTGTGTTTCCCTTTTCCCGTTGTATAGGCATGTTTGAAATCAGAAGACTGAAGATATTTGACCCACCTGCGTTGTCTCAGATTCAGATCACGTTCAGTGAAGATGTACTGGACACTCTTTTGGTTGGTGAAAACAAAAAAGTGTTATCCCATAAGGTAATGTCTCCAAAATTTCAAGGAATAAACATGAGGTGCCAACTCCAAATCGTGCATCCGGTAGTTCCTATCATGTGGCCTCAACTTCCGATACCCATACGCAACAACTCCATCTCCCTGCATAAGCACAACACCCAGTCCGATACCCGAAGCATCACAATAAATAGTATAGCTCTTTCCTGGCTCTGGAAAGACTAGTATCAGTGCTGATGTCAACCATCCCTTCATCTCTTGTAAGGCTGAATCACAACAATATGACCATAAAAACATCACCCCCTTCATGGTTAGGTCTATCAATGGTTCTTCTAAGTGTGAAAAGTCCTGAATTAAGCGTCTATAGTATCCTGCCAAACCTACGAAACTATGTACCTCAAAAGTGTTCTTCGGCTGCTCCCAGGAAACTACAACTCTCACTTTCTCTAGGTCCATAGATACTCCTTCCACTGAGATGACGTGACCCAAGTAGTGAATCTAATCTATCCAAACGTGGCACTTCAAGAGTTTCTCTTAAAGACGATGCTCTCTCAGTGTATCCAGAATGATCTCAAGATGGGTAGAATGGTCATGTCAAGTGTGAGAGTACACCAAGATATCATCCAAAAAGACCACAACGAATGAATACGAGTAAGGAAGGAACACTCGGTTCATCAGTTCCATGAAAACTGTTGTCGCATTCGTTGGTCCGAACTGCATAACCACATACACGTAGAAAAGCTACCTGCTCTCGAAGGATGTCATAGGTATATATGATGTTCTAACACTCAACTGATGATAACCGGACCTCAAATCGATATTCGAGAACACCCAGGATCCTCAAAGATGATCAAAAAGATCATAAATCCTAGACAAGGTATATCAGTAATTTACCATCAACTGGTTCATCTTATGATAATCCACACAAAGCCTAAGGGTACCGTCTGCCTTTTTCACAAACAGGATAGGCGAACCCCATTGAGAAGTACTAGGTTGGTTAAACCCTTTTCTTGCAACTCCTCCAACTACTTCTTGAGCTCCTCCATCTCTGGTGTAGTCATCCTATAAGGAGGAATGGACACAGGTGCTGCTCTTGGAACGAGCTCAATAGAAATGTCCACCTCACTCTCTGGAGGAAAACATGAAAAGTCCTCTGGAAATACATCTCTGAAATGATCCACTACTGGAGGAGAGTCAAACTGTGAAGTCCCCTGATCATCCAGATAAATACTAGCAATCTGGTCTATAACCCTTCCTATCCCATGTTTCTCAAGTCTTTCTCAACATGCCTTAACATCCCATTCACCTCTATGATGAAAAGATTCACCCTTTGTTGAAATGAAATTCACCCTGTGATGATAATAGTCCATGACATCCTGGAAGGGAACCAACCTGTCTATCCTGAGAATGACATCATATCCTGTCATCTCTAGGACATAGAGATCCCATAAGAAATGATACCCTGAAACCTCGATAGGGCACTCTCTGCACTGACGCACACTAGATTTCCTCGTCCCCAAAGGTATGTCTAGTGTCAACAAGTCGGTAGAAGAAAAGATACAGAGCCCATGGATCTCTACAACAACAACAGAGATAATGCTACGCATATCACCAGTATCGAAAATAGGTGAAGATAACACAGAGGCTACAAAGATCATACCTTGAACTATAGAAGGTCTTGTATCCTGCTCCTGATAGGTCTGCTCCACCGCCAAAGTCTGGCCTGCCCCACGACCCTAGGACCCTGCCTGACTACTCTGAGCTGATCCACCCTACTGATGCTAATAGAATGGTGACTGACGGCCATAGCCCTGACCTCCACCTCGACCTAAATGGCAGGAAGAACTCCAGTTCCCTGACTGGTGAGAATCTGGTGGTTCTTCTCCTGAATGAGGAGTCATGGATGAACCTCTGTCAGCACCTACTGGTGATAAAACCTGGCATAAATTCTTAAGGGTACCCATCTGGCCACAAGATCAGCACTCCACTGCGTCTCTATGGCACTACGGCCTCGTGCTCCATTCCCTTCCACACTGGTACCATACTACCTGGCTACCTGAAGATGAATCTTTCCTCCTCCGATCATCGAGCATAGACATCCTACATCGCTTCATGCTATTGACTAGAGGAACACTAGCTCTAGAAGCATAACTGCCCTGGCTCATGGCTCTGGAGTCTCTTCGATTTCACTCTGCAACTAGTGTCTGGTTGACGATGGATGTGATGAAAGTAAACTTGAAGTTATTCACCTACGAGCAGATCTCCCGCCTGACACCATCCTCAAACATCCTTTCTAAGAACATCTCATCTCCACCCAAAGGGGTGTGAAATGCTGCAGATCGATGAAACAAGAGTAATACTCAATAAAATAGTGAGTACATTACTCTATACTCATGAACTACAGGTCTCAATCGGCCCTCAGGGTCCCCGGGTAGAAGTAGGCGTAAAAACCATGCTATAACTCCTCCCAAGACATAACCTGCTCATGACCCACCTGAAAGATCACATCCCAACACCTCTTGCAGATGTCTTGTAGCATATAGGTATTAATATTGACCTACCTCTCTGGTGGAGTTTCCTGATGCTCAATGATAGTCAGCATGGATTCCAGCCATGACTCTACAGCCTGTGGTCCTCCTTCCCCCGAGAAAGTATCAGGATGTTTTTGATGGAAAACTAGCGTCAAGTCTGCCATAGTCATGGAAGGATGTGGTGCTCCCTAAAAGGTCTACATCATCCTCATAAAGCCTTATCTAAACTACGCATCAGCGCCTGCAACTGGTGTGACAGCCGGTCCCAAGGATGGAACGACTGGTGGATCGGTAGGAAGACATTCATCAGCCATATCTGGCATCTTATCACTATCCTATATCTGATGTACGATCGGAGGATGTCTCGGAGTCATAGTTCTGAATGATCAAAATCATACCTTAGATTAGGATTACCAAAGACTGAGAACACAAGAGTAGAAAACTGGAACAATAGATGTAATCATTTAAATTTACATAACACGACTACACTGCGTGTATAAAAACTACAGGGTGTGTTCACTTAAACCATACACATGGGTGTGTACTCCTGCCACCTCTAGTCGTGCTACATCCCAAACTACATGACATGTTTTCCACACACAAGGAATGTACTTGAAATCTATTCCCATGCCCGAGTCTCTTTACACGGCTAACCCACACGATCCTCTTAAACAGAAACTACATGGCATGTTCCCTGTGGACACGGAGTGTGGTAGACATGGTTTCAATGACCCGTGTTGTTAGTTACATGGCCGGTTACATGGATGAGGGTACAAGGCGTGTTCTAAACAAACACAACGTCTAATTGAAGAGTTTTTTTGACCACTTTTGTTGGGGACACGGCTGGGTACACGGCTGACTCTTACATGGCATGTTCCGAACAAACATGGCATGTATAGGAGGATATAAGATCGTCCCATGTTGTTTGTGACATAGATGGGTACCAAGAACAAGGCTACATGAAGTTTTCATAGAAAACACAGCATGTATGACACAATCTTTCCCGGCCCGTGTTGTTAGTGACACGACAATGTACACGGCTCACTCGTACATGGCGTGTACGTACCGTACAAGGCGTGTTCCTGGTGATTTTTCAAAACCCGTGTTTCTGCTCAAACAGTCAGTGACACGGTTTAAGAACTACACAGCCTGTACATATAAATTACATGCCGTGTATTCTGGGTTTTTCCAGGTAGTAGCTCTAAAATTGCATCGAAGCCTAGAAAACACTGAAAAACAAGCATGATGGTGCCAAATTCCAATCTGTGAGGGCCCATAACACCTCAAGAACCAAAACATGGCATTCATTTAATCAAGATACAATAGAAACAACCTCTCTATCAAACTTCATGGATTATATAAAATCTTCTATCACAACAGCATGCATAATCTACACAACATCTATCATAAAAAAAATGCAATTTCTAATGCATGCTAGATGGCATGACAGGAATGCATGGTATGTGAGATCTATCAAGTTCTGATGTGATTCATGATATGGAATACCCTCATCTCACTGGGTTGCGAAGGAAATAAAACCACAATATCAACAACAAAAACAACAATGAGCTTGTGAATCTCTCTAGGTGAAATAAAATAATCTAAAACATAGAAAAACAAGAAAACTGTAATAAGTGAGGGAGATTGGCATTTCCCTGTACACGGGTTAGCTAATACCGAGCATAGCTTAATACCAAATACAAAATCCGTCTTATCCCTGGATAAAGGCCTTAAACAGTAAATCAAGAGAAAATAATGATTCCTCTGATACCACTTTGTAACGACCTAATTCCGAAAGCCACCCAGAGGCGCCCCGTACCTGGTAGGTCACATCGCCTCAAGCACATTTCCCCAAATGCCAGAGGTTTCCGGCTAGCATTGAGGGCCTTTGGTGTGATAGTGGACAAACTATGCCCTCATTGGCAGAGTACACAATGGAAGAAAAACAAATAGACAACAGCAGAAACTGAAACCATCCATACAAGAGTAATGGATAAATAACAGAAGACTAACAGTAAACAACTAGATCACACAAACATATATATATAATGATGCATGATACATATTTCTAGGAAATAATCCAAACAAGTCACAATGCGTAATACAACACTAAACCAAAGTGAAAATGAAAACATGTAAAATCCTCAGCATCGCAAGACATAGCTTGGTCCCATGCTCATTAGCTCCACAGCAATTCAAGTACCTAAAGTAGAAGGGTGATTTCCCTTATCTATACCTGCAACAACATAATCTATTTGTGCCCAAAATCATGGACCAAAACGTGTGTGAGACAAATTCCCAGTAGGAAACCACCCAATGATTTGTGCCAAACAGTCAGTGAATACATGGCAAGTAAAAGTACAGGATGTAGTAAATAGGAAGGAAAACAGTAGCTACAATCCACAATGTCTAGCATTTAAAGTACATAAGTAACATCTAATCAACAAGTATATCGATAGGTAACCCTCTGGTTAGTTCTCACAGCCTAACCCTTATGGTTAAACCTACTAGTACTAGAAACACCCCCCTGAGAGGAACACACAGTCTCACCCCTCTAGTTCAGCTGAAAAATAGACTCTCTGAGGATGCACTCACCTTCAATTTCCCCTATAGTCTCGTATCGTACTAAAGGATATCTGGGGAATTACAAAACATTCCATTCCCTCTATGGACCATGTTGAGGAACTACAGTCTCTCTAAGGAAGCACTCATCGTCAAACCCCCCTTTGGTCTCGCATCGTATTAATAAGACACTCTGGAGAAGACCTTATGTCCATTATACCTATGGTCCACTAAACTAGGTTCTCTTAGCCCTGTGTAAAAAAATATTCAAAGAGTGAATATCACTCCATGTAAACATCAATAACTACATTGCTATTATTCTAAGGAACAACAGAATAATAGTACAAAAGTTTCACTATCATACAACTAGGCATGACAACTGGAAAAACTCTTAAGAGGAAAAACATGAATGGAAAAAAATCCAGAGCACAGTAAAAATTACCCTATTCACAAGCATTGACCTCTACTCAAGCAATCAAGTTATGCAGGAAAACAACATGGGCAAAATAGGAAACACACAATACCCCGTTCAAGGGAAATTGGTGGAATTGCACAAATTATTCAAAGGCTTCCTACAGAAAGGCACAATCCACCAACCTCAATTCTAGGAGATATATATACTTGAACCACGATGAATGATTCTCCTTATAACGTCAAATATATGAGAAAACTTCCAAAATGCTCAACCCATGATATCTTGAGAAATTGGAGCAATTGGAAAACAAGGCTCTAGGAGAAGAAATAACTCACCGCTGCAGTTCCAACTCAATCGATGACGGTTTATTCATAGAATAAATGGAGGCACGGGGGATCGGAGAAGACTTGTAGTTGTAAGAGTCATCCTCAAATGAAGAACCTGAAGAAGAAGCAAGATTTATCCATCGGGCGCGACCCAGGTCCGTTTAATGAAAAAAAGTACACAGTGTGTACTTATTGAGTACACAACATGTACTCAACTTTTCTGTACTCTACATTAATTGGCCTCCACATTACCCCTACACACAATGTGTGGGGCCCGGAAACGACCATCACATGGCCTGGAGCTCTAGCAATGTACACAGCGTGTACTTATAAAATTTCCATATTTTCCCCATTTTCTCAAAAACGACTTGAAAAGGAAAACATACCTGAAACAATGATTCAGGTTCTTATAGTATGGCCCCTTAGTTTGAAATCAAATACCATTATTACAATTTTTGGTCACATTAATTAGGAATAATAATAGTTTGGAGCAAAAAACATATAATAACGAGTAAAATAATTAAAAATATCCCCTATCTTCAACTATTAATACACCATCATTTCGTTCTTCCTCCCACACCTCATAATCATAGATCCCTATATAAGTTATACCCTATTCTCCTCCCAAGTCTATCCACCGTGTCCTAGAGCTTCTGGTCTCTCCAAAGGGCCAAAATCCAAGGCCTTATACAAGATATGAAATAGATGATATCATAATGAGGTTTAAACAAGTTTGATGAAAGATCAGCCTGAGGTAATGGAATTCATAAACTGAATTCCATTATTTGCATTATCCTTCAAATTTATTATTTATGTGGTATTATATTTTATATTTGATGGTTTTTTATTATATTATGTTTACTTTTTTCTATTTATACTCTATAATCATATTCTATCCACTCAATTAAGTCTCTCATTAACTATTATATTTCTGTAAGGATATTTTAATTTAACATTTTATATTAAAAGTTTGTTTTATAAAATATCAAAAAAAAAAGTTTTTAATAATATATTTTTCTTGTGGGATTGTGTTCTGGTTCTTGGGAATTGTTTAAGATGAATGGTTGGACCTATATTTAAATCTAATTTAGTAGGTATGTGTGTGTTGGACATCAGTCGTATTGTTACTCCAGGTATAACTTCGATTATTACACAAATTATAAGTTAGCCGTGATGGTTCAAAATTATAAGGTTGTCGAGATGGTCACACTATTATGTAATTAAATCCATAAGATTCCTTGATGGTTATATTTATGTTCTTAAGTTTGTGTGGATCTTGTCTAAATCTCATTTGTAAAAAAGTAAGTTTATATGGGTGACATGTATTTTTTTAAATGATTTCATACATTACAAGAGATCATGGACTAATGTGTTCTATCATTATATTTATATCACTTACTGCAAATTTTGAGCTCATCCCATGTTTTAAGTGATTTTCACATGTAATATGGATATGTATTACAAAATAAGGAATTCATCTTAATCTTTTGAAGATATATCAAAAAAATCATGGTTTATTTTAAACGTTATATATTTTTCAAGAAATGAAAACTTTTTTATGGTATCCACTCAGTAATAATGTGTAATTATAAGAATTTATTATGTACCAATTATATGAATCTCCAAACATGAAAATATACTAAATGTTAAAGGAAGTTATTTCTTGAGTAAATTAAATTATTATGAAATGTAATAATGTTGGGTCCTTATAATTAGTATCAGAGGAGGTTATATATAACTTTCGGTATTAGGATGATGATAAAAATAAAATAAATGATTTTTACTCTATAGTTGATTTGAATTTTTAAACTATTTAAACATCTCCATATGGATTTGCATATGTTAAATTGTTTAGAAGGGATATCCACAGAAGAAACAGGGAATATGAATTAGAGAGGCACCGATAGAATTACATCCTTTCGAATCTGCAACCCAAAATGGTAGGGATCTGAACCGAGCTGTTTTTGATATTGATGGATAACCTAACCGAAGTAATAAATGGTGGTTTCATCCATGCAGGAGAAAAAATAGGGGTACCAGAATGGAACATGAAAATAGGTTAAAATTTTATGAGACAACAACCACATACATTCAAAGAATCTTCTGACCCAGTAGTCGTTGAAGGATGTTTTAAATCCCATGAAAGAATATTTGATGTAATGAGTTGTTTAGATAATCAAAAGTCATGTCTTTCAAAATATCATTTTGATGGATAAGATGGTCAGTGGTGGTCAATATTAATAAATATTTCAGATAAAAAAGATTTTGATTAGTTAGAGTGGGATGAATTTCAAAAAATATTCCTTGGAATATATTTTCCTAAGGTGGTGTGATATAGGATAGAGAAGAAATTCCTTGAATTAAAACAAAAGAATGAAGATTCAGTGGGCGTCTATGAAATAATATTCACCAGAGTAGCGGGTTATGTTCAAAATATTGTTCTAGATCATGATAGAAAAATCAGAAACTTGTAATCAAGGTTGATTCCATGGTATCGAAGAGTGTTGGCCTCCCATGAATTCAAAAATTATGAGAAACTTGTTTGATTTGTGTGGAGGGTATAATTGAAGTTTTCGGATGACCATGTAAATTTTGAAAACAAGGAGAATAAGAGGTCCATTTGACAAGCAATTTTTATGAATAAAAGAAAAATAATATAATGATAATAAAATCCAGTTACCAGTTTGTGAAAGGTGTGGTAAGAAGTGCATTAGGGAATGTCATACCAAAACTAGTTTGATTTTTAAATTGTGTATGTTTGGACATGTGTCCAATTATTGTAATTAATATGATACTATGAATAATCCTGATAAGAAAACTGTAATGTGTTTCAAATGTGGTGAGTTGGGTCATTATGAAAATGATGAACCAAAGAGATATTTGAATGTTGTAATGAAATTGGACTATAAGCATAAAGGTGTAGTAATATCCATTACGACAGCATCATCATCTGCAGGTCCATATAATGAAGTTGAATCATGAATTGAAGGGGCCAAGTAAATGCTCTGGTTTTGGCCTTGCCTGCCTCAAATGGTGAGTTTTTCATCAACAATTATTCTTCAATAATGGGACTCGGTTGTGTTATGATGCATAATGATCTCATAATTTATTATGCATCAAGACAACTAAATCCTCATGAGTAAAATTGTCCCACACATGATTTGTAATTTTAAGCATTGGTTTTTAATTTTAAAATTTGGATGCATTATTTATATAGTAAAAAATGTCAAATATATGTTGACTATAAATGTCTGAAATATTTTTTCACTCAAAATGAATTAAACATGAGGTAGAGAAGATTTGTGGAACTGATAAAGGATCATGAATTCTAGATCAAATACCTTTATGTTAATGAAATCAAAGTGGAAGATTCTTTGTGTATAAAACAGAATGCATCCTTAATAATGATACATTTGGAACATGATCTATTGATGATTTTATTAATTTTTTATTACAAGTTGTTTCTACAAGAAATACCACTATTTTTTCCAATGATTCAGTATAATAGTCCGTATTATATAGAATTATGAAAGCACATAAGGAAGACTACAAGCAACAGAAAAAGGTAGAATTGATTAAAATGGGTATGTTTCCAGAATTTGACCTTGATAATGATTGTGTTTTATGATTTAAAAAATGGTTGTGTGTTCCTTGTGACTCCCATTTGAAGAAATATTTGTTTTTTGAAGCTAATAGCTCTTAATTTTTAGTTCATCCTAGTAGTACTAAGATGTATAGAGACATTCAGGAGTATTATTTGTGGATGGAATAAAAAAAGATAGCACTAATTTTACCCTGAAATGTATGACAAGTCAACAGGTTAAAGAAGAGGGGCAGTTTGCAATGGGGATTCATTATCCTTTTCCTATGCTAGAATAGAAATGGGAGAATGTATCCATGGAGTTATTTTTTGGACCACCTATGACATCACAATTTAACAATGAAATTTGGGTTATTGTTGATCAACTGACAAAATCAATACATTTTCTTTCAATTCTAGATATTATGTATTTGGGTTAGCTTTATCTACTAAACTTCAAATAAATTGTTATGTTACAAAGAGTTCCACATTCCATTGTATTTGATCGGGATCCTAGGTTTACTACTATCATATGGAAGGGTCATCAAGAAGTCTTTGGGCATAAAATTACCACTCAGTACAACTTTTCATCCTCAATTAAAAGGGGAGGCAGAATGACCGATTAAAATAGTACAAGATATGTTTTGAACTTGTCATTTGAAAAATTGGGATGTTGGGATAATCATAATTCTTTAGTTGAGTTTTCGTATAATAGATTTTTTATTAATGTATACATATTTCACATTTTTAGGATCTGTAAGTGAATCAGTGTTGGACTCCAGCGTTTTGAGATGATGTCGGCAAAAGAATGTTGTTAAGGTCAGAATTAGTAGAGGAAGTGGATGAGAATGTGAAAATGATCCAGCAACACAAAATAGCAGCTTAGAGCTAGCATAAAATATATGCAGATCACATAAGGAACGACTTCTATCTTGATTTAGTTGACCATGTTTTCATTAAAATATCTCATTGGAAGATTGTGATGCATTTTAGTAAAAATAGGGAGCAAAATTCCATAGATTATCAGTCCATTTGAAATCCTGTATAAATTTGGACCATTTTCATAATATGAATCTTTTCCTTTGAGTTTTTCTCTAGTAAAAAATGTTTTTCATGTTTCGATGTTGAGGAAGTAAGTGACTGATTAATCACATGTCATGAGTCTAGAAGGAGTTCAGCAAGAAGAGATCAATTCTTATGAAGAGAAACTCATTCAGATTCTGGATCGATGAGATAGGGGTTGAGGAATGAAGAAATCCCCCATGTAATGGTTATTTGGAGAAACCACATGGTAGAAGAAGCCACATGGGTAACTGAAAATTCTAGGGGAAAAAATTCACTGAATTATTTAATATGTAAATAAAATTGTAAGGACAAAATTTTCAGATGGGAGGGATAATTTAACACCGCATCATTTTCAAAAAATAAATGGAAATGCATGAAACAATGATATATGTAGATATTTATAAATATCTGTTTAAAATTATTTTTCCACTACTATGTTTTGAATTTAGAAAAATAGTCATCTACAATTGTGTTCTGTATGTTATTTGGAGTCTACTAAAACTAACATGTTTTTTGTTAAATAGTAACATAACTTTATGAATAGTTATATGAATAGTAATATGACCCTAATTAATATTAACTCATATTATTATTTTTTCCCTTACGTATTTCAGATATTGACAACTTTTTGGACTTTTCAATTTGATATAAAAGTCCTTATTGTTTTAAATTTGTAATTTTTTAATTAAATATGTTTTTATATAAAAATGTTAATTTATAATATAAAAAAAATTATTTTCAAAAAACGGAGTTCATTTTTGAATTTTACATGTCAAAAAAAGGTATGGGTGGATTTTTGGGTTTTTTTTTAAAATTCATTACATTTCTATGAATAGGGATAGTTGGTAAAATACAGTATATTCAAATTATCAGTAAAATACACTATTTGTGACATAATAAGTGATTTAAGGACACTTGGTTCGAACTCACATGCCATTATAATAATTTGGGTAACTTGAATTAACCATGTTCAATGTCCTCGGAAAAAATATTATAATAATTTTCTAAATAATGAAAAATACCCCCTCTCTTACACTATAAATAACACCCTCATTTCCCTCTTCCCGCCACACATCTCAATTATTGAGCCTTACCTATGTTCTATCCAATAATCCTCTCAGTTCTCTTCCCCACATCCAAAAGCTAATGGTCTCACCAAAATTCCAAAACAGAAGCCCTTAAGAAAGATCTCAAGGATCAGAGATCAAGAGGAGGTTTAAAAAAGATTGATGTAAGAAAAGACTTCATAACCTGATTTCCATTCATTGTATTAACCTTCTACTTCATTATTTATGTGGTTTTAAAATTTATTGGGAAATGGGTTTTATTAATATTATTTTGACTATTTTCTATTTACATTGTATATACATATTCCTTATACTCTATTAAGTCTCTCACAAATTATATTATTTATGTAATGGGCCTTTCTATTAAAATCATCTTTAAAAAGTCTATTTTAAATAATTTATGAGGAAATATTTTTTTCCAATATTAATTTTGAATTATGGTGTTCTAGTTCTTGGACATTTTTCTTAATGAATGGTGGGACCTATATTTACTTATAATGCATTGGGTATGTGTAAGTTGGAGGCCACTTGTATCGTTACTCCAAGTGTAATTGTGATAGTTACACAAATTGTAAGGTAGTCGTGAGTCTTACAAATTATAAGGTATCCAAGAGGGTTACAATATTATGTAATTAACTCACCATGATATTTTCACAGTTATATTTATGTTCTTATGTTTTTGTGGATCTTTTGTAAATATCATGCTTCAAAAATTATGTATATATAGGTGAAAATTATGTCTTTTGAAAATGATTTCTTATGTTACAAGTATTCTTGGACTCATGTGTTCTTTACTTTTTTTTATTCCCTTTTCTGATCATTTTGTTCTCATCCCAAAATTTTAAATTATTTTCATATGTAATAAGGATGGGTAAGACATTGAAGGATGAGATGTTAAAGGATTAAAGATTTGTCAAAGAAATCATGTTTTATGTGAAAAGTGTTATATTTGTTTGAATTGAATTCTATTTGTATTATATCCACTCTATAATAATGTGTATTATTATTAATGTATTATGTCCCAATTCTCAAAATTTCTAAACATTAAAATATCCAAAATTGGTAAAGTTGTAATTTCATGACTAAATTCATGATTATGTAATATAATACGGCAAGGTCCGTATAAGTCCTGCTCCCATGGACAGCCCCACATGGAGGAGCAGTCTCCTCTGGCAAGGATACCCGCTATGTTTCCTGGTCGAGCACAAACGGATTGTAAGAACCATCCATTAAGTGTCCCACATGCAGTCCCTACTAGACCACATGCTGCTAGTCGAGGCATGCATGACATGGGCCACTCCACTTACTTTGCTAGGAACCCATGTCTGTATCAACATGTCATCAGCATGCTACCGTCATGGGTCTGATACACCACTGCGACCTATACTAGTCATGCCTTCTACGTTGGTGCACCATGGGGGTGCACCAGTGGGGCCTTCTTGTGGACCACTATGTCCACTTCGGTGGTCCAATCCACGATCCTCCAGTGCCTCTTAGCTCATTGGGGTGTCATATTTCCTACCGCGACATCAAAAATCACCTCACTATTAATTCATAGGTACATTCTCGAAGAAAACTAGAACATCCAAGATTATAGATTTTTTGAACTTGTTCATGTCATCTTGATTCTTCCACATTAGAATTTTTTAAAACATGGGAAAGGGTGATGATCAACATTCAATAAACAATCTAACCTAAAAAAACTAGGCCTATAGTACCCTCTTGCAAAAATTAGCAACTTGTTGATTGACTAGTTCATGGGTTGATCTCTGTTCATTATTTAACAAAGAAGAACGAGGCACTAAACATCAAAATGTAAATGACTACATGGGAATTGAGATTTCTTGAGGATGATAATTCATCCTATGAATTCCTTTTCATCCTAAATAATGAAACAATATTAATTATTTTATTAAATTAAAACATTTTAAAATTTTATCACTCAAATTAATTAACTATTTATCAGAATATATATTCTTATATAATCAATCAAGTTTATTCTATATAATTTGATGATATTTTTCTTATGTGTCAAATATGACAGTGGTAGGTTGTCTCATGAAAATTTAGCCAATATTTAAACATATATATAATAATAATCATTAAATTATTATCATATTTATATATATAATTTATTTTTAAAACCAATCATAATTATTTCATTATGAATAATGAACTATATTACAACCATGGAGAAGGTATGTTGTACATACTCATGAGTAATATTTTTCATTTTTCAGTGAAAATTTCAAAGTGCATTTATTTAATATTTAAAAAAATTTGGCAGACAATATTTCATAAATATAAAATATTATTTCTTGAAATATAGTTATTTATATCATCCATTTATAGGGGTGATGAAAATAGAGTCACATATCTTTGTGAGAACAGTAGTCCACATTTACACAAAATTTATTATAATATTTTATTTAGTGATAAGATACCAAAGAAAATGATAAGTTATATTTTAAGAGATATATATATTCCATTTTTAATAGATTTTTTTCATATATGTCATATATTTTCATTATATTTTAAATAAAAATAGTGGCAGAACAAATAAATCAAAAACAAATAGTAATGAATTTTACCTCATCTCGGATTACAACTTTTAGGATTATTAAAATTTTAACATTATAATAGATTTATCATAAAAAGATTTCTTCAAGGATCAGGGGATGTAATTGGGGATGTTATTTCATGAGGTATTTTCCCAAACAATATGGTTCGAAGGTGTGAAGGGGATATGAGGATAAGTGACCTTTTATATATGACGATAGTGGTATAATTTTATTTTCTAAAATGAAAAGGTATAAAAATGTTATTAAAATTAAAAATGGTAAAAATGAATAATTAATCATTCCTAGATATCATAATGACTAAATATGTCTATAAAATTTTTTTATGATATGTTTTAGGTCATTTTATTCCTTATCCATTTCTTTGATCCCTAGGAAAACCTATTTGTACCTTAACTGTAGTAAATTTTTATTACAATTTTTAACTTGAATTTTTTTAAGCAATAAAATTGTAATATTTATAATATATAAATTATGTTGACTACATATAAGGAATAAATTTCTCATAATAATTTTAATATATAAAAAAATATAATTTAAAATTAATCTTGTAGACTTGAATAGATGACATTGTTCTAAGATAAAATGTTCAATAATTTACAACTATTTTATTGCCAAATTTTATTTTAAAATGAGTACAGTGACATACTTTATATAAATATATATAAAACTTAATTTTAAATTAACAATAATATAAAAAATATATAAAATAAATAAATAATTTATATAAAAAATAGTTTTCAATTATAATTTAGTAGTTTTCAATACTATTAATAAACCAAATATTTTCTAAAAAATACTCAAAATTTAGGAAAAGTTAAAATTTTCGTGTTAATTTCATAAATTATTTTTATTTTTTCATATAAAATTTAAA
The DNA here is from genome assembly GCA_963277665.1 of Viscum album. Taxonomy (NCBI): domain Eukaryota; kingdom Viridiplantae; phylum Streptophyta; class Magnoliopsida; order Santalales; family Viscaceae; genus Viscum; species Viscum album. Next base: position 1,391,512,716 of record OY728119.1, read on the forward strand.
TATGATTTAAAAAAAGTAATGAATTATCTACCAATTGGATGTCTAAATTTTTGTTAAGAAAAATACATGTTTTCATAAAACATTATTTATTCACAATAGTTAAATTTTTATATCCACTAAAAAAATAAAAATAATAATTATTTTATTAATGTTTCAATAATGTAATTTAAATAATTTAGTTTTTTTATTCATACCTACTAACATAATTTAAAATTTATAATGTTAAAATTTGAATAATAATATTTCAATAGTGTATCAGGTTTGGTTCATACCCAGTTTATGTGCATTGCAATCAATCGAAGTGACTAAATGTTTTTAAAAATAAAATATCATAAAATCTTAGGGAATCATATTATTCTATATTATTTGTTTTCATGTCCTATAATATATCAAAGATAAATTTATTATTTTCAAATCATAGGGTATTACATTCTATCAAATAAATAACATGTGTCCTCGATATTTTATATTGATTTTGGTAATCAATGGTCTTAAATTGGGAAATCCCTTTGTTGGAAATATTCTTCAAAATGATGTAAAATGAAAAATAATGTTGGTAAAATTTAATGGTGTATGTGAATTTCATTAGGAATAAAATTCAATATATTTTCAAATATGAGAACATCAGTAGGACGTGATGATTCTCACATGACTGAAAAAATAATTCCTAAATAATTTTTGATAGTGGAAGAGATCGTGTATCACAACAAAGTAAATGATCGTGGGAAAATAAAAAATCAAAAATACATTTACAAAATATCTGTGAAATAGGACCTTGTTATCATAAAAACTAATCATTTTATTATAGTAATTAATTTCATGATAATTTATCTTAATATGATAAATTTTATTGAGAATATATATGTACATGATTTCGTTTTATTTCATAAGAACAATCTCTTATTTTTTGTTCCTTGGTAAATTTCTAGTTCATCTCGTTCCATAATGAATGAAGATTAAATTATAATGAATTATGAAATAATAAATATAATATTGATTATAGAATGATTTCTTATTCCTTTTATATATATTTCTTATTATAAAACATTGATAGTACATGATATCATATAAAATAAATACTTATTTTGGGATGTAAAATATTAATCAATAGTACCTAGTCAAAATATTATCTTAATACATTTTGAAAATGAATACAATTATGACCCTTTATATTATTATAAACCAAATCATGACAAAGAAACTCAAAAAATTTCCAAATTGACTGTATCATTATTTTCTTAACAATTTTATGCATTTACTTTTCATCACATACCAAGTATTTCAAAAAATTCATCATGTATTCTCTTGAAACATGTAAATAACATGATTTACCATAAATCAATATTTAAAACATACGATCATTCTTATAACATATATAATTCAAAGATTATTGGATATATTCCTTAAATCTGAAAATAATGGTCACTCTATTAGGGATAGAATAAAACACATCGATGATAAACTATTAATCAGTTCTAAGGTATTTAGTAATATACAATTTAATTTTTCTATATCAATTGTATATTTTTCCCAAAATAATTATCTCAACATCATAAACATATTAACAGTTTTATTTTCCACTATCATGTGTTTTCAAAGAATATAAACTTCCCACAAAATAGTTTTTCTTTTTTAACTATATAGTTCAACATATATTGTCCAATATTTTATAAAATGATATTACGATAAAATTATTACATGTTTTGTGATTCGTATTAAAATAAGTTCATTAATAAAATACATTTACAACATATTTAATGGATTCCAATACATATGAAAAATATTCATTCTGCTTTAGATATATTAATTTCACTATTTTGAACAAGATACATCAGCTTATTTTGAGGTATATTTCCATGAAAATTGGTTCATTATTTTTTTAGTTCCTCATCACCTTATATTGAAATCAGTACACATCGGCATTTTCCTTACATATCAAGAAATCATTAGCATAATGGCCTTTATTTCAACAAATGAATAAAACTATTATTACATTTTAGGAGTTACCAAGGTGTTTCCATATACATGAAAATCATGTTGGGAAATACTTCACTAACTTCTACACATTATCCATTTTTTGTGATTCCATACCATTTATCTCATAACATCCTTGGAATCCATATGACTTTTTTTAATTCATTATCTATAATTCTATAACAAGATAATCCATAATCATATAATGATAATGTTTGATAGAGGAGTTCAAAAAAATATGTTTCTTATTCTCAAAATTTAATTTCTCAATTATTAGATATAGAATATGTCTATAATACTTACAATGGTTACAAAACTTTTAATTTTTCCATCATATATATAATGTTTTACAATTTTTTCATTGTTAGACTGAATAAATATCATTCAAGTTCTTGTCATTTCTCATTATAAAATTATATTTTCATGAAGAATACAATAAAATAATTCCATTTTAGGATTAATGTTTCTTATAATCCTTAGTGTTTTGACTTTATGATAGCCATTGATCGACGTCACTCAAGGGATGATAAACTACCATGAAAACATTCTCTATTTCACAACATCCTAGTGTATGAAATATATTATTTAATGGAATTGGTTATTTCATAGAAATTTTTTTATCTCATTTAAAAATAATGGAAGCTTATGTATGAAGTAATATGAAATTATGACACCATGTGGTGGACTAGAAGGATAAATCATATAGAAAAGGTCATTAATGATAACCAGAGTAAGAATCCCCATATAGTTATACTTTGATATATACTATTTTCAACGTTAGATCTAGAATCATTAGATATTTTAGGAGGGATATACATACCACGAATAAATTCATTTTTAAGGTCTCCAGTCCATCAATATGGTTCAATTTCTATATAATGTAATATTTAAATTTATTCCATATCATTATGAAACATTATGTATTGTTGCAAAATTATTGAAAAACATATCTTAATTATAATAATTTCTTCATAGATAATATCAAAATCAAAAAAATGGTTTCTTCAGGAATATCATTATTTTAAAATCTATCATAATTGTTTTTATTCAATTTTTGAATTATCTTATTAATTTCCCCTGATATTTTTAAACCATTTATTTGGTATTAAATATTGTCCTGTATTCGGTGACGATCAGGTCAATCCCATTTAACCCTTTTTTCTGTTACTACCTCTAGTTTCATTGGTTCTAGAAACATGTTCACTTCGTGTATCTGTATATTGATGTATATTCTCTAGAACCCATATAATCACTTTCTTTAAAAAACATTAGGATGTTCTTCAGTACATACTTTAAAATTTTATCTATGGGTTATATTCCCCATTATATATTATTATAAACATAGTTCCCATAGTCTCTACAAAACATCACACATACCAACAGTTGTATCCCTAAAACTAGTATCTTGGAATTAATGTCTCATTTTTAAGTTTTCATAGATAAATGATGTCACATCAAGAATGAATGATTTTTTAGTAGAATTTTTAACTTTATACATGCAAAATTAACCCTTAAATTTTCAAAATTAATATTCAAAATATATTTTATTTTAGAAAAATCATATTTATATTATAATCATACTTCATATAAATCATAATACACTTTAAGGTATCTCAGGGAAGATGAAACATAACAAATTACCGTGATTCAATGAACAACAAGTGTTAAATTGCACTAAAATCTATGAATAAATAAGGCCTAATCAATATGAATGGTAAATAATTTAAATACATTCCATTAAATCAATATCATGAGAATAATAATTTATAGAAAAATGATGATCAATTAATGACATATAAATAATCACAAGATAATGAAACAAAAAAATTGATTTTATATATAAATGAATTTTCACATGGAATATAAATAACTAAATTATTAATGATTGAATTCATAATGTTGGAAATATAAAACATACCATCGAGTCCTTATGAAGAAATATCTAATATATTTGAGGCGATTTTTCAAGGAAAATATTTACATAAATGAATATTTTTAATATATTTTTGGTTTTTTCCCAACAAAATACTAAAACATCTTGTCTCATGTGTCCAACCAATAAAACATGAGGATATTTTTAATTAAAGAAATGAACATCGTGGCTTTTTTCTAAAACATTTTTGTATATATTCTCATCCAAATAAATATATATTCTCTCCTATGACCTAAAAATTTATTGTGATCTAATAGTGGGACCGTTCAATGTCCAATGAATTCTTCCTATAAAAGGTGTGAAAAATAATAAACAAGAAAAATACTAAGGAAGATGATCATAAGAAATTTCAATATCTATCCCAATTAATATACTTAATTAGAAATCATCTATTTTAATATAAATAGTATCAAATGGGTAAATCCCTAGTAAAACAAAACCCAATCCATGCAATAAGGATCGTATCATTAAATCTTATCCCCAATAAGGGATATGTAAAATAATTGGTTTATAAGGTTGATGAATATAGATACAATAATAATATCCTTAATGATTTTATAAAAATTTTCAAAAAAATATGATTTTGATGAAAAAGAATTTTCTAATAGAAGATATAAATAATAAATATTTTATTAAAATAATTTCTTCATTAAATTTAACAACAAAATAGTATAAAATTTGTATTATTTTGTATAATATTTTTGAATTACCATTGTGTATTAAAATGTATTTATTTCAAGATATAAATATTAAATAATTCACCCAAGGTTGACGTAAACATAACTAATATTTAATAATGAGGACATTGTGACCTAACTACGTAAACCTTTTGTAACATTTCAATCATAGTCAACATGAATGAAATAAAATAAAATGAAACATAAATAACATGAATATAATTGAATTTATTTTATAACATACAATAATTTTAGAATATAAACCACCCAAACTAAATAATTCATGAATATGGCATATGTATCAGAACAGTAAATGTGAGACGTGAAACCGTTACCTTGGCGATGACTCGTAACATACATTATTTTTCATCAACAAAAATAATCATATATTAATTATCTTTTTTCATAATAACAATTTTTTATTTTATTATTAATTTTATTTCACTAATTATCATTTTATATATGATTACATAATAATTTTTTTTACAGCATATGTTTTGATGATATTTAGGTAATGTGAAAAATGAGATTTTTTGGATTACTAGAGAAAATGATATCATAATTAAAAAATATATATAACAATAATTATGAAATAATTATCATATTTATACATAAAATATATTATTCGTTCATGTCGTGTAATTCGGTGATGGAAAATGATCCTTATTTTATCCATGGAAATAATAGGCTCTACAGATGCATGGTTAACCTTTCTTTTTTTCAATGATACTTTTTTAATGTTTATATGTATTATTTTTCTACATGAAATGAATATAATATTATATATTAATTATTATATATTTTCATTTAATTATATATTCATCCCATGGTTTTTGTTTATTTAAAAAGAATCATTGTTTCATAATAGTGGTAGACCACACGTACAAAAATGACATTATAACCTTTTAGTGATTGAAAATGTAAGAAATAAAATAATCTATTATCATTTAAGAAATTATTATTAAATAATTAATATTAAAATTAATATATATATATATATCATATATATTCATTATTTTTATCCATTATAGCTTCTATTTAATGAGTTAGTGAATAAATAATCACATTAGTTTGTGATGTGGTAGTCTCCCGTACATAAAAGATACATTATCGTTACCCATATGGAATTTAATTTATATAGAATGTATTAAATAATTACTCTATAGGTATAATTATGTTATAAATATAATATATATATATATTTATATAATTTATATCCCTCAGTATACCTATCCTTGAAAGGTGGTAGTGAAAAAATGAATTGCATATGTTTGTGATGTGGTTGTTCACCAACAACATGAATTTTGTAACCTGATTTATTGACGTTTGTATTGTTATAGGTCTTATAATTAACATAATAACATCCCATTATATATAATATCTCACGTTTATTATTTCTTAATGGTTTAAAAATTATTTATGTAACTAGGAATAAATAAAAAAACAAATAGGTTGGAACTTGACATCTACTCGGACCACCTCTTCAGGATTATTTCAAATTTACAAATATGGTGTATTTATATTCAATAAAAGGATTATAGGATAATGATATGGATTATATAATTTGTTTGGGAATGTAATTTTTTGAACAAAATTAGTTTCATGAATTGATGTGGATGTGAGAGTGGGTGGACATTTATATGTGAGATTTGTGAATCATTAGATATTTCTGAAATGAAATATGGTGAATTTTTCCTTTTGAAAAAAGTCCATTCCAATACAAATTATTATTGATAATTAGATATAACATGGTGTATATATTTCAACCTTGTATATTGTATCCATCCATCAAGTTAATTTTAAACATTATTATTTTAGATTGACCCCTAGTAAACTAATAATCACCTCAATCATGGTAATTAATTTTTACAATTATCAATATTAAAATAGGTAAATAATTAAGTAAAAAATATTAGGTAATAATAATCATGGACATTAAAAATATGTAATCAGTTTTTTTTATATTCCTTCCATATATGTGGAGAAATTTAATATAATATTAAAATATAATGTATTGAATCTCAAACAATGATTTTATATTAAAATTTAATATGAAAGCGAATCCAATGAACTATATTATATTAATATATATATATATATACAATTGAACTAATTGTTATTAAAAATAATTTATAATATAATATAAATTTATAAAAAATGACAATGAAAATTTTTCTTATAAATAAAACTCATTATTTGTAATTATTCAAAAAAATAAAAAATTTAAGGAAAATCAAAAATTCAACCAAATCTTATTTTGACATGTATATTTATGAAAAAATGATATTTCATACCAATTTTCTAGAAGTGGTAAAAATTATTTATATTTTATTTAAAATAAAAATGTATGGTCTCAATATTTTCTATATATACATTAGACTGTTTTTTTTATAATTTTTATCTTTTATTGAGTACATTTTTTTAGGATTTCACCTTCTGGTGGGATTAGGTAGAATATAAGAATTTTGAAAGAAAATGGGAATGTTCATATTTGGAACACCATATTCAAAAAATGTACACCATATCCCAACAAATAGTGCAACCCTTGACAGTTTGGAATTTCATATTTTTCACATGGTATTTCAACCCATTCAACCCCTAAAAGAGGTTAATGGTTAAGGTTCACTATTTGGGGAAATTTGGATCCCCTTCCCCAAAAAATGTGTAAGGAAATTTAATTTTCCCAAAAATTGCTTTTAAAATCACATGAATTATAGACACTCAATATATTCGACCCTAACTCATGCCTAGATATTATTTCGTGATTTTATAGTATCCCAAATTAATTATAAGCCAACTAGAAATCCGTTATACCTAATTAAATGCACTTATATATGATATTCACCCAACTCTGTATAAGAATCCTATCTTATATTGTTTATATTCCTCCTCATTTCATCTCCCGTCATATAAATTATTATTATATTTTTTTGTTATATCTATATCATGAATTTTATATTTAGATATTGAATTTAAGTATTATGATCTTTTCAACCATCATTTTAGGTTTTAAATTTAGATTTTTTTCTATTTCATTATACAAAGCACATTTTTTTGATTTTCAATGGGTGATAATTCATCACAAAATTGAGTTATGATGTCTATTAATTATATCATATATTCTTTATATCAACAATTTTTATGAAATTACAAAATTTTATGGTTTTATTTATCAATTGGTAACCCCTACATTGAATTAATTAATGTGATCAATTAGTTAACTAAGGCATTGGGTATTTCAGTGAATAATGTGTAATTAAGATAAGTAATTAATGAACTAATTATAGGATATTGTGATTTTTAATATGAATAAATAATTGATGAATTAATTATATGATATTAATATTGAGAATTTGGAATAATTAAATGATGAATTAATTATAGAATAATATAATTTGGAATTAAATGATTAAATTATGAAATAATTATTGGATTATTGGAATGGAAGGATTTGATTAATTTATATGGAAATTAATTAAGGTAATTTGTTTGAAGATGTAATTGTTGAATTATTAATGAAGTAGAGATGGTTAACTAATAATTGAGTTAATTAATATAATTAAAATGTTTAATTAATTATTGATTAAATAACTGGATAGGGATAATTAAATAATTTTTTATTGAAATAATTATATTAAGAATTAATGTTGATCTTTAACATAATTAATGAGATTGAGATGAATTATTAATTGTAGAAATACATAATTAAATGAGAAATAGTAATAGTGGATTTCAAATGAGATTTGAGATCTTAAATTATATAAATGGAATTCTGAGATATGATATGAGATATAGAAAAGTAATAATGTCATTCAAGGAAATGGTATCCCTTTGAGATAGATTGTACACTTGTGTGGGCCGAAGAAGTTATTGAGGTTTGGGAGTCCACAAATCGTCAGTATTCTATTAGGATCAATGAAAATATTGTGATATTGTTATGGTAATTTATTTATGTATTGTGATTATTTATCTATATCACTTCATACATTGTTTTAGAATGGATATGATTTTTGACATTATAATTGGTTCTCTAAGGAGTTGTACTCAACACCTACTTAGTATTACTAATTAGTATTAGAATATATTTCATGGTTACATGACATTATAATAGAAAATGACATGTGTTATGTAGTTTAGACAAGATGTAGCATGTATTAGTGATATAGAAAATATCCAGGACCCATTTAGTTGTCATTGTTGTCTTTATTTTATTGTTTTCAATTTAAAACATGACACATCTTTTAACATGGAACATCTAATTTTTGGTTTTGATATTGAACATTTATATTTTATTTTTTTTATATTGGACTTTTTCTTGTTGTTATATCATTTTGATATGAAATTGTTATTTTTTATTTATTTCTAATAGGGTATCACTCTGATAAAAGAGGTAATAGTGTCTCTGTGATTGATATTAAAACCTCTATGCTAGTCAAATATCTCAAGCATAAGAGGTGGTTCACTTGAGGTCAGGTTGTTGACTTTATTGGGGCCCAATAGCATTTAACCATGGTCTAGACATTAAATAGTAATTTTAGAGGTCAATTTTATTATCCATTTCATTTGACATATTTTTTGAGAAATATAGATAGGATACTAGTAAGTTTTAGACCATGGTTATGATTTTTTTCGTGAGAGTAACTCACCAATGTACAGGGGAGAATTCATGTTCCCAGGGAGGGATTATTGTTATTTATCTTTTCTTGTATGTTTGAATATTATTTATCCTTTTGTTATGCACATGTGGTGTGATGTGGCTGCAGTTTTTTATAATATATGTGAATTGACTAGTGGCCTATTGTGGAAAGAGTGTTGAGATTTTGTGCATCATTCTTGAAACTCCTGACAATTTTGTGAAATTCATCATTTTAGGAAAACATGGAAAATGTGTTTTGGGTATTTTTTTCAACATGAACTATTTTTTCATACGTGGGAAATTGAATAAAAAATGATGCTTAATATGAAATTAAACTTTTTAAAAAGATGCAAGATGGGAAAAATTGGGTGTATAATTGAGAATAATTTATAATGAAAAATTATTTTCCTTTTTTTATCCTTAAATTGTATATATGATGGTTAATGGTAGTTCTAGCACCTCATGTTTTAATATGAGGAGGTTCTTATGGGGAAATACATGTTGTTCCATATTTTATTATTCTAAAAATTTTTACATATTGAGAAAAGTATCCTACGGTGTGCGTTTGAATTATAGTGTAATGACACCATGAAAAATCGTATTGATTTGATGATAGTTTATCGTGACTTGGGAATATCATATTATTAGGTAATGTGAGTGACTGATAGCACCATTTGTGTTAGTTAGAGGGTTGTTCAAGGAAAACATTGCTCAGTTCATGAAATTCATGGAAGGAGACCCCGTGTAAGGAGATAAGAGAATATATGTCTTGAACAGGAGTTACAGTTGCATGACCCTCTGACATTTGATAGAGAGGGTATTCTTGAGGGAGATGAAATTTAGATTGAGTATATTCATAATATAAATGACCAATTATTGACTCATGATGACAATATGGTAATACTGGATAATTATATGAAATTAGTATTAATAAATCAACAGTTGTACATTCAGTATCTGACTGGATAGGCTAATAGTATGTTATGGAAGGACTTCATGGAGTAGTTCTAATAGAAAATCTATCCCGATATGCTGAGTTTGGAGTGTGTTTAATAGTTCATTATCTTTACACATATTAGTACATCTTCTATATCATATTCTATACACTTTATTGATTTGTAGCTCCTTAATGTTGAATTAGATTTTTATGGGGATAAATCAATACTATAATTTGAGGAAGGAAAAAAATGTTAAATTAATTTTCGGTATAATACCATTAGGATGAATAAAAAGTCATAGGTGGTAGATCAGGCTGTCATACTTGACGAGAACTTGACATAGGCATATAGTGTCAGACATATGTTTACTAGTAGAAAAATATTGAAGTGCATATTCCATGAGAAAGAAGTATAATTATGTGAAAATTATCTAGAGAAATGGAAAACAATAAGGTATATCGGATAATAAAGTTAAACATGACCATTGTTAGTGATATTATACCAATGTAGTATGACAATCCACTATCGTATACATTTTCCCCTACCACCAATGGAGTTCTGATCTTTTAGTAATATGGGATATAATCATAATTGTTGTTGATAACCATGAAAAATAAGTTATGATGGGGTAATTAGATAGAATAAATGTGTAGTTAAGGGATCTTATACTGAATATGTGGATTTTTGTTGGAGTTCTACAGGTCTTAGAGATATAGGTAGTGGATTTTCTACTTTAGGAAAGATAATTTGTATTAACATAGTAGTGAAACTGAGGAGAGTTATAAAACATCATATGGAATAGGGGCCTGACAGTTGCATGTGGGAATGCCTTAACATGTTGATAAAAACGTCTTACCGTATATAGTGATAAGTATATATCATGTTTCTTATATATTAGTTAGTGTAATATTTGATATTGATGCATCTATTGAATTTATATCTAAAAATCTTGTAAATGTTTTGATCATGCTAGTGGAGTTTGTGAGCTGAGTTTTGTAGATAGATACATAGTTTCGATTGTGCTATAGGAACATCATATTGTGCACTGGATGTTCTCTTATCGTTAGTGAGTATCATTTTCTATGGGATCTCTATATCCTAGACATGTTAGGTATTTTCTAAATTATTTGTATGGAATTGTTAGTATCATACTGATCCCATATTTATTTTTCCCATATGAATGTTAATTTTATGTATCTTATGGCTGAATTATATGTTCATGATAAAGAGTGTGATATTCATATAGCATGATTTAGGCTAATTACTCAGGATTTGGGTGTTCTCAAAGCCCATGATTATAGTATATTGTTTGAAGATTGACCTGTAAGGTAGGATGTATATCCTCATATAGTAGAAAATTTTAATACTTTCATTCATGAATATTTATATGGGTTTTTTACTTGATATGGATTTGAAATTCATAATTGATCACATTCATGTTGTTGAACCAGTTTCTATTCCACCATACAAAATAGAAGAGACAATACTTCATAATCTCGAAACTCCAATGATGGTGTTTATGGATAATGTTTTTATCTCTATGAGTACATAGACCTCAAGATCACAAGTGTGGATTTCATTGAATATTTATGGGATTTTTCAATTGTGTGTCTATGACAATAAGTTGAACAAGATGATAGTGAGGAACCTATATACTTTTATGTGAATTGACGAAATTTATACCATTTTAGAGGGTCATGTTTCTTACCATTTCTTACATGAGAGTAGGGTATCATCATTTGAGTGTTAGAATGTCTAAAATAGTGATCAAATCCATCAAAAGTAGTAAAGGCATATGTGTGTTCATTTTAATGCATTTTGGGTTGACTAATGCACCAACAGTGCTGATGGACATGATGAAAATAATAATCAATATATAATGAGTTCATATTGTTATAGTATTTATAGACAACAACATGGTGCACTCTAAGACTCCAAACAATCATTTACATCACCTTGACGACATCCTAAGTACACTGATAGAGAACCATCAAAACACAATGCTATATATGTGTCAGATTGGGATTCATTAGGTAGAAATTGTGAATCACATTATCTTAGAGGAATGTATATCCATGGTCCCATAGAATGTTCATAATGTAGTTACATGGGAGATTCTTATGAATATGTTGGATATTTAAATCTTTATGTGATTAATATAATTTTATCCGAGGTTTATCCAAGGAATTTTCTAGATTGGCCACACAACATTAGGGATTGATAAAGATATTGATAAAATTTTTATGGATAGAAATATTAATAGATGCTTTTCAAGAGGTGATGATTCATTTTACATCAACACAAATCTGTATCCTACTCAAGCAAGGTGATTGGTACACTATGTTTAATGATTCTTATGAATAAGGCTTATAGGTTTGTTGATGTAGGGAGACCGATTTATGGACCATGAGTCCTAAAAGATTATGCCTCATAAACATAATTATCATACACATGACCTCATGTTCATTGAATTAGTATATATATTGATATTTTCGCATTATAATAAATTTTGTTAGAATTTATTGGTGTTAACCTATCACATGATCATCATGTATATATTTTCACAGAAATGTTTGAATCTTCAACAAAAAATATGGGTAGATTATATGAATTATGATTATTTTGATATAGAATATACACATGAGAAATGAAATAGTGTTATTGATTATTTATGCATAAAAATAGACTCATATTGTTATGGATTGTATTGTTGAGTGGAAGATGGTGAATCTACAAGCTGAAACACATGTGGTGGTTCAGGAAAATCAGGAGGAGAAGACTCAGGCATAAATCTCACTAGAGTATACACTTTCGAGATGGATTAAGAATATGATGTATTATGATATATAAAATTTATATTTTAAGGATATCCTTAATGGTAGTGAGAAACCTTCATGTTCGTTCATATATGAGGAAGAGATCACATATTTTATGGATATTGTAGTTATTCCCGTGAGTATGTTTCCATTGAGGAACATTAAATACATTAACTGGATAATCAGGAGAATGTGTTGTGGGGAAATACTATATTGATAGTTCGTGTACTATGGATGCATGGACATTTTCATTATGGAACATGGGAGATAGAAGCAGATATGAGGGCTTAGTGGCATAATATTCTTTTTACATAATCTTATAGATGCTTTGGTGTATGGATCGAGGATGAGATTTTATAATGTGGGGAGATTTTAAGATCATGGATTTTTAAAATATTACATGACTTGTTTAATGTTTTTTTTTGAATTTTTTTATTACATTATATTTTGGGTTTTATGTTGCGGTGTTTATAGGTCGTATATGAATTTTGTTTTATTAATGTGAGATTGTCCATCGTTGGCGCACTATTTTCCCAAACATTGTACCCCATCCTAGTAAATCATGAAACCATGAATAGTTGATATTTTCATTGTTGGTGCATGATCTGTCAAACCACAATCCTTTTAGGATAATCCATGACCACCATGGTGTATAGTTACAACACACATTATTGGGAAATAGTGTTCTATGGATGAAAAAATGTGTGATTGAATTTAATTAACCCAAAAATTATATTTCCCATCACATAAAAAATGAAAACATGGCATATTTAAATTCCATTTTACCCAGGATATTCTTTTACAATTTAAAATTGTTATGGATGGATTCCAATCCCTCCTGATCACTATTTTTCACGATTCAATGATTTGATCGAGGATCTTCTCCCCTCATAGTAGGAGAATCCTACCCATAAAAGTTTTTGTTCTCCCTTATTCTCTTCCCACCAATGAATGGGTTGCTTATCCAAATGTAATTATATATATATATATATTTAGGATTCTATATATAGATCTATAAGTGAGGGTTCAATAATTAATCAATGATGTTTTTGGTTTGTTTAATTAAGATATTGTCCTATGTCATTTCCATGCTAAAATATTGTGTATTTACATTAAGAGATTATTCATCAAAAAATTGAGGTATGAGTTTATTTTTCATAAAAAATGATTTATATTACATATTTGAAAATTTAAAATTTCTAGAATTTTTTTGAAATTGGAAACTGCTAAACTGATTTAATGAATGTGGTTAATAAGTTAATTTTGGGACTAGGGATTTCGTTGAATAATGTGAAATTGGGTTAATTAAATTATGAATTAATAATAAGATATTGATAATTTTAAATAGAATAATCATTTGAAGAAATAATTATAGGATATTATCTATGTTAATTTAAAAAAATAATTAATGAAATATGTATAAGATAATGTTATTAGGAGTTGAATGATTAATAGATGAATTAATTATGTGATTATTGGGATAATAGATTTTGATTTATTTATTAGTAAATAAATAAATTGAATTGATGTCATGAAGTAATTGTGGAATTAGTAATGAATTATAGATTATTAATTAATTTATCAATTCATTAATATGAATGAGATGATTGATTAATTTTTTACATAAACTATTAGATTATAAGGATGAATAAAATGTTTCCTTAATTAATGATATTGTGAATTTTAATTAACAATTGATTCAAATAAAAAGAATGAAATTATTAATTATTTATGGATATAATTATTGAAACTATGAATCATTGAATTGGGATTCTTATAAAAATTGTGATCTACAATGGTAACAATAGAATTATGATAAAAGAGACATGATATAAGATTGCAATTATGCCATTTATGGAGGTGATATCCAATGGGAACAGTTTAGACTCCATCATTGGTCGATGCATGTACTGAGGTTTTGTTTATCTCAAATGTTAGGGAGTTTATGTTATTGAATTAATAATAAATTGATAATATGAAAACTGATTATTTTTTTGTTTTTCTTAAATCTCTATACATCATCAAAGAGGTTTATTGGTTGTATAATGTTTTAGACATATTTTTGTGGTGTCCTAAAGAGTTGTATTCACACCCTACATGGGATTTTTAAATGGTACCCAAATAGATTTCAAGAGTGCAACACAAGATAAGGGAAAAAGTCCTATGTTAGAAGGATGAGTTTACATGGATAATGGATAAGGGAACCATATGTGGATCCGACCAGCATAGAATTCATTAGTAAATTTTTTTTTTTTCATGTATATACTAGAAAATTATTTTTTCACTGAATTTCTAATGTATAGTTTTGATATAGTATTACTCTTTGGGCAAATTATAATACAGATATTGTTATTATCATGATATCATGTTGTTATATAGTGTTTATTTTTTATTTATTTTCCCCAGTGTATTACTCTAATATAAGAAGCTATAGTATCCTCGTAATTGATATTAGAACCTCATTATTAATTAGACGCCTCTTGCATATGTGAAAGTGCACATAAGAACTTATAGTATACCATCTCAGGGAACATGTGCACATAACCTGGGTTTGGTCGTTACAACATGTGGATAAAAATTACTTTAGAAGAATATAGTTTTTATAAAATATTTAATTATCTTTCAAATTTTTCTAATTAAACCTCTACTATAAAAATATGAAATTTATTTTGTTTATACAACTCTAAAAAATTTATCATTTGTAATTTGGTTATTATTATTCCTACCCTCTAATATGACATCCTTGAAATAATTTATATTTTCAAAAAATAATTTATAATATAATATTGTGTTTCATTCAAACCATGTGTTGTTGGAATTGAAATATATCAAAGAGGTAGAATATACACAAATATTACTACAAAAAAATTTAAGGGTGTCATATTATGTTCTATAATTAAAGTTTCATGTCACATATATAATAAAACACAATTATCCTATTTTATAATATAGGAGTATTATAAAAATCAATAAGGTATTTCTTTTTTTATAAGACTAATTTACTTAAAAATTAATTTATTAATTAATAGATTGAAATAAATTTATAAATCATTTCATCATTACCATATTCCTTTGATTATAAATATCTCCATGGAAATTTTAATTTCATATAATAAAATAGAGGTGGGGTTTTTTAATATGGTCCAATGTTTCCCATACCTCAATCATTTTGCTATGCGACAACATATTAATCATGTGATTGGTCTTGTTTTGTTGATCTTTGCCTCTATTTTATATCATATTTATTGGAGACTTCACATAAGAATAAGTATTCCTCAATGTTACAACCTCTCAATAAAATAAACATGAGTGGTCTAGTATTAACATAAAAAATGGATTCACAAAATCATAATGTTAATTAGAAATTATTTGATAGAGTGGTAGTTAATAGGCCACTATAGTGATGCGATTAACAATGTCAATGTGGATGATTTATCAGGCATTAAGATTTTCATTATTCTTGAACCCCATGACTGTATTCCATGATGATATATAAAATGATTTTTAATCTCTTGTATCTAAATCAAAGTAATGTAGATGATTTTATGAATAGATTATTTTTCGACATTGTTTATATTTCATATGATAATGAATAGTTATAATCCTCACTTTCATTAATTGGATATGATCACATCCCATCAGTTTATTCTATCAAAATTGATATAACCTTGTAGGAGTTATAATCCCCTAACTATATAGAGGCTCATAATGTACCATTTGAGTTAATTAATAGTCAATATTATAATATTATTACAATGCTAGGATGAGGTGTGAGACACCATATCCTTAAAAATAAAATTCTCATGATCTTATCATATCCTCTAGGGTTTGAATTCAAATTTCAGAGTAAAATTATATATGTGAAATGTATGCATATTTGAGGATATGTTTAATATACAACCCATACCCAAGGTTTCTCTATATCCGCAAATTAATTTTTTTATTATGAAAATTTAAATTAGATAGTATAATTTCAGGAATCTGTACCTCTTCCTTGTTGTATATCTCGATAATTTGGCCTAGAGAGAAATATTTCATGATCGAATTGAAATTCAAAAAGTCAGTAATTGATTGATTTCAACATGGATGGGATTATGGATAATCGGGGTTAATGAGAGTCCAAAAATTAAATCCATGTTTATGTGTTCTCATTTCTATAGTGATGTGGGAAATAGTTTCTTCATAAAAATTCATATCTATTATTCCACCTGTACATACTAAAATACAAATAATTCTTATACAAATCTAACAAATCTCCTTAAACAAATTATCTTATGTGATTTTATTTTCAAATATCTATACTAATAGTGATTCCTCTATGAATAGATTTGGATTTTGTATGCCACTAATCTAGTAGTTCACTAGATATATTTTTGTTTTCTTATAGAACACATATCATTGTTCTGTTCCATATTAATTAATCACTAAAATTTTCAACACTAGAATACTTTCCACCATTTTCTATTGCAATTCATCATCCAATAAATCTACCATAATCTATTCATGAATTAATTTTACATTGGTAATTTAATAAATTTAAATTTATGATAATTTAATATTCTTATGTTAACCCTTTGTTTCTCAATAATATTATATCCCTTATAGTTCTCCTGAGGGATAGGGTTCCAAGATCATTAATAATCAAATAATCATCATATTTGTTCCCCTTTCTAGATTGGTAATTTATTAAATAACAATAATACATGATTATCAATAACAACTTTCATTGGGAAATATTTTTCTCCATTTTTATGAATATACATGTGAGGCTTATATAATATTTTTATATAATATATTATGTCTTTTTATGATAATTTTTCCATATATTATTATATTAATCCTGGAATCCATTTATGATTCATTTTTTGGGTAGTTTATTTCATGGATCTGTAATCGGCCTGATGTATACGATATCAATTTTTTAAAATTAGTGAGTACAAAAAAACCCATTTTCCATGCATCACTGTAGATCATATAACATTTCTTATTAGTGGGTAATGTGAGAATAGGTGTAGTTATTTCCCTACTTTTAACTCATTAAATATCAAATTTAATTCACTGATCTATTTGAAATTATATCAATTCCAATTAATATTTTCTACAGGATTTATAATGATGAGATTTTTCTCACAAATTTATGTTAGTAACATACTTATATATGTAATATATTGCTCAATATCACATAAGTTGTTCTGGTCTATCCTTATATTTCCTATTTTTTAAATGGGTCAATAGATATAAATTTTCTCGGCATAAATTTCCAATTAAAATATACATTATCTTATGAGAAAACAAATTAACTATACATAAAAATGACTTTTCTTTTTGAAATTTCTCTTAAACATAATAAAAGTAATCATTAATGTGCTCTGTGATTTTAGAGAAGAAAAAATATCATCTATAAGGACTACAAGAAATTTTCAATGGTAAACCCAGAAGACTATATTCATCATGTACATGATAATTTTTGGATCATTAGTGAGCCCATATATAATAACAATGAACTCATAGGGACATTAATTTATAGGAATAATATTCATGGGGCTATCCTAAATCATCACCATTAAATCATAATTTCTTTACCAAAGATCCACCTGAGAAAAGTACATTGGGACTATGTTGATTATATAATATGATATCTTTCACTTTTTGTGGATACTTGTTCCTTATTAGGATTATTATGATCTCATGATAATCAATATAGTGGTTCACTGACCCATATTTTATTATTAAGATGTTGATTATTAGAACCAATGATGAAGAAAATGAGCGTATGAAATCATTGTCAGTATACTCTTATAGTTTCTTCTTGATCTCAGTAATTAAATAGTGAATATTCTATATGGATGCTTTGGTATTGGAATCATTTTGGTTATAACCATAATAGAAAAATAAAAATAATAGCTAGCAGAAATACCCTAAAAATTAGTAGTGAAATCGCATAGTATATTTCCACAAAATGGGAATGTATTCTAGGGAAATAATTTCACTTTTTATAATTGTATTTATAATATATGATTTCATGCATGTAAATAATAACTTATTGATATAATGATTAAAAATATGATTCATCAACATCTTTCACTATTATACAATCTAAGCCTAATTTATTTTAATGATTTTCATTTTATTATCTCATCAATTAATTTTGTCTTTATATAAGGAAATCTTATCCATACATGAAATTGTTTAAAATTTTGTTAAGGTAATTATAACAAGATTTATGTAAATTTAGATGATATTTTATTATAGGAAATCAGTTATATGATGTGAATTCATCAAATTGCATTTTCCAAAAAACAATTATAACTCTAAGTCCTTATTAAGAGGTGGTGTTTGAATAGTTATACTAAACATGTGTGATATGAGAAAAAATATATAACTATAATAAAAAAATTCATTTTTAATTCTCAAATGAAAATCTAAAATACCTCTCACCACATTATTATTTTGATCCAAAATGGTAGTTGGGATAGAATTAAATCATCATTTATTTTATACCCTTAGAGAATGTTTTTTTCATTTCTCATTTAAAACACATGGCATTGAGCATTGATTCACAATGTGCCATTTTCCCTTCCAATAGAAACATTAGACTATAGGATGAGGGTTAATGGATCATTCATTTATTATATAACAATAGTGGGATATCATGTTTTAATTTTTGATATATTTTCCAATCATTCTCTCCCCTCAATAATTTACATGGACCCTTTAAAAAAAATATTTGATGCTTCTTCCCAAAATTATGACAATTGGATTGTTGTAAATTTAATAAATAGTGATTTTTCTACGTCAAAATACTATGATTTAATTCCATTCCAAAATTCCAATCACTAAACCCATGATACCATTGAGATTCCCTGATTTTTATTACATCTTAGTTGGATCATGGAACAATTTTTCATAGCTATTAAATTAATGAATGTATAAGGATCTTTGAAGACTTGGATATATACAAACAATTTGTAGGTAATAATTACTTTAATATGTAATGGTAATATTTGGTGGCAAGTCCTCAAATTTCTATGAATTTATCATAATAATCTCTAAAGAAATAAATGTTGTTTTGATTGATTCTAAGGAATCATCTCCCCATTTTCTATAATTTATTGACTGGTATATATTTATAAATGAAATTGTTCTATAATTTCATAAATTTAATAAAATTGGTCACTTCAATGAGACTTATATTTTCTGTCAAAGTATACCAAAGATTTTCTTTTACATCAAAATTATAAATAGACAACACAAACCTATATTTCTTAAATCATTGAAGATTGTATAAGTTATTCTCAAGGCAGTTGATCAATTATATCATGATTAATATATTAGAATATCCAATAATATTTAGTGGCCATTGTCACATAAATGAATAAAATAAAACATTGTTTATTATAGGGATTATAGAATTTTTATGTTTTCATGTTTTGGTTTAAATGATTAATTAGCTATTAATTTTGGTCATTTAATTCAATATTTACAATTTCATCATCTTAAAAACCTCATTTGTGTTGTTATCATATTTTCCCCCATATTGGTTAATTACTTGATTCTTTTTAGTTTTGGATATAGACATTAATACATGAAATATTATGTTTTATAGTGTTACAATTATTAGAACCAGAAACATGAAACCGTGAACATTGAAGGGATAAATCATTAATGGAAAATATCCATTAATAAATTCATTTATAGAATATAATCTATGTCATCCTTGATCTATTTACATATATAATGTATTTTTAGTATTTTTTTCTTAAAAAATGTTCCAAATGATTTTCATAATATTTAATATCATATCCACTAGGTGCATCAAACAAAGTGTGTAGTAAGAACCATTTTCATACAACACAGGATGTTCTAGACTATCTCAATATTCCCTTTTCTATTGTTTTACCAATAAGAACAACTATTATAGTGCCACATCCACTTGAATTAAGCAGACAAGGATTTATTTGTAAGAAACCCACCAATCTCTAAATTAAAAAAATTATATATTTTTTTCTCTGATTAGACTTATTTATATTGATTTCACTAGTGTATAACAACAATAATCCAATAAAAAAATTAATCGAAATAACTTTTATACTAAAAATGATTATACATATTTTCAATAATAACTATTTTATGATTTATTTTCATATGATACATGTAATAATACACCATGATATAATGAATCCAGGTGTCTGGGTGAGATTAGTTAAATAAAAATGATAACATAACATATATGTAAAATAATACTATTTTTAAAACTACAAAAAATTACCTTATATTTCTCATATCCTATAAAACTAAACAGAATAACCTGGGGATGTACATAATGAAATGGTTAAATACAAATCCTAGTAGTGGAAAATTCAATGAAAGAGTTGATTAATTCATTGCATTTTAATCAATAGGCATATCATAGATTTATAATAGGGGTGGGAATAAAAAACATGAACATCAAATCATGATAAATGATGATTACATGAAGTCTACAATAAAATTCGTAAACAATATAGTGTGATTATGATAACATTACTTGAAATATTCAATCCCCCTTATTATAATAAAAATACCCAATGCATTGGAGATCAATATATTTTTGGGCATAACGGTCACTTTTTTACCATGTACATGAATAAGTGTTCTACATATATAATTACACATAATTATTTCATTCATAATATTTAACACTAGGATTATGGACATTGGGATACATATAAATGTGTTTCTAGTTAATGATATCTGATTACAACTAGTTGAATTAAAATTATTGGAATTGGGAATGAGAATTCAATCCACACATGATTATCATCAAAAATCACGGGATAATTTTAGTATCATTATAAGGCCCCAACCTTAAACCTTACTTAATCTGGAGTTATTACAAGATTATACATTGACGATCTTTTCGGGTTTAGAGTTTTAGAGAATTAGGTCATAAAACGTACATTACATTCCACATATAAAAAAATTGGTTACATAAAGATAGTATTCTTCATTCACATCAATGGAATCATATTTAAAATAAAACGTGGATTCATTCTTGACACTTCCTTGAAACTATCATCATATCATGTACCTTTCCCTTGACCTGTGAAAAACATTTCAAAAAAACTTGGGATGAGCATAAAAAGCTCAGTAAGGGATATAAAAATATGGAAAGGAAACATGGGTACATATATACATAAGGATGTGATCATACTTTACCCATAAAACATAAGCACTTTAACATACCTCATCAAATCATGAATAAATCATAGAAATCATAAGACATAAAGGTAACATGAGGCATTCATTACATTCTTACGTAGGTAATAACCCTCTTGGTTACGTTTGGAATACCCATCACAGTATATTCCCTAAAATCTCTTCGGAAAAACCTTAAAGTTTCACTCCATCGTGTTACCCAATGCATTGGAGAGCTATATCGGGCTCAACCACCCTTAGTTTATCACGGAACCACCCGTCTTCATAATAATGCCCAAGAACCATAACATAATCGTGTCAAATAAAACATGCATAAAGGAAACATAAAATTTCCACATTTCAATCACAATATATCAATACAACACAAAAAACATTGTGAAAACCATTTTCAATACAAAAATAAATGAAATGTAAAATATGGTATTTATTTTTATTTTAAAAAGAAGGTATGGCTTGTAGAGGAAGCCGAAACTCAAATAACGGTCATGACGGTGGAGAAGTCGTTGTCGCCGCATACGTACGACAAAAACATTCTCTTTTTTCATTTAGTAAATGCTTCTTATAAAAAAGATTCCTTTTGGATAAACGTAAAAGTAAAAGGGTTTTATACACCGTATAAAAGAAATTTGTGTATAAATTAAAATATGCCTCAATGAAAGGAGATTGAGACGAAGTCCCATACCTTGTATCCGACTTGACACGACCGTTATTTAATCTCCTGAATCATAAACTTGAGTTAATCTCTACTTTCTTAAGAACCTTTCTCATTTTCATTATTCCTTTTATACCATGTTATGAACATCATGTAATCATTTAAGTTAATAATGTTAATTTTGTCGGTATTTGGTTCTTAAGTCAAAAATAGACTTCTTACACTTACATGTTGTTAAGTAGGTCAAAGGTTCGTTATATCCAGAATGATATTAATGATTTGGATAACATATATATCATATATATTCATCATATACATGTATTTATAATATTACATCACATTTAGAGGTAAGAAATGAAATGCACCGTTCATGGAGACGGTAAGCCGTACGTACGCATTAACGCTACTTCCATTTCTATTTCGTATTTTCTGGAATGGATTCATAATGATATAAGAGTATATTATAATTACATTACAATAACATATATAATATCATTAACTTTATCCTTTAAACATCCCACATATGGTATTAACATATCAAATCACTTTCAGGGGGCGGTAGTTCGCACTTCCTAAAATAAAGATATCGTGTTTACACATAATGGAAACAATAAAGGTATGCCCAAAATGAAAAAAACAGAAGCTTAAGAAAAACATAAACATATTATATATCATATAAAAATAGTGACATCATAATGGACACCTTTTAAGGTGTTAAATGAGTATTGAACAATCATCGTTTCGGGAGGCAGAATTTCGCCATCCACAGAAACTGTATGTTCTTTAACAATTTGATGTAGTTGTGTGAAAGTTTAGCTCAAATAAATATTATAAAAACATCCTAGTATATTGAAGATACTGGTGTTGTTACAAAAGAAGTAAATAAAAAGAGTTTAGGGGGTTGGAGAAGCAAAATAAAACAAAAGAACATGAGAGAATGAATTATCTTTAAAAGTGTAACTCCTTTTGATTTGAGCCTAAAGGCTTCCTTTGAAAGGATTTTTCCCAAAGGTAATCCTCTAGGATGAGGAGAGGGATGTGGAGAGAGTAAATGGTCAGGGGTTGGCCGAGCCAAAGGCTTGAGGAGTGTGTGAAATGAGGTAGAGGTGGGGGCCTTTTATAAGAGGAGAGGAGGGGCACTTTTGGAAAGTAAAGATAAGTTACTTTATTTTATAAATATTTTCGGATTCAAAAGGTCCCACATTGCTATAATTATAGGATAAGGTGATAAGTCTTAGAAATCCACTCATCCAATTGGTTTTGGCCATGTTTAGGTTTTAGATTTTTCATTATCTTTCTATTTTATTTAAATCATTAAATAATAAGGTCATCGCTGCATCATCTTGATGTCATAAATAATTTAATTTATATAAAGTCTAAAAATTATAAAAAAAAATACTATGATGTTGGAACTTTTATTATCTTTCCAATTACTATTTATAATCAAAAATCTGATCTTTATAACCCCATGTAAAATTTTTTTTCGTAAAACATATTATGTTTGTGTCATTTTTACTTTTGCATTAAATAAAAAGTTATTTATGTCATTTCCCAACCAAAGTGGATCCATGGGGTCCCCAAGTTGACCCATGGATTTTCTTGGTCGGCCATGACACAACTAATTAGTGTAGGACATGTGTCAAGCTCATCTCCTTTTATTAATGCATTATTTTAACCTTAAAATACACTAATTACCACTAATCGCGACTAAAAACTTAATATGTTACTATTCACCAAAAAATTATTTTAATCTCATTGAACCACATTTTACATTTTAATGACAACCATGTATGTCGGATTTTTGAAATTCAAAACACAATGATGGAAAAATTTCATTTAAACGGAAAAATCAGTTTTTATAAGTACCACTTAGTGGTTTCACAATTCATCAAAAATTGAAGTTTTTCAGAAAATTACCAAAAATTCACCCTAAGCTATATTTGATATTATGAATTCAAAAATTAAGTCTATTTTACAAAATTCAAAATATATAAGTCATATTAATTAATTTAATAATTAATTCCCGCGGTCAGAGCAAATAGCGTGTTTTTATAAAACAATAAGTATCAAAAGATTGACACCAGTTTAAGTCTAATTTCAAAGTGAAATTGATTCCAATGACCACCATTTGATAAAATGGTAAAAATATATTATAATTTAACTTTAAAACTAATTCAAAAGATAATCTAATCATATAAATAAATTAGATTAAAAATTATTTTTGATGTAAAATGCAGTATTTTTCACTATTCATTAAAAAAATGAACTATGTCGGAAAAATACCAAAAATTCACACAAAGTAAATTTTGATGTCCCAGTCATAAATAATAAGTTTATTTTGACAAACATAGTTTATAAAATTGTCAAAATATAGATTTAAAAAGGGTTTTCCATCATAAGGCATTAAAACAATCTTTTAAGAATATTTGTGTATTCCATGCTTAAGATTGGATTTATTTTCATTTTATGCCTCTAAAAACTATATTTATCATTAATAGACACATATAAAAATATCTATTATTCATTACTTACTTGGGATGTTAAATCCTTCCCCCCTATAGAAAATTGCGTCCCCGCAATTTATTTACTTATCAAATAAATGGAGGTACTTATCCCTCATTGCATTTTCAGATTCCCATGTTGCCTCTTCAATCATGTGGTTTTTCCACAAAACCTTTACCTGGTGAATCACCTTATTACTTAACACTTGCTCCCTATGGTCAAGAATCTGGATTGGTTGTTCCTCAAAAGATAGGTTCTCTTCCAGCTGAATTACCTCTGGACTCAAAACATGAGATGGATCTGGCATATAATTTTTCAATATCGAAATGTGAAAACCATTGTGTACTTGAGATAAACTCGGAGGTAAAGCCACTCGGTATGCAACTGATCCAACTCTCTCCAGAATTTCGTATGGTCCAATGAACCTTGGACTCAACTTTCCTTTTTTACCAAATCTCATCACACTTTTCCAAGGAGAAACCTTGAAAAAACATGATCACCTACTTCGAAAGATAGATTCTTCCTCCGGTTATCCGCATAACTCTTCTGCCTGCTCTGAGCTATTCTCATGTGTTTCTGAATCAATTGAACTTTTTCTGCCATCTCTTCTACCAATTCTGGTCCCATCAACTTCCTTTCACCCACTTCATCCAAGAAATATGGAGTTCAACACCGCTTCCCATATAATTCCTGAAATGGTGCCATCTGTATACAGGAATGAAGACTGGTATTATATGAAAATTCAACCAAAGAAAGATGTTGGTCCCAACTACCCTGATAATCCATCGAACAAGCTCGTAGCATATCCTACAAGGTCTAAATTGTTCGTTATGACTTCCCATCTGATTGAGGATGAAAAGTTGTACTAAAATTTAATTCAGTACCCAACAACTTCTGAAGGACTTTCCAAAAGTTAGAAGTAAACCTGGGATCACAATCCGATACAATGGAGAGAGGAACACCATGTTACCTGACTATCTATTTAAGATACAAACGGGAAAGTTGATCAAGAGAGAAATTATCTCATATAGCAAGGAAATGAGCAGATTTGGTCAAGCGATCAATAATAACCCAGATTGCATTATTACCTTGAGATGTCTTCGGTAATCCAACAACAAAGTCCATGTATATATATTCTCCTATTTCCACTCTGGCACTGGTAAAGGCTGAAGCATCCCTTTCGGTAACTGCCACTCTTCTTTAACCTGCTGACAAGTCAAACACTTCACAGTAAAATCAACAATATCTCTTTTCATTCAATCCCACCAGTAATACTCCCACAGATCTCTATACATCTTAGTACTGTCCGGATGAACTGAAAACGGAGAACTATGATCTTCACATAACAACTCTCTCTTCAACTGTGAATCACAAGGCACACACAATCTCTTCCCAAATCTCAAAACACAATCATTATCAATGTTGTATTCAGACAACTTACCTTTCTGAACCAGCTCTACCTTTTTCTGCAACTCACTGTCTTTCTTCTGTGCTTGCTTGATTCTATCTGATTGAGAAGATCTCACTGATACCTGAAACAAAACAGAAGGACACTTTCCACCAACAACTTCTATGCCAAATTTCATCAAATCTTTAACCAAAGGATCACGTTCAAACGCAACATTGTTAATGAAGCTTTACTTTTTTGACTCAAAGCATCAGCCACATTATTTGATTTTCCCGGATGGTAATGAATTGTACAATCATAATCCTTGATTAATTCTAGCCATCACCTCTGTCTCATGTTTAACTCTTTATGAGTGAATATATACTTTATACTTTTGTGATCGGTATATATTTCACACTTTACTCCATACAAATGATGCCTCCAAATTTTTAAAGCAAAAACAACATCAGCTAATTCCAAATCATGTGTAGGGTAATTTACCTCATGAGTTTTCAACTGTCGTGAAGCATAAGCAATTAACTGATCATTCTGCATTAGGACGCAACCAAGTCCTTTCAATGAAGCATCATTGTAGATAACAAACTCACCATTCCTGGATGGTAGTTCCAAAACTGGAGCATTCAACAATCTTCTTTTCAATTCCTGAAAACAATCATCACATTCTTTGTTCCAGATAAACTTAACACCCTTCCGAGTTAGCTTAGTCATCGGACTAGATAACTGTGAAAAATTTCTAACAATCCTTTGGTAATAGCCCGCCAATCCAAGGAAGCGATGAATCTGAGTTACATTTGTGGGTCTTGGCCATTATTCCACAACTTTTGTTTTTGCAGGATCAACAGTTATTCCATATTTAGAAACAATGTGACCAAGGAAATAAATTTTTTGCAACCAAAACTCACACTTGCTGAATTTTCATACAGATTATTTTCTTTTATGGTTTGCAAGATATCCCTTAAATGTCTTTCATGCTCCTCTTTACATTTAGAAAACACCAACATATCATCAATGAAAACCACCACAAACTTATCCAAGAACTCATGGAAAATTCTATTCATTAAGTCCATGAATACAGAAGGTGCATTGGTTAGCCCAAAAGGCATTACAACAAATTCATAATGGCCATATCTCATACGGAACACAGTCTTCGGAATATCTGCTTCCTTTACCTTCAGCCGATGGTACCCCGATCTCAGGTCAATCTTCAAAAAAATTGAGCTCCCTGGAGCTAATCAAACAAATCATCGATATGAGGCAAAGGATATTTGTTCTTAACAGTTATATTATTCAAGGCTCTATAATCAATGCAAAGTCTCATAGAACAATCTTTCTTCTTAACAAATAAAACAGGAGCACCCCATGGTGATGTGCTAGGTCTAATGAAACCTTTCTCTAATAAATCTTGCAATTGCTCCTTCAACTCTAAAAGTTCAATTTGAGCCATTCAATAAGGGGGTTTTGAAATTGTCTTAGCATCAGGAACTAAGTCAACATTAAACTCAACTTCCCGATCTGGTATTATTCCAGGAAACTCATCAGGCAAAACATCAAGATACTCATTTACCACTGGCACATCATTAATCTGAACAGTTCCTTTATTTTCAACGACGATTGCAAGGTAACATTCATTTCCATCTTTTACAAGTTTCTCAGCCTCTTGATAGGTTATCAAAAGTACGAGTTCATTCTTGTTAACAAACTGAAAGTCTTTCTGAAAAGAAACTTCTTTAGCTCTATAGTCAATCTTAGCATGGTAAATAGAGAGCCAATCCATACCCAGGATAACATCAAATTCTACTTGAGGTAGAACAATAAGGTTTGCAAGAAGGTTCTTTCCACAGATAAGGATAGAGAGATTCTTATAAATTCTTTTTGCCTCAACATTTCCCCCAGGTGTTTTTACCAAAAGTTCAGGAGTCATTTATTGAGATGGTATTCCAATTTTACTAGAAAAGTTTTCAGAGATGAAAGAATGTGTAGACCCCGAATCAAACAACACACTGGCATAATCTGAAAAAACAAACAAAGTACCTGATACAACTTCATTTGATGGCCCGACATCTGCTGAAGTAGTTGGAAAGGATTTCACCACCCCTTTCTTCTTGTATTCTAACTGCTTCCCATCACTCAAGCTCTTTGTCAGACACTCATTTGCATAGTGACCCATCTCATTGCACTTAAAACATTTCACTAACTGTAAATCAAATTTGGTCTTACCTTCACCTTGATCCTTTTCAGTGCAATCATGAGCCTTATGTCCCATCTTACCACATCGGTAGCACTTTCTAGAATTCAGAAGACATTCCCCAGCATACCTTTTGCCACATTTATCACAAACTGGAAACTTAGTTCTCTTACCATCAGACTTTTTTGAAGAATTCTTAACTTTCTCCTGCCACCTCGGTGTCTTCTTCTGCTGGTTGTTATAGAACACTTGATCATCGCAAACTCCATTTCAACCTTCTTATCACATCGAACAAGCTTTTCATACATTTTTAACTCACAAGAAGCTAAATCCCTTCGATATTTTGGCTTTAATCGTGAGTAAAAATGATTGATTTTACTATCAAGGTCTCGGATAAAATTTGGAGCATACCTTGCCAATCGAGTGAACCATTCTTAATAGGTAGCAACTGAGTATTCCTCTTGCCTAAATTCCAAGAATTGTTTTTCCATCCTAAGTCGAACAGCCTTAAGAAAATACTTCTCAAGATACATACCTTTGAATTCATCCCAGTCAAGAGCATCAATCTCATCGGCATCCCTGATATTTTTTACCATAGACCACCACTGATCTGCTTCAACCTCCAAACGGTAAATAGAAAGACAAACCTTTTGATTGTCTAAACACCCCATGACATCAAAAATCTTCTCCAGTGCTTTAATCCACCCTTCAGCTAGAACATGGTCAGATGTTCCTCTGAATGATGGTGGATGTTGCCTTAATAAATGTTCCACCACTGTCATGTTCCTCTGCAGTTGATCTGGCTGATCTCGTGCATGGATACCACCACCATTTATAGCCAGATTCAACTGTTCCATCACTGCAACAAACTGTTCAGTTCCTATTCCGACCATTTCTAGATGCTGATTCGGAAGGTTATTTCCTTCTGTATGCCTTCCTAGCATTGCTTCCATGTTTCCTCTGCGGAAAACCATTCTGAACAAACATGTCTTAGATGAAGCAACATGGTAATCTTTAAATGATATATCATTTCAAAAAAAATATTTTTGGATAATATTTTAATAGAATTCTAACTCCTAATGTTATCTAAACCGACCTTTGATACTAACTATAAGGCCCCAGCCTTAAACCTTACTTAATCTTGAGTTATT
The DNA here is from genome assembly GCA_963277665.1 of Viscum album. NCBI lineage: Eukaryota > Viridiplantae > Streptophyta > Magnoliopsida > Santalales > Viscaceae > Viscum > Viscum album. The sequence continues at coordinate 1,391,542,786 of OY728119.1, forward strand.
ACAAGATTACACATTGAGGATCTTTTCGGGTTTAGAGTTTTAGAGAATTAGATCATAAAACTTGCATTACATTCCACATATAAACAAAGTGGTTATATAAATATAGTATTATTCATTCCCATCAATGGAAACATATTTAAAATAAAACATGGATTCATTCTTGACACTTCCTTGACACTATCATCATATCATGTACCTTTCCCTTGACCTGTGAAAAACATTTAAAAAAAACATGGGATGAGCATAAAAAGCTCAGTAAGGGATATAAAAATATGGAAAGGAAACATGGGTACATATATACATAAGGATGAGATCATACTTTACCCATAAAACTTAAGCACATTAACATACCTCATCAAATCATGAATAAATCATAGAAATCATAAGACATAAAGGTAACTTGAGGCATTCATAACATTCTTACATAGGGAGTAACCCTCTTGGTTACGTTTGGAATACCCATCACAGTATATTCCATAAAATCTATTCGGAGAAACCTTAACGTTTCACTCCTTTACGTTACCCAATGCATTGGAGAGCTAGATCGTTCTCACACGCCCTTAGTTTATCACGGAACCACCCGTCTTCATAATAATGCCCAAGAGCCATAACATAATCGTATCACATAAAACATGCATAAAGGAAACATAAGATTTCCACATTTCAATCACAAGATATCAATAAAACACAAAAATAATTGTGAAAACCATTTTCAATACCAAAATAAAAGAAAAGTAAAACATGGTATTTATTTTTCTTTTAAAAAATGTATGGCTTGTAGAGGAAGCCGAAACTCAAATAACCGTCATGACGGCAGAGAAGTCGTTGTCGCCGCATACGTACGACAAAAACATTCCCTTTTGTCATTTAGTAAACGCTTCGTATAAAAAAGATTCCTTTTCGATAAACGTAAAAGTCAAAGGGTTTTATACACCGTATAAAATAAAGTTGTGTATAAAATAAAATATGCCTCAATGAAAGGATATTGAGACGAAGTCCCATACCTCGTATCCGACTTGACCCGGCCATTCTTTAATCTCCTGAATAATAAACATGATTTAATCTCTACTTGCATAAAAAACTTTTTTAAGTTCATTATTATCTTTATACCATGTTATGAACATCATGTAATCATTTATGTTAATAATGTTCATTTTGTCGGTATTTGGTTGTTAAGTCAAAAATAGACTTCTTACACTTACATGTTGTTCATTTGGTCAAAGGTTCATTATATCCAGAATGATATTAATGATTTGGATAACATATATATCATATATATTCACCATATACATGTATTTATAATATTACATCACATTTAGAGGTAAGAAATGAAATGCACCGTTCATGGAGACGGTAAGCCGTACGTACGCATGAACGCTACTTTCATTTATATTTCGTATTTTCTAGAATGGATTCATAATGATATAAGAGTATATTATAATTCCATTACAATAACATATATAATATCATTATCTTTATCCTTTAAACATCCCACATATGGTATTAACGAATCAAATCACTTTTAGGGGGCGGTAGTCCGCACTTCCTAAAATGAAGATATCGTGTTTTCCCATAATGGAAACAATAAAGATATGCCAAAAATGAAAAAAAAACAGAAGCTTAAGGAAAACATAAACATATTATATATCATATAAAAATAGTGACATCATAATGGCCACCTTTGAAGGTGTTAAATGAGTATTGAACAATCATCGTTTTGGGAGGTAGAATTTCGCCATCCACAGAAACCATATATTCTTTAACCATTTGATGTAGTTGTGTGAGATTGTAGCTCAAATAAATCTTATAACAATATCCTAGTATATTTAAGATACTGGTGTTGTTACAAAATAAGTAAATAAAAAGAGTTTAGTGGGTTGGAGAAGAAAAATAAAACAAAAGAACATGATAGAAGGAATTACCTTTAAAAGTATAACTCCTTTTTATTTGAGCCTAAAGGCTTCCTTTGAAAAGATTCAGCCCAAAGGTAATCCTCTAGGATTAGGAGAGGGATGTGGAGAGAGTAAATGGTCAGGGGTTGGCCGAGCCAAAGGCTTGAGGTGTGTGTGAAATGAGGTAGAAGTGGGGGCCTTTTATAAGAGGAGAGGAGGGGCACTTTTGGAAAGTGAAGATAAGTTACTTTATTTTAAAAAGAGTTTCAGATTCAAAAGGTCCCACATTACTATAATTAGAGGATAAGGTGATAAGGCTTCGAAATCCACTCATCCAATTGGTTTTGGCCATGTTTATGTTTTAGATATTTCATCATCTTTCCATTTTATTTAAATCGTTAAATAATGAGGTCATCGCTGCATCATCATGATGTCATAAATAATTTAATTTATTTAAAGTCTAAAAATTATAAAAAAAATACTATGATGTAAGAAATCTTTTTATATTTTCAATGACTATTTATAATCAAAAATATGATCTTTATTACCTATGTAAAAATTGTTTTCGTAAAACATATTATGTTTGTGTAATTTTTACTTTTACATTAAATAAAAACTTATTTATGTCATTTCCCAACCAATGTGGATCCATGGGGTCCCCAAGTTTACCCATGGCTTGTCTTGGTCTCCCATGACACAAACAATGATGGTAGGACATGTGTCAAGCTCATCTCATTTTATTAAAGCATTATTTTTACCTTAAACTACACTAATTACCACTAATCGCGATTAAAAACTTAATAAGTTACTATTTACCAAAAAATTATTTTAATCTCATTGAACCTAATTTCACTTTTTAATGGCAACCATGTCTGTTGGATTTTTGAAATTAAAAACACAATGATGGAAAAATTTCATTTAAACGGAAAAATCTGTTTTTATAAGTACCACTTAGTGGTTTCACTATTCATCAAAAATTGAAGTTTTTCAGAAAATTACCAAAAATTCACCCTAATATATTATTGATATTAATAATTCAAAAATGAAGTCTATTTTAAAAAAATCAAAATATATAAGTCACATTAAATAATTTAATAATTAATTCCCGCTGTCAAAGCATATAGCGTGTTTTTATAAAACAATAAGTATCAAAAGATTGACACCAGTTTAAGTCTAATTTCAAATTGAAATTGATTCCAATGACCACCATTTGATAAAATGGTAAAAATATATTCTAATTTAACTTTAAAACTAAATAAAAATATAATCTAATCATATAAATAAATTAGATTAAAAATCATTTTTGATGTAAAATGAGTATTTTTCACTATTCATTAAAAAATGAACATTGTCAGAAAAATACCAAAAATTCACACAAAGTAAATTTTGATGTCCCAATCATAAAGAATAAGTTTATTTTGACAAAAATAGTTTATAAAATTGTCAAAAGATAGATTTAAAAAGGGTTTTCCATCATAAGGCAGTAAAAGAATCTTTTAATAATATTAGTGTATTCCATGCTTAAGATTGGATTTATTTACATTTTAAGCCTCTAAAACAATATCTTAATCATTAATAAATATAGATAAAAATATATATTATTCATTACTTACTTTGGATGTTACAATCATAATAAGTGGTCGTAAAGTGTTATGAAGGGTCTGAATGTGACTGAAATAGTTGTACAATCTCTTGTGAAAAATATTTAATGTACGAGGAAGGTGGAATAACATATCCTAATATGAAAAATTGAAAAAAAATATTTATTACATTAATTATGGTTATTTATGAAAGGACAAAAAGATTGTATCCCTTATCGTTAATGTGTGATTATAAATTCTTAAGATGATATTATTTATAGATTGTGGGAAACATGGGAAGGATGTATATGGGGAAGGGTAGAGCAAAAACATGCTCTAAATGTTTTTAGTGATGTTAAATGGGATGATCTATGGGTTAATATTCAAAAATTGGGGATAATTCGTTATGAAATTCAAAAGATTAGGTTTTGAATCCGTATTATAATGTAAATAAACCATCTCAGATTATTTTCAAATCGTTTTTTCATAAGGTTTCTTGTTTATATTATTTCATATGGCAATAAGTAGAACATTTTAAAATATATCCCATTTTGATGTGATATTGACTCACGATTTTTCAAATTTCATTTTCAAAATATTAAATAAAACATAAGTTTTTGTATGATTAATTAAAAAATTAAAAAATTAAAAAAAAATAAGAAAAATATATTAAATGAAAAAATTTATATTTTTGAAACGATAAATTTTATGTGATATATTACATCATTTTTGGGTCATTATAATGTAATAATACATATTATATAATTGTAACATATTTAATTACTACCAATAAATTGGCATACCTTAAAAAATTAATAAACATCTAATAATCTATAATATCATCATGATAATTTAGAAAACAATATAATCATAATAAGATTAATTCTATAAATATTAGAATTTTATAATTCAAATATAAAATCCCTATTTAAAGAAATATTCAATATATTACAATAATATTTTTATGAATCTTATAAAATTAACATTTTACTTCACAAAACTACATTATAATTTATATGAACTAAATATTATGGTTTAATTTATATTTAATAAATATTATTTAATGAATATATATTATTAATATATAATTTATTTTAAAAAATATTAAATTCGTCAAAAATGATTTCATGATTTATACTATATGTTATTCTAAAATAGAAAATGTGCTTCTTAATATGAAAACATATAATTTAATAATTCTAAAATTAATATAGAAAATTAAAAATATTGTTATTACTTTTTCAAAGAATTATAAAATGAAAATATATACTATTTGGGTATTAATTATTACTCATTATCATAGTAGCATATTCCAAATGTGTAAGGTGTGAGATAACGATCTTTCTTTGGGGTGGTCAGTGAACATGGGTTGAGACATTATTTCAATATGAATGATCTTCTAAAATAAATTGTTTTTCCTTTGCATTAATAGTTGAATAATGGATTTAGTTTGGTCATGGGAAAATCCAAGTGGTACTATCTCCCTTTGATTTCAATTATATGAGATTCATAGGGTATAATCTATTTAGTAAAGAACATCGATATTTTAATTTATTTCAATTGGACATTATAATATCCCATGATATATTAATAATAATTTTCACTATAAAATAGATATAATATTAATGGTTGTGATTCATTAGGGTGTATTAAATCAATATGACTGTATAATTGTCTAAAATAAATAAAGTACTTTATTATTGTTTAATAACATTATTAAATAGAATATAATTAAAAAATTAACAATTAAAATAGATATATTGTAATAATGAATTCATGAAAAAAGGTTTTTTTAATAAAAAAAATATATGTTTCAATTCCTTAACTATTTCAAATAAAATTATATATTATATTACTATTATTTTATAGATATTACATTATTGTGATAATAAAAAATTATCATTCATTATTCACTATTATATTCTAATGAATTAATGCATAAAAAAATGTTAATAAATTTTATTATCTATAAAATATACATTTAAAAATCAATAATTGATAAAATGAAGGATATTTTATAACACCATTTAATTAATTTACATAGTATTTAACTTGAAATAATATTTTGATGAAAGAAAGTAAATGTAAATGACATATGTGTATAAATGATTGGATTAGAATTTTAAATATAAATAAATTTCTTACCATATAATTTATAATTATTTATCGAAAAATTGTAAATTTATTCATTAGAAAATAATGTATATTTCATTCTATGCCCCTTATACAAATTATTTCATAAATATTTTAATTTATCTCATTAATGAATATATATGAGTTTCAAAATAATTTAGTAATGAAATATGATATAAAAATGTATTTTGATCCTTTATAATTATTTGTGATGATCCTTGGAAACATCCTATGTGTATCCTTTAGGAGTGTCAAAACTGTTGTGTTGTTATGTCCTATTTTCATTGGCTATGTAAATAATGAGCACATATAAAAAATGTGTTTAGGGTTATTACCCTTAATTGAATCTGATCCAGATCTTATGAATAGTTTTGGTCTATATGTTTTCATATCATAACATAGAAGCCACACACCATTTATTTCAATGAAATTATAGGAATTTCTCATAAATTTAACTTAATCTCTATAGTGTGAAAAAAATAAATCTATACATAATTCTAAAATTTATTTAAATTGATGATATCATAATATATCATGTTATATCATAATCTCATTATCAATATAATCCATTACTTCTTAGGAATTATCAAAACCATTATACTTAATGAAATATAATTGCATACAAAACAATATATACATAAGTCAAATATATTCCAAAAAATGTGTTAGTATTTTTCAAAAATAGCCAAAATAAATTTACCATAAAAATATATATAAACCCCTTGGGATATCTGAACATTCATAATTAATTATTTTTAAATACCAATAAATATTCCCTTTAATATCAAATCATAGTGCACCTCAAAATTTCGTACATTCAATTGAACTAATGTTAAAACATGAACTTATTTTCCCATGATTATTTCTAAATGTTTTAGAATAAAATAATCAATAAACATACTGACCTAATTCTAAGCTAAACCATCTTTTAATAAAAAATATTAATCCTTAGACTTATATTTCTGGATATGGATTAAAAAACAAATACTTCATAAAATTTTCCTAGTAACAAATAAAGATATTCCAAAATAAATATTCTTATAAATAATATCTTCTACTAATAAAAATTCAATTACATATCAGATACCATTGGGAAATATAGTTTTACTACATTTTAAAAATTAATTAAAAAAATAATGACATTACATTTTTATGAAATGATATTTTTAAATTAAATTTAAAACTCAAATTTTAAAACATTCAATTAAAATCACTAAACATAAATAACATATAATTACCATAAATATATTAACATAGTTAATAATCATCATATAAACATTGAGAAATATATATGAAATAATTTTGATAAACAATCATCAATAGTTAACATAAGTAATAAAAGAAAAATATATTTTCTGAGTATAAGATAGTCATATGATATTTATATTATATTCAATATTTCAGAGAATGTCATATGGATATCATACCTAATAAAACATGGATACTAAGTCAAAATTGAATACAGAATAATATCAGTATGAATAAATATATATAATTAGATAATATAATCATTGAATATGAAAATATCAAAAAACATGACATCATAATAATAATATGAGGTGTAATTCCAACCAATCATAGAATTGTATACTATTTTACATTATGGATGGTATTACTCACAAATTTTATATATATCATCCATTAAGATATAAAACACTACTCAGATCATTTAATAGATATATAACAAATATCTCTCTTATTATATCTGTAACAGCCCAAGATTTTATAAAAAAATATTCTTTTTAATTTTATTAATGTCTTGTGTTGTACGCTACACCCAAAGGAGCTTGCACAACACACATCCTTGAATTGACTTGCATTACACGCAATCGCGACCTTCCTCGATAGCGTGTGTAGTACGCAATACCGAGTTTCACTAAACAACGATATGCTATAAAAATATTATTAAAACTAGCCGTTATGAATAGTAATAACCACCTTTTGAAGTCCAGTAAATCTTATTTTTCAAAATGAACTTTATTTTTGGATTCGGAGTATCGAATTTAGCCTAAGGTGAAATTTTGGTACTTTTCGGATAACTTTCATATTCTGATGAATAGTGAAAATTACTAAATTATAATTAAAAACAACTTTTTTAATCGAAATAATTAATAGTGATAAATCATTAATTTGAGTGGTTTTAAAGTATATTTAGAATATATTTTTACAATTTAATACAATGTTGGTCATTGGATGTAATTTCACAATTAAACTAGACATAAACAAGTGTCAATCTTTTGATAGATATTGTTTCTTAAAAACACGCTATTTGTTTTAACAGCGGGATTTAATTATAAAATTAATTAATGCAACTTTTATGTTATGAATTTGGTAAAATAGACTTCATTTTTGAATTCGGAATATGAAATATAGCTTGGGATGAAATTTTGGCATTGTTCTGAAAAACATCAATTTTTGATGAATAGTGAAACTACTAAGTGGTAGGTTAAAAACTGAATTTTGCATAAAACTTAATTTTACCGCTTCTGTGAATGGAATTTCGAAAATCCGAGAGACACGGTTAATATCAAGGACTAAAATGTGGTTCAATGAGATGAAAATAATTTTTTGGTGAATAGTAACTTTTTACTTTTTTTACCACGGTTAATAGTAAATAAGGTAACTAAGGGTAAATATGATATTAATATTACCCTAACACATGTCCTAATTCTATTGGACAAGTGTAATTCGACCAAAAACAAACTTAGGAATAAAATATGACCATTTAGGCCCACTTGGATTAGATTAGGACATTTATTATTAATTTATTTAAAGAAAGGTTAAAATAGTTAAAATCAAAGTTCAATAAGTAAATCATTTTTAATATGGGGTTATACATAAGATAAATTCGATTTTAAATATTCATTAGAAAGCTAAAAAAATTTCCTACATAATGGTATTTTATTTGTAATTTTTAAACATCAAATAAGTTAATTTATTTATGACACAAAGATGATGCAGTAATTATCTTATTAATGAAATATTTACATAATTGATGTTATAAACACCAAACTAAATATAATTTGAGACTTTTTATGAATTACACTAATTTTCTAGGTTACTATGACATATTAGTGTGGATTTAATCAACTTGGTTCGAACATATAATTCTGTTATGACTTTCACAAAAATCATGTATCAAATAGTGTCAAAATTGACACAAAATAGTTTTTAAATAAAATATTATATTATTAATTGTTATTTTATTCCTAAAAATCTAAGGTTCGGCCCAATGACTTAGATAAGGATATATGTATTAATAATAAACAATTTGGGGTTTATTTGGCATGTTATAGTAAGTTTATTAACCATATAGTGAAAGAAAACAAAAAGACACGGTAAAAGTTAAATTATTTAACTTAGAGTTAAATCTAATTGATAAGGTTTAAAATAATATCCAAACATGTCTAAATTTGATTGGTTGATGATATTACAACCCTATCTCATCTAATCTTCGAATATGAGTCATTTTTGGAGGTTTTTAAGTGGGGTTAGATTTATTATAAATTAATATTTTTAAGAATTCCTAAGGTGCCCCTCTCCTCCCCTATAAAAGGACACCTCCTCCCCCTCCTCCTCACACCAATTTGAGCACTCAAGCTCGGACAACCCCTGCCAATTTCTCCTCTCCACTTCCCTAGCAACATCCTAGAGGTTCTGGTCTTCCTCAAAGACCAATTTTAGTGCCCTAAGAGGAGGTCTCAAAGAGGCACTTCAAAGAAGAGGTAATTACCGTTACCAATTCTTTCATCTTTATTTCTTCTTCCACTTCTTCTTCTTCTTAGGTTGTTTCATTATGAAGTAATAACATCAGTATCACTCATATACTGATATGTTATTATAAGTATGAAACAACCCTATTTCACCATCTATCCATCCTACGGAAAAAGAAATCACCGCGCGTGCGTACGTACGGAATACCGTCTCCACGTCGTGGTGTAATCTATTTTCCACCACCACCTTACATGGATGGGTATAATGGTGTAAAGAATAACTATACATAGTTATTACAACATCATATTGATTCTGATATATTGTATAATCCACTCCAATTCAATTCAATATATATAGAAATGATATCATCGCTCGTGCGTACGTACGGAATACCGTCTCCACGACGCGATGAGATTCATTCTCCATGTTAACCATTTAAGAATGATTATAATGTATATACAAGAAATAATAATGAAATATATGACATTATAAAGCTACTGGATTTATGTATATATATACATATTTATGTCATCTACTTACTTCCATTTCAAGACAATAAGGAAAGAAAAACAGCGTTCATGCGTACGTACGGACTACCGTCTCCATGAACGGTGTTTTTCATTTTATTTATCTATCTATTATATATATATATATACTGAATATATATGATATATAAATCATATTTTATATTCTGGAAGTAAGTAAATCATGATATAAGTAATAATGATGTCAAGAACAACAAGTCAAAACACCTACGATAAATGAAACGATTTTACCCAAAACGTTTCTTTAACATGGAATTTACAAAAGAACGGGTAATATAATGTCATAAGTGAACCATATATGATATCATAACAATGAATATGATTCTGTAATAAGTCAATGACATTATTTAAATCATTATACAGGAGGTTCGGACACATACGAAGCAAATTGGACCTAAGGTAAGGGAAATATCACAATCTCATTTTTATCCGAGATTGTTTATTCGTAAGTATTTACTGGGGTGTATTTTATCATCCAAATCCATGTTTCATCAATATTTAATATTACTTCCATCCACCTAAAATTGTTTAAATCCATTTTTACCCTTCGGTGAGTTTTTAGTAAAGAATATGAAAGGAATCTTTTGTCGTTTTTTTCGTACGAGGTACTTTTTGACTTTTCCGACAAAAGTACGAAGAATGTTTTTTTAACTTATACGGCATGAACGGATTTATATTGTTTTATAAAGCCTTATTTTCATGAAGCTTCCTCTAAAAGATTTCATGAAAATTTTCAATAAAATATCTTTCTTTTAAAATTGCATGATGTTTTGTGAAAAGAAATTGATTTTGAAGAAGAAAGGATATTTTCCTCAAGAATTCAATTCAAGAGTTTTATCAAAATTATTTTCCATATAAGATAATAAAGGGTTCTGTTTCTATCCATATTTTTACATTGATTTGACTATGTTGTGATGGAATTATGTTTATGAATTCCTTTATCTTATATGAATGGTTTTATGATGTCATGTTGTTTAAGAATCCCATTTTTATTACATGGGTTATGCAATGATGTATGATTTATGATTTTGTGGCACACATAAGAAAGGATTCATTAAGAGATGGGTGGGACCTATATCTCCCTCCAATGCATTGGGTAAAGATTTTATATCTCATGAGATAGACATGGCTGGAATGGTAGGTTATACCGGTTCAGTGAAACAGGACTGAAACGAGGATTACTCGATTCAGAAAGGGACTTTGTCCACTAAGATAGTCTTGGCAATGAGTCTTGACTAACAAGAAATGATTCTCTATGATTATGTGTGTATGCCACAATGAGTACTGTTTTAAGTTATGATTTCATTTTCACTTCTATGATTTATCCCATGTTATGATATTATGAGCTCTTTTGCAGGTTAAGATTTCAAAAAGCTATTTTCTTATGTATATGATGTGATTGATATTTCTTTTGTTTACCCTTACTGAGCATTTGAGCTCACCCTTTTATGTTTTATTTTCCCCAGGATATAAAGAAAGGTTTATAGGTAATAAAAAAGGGAAGATCTTTATGGGAGATATTGAAGATCTTTCACCACGATTAGAAGATTATGTTCCGAGTTTCCAAAGACACTAAACTATTACGATCCTTGTGTGTGTGTTTTTGTTATGTACTAAGTATTCCGCAAAAGTAATGTAATGTCCATGTACGATAAGATACGGGTCTCTACAGTTGGTATCAGAGGAAAGGTTTAGTCAACCTTTGGAAACTAGGATGCGAAAACGTTAGTGAGATCCCTAGAGATATTTCTAAGGTATGTCTAGGGATGTCCCTAAGGATATGTATACGTATAGGATATAATCCTAGAACTACGATACTGATCTTAGAATTTAACCTAAGATGTTAGATATTAAGGGTACTCCCCCTTTACTATGTTGTTTTCCCTAGCATGATTTTTGCCTCTCACACTATTCTTTTTGGGTTTTAGACGATGGCTGGAACCCGAAGGAACCGTGTTGATCAATGCAATGGACAATGCAATGATTGCCCTCCTGAACAAACAAATGTTATGGGAGATGGAGTGCAAAATCTTATTGCTATACTTACACAAGCTATGAATCATTCTGGACTTCCAAATGAGCAGAGAAGGGAACAATATTCTATTGAGTCCTTCATGAGGCAACGTCCACCTTCTTTCAGTGGGTCTACTGATCCATTAGTTGCTGAACAATGGATTAGTACTACTGAAAAGATATTTTCAGTTCTTCAATGTTCTGAACATGATAAAGTCATCTTAGCAGTATATCGTTTGGAAGGTGAAGCTGATCAATGGTGGAATCTTATCAAGAATACGAGGCCAAGAGATGAAATTGAGTCCATGGAATGGGACGAGTTCAAGAACCTGTTTTTCAGTAAGTACTTCCCTCGTATTCTTCGAACAAAGATGGAGAAAGAGTTTCTTGAACTGAAGCAAAGGGACGATGAATCTGTTGGTACCTATGAAGCAAATTTTACAAGACTTGCAAGGTATGCTTCTGGAATTATCATCCAACCTGAAAGTAAAGTTGATCGATTTTTCAGTGGCTTAAAACCAAGTCTTCGAAGGGCATTGGCTATAAGAGACTTCAGTAGCTATGAAGAAATTGTGCGTTGTGCTATCAAGGTAGAAATGGAAGTTGGTGTTACATATCCATCTCAGGGTTTTGACAAGAAACGAAAGATGGAGTTCAAGGAGAAATCTCAGAATATTGGTGAAAAGAAGATGAATGTTTCCTTATGCACAAAGTGTGGAAAGAAGCATGGTGGAGATTGTCTAAAAGGGACTAGAAAATGTTTTAAGTGTGGAAAAGAAGGTCATCGAGCAGCTGAGTGTCGAAGTAATGGAAAAAGGGTTTCTAATGATGTGAATAAAGCAAACACTGCAGAGAACGCACCGCCAACACTTCAATGCTTCAAGTGCAAGGAAATGGGGCATTATGCTAATAATTGCCCTAATCCAAGGGTTAGTGATGATCAACATGAGCAACCACTGAAGGCAAAGGACAAAGGGAAATCACATGCGATCACTATTGGAAATGTTGAATATGACAACGATGTGGTGGAATGATTAAGTGTTTATGTAATGGGATTCCAAAATAATGTTGTATCATTGAGTATTGCAATATTTATTGTGGTATTCAAAGTGATTGAGATATTTTTTGGAAATAAGATGATATGCGCATAATGAAGACGAGAAAATGAAATGTTTAATAGTATTCATGAGCTCATGATTGATATAAGGACTAAGTGATATCATGGTTTGAGTATATAGAATTTTGAGGATTTTGGTATGTGGAAAGTGTTAACTTTTAACTGCACTCATGTTTTCACTAAGGTATTCAAGAGAATACACGATTAAGGACTTTGAATGTTTGGAATGTGACCAACAAGACATATCTTATGATATGTGGGGATCAACGACAGTATTAAATCTCTGGTAATCGATGTCACTATATTATGAGAGTGGACTGTAGTATTATGTATAAGCCTAAAGATTAGACTGGATTATGTTGGACATAAGTTAGTATTGTTTAAGGATAGAAGATTTTCGATATTATTAATGGGATGTTATAGTAACGTAGTTTTAGAAAAAGGGACAACCTACAGGACGGGCGACAGCCCATCGCTTCGGACAAGGCTGTAGGAATCGAACCCACAACCGAAGTGCGACTGGCCTTTATCGCCTACCACTGACCTACAGGAAGTCCCTGTTTAGTAGAAACTAGTTTTATTATATTAAGGAGTATGATATATGAAGTATAAGTCCATTTTAGGAACCATATATGATTAATCTCACTATAGATCGATTTATGAATATAATTTTTGCTAACCTTTTGTTTGAGACAGATGGAATGACCCGTCATTCTATCACATGATCTGCTAACACTTCACGAATAACAAATTCAACTTCATTTATTTAAGAGATGAAGTGGAAATTGTTCAAGGCACGAACAACAGTGATATTGTACCAAAATAAAGTAAGTATTTATTCTAAGCAAATTTTCAACTTTAGGGAAATGATCTTGAAAACCAAAAAAATGTTGTCCTAGTGATCTTATACCTGATGAATTAGATGGTACCTTAGATCGTCACAAATCTATGGATTTGTGATTACTGGATTTTCCATAGCCATGTTCTCTACCACTCTCCATCAGAACATGATGGTTAGATTTCTCTTCCATATCCATATTTTCACCTATGTGGAAACCCAGTGATTAGTTTATTTGGGTAATCGTTACATTTCATACTTTAGTTTTTAAAGCCAAGTTTTGGTATTCCCTTTTACGATGTGGGTTTATATTAAAGAAACTTTGAAATAGTAAACCATTTATAACCCCGACGAATTTCGAGGGCGAAATTCATTTTAAGGGGGGTAGAATGTAACAGCCCAAGATTTTATAAAAAAATATTCTTTTTAATTTTATTAATGTCTTGTGTTGTACGCTACACCCAAAGGAGCTTGCACAACACACATCCTTGAATTGACTTGCATTACACGCAATCGCGACCTTCCTCGATAGCGTGTGTAGTACGCAATACCGAGTTTCACTAAACAACGATATGCTATAAAAATATTATTAAAACTAGCCGTTATGAATAGTAATAACCACCTTTTGAAGTCCAGTAAATCTTATTTTTCAAAATGAAATTTATTTTTGGATTCGGAGTATCGAATTTAGCCTAAGGTGAAATTTTGGTACTTTTCGGATAACTTTCATATTCTGATGAATAGTGAAAATTACTAAATTATAATTAAAAACAACTTTTTTAATCGAAATAATTAATAGTGATAAATCATTAATTTGAGTGGTTTTAAAGTATATTTAGAATATATTTTTACAATTTAATACAATGTTGGTCATTGAATGTAATTTCACAATTAAACTAGACATAAACAAGTGTCAATCTTTTGATAGATATTGTTTCTTAAAAACACGCTATTTGTTTTAACAGCGGGATTTAATTATAAAATTAATTAATGCAACTTTTATGTTATGAATTTGGTAAAATAGACTTCATTTTTGAATTCGGAATATGAAATATAGCTTGGGATGAAATTTTGGCATTGTTCTGAAAAACATCAATTTTTGATGAATAGTGAAACTACTAAGTGGTAGGTTAAAAACTGAATTTTGCATAAAACTTAATTTTACCGCTTCTGTGAATGGAATTTCGAAAATCCGAGAGACACGGTTAATATCAAGGACTAAAATGTGGTTCAATGAGATGAAAATAATTTTTTGGTGAATAGTAACTTTTTACTTTTTTTACCACGGTTAATAGTAAATAAGGTAACTAAGGGTAAATATGATATTAATATTACCCTAACACATGTCCTAATTCTATTGGACAAGTTTAATTCGACCAAAAACAAACTTAAGAATAAAATATGACCATTTAGGCCCACTTGGATTAGATTAGGACATTTATTATTAATTTATTTAAAGAAAGGTTAAAATAGTTAAAATCAAAGTTCAATAAGTAAATCATTTTTAATATGGGGTTATACATAAGATAAATTCGATTTTAAATATTCATTAGAAAGCTAAAAAAATTTCCTACATAATGGTATTTTATTTGTAATTTTTAAACATCAAATAAGTTAATTTATTTATGACACAAAGATGATGCAGTAATTATCTTATTAATGAAATATTGACATAATTGATGTTATAAACACCAAACTAAATATAATTTGAGACTTTTTATGAATTACACTAATTTTCTAGGTTACTATGACATATTAGTGTGGATTTAATCAACTTGTTTCGAACATATAATTCTGTTATGACTTTCACAAAAATCATGTATCAAATAGTGTCAAAATTGACACAAAATAGTTTTTAAATAAAATATTATATTATTAATTGTTATTTTATTCCTAAAAATCTAAGGTTCGGCAAAATGACTTAGATAAGGATATATGTATTAATAATAAACAATTTGGGGTTTGTTTGGCATGTTATAGTAAGTTTATTAACCATATAGTGAAAGAAAACAAAAAGACACGGTAAAAGTTAAATTATTTAACTTAGAGTTAAATCTAATTGATAAGGTTTAAAATAATATCCAAACATGTCTAAATTTGATTGGTTGATGAGATTACAACCCTATCTCATCTAATCTTCGAATATGAGTCATTTTTGGAGGTTTTTAAGTGGGGTTAGATTTATTATAAATTAATATTTTTAAGAATTCCTAAGGTGCCCCTCTCCTCCCCTATAAAATGACACCTCCTCCCCCTCCTCCTAACACCAATTTGAGCACTAAAGCTCGGACAACCCCTGCCAATTTCTCCTCTCCACTTCCCTAGCAACATCCTAGAGGTTCTGGTCTTCCTCAAAGACCAATTTTAGTGCCCTAAGAGGAGGTCTCAAAGAGGCACTTCAAAGAAGAGGTAATTACCGTTACCAATTCTTTCATCTTTATTTCTTCTTCCACTTCTTCTTCTTCTTAGGTTGTTTCATTATGAAGTAATAACATCAGTATCACTCATATACTGATATGTTATTATAAGTATGAAACAACCCTATTTCACCATCTATCCATCCTACGGAAAAAGAAATCACCGCGCGTGCGTACGTACGGAATACCGTCTCCACGCCGTGGTGTAATCTATTTTCCACCACCACCTTACATGGATGGGTATAATGGTGTAAAGAATAACTATACATAGTTATTACAACATCATATTGATTCTGATATATTGTATAATCCACTCCAATTCAATTCAATATATATAGAAATGATATCATCGCTCGTGCGTATGTACGGAATACCGTCTCCACGACGCGATGAGATTCATTCTCCATGTTAACCATTTAAGAATGATTATAATGTATATACAAGAAATAATAATGAAATATATGACATTATAAAGCTACTGGATTTATGTATATATATACATATTTATGTCATCTACTTACTTCCATTTCAAGACAATAAGGAAAGAAAAACAGCGTTCATGCGTACGTACGGACTACCGTCTCCAGGAACGGTGTTTTTCATTTTATTTATCTATCTATTATATATATATATATATACTGAATATATATGATATATAAATCATATTTTATATTCTGGAAGTAAGTAAATCGTGATATAAGTAATAATGATGTCACGAACAACAAGTCAAAACACCTACGATAAATGAAACGATTTTACCCAAAACGTTTCTTTAACATGGAATTTACAAAAGAACGGGTAATATAATGTCATAAGTGAACCATATATGATATCATAACAATGAATATGATTCTGTAATAAGTCAATGACATTATTTAAATCATTATACAGGAGGTTCGGACACATACGAAGCAAATTGGACCTAAGGTAAGGGAAATATCACAATCTCATTTTTATCCGAGATTGTTTATTCGTAAGTATTTACTGGGGTGTATTTTATCATCCAAATCCATGTTTCATCAATATTTAATATTACTTCCATCCACCTAAAATTGTTTAAATCCATTTTTACCCTTCGGTGAGTTTTTAGTAAAGAATATGAAAGGAATCTTTTGTCGTTTTTTTCGTACGAGGTACTTTTTGACTTTTCCGACAAAAGTACGAAGAATGTTTTTTTAACTTATACGGCATGAACGGATTTATATTGTTTTATAAAGCCTTATTTTCATGAAGCTTCCTCTAAAAGATTTCATGAAAATTTTCAATAAAATATCTTTCTTTTAAAATTGCATGATGTTTTGTGAAAAGAAATTGATTTTGAAGAAGAAAGGATATTTTCCTCAAGAATTCAATTCAAGAGTTTTATCAAAATTATTTTCCATATAAGATAATAAAGGGTTCTGTTTCTATCCATATTTTTACATTGATTTGACTATGTTGTGATGGAATTATGTTTATGAATTCCTTTATCTTATATGAATGGTTTTATGATGTCATGTTGTTTAAGAATCCCATTTTTATTACATGGGTTATGCAGTGATGTATGATTTATGATTTTGTGGCACACATAAGAAAGGATTCATTAAGAGATGGGTGGGACCTATATCTCCCTCCAATGCATTGGGTAAAGATTTTATATCTCATGAGATAGACATGGCTGGAATGGTAGGTTATACCGGTTCAGTGAAACAGGACTGAAACGAGGATTACTCGATTCAGAAAGGGACTTTGTCCACTAAGATAGTCTTGGCAATGAGTCTTGACTAACAAGAAATGATTCTCTATGATTATGTGTGTATGCCACAATGAGTACTGTTTTAAGTTATGATTTCATTTTCACTTCTATGATTTATCCCATGTTATGATATTATGAGCTCTTTTGCAGGTTAAGATTTCAAAAAGCTATTTTCTTATGTATATGATGTGATTGATATTTCTTTTGTTTACCCTTACTGAGCATTTGAGCTCACCCTTTTATGTTTTATTTTCCCCAGGATATAAAGAAAGGTTTATAGGTAATAAAAAAGGGAAGATCTTTATGGGAGATATTGAAGATCTTTCACCACGATTAGAAGATTATGTTCCGAGTTTCCAAAGACACTAAACTATTACGATCCTTGTGTGTGTGTTTTTGTTATGTACTAAGTATTCCGCAAAAGTAATGTAATGTCCATGTACGATAAGATACGGGTCTCTACAATATCATAATTTATTCATTCATATATTTTTCATACCTTATAACTATCGTAATTTCATCAAAGAATTGTATTATTAATAATGAAATGGATTTCATGAATATTTTAACAATACATGATCATAATACATATACAGAAACATGATAGATAATATCATTGGGGAATATCTTTAGTAAAGACTATAGAGTTCGACTATAATTTTATAAAATGATGTCTTACTCCATGATTTAAATGTTATCACATAATAGAGGCCATTAATTAGTTATTTTAATACCACATGATCAATATCCCAATAAAAATATCATTAATAAATTTAGATGGAAATTCTTAAACTATATCACCAAAAAAGATTGATGATTCCTATTTTAAATTAAAACTGGTAGTTAAAATAGATAATTAAAATGATTATTTTTTAAGAAATAAAAATATTAAATAAAATTAAATTAAATTAACAATAGTATATTTTGAGTGAAAGATAAAATATACATAAGTACAATGAAATCCAATTGTTAATTCTTCATTAATATTATAATTTATATTTAAAATGAAAATTTGTTATTTAAATGGAAATATAAGTTCCATTAGATAAACATTAAAAATATGAATACTATATTGATAATTTAAAATAAAAAAATAATATTGTATATTCATGTGGAAATAATAAAAAATAAAAAAATTCATAATATTATAATGAATGAAAATTTTTCCCATATGGAAAATCATTCAAAGAATATATTAAAAAAAATTTAATGAAAGGAAATTATAATATTGAAATGAACTTAAAAATAATTGATTTATAAATACTAGTATTTTTGGAATAATAGAAACTATAAAGTTATAGAGGAAAACCAGAAATTTAAAATGATGTGAATTATTCATAAAAATGTCATATATTTATATTGAATAATATTAATCAAAGATATATTCTATGATGTAATTATTTCATTTATAAATATAGAATAATAAAAAAATATCAATTAGGAAAGTAATATTATAAAATATACATATCATAGAATATTCAATAAATACCACTTATGACAAATGAAAAATGATATTTATTTATAAACCCCTTATGGGTTTAGTAAACAATGACTCAAATACCATTTCTGATAAAAAATGTTACATAAAATACCTTGAAAAAAATAAGTTCATAATATAAAATGAAATTTTCGATTAATATAAAACATGTAACTGAAATCATGCGTGTAATATGAAACATAAATGAAAGACAAAAATAGTATATCTTAATCACTTATTAATTTTGTATTGAATGTATACATACCGAAAACAGGTGGTAATGGTATATAATATTAAATCACTTGAGTTAGAAGTTTTATATTATACATGACTACAATAGAGTAGTACATATTTCATATATAAGAAATCATTGTGTATATTATAATATATATCTTGTTGAAGTCAAATTATGAAAAATAACCTCAACCCAAGGTCCCCTTATATTTCATCATGGTTGTGAGTATCATATAAAAAACACACCTCTATTAAAACCATAATATAAAAGTGAATTATATTGATTATTTATTTCTTTATTTGTTATAATCGATTAA
This sequence comes from Viscum album, assembly GCA_963277665.1. Taxonomy (NCBI): domain Eukaryota; kingdom Viridiplantae; phylum Streptophyta; class Magnoliopsida; order Santalales; family Viscaceae; genus Viscum; species Viscum album. The sequence continues at coordinate 1,391,562,798 of OY728119.1, forward strand.
AATTTTATAGTGCTACTTTATTTTTTGAGATTATTGATTGAAGATATGATATCATTAAAAAAATATTATTTTATTTCCATTTTAAAGTTTTTAAAATTTATATTTTTTAATTTTAAATTATAATTAAGTAATATTATAATTATATATATATATATATTTATTTATAATTTTAACATAATGACCCATTTAAGTAGTCATTAGTAAAGCATTAAAAATTAATTCTTCGTTGGGGGAAACAACCATTTATTTTTACATTCCAAAAATTGTGATGAGAATATATAATAAATATAGTTTAATATAGTTATAACCAAATCATAAATAAATTATTATTTAATATTTTTTTATATGAAGTATATAATGAATGTTAAGTAAGGGATATTGATTGGGAGAGTGTAAATTTAAAGATAATTGGTATAATAAATGAGAATCATGGTCACTTATTCATGGATTATTTAGTAATTTTTCATGTCCTAGAAGGCTTGAGATTGTGTTAATATATACCATAGTAATTATATATTTGATACATTGGATAAGTAAAATTAGTAAAACATTTTATTTGATATATGGATAGGATTTTGTTTCTAGGGGAATGATAATAGAGGATTTTCAAATTAGGATATAGATTTTGTTGTTGTAAATATAATGATTATTTTATAGTTCAAAAGAATTATTTGGATTGTAATATGATTAAATGAAATTAGTTGGATTATTATTTAATTAGAGTGTTATTTGACAAACATATCAATCCAATAAAAATGAAACAATTTGACCAGTCAATTAAATGAAAAGAATGAAAATGGAATTCTATTGAGATAAAATATAACAATGTTTCCAAAATTTAAAATATATATGGATAAAATATTTTTTATATGATCCTTGGATTATTCCTAAAATACACATTTGGCCATGAAATATTTTTATATATCATTACGACATTCATATATTTTGATGATGTTATTAGTTTTTTGGTATTTTAAAAAACTCCATTTTTTACAATTTTAAAAAACAAACATGGCCATAGAAATCCAAAAATATAGCCATTTAATATTTCTTAAATGAATATTACATAAATGATTTATTAATTAATTAAATCTAATTCTAATATTTATAAATTTATATAAGGACCCAACCATAAAAAATAGTTAACATAGTTATTTCAACTAGATTTTACTTCTTTAAAATCCAAATGATCCTTTCGATAAAGAATTTTATAAATTTAGAACAAATTTCATACATATCAACCCATAATAATAAAAAGTGGGTAGCATTAAAATATTATCCAATTCTTCATAAACATAATTTTTAACACAAAAATAAACATGATTTCATTTACAAAACATCATAACATTTTCATTACATCCATATTTATATAAAATGTCATTATAACCTTTGAAAAACATTTAAAATAATTTTATGAGAATAAAAATCTATTTAGTGGATATAAAAAGAAAGAAATTAACCATTAGACCCTAAAAACATAAAATCATATGAAATAATTTTCACAAAGAAACGGTTAATACTCTATTATAATTACATTATGAAACATCCATAAATAATTTAGAGAACATATATAAAATTTAAGGGGAAGCATTTGAAATTAATTACATTTATAATAACCCTCCTGGAAACAATATGATTTGGAACCCTCATTGCTACCTTACAATGTAATACACATAGATACCTTATGGTGCAACCATCATACACAAGGAATAACCATATGGCTAACCTCCAAATTAAAAACCAAATGATTTTTTGTGAGGTATAGGACCCACCTATCATCATCAAAATTCCAAAAAACCATAAAATAATAATAAAACAGGAATTATTCCATAAAATCAATGCTTTGAATTATGTAAAATTGAATATTAAAAAATAAATTTTATAGAAAAGACCCTTAAAATATAAAATTATTTAAATGAAAATTAATATAATAAATTATAATGTTTATAAAAAATTAATTCACATAATAAATAAAAATATTAGACAAATTATCTTGGTAGAATACATATAATTAAGTATAAGTTTATCCCAATGAATGAAAACATACATATTAATTCCCTTACCTCAGATTCATCATCCTTCAAACTTGTTTAACCAGCCTGTATAATGTTTCAAAGCATGTTATTAATATTTTAATGAAACATATTCATGTTTATGACACATTATATGATTATTTTATAACAGCATTTGACCCATCTATAAATAAAATTTTGTTATTTCCATTGATTCGGGTGCATGCTTCACATGATTCCCATGGTAGGTTTGTAATGAATTTTCATATTGAATGAAAGTGAAGCACAATAAGTGGATTGAAATGGTGTTAATTTTTTCCATGATATTAAATTATTCCATATATCATTTTTGTTACATGGAATGAGGATGAATCATTTGATAAATCATTAAAGATACTTAGTTAGATCATTTTGGTGGCTCATTGATTATCAAGAACATATTTCATCATTGACTTTTCTTATTATGAATAAAGTATAATTCTAGAACATAAGAGAGCATGTAATATAGACATTAAAAAAATATAGAAAAACTAATATTATTTTACAAATATATTTGAATTATATAATTGAATTTGTAGAAACATCATCCATGATGTCGGAAAATCGACACATACCAGATGATGTTTGGATTTTTCAAATAAGATGAAGTGAGGAGGAATAATGATGATGATTTTTTCAATAAAGATGATAAAAATATAAAATATATAAAATATTTAGGATTTCATTCTTCTTATATAAGGGAACATTATTATAGTATAATAAATAAATAATTGAAATGAAAAAACTAGAAAATGAAATTGGATTTTTACCTCTTGATTTCTTATCCTTGATATCATCATTAATGTATGGTTATTGGTATTTTGGTGGTACCATCGAGTCTTGAACGTCTGTAAGGGCCTTATAAGGGTGTTTGGTAATAATTTAGTCAATTATAAATAATTTAGATGTGTGAGAGGAAGAGGCGGCGAGGGTAGTATTTATAAAGTAGGAGAGGAGGGGTTTACAAATTGTTTTAATCATTAGATTAATATTATTGATCATGACAATGAATAATATTGATTAATGTGACCTCAAATATTATATAGGGCATGTGACATAGATCCAAGGGTTCATAAATCATCCTTGATTCATGTAATATTTTATTTTACTGATAATGTATATATACGGTATATTTTCATATTTTACTATTCATCCAAAATTCTAGAATTTTAGATATATCCCAAAAACTTTATCTTAACTATTTTCTGATGTGTAGAATTCAAAAATAAACTCCCCCTTTTTTAAAACAATTTTCTACATATTATTAGTTATATTTTTAATTAGAATATTATTTTATTCGAATGATAATTATTATTATGCTATAACTCATTATATACCACTTTGAAATATTAATCAGGGTCCCATTGTAATAAAAACATAAGAATAAAAAAATCATAAAATGTTATACAATTCATAAGGATTGTATTACTATTCATATGGATATTTTACTATTCTTCATCAAACATGTTGGTTCCATCAGACTCATAATAACATACTGATCACAATCATAGATGTCTAGTTTTTTAAATTCAAATCATAAAAGTGGAAAAATTATGTTTATGGAATTTTTATTATTTTCTCCTTAAAACAATGTATTATTATGATGATATTAATTGTTTTTTATAGTTTAGTTTATTTCTAAAACCATTGTGTTTTACATTATCCCCGCCTTATGGAAATTCCATCCTTTAAATTTTATCTTCTTATTATCCAATTGAGTGTAACTTCATCTCATATATTTTTTAGAATCTAAGGATTCTTGTTCCACCATGTGGTTTTTCAGAAACATTTTCATAGTATATTACCTTATTCCTCAATACATGATATATTTTATCAATAATATGACCAGTTTCTGTTCAAAATAACAGTTCTCTTCTAGCAATGATGATTCTAGGAGAAAAACATGATATTAATCAGGCACATGCTTTATAAACATTAAAACATGAAAAACATAGTTTACATGAGATAATGTAGATGGAAAATCCATTGAATAAAAAATTGATCTGACATTTAGCATGATTTAATATGGTATAATGAATCATGTTCTTACAATTATATTCTTAGATAAAATACATGGAATGATTTTAAGAAAACCATGATCATATTACTCTAAATAAAATTATTTCCACTTATTATCTTTATTAATTTTTTTCATGCTCAAGGTTGTCCCCATTTTTTGTAAGATCATCATCACTATTTTAACAAATTCCTCTTATAATTATGGTATCATAAAAATTCATTCCCCAACATCATCCCATGTATTGATTTTTGACACCACTTCCAATATAATACCTCAAAAGATTCCATCTATCTACTGAAATTGAAACTCGTTTTATAATAAAATATAACTAAATAAATATGATGTTCACATATTCTCCTATTAATCAATTGAGCATGCTCTAAGAATGTCCTCCAAATATCAGAGTCAACTATTCTGGCTGCCAATCTCATCAAGGATGAAACCTTTTACTAAAATATAATTTTGTTCCCAATGACTCGTGAAGGCATTTCTAGTAGTTATCAGTGAGCATGGTAGAACAATTAGATAAAATAAAAAAAATGATCTCCATATAACCTGACAATATCATTAAGGTATTGTTATGAAATTAAATCCTAACATGTAATATAATGAATTTTATGGAAATTATATGATTTAGTTATTCGATCAATAATATGCTAGATTGTATTGTTACATCAAAAAAAAATTTGGGCATCCCACCACAAAGTCTATGGGTATATTTTCTAGTTTACACTCTATCACTACTAAAAGATGAATAATTCCTTTCTGTAAATGCTACATTACATTACACTATTGACATGTCAATCATTTCATAGTAAAATCTACAATATCGCTTTTCATTTAATACCACCAAAAATAACGTCGAAGGTCTTGATATATCTTTGTGATGTTTGGATGAACTGAAAATGCAGAACAATGAGCTATTCTTAATATTAATTTATTCAGCGAGGAAACGTAAGGCACACTCTATATAATCCCTAATTTCAAAAAAAAATTATTAATGATAATTTCTACAAAATTACCCTTTTTAACTAATTCTATCATTTTTCATACCTCCTCATCTGGCTTTTGTGCTTTCTTAATTCTCTCTAATAATGATGATTGCACTAAAACATGAAAAAAACATAGAAATTTTTGGTACAAAAAACTTAAAGTCAAAAATTCGTAAAATAATTAATTAATGTGTCATGTTCCTGTCATAACTTAATTTATAATTCATGAATTTTTTAACTCATGAAATATACCAATTTTTTTCATTCATAGGATGATAATTAATAGTGAAATCATAATCTTTTATCAATTCCATACATCTCCTTTACCTCATGTTTAATTCCATTTTAGTGAATATATAATTTAGACATTTCTGGTCAATATATATTTCATATTTGGCCCTGTATAAAGGATTCATACAAATATTTAAAGAAAAAACCACATCTACTAATTCCAAATCATGCATTGGATAATTTTACTCATGAGGTTTTAAATTTTTTATGCATGGTAAATTAAATGATAAATCTCCATCAGAACACCAACAGGACCCATTCTCAAACCATTAGTGTAGATGGAAAACTCACAATTTCTAGAAGGTATGTTCAGAACTAGAGAATTCACTAATATTTAATTCAATTCGAGAAAACAATTACCAAATTCTATTTTCTAGAAGAATTTACCTCATTTCTGAATTTTCATATCTAGTGGACAAGATAACTATGAATTGTTTTCAAAAAACCGCTGTTATTTTTCTACCAAAACAATAAATCTACGAATATAAATTATATTTGTGGGTCTTTTCAATTCATCATCAACATTTTATTTTTCATAAGAACTAGTTATTCCATATTAAATAAAATGAGGAAAAGAAATATAATTTGACGCAACCAAAATTCACATTTTTGAAATTTTTCATACTATTTATTTTCTCTTATTTTTTTTCAAAAATACCTTAGTGGTATTTATACTACTTTATAATAATTTAATTTACCATAATGGTATCAATAATTAAAAGCATAATCATATCCATGAAATCATGAAATATGATATTCCAAAGATCCATGTTTACAGAGGGTGAATTAGTTAACCGAAAAAACCTAATAGAAAATTCATAATGACCATATCTATTTTAGAAGGATGTTTTTGGAATTCCATCCTACACTTCCTTCAACTAATCGTACCTATATCTAAATTTAATATTAGAGAAAATATTTACCTCCTTGGAGATGATCAAACTAGACAAAATTGTGAGGAAAATAATAATTATTCTTAATATTAATGTTATTCAATTCTATATAATCATTGAAAAGTCATGTGGAAACAAATTTCTATTTTCTGAACAAAACTGGACCTCCCTATAGAGTAGTTCTAGTGTTAATGAATAATTTAACAAGAAAATTCTAAAATTTATTTTTCAATTCATGATGTTCCATTTGAGCCATTCGATAAAGGGAATTCAAAATAGGATTAACATCAAGAATAAAGTCAATTTGGAATTCAACATCTTGATCAGGTATAACAACATGTAACTTATTAGAAATTACATCATGTTAGTAATTTACCACTCGATCAATATTGATTTGAATACATACATTTTTTTCAACAATATGAGAACAATAAATTTTATTTTCATAATTCAATAGTTTCTCAGCTTACCTATTTGTTATCAATTGTATTGGTTCATTTTTGTATTCACAATGAACCTGTTTCTGAAAAAAAAACTTCATTATCTCAAAAATCAATCTTAGAAAGATAAACTGAAATCTAGTCCATAATCATAATGATATCACAATCTAATAAGAGAAAATAATTATGTTTGTAGGTAATTTAATTCCATAGAGAACATTATGTATATTCATGAAATAATTTCTTTTGTAACATTTAACCCTTTGGTTTAACAATAAATTCAAGTCTCATTGGTTGATGAGATATTTCCAATTTACTAGAAAATTTCTTATAAATAAAGGAATTTGGAGACCTCATTTAAAATATTACATTAGAAAGATATGAGTAAGAAATAAATTTACTTTTTTAAAATTGGTTGGTTGGCCAGACATCTACTGACATTGCCTTACAGGATCCTACTACACATTTTAGCTCATAGTCTAGCATCTTTCCATCAATCAGATTTTTCTTTGGGTATGTTTATTTATAATGAGCCATCTCACCACATTTCAAACCCATTAATTTTTTATTATAATGATTTCCCTTTAGTCCATTTTCATTACAATCTCGAGTCATATGTATAGACTTACCACGTCAAAATCACTTCCCTTTTTTGGTAAGTCATTCACTATGGTTCTTTTTACCAATCTATAAAAAATAGAAAACTGAAAATTCTTATCAATATATTTCATTGACTGATTCATACCCATCTATAGTCATCTCTAACTCTTAATATCATTATTCTAAAAGAACATATTATAATAAGTGAACTCCATTTATAACCGCTCATAACATCATGCATGTTTACCGAACATTTGAATTATCAGTAGTCCAATTACCTTTGATGCCTTGTCTTCAATACTAAGAACAAAATGTTGATCATTATATTAAGATATAGAATAATATTTCAATAATACCATTCATATAGTGTGTATTTTCCATCATACCAAGCCATTGAATCTTCATCAATTTACCTCAATTTAAGGAATGGATTATCAATAAACTTCCATAACATCATAGGAAATTTTTTTTCAAGGATAATACTTTCAAATTCATCCCACTCTAATGCATCGATATTCTCTCTATCCCTTTTATTCTTGACCTTTTAATACCCCTAATCTGATTAACCTTCAAAACAATATATAGAAAGGCTAACATTTTGATTAACTGAACAACCCATATAATAGAATTTATTTTAATGGGAATTAATTCATCCATCACCCGCTACTATGGCAGAAGATCCATTGAATGTGGGAGGGTGTTGTGTCATTAAATGTTCCACAATCATTAGGTTCCATTGTAATAGATTTGATTTATCTCATACATGGATGAAACCTCCATTTTATTCCATAATCAGACGATCCATTACTATCACTAACAAATCTATTCTAATTTACACCATTGCCTCTTATTGAATCAGAAATATATTAGCACTTGGTTCCTTCCAACATTATTTTCGCAGTGTCATTTGAGGTAAACCATTATGAATAGACATATTTTATATGAAGTAACATGTCAATATTATGTAATATTATATTTTAGAATAATCCTATGGTAGAAATAATTTATCATATTCTATTAACTTAATCTTATCCAATGAAATTATTAAAACGATGCTATGATACCAACTATAAGGACCTAGCCTTAAACATTACATATCCAACTATTTCAACTATATTTTATTTCATTATAATGACAATGAAATTATTGTTGTATATTTTTATATTTTTAGGAAAAAACTAATACATATCAACACACAAACATAAAAAGTGTGTACCATTAAAAAAATAACCATTTATTCCAAAACATAAAATTTTTCACACAAAACAACTACATTATTTCATTGAAAAAAAATCTTAACATGAAAATGACTAAATTATTTTTCTATGAAATACGTATAAATTCAGAAATACATTTTAAAAAATGTGATGATTATAAAAAGTCATATTAATGGATATAATAATATAGAAATAAAAAATTATTATATAAAAACTTATAAGCATATAAAGTCATTTTCATAATGACAAACTTCTGACCCATTTATACATATTGATGAAAAAATAGATTTTCATTAAATAATAGAGAACGTATATAAAACCACAAATATGTATTTCTGAATGAAATACATATATTATTACCCTTATGGCTACCTTATGATTTTTAACCCTCATGGCTACATCAATATGTATACCTCAGAGCTACCTTGTGGTGTAAATATAACAGTTATAAATAGAGTGACCGTACTAATGGACTCCAACATAAACATACCCAATTAATTGGTGGGAGATATATTTCCAACCCATAATAAAAAAATTCCCAATAACAGAATCATAATCAAATATTATGAATAATTTCTTAAAATATTTCACTTGAATTACATAAAATAGAATATTAGAAGAGGATTTTATAGGAATGTCCCATAAAAATATCATATAATTGAAGGGATAATTAATATAATGAAATTATACTGTTTAAAAACTATAAATAATGATATTAAATAATAATATTACTTAAATTATGAATATAAAATATAAATAATGGTTTAGATTTTTATCCAAATGAAAAAAAAATTAGTTTATAATTCCCTTACCTCGGTCTTAAAATTCTCAATAATTGTTTAAACCTCATATATAATGGTTAAAAAATTTAATAATTATTTTATTGAAAAATAATAATGTTTATAAAACCATATATTATAATTTTATATCATCATTTATCCCATTTACTAAAAAAAAATTTATATTTCCATTATTTTGGGTGTGAGATTCACATGATTTCCATGTATGGTTCATAAAACATTTTGTCCACGAATAGAAGTGAACTTCATATGTTGAATTAAATTGTGTTAATAAGTTTAAAAGATATTAAATGATTCTAGAAATAAATTTAGATATATGGTATGAGGAGGAATCATTAGATAAATCATTAGTTACACTCATTTGGACCAATTTGGCGATTCTTTGATTATCACAATCATATTTTAGTATATACCATTAATATTATGCATATATGTTAATTCTAAATCAATATATGATTTCGCAAATAAAATTTTCAAAATATTTCAGCCATTAAAATTGTTTTACCACCATGTTTGAAGGATTTAATTAAAATAGAAGACACATCATCCACGATGTCGGTAAATTGACACATTACAGATGTTGTTTTTATTTTTAGAATAAGATGAAGAGGAGTGGGAGAATGAAGATTAATTTTTTCATAAAAATTATAGAAATATATAATATATATAAATATATGTATATATTGACTCTCTGATAAGGGTAGGATTATAGAGTATATGATAAGAAAGGAATTAAAAAAGAAAACATTAGAAAATGAAAGAGGATTTTAACCTCTTGATCTCTTCTCCTTGAGATCCTCCATAATGCATTTTTTTTAGAATTCTTGTGCAACAAGAATTTCATGAACATGATGAAGGCCCATGGTAGGGGTATTATGAACAATTTATTGAGTTCTAGAATCATGAGAGGTGTGAGTTGAAGATGGGGTGAGTGTGGTATTTATAGTAGAGGATAGGATGGGTTTACCATTATTTCAATCATTTGTTTACTTTTTTGATCATGTCAGGGAATATTCATTATTAATGTGACCCCAATTAGTAATTAGAGAATTTGTGGTCTAACCATGGGTGATTATGTAATCCCTAATTCTTGGAATAGTGTTTTAAACTCTTAATGTATATATACGGTAAATCATCTTATTTTTCTATTCATCAAAAAATCATGAATTCGAAAAAAAATCCCAAACATTAACAATAACCATTTTTAAAAATTTAAAATTGCAAATGAACACTAATTAATTAAATAATTTTCCGTATATTATTAATTAAATTCTTTAAATAAATTCATAATTTATTCAAAAAATAAAGAAAAAATCAACAATCACCCATTATATATAGCATTGAAAAATGATCAATATATTTTTATCTTATAACCTTATGAACATAATATTATAAATTTTTATATTATATATAAGTGAAATATTACTATTTATATTTCTATTCATAAGGGTATGATACTATTCAACACAAAAAATGTTGGTTATATGTGACTCTAAATGAGATACTGATCATAACCGTAGATGTCTATTTTTTGAAATTCAAATTTTAAATGCAGAAAAATAATGTTTAATTTCTACTTTATATAAATATCCTTTAAAATAGTTTCATTATATAGACATTCAAGGATTCATTCAATTCATTTTATTTTTAATATAATTGGGTGTTACATTTTTTCGTTCTAATAAAATCATAAATATATATATAATTTATATATTTAATATAATAAAACATTTTAAATGAGAAAATATTTATTATTAATTTTAAAATATGAATTATATTATTGATAAATAATTAATTAGTTATAAAAATAAAAAATTCAGAATTTTTTTCTAATATTACCCAATTTAGTATTTAACCACATAATAGAAAATTGATTTAGTCTAAAACATAATATACACCATGATCAAAAAAAATTATCAATGCATATATTTCATATATAAAAAATGATAATAAAATTTAGTTAAATTATTGTGATAATAAAACATGAAAAAAAGTATAATTAATTTTTCAAATAAAATTATCAAATATCTCATAATGTTAATTTATTAGAACATAATTCCATTATTTTTTAAAATGAAATTTATTATCTTATAAAATAGGCACATAGAATATGGTAAAAAACATTTGAAAATAAGATGACTAGAATGTTGTAAAATTTTTATAATAAAATAATTTTTTAATAATAATAATTTTCAACTAATCATCATTTTATTCTTAAAAATTATTATATGAAATTATGTCATGAACCAGTGTAGATACAATAGTACATTTATATCCTAATTAATCATAACTTTTCTGAAGGGCGTTCCTATACCCATGGGTTGGTCAGTAACACCTAGAATCATACATCATAAATTTAGGAAATATTTTTACTTATAAATATAGAATAAAATATTAAAATCTAGTATTAAAAACAATACATAGAAAGACCTATAGAAGATGTAAAATTAGGAAACAACCCAAAATTAAAACTGTAATATAATAAAAAAAAATGTAAAAAACACATTTAAAGATCATAAAAAATACCCAAACCCAAGGATTGCGATTAATATCAGAGTCGATGTCAAACATTAACATTGATCGATTCTAGAAGAAGATAATCTATGAACACATTAAGGTACATAAAGTTTGTGATCTATAATGCATGTAGGTAATCACCATAGATTTCAGAATGAGATGAAAAAATAATTAACTAAATAATTCTTTGAATTTTTAATAAAACATGAATTGTATTTCAAAATAATATTAAAAACACGTCATTCCAAACATTTCAATTGAATGAATTACCACAAAATGTTTTTTCATAATCATTATCAATAAAATATTTTATATAAACTCTTAAGGCATGTGTAAAAAATATTACAAACAACTGAATATATATATTAATGCATTAACAATGAGAAACATATTAATCCTCTAATATGTATGATAGTTCATGATATAGGATCCTTAGACAATCAAGTAATTTATTATTTAAATATGTGTAAAAACATCCCTCATGCACTAGTCTACATGGACTCATCACAATTCCATCACACTTTAACCATTCATTATGTGTTCTGTTTGATTTGTAATGTGTCAAAAGTGTATTATCCAAGATAACCCACTATATACCTAGGATTTAATGTGCTATAAAAACAATAAACTATAGGAAATTTATTTCAAAAATTCTTGAAATTAAATTCCCCCATATAACATTTAAATAAGAAATTATCTATTGAATAAAAGAAAATATTTTAAAACCAATCATGGTTTTTCAATAAATAAAACCATCTTATATATATATGAAAACAAATTAATACATTTTCCTTAAAATCAAATTTTTAAAAAAATTTCATAATTCAATATGAAAATTTAAATTCAATAACTAAAATTCCATAATTCAATTTCCACCATTTTAAATATTACTCCTCAAAATCACCCTAAGTCGTTATAATTTGGGGAGATATTCCCAACATCATGCCAAATTAAATAAAAATATAAATTTTAATACAATTATATTATCACAATACAATAAATGACTATTAATTGGAATCAAATAATGTTATTTTAATTCATGAAATATTTTTTTAAATAAACATTAAAATCATTAATGGATCCCCCACCCTTGGGATCAAGGGATAATGAAACACCTATCCATAAATGTGATACTCTAAAAAAGAACATAAGAAGCGAACATATGGGAATAAAAATTAGACAGATGGTATAAAAAACCTAGAATAAATCATCTAAAGACACGAAGATATAAAAATCCATAAAGATGTTATAACAAGAGATCATGAGAGAAGGAACAAGGGGATTAAACATATTGATAAAGGACTAAATGAACCTATATTTACATTGATATGACATAGATGTGGATTTGAGGATACAAAATGGTTCATTAAGAGACCTATAAACCATGGGATATGAAATAGGTCATGTTAGGAATGACTGGGGGATAAAAATTAGGGTTCAGTAATTTTATTTGAATATTCATAGTAAATAATAGTTGTGTGCACTGGTATATTGGTACAACTACATGATTATTCATATTTTGTTTCCAACTGTGTGCCCCTCCTATAAGGGTTTCATGGTTTCTCCATGTTGGGATCATGATATTTAAAAATGTGTTCCAAATGTGAAATCCATCATTATCTGGACATTCACAAATTGCACTGGGAGGGCACACAGTTTCAGAAAATTATATTCCAACCTTTAATGAGCCGTTAAAAATATTACAAAATTTATCAAAATAACCTATAAATGAAACCCAAATAATGAATTATAATGACATAATATTTTTCGTACCAAAACAAAGACATAGCATGTCAAAACCACCCTGACAAAAAAAACTATATGTCCCTTGAAATCATATATAAAAGCATCAATTAACAAAACATTATCCATGTTCTAACTTATTACTACCACCCTATATAATGTCTCGTGAGATTCAAAACCATGCTTTCATATCACTTATACCAGTGGTATTTTCCTCCCATTAAATAGCTTTGTTTGAAAATAAACTATCCTATCTGGATTCTCTGTCACAGATTAATATGGATTGATATAAAGGTTACTCCTCCTCAAGAGGCCCCAAAAAATAAAGGCAATGTTTATATTGTATCCAAGGGTATTTATTACCCAAATGTGGTGATAAATTCAATAAAACTTTCTCACAGTGTTCAAACCACATTTATCTAATATTTAGATCAACATAATACTTATACAGTCTTTGTGTCGTCAACATTTTCTGACGAATCAATAGAATCATTACCGTCAATACATAATCGAAGACCATTTCAACCAAAGAACAATATATGGTTTCTAGAAAATTTATTAATACTTAAATTGTTGTCCATACAATTCCTCAAAAGGATACCATTTGATCACATAGAGGACACTGTTATTATAAGTAAAATCATCCATTAACAAATGTTCACCCCAAGCTCCACTAATGTCATGTAAAAATGATAGATCCATATCCTCATGAATTTATATAGCTCTATCTATCAGGATATTTGACTACAGATGGTATGTTATTCTCAACAAGACCTAATATCCCAGTTTCCCCCAACAGAATCACTAAAAGGGATATGTCATGAAAGGGTCACTATAAGATACTAGATATGAGAGAACATAGTATAACAAGACAAAGTCATAAATATAGTTATTTGTGAGATTTTCAATTTTCATTTTATCATTATTGGTTATAAAGTTATTTGATGTAGTTAGATGATTGATCGTAACCCATATTTAATTCTTCTTCCTCACTGTATGCAGCAACCCAACCACAAAATCCATAGAGATCTCATCTCACAATCTTGTTATTCCAGGATGTGGATGAAGGAATTAAAATGGAATCTAGTGGATAGACGTGAATTATTGGTACATATCACAATGAGAGTCCAATACATCAATTCCCCATCTCATTCCTGGCCACCAGAATAATTTTACTATGTTATAGAATTTCAATGTGATCCTTGGGTGAACTGTCCACTGGGAATTATGGAAATCTCCCCGTGAAATCTTTCATGACCAATGAAGGTATGAGAAATCAATTTGTATAACATATATTTATTTATAGAGAATATCCCGTCTGCAATGGTCTCCCCAATATATATATAGATATTTATTCTATGGAATGTATCATCATGTTGTTGGTCCAAAAAAATCATGTCAAAAGATATATGGTGACATGAACACTGGTCACAAAAACCACCTTAGATGATTCATAGACTTCAATATGGAACAGTTCAAAAATAACCATCATGATCCACTCTTCTGGTGATCCTCTAATTGCCTAGGTCACAATTTTCTTAATCAAATCACATGGGATGAATTTTTTTCTTTTTGGTATTGTAGATTTAGAAATCAATCTATTTCACATAACCAATACAATTCCTCCAATATAGATTATAATATTTTTTATAACATATTAAACTCATGCATATTCGGTTGCAACACAGGGAAAATTTTATATTAAAAGGTATGGATGATAATTATTATCTACATACATCAAATTTGTGTGTTTAAGGTAATGGGTTGTATAATTCATCTCATGCATCCTAAGCTACCAGGAGCCATATTGAATGACATGGTAACCTTGTATAAGAAAACACCCAAATCATGAACCAGTTGCATCATAGAAGATCACATAGCCATGCTTGTCCCTTAGAATAGTCAACACTAGAGCAATAGTTAAAATAAATATAATCTTCACAAATGAATTATGAAATTTATCTTCCCATAAAATCATTACACAATTCTATGTTAGAGAAATAATAAAGGAATACTTCTTTCATATGACATTTATGAATCTATGATAATACCCAGCTAAACATTAAGCCCTCTGAATCTCAAAATTATGTTATTTTTTCCACATCATAATAGATTTATCCTATTAGGGATAGACAAAAATATTTTGGTTCAACACCACATGTACAAATAGATTCACTTTATAAATCAATAAAACCTATTTTGAAATATTTTAACACTGATGGTAGTTTCTCAAAAATTACAAAATTGATCTCAGATGTTATACAAGATCCTTCTCAGACATAGTGTAAACAGACATATCATCCAAAAAACGACCACAATAGTATCATGGTAATCATGGAAATTCAAGTTCATTAATTCAATAAAACTATAGTATCATTTTTTATACCAAATAGTATGATATGGTACATTACGGTAATATCATCCCCTAAAAGTTGGTTTTTAGAATGTCATATTCATTTAGCCTAAACTAATGGTAGCCTGATTGAAGATAAATCATCAAGAACCACTTAAACGCCTTTCCATTGGTAAAATAGATCATCAAAATTTTAAAAAAGATACATGTTACATATATTCACTCATTCGTGTTTTCGATAATCATGAAATAGAGAATTTAAACCCTCATAGGTATTAGAAAATAGAACCTATGCCACCTATAGCAACACACGCAGTCATATAAGTCATTTTTTAATGTTCATTCAATAGATTTGTAAGCTCATTTATTTCATCTAGTTAAATTCAGTATTATAGGCTATATAATGGTGGAGTAACTAATAAAAAGTTGATAGAAATGAATAACTCCCTTACCGATGGAAAACTAGAAAATTATTATGCGAAAAATAATCCGGAAACATGAAGAATATAGAGTAAAATAATCAATCATTGATTCCATCTCAAGGTAAAAATCAAACCTAAATATCACATTATCAAACACAATATTTGGTGTATAGACTTTAACAGACCTTAGGTTTCATACTATCAGAAAGATATAGCACATTCCATCAAGAAAGGTAAAGGATAACAATCGAAGATAAAAATCCTTTCGTAATTTATTGAACCTGAGAAAATCCATCCAGAAATTTATATCAATTTTTTTAATGTAAAGAACTATAAAATCCAAAGAATTATCGAAATCTAATTACTAAAAAAATATAAGTACTATAGAGACCCAACCCTCTCTATGTTTTTAGTGGTGTAGAATTATTATTCACAATAGATAAATGATCTATAGTAATATTTAGATGATTGAAAATATGATATAAAATAAATTAATGTCATTAACTACCACCAAATAAATTAATTCATAATTATTATGCAATTTTCATTGTTCCTATTGATTTCAATGGAACTATATATGTATAATTGGGAGACAATTCCATAACCTGAAGAATATGCATTCAATATTCTGGTCAGTAGAACCCATTTAGGAATTATTAATCTGATTTTACCTTTTTTTTATTAGGAATTTATGATGTTATGCCACTACATGGATCATAATAGACCTAGAAGAACTCTTACAGGTGTCTTGGGAATCCATAGAAACCAATTATTTTGTATTCCTTTGTAAAGCCCCATTTACAGTGTCTGTATTCTTATGTATTTAATTTTTTTATCTATACTGAATTACATATTTAAGTTCATTAGAAATTTATAATGAAATTATAGATATTAAATTAAATTAAGAAATTTTCACAAATGAAATTGTAATATGGAAGTTAGGAATAATAATCTGGAAAATTTAAAAGAAACCTCACATGTGAGAGTATAAATGAAAAATTATATATGTTGCAGATGAAATCATGAAAATTTATATTTGGTAATTAGTAAATAAATTCTTTAAAAATGATAAATTAAGATACAATATTTTTGTAAATTCTCAATTAGATATTGATATAAAAAATATTTTATTTCCATTAAAAAAATCCTAAACTAAAATTTATTGTATATGGTTATTATATTATTGTTTCAGATAACGGTTAATATTTTATGTGTTGTAAAAGTTGATATAGTTTTAAAAAATTTATTTTTAAATTGATAACAATTTTGTTAAAATATTTAATTTATCATATTTATGAAATTATTTTGATATATTAGATTTCATTTATGAATTGTACAAGTAGATAAATGATTGTGGTAAATTTATGGTAATTTTTTTAAATACTTCAATTATTAATGAATAATGAAATATTAAAATTTAAGATATATATATATTATAAGTAAAATTTACTAATACAAACATCATAACTGATGTACGAACCATAATCTTGAGCTTCCCATGATTATTTTATTATATTTTATGATAATTTTCAATCTATTCATAGTCTTGGTCCAAAGTAATAAAACAATGAATAAAATTTAAAAAACCTATCTCTCCTCCAATATAAATAGAACCCATCACCTCCACTTCTCTTAAAAAACAAAATACATGTAGCCTACAATAATTTTACCCATATTTCTTCCAAAACCTCATTCATAATACGATTACTCGTTATTTTGAAAAAATGTTCAAAAACAAAATCCTTAAAGAGGTTCTCATGGGGGATAGTTCAATAGGTAAAAATCAACATTAATTTTGTTTTATTTTAATTTTATTATTTTTTTATTATACTATCATCACCTAACATTATACAGGAAGAAGGAAAACACCAATTTCATATATATAATTTATGTTTTTATTTATTATTGAAAAATTTATTATCATATTTCTATTTCTATCACTTTTATTTGAAATATAATATCATCCCTGGTGATGTGTCGAATTACAAACATCATGGATAATGTGTTTTCAATTTAAATTACTCCCTTCATGGAAGGCCTTATAACAATTTTAATTTATTAATATGTTTCAATGTGTATTTTATAACCTGTTTATGTTATATAATAAACTTATACGCATTATATCAAATTATATAAAAAACATATTTCATGGTGATCAAAAAACAACTAAAATGATCTTAACGGGTATCATTAACATTCTATCTTATGAATCATCCACAAATATAAAATATATATATGTAATATAAATTAATGTTATAGAAAAAATTAAATTCAATTTTACTCTACTTCTATAATTTATATTCCATTCGAAAAAAAATCCATTATGAACAAACAATGGAAACAATGTAAAGAATTGTCCTAAAATATTGGAAATATCAAAATATAATTAGACATTAGGTGGAATTATGTGATAAAATTATCATATATGGTTTCATAAATATTAATATTTTTATGAAAAATATAAATAATAATATTCTAACCATTAAGTAAGAGTTTGAAACACATTTTGTGTTAGATGAACCTTAGTTAAGAGAATTCATAGACCAATTCCCATTAATTGTGTTAACTATATAATTTATTCATTATGTGGTAATAAAATTATTTACATAATAAATATTGAATATATAATTCTTTATTATGTAGATTTAATGTTTATAAACATATTATATTACTTTTATCAACTCACACTTCAAATATATGATATTTCTAATAAACTTTTCTTTTTAAATACTCTTTTAATTTCCTTTATTTTTTTAAAAGGAATTATTTTTATGATATAAGTATATTTGTTTTAATTATTATGTTATATTTTTTTGGAAATTTTTATGATCAATTTTGGTACCAATATATCTCTCCAATTAATTGGGTATTTTTAATTTGGAGGCCTTTCATATGGTTACACCACGTGTAACTGTGATGGTTACATTATAAGGTAGCCTTGTCGATTACATTGTAAGATAGCCATATGGGATACAAATAATTAGGCAACCTTAGGGGTAACAATATTAAATTTCACCATCATGGTATTATATTTTTTTTATTTTTCTATGGAAATAACTTGTTTTTACAAAGTTACTATATGATACATATTTTTCAAGAAGAATGTCGTTGTGAAAACATTTATATTGTCTTTGTAGTAACCATATTGAATGAATATGAGTTAATATGTATAAATTATTTCCTAATTAATTTAAAATATAATCTGAAAACATCTTTAGGAATGAAAAGAAGTGAATTATAATGAAATTTACTACATTAGGTAATGTTTATAGTCAGGTCCTGATAGTTGGTACTTGAACATGATATAGATAGATTAAGGGTTTTGGATTATTTTAATGGAATTCAATAAATTATTTTCAAATTATGTTTAGGTTTATATTATATAGAATTTTAATATTACAATTTTTCTTCAATGAATATATGTATGTTAAGAATGGATTATCAGTGATTAAAAGGGGAAGGCGATGTTAGAAGGAACTAAGATACTGATATCATACCGAATCTAAAACCTAGAATAGTGTGGATTGTAACCAAGATTTTTCTGATAGTAATTTATTAAATTACATATGCAATAAATTGTTTTATAATCCATTCAAGTGACCATCATGAACTACATCAATAGATCTTGATGACAGTGGAACATTTTTTAAGTCAACATCCTCCTATATTCAATTGATATTTTGACATAGTGGTTTTTGATGTATGGATTAAATCCCATAAAAATATATTGGATGTCATGGGGTGCTTAAATAATCAAATGGATTGTCTTACAATTTATCACATTGAAGGTGAACCTGACCAGTGATGGAAAATGTTCAATAATTTCTAAGATATTTATGTTATTGATGCCTTGGAATGAAATGAATTTAAAACACAATTCCTTGGGAAACTTTTTCATATTGTTTTTAGACATTGGATATGAAATTAATTCTTTGATTTTAAGAAACATAAGGAAGATACAATATTCATTATAGATGGAAAAGTTACCCGACTGGAAACATATTCTTTTAATCTTATCCATGGTCATGATAGTAAAATCATCTATTTTTTCTCTAGATTGAAGCCAATATATCAAATGTAATTGGAAACCAATTAATTAAAAATTAATGAGAATAATTTTCAATGTGATGAGAATATAGAAATTGAGTCTATTTATGATAATATGAACATTGAAAAGATTCATATGAATATCTATAGATTGAAAGCTGTGGTTAAGAATAAATCTGTGATATTAGATGGTATAAAATCCCAGATTCATGTTAATCGAAATTGTGGTATAAAGTATCCAAGGGAGTTACATAACTGTAACACCCCGAGATTTTATGAAAAATATTATTTTAATTTCATTAATGTCTTATGTTGTATTCTACACCAAGATTACCATGTGCTATACGCAACACCGTATTAGCTTGCAGTATATGCAACACTATTCTTGGATCGTGTTACACATAATTTTGATAATAGTTATTCTACGCAACCTTGAGTATATATATATATATATATTAAATGTATAAATGAAAGATGGTTGGATTATGTTATACGAAACAGCAAAGGATTCTTTCACAACACGCAACCCTTACTTGGATTGCATTTCACGCAATCACGACCTTCCTCGATAGCGTGTGTTGTACGCAATACCGGGTTTTAATAAACAATGTTATATTATTATAATATTGTCATGAACTAGCCGTTATGAATAGTATTAACTAAAATTTGAATTTTATAACATTATTATTCATCTTACACATTTCTAGAATATGGTATAAGAACAAAATAATTTTTTCGGGTAAAATAAGTATTTTTAAAAAAATGCAGTTTTACCGCCTTTTGATGGCGCACCCACATTAAATATAGTTTTTGACATGTTTATATGTTAAATTTGACAAAATAATATTCTTATTTTGAATCAGGATGTAAAAATTTACATTAGATAAAGTTTTGATATTTTTCCGATAACTTTCATATTTTAATGAATAGTAAAAACACGCTATATTTTAATTAAAAACAACTTTTTTCATCGTAATATCTTATGTGGTTAAATTATAATATTTAATGGTTTTAAAGTATATTTAGAATATATTTTTACCACTTAATATAATGTTGGTCATTGGACACAATTTTACAATTAAACCGAACATAAACAAGTGTCAATCTTTTGATAGTTATTATCTCTTAAAAACACGCTTTTTGTTTTGACAGCGGGAATTACTTTTAAATTAATTTCTGCCACTTATGTGTTTTGAATTTAGAAAAATGGATTCCATATTTGGAATCAGGATTTTCAAATTGTGTAAATAGGTAACTTTTATTTTTAGACATTTTGAATAATTACTGCGGTAAATATTTTATTTACCATGGTTAAGGGTAAATCCGGTAAATAAGGGTTAAACAAATAATATTATAATAATATTAAATTACCCTAAAACGTGTCTTAACCCTATTGGTTGATACATGGTCGACCATGGGCATCTTTGGGCCGATTTTGGTACCCCATTGATCCACTTGTAAGTGATAATGACACTTTATTTTAATTAAGTTAAAATGAATACAAAAATGACACAAGCATATATCTTTTAGCAAAACAATTGTTACATAGGGTTATATATGTTGGATTTTAGATTATAAATATTAATTAGAAAGATAAAAAGATTTCCTACATGATGGTATTTTATTTGTAATTTTTAGACATCAAATAATTTAATTTATTTATGAAACAAAGATGATGCAGTAATTATATTATTAATGAAATATTGACATAATTGATAATATAAATACCCAAATAAATGTAATTTAAGACTTTTTATTAATTCCACTAATTTTCTAGGTTACTATGATATATTATTGTAGAGGTAATCAACTTTTTTTGAAAATATAATTCTGTTATGACTTTCACAAAAATCATATATCAAATAGTGTCAAAATTGACACAAAATAGTTTTTAAATCAAATATTATATTATTAATTGTTATTTTATTCCTAAAAATCTAAGGTTCGGCCAAATGACTTAGATAAGGATATATATATTAATAATAAACAATTTCGGGTTCGTTTGGCATTTTATAGTAAGTGTATTAACCATATAGTGAAAGAAAACAAAAAGACACGGTAAAAGTTAAATTATTTAACTTGGAGTTAAATCTAATTGATAAGGTTAAAATAATATCCTAAACTTGTCTAAATTCTATTGGTTGATAGGATTTCGACCCATCCCCACCTTAGATTCGAAATAAGACCCTTTGGAACCATTATAAACCGATTTTGACATTAATATAAAATAATATTTTGAGATATTCCTAAGGTGCCCCTCTCCTCCCTTATAAAAGGGCACCTCCTCCCCCTCCTCCTCACATCAAATTGAGCACTCAAGCTCGTCCTACCCCTGCCAAAATCTCTTCTCCACTTCCCTAGTATCATACTAGAGGTCCTGGTCTTCTTCAAATACCAATCTTAGTTCCCTAAGTAGAGGATTCAAAGAGGCGTTCCAAAGAAGAGGTAATATCCATTACCGATCTTTTTCAATTTCTTTCTTCTTCAACTTCTTCTTCTTTAGTTGTTTCATAATAAATTAATAACATCAGTATTTCCTATATACTGATATGTTATTATAAATATGAAACAACTCTAATTAACCTTCTATCCATCCTACGGAAAAAGAAATCACCGCGCGTGCGTACGTACGGAATACCGTCTCCACGCCGTGGTGTAATCTATTTTCCACCACCACCTTACATGGATGGGTATAATGGTGTAAAGAATAACTATACATAGTTATTACAACATCATATTGATTATGATATATTGTATAATCCACTCCAATTCAATTCAATA
This sequence comes from Viscum album, assembly GCA_963277665.1. Classification (NCBI taxonomy): domain Eukaryota; kingdom Viridiplantae; phylum Streptophyta; class Magnoliopsida; order Santalales; family Viscaceae; genus Viscum; species Viscum album. The sequence continues at coordinate 1,391,585,965 of OY728119.1, forward strand.
TTTATAGAAATGATATCATCGCTCGTGCGTACGTACGGACTACCGTCTCCACGACGCGATGAGATTCATTCTCCATGTTAACCATTTAAGAATGATTATAAAGTATATATAAGAAATAATAATGAAATATATGACATTATAAAGCTACTGGATTTATGTATATATATACATATGTATGTCATCTACTTACTTCCATTTCAAGACAATAAGGAAAGGAAAACAGCGTTCATGCGTACGTACGGACTACCGTCTCCATGAACGGTGTTTTTCATTTCATTTATCTATCTATTATATATATATATATACTGAATATATATGATATATAAATCATATTCTATATTCTGGAAGTAAGTAAATCATGATATAAGTAATAATAATGTCAAGAACAACAAGTCAAAACACCTACGATAAATGAAACGATTTTACCCAAAATGCTTCTTTAACATGGAATTTACAAAAGAACGGGTAATATAATGTCATAAGTGAACCATATATGATATCATGACAATGAATATGATTCTGTAATAAGTCAATGACATTATTTAAATCATTATATAGGAGGTTCGGACACATACGAAGCAAATCGGACCTAAGGTAAGGGAAATATCACAATCTCATTTTTATCCGAGATTGTTTATTCGTAAGTATTCACGGGGGTGTATTTTATCATCCACATCCATGTTACATCAATATTTAATATTATTTCCATCCACCTACAATTGTTTAAATCCATTTTTACCCTTCGGTGAGTTTTTAATAATATGTATGAAAGGAATCTTTTGTCGTATGAGGTACTTTTTGACTTTTTTGACAAAAGTACGAAGAATGTTTTTTTTAACTTATACGGCTTGAATGGATTTTTAAAACATTATTTCCAAGAAGCTTCCTTTACAAGTTTTCAAGTTTATTTTTAATCAACTTCTTTTATTTTAAAGTTGTATGACATGTTATGAAAGGAAAAATGTTTTTGAAGAAGAAAGGATATTTTCCTCAAGAATGAAGTTCAAGTGTTTTATTAAAATTATTTTCCATCTAAGATAATAAAGGGTTATGTTTTTATCCCTATTATTACATTGATTTGATCATGTTGTGATGGAATTATTTTTATGAATTCTATTATCTTATATGAATTGATTTATGATGTCATGATGTTTCAAGAATCCCATTTTTGTTACATGTGTTATGTGATGATGTATGTTTTATGATTATGTGGCACACATATGAAAGGATTCATTATAAGATGGGTGGGACCTAAATCTCCCTCCAATGCATTGGGTAATGATTTTATATCTCATGAGATAGACATGGATGGAACGGAAGGTTATTTCGGTTCAGTGATACAGGACTGAAACAAGGAGTGAACTCGGTTCAGAAAGGGACTTTGTCCACTAAGATAGTCTTGGCAATGAGTCATGACTAACAAGAAATGATTTTCCTTGATTATGTGTGCATGCCACAAAGTTTCAAGTTTTATGTTATGATTATGGGGATCTCGTTTTCACTTCTATGATTTATCCCATGATATGATATTATGAGCTATTTTGCAGGTCAAGATTTCCAAAAGCTATGTTCTTATGTATATGATGTGATTGATATTTCTTTTGTTTACCCTTACTGAGCATTTGAGCTCACCCTTTTATGTTTTTTCCCCCAGGATATAAAGAAAGGTTTTATGTACAAAAAATGGAAGATCTTTATGGGAGATAAGGAAGATCTTTCACCACGATTAGAAGATTACGTTCCGAGTTTCCAAATACACTAAACTATTACGATCCTTGTGTGTGTGTTTTTGTTATGTACTAAGTATTCCGCAAATGTAATGTAATGTCCATGTACGTCAAGATACGGGTCTCTACAGTTGGTATCAGAGGAAAGGTTTAGTCAACCTTTGGAAACTAGGATGCGAAAACGTTAGTGAGATCCCTAGAGATATTTCTAAGGTATGTCTAGGGATGCCCCTAAGGATAAGTATATGTATAGGATATAGTCCTAGAACTATGGTAACGATATTAGATTAAACCAAAGATGATAGATATTTAAGTTACTCCCCCTTTATTATGATTTTTGCATCTAACACTATTCTGTTTGGGTTTTAGAAAATGGCTGGAAACAAGATGATTCACAATAATGGAGGATATGATGGATAATGGAATGATATTCTTCATGAGCAACCAAATGAAATGGGATTTGGATGTCCAAACATCATTATTATTCCGAATCAGCAATCTCATAATATGATCAATAAAGTAAAATTTGGTAAGTTTCCTGACTCGGCTAATAAGAGAAATATGGAGTTTCATGATGATCATAGAGGAAAGAAAGTTCAATTTCCCTCATGTAAATCATGTGGGAAGAGGCATCAAGGAGAATGTTTCAAGGGAACTGGAAGATGCTTTGGGTGTGGAAAAGAAGGACACAAAGCAAGTAAGTGCAAAGGAAAAGGGTCGGTTAACACCATGGATGAGGATAATGGTATTGCTACGACATCAAAAATGGTTAAGTGTTTTAAATGTGGAATGTATGGGCATTATGCAAACAAATGCCCTAAGGGAAAGACTCATGAAGAGAATCAGTATGGTCATATGGGTAGTATTTATGTGGATGATGATGATGAGACTACAAATGATATGTGAGATGAAAGAATTGTTGAAGCTCGGTCAATGGTTTAAGAATGTAGTGGAATGATAACATGTTTATCACGTGTAATGTTGTATAAGTAATCTCATGGTACTATGGAATAAAAAGACATCTAAGGATTGTTACACTATTGTCTTTCCTTGAGTTTTGAAAGTATATGATTAATGGTACAAGTATCCATGAAAGGTTATTCAGATATTTTTGGAATGTAGATGATATGTGCATAATGAAGGGATAAGACGATAATGAGATGTTTGATTGTATTCATGAGCTCATGATTGATATAAGGACTAAGTGATATCATGGTTTGAGTATATAGAATTTTGAGGATTTTAGTATGTGGAAGGTGTTAACTTTTAACTGCATTCATGTTTTCAGAAAGGTATTCAAGAGAATACATGATTAAGGACTTTGAATGTTTGGAATGTAACCAACAAAACATATCTTATGATATATGGGAATTGACGATGGTATTAAATCTCTGGTAATCGTTTTCACTATGTTATGAGAGTGGATTGCAGTATTATGGATAATCCTAAAGATTGGAATGGATTATGTTGGACAAAAGTTAGTATTGTTTAAGGATAGAAGTTTTTTTCGATATTATTTATGGGATGTTATAGTAATATAGTTTTAAAAAAAGGACAACCTGCAGGACGGGCGACAGCCCATCGCTTCGGACAAGGCTGTGGGAATCGAACCCACAACCGAAGTGCGACTGGCCTTTATCGCCTACCACTGGCCTACAAGAAGTCCCTGTTTAGTAGAAACTAGTTTTATTATATTAAGCAGTATGATATATGAAGTATAAGTCCATTTTAGGAACCATATATGATTAATCTCTCTATAGAATGACTTATGTATATTTAATAACTTTTTCTAACCTTTTGTTTGAGACAGATGGAATGACCCGTCATTCTATCACATAATCTGCTAACACTTCACGAATAACAAATTCAACTTCATTTATTTAAGAGATGAAGTGGAAATTGTTCAAGGCACGAACAATAGTGAGATTGTTCCAAAATAAAGTAAGTATTTATTCTAATTCAAATTCTTAAACATTAGGGAAACGATCTTGAAAACCAATAATGTTGTCCTAGTGATCTTATATCTGATGAATCAGATGGTACCTTAGATCGTCAGAAATTTATGGCTTTGTGATTTCTGGCTTTTCCATAGCTATGTTCTTTACCACTCTCCATCAGAACATGATGGTTAGATTTCTCTTCCATATCCATATTTTCACCTATGTGGAAACCCAGTGATTAGTTTATTTGGGTAACCGTTATATTTCATACTATTGTTTTTAAAGACAAGTTTTGGTATTCCTATTTACGATGTGGGTTTCTATCAAAGAAACCTTCAAATAATAAACCATTTATAACCCCGACGAAGTTCGACGGAGAAATTCATTTTAAGGGGGGTAGAATGTAACACCCCGAGATTTTATGAAAAATATTATTTTAATTTCATTAATGTCTTATGTTGTATTCTACACCAAGATTACCCTGTGCTATACGCAACACCGTATTAGCTTGCAGTATATGCAACACTATTCTTGGACCGTGTTACACATAATTTTGATAATAGTTATTCTACGCAACATTGAGTATATATATATATATATTAAATGTATAAATGAAATATGGTTGGATTCTGTTATACGAAACAACAAAGGATTCTTTCACAACACGCAACCCTTACTTGGCTTGCATTACACGCAATCGCGACCTTCCTCGATAGCGTGTGTTGTACGCAATACCGGGTTTTAATAAAAAATGTTATATTATTATAATATTTTCATGAACTAGCCGTTATGAATAGTATTAACTAAAATTTTAATTTTATAACATTATTATTCATCTTACACATTTCTAGAACATGGTATAAGAACAAAATAAATTTTTTGGGTAAAATAAGTATTTTTCTAAAAATGCAGTTTTACCGCCTTTTGATGGCGCACCCACTTTAAATATAGTTTTTGACATGTTTATATGTTCAATTTGACAAAATAATATTCTTCTTTTGAATCAGGATGTAAAAATTTACATTAGATAAAGTTTTGATATTTTTCCGATAACTTTCATATTTTAATGAATAGTAAAAACACGCTATATTTTAATTAAAAACAACTTTTTTCATCGTAATATCTTATGTGGTTAAATTATAATATTGAATGGTTTTAAAGTATATTTAGAATATATTTTTACCACTTAATATAATGTTGGTCATTGGACACAATTTTACAATTAAACCAAACATAAAAAAGTGTCAATCTTTTGATAGTTATTATCTCTTAAAAACACGCTTTTTGTTTTGACAGCGGGAATTAATTTTAAATTAATTTCTGCCACTTCTGTGTTTTGAATTTAGAAAAATGGATTCCATATTTGGAATCAGGATGTTCAAATTGTGTAAATAGGTAACTTTTATTTTTAGACATTTTGAATAATTACTGCGGTAAATATTTTATTTACCATGGTTAAGGGTAAATCCGGTAAATAAGGGTTAAAAAAATAATATTATAATAATATTAAATTACCCTAAAACGTGTCTTAACCCTATTGGTTGATACATGGTCGACCATGGGCATCTTTGGGTAGATTTTGGGACCCCATTGATCCACTTGTAAGTGATAATGACACTTTATTTTAATTAAGTTAAAATGAATACAAAAATGACACAAGCATATATCTTTTAGAAAAACAATTGTTACATAGGGTTATATATGTTGGATTTTATATTATAAATATTCATTAGAAAGATAAAAAGATCTCCTACATGATGGTATTTTATTTGTAATTTCTAGACATCAAATAATGTAATTTATTTATGACACAAAGATGATGCAGCAATTATATTATTAATGAAATTTTGACATAATTGATAATATAAATACCCAAATAAATGTAATTTAAGACTTTTTATTAATTCCACTAATTTTATAGGTTACTATGATATATTATTGTTGAGGTAATCAACGTTTTTCGAACATATAATTCTGTTATGACTTTCACAAAAATCATATATCAAATAGTGTCAAAATTGACACAAAATAGTTTTTAAATCAAATATTATATTATTAATTGTTATTTTATTCTTAAAAATCTAAGGTTCGGCCAAATTACTTAGATAAAGATATATATATTAATAATAAACAATTTGGGGTTCGTTTGGCATTTTATAGTAAGTGTATTAACCATATAGTGAAAGAAAACAAAAAGACACGGTAAAAGTTAAATTATTTAACTTGGAGTTAAATGTAATTGATAAGGTTAAAATAATATCCTAAACTTGTCTAAATTCTATTTGTTGATAGGATTTCGACCCATCCCCACCTTAGATTCAAAATAAGACCCTTTGGAACCATTATAAACCGATTTTGACTTTAATATAAAATAATATTTTGAGATATTCCTAAGGTGCCCCTCTCCTCCCTTATAAAAGGGCACCTCTTCCCCCTCCTCCTCACATCAAATTGAGCACTCAAGATCGTCCTACCCCTGCCAAAATCTCTTCTCCACTTCCCTAGTATCATACTAGAGGTCCTGGTCTTCTTCAAATACCAATCTTAGTTCCCTAAGTAGAGGATTCAAAGAGGCGTTCCAAAGAAGAGGTAATATCCATTACCGATCTTTTTCAATTTCTTTCTTCTTCAACTTCTTCTTCTTTAGTTGTTTCATGATAAAGTAATAACATCAGTATTTCTTATATACTGATATGTTATTATAAATATGAAACAACTCTAATTAACCTTCTATCCATCCTACGGAAAAAGAAATCACCGCGCGTGCGTACGTACGGAATACCGTCTCCAGGCCGTGGTGTAATCTATTTTCCACCACCACCTTACATGGATGGGTATAATGGTGTAAAGAATAACTATACATAGTTATTACAACATCATATTGATTCTGATATATTGTATAATCCACTCCAATTCAATTCAATATTTATAGAAATGATATCATCGCTCGTGCGTACGTACGGACTACCGTCTCCACGACGCGATGAGATTCATTCTCCATGTTAACCATTTAAGAATGATTATAAAGTATATATAAGAAATAATAATGAAATATATGACATTATAAAGCTACTGGTTTTATGTATATATATACATATGTATGTCATCTACTTACTTCCATTTCAAGACAATAAGGAAAGGAAAACAACGTTCATGCGTACGTACGGACTACCGTCTCCATGAACGGTGTTTTTCATTTCATTTATCTATCTATTATATATATATATATACTGAATATATATGATATATAAATCATATTATATATTCTGGAAGTAAGTAAATCATGATATAAGTAATAATAATGTCAATAACAACAAGTCAAAACACCTACGATAAATGAAACGATTTTACCCAAAATGCTTCTTTAACATGGAATTTACAAAAGAACGGGTAATATAATGTCATAAGTGAACCATATATGATATCATGACAATGAATATGATTCTGTAATAAGTCAATGACATTATTTAAATCATTATACAGGAGGTTCGGACACATACGAAGCAAATCGGACCTAAGGTAAGGGAAATATCACAATCTCATTTTTATCCGAGATTGTTTATTCGTAAGTATTCACTGGGGTGTATTTTATCATCCACATCCATGTTACATCAATATTTAATATTATTTCCATCCACCTACAATTGTTTAAATCCATTTTTACCCTTCGGTGAGTTTTTAGTAATATGTATGAAAAGAATCTTTTGTCGTATGAGGTACTTTTTGACTTTTCCGACAAAAGTACGAAGAATGTTTTTTTTAACTTATACGGCTTGAATGGATTTTTAAAACATTATTTACAAGAAGCTTCCTTTACAAGTTTTCAAGTTTATTTTTAATCAACTTCTTTTATTTTAAAGTTGTATGACATGTTATGAAAGGAAAAATGTTTTTGAAGAAGAAAGGATATTTTCCTCAAGAATGAAGTTCAAGTGTTTTATTAAAATTATTTTCCATCTAAGATAATAAAGGGTTCTGTTTTTATCCCTATTATTACATTGATTTGATCATGTTGTGATGGAATTATTTTTATGAATTCCATTATCTTATATGAATTTATTTATGATGTCATGATGTTTCAAGAATCCCATTTTTGTTACATGTGTTATGCGATGATGTATGTTTTATGATTATGTGGCACACATAAGAAAGGATTCATTATAAGATGGGTGGGACCTAAATCTCCCTCCAATGCATTGGGTAATGATTTTATATCTCATGATATAGACATGGCTGGAACGGAAGGTTATTTCAGTTCAGTGATACAGGGCTGAAACGAGGAGTGAACTCGGTTCAGAAAGGGACTTTGTCCACTAAGATAGTCTTGGCAATGAGTCATGACTAACAAGAAATGATTCTCCATGATTATGTGTGCATGACACAAAGTTTCAAGTTTTATGTTATGATTATGGGGATCTCGTTTTCACTTCTATGATTTATCCCATGATATGATATTATGAGCTCTTTTGCAGGTCAAGATTTCCAAAAGCTATGTTCTTATGTATATGATGTGATTGATATTTCTTTTGTTTACCCTTACAGAGCATTTGAGCTCACCCTTTTATGTTTTTTTCCCCAGGATATAAAGAAAGGTTTTAGGTAAAAAAAATGGAAGATCTTTATGGGAGATAATGAAGATCTTTCACCACGATTAGAAGATTACGTTCCGAGTTTCCAAAGACACTAAACTATTACGATCCTTGTGTGTGTGTTTTTGTTATGTACTAAGTATTCCGCAAATGTAATGTAATGTTCATGTACGTCAAGATACGGGTCTCTACAGTTGGTATCAGAGGAAAGGTTTAGTCAACCTTTGGAAACTAGGATGCGAAAACGTTAGTGAGATCCCTAGAGATATTTCTAAGGTATGTCTAGGGATGCCCCTAAGGATAAGTATACGTATAGGATATAGTCCTAGAACTATGGTAACGATATTATATTAAACCAAAGATGATAGATATTTAAGTTACTCCCCCTTTATTATGATTTTTGCATCTAACACTATTCTGTTTGGGTTTTAGAAAATGGCTGGAAACAAGATGATTCACAATAATGGAGGATATGATGGATAATGGAATGATATTCTTCATGAGCAACCAAATGAAATGGGATTTGGATGTCCAAACATCATTATTATTCCGAATCAGCAATCTCATAATATGATCAATAAAGTAAAATTTGCTAAGTTTCCTGACTCGGCTAATAAGAGAAATATGGAGTTTCATGATGATCATAGAGGAAAGAAAGTTCAATTTCCCTCATGTAAATCAAGTGGGAAGAGGCATCAAGGAGAATGTTTCAAGGGAACTGGAAGATGCTTTGGGTGTGGAAAAGAAGGACACAAAGCAAGTAAGTGCAAAGGAAAAGGGTCGGTTAACACCATGGATGAGGATAATGGTATTGCTACGACATCAAAAATGGTTAAGTGTTTTAAATGTGGAATGTATGGGCATTATGCAAACAAATGCCCTAAGGGAAAGACTCATGAAGAGAATCAGTATGGTCATATGGGTAGTATTTATGTGGATGATGATGATGAGACTACAAATGATATGTGAGATGAAAGAATTGTTGAAGCTCGGTCAATGGTTTAAGAATGTAGTGGAATGATTACATGTTTATCACGTGTAATGTTGTATAAGTAATCTCATGGTACTATGAAATAAAAATACATCTAAGGATTGTTACACTGTTGTCTTTCCTTGAGTTTTGAAAGTATATGATTAATGGTACAAGTATCCGTGAAAGGTTATTCAGATATTTTTGGAATGTAGATGATATGTGCATAATGAAGGGATAAGACGATAATGAGATGTTTGATTGTATTAATGAGCTCATGATTGATATAAGGACTATGTGATATCATGGTTTGAGTATATAGAATTTTGAGGATTTTAGTATGTGGAAGGTGTTAACTTTTAACTGCATTCATGTTTTCAGAAAGGTATTCAAGAGAATACATGATTAAGGACTTTGAATGTTTGGAATGTAACCAACAAAACATATCTTATGATATATGGGAATTGACGATGGTATTAAATCTCTGGTAATCGTTTTCACTATGTTATGAGAGTGGATTGAAGTATTATGGATAATCCTAAAGATTGGAATGGATTATGTTGGACAAAATTTAGTATTGTTTAAGGATAGAAGTTTTTTTCGATATTATTTATGGGATGTTATAGTAATATAGTTTTAGAAAAAGGACAACCTGCAGGACGGGCGACAGCCCATCGCTTCGGACAAGGCTGTGGGAATCGAACCCACAACCGAAGTGCGACTGGCCTTTATCGCCTACCACTGGCCTACAGGAAGTCCCTGTTTAGTAGAAACTAGTTTTATTATATTAAGCAGTATGATATATGAAGTATAAGTCCATTTTAGGAACCATATATGATTAATCTCTCTATAGAATGACTTATGTATATTTAATAACTTTTTCTAACCTTTTGTTTGAGACAGATGGAATGACCCGTCATTCTATCACATAATCTGCTAACACTTCACGAATAACAAATTCAACTTCATTTATTTAAGAGATGAAGTGGAAATTGTTCAAGGCACGAACAACAGTGAGATTGTTCCAAAATAAAGTAAGTATTTATTCTAATTCAAATTCTTTAACATTAGGGAAATGATCTTGAAAACCAATAATGTTATCCTAGTGATCTTATATCTGATGAATCAGATGGTACCTTAGATCGTCAGAAATTTATGGCTTTGTGATTTCTGGCTTTTCCATAGCCATGTTCTCTACCACTCTCCATCAGAACATGATGGTTAGATTTCTCTTCCATATCCATATTTTCACCTATGTGGAAACCCAGTGATTAGTTTATTTGGGTAACCGTTATATTTCATACTTTTGTTTTTAAAGACAAGTTTTGGTATTCCTTTTTACGATGTGGGTTTCAATCAAAGAAACTTTTAAATAATAAACCATTTATAACCCCGACGAATTTCGAGGGAGAAATTCATTTTAAGGGGGGTAGAATGTAACACCCCGAGATTTTATGAAAAATATTATTTTAATTTCATTAATTTCTTATGTTGTATTCTACACCAAGATTACCCTGTGCTATACGCAACACCGTATTAGCTTCCAGTATATGCAACACTATTCTTGGACCGTGTTACACATAATTTTGATAATAGTTATTCTACGCAACATTGAGTATATATATATATATATATTAAATGTATAAATGAAATATGGTTGGATTCTGTTATATGAAACAACAAAGGATTCTTTCACAACACGCAACCCTTACTTGGCTTGCATTACACGCAATCGCGACCTTCCTCGATAGCGTGTGTTGTACGCAATACCGGGTTTTAATAAACAATGTTATATTATTATAATATTGTCATGAACTAGCCGTTCTGAATAGTATTAACTAAAATTTGAATTTCATAACATTATTATTCATCTTACACATTTCTAGAACATGGTATAATAAAAAAATAATTTTTTTGGGTAAAATAAGTATTTTTCTAAAAATGCAGTTTTACCGCCTTTTGATGGCGCACCCACTTTAAATATAGTTTTTGACATGTTTATATGTTCAATTTGACAAAATAATATTCTTCTTTTGAATCAGGATGTAAAAATTTACATTAGATAAAGTTTTGATATTTTTCCGATAACTTTCATATTTTAATGAATAGTAAAAACACGCTATATTTTAATTAAAAACAACTTTTTTCATCGTAATATCTTATGTGGTTAAATTATAATATTGAATGGTTTTAAAGTATATTTAGAATATATTTTTACCACTTAATATAATGTTGGTCATTGGACACAATTTTACAATTAAACCGAACATAAACAAGTGTCAATCTTTTGATAGTTATTATCTCTTAAAAACACGCTTTTTGTTTTGACAGCGGGAATTAATTTTAAATTAATTTCTGCCACTTCTGTGTTTTGAATTTATAAAAATGGATTCCATATTTGGAATCAGGATGTTCAAATTGTGTAAATAGGTAACTTTTATTTTTAGACATTTTGAATAATTACTGCGGTAAATATTTTATTTACCATGGTTAAGGGTAAATCCGGTAAATAAGGGTTAAAAAATAATATTATAATAATATTAAATTACCCTAAAACGTGTCTTAACCCTATTGGTTGATACATGGTCGACCATGGGAATCTTTGGGTCGATTTTGGGACCCCATTGATCCACTTGTAAGTGATAATGACACTTTATTTTAATTAAGTTAAAATGAATACAAAAATGACACAAGCATATATCTTTTAGAACAACAATTGTTACATAGGGTTATATATGTTGGATTTTAGATTATAAATATTAATTAGAAAGATAAAAAGATTTCCTACATGATGGTATTTTATTTGTAATTTTTAGACATCAAATAATGTAATTTATTTATGACACAATGATGATGCAGTAATTATATTATTAATGAAATATTGACATAATTGATAATATAAATACCCAAATAAATGTAATTTAAGACTTTTTATTAATTCCCCTAATTTTATAGGTTACTATGATATATTAGTGTTGAGGTAATCAACTTTTTTCGAACATATAATTCTGTTATGACTTTCAAAAAAATCATATATCAAATAGTGTCAAAATTGACACAAAATAGTTTTTAAATCAAATATTATATTATTAATTGTTATTTTATTCCTAAAAATCTAAGGTTCGGCCAAATGACTTAGATAAGGATATATATATTAATAATAAACAATTTGGGGTTCGTTTGGCATTTTATAGTAAGTGTATTAACCATATAGTGAAAGAAAACAAAAAGACACGGTAAAAGTTAAATTATTTAACTTGGAGTTAAATCTAATTGATAAGGTTAAAATAATATACTAAACTTGTCTAAATTCTATTGGTTGATAGGATTTAGACCCATCCCCACCTTAGATTCGAAATAAGACCCTTTGGAACCATTATAAACCGATTTTGACTTTAATATAAAATAATATTTTGAGATATTCCTAAGGTGCCCCTCTCCTCCCTTATAAAAGGGCACCTCCTCCCCCTCCTCCTCACACCAAATTGAGCCCTCAAGCTCGGCCAACCCCTGCCAAAATATCTTCTCCACTTCCCTAGTATCATCCTAGAGGTCCCGGTCTTCTTCAAAGACCAATATTAGTTCCCTAAGTAGAGGATTCAAAGAGGCGTTCCAAAGAAGAGGTAATATCCATTACCGATCTTTTTCAATTTCTTTCTTCTTCAACTTCTTCTTCTTTAGTTGTTTCATGATAAAGTAATAACATCAGTATTTCTTATATACTTATATGTTATTATAAATATAAAACAACTCTAATTAACCTTCTATCCATCCTACGGAAAAATAAATCACCGCGCGTGCGTACGTACGGAATACCGTCTCCACGCCGTGGTGTAATCTATTTTCCACCACCACCTTACATGGATGGGTATAATGGTGTAAAGAATAACTATACATAGTTATTACAACATCATATTGATTCTGATATATTGTATAATCCACTCCAATTCAATTCAATATTTATAGAAATGATATCATCGCTCGTGCGTACGTACGGACTACCGTCTCCACGACGCGATGAGATTCATTCTCCATGTTAACCATTTAAGAATGATTATAAAGTATATATAAGAAATAATAATGAAATATATGACATTATAAAGCTACTGGATTTATGTATATATATACATATGTATGTCATCTACTTACTTCCATTTCAAGACAATAAGGAAAGGAAAACAGCGTTCATGCGTACGTACGGACTACCGTCTCCATGAACGGTGTTTTTCATTTCATTTATCTATCTATTATATATATATATATATACAGAATATATATGATATATAAATCATATTATATATTATGGAAGTAAGTAAATCATGATATAAGTAATAATAATGTCAATAACAACAAGTCAAAACACCTACGATAAATGAAACGATTTTACCCAAAATGCTTCTTTAACATGGAATTTACAAAAGAACGGGTAATATAATGTCATAAGTGAACCATATATGATATCATAACAATGAATATGATTCTGTAATAAGTCAATGACATTATTTAAATCATTATACAGGAGGTTCGGACACATACGAAGCAAATCGGACCTAAGGTAAGGGAAATATCACAATCTCATTTTTATCCGAGATTGTTTATTCGTAAGTATTCACTGGGGTGTATTTTATCATCCACATCCATGTTACATCAATATTTAATATTATTTCCATCCACCTACAATTGTTTAAATCCATTTTTACCCTTCGGTGAGTTTTTAGTAATATGTATGAAGGGAATCTTTTGTCGTATGAGGTACTTTTTGACTTTTCCGACAAAAGTACGAAGAATGTTTTTTTTTATCTTATACGGCTTAAATGGATTTTTAAAACATTATTTCCAAGAAGATTCCTTTACAAGTTTTCAAGTTTATTTTTAATCAACTTCTTTTATTTTAAAGTTGTATGACATGTTATGAAAGGAAAAATGTTTTTGAAGAAGAAAGGATATTTTCCTCAAGAATGAAGTTCAAGTGTTTTATGAAAATTATTTTCCATCTAAGATAATAAAGGGTTCTGTTTTTATCCCTATTATTACATTGATTTGATCATGTTGTGATGGAATTATTTTTATGAATTCCATTATCTTATATGAATTGATTTATGATGTCATGATGTTTCAAGAATCCCATTTTTGTTACATGTGTTATGCGATGATGTATGTTTTATGATTATGTGGCACACATAAGAATGGATTCATTATAAGATGGGTGGGAACTATATCTCCCTCCAATGCATTGGGTAATGATTTTATATCTCATGAGATAGACATGGCTGGAACGGAAGGTTATTTCGGTTCAGTGATACAGGACTGAAACGAGGAGTGAACTCGGTTCAGAAAGGGACTTTGTCCACTAAGATAGTCTTGGCAATGAGTCATGACTAACAAGAAATGATTTTACATGATTATGTGTGCATGCCACAATGTTTCATGTTTTATGTTATGATTATGGGGATCTCGTTTTCACTTATATGATTTATCCCATGATATGATCTTATGAGCTCTTTTGCAGGTTAAGATTTCCAAAAGCTATGTTCTTATGTATATGATGTGATTGATATTTCTTTTGTTTACCCTTACTGAGCATTTGAGCTCACCCTTTTATGTTTTTTTCCCGAGGATATAAAGAAAGGTTTTAGGTAAAAAAAAATGGAAGATCTTTATGGGAGATATTGAAGATCTTTCACCACGATTAGAAGATTACGTTCCGAGTTTCCAAAGACACTAAACTATTACGATCCTTGTGTGTGTGTTTTTGTTATATACTAAGTATTCCGCAAATGTAATGTAATGTCCATGTACGTCAAGATACGGGTCTCTACAATAACAAAATGTGGGAGTTTTTGTGATGTTTAATGTTTGGAAATATGGATTGGGATTATAATTAATATTATCTTAATATTAATAATTCTAAGAAAAATATAATGTGTTTTAAATTTAGTGAGATGAGTCATTATGAAAATATGTTCCCAATGAATTATTTGAATTATGGTATGAATCTAGATTATAAGTTGCAAGGTGTCGAGAGATCCTTTTTAGCTATTCTTGTATTTGATGGGTGATCCAATAAAATGGGATCATGTATACTATTTGTTTACCTATATTTTTATAATGACTTGTTATATATATGGTGTAGACATTCCATTATTAATGGGAAATTTTCATTTAATTTGAATATTTTTGTTCATGAAATGAGACTAAAACAAAAGGTAACAAGACCAAGGGGAAATATTATAGAAAAATATGCATTATAAGATAATTTTAGTTATTATATGTTAAAGGATATAACCTAAAAACAAAGCTAGTTTACCCTTAGAATAGTTTCATGTCATTTTGTGTATGGATTGGCTTGATGTTTAACATGATTTTTTTTTTGTAGAGCTAAAGAAGTTGTTTTCAAAACGATATCCAATTTATATTCATGATATAACACATACTATTAATAACATATCTAAATTCAATGAATATACAAAAAAAATGTAATTTCGTGTTATCTTTAACATATTATCGCACACAAGGTGGAGACTCATATTAATGATATGGCGATTGTATATGAATACATGTATTTTTTCTAGATTATTTTCTCAGTGTTTTAAAATATTAAAATGATAAATTTATCATTGACGTACTTCCTGATACAATGATAATTTCAAGACCCTCGTATCTAAAGGATCTTGTGAATAGTCTTGAATTTGAAAAATCATTTTCTTGAATAGTATGATATAGGCTTCATTCTTCCTATCACATCACTATAGAGTTAGCCATTATATTTATTAAAAAGGAATTTGGATCCCCGACACTTTTCATTGATTATTGATCTTTAAATAAAATTATTTTTAATAATAGTTGTAGTTTTCCTCATGTCGATGACTTTCTTGATCAGCTCTAGGGAGATCCATATTTTTTATGATTGAAAAGATATTTGGGTACAATCCGCTGAATGATATGTAGGATAACATCACAAAATCACTGTTTCATTCTAGATATGGTAATTATGTTTCTTAATGTATGCCCTTAGGATTAAATTATGAACCTTAATTATTCATGGATATTGCGAATAGAATATTTCATGAATATTTTCGTGTGTTTTTTTTCTAATAAAATTTTTTCCTCTGTAAAAAACAATGAGGGTCACATATAACCTTTAATTATTGACTTTATAACTCTCAAGGGAAATAAGTTATATGGGATACTATAAAATTTGATATTTGGATTCAAATGTTTTATTTTTGTAGGAACATATAAAATAAGGATTGGACCAAAGTTGATCCTTACAAAAAAATTGATTTATGATTGGCCAAGACCCACAAATATTATTGACATTCGTTGTTTTCTAGGATTATTAGGTTATTACTGACTATTTCATTAAAATGTTGAAATACTATCTATCCTTCTAATTATGCTAACATGAAAAGTGGATAAACATTTTCTTAAAAATGAATTTGATGTTTTTTAGGAACTTAATAAGTGATTAGAGAATGATACATATTTTTCCATTTCATCTAGAAAAAGTGAGTTTTTCATCAATATTGATGCTTAAATGAAGGGACATGGTTTTGATATGATGTATAAGAATCAGATAATTTCTTATTCTTCATTAAACTTAAACCTCATGAGTAATATAATCACACAAATGATTTCAAATTATCATTTGTGGGGTTTTCAACAAAAATATAGAGGCATCAATTATATAATTCCCAATGTGAAATATATACTAAACATAAAACTAGTCATTACATATTCATTCAAAAAAAATTTCTAGGAGGCATATAATATGGTTATAATTAAAAATGTCTCATAATTATATAATGATTTACCATCCTAGAATGTATAATGTTATGGTAGATTCATTTATTCGAAAACATCATGCCTTATTAACAATGATATATTTGGAAAAACCCCTTAATTAATAATTTGATGAATTTTTTCGTTGATGTTTTTAGTGTATGAAAATACTCTATTTTGATTCAATATTTATATTAGTCATATCAATCAGACAGAATTATGCAAGTACAAATAGAAGATAGTGACTTATACAAAAATGTTTAATTGATTAAAATAGGTATGTTTTCAGAAATTAACATCGATAAATATTGTATTTTAATATTTGAAATTAGATTATATATTCTTTTTTATTCATAGTTAATGATATATTTATTCTTTGATGATCATAGTTATCCATTTCCAGTTTATTCATGTATTACTAAGATGTATAAATACATTTGAGAGTATTATTGGTAGGATAGAATGAAATGAGATATTGTAGATTTTACTTTGAAAATTTTGACTTATCAAGAGGTTCATGTATATTGACAACATCCAATGGGGGTTATTCAATATATTCCATTACCGTAGTGGATATGGGAAAATATATATATGGAATTAATGGTGGGACAACAAAATACATCTTTAGGAAAAAATGGGATTTGAGTTGTTGTTGACTGATTGTCTAAATCATAACATTCCTTTTCTATTCAATATACAAAGCCTTTGATTAGCAATATCAACATTACATCAAATATATTATCATGTTACATATACATCCTCTTTATATTATATCTAACCATGATCCCATTTTCAATTCTGTCTTTTGGAAGGGGCATCAAATGTAATTGGGCACAAAAAAATTAAGTATAGTATTTCATGCTCAATCTAATGGATATAATTATTGAAAAATTATGAAATTGTAAGATATTATTAATGCTTGTTCAATGGACTACAAATTAAGTTAGGTTTGATATCATTATTTAGTAGTTTTTTATTATAATAACAATTTTAATTATAGAATAAAGATTTTACTTTTGTGGCATTATATAGAAATCAGGGCCTAACTTCTTATTTTTTGGATAATGTTGTGGAAAAAATGTTGATGGGACCAGAATTACCATAGGAAGTGATCAAGAAAGTGAAGATGATCCAACAACACATGAGGACAACATAAAACAAGAAAAAAATGTTATGCATATAATATGAGGTAAGAACATTCTTTTGATGTTGATGATATTTTTTTTATAATCTCACCCTGAAAAAGTGTTATGTGCTTTGGTAAGAAAAGAAATAGATTTCCATGATTCATTAGACCTTATGAAAACAGAGATAATATCTGAACATATACCTACCAAGTACCATTGCCTCCAAATTTATCCCAAGTATACAATTTTGTTCATGTTATGATGTTGAGAAAGTATATGTCTAATTCATCCCATGTTTTGGGACCAAATGTAGTTCATTTGGAAGAA
Organism: Viscum album; assembly: GCA_963277665.1. NCBI lineage: Eukaryota > Viridiplantae > Streptophyta > Magnoliopsida > Santalales > Viscaceae > Viscum > Viscum album. The sequence continues at coordinate 1,391,604,427 of OY728119.1, forward strand.
AATTATTATTATAAAAAGAAATTAATTCAGATTCTTGGTCAACATGAGAAATTGTTATGAAATAATGTAATACACCAAGTTACAATTTTGTGAAGAAAACTATGGTTTGATGAAGAAACATGGGAATTTGAAACTGATATGGGGGAAAGGTACCACCCCTTGTTTAATAAGTAAAAGTAATTGTTAGTAATAATGTTAACAAGGAAGGTAGAATATAACATCCCATGTACATATAAAATAATTAATGTTCATTATATAATTGGATATATATATTCCTCATAGATTTATAATGATAAAATAGATATAGATATATATATATAATATGAAATTAATATTGATAGAATAGTAACTTGACAATTAGCAGAGCTATCTAGGAAATAGAATTGTAACATCAACTATGAGAGTATAAATTAAATTTATATATCATATAAGTGTATTCATGAAATATTTGTATAATTGAATAAGTGAATCAGTGTTTTGGAAATGATAAATTATATGTATTTATTTTTTTGAAAGTCATCAATATTTAATTTCAAATTTATTTTTAAATTAATGATTAAAAATATATTTTTCTTCATAAAATAAATTTATAAATTATTAAAATATTTTATTATTTTTATAATATTATTTTATGAGACCTTGATGAATTTTCATAATGTTATTAAATCAATTATAGTTTTAGAATTGTTATTTTAAAAATAAATAATGATTTCTTTTTTAAAAATAAATAATCATATTAATAATTTTATTTTGATAAAATTTATTACATTTTTAAATTCCAAAAGTTGAATAATGGTTTTGTTGAGTTTTTGAGATTTTTCTTAAATACCTGAATTTTAGATGAATAGTGAAATATGTTAATTTTACATATATATAATATATAATATAAATACAAAATTACTATTATCATAACACATTTAATAGTCATAATATAAAAATTACATTTATTATTTTAATATATTTTATTATAAGTCTCAAAGAATTTATAGTCTTCAGCTAAATTGATAATTTATTGAATATGATAATAAAAAACCCCTCCAATAATCCACTATAAGAACCACCCCTAACCCCCTTTACTCCTCATAACTCAATGACTTTTATATTTTTCATCATCTTCCACATCCTTTTCCAATTATCTTCCCCATGACAAAAACCTGATATTGTCACCAAAATGTCCATACCAAGGTCTCAAGGTTGTTCTCAATGAGAATAATTAAATAGGTAAAAATCATTTTATCTTTTTCTAATCTTTTCTTTTCAATACTTCTTTTTATTATACTCTCTTTACCTCCAATTATTTAGGAGTAATGAAAAATCTTGTATATTGTATATAATTAATTTTTTTCATGGTTATTGTAAAATTAGTCATCATACTTCTTCTCATCTCTGAATTATTTTAAAAATAAAAACAACATCTGGGAGGTGTCGAATTACAGACTTCATGGATGATGTAATATTATTTTTAATTACCACTTTCAAGGATGGAAAAAAACATTTTAAATATTGAAAAATGACTTATATATTTTCATATAATTGTTTTTATGATATGGAATTAACATATATTCATAATATGGAATTATATAAAGAAACTAGTTAGTGATGATCAATGAACCACCAAAATAATCTAAACGAATTTAAATAATGGTTTATCTAAATGATAATAATAATATATAAAATAATTTTCATATGTGGTGTAATTTAATATTATAGATTATTATAAATACGTTTTATTTCTAATTTTTTATAATCACTTCCATTGGACAAGAAAACCCATTATGAACCGAACGTTGAATCCATGTAAAGAGCACAGTTGAAATAATGGAAATAACATAATATAATTTTTAACATGGTGGAATGATGTTACAAAATGATCATATAAGGTAATATAAAATTAAATATTTGTATCTAAAATATTAATAACACCCGTTTATCCATTATATAGGAGGATTAAATAGATTTTAATAAAGATAAACCCGTTGTTAGGGTATTCTTATCCTTTTTTTATTATATGGATTACCCATCAACAAATGTAATTATTTTGTACAAAGATTATATGTTTATTGAATTTTTAATTTATTAATATGTATTAAATGTAATAAATTCTATATACATATTATATTGTTTTTATCAATAATCACTTCAAATATATGATTTTAGTATGGGTATTTTCATTATATTTCTTGTTTTATGTTCCTTTCTATTTGTAAAAGAAATTATTTATATGTTGTAAGTATTAATGTTTTATGATAATGTTCTAGTAAATTGTAATTTCTTGTGATTTAGTGTGGTAACTATATCCCCCTCCAATTCATTGGGAATGTTTAATGGAGAGGTCACCAGTATGGTTACTCCTAGTGTAACAGCGGTGGTTACACTATAAGGTATTCGTGACTTTTACCTTGTAAGGTATCCGTGAGTGATAAAAATTAGATGATATATATGAGTTTTATAATATAATTTATGTAATTCTATATATTACATTTATAAAATTATTTTTTTTCTATGATCTATGGAAATATCATTTTTGTCAAAGTTAATATACGATACGTATTTGTTGAAAAGTATGTATATGTAAAAATGACTACATATGTTTATATGTATTAATATAGTAATACGTTTTATAACTCATGTTACATGCCTTATTGATATTTTTGTGATCATCCTAATTTTTCAAATGTTTTTCAAAGGGTTACGGTCGGGTAAGATAAAAGGAGAATCTATGATGTATTTTGTAATGATTTTTGGTGAATTGATTTTAGGAATTGTTAAATACATTTATATTATGTAAAAAGGATACTATTTTAGTAGTATAAACATTGTATAGTTAAGGGTTTATATGTATCAATTATATATTTAATTTAACAAAATAAAAACCAAAAACTATTTGGGAATGAAAAAAATGAAATCAGTATGAATATTATAGATTATTTAATGTTTATTATTAGTTCCCTATAGAGTTCCCAGTTGATCCAAATTGGTGACACATATAAATGGAATAATCCATGATTTGTAGGAGGTATAAAAATATCATAATTTAGAGAAATAATTTGAGAATCATCACTTTTCCTCTTTCCAATAAATGATACCATGCTTCCATTTTGAGGAAAAGGAACCCCTTCCAAACCGATCATAGCTGGAAGATCTATTTCAACCATTAACACCATATCAATCCCATCGTCTTAAGAATGTATCATTAATAGGAAAACATTATTGTGAATATCATATAGAATTACCTTATTTAATATATGAGTATTCATCCTATCATTGAACATCATATAAGGTGCATATAACACAAGATCAAAAAAAATGTATCACCTATTCATCCAGGGTCCTGTCATCCAAAATGAGTTTGAGGAACACTATAGACATAAAAAACTTTATATAATATGAATACAACTAAATTGTGAATATTACATTGATGTATTTATACTATAGTACCTAATGATTATTCCCCATCATCATAATGTCCCGCCATATCCTTCTAGGTATCTCTATTTTGAATGTGTCACATTTAACCTTGATTTCAATAATAATTTTCATGAAATGAAATAGAATATCAATATCTCTATACCAATAACCATACATTTCAGTATTATTTGAGCATATGAATTATGGTATAATTGGTGAATCAAAATTGTAAACATAATTTCATAAAAAATGTATTGAGGATCCACATCTAGATCATGGAAAAGAACTTGTTCATGTTCATGTCCCAGGCTGTCAACGTCACACACGATAACCATAACCATGATTTCCTCTATAACAGTGATTTATCACATAGGTTCAATAAAATCATCACCCTATATTCAATTCACATGTATTGATAGATTAATGACACTACACAAAATCAGAAGACACATTGAGGAACACATAATGCTTTGATAGAAAAAATCAAAAATATTAACACCATAGACAATTAAATCCAATAGATATAAAAAATATTTTCCTTTCCATATATCTAAATAAAAATAAAGTAAATGAAAAGAACTATTCCTCATGAATTCATTCTCAAAATACCCATGGGGACATAAAGCTCATTAAAATGAGTGATGGCTAGGCCCTCACTCATAACTACCAATTATAGACCAGCAAGAAACTCAATTATATTTTAAAATAATGTAATTATTTTTAACATATAACTATGATAACACATTTTCATTAACGATCCCGGATAACATGGTACAAAAATAATCGAGGTGTCCCTAACATGGCCTAAAGGGCATACCCAATCCCCATGGGATGGTGACTAGTACACAGAATCAAACAAGGTAAATCTGGGAAACTATTCCACATATTCAATAGAAGAAACATTTTAAATTCAACTTGATAAAAAGGAAACTCTATAGGGAAAATTCACATGAAGAAAAATAGGTAAACAAATCCAACTCACAAACTAAAACAATCAGAAAAAGTATAAAAATATAATTCCAAATGGACACAACTCACAAATAAAATGTTTAATCAATAAGAACCACCTCCACGTGACTCATTACCTTTTCTCTAACCTGGAAAAATATAATATAGAAATGTACAACGACACATGATGGGAGTGAAATAAATGAATTGTGGTGTCTGAAAATATATTCTTCAATGCCATTTTAAAATATTTAACCAAATAAAGATTTCAATTTATATATAAATAGAAATGGTGGTTAAAAATAATATTTGAAAAAAATCATTCTATATATCTCAAATGATGGAAATACTTTGAGAAAATTGTTAATTAATCATTTTATATAGAAACGATTATAAAAATTCATGTGTAATGTGTAAAACATATTCCAAACAATGGAATATATATAAAAACCATGTCAACAAGAAACATGTTTACATTCCAAAAGGATTGATTATTCATGGTTATAGGATCTCCACAAACATTATAAACTAATTATAAAAATATGTACAAACATGTTTCTCAGACATAGATAAAAGAGGAATCATCAACATCTCATCAGGTATGTGACCTATTGTGTATGTTTTATAAGAGTTATAAAGCATCAAAATAGTGATGCCCTAAATAACTATCTAGCTACCTTGTATTGAATGTTCTATAACAAAATTCAATAATGGGAAAAATATTTGAGAACTACATAAAATATAACTCACTAATTTCCCAGTTCAATATTCAAATTTCTCATAAAAAACCAAAGTGGGTTTTTAATAAAATATTGAATTGTTTAATGATAAAACAATTTGGTTACTATCAAAAAAAATTAATAAATATTTATAAATTAAAGTTCTGAATTAAATATCAAATTTTAATTTTATAGTTTATATTAAACATTTTAATTTCCATCATTTTCCAGAAAATTCTATAAACTCACCACAATTCATTTGAATTGGGGGTTTTTCTCAATTTCAGTCCAAAGCAAATCCAAATTCCTAATATTAAAAAAGAGTGTTTGAAAATTAATATAAATAATATAAAAATTAAATTAATCAATTAATCCCTAAATAAATTAAACAATCTTAAATGGAATAACCTTCATCAATATCATGAGATTTTGAAACACAAAACACTACACCTAAATCACTAATGAAAAATGTCACAAATAATGATATAGAAATATAAAATATATTCAATATCTAATAAATAAATATTATATCTTTAAGGATCAAGAAGATCCCAAAAAACTAAGGATGAATTATGGATAGAGTGAGAGAGAATGAAGAGTGTCAGTAAACTTATCAAGAAAGGACCAAATGAAGATATCATAGCTCTGATCCCCTTTAGAAGGGGTTTGGGGGTGTCAATATGGGTCCATAAGAGACCTCTCCGCATTTTGAAATAAAATAGTTCATGTTTTGAAATATATTGGGATAAAAAAGTGGATTTTATGATATAATATAATTATTGAAAAAGTCTAATGTTTCACTAATGATTATCTCAATAGGGATGCATGGTTAGTCCAACCCTACACCCTAACCATTTTCCAAAATTGTGCACTCCTACTGGTGGGATTTCGGATGTTCTCCATGGTATGAGTATGGATTTCTAGACCATGTAACATCTATAAAATCCATAACATACTCGGTTTGCTCATTTTTTACTAGTATGACACTCTTTATGAAAAAAATGTAATCCAATCATCCACGGCCCAAAAACCCTTCCAAATTTCAAAAAATTTCCTCAACACAACTCTAAATGAAACCCAACCAACAAATGATAAAAATTAGGGTTTATGTGATCTTGAAAATATTAATAATATGAAACACATTACATTAAAGGTTTATATGTTAATATATTGGGAATTTTAAAAATATATATCATATGTTCATAACTATTAGAATATATTGAATTAATAAGTAATAAAACTATTACATAATTTAATGTAGTTTTAACAAGTTATACAAAAATAATTTTTAATATAGAAATTGATATTTTATAAAACACGTCTAACCAAAAAAATTCAATTATACATGAATTAATATTATGATGAAAATCAGCAATTGAATTTAACAACATTGATTGATATGTGTGAAAATTTATGGATAAAATTAATAATATGAAAAAAAACAAATTTAAATTTAAATTCTTATAGTTTGAAAGAAATTTTTTCAATTATTTCACCAGAAATTATGGAAATCAAAATGTCTAGATAGGGGGTGTGCTTTTTCCAAGAGTTTAGTATTCCACAACCCATAGGTGATGAAACATGAAATACATTGGTACATACACATGTTATTTATTTAAATAGGTCACAACATTACCCATAGTTACAATAACATTATTATAACTATACATATAGGATTCCATTATTGTTTGATTGATCATTCTATGCTACTTATGGGTCACAACATAAACAATTCATTCGGAATCATGTATAGGAGTAGATTTGTCTTCTTGCATTGAACCACTCATTATAAAATCCCTATCCATCCATACATATGTGTTTTAAATGAATAAAGGGGATTCCAAACGATGATTTGAGCTCCTCTAACCTCTTCTAATAATCATTTTTCGCATTATCAATTATGGAGGACATATATTTTATAATATAACACCATATATTCCCTAAAATTAGTATTCAACCACATGGATTTAATTGCCATACAAAATCATAATTTATTACTATTGGGACTTTTATTATGCTTAGAAATGATTGGGTAAAAATTTAGGAGCATGAATTTGAGGGTTGGTTACCTATAGATTTATGTTGGTGGTCTTTATGTTGTCCATATAATTTTATATTATTTTAGTTATGTGTATATTAATTACTCAAGATGAACCTATTGTGAATTATAATAAAATGGTGAATAGATTATATATTTTTTAATATGAAACAACACAATTATAAAAGCATATATATAATATAAAATAATTGAATAACTAATAATTTTTACCATAAAAGGATATCGTCCCTAAATTTTAAATGGTTATGTAATGAAGAAAAGTAAGGGGTTCCCTGATTTTTGAATTATTTTTTTTTTGAAAATTTAAACAATGTGATTAAGAGGGAAGTAATTATGTGGATTAAAATGTAAACTATTACAAAATAAATGCTTCAAATGTGGTTTCATTGAGGAAATCGCTCCACTAGACTAAGCTAACAAATGAAAAACATGAAAATAATAAATTTTTTGGATAATTAAAATGATTATAATTCACCATTCCATTGCTGGACGGGTCCTCATATATTGGATTCTTTATGGTTTTGAAACACGAAGAGGTCCCCTAGGTTTGAAATAATTTAGTTATAATGTAAGATGGTGTCCCCATGTGTATGATATCATATCGATCTACTATAGAATGGGGTTCCCCTATGTATCATTTCACATTATTTTTTTGTTTGGATGGTCTCCCTCTATTTTATATTCCTATTATTCCATTATCAAAATGGGTCCCCCCATATGGGTTAATCTATATTGTCAGAGGTAGAACAAGTTTTCCATTAAGGTGGGTATATATTAGGGTAAATGAAATTCAGTATAGACAATGCCAATATAGTTGACCCCAGTTAAAAGACATTGTACTCAAGGATCAAAAGTGGATTATTTATTTTTAATTTATTCTTTAATATATTCACATTTAAATGTCACAATAAATTATATTTATGGTAATCATATTTTCTACAATTTTTAGTGGTAGATTAATGATTTATAATCAAATTTTAAATAGGTTTTCCTGGGTACTCTTGTAGAATTCATAGATATAGTAAAATATAAAGGAAAACATATGACCATTTTTTGATTGATAGTAGTTGTAATGTATAAATTATATTGCATTCGAGATAGGTATCTAGAATAGCCATTGGATATATATTATTGGGATATTTATTGGTTATTTTATGACATTTTTGTATATGATTTTTTAATGAGTGATCAATTCATAATATATTCATTTTATTTCATAGGAAACCATTATTTATATATATAATGGTTTATAGTTTTTATTTATTTCACCTTATGTGATGTCTACGTCTCTTATTTATTAAGGAATATGTGATTTCAATTATTTATAATGTTATTTGTTACTATTATATGACTGTATATTCATCCCAGGATATCACTATATACAACTATTTATGATCCTAATACTTCTCTGTATGAGGAGGCCCTCCTAGGTCCCCATAGAACTCCCTTCACAAACTGGTGAGTTTTCATGGGTCTAGGAATTACACATACGTAGTAGAAATCTGCAAGAAACATGATGAATATATATAATAATAATTTTAATGATAGATCATTATATTATTTTATGAACTATAATATTTCATTGATAAGGTAATACAAATATTTTTTTCATTATAATTCTGAAGGCTTTAAGGAAAAATCTTAATCACCTCAACTCTAGTCCTTGAATATCTTAAAAAATGTGAAAAATTGGATCTTAAATAACTGAAATGTGTATAATGTCTAGAGTTGATTTATTTGTTTATACCATACATCAATTTATATAATGGTATATTTAGGAGTAACATTTAATGAATATTTATTTACAAATAAACAATCATATCTTCCACACTTCTACTGTAATTAGGGAAAGGGAGGTTTCCCATTATCAATGTAGGATAATCAGCTAAAGGAAAACTACACACTCTATTTCTCCATTATCATATAGATGATCAGGTATATGTACTATAGATTTAATTAAATTCATGTAACCTCATATTAGTTTTGGTGGATGACCTCATTACATAAATATATTTGGGGAGTATAGACTTCAATAGCGGATTTCAATCCCATTCAATGATCTTTAGAACCTGGGGATACCGACTCAATTGATAGAGGATATTGTTCCCATTATATAACATAGTGAAACCAACATTATATGAACTACAGAAATATTTTCCCACAAATAGTGTTTGTATGGGGGAGTGAAAACCTATTAGATGGTATTTATATAAACCACCATCATGACACTATCACACAACATTGGAGGTTTTTCAACATTGTGTACACTGAAATTAAATTTTTTTCATTCTTAATAACTATACCTAAATATAATGATTAAAAAAATAATTATCCTCTTTTTAATATACATACATGTATAAATATAACATAACATTGTATAAGACTTGTTAACAATACATTGTAATTTTTATTAATATTCTGATAATGGATTCATGTTCAGAAAATTTTGAAAGAAAAAACATCCAACAATAACAGGCTAGGTGGAATCCTTTTTTTCACGTATTACACCTAGGATATAGAGGGTGTGGATGGTAAAAACAATATACCCAAATAAACCATACTGTTCCAACAACTTTTGCCATTTAATGAGATATACTGAAAATTATATACCTAAATGTCCACTCAAATGAGTTCTGTTAGCCTTTTCTATCCACATTGTCGGTGGAGAAAACTCCAATCCAAAATATATTGGAATAATGGGGTGATGTTTCCTAGTAATCATCACTATATCACATAAAAACCACATCATGACCATGAATTCATCTAATATAGGGTCCCAAAATTGGGTCTCCTCCCATCGTATCAACCACCATTGAGGTTATCTGCAATTATTTTATAGGATCATTGATTCATCCACAACCATCCATCATTGTTCCATCACTCATCACATAATTTCTCATAATCTTGTAATACCTATAATAATTTTTCTCCATAAATCAAGTAAAATAATATGAATTTTTTTTTATAAAAATATAAATTTTTCAAATTCAAAATCATTATGAAACGTTATTGTCAATGTCATCAAATGTTTCATTAAAATTTCAAATGATCGATATTAACCTCCATTAACATCTACGACTAGATATTGAAATATAATAGAATTATTTAAATAAAAATAAATTAATTTGACCCATATAATATTTAATAATATAAATATATTATTCAAATCCATATGTTATAAATTTCCCAAGTAATTTTTCTGAGAATTAACATTGATGAAGTATCTCCAAATCTGAAATTTTTCAAAATATCAATATTTTTTAAAATTTTATTGAATTTCTGTGTCATTGAATGGTTTCCCTTAAAATATATCATTAAATTAAACATAATTAAATGTTTTTTTAATATTCATTTAATAATATTTTTAAAAATTTATTACCCAATAATAGTGATAGTTATTCAATTAAATATATCTCAAGAGGATATGGATCAGATCACATATACGGGTGAAGGTTTAGAAATAGTGAAAATAGTATTTTGTCAATTTTGAATAAAGATATCACCAATCAACTGTTCAATTCAGGTTTACATTATTCATCGTTGCATTATATATACATTAATTTCCTCATGATTTATGAGTGAATCACTTGATACCTTATTGGTTCCCCCATGATCTGATACTCAACCCACACTATCAATAAAGGGTTATTTCAGTGACAGGGGAAGCCTTCGTGATCAAGATTTTACAACTATATAATTAATATATATATAATAAAGTGTATTATCATAATTAAAAAAATATAATTAATAATTTAATTAAGATACATTTATTAATCACCTCAGGGTATGTAATGAGAATTAAACTTACACCACACATAGGGCTAATAAATTTTATTGTTGTGAAAATAATCACAATTTTCCCATCTATGACATCTCTTAAGAGACTCAATAATTTCAGCAGAAATATAGATGACTAAACTAAATTAAATATTTTTATATGATTCTTTTTTTCATGAAACCACTACATCAATAATTCCAGGACGACAACAATTTTGAGTAGACATCACAATATAGAATCAATGGGACCCCAATACATTTTAATAAGTTTTATAGATGGGTAATCATAACTATTTACCCATAGGTATACATTGGGATATGAAAATATAAATTTTAGATATTCAATATTGGATAAAAACCTTGTTCCCTACATCCTACACACCATTAGAACATATAATCCATAAATTGAAAATGAAAAATTATTTTCAAGGAGAAAAAATGATACATCTTGTAAAATCACCATCACAGAAACATTATTTTTCATCAGAGATATTTGTTATAAAATTGTTTGTGCCACTTCAATATGTCAGAAACATATTTTTTCTTCACCAATGTTATCAGATCCCACAAACCTTAAAAAATTATCCATTTCCAAACATGTATCAATAAGACGGGAGTCATGTAAAAAACTATACCACCATAATGTTATCACATATCAAATGTTATATTGTCACTCATTGATAAAAGAAATAATGGATCTATCTCAAAACATTTCTTTTACATGGTTAACTCTAGTGAGATTTCCATTCTCCACATCATAATAGTGAGTTATATTTTTTATCAGAACAATCCTTTCATACTATTATCTAACATGAATCAACATGTAGGATTATACACTAACCTTATCAGATCCATGATGATACACAATTTTTAGGATCCATATCATATTATCGATAATTTATTTTTTGAATATGATATACACCTAATTTCAAAAAAAGTCAATCCAATTAAGAATGGTTATTCTTTAAAAAGTTATATGAATCAATGGTGATCCCTAATCTATATCCTTATCTCATAAAAACATGTTAATTCATTTGAAAAAAAATATTTTTAATTTTTTACTCTTTTGAAAATAAATCAACCTGAACATGTAGAAAAATCCCCCTCAAACCAGCAACTCATTAATACCAATGAGTGGATAAATTTTGTACATTATCAAGTAGATGGTCTTGGTTTTTCGTATTCAATCATTTTAAGGCCTAGACCATGGGATAACAACAAATCATGAATCCAAAAAATAACAATATCCTTAGAGAACCTCCCCCTCAAATAATGATTACATTTGATGGGTAAACTTACTAATATATGACTGATTTTTTTATTTGAGGTGAAATTTAGTATCAGATGATGTATATTAATTATATGATTAAAATTAATAATATAATTTATTATTATAGTTTTATTCTTAAAATTTTGATAAATATGATTTTGAAAGTTAAATGTATTTTTATGTAATATGATTTTTTTTATTAATGTGTTTATTTCGATCATTATGTGTTATATTTTTATTTACAATATTTTAATCTCATGAATTTAATCAGTATTTAATATATAGATCAATTATCAACAATAAAAGAACTAGTTTATTTATTAAATAATATACAAATCGGTATAACTCTAATTGAATTTTATATAAGGTTGTTCTAAGGAAAAATAAAGTTTATTCTAATTATACATAAAGTATACACACTATAATATCATTCATATGGTATGTTATAATAATTTATTATAAATTATTCTTTTTGGAATGTGATCTAGTGAGACATGTTTTTACCCTTTTTTAGGATCTTTTTTGAAACTATTATTTATTATTTGAATATATCAATTTATCATTCATTTAAATAATTTTTTCATGGATCATTATAGATGTTTCTAATTATTTATAGAAACATTTATCTTCATGGATATACTCTAATATATATTTTTCTGATTAAAGAAATAATTTATTCAAGGGGGAGTATTTATTTAATTATTTACTTCTACTTTTCATTGTATTTTATTACGAATTTTAAAAATTTTGGGGGAGGTTAATTTTTTAAAATTAATGATATTAAATTCTCTCAAATATTGAATATATATTCATATGTATAATTTTTTGTGAACATAATGGATATTCCTTTTAAGTATATATCTAACAAAGAAATCATATTTGAAAATTTAGATATTTATTATTATTATTTGTGGTCTTTTTGAATTATACATATTTCAATCCAACTTGTTGTTTTTACATTTATTACAATATAATCATTTTCTAAATAGTTTCCTGATTTTTTATTTTTGGTGGATAAATTTATTGATTTAATTTTCCACAAATTATCTAAATGTCGCACAATAAATATATTATTTTGAAAATGGTAGTGGTTGTTATGATTTTTTTAAAATTCATGAAATATAATTAATTAATTTTTATTTATGAAGATTAATAAGAAGGGGAATAATTTTTTTAGTTTCCTGGTTTTTCTTATTCATCACAAAACTGGATGTTATTGATTGAATTCTTTAAAAATTATTTATAAATGTTTTGATAATTTCATCCCTCTATTTTTTCATACATTCAATTCATATATAAGAATGTTTGATTTTTTATAATTTGGCCTTTTTATTAAAAAAAATTTAACTAATTAATTCTTATATATTTATGAATAGTTTGTTAACTATTATTCATTATTATCAATATTATTTAATAATGATTATTTTATTTCTACTATGATTTTTATATGTTGTATGGTAAAATAATATCTATATAAATTATCTTATATATAGTTGAATATATATAAATCATATAATATATCAGTTTTCAATACTAAACATCATACATATTATATACCTACAATTTCCCAAGTACTTAATTATAAAAATTTTATATTCTATTAAAATTAATTTAATGTATTTTTTTATTGTGGTTATAATGAAATTTAGTATATTATATGAAAATATTTTTTCAAAGTCTTTAATGATATTGATTTATTATATTGCACTCTATATTATAATATTTATAAATGTTATAATCATATCTATTCAAAATGTTTTTAGGAATGTTGTTATATCATCAAATACACATTCCAGTTAGAAACATGCGACATATAACAACTTATCTCACACCGTGAAGTTATCATTCCTAGCATAATTTCTGATGTAAATTCCATTATTATTAGGAACAGAATTTTCTTCGTACATTTTGGGATATGGTCTAATATATCATGATATATAAATTATATACAGAAATATTCATTATAAATTATGATTGATGATCCATTTAACAAATAATCCAAAAATTAAAATGAAACTCATGTCCAGTTGTTGTTTCATATAATGATTTTAGACTTAAATTATTAATTTTAGTACATTAAAAATATGAACTACAAATAATTTCATGTTATATGTCTTCCAGGACAAACTTTGATATGAGTTTATTCATTAAAAGTGGTATAGATTACAATTTAGTGTTTAGTATTAGTGTTACGATTTATATTGAATGAAAATTTCTACATTATATTTTTTTTAAAGATACTTCATAATTCCATTTGATGCTAGTAACACATTGATTTCAGTAGATGACATCAACATCATGATTTTTAGAAAATGAATACGACCATGTTGCATCATAATATTCATTCATATTTACTATTTAATTATTCCTCATTTCTATTCACAGTACTTTAAATGGGTTAAATTTATTTTATTATCATTTAATACATAAGTTATATATACCAATGATGATATTTCATATTATTTGGAATTTTATTACACATGATCAAAAAAATTATTGAATGGAATTCTCATATGATATTTTAAGAAGATTAAATTTATATTATTGGAAATATAATATTAGGAATCTATTTGAGATACATTGTATAGTGACATAATTTTATATAATTCATCCAGGTTAGGATAAAGAGAATGTTCCTTAACAACAAACAATTCAACAATTTATTTCTTCAGATACATATAATAATAACCCATATATGATATTTATATTTCTATGGTGATATTAATTGAAATAATATAGGATTTTTGGATGGTTTAGGAAACACCCACATATATAATAATTTAAGAATTCTAAATATTGAAATATTATATTGAAATTAATTTTTAATAATATAAGGGTAAATAAAATTAAATAATGTATTACATTTATATGGGTTTGATAAATATTACCTCTGCCATATAATAGATAAATTATTTATTGGGATTTGTGAGGCTATTTTTTATGCTTAAATCGTAAAAAATTATACTATTTTCAGTAAATGTATGAATATACATGTTTCTACACCAGAAACTCCATCTCATGAGTCATATGTTTCTATATTTCTTATTTATTATTGTTTTTATATCCTTAATTGGAATTACTTTAGAGTTTTAATGAAACTGACTAATAGTTATTCTTCTCTTAAATGTTAATGTCTTTTTTATTGTAATCATATCTAAAATAAGGATCAAATAGGTTTGTGATACACCTCTAATGTGTCATATTATAATGCCTCTTTAAGGAATGTGGTTAAGAATACACCTTCTAAAACATAAGAAGATATTCATCTCGTAATATTTGTGGGTTATTGTCGAGTCTCATAAAAATGGTTATGATTTTATTCTTTCTAGATGAAAAAATATAGTAATAATATTTTCCACACTCCTTCAAAATAAATATTACTTTTTAGAGGGATACATATCTCTAAGTGAATGAAATGTTTGAATTATTGATGTAGGATAACTTTGAATAAAAATTTAGTAAAGCTAACTTTTTTTATATAATTTAATAGTTATTCTTACACTCTTTAATCACTCGTTATAGTAATTTATTATTGTTTTAGATGATAAATTGTGTTATTATTGACATTAGAAAATATTATTTTAATTAATAAGATTATTTGACACTAAAATTACACTCCATTAATTTCTTAACTATAAATGAGGATTCAACACCATATATAGAAATAGATGTATGAATACAATCCTAGAAACATGGAGTTATAAAAAGATGGAATTGTGAGTCCTAGAATATATTAAAATATCTATCATCTAAGAATTAATATATCCTCATGAAAACATGAGAAAACGTTCCACAAGAAACATGAATCATATCTACCATTTATGTTGTCTGGTATTACATATCAGGAACTATAGTCACTATATAAGAATGATATTCACTAAGAGAATATAAGATAGAAAATTTCCTAATATATTAGAGAATGAATGTCTCCCAATAAATACATGAAAAACAATCCCTAATTAGTCACCAATCAGTGGTGGTAGGGTAAATTAATGTAATTGGATATTTATGAACATGATTCTTTATGTGGGTTATATTTTAATGGATAACATGAATCATTTTATTAGATTAAAACCTGAAAAAAAAAGATCTTATCTTGGTTATCTCACAAATGACAGACATACAATATCATATATATCACCAATATGATGAATGTGAGAAAAAATGTGAAAAAAATCATTTATTAGATCCCAATGTTGGAAAAAAGGTTATTTGTGACCTATAAAATTTTATGTTAGAAACCAAACTAATGTAAGTCTCCCTTGTATAATAATCAACCCCTGTACAAGAATAACATAATTTCCTAAATGATC
Source organism: Viscum album (assembly GCA_963277665.1). Taxonomy (NCBI): domain Eukaryota; kingdom Viridiplantae; phylum Streptophyta; class Magnoliopsida; order Santalales; family Viscaceae; genus Viscum; species Viscum album. Next base: position 1,391,620,921 of record OY728119.1, read on the forward strand.
CAAACCCAGTCCTCGCATTAATACTAACTCCAAACTCCACCTATAGGATAAAACCATTATGATACCACTCTAACACAACATTACCACCTGAGGCCTCGCTAGGGGTGGCATTAAATTGGGTGTACAATATAATGATATACTCACATAAGCATGGTAATTGAGATTATTAATGTTTTAGAAAACCACACAATATGGGAGTCATTATCATAAATGAACTTATAAGAGGAAAATATATTATATTCCTAATAAAATCTAGTAAAACATAAAAAAATTTAAATTAATAAACTATAAATGACATATTCATTAAAAAATAATGTAATAAAAAATTCTATCCTGGAAAAATCAAAAAAGTAATTTACAGAGGACATTTATCCAAATACAAAAAAAATTGTATATTGAAATGATATTTAAAAATTTTAAGAATTCTTATATCATTCTGTGGACAAAATATACTTTTCTAACCTTATAAAAAACCACATTCAATGATGTTGTACTTAGTGTCATATGGATTTATCTTCAATGAATCCCTAGATCTTCAAAATCCACACATACAATCATTGATGATGTGTTTTAACCCCACAAACACATCATTTATGGGTATAATGACTATAAAAATACATAGTCGGGCACTACATAACCAATATTTAAAATTAAAAAAAACATTTTAGCTATATTATTTTGGAATAAGTGGACAACCATGTGGAATTTAAAGATATGTTAATATTTATATTGTTAAATTACATGATTTTTTGGGGATGTAAGCAATTTCATAATAATCCTAGCTCAAATAATCATATGTACTATAGAATGAGTAAATAGGGGACCTAAAATCACATAATCATCTCAAACAACTATTATTGATACCTATCTATATACAATATCTGAATGGAATCCATTAAAACTACCAGAGACCCCTAAAAATTCATGGAAGGGATCCACTTATTTTTATAATCATAAACATGAGTATATGAAACACCACCTCCTTTAGTTCAATAATATCATACCATCAACTATGTATCATAACTACAAATTTAATGAATCCCACATAACTGTAGAATGACAAAAATTGATGATCTTGTAATCCAAGTGAGTGTGGGGTATAAAAACTAGACTAGCTGATGTTACCGCACGTCCAATATCATAGTAAGGGGATAGTAACATTAAAGATAGTTGATCCCATTATCAGTTAAAGAATTGTAGAAACATACTACATCTTATTTATATAATTACATAGGAGATCCCACAAAATGAGTATGTGGTGTGTGGGGTGGGTGATGGTGATGGTGTAACTATTAATCTTCTCTTAATATAAAGAGGGATACATTCACCCTAAAATAAATGCACTACATAGGAGGGTCACATTAATTGAGAATACATAGATAAGAATTGTTAAACCATGTCAGCATCACTATAGACATTTATTCACGATCATCATATCTCACATTTCAATCATCCTAGTATTTCTAAATAGGCTACACCATTGATTAATGGTCAAAAATTATTCAAGATAGGAAATTAAATTTCATAAAACATATACATTGTAAATAATTCGTAAAAAACACTATCCGACAACAATACGACATGTGGGGCCTTTAAAATCACCACAAGACATTCTTGGTGACTGGGGTGTGGCTGGTAGGTGTTTGATACCCCACTTGTTTCATATTGTTTCAATATCCTAAGTCATGTTTTCATTCATGAATCACTTCATAGCTCTATACATCAACTCAAAGAAGAAATACACACATCCACTCACCATGTATTGAGAGGGATGACATACATTAAAGACCCTCCATCAACCAGTACACCTTTTGTGATCATGGATAAGAGATAGTGTGACCAACCATATCCCCTGCAAGTAGGACCTATATTAGAAATGTGAACCATGCGTATATAAAACACACAAATGGGAGAAATTTCCCCATATTATCGATAAATTGGATCAAGAGATATGGAAAATGACCATAAAAACCACTCCATAAAATAATTTTAAAGGAACAATGGTCTATAAACAGACACAAAAATCAAATAATTCAGGTAGTATCATATCAATATCGATTAATGTCTCTATATAAATAACCAAATATAATTCTACAGTAGAATCTCAATAACAACATTAATTATAAAGCTAGTATTGTCCATCTCAGGTCAATAAGTACCCCTATAAACATAAAAAATACTTTATAAATATATATATATATATGTATGTATGTATGTATTGTTTGTATAACATGTATACGTAGTAGGATCATACCTAGCGACTATTTTGATAATTTTATATGACTATAGACATTTTTTTAAGAAACATCAAAATCAATAAGAACCATTCATTTCATCTATTTCCCATCCTCAACAATGATAAATCCCTTGTTGTAAATGTAATTATATATAATGTTAAGAAGATGAATTTTGAAAAAACGGAACAAAAAAATACCAATGATTTTTTCCTCTCTCACCAAAACATCGTATGCCTTGGAGATCCAAACCCTTCCATGTATCCTTCCCAAAGACACATTTGAAATTTCATCATATCTCACCCAAAGACATATAGGGAATCACATCATATAATGCACCTCATGTACAATGTATCTACTTGTCCATATCATAATATAACCACTAAAATATGAATATAAAATAATGTATCATGAAAATGAATTATATCAGCTGTGATCACTCCTCCTACCATACATGACCCCAACCATGAACAAAAAAATATTTCAAAAATAGATAAAATCTAGTGTTTTTTCCATTTTGGAAATATCATACAATGCATATAATATTCTCATAGAGAATTGAGTGGGTAAGAGGGGTCAGATAGACATCCAATCATTACCATCTAGATGTGGGGAAAAACACCTTCCATATCATTTTGATTTTTCATATGCACATGACTCTATTAGATTTCATAATGTAATAATATGGAAAATTAATTATAAAATAAATATAAACAAAACCATCCTCATGGGTTAACATATCCTGAGCCACTGAAACACCACAACAAACAAATAACCACTATCACATATCTATATTTCTTATATATATAATCTATCAAAACGTAACAACCAAATATTAGCCACTCAAACAAAATGTCAATTACATACTCTTCTATTTAGAGAATAATTTACTTCCTAGGAACACCCATTCAATTGATCACTCAATGTAATCTTACACATCCCATTATATTATAATTAAAATGATGGTATCCCATTAGAAAAAGAATAATTTCAAAACAATATTATTTTCAATTAAATCCAATTCTTGTTCATTTACAATCCCATTTGTTTTCCATTATAGAATTTCACAACAAATGGGAAACCACCAATATAACACATCACTCAATAAAATTTTAACATATAAAAATAATATATATATATATATAACACACCATCACTATAACCAAAAAATTGAATCATATAAAAAACACACACACACATAATTTCAACACAAACCATCACATCATTCAACATGACTTAAAATTGGGGAACACCATATATTATTTAACATAATTGGTTCAATTTCCATTTTTAGATATTAATTAGTTATGAAGGAGTGATCACAATAAAGATAAAATTTATAGAAAATGATCTTTCAATGAACTCAAGTAAAAAAATTGGTTAAATATCATGTGTCAATATATAATGCTTTAAATATCATTGTTTCAACCTATAATTATAATTTACAAAAATTAAAATTTAAATTACCTTTAATATGGAAATATTGAATCCTCCATCTAGGAGTGTTTTCAAATTATAAAATACAATATATCATGTGAAGAAAAATATTATCCTGAAATCTTTTTTTAATTGTCACAATAATATATAATTGCATTTTAATTAATTAATTTCAGTAACATCAAATTGTAACACTACAAGAAATGCCATATTTCAATTTCAAATAAATATAAAAAATATTACATTCTATTATCTGATAAATACTCTATATTTAACTGTTTCATTTTTGTTTATCTAAAAACCCGTGGAATGTGATATACGAATTATAAATCATAAGAGATGAGATAATATTTTATAGGGAAAGAATTATAACAAATGGAAATATAATATATAAAATAAAGGTGAAACAGTTTAGTATTATCCATTTTAATGTACATGATTAATTATATTAAATAAGATAATGCCTTTAATCAACCAAAATGAATCATAATATTCTTATTATGAAATAATCATATAAAATAATGAGTGTACCAGAATCCACTACCCCACTAAAAATCTTAATAGATCCCTTTACAAGAAATAAAGGATTATGGGAATGTTCAAAAGACCAAAAATTTATGCTAAAAACAATTTGGGATATAGAACCATGGTAAAACTAGAGAGATCTGGCTACATCATAAAAATTGATGCATAATGATCAATAAGAATTCCAAAATGTTGGATATGAATTTTTATCTATGAAATATGAATCTACATTGGTTCTTTAGAGTAAATATAATAAATCAATTATACACATTTTTTTATCAGTTATTTATTTCATATATTCAATCATAATTTTAAGTCACATATTTTTATTGATATCAGTTTTAAGATGATTTTTGGATATTTTTTCATTTTTTTTAATATATGGAATTAGTGAATTGTGAAACCCAATAACGATTCCCCAAATAGAATGTAATCATAAACAACATTCACAACTCCTACCCAAAAAGTATGTATGACCATGATTCATGCCTCATGTACAAAAATTATATGTGATATAAGATCATTTTTACAAACACAATATTTTCTCAAATATTATGTTATAGATAATATTAATAATTACTAAAAAATATTAAAAGATTTATTTTTCTTATAAATTATCTAATAAATATTAATATTATTGTTTTTTAATTAAAACATAATAATTTATATCAAATTTAATATATTATAACATAATAATTATTTTTGGTGATTTATATATTTTGATATTTTTGTTGATATAATAATTATTAATTTAATAATAATAGTTATAGTTATAAATTATATATTTTTTATTTATTATTAAAAAATATATTATTATTATATTATTTACTAAATAATTTTTTTGTAAAGAATATTTTAAAGCTTCAGTTATTAATTTTTTTGAATCATTTTTTATTTTTGTATTTATTGGTAATATTTTTCGTAATTATCATTTTGTAATTATTATTAATATATAATATATTAGTATGGTTTTTATATAATTAATATTATTGAAAAAAAATTTATAATTTTCTACTAATATATATTTGGGAAATTGTTTTGGATATAATAATATTTAATTTTTATTTAACAATAAATTAGTTTGTTTCTAATATAATTAATAGTATAATACCTATATGTATTGTTTAATTACATAAATTTATGAATTTTTTTGAATAATAAATTTAATATTTCATTATTACATTATTTATAATATATTATGGTTTCTTTTTCATTATTTAATTGTATAAAAAAATTATTAATTATTAATACTAATAATTATTATACAACCATTTTCCTTAATATTATTAATATTTAATAATTAAATTAATATTAATATTTATTATACATAACATGGGTAATAATAACAAAAAGTATTAATATAATTAAGAATAAAAAACATTTTTAATAACAATGTTTCGGTTAAATGTAAGGTTTCTTGATTATTACTAAATAGTTTTATTTATATATAATTATACTAATTTCAATGTTTTATATAGAAAATATAATATATTAGTAGTATTTTAAATAATTTAAATCAATTGATTTAAAAATTTAAAAAATAAATCAGTCTGATCTACATCGATGCTTCATGTGATCCTTTATTCCATATCTAAGTTTATTGATAATGTGTAAAAACATTGTATATCAATGTCTATTCTCAATAATAAACATATATTGTGTACAATTTTTGTATCCTACCTCCAAATCATCCTATGTGAATGGTGGTGGTTATGTAGTCTCATATCCAATACCCTATAATAGTTGTAATGAAAGTGGTCAGTAATTTTATTTATCTACAAAATGTATTGGATATGGATGATGTTTATTTGATATCTACATATCCATGGAATTTAAATACTACAAAAAGGATAGTTTTTCACTATTTATACTAAATGAACTGAAAATAATCAAACACTATATGAGGATCCATTGAATATGTGTCAAGGCCCAATGGATGAATATTCATTGGTTGTAGTTGTGGATCATACTAAATATGAAATTGAGGATCATCTAGTAGAACATGATGATCATCATCCCAATAAAAATCAACATGTGTTGGATCCATATTAGTTTCGTAACCCTTAGGAATAGTTATATTAAGATTATCACCCTCATCTTCTCTAAACTCATTAATAAAAAATATATCATCATATGGGACTAGAATCACTAAATTTTCTTTGTGAAAATAGTATTTGTCAAATATACCATCATATATGTGGTCATATATGTGAATAATCATAAGTAATATGAGTATTCAAAATATATATATATTTCAATACAGTAACAAATAATTGGCTAATATTGTAGGGGAGAATAATTAAAAACTAATTATATCTTAATCTGTGTACATGATTCATGCCACATGTAGATAAGGTTATGATTAGTTTGTACATGATAATATTTTCTGTGTACATGATTCATGCCTCATCAAATTTTTTACATGATTCATGCTTAATACATTTGTGTGGTAATTTGATGATTGAACCCATACATATTCATAACCTTATCTACATTAATAATTTTAAAATTAATCCTTGGTTAGATAATGAGATGGAAACATATATTTAAATACATTATTGAGGGAGACTAAAGATGATATTCTAAATATAGGGCATCCATTATACAAGAAATATCAAAAAAATTAATTAATAGTAATAATGTACACATGAATATTAAAATTGAATAATTTAACTATATATTGGAAATCACATATATCATTTAATAACCTTACCATAAAACAATCAGAATTTTGTATTTTAATTCATGAATCAATTTTAATATATTTTATGATCTTTTTAGAATTATATTTTTTTTTATAATTAGGTCATAAATCATACATAATAGACAAAAATATTAATATTTTAAATCATATATTCCTAAAAAATTCCAATAAAACAGATCATTCATAATGGAAGATTACTTTTTATTTCAAAAATATTTAAAATTTCCACCCTGACCACATTTATTTCCCTACTCATAAAATGAAAATATTTTAAAATGTATAATATCAAAAAATGCACAAAATATTTAAAAAAATATTAAAGAAACTCTTTAGGTCATTAATAATTATAAAAGTTTTCCATTTAAAAAACAATATTTGTTATTAAAAAAAATTAAATATGAGTGAAGATTCCATCCCAACATAAATGATATCCTAAAACATATAATAAGTGATTTAAATGTCTAAATAAGACTCATAAATAATTCTTTTAAATAATTAAAAACTCAGAGTATCTTATTCATAATGTTACAGTTTTCACCCTAAAAAATTAGCTTATATTTAATTAAAATAAAATATCACTTTATTACCATCATAAATAACATGATTCCACTAATAACATAAGGAATGGATAGATAAAACATTTAGGATACTTAGGAATTAATATTTATATTACTCTTATAATCACTCAGTCCAATTTCATTACTATATCGTCGACTTCTATACAAATATAATGGGAGGGATATCACATACCGACCCATATATTGATTATCATGGAACCAATAACAATAAATTTATAATATAACCACCAATACATGGATTATAATGGAACCAAAATATATCATAATAATTTTTACGAACCATAACAAAGTCTCAACTCATGAAATAAATCATTTTCCCAGAATCCAATCATGAAAAATGTCATTACGGCTATTAAAAACATTAACATATATTTTAAATATATGTACCATTATAAAATATATTTTTAAAATAATTTTATTATACTAAATTTGTGTATATTTTTTAGGAAAACATTATCATGTAATGAAATAATAATATCAAAAAACGGGTACGTTGGAGAGATGGTTAGTTATAATCAGATATATTAATATAGAACATTACTTTCCTAATTTCTTAGAGAATGTAAATAAATTCAAAAAAAATATTATTATCATTGAAAAATATTAAAGAAAATCTAAAAAAAGAATATTTTTAATTTTTCATTAATTTATTTCTATAGAAAATCCATTATACAATAATTTTATATAATATTGACATTTAATAAAAAGAGGTCCATGAAAATAATTAAAAGAGGATTTTATAATATAATGTCACATACCTTGACTCTGAATCGACTCATACATTATTTATATTATAAAATAATTACATTTTATTTATTTTTTTCCTTATTATAAATTTTATTGATGTTTATTATTCATTTATTTTGATATTCTACAATTTTATATTTATATATTTTATCAGTTAAATTCATGTCATATGTTTGAATGAAATATGCCACAGTAGTGAAAAATGGATTTGATAATTAGGACAATGTTAAAGTGGGTGGGAGTTAAAAACATATATAATAATAATAATAAAATAATAAAACAATTTATACATTACATATACTTTTAATAACATCCATTAATTATGGTTCTGATAAATTTCCTATTTTATAGTCGTACATATTTTAGGTCATGTGTATACATTAGTATAATTTCTATTTTCAATTATTATTATTAAATGAAATCAATATTATAATATCTTAAAATATAATAATTATTAATAAATATCATATTATATATTTATATATAATTTTATATTTATTCCATGAGATTTGTGTAAGAAAACTGATTCATATAATTTCATAGTGGTGGTAGTTGAAACATATGAGCAATCAACTTTATCATTTTGATGTGAAGTAAAAGGTAAAAAGGCGGATGCTGTATTATAATTTAAAAATGATAAATATATCTAAATTGAATATAAATATATATATATATATATTAATTTCATAATTATTACTTTATATGAGGTGTAGGGATGGAAAATTAATTAATTCAGCTATGAGATGGTACTTCGCCTTACCCTTGAACCATGGATTACATTCCCATTTGATAGTGGATTGTGATAGATATTTTTCATTACATTAAATTAATAAAATATCAGTACATGCTTTATAATCGTTTTTATATTATAAAGGTTCAATAATATTTTATGGATTTTGAAAAAGAAAAAAGATCTATAATTATGTTCAAAAGTATTCCCCTTCTTTACAAATTCTCCTTCAAATTAATCATTAAGACCACTATAATATTTATTATACTAAAATAATGTATAATAAAAATTTTGTAATGATTTTATTATGTAACATACGCTTATCCAAGTCAAATATAAATATTTTTAAGTATGGATAAATAAGGATACTAGGTTCCCATTAATAATAAATGGGTGGAGAATTATTAAAATTTGATGAAATATTAAATTATATAAATTAATTTTGAGGAAGAAATGTATCCAAATGAATAAAATTAGAAGTTTATATTAGAGAAATTAGAAAAAATATCATCTAATAAATTATATTTAATATTCAATCACATTTATTACACTAATTATTTTGTTTAAAACCTTTATTAACACTTTTGACAGTTATAGTGATATCAATACTTGTAACTCTAATGAGGTTAATATAGTTAATATTATTTAAAATACATACCAAAAATGAGAAAATTATTATATTTTGAATAATATTGTAATCATATGTATGAATATTTGACATTTTGAAATTTTATATCTTGTACTAAAACATTATTTCTATAAATTTTCAATAATGTAAATTTTAGAAAAAATATATTCCATTGACTGTTTAAAAATTGTGAAAAATTGGAAATTAGAATACAATATTTTAATGAATACAAATAATATTATAATTTCTCTATAATTTTTATGATTCACATTGATTATTTTAAATTACAATATATTTAATAACATTAATTTTCTTTTACCATCAATTTAATACTTATGTTGTCCGTATTCCTTAATCTTTTAATGTAATTATATATTCACTAATTATTCAAAATAAATTATCATTGTGATGTTAAATAAATTATATTAAATTTTATAATTCATAATTTATAATATACATTAGATATCCCCTTCTTAAAATTTTTTTAATCATTAAATTCAATATTTTCACATATTAGAAATTACATTACAAAACATTTCATAAAGATAATAATCACAATTAATTGTAAAACATATAGAAAACTAGATCATGGATCATTTTAGAAGAAAAGGACTAATACAATAAATTTAATGCTTCTATAAAGAATATTTTTCAGATGTTATAAATTTAGTTTTTATATTATCTATATTATTTATCTGGAACTGTGGAAATAATAATTAGTAGAATTACAATTCATATGACTAGAAAAATAAAAGATCATATTTAGAATACTTGTACCTTTAGAATTTTAATATGAAATCTTTTTTTAATAGTTCAAATTACATGATTGACAAAATTTAATATATAAAATTATAATTATAAATAGTTTCATGAGAATTCTTTTTTAGTGCAAAAAGTTTTTATTAAAATGAAGGTATAATGCTCATTTCAAGAACCAAAATTGAATTATATGATATAAAATGTCAATAATAAAATTTTATCTTTATTTTGAAAAATAATTTCACCATGTAAATAATATAAAAGAATTAATTATTTCTCCTAAATTGATAATTTTTTGTAATCTCTTGAAAAATATATCACTTTAGAAATATCACAAAAGTTCACCTTTGGAAAATTTTAATATTCTGATTTCAATTTTTACATTAATTTTATATAATAATATTTCCCATTATTATAGAAATTAATTTTTATTATTTTCTCATGAAACAACCCACTATGGCCACCCTGGCCTGTGGGAGATCATGCCACAACTATGACATTCTTGACTCCATAGGCCAGTGGCTAGTGAAAAGAACTGAATGGAATGAATAAATTTATTCTCTATTTATCAGTGTACCTATATGAATGAAAATAACCATGTCCAGGAAGAATTACATATGAATAATAATATAATATAATAAGTTCTATAGAGAAATCCATGCATGTAATATCCTCTATGATATAAAATATATTATGGAATTTTAATCTATAATGTAAATCTGAAAAATGCTTTCCCTTCTAGAAAAATTGACCCCAACATAATAATGACAATAAATGTAAATTTAGAGCAATCTTAACTCCATATCTCCATTCCTGACCACTACATTAATTCTATGGACCTGGGTACTCCTTTGATCCAATGGAATCACCTCTGCAGTACTAGCCTATTCTTGCATAGGAAGCCTAGCCAGACGCTCATGTAAAGGTGGAGAGCTACTATAAGGATGCATATGCTAGGGAGGTGAAGTTCCATGTATATAGTCTGGTTTAATTCCCTTATATCTTCTGGTCATGTAATCAACTAAGCCTACGGGCCATGTAATCTCTGAGCCTACGTGCCTTGTAAGTGTTCCCCCTCATTCCTTAAAAGAGGGGTTATCAAAAATCAATAATAAATTAAGGAATTCGGGCCATTCAGGTATTGAAATCACCTCTGACTTTTCCATCATCTTCAAAATACATGACATGTGTGGTAATAGCCCGTGTAGGGGAGAGTATATATATACCCACTAGTATTCCCTTGAAATTGAAGTTGGAGATGAAAAATACAATATAAAAATAGTGAACTCTACTAAACATCACTTATAAATCATCATACTATAAAACAATGATAATGAAATCCCATATATTCGCTATATTAAATTCAAATGATGATGAAAGTGGAATTCCATATCCATATACCAATAATGAACAATGAGTCAGCGCACAGTTCTAAAAAAAGAACCATCTATAATCCATATTATCTTGTTTTATTATCTAATGTAGTAAACGTGTTGGTTACCCTCACATTACAGATGTTCGATAGAGTTGCAGGTTCACAATATTTATTTTAAGGATCCATATAAAATATCTCAAGGGGGTACCCATTAGTATATATAGGATCCATATCATTTTCATCCAGGGGTCCCTATAGGTAGCTTAAGAAACCAAACCATAGTTCTTAAGGGGTGTACCACTCAATATATATACAGAGGAATCATTCCTCGACCCAATACGGGGTACCCCTCATAGTTATATAGATGACAAAATTCATATCCTATCAAATGGGATCTAATTAGTAGTTAGAGGAACCACGCGTTTGTAAGTCAGAGGGTACAATATAGTAGATAGCGAACCCATGTCTTGGTCTATAATGATGGTACTATTATTAAGGACCTATATGATCAGTTCCAACAATGAGCATCACCTAAAAAATATTCCCTTTTAAAAGGATGGAATTTTTTTCCAAAATACACTATGATGGACACCATCAAATTCTAAGAATAAAAAATCATAGTATTGGCAACACATAAACAAAAATCTGTGTCTGGATGTAGAAGATACCAGACATAAATGTTTCTAAAGAAGTTCACAACTTTTATGAGGGAAAAAATGAATGTGGTTCCACACTTCTATTTTTATGTTTTTTCACCATAACATGTCTTTCTACCAATAAGGATACTTAGTGTATAAATTTACAAAAAGATTTTTCTTGTCCAAAATCATGGTGGATGCATGAGGCTCATTTTCTGTCTGATTTGAAATAACATCAAACCACTAATTCTTCATCACAAATGGTCCCGAATGTAAATAAAGATCACACCATTATGATACTCACAAAAAAAATCAATAGGATATTCAATTTCCAAAATCAAACACCAAGTGGAAAAAATTTCATTCACTGCATAATTCTCATAAAGCATTCTATATTTCGAAGCCATGTGTCCAAATTAAATACTTGATATTTGTTTTGAAACGCATGACCAAATAAATTAGAGAAAATTCCTGATATGGATTATCATTATAAATATTTTTTATGATTTTATAAGTGATATTATATTCCATAATAATAGTAATATTAATAATATAATTATTTGAGGGATTTATTGACCCAATCCTTATGTTTGGAAAAGGTATACATTCATGGTCATGAAATGATTATCTCACACTAATGGTCATGTTTCCATAGATGAATCATCAATCCAACATAACATGTGTGTATAATGATAGCAAAAATATTTCTGGGGAAAAATAACAATCATTATATTTTTTATTGTTATTATTATAAAAAATTAAATTTAGTGAGAAGTGGTTGGACTTATTCACACACATCTCCCTGTATCACATTCCCACTCATAACTTCTTGACTCTATCTCTATTATATATTTAATTAATATATTAATAATTCATAATTTTATTAAAAATATTGTTCAAACCAATTAATGGTTAAAAACCTCAACTTATGGACCACAATTGTTTTCACACCACTAGAGCATTCCTCTACTAATTAGTTTATTTTGTATTTCAATGAATATTTTTAGGATGAATCATAATAAAATGAATCATAACTCTACATTTTCCTCAAATTAAAATCCCTAGGTGTCTCACCTCCATTTACATGTTCTATATTAATTAAACCTATGTATTTTTATTCATAATAATAATAATCAATTTTTTTATTAAAATAAATAAATATTAATAACAACTTCCTTGTTGACCATGTCTGGATACCTTTTTATAGATGTTGCCCAACCATCATCGCGTCCACACTATGGAGTCTCTTCCATGATTCCCTTTGAATGGTCTCTGCTAGAGACTTCTCCTATCGCACCCCACATCATTACTACACATAAATATAGAAAATGAGAATAAATCATTTGATATCGAACTACCACCAATCATATGTTCATATCATTTCACTATGATAACTATTTTATTTGTAAACCCTCACACATTATAACAATCAGATGAATTAAAAATACACCATCTATATCATTAATCAATATTTCTATGAAACAATAATTTTATATGTTATTCAACATTACATGAGAATAAATCGATTTGATTAATTTTTTATGTAGTATTTAGGTGAAATATATTTGTTGATTATTTTTGATACTCAGGTAATATATTTTATAGGTGTAATATTAGAATTAATAATATTTTAAGAATTGAATGATGTACTTTTCTAAAAGATAATTTTACAAACATTTCATGGAAATATTATTTTAAATTTTATTAAAATATAAATATTTTTTATTTTACTAAATATTTTTTTAATATGAAAATAATAATTTAATATTGATCATTTGTTGTATTTTTTAGAGAAATTTAATATTTTTAATGAATAAAAAAAAATTGAATTCAATTCAAAATTTTATTTTCATCTAATATGTTTGTAATTATAAATTGTTATTTTTATATTTTTATATTGTTATTACATTAATTATACTTCAATTAATACAATTTATTTCATTTAAATCAATTCAACATTCATGTGTACATACATACTACAGTCTCGATGAACTTTGTTTTTCAATTTTAATTTTAATTTATTTTTTTGAATATTATAGATAAATATATACTGAATATATATGATACTCATATAATTATGTAAACTCTATAAATTATTAAATCCTAATCTATGTATGGAAATCAAGAATAATAATGTAATTCATACAAATGACATAGATATTTCTTGTAACGTATCATTAACATGGAGTTATTAATAAATGGGTTATAAAAAGTCATAAACATATTATATATGTTTATAAATATACTAATATAGTTATATGGAAGATTAATAAAAAAATTATTTATTATACAAGATGTTTTAATGTCAAAAAATAATGTCAAAAATAATAGTAATGTAATTTCATCTAACTTTTTACTGATTGGAAGTTGATCTCAATTGGAAGAGGTATGTTCCACATTGTCTTTACCTCTAAGGAATTGCAAAATGTGGCATGGAGTTTCGGACCTATAGCGATGAAGCCTGGTTACATCATGGTCTAGTAGTGGGATCCTTTGATGAGCCCTCTTGCAATCAAGAACTCTTGTACCCAGACTTGGATTCGAATTAGGGGGCTAAACTGGTTTTTCTGGCATCCATCTGTCCTATGGGAAATTGCAACTGCTGTTGGCTGTCCCATTAAGGTTGACAAGGAGACCGAGCATCCTAGGTATGGCCATTTTGCCCGAGTCCTTGTTGAGATTGATTTGGCTAATGTTCTCATTGATATTGTTTTCTTTGTTGCGGGTGAAATGATGCTAGAGCTATCCATTAGTTATGAATGGCTGCCTAACTTTTGTAAATCCTGTTTATGCATTGGTCATATCCATTCACAGTGTCGTGGGAGTTTAAAATGCTCCCTCTGTAAATCATTGGGTCACACCTCTGATCAGTGCAAGAAGAAGATTAATAAGGATGACTCCATGATAAAGGACCCTCCAAAGGTAGTCCCATCTTTTGATGAGGCTGTTCAGCATGGATTTCCCAAGTCTGATGATGTACAGCATGCCACTTCTGATTCTTCTATGGAAACTGATAATTCTTTAAGTATGGCCTCATCTGGTATTAAGGTTGGAGCTGAGAAAAAGGCATGGGATGATAATGCAGAGGAGGAAGGGAATATATCAGAACATGAGGTGGCTGTTCAAGAGCTTGTTAATCATTAACTTGACTGTGCTGAAATGGTCTCTATATCTGGTAAGGGCATGTTGAAGACTGTTGATAATGAGGGCTTTCAGTTGGTGATGCACAAAAAGGTGAGAGCTGGAAAACATTCCCTAGAAAAAGTGCAGATTGATGATGAGGTAAATATGCATTTGGCTCATCAATCTGGAAATTCTCAAGGTGATCCAGGGGTGGCCTGTCCACCTGGATCTCTTGAATGCAAGGCAAGAAATCTAGATGAAAAAATGGCCCTAGTAAAGCAGGTCACTGAAAAGTCCCATGCCAACTCTACCTTGGATCAAATGGAGAGTAGAGATGCTGATGAGGCAATGGTGGCAGAGAATAAAGAGGAGCTACCAATAAAACCAGCTGGCAATTTTTTTCGATGTTAGTAACTATTAATACCCCTGATTTTGATTTTCTGAACCTTGAAGGTCTGAAGAATGAAGGTTGTATCAAAAAAGATTCATTCATACTGCAGAAGATGATGTTGAGGGCCATATGGAGAAGGAGTCAAGTGTTCATTTTGATTTTCAAACAGAGCATGTCACAGAGGTGCAAGGGGATGAAATGCATGAGCAGTCTCATATTGGAGTGCAGGTTATTAATGTAGTGCAAGGGGATGAACTGCATGACCACCACACTATACATCAGAATGATCCTGGATAGGATAGGGATCCCTCTCATGAGGATTCAGATTCTAATAGGATGGAGACTGAAGGCATGCAAATGGGAAGAGGGCATAATAATAGGGGAGGATCTAGGGGTCGTGGCCGACATAGGAAGAGGTAACTCTGTGGTGTGCTTTGTGTTGGTTTATAGTGTGTTTCTATTCATGTAAGCACCCCCTTAATCTGCTGTTTCATTACTATCTTTTTTCAAATAAATTTGGGGCCTGGGTTTAGAACCCATGGATGAACCTTCTTGGTATTTAATGATATTAAATAGAAAATATTATTTTAATCTTCAACAGGTATTATGTTATAAATTTACAAATTTGGTAACACTTTATTTATACAATCTCATCATTTATAGTGATTATTTATGATTATGATTCGGTTAATGAAATTATCTAATCCATATATCAATATAAATCATGATTTTTATTATCTTTTGGTTTACTTGATAACATATTGTAAAAATTCAATTTTCCAATCATTGTTACTTATTATAATTAATAAATGTTTTTTATGATAATCTAACTATATTTTTTATTTCTTTTAGAAATATGTGTTCCTTTAAAAAATTACTAAATACCCATTTTTAAATTTTTATTATTATTATTATCCAAGGATGAATAATGTACAATTTTACAGATGTTTAGAATTATTAATAAATATAATAATAGTAGTATTCTTTTTGTTTTTTGGTCTAGACACTTATCTAATCATTTAATGTGAAAAAGGAATGTTCATCATGTGTGGACTTACCCACTTTCACGATCATCACTTACATGGATCATCATTTTTATAAATAAATTATTTATAATTAATTGTGATTCATAATATTTAATATTTTTTTAATTTTTAGTGGTTTTCATGTAAATTTATTTTTAAGATCTTTTTATTTTTTAATGGTTTTTCAATTGATTTTCGAATCCTTGTTTTTATATTTTCAAAATGTTATTTTCAAGGAATTGTATTTCATTTATTTCATGGATTATTTATAATATTTGTAATTATTTTTCTATAAATGCTTGTCGAAATTATTTAAATCCTTATTTTCTAGGTCTTAATTTAATTTTCAATGAATATGGTTCTGAAAAATAAATTCATGATTTTATAATAGGTCTTCAATAGTATTTTAGAAGAAAATGTTTATCAAAATTATTTATGTTTATAAAAAATTCATAGGGAGAAATATATTATCCCTAAGATATTTTTGAATGAAATTTTAAATCATTATTTAAAATAATTCTTCATTGAAATTGTTTTATAATAATGATTTCAATGAAATACTATTTTCCTAGAAACCTTTTTCTTATGATATTTCAAAATATTTCTCCATTTAATATGATGCAGCATGTTATATTTAATGATCAATTATGGATATTATACAATAATTACATTTATATTCATTCATTAAAGTATTATATTTTGATGTAATATTGTTTGTGAATCCTCTTTAACATCCAGAAATTATATGCTCCTCGAAACTTATCCATTTCAAGAGTTTTTCTTGGATGAAATGTTTTTGAGACTTATAAGTTCTCTATATGTTATTATATGATGAGACGTTTATGATACCCATTTCATTTCAAGGGTTATGGAATGATATTTTTTACCCCATATCTTTTTATTGGTCATGATATGATTGGTGTTTTATTATCTTATGAAACATGAATATATGATTTTATTATGACATTGGATGGAACTATATCTCCCTCTAAAACAATGATTAAGGATTTATATCCAATATGATTATGATATTAAAATTTTTTTTGGGTATTATCTAAAACATTAAAAAGATATGACCATATCTACAATGGTGTTGTGTCCAATCCAGTAGGTGTAGTGACCATGAAGTTCCTTGATATGTTTTGTAAATGTTACATGAATACTTTGGAATAATGTTACTTTGTTTATGTTTCTGCAACAAATTCATTGTCTTATTTATAAGTTACAGTCACATTTATTATCCACATTATTAAATTATCATTCAGGTCTTATAAACTATTATTATTTATTATAGGACTCTTGTATATGATCTTTGATATGTAGGTTAACATCATCAAATTTCAATCTTCTGTTCTCATACCATTTTTCGCATGTTATGCTTTAATGTATCCTTTTTTACCAATACAGACCATTTGATCTCAACTATTTCATTAGATTTATGTCGTCCGGTTGGGAAGGAAGTTTTTATGTATATGTACATAATAGGAAGATCATTTTGGAAAATATTTAAAAACATTCAAAGATTTAAATTATTTTCTTCCACATTTCCAAGGACAATAAACTTTTACTATAATCAGACATGTATTTTTGTAATTTGATGATTATACATCTAATATTATTTTATAACCATGTATTTTAATTCATGATAAATATAGATGGTGTCAATGGAAATTATTTTTCAATATTTATAAAAAGGATGATAATTCTTTTGTAAGATCCCTATGAATATTTCCATGTTTGTTTCTAATGATATCTATAAGCATAAGTCTAAGGATACGTTATTGTATATATAAATATACAAGTATTTTTAAAAAAGATAGTTTGAGAAGTGTCTATTTAATAATGAAATATATGGATACTATAAGTTTATGTGTCTTCTCTATAGATTTACATATGGTTGAAAACCTCAAAAATACTTTATTGAGAAACACTTAATGAAAAATTGGATCATGATAACATGCCAGCCATACACACGGTTTGACACCATTGAGGATATTAATTGCATATTAACAAACTCATTATGATCCATCATGAATGATTTTAATATAATATGTCTATTAATATCTTTGGATAATCAAATGTTGTTATAGGTTAAACAATTAAGTTCCATGATTTAGACATCTTGTAAGTAATGTTTTCCGGATTATGTTTTTCTTAGATTCGATAATGTTTTCTCGCATTATGATATTTTTTGATCATCTATATAAGTAACTAAATAGAAAAATTTAATATTTATTTATTCTATGGGGAATTTATGGGCATTATAAGAAATGTTTTGCTAAGTGGAAAACAAATTAAGAGAATCTAGAATGTGGTAGGATTATTGTCTATACTAATGTATATAACGAGTCTGTAAATGGATTTTGTAAGGTAAAATATATTCTAATATAATTTAATAAATTAATCATAAAATAAATTATAATATTTAGTTTAAAGAACTATAATAAATCATTTATATTCTATATTATTGGACATGTTGTGTAAAGGATTAAGATTTTGAAGCTCGAGTAATGGTTTTATAATAATGATGGATTATTCAAGTGTATATGTATTGTAATTCTATGATTTGTTTATATGAATCATGAAATATATATTTAGTTGCATTTTATGTTTTTAAATAAGTATTATAAGGTTATTTTGAATGGATATAAAGACATTGAATAATGATTTTTTGGAAATGTTTTATTATGAATTAAAAGATGGTAACCCACCATGTGTTATAAATATTGAGACAATGGTGCTTATGTGGTTAAAAGAGATGATTTATTTGGATATATTAAAATGAGCATTATTTATGACCTGATAAAGGACAATATATATATATATATATTTAAATACTGGACAATTTCATTAAGGATAAAGTTTACAACATCATGAATTTATAGAATATATCCAGTAATCATCAAAATAAAGATACAAGCATGTTTTCCAACATGCTTTATAGTAATTCAGGTTATTACCGTGTTTCAAGAGAATATATAACAAGGTTATTCACATAGGGGGACATAAAATACTAGATATACATTATGATATATAGGGTATCAGTGTTAATATGAATTATGAACTCTCATTCTAATTTATTTATTTTCATCTTTTGAATGAGTCAATAAGGATAAAAATCTATTGAAATTCTAACTTTTTATTTAGAAGAAGATAATGAGATTAATGTATTATCTCACCATATTAGGATGTATTCATGTCGAAGGACATGTTTTAACCATTATTTTATGATTTTAACTAATGATGGATTTAATGACATATCAATTCACATCATGTTCTATTATTATTTCAATAATGGAACATTAACTAACATGTGTTAGAGTAAGTGATAAAGTGGAAGTCGGTTAATGAACATATAAGCTAAATATTTCCTGAAATAAAATAAATATAAATTTTAATTAATATATTTAGATTTTATAAGAAAAATATCTTGAAATGAAAATATTATCATAGAACCTTCATTTTTTGTTGATTCAAATGCTGTCATAGATCATCACAGTTTTAGTAATTTTTGATTTTTAACATTAATCTAACTATGTTCAATATCAATATTCATTAGGATTTTATATTTATATTTACTTTCTATGTCTAAGTTTTAAAAAACAACAAATTTTACTCCATATGTAATCTTATTTATGTGTATATTTGGGTAACTTTTATATTTGAAACTTTTAATTTTTAAAGGATGTTTTTGTATTCATTTATAGGATGTGGGATTCGTTGAATAGAAATTTATAATAGTAATGAATTAATAATCAAGGTGAATTTAGATGGATAAATTTATTTAATGGGGTAGAATATGACACCTAGATATTTTTAAAATAATTATTTTTGAAATTAAAGTAATCTTTTTGAAACATTTTATTTCATGTAACAATTAATATTTATTTTTATAGGAAATAACTATGTGTGGATAGTGTTATACATATTTAAAATCTACAATTTTCCACACTTCAGAGTTATGTATTCTTGGGGTTCACCCAATAATATTTTTTTCACGTATTATAGATAATATCAACTCTATTCAATTGCTTCTATTAAACGAGAGGTCATCTTTTACCAAACTACAAGATACTCTTAATTTTTTTATTAAAATATTTTTATAACTAACACCTATTCATTTGAATAAATGTTGTCAATATTATTATCAAAATTGTAAAAATGTTATTTATATATTTATATGAAATTAATATTTTGGTTATCATTTAGAATATGCTAATGTAGAAACAAATTGAAAATAGGGAAAAAAATTTAGATATACAATCACAATTTCATCCCATAAAATTAAAATATATTCTGATTCAATTTTTCAAAAAAAATCATATATTTGGTCAATATTTTTTAAACTCATCCAATTGATTGGATTGATAGAATATAATAAATATTGTTATTTTTTGATTAAAAAGATATATTTTTCTTAAAGGTAATTTTATTAAATTTTAATGGATCCCCTTGTTAAATATTAACATTGAAATTTAAATAAGTATTATTTGAAAAAATTAAATTCATTTTTGTAATAAAAAAATAAATATTTACAGTAGGAGAATTTTTGGTATTTTATTAGATGTTTAATTTTGGGATAAATAGTTTAAAATTGTAACACCCCAAGATTTTATAGTGTGTTATTTTTTCAAAATAATTCAATAACTTTCACTACATGCAACACCAAGTTCAATCGCACTATGACTTACCAAACAAGCTGTTCAAAAGAGGTTATGAATAGTGTTAACTAAATTTTAAACTTTATATAATCCTTATAATTTTAGAATCCATATTATGAGTTTCTTAGACATAATGTAAGAACAAATTCATTTTCAGTATTTCACTTTTACCAAATTTTAATAGTGAACCCTTTTTAGATACTATATTTTAAACTTTTTGACTAAATGGGGACATCAAAAATTTAAAATGAAATATCCCAAGCTTCCACGGTACGCTTTCCTTTGAATAAAATAGTAGCGTGTGTTGTACGCAACCTTGAGTTTTAACACACGCCACAACCAATCAAACTAGCCATTATGAATAGTAATACCTAAATTTTGAAATCATATATATTTTATATTTCAAAATGGACTTCATTTTTGGATTCGGAATATCGAAATTAGTCTAGGGTGAAATTTTGGTAATTTTCGGATAACTTTCATATTTTGATGAATAGTGAAAATTACTAAATTTTAATTAAAAACAACTTTTTTAATCAAAATAATTAATAGTGATAAATTATGAATTTGAGTGGTTTTAAAGTATATTTAGAATATATTTTTACCACTTAATATAATGTTGGTCATTGGACATAATTGTACAATTAAACCGAACATAAACAAGTGTCAATCTTTTGATAGTTATTATCTCTTAAAAACACGCTTTTTGTTTTGACAGCGGGAATTAATTTTAAATTAATTTCTGCCACTTCTGTGTTTTGAATTTAGAAAAATGGATTCCATATTTGGAATCAGGATGTTCAAATTGTGTAAATAGGTAACTTTTATTTTTAGACATTTTGAATAATTACTGCGGTAAATATTTTATTTACCATGGTTAAGGGTAAATCTGGTAAATAAGGGTAAAAAAATAATATTATAATAATACTAAATTACCCTAAAACGTGTCTTAACCCTATTTGTTGATACATGGTCGACCATGGGAATCTTTGTGTCAATTTTGGGACCCCATGGATCCACTTGTAAGTGATAATGACACTTTATTTTAATTAAGTCAAAATGAATACAAAAATGACACAAGCATATATCTTTTAGAAAAACAATTGTTACATAGGGTTATATAAGTTGGATTTTGGATAATAAATATTCATTAGAAAGCTAAAAGGATTTCCTACATAATTATATTTTATTTATAATTTTTAGACATTAAATAATTTATTTTATTTATGACACAATGACGATGCAGTAATTACTATAATAGTGAAAAATTAAAATAATTGATATTATAAATACCCAAATAAATATAATATTAAACTTTTAATGAATTAAACTAATTTTCTAGGATAATATGATATATTAGGATTGATTTAATTGACTTTGTTTTAAGTAATCAATCTGTTATGAGTTTCACAAAAAATCAACTATTGAATAGTGTCAAAATTGACATAAAAGAGTTCTTAAAACAAATATTATATTATTAATTGATATTAAATTCCTAAAAATCTAAGGTTCGGCCACGAGACTTATATCATGATAGGTTAATCATTAATGGACCACTTGGGGGTCGCTTGGATGTATATAGTAAGTTTATTAACCATATAATATAAAAATACAAAGAGACATTGTAAAAGTGAAACTAATTAACTTAGAGTTAATACTTAAAGATAAGGTTAATATAAGTACCCAAACCTGTCTAAATTCTATTGGATGAGTTGTTTTCGACCCATACCCACCTCAAACTTTGAATAGTCAACTTTGGAGCCATTAGAAACCGAATATGAATTTATTATAAATTAATATTTCTAGCTTTTCCAAAGGTGCCCCTCACCCCTCTTATAAAAGGGCACTCCTCCTTCTCATTTCGTCACACCTCTAAAGCCACTTGGCTCGTCCAAACTCTGCCCAACTAATCCCCCCACATCCCTCTCCTCCTCCTTGAAGCTTCCCCTTAGGCAGAAAGCATTTCAAGAAGTCCTTTGGTTCCAACCAAAGTGAGTTACCTAGATTAAAGGTAACGATTTCTCTTAAATTATTTTCATTTATTTTGCTTCTCCAACCCCCAAACTCTTTTTATTTCCTTTCTTTTGTAACAACAACAGTATCCACAATATACTAGGATGTTTTTATAAGAAGTATTCAAACTACACATACACACAACTCCATCTAATGGATGATGAACATAATGTTTCTGTGGATGGCAAACTAACGTCTCACGAAACGATGATTGTTCAAATACATCTTACCACCTATCATGGTGGCAATTATGATGGAACTGTAAATAAATATGATATTAATGATATATATTTTATATATAAGCTTCTGTAATTCCATTTTATTTCATACCATTATTCGTTTCATGTTGTATATACATACGATGATTTCATTTGAGGAAGTGCGGACTACCGCCCCCTTAAAATGATAAGACTCGTTCATACCACACATGGAACGTATAAAGGATGGTGTTAATGAACTTAAGTAACATATATAAAATATTATATTATACTGGAATAGTAATATACCTATGAATCATTTGGATTCGATTCTTTTAAAATAAAAATTAAATGGAAGTAGCGTTCGTGCGTACGTACGGACTACCGTCTCCACGAACGCGATGAGATTCATTCTCCATCGTATCCATTCAAGTATAATTATCATTTAATGATTTAAAAATTATGTTTAAGGACTTGATATGATTCTGGATATGAATAAGGTACAACAAACAGGACTTATGTAACAAAACATATAAAAGAAAATGAGTAAGTTAACACCCGAAACGACGATAATTCTAAGATATTATTAACAAATCATTGTTAAAAGATCATATATGATATCATATTAATATATATGATTCTTGTATAATTTAATAACAATTATTTCACCATTATACAGGAGGTTAACCTACCCCAACCAAGGAAAAGTACAAGGTAAGGGTTATTTCACAATCTCTTCATTATCCGAGGTTGTATATACGTAATAATCTACTGGGATCTCTTTATCATCCACATCCATGTTTTCTTAAAAATGTATTTCAAAACATTTTTACTATTTACAAGAATATGGGTTAAAGTCATTTATACCCTTGTTTTACTTTTTATAAGAGGTTTATAAAGGAATCTTTCCGTCGTTTTCAAAACAATGTCCTTTTTAACCTTTTCGACAGAATTGAGGTAAGAATGTTTTTTAACTTATACGGCGGGTGCGGTTATTTTACGCCGTTATAAAATCTTCAAAGCTTTCCTTACAAGCTTATAAGAATATTTTCAAAGAAAATGTTTTATTTTATATGGCTCTTAAATGATTTCAAAAATAGAAAGAGATATTTCTCTAAAAAGTGTTTTGATTTCATCTATGTCAACATCCTTTAATGGATTTTACGCTTATTTGAAGTTGATTTATTATAATACAAAACTTCTATATTGTATTGAAGGTTTTGTGATATGTTTGACTGTGGATGTGCTATTTTATACCATTCATAGTTTATGGTGAAACTATTGACATTTCGTATGCTAGTTTTAATCTGAATGTTTATCTTATATTTCAAACTTTTCTTCAGATGAATGTGCTAAACAAGTATGTTCCGGGTTGGGGACCGGTAAAAGTAAGCCCTCCAGGTTGGGGACTGGTAAAAGTAAGCCCTCCAGGTTGGGGACTGGTTAAAGTAAGCCCTCCAGGTTAGGGACTGGTAAAAGTATGCCCTCCGGGTTGGTGTCCGGTTATTAGAGGCACTCCGGGTTGGTGTCCGGTTATTAGAGGCACTCCGGGTTGGTGTCCGGTTATTAGAGGCACTCCGGGTTGGGTTCCGGTTAGAAGTAACCCCTAGGTCTTGGGATGATGCCTAGACAAAGAAATTAACGTTTATCATTATGCATTCCAACATTATGAAAGTGGTTATTGATTTTTGCATGTGATTATTCGATTAGTAGAATATCCATGTGAACAAGTAAAAGGCATTATTTCATTTTACTTTTTCCATACTATGTTGAAGTTCAATTTTAAAAGGCTTTTGTTTTAGTAATTCATTTCCTTAAATGTTTATGCTTATTTTGAATGTTCCGCTATATTGTTATCCTTACTGGGCATTTGAGCTCACCCCTTTTCTATGTTTTATTTTTCCTAGGTAGTGAAGAAGTAAATTATGAATGACTTGCAGGGATATTATGAGGGGTTAATAGTGTGGATATGAAGACTTTTTGTTGTAGTAGTTTTTCACTTTGAAATGTAATGTAAAACTTTATGATTATATCTAGTGTTTCCAAGGCTACTAAACCAATCGGTCTTTCGAGATTTGATCTTCTTGTGATCATGCCAATGTTACGAAGTAATGCACCGACTCTGGGTAGCTGGGGTCGGGGCGTTATAGTTGGTATCAGAGAAAGTTTAGTACAAACCTTGGAAACTAGATTTAGGTAAACTCTGATTAGAGCACGTAGACCTAAGATGAACTTTGAGGATTAGTATAGAAGAACTTCCTAGAATTTTGGTATTGTAGAGATTTTGTGAGTTTTCCGAGCAATACATCCCTGTCTGGATACGAGCAGGTAGAGGCGGCTCTGGCATAGATGTACCTAGGGTTAAAACCCGAAAACACCGCTTTGAGCTAGACTCGAACGGGAACTGGTGCACGACAACGGGCCTTGCTGCACTCTTGGTTACGACACTCCCGGGGGATATGCTTAGGATAACTCTCATTTTCTTTACAAATCATTTTGAAGGGATTATGAGTATATACTTCCTCAAAGAAAACATTCTTATGATTATGGATTATATCCATAAATAGTTCAATTAATGTTAGGTGTTTTATAAGTATGGAATTATGTATTTTGATTCATAAACTGATCTAGTTTATGCCATTGTTTAGAAATGGCGCCCAGTAGAAGGAATGAGAACTCCAGAAATACACATGATTCAAAGAGAAGGAAGGATCATATCTTTCTTGGTATTAAGCTAGAATTTATAAGAGAAATAGTCTCCCATGTATTATCATCATATGAAGAAATAATATCATGTGTTGATAAGATAAGTAATGAGTTTACTGAGTCCTATGGCTTTGAAGGGAAGCAAGAGAAGAAAAGGATGGAAGAGAGAAAGATGGATAAAGGGAAGATGGAAAAGAAGAATTTTCCCATATGTGGTAACTGTGGAAAGAAACACCTTGGAACTTCCCTGAAAGGAATGGGAGTTTGTTATAAGTGTGGAGGAAAAGGGCACAAAGTACGTGACTGCAAGGGTAAGAAAATGGTTTTAAATGTACAATGCTTCATTTGCAAGGAGTTTGGACACTACGCGAACCTATGTCCCAGTCATCAGACTATGACGCAAATGATGCTATTGGATAATAATCAAGTTATGATACTACCACAGATTAAGAGGAATGATTAGAGTTCTTATGTTGATTATGTCAATTGAGTGTTGTATCAACAATGTACTTGTTATAATAATTATGGAGTATATAAGGATGGTACTGCAGTACTATTTCATTAAGGACTTGAGATTGTGTGGAACAAAGAAAAGTGACTCAATAGCAGGATAAATTTTTGGAAAATATATGGTTGAGAGAATGATAAACCATAATATAGTTCTGATACCGAGGTAGTGATTTTCGAATAATACATGATTATTTTGGAAAAAATATATTGGATATTCTTGACTACCTTGGAACTGATTAATGATTTGTATATTCCATCATTGTTGGGGTTTAAAACATTTTTGGATTAATGAAGTATATCCAGCTTTCTATATGGAATAAGGGAGCATGAATGTAATCAATAAGGAATATGGTAATACATGATGAAGGTATTCATATGCTATTACGGGGTAAAAAGGATCTATATTATGTTTACCTTCCTTATAAATGTTGGACTATGAGTTTGGACAGAAGTATTTTGGATAGTTCTAGTTTGGATTATTTTGGATTGCCATAAAAGGACAACCCGGAGGTCGGGCGGCAACCCGTCGCGTCCGGCAAGGCTGCGAGACTTGAACCCGCAACCGAAGGGCGACAAGGGTGTATCACATACCACTGGACCATGAGATGTCCTGGATTAAATAATGTTGTTTTTATTAAAAGATCATGTAGATGAATTATAAATTCGTTTATTTTGGAACCCTATACGAATAGTGTAAATAGAATTTTTTTTACATTCTATTATCTTTTAGAGTGAAATATGAGTTTGTGGTAGAAATTTATTAATGGATAAAACTCTTATTATAAAGTAAGTATATCCCCTTATGATCTTAGCCAATCTCATAAATAAATTACTCAACATTAAGAAAAGCAACTTAGAACAAAAATGTTTTCCTAGATGGTACCTTAAATCATCACTAATTTATGGATTTGGGATTGTTGGCCTTTTCATAGCCATGTCCTCTACCACTCTCCATCAGATAATTGATGGTTAGATTTCTCCTCCATATCCATATTTTCTTATATGGAACCCTAGTATGTGTTATTTTCGGTAATCTTCATACTTTCCACACTTTATTTTAAATAGAGGCATCATTAATTCATTTTTCGATGTGGGATTTCAACTAAGATATTTCGAAACGTCAAAAATGTGTTATCCTAATACCCTATGTTTTGTTGAACCGATGGTATTTCAAATCATCATAGATTGATGAATTCAAGGACCTCAATTTCATACTTGTTTGTGATTGATGACCTCAATCACTACCTATAAATATTTACGTTTTTCCTCCAATTATATGTCTCTAAATTACCACCAATGTTCTCCGAATCGAGATCATAATTTGGTGGTGACCCTTTCATTTCTCTTTTCCTCATATTAAGACTAAATTTTAGTAACCCAATTTCCGATGTGGGTTTTCCCACAAATATATTTTCTATTTTCAACCTTTTATTTTTGAAGAACAATTTCAAATTGCGAGGACGCAATTTATTGAAGGAGGGGAGAATGTAACACCCCAAGATTTTATAGTGTGTTATTTCTTCAAAATAATTCAATAACTTTCACTACACGCAACACCAAGTTCAATCGCACCATGACTTACCAAACAAGCTGTTCAAAAGAGGTTATGAATAGTGTTAACTAAATTTTAAACTTTATATAATCCTTATAATTTTAGAATCCATATTATGAGTTTCTTAGACATAATGTAAGAACAAATTCATTTTCAGTATTTCACTTTTACCAAATTTTAATAGTGAACCCTTTTTAGATACTATATTTTAAACTTTTTGACTAAATGGGGACATCAAAAATTTAAAATGAAATATCCCAAGCTTCCACGGTACGCTTTCCTTTGAATAAAATAGTAGCGTGTGTTGTACGCAACCTTGAGTTTTAACACACGCCACAACCAATCAAACTAGCCATTATGAATAGTAATACCTAAATTTTGAAATCATATATATTTTATATTTCAAAATGGACTTCATTTTTGGATTCGGAATATCTAAATTAGTCTAGGGTGAAATTTTGGTACTTTTCGGATAACTTTCATATTTTGATGAATAGTGAAAATTACTAAATTTTAATTAAAAACAACTTTTTTAATCAAAATAATTAATAGTGATAAATTATGAATTTGAGTGGTTTTAAAGTATATTTAGAATATATTTTTACCACTTAATATAATGTTGGTCATTGGACATAATTGTACAATTAAACCGAACATAAAGAAGTGTCAATCTTTTGATAGTTATTATCTCTTAAAAACACGCTTTTTGTTTTGACAGCGAGAATTAATTTTAAATTAATTTCTGCCACTTCTGTGTTTTGAATTTAGAAAAATGGATTCCATATTTGGAATCAGGATGTTCAAATTGTGTAAATAGGTAACTTTTATTTTTAGACATTTTGAATAATTACTGCGGTAAATATTTTATTTACCATGGTTAAGGGTAAATCCGGTAAATAAGGGTAAAAAAATAATCTTATAATAATACTAAATTACCCTAAAACGTGTCTTAACCCTATTTGTTGATACATGGTCGACCATGGGAATCTTTGTGTCAATTTTGGGACCCCATGGATCCACTTGTAAGTGATAATGACACTTTATTTTAATTAAGTCAAAATGAATACAAAAATGACACAAGCATATATCTTTTAGCAAAACAATTGTTACATAGGGTTATATAAGTTGGATTTTGGATAATAAATATTCATTAGAAAGCTAAAAGGATTTCCTACATAATGATATTTTATTTATAATTTTTAGACATTAAATAATTTATTTTATTTATGACACAATGATGATACAGTAATTACTATAATAGTGAAAAATTAAAATAATTGATATTATAAATACCCAAATAAATATAATATGAAACTTTTAATGAATTAAACTAATTTTCTAGGATAATATGATATATTAGGATTGATTTAATTGACTTTGTTTTAAGTAATCAATCTGTTATGAGTTTCACAAAAAATCAACTATTGAATAGTGTCAAAATTGACATAAAAGAGTTCTTAAAACAAAGATTATATTATTAATTGATATTAAATTCCTAAAAATCTAAGGTTCGGCCAAGAGACTTATATCATGATAGGTTAATCATTAATGGACCACTTGGGGGTCTCTTGTATGTATATGGTAAGTTTATTAACCATAGAATATAAAAATACAAAGAGACATTGTAAAAGTGAAACTAATTAACTTAGAGTTAATACTTAAAGATAAGGTTAATATAAGTACCCAAACCTGTCTAAATTCTATTGGATGAGTTTTTTTCGACCCATCCCCACCTCAAAATTTGAATAGTCAACTTTGGAGCCATTAGAAACCGAATATGAATTTATTATAAATTAATATTTCCAGCTTTTCCAAAGGTGCCCCTCACCCCTCTTATAAAAGGGCACTCCTCCTTCTCATTTCTTCACACCTCTAAAGCCACTTGGCTCGTCCAAACTCTGCCCAACTAATCCCCCCACATCCCTCTCCTCCTCCTTGAAGCTTCCCCTTAGGCAGAAAGCATTTCAAGAAGTCCTTTGGTTCCAACCAAAGTGAGTTACCTAGATTAAAGGTAACGATTTCTCTTAAATTATTTTCATTTATTTTGCTTCTCCAACCCCCAAACTCTTTTTATTTCCTTTCTTTTGTAACAACAACAGTATCCACAATATACTAGGATGTTTTTATAAGAAGTATTCAAACTAAACATACACACAACTCCATCTAATGGATGATGAACATAATGTTTCTGTGGATGGTAAACTAACGTCTCACGAAACGATGATTGTTCAAATACATCTTACCACCTCTCATGGTGGCCATTATGATGGAACTGTAATTAAATATGATATTAATGATATATATTTTATATATAAGCTTCTGAAATTCCATTTTATTTCATACCATTATTCGTTTCATGTTGTATATACATACGATAATTTCATTTGAGGAAGTGCGGACTACCGCCCCCTTAAAATGATAAGACTCGTTCATACCACATATGGAACGTATAAAGGATGGTGTTAATGAACTTAAGTAACATATATAAAATATTATATTATACTGGAATAGTAATATACCTATGAATCATTTGGATTCGATTCTTTTAAAATAAAAATTAAATGGAAGTAGCGTTCGTGCGTACGTACGGACTACCGTCTCCACGAACGCGATGAGATTCGTTCTCCATCGTATCCATTCAAGTATAATTATCATTTAATGATTTAAAAATTATGTTTAAGGACTTGATATCATTCTGGATATGAATAAGATACAACAAACAGGACTTATGTAACAAAACATATAAAAGAAAATGAGTAAGTTAACACCCGAAACGACGATAATTCTAAGATATTATTAACAAATCATTGTTAAAAGATCATATATGATATCATATTAATATATATGATTCTTGTATAATTTAATAACAATTATTTCACCATTATACAGGAGGTTAACCTACCCCAACCAAGGAAAAGTACAAGGTAAGGGTTATTTCACAATCTCTTCATTATCCGAGGTTGTATATACGTAATAATCTACTGGGATCTCTTTATCATCCACATCCATGTTTTCTTAAAAATGTATTTCAAAACATTTTTACTATTTACAAGAATATGGGTTAAAGTCATTTATACCCTTGTTTTACTTTTTATAAGAGGTTTATAAAGGAATCTTTCCGTCGTTTTCAAAACAATGTCCTTTTTAACCTTTTCGACAGAATTGAGGTAAGAATGTTTTTTAACTTATACGGCGGGTGCGGTTATTTTACGCCGTTATAAAATCTTCAAAGCTTTCCTTACAAGCTTATAAGAATATTTTCAAAGAAAATGTTTTATTTTATATGGCTCTTAAATGATTTCAAAAATAGAAAGAGATATTTCTCTAAAAAGTGTTTTGATTTCATCTATGTCAACATCCTTTAATGGATTTTACGCTTATTTGAAGTTGATTTATTATAATACAAAACTTCTATATTGTATTGAAGGTTTTGTGATATGTTTGACTGTGGATGTGCTATTTTATACCATTCATAGTTTATGGTGAAACTATTGACATTTCGTATGCTAGTTTTAATCCGAATGTTTATCTTATATTTCAAACTTTTCTTCAGATGAATGTGCTAAACAAGTATGTTCCGGGTTGGGGACCGGTAAAAGTAAGCCCTCCAGGTTGGGGACTGGTAAAAGTAAGCCCTCCAGGTTGGGGACTGGTTAAAGTAAGCCCTCCATGTTAGGGACTGGTAAAAGTATGCCCTCCGGGTTGGTGTCCGGTTATTAGAGGCACTCCGGGTTGGTGTCCGGTTATTAGAGGCACTCCGGGTTGGTGTCCGGTTATTAGAGGCACTCCGGGTTGGGTTCCGGTTAGAAGTAACCCCTAGGTCTTGGGATGAGGCCTAGACAAAGAAATTAACGTTTATCATTATGCATTCCAACATTATGAAAGTGGTTATTGATTTTTGCATGTGATTATTCGATTAGTAGAATATCCATGTGAACAAGTAAAAGGCATTATTTCATTTTACTTTTTCCATACTATGTTGAAGTTCAATTTTAAAAGGCTTTTGTTTTAGTAATTCATTGCCTTAAATGTTTATGCTTATTTTGAATGTTCCGCTATATTGTTATCCTTACTGGGCATTTGAGCTCACCCCTTTTCTATGTTTTATTTTTCCCAGGTAGTGAAGAAGTAAATTATGAATGACTTGCAGGGATATTATGAGGGGTTAATAGTGTGGATATGAAGACTTTTTGTTGTAGTAGTTTTTCACTTTGAAATGTAATGTAAAACTTTATGATTATATCTAGTGTTTCCAAGGCTACTAAACCAATCGGTCTTTCGAGATTTGATCTTCTTGTGATCATGCCAATGTTACGAAGTAATGCACCGACTCTGGGTAGCTGGGGTCGGGGCGTTATAAAAATACTAATTGTTTTTCAAAACGATCCTTTCATCTTATTTAGTTACGAAGATATATTTAGTTTTTGGATGATATTAAAGTCCAATTATATTAATTATACATAAATTAATCGAATTTAATTCATTTTAATCATAATAAATTTTAAATGGATGTAAAAACCCAAACATAATAACATTTTTACTAGAAATTCTTGCTTTGGCGTCCTGTTTGCATGATTAAATTTTGGTTAATTTCTAATAGATATTTTTTTGAACTAGGGAATATATATATATTTAAATTTAGAATAATATATATATTTAAATAATTTAATTACAATATTTTAATAAAAAATATTTTAAATGTAATTTAAACTAATTAAAGTGATGAAGTGGAAGAATTGTTCAAAAAGGGGCTAAGAATTACACTTAATAGAAAAATGACCTATAAAAAGGTCCAAATGAAATATTATCTATATATTTATACATAATCCTTCATTTTATATAAATTTATTAATTATTTCATAAAATTTTAATAGGAAAACTAATGGTCGAATAAAATTTTAAAAAATTTATATTAATGTCAATCCTACTCCACTCTAAAGGGCACTCAAACAACCCATTTATTGAGACCTATAATGACATTTTTATATACTAAAATCTTATCAAATAATCTCCTAGAATCCCTCCCATAATCCAATTATTATTCTATTAGTCATAAATCCATCAACGGTATCATATTGGTACACACCAAGATGAGAAACCTAATAATTATGTAACATACATCCACAAGATCCTTTATTTTATTTTCATTCACAACCCCATAAAATACCCTTATGACATAAGTATATAATGAAAATTTTAAAATAAATATACATATTTAATTTTATTATATTGTTTTTACCTTAACTTACATACTAAACCATCTAATTGGTAACAAACTTACTATTCCTCTCTATGTCAAATTACCACATCAATAAATGTTGTTGTTCATTTTTTCTTTAACTCCTATCATGGTTGGTAATTTTGATGTAAACTATGTTTTTATATGATATATATGATATTTATTATGTATTTATTCATTTATTATTATTATATAAAACATACCATCATGAATTCCATTTTATGTAAATACAATAACTCCATTAATGGATGTTTGGACTACCGCCTCCTCATCGTGATGTGATTCATATGACAATTTACATTGTATGTATTAAGGATTGGTTTAGTAAAATTATATAAAATATAATAAATAATAATATTATTGGAATTATAACACATATATGTATATATATCATTTACTTTCTTTTTTCCTAAATGATAAATAAGCCAAAACAATATTAATGCGTACATACGGCCTACCGTCTCCATGAAAAGTGTATTCCATTTCCTATTTCGATATTTTTTAGATTAATATAAATAAATAAGTACTGAATATATTTTACACATATATTATTCATTACATTATTTATATAAATAAATCAGGTTCTAACTAAGAAGATCAATAATTACAAGATAAAACATATAAGAAAAACTGTGATGATATTACCAAAACTGTAACATTAACATGGAGCTATTAACAAATGGGTAATATAATGTCATAAGAATAATATTTTTTATTAGATACAAAAATATCATTCAATGGTAGATTTATAATGAACTTATATTTATTAAAAAAAATATGTCCATGTGTACAATTTATGTCAAGGCAAATGTTAAGGGAATTTCATCTCAATTTTTATTTATGTGAGATATATGAGATATTCATAAATCGATTCATTTGGGTTGGGTGTATAGTTTCCTATGTGATGTTATATCATTAATTTAAATAATTTCATTACACTGAATGTATTATTTTTTATTATTAATTCATGGGTATTATGATTCAATCGTACCAAATTAGTAATAATTTATTACTACCATAAAATCATTTTTCAGGATTGTTTATTATTTTTCTTATATATATAAAATCATTTTGCACATATATAAGGAACACTCTTGATTATTTTAATCCTTTGGATATAAATTATATTTTCATTTAATTGTATAATTCTTTCCTATGTGCTAATTATGATTATTGATAATTTTTTTGAAAATATCACTTCACTTCTAAATTCAGAAATAATTCTATTCTAATTAAAAATAATTTTTAAAAAAATAATGATTCCAATATTTTTTTACTATTATCCAATGATTTTTTATGGAAATTATTTCCCAGGTTCAAACCTTTCAACAAATTGTTTACAATGAAAACATTTTTTTATTTTCTAATCATGGATCTTTTCTTAATTTTTACTATATAAAATGAATGTTTGGAATGTATGAAAATTACCTCCTACATGGCCATTGTTTTCAAGTAACTTCTATTGTAATCTTGAAATTTTTTTAAATGAAATTTAATTCCAAATAGTATGGAATGTCATTAATTTAAATTTTATTTCAAGGGACAATGTTTTCAAATTTATTTCAAGCTATATTTTTAGATTTTTAAATTATTATATAAAAATTTTTTTCAAAATATTTTCAATATTCACTAATAGGTGTTAAAATATATATTAAATGAATAATTATTTCAAAATAATTTAGTTTTTTAAATGTTTTTCTTATAGAGTAAAATATATTTCCCTCAAAAAATATTTTAAAATAAATAGTAAATATTTTTTCTAACGAATTTATTTTTAATTTATTTTATAAAATGTAGTTTCCAAGATAGGATATTTTCCTTAAGAAATTTATCATGTTATATTTCTAATTACTTATCCATCAAAGATGACATACTTTTATATAGAATATTTTTTATTGGATATATGATACAAAAATACTATTCATATTCATTTTTTAATTTTATTTTTTAGAAGGAATGATTTTATGACACTTGTTTCACATCAAATGTGTTATATGATCTTGATACCCACTTCTCTTCATGGGGTATGTTTTCATTAAATTTTAGTGGGTCCTGTCTCTTCATTATAAGAAAAGATATGATGTAATTTTTATGATACCAAATTCATTTTATGGGTAATGATTTGATGTTTATGAAACCCATATTTTTTTGTGGGCCATGATATAATGAATGTATAATTATCTTTTAAAACATGTATGAATGATATTATTAAGTGTCGTATAAGACTTTTATCTCCCTCCAATGAGTTGGGTAATGAATTATATGTATTGAAATAATTTTGGGATATAAGTTGATGGGCTTGATCCAGAATGGAAAACATGTGAGTTTGGATCCATTATAGGATGATGGGGAGAACTAGTCAACTATGGGAAGATAGGGAATCATGACTAACTAAGGGAATTTGGGGAAACAAAATTATTTTATAGGGAATGGACTATTAATGGGGAAGGTGTTAGTTCTTTCACAGTAGGTGTAGTCCCCATAAAGAGAACTATTATGATTTCGAAATGTAGCTTGACTTATAGGGTATGATGTGTCATTATTATGTGTTAGCTAAAATTTAAATTCCTTATTTTTATGTTATTATATCATTGATTTTAATTTTGAATCCATTATGATTCATGTCTTATGAACTACCAATATTTTAACCATTATTCTTTTATATGATCTTTAATATATAGGGTATGATCTTCAAAAATCATTATCATGTTCTTAAACCCCTATGATCATGTTATTTTTATGTATATCCATTGATTACCATTATAGATAATTGCATGTCAACCATTTTTTATGTTTCATTTCACATAGTTATGATGAAATATTTTAAAAATAATTTCTAAAATTTTATATCATTGTAGGAAACATTGAATATGATTCACTAATTTATAATAAATTGTTCTATGTTCCCAAATAAACTAAACTATTATAGACCTTGAGAATTTATTTTTGAATTATGATCAATATTCATCTAAATTTATATAATATACATGTATGTTAGGAATGGGTAAAAATAATACTTTTATATCCTCCATGATCTGACAATGATGCCTATGATATAAGGGTCCCATCATAAAAGGGACCGCAAACCAATCCCAGCTTGACGAATGGTCAGGCTCAGAAGTCTTCAAAAAATCTGATGGTAAATTAATCAAACAAATAAGGATTAACAATGATCTCAAATAAAATAAAGATGATCTAGGAATACAGGATTAGTACATCCACCTATCAAACCAAGTTCTAATGATAACCCACCCTAAATACCATATAGAATATCAACAACACCTCCATCCTATAGGTGAGGAGGTCTTAGTTCATGGGTGTCCATAATCCCCCTAGATAGTACCCAATAAGTTGTGATGTTAATCATTACCTCACAACATATTGGTATCCACCTCATATGATAATGAAATAGACTATTGATGAAAATAAAATATATTTAATAAAAATATCTCACTTAATAGACTCATCCAAGAACAACTCCATGTCTCATAGATCCACAATGCTATCTTATATTATAGCGCAGATATCATGTCTTTCCTAGTGAAATCCCGTGTAGACAAAATACACAATGATGAGGTAAAATTGAAACATCATCAGGATGGATTTTCTAATACTCATTCATAATATGGGAAAACTAAAATGTCATATCATCCATTTCTCCATGGGTAGAACTAGTCACATGTTTATTAATATTTTGAATCCTTCTATGAATGATCTCATCAATCACTATCTAGAGATCACTCCTTATCAAAAGGGGAAAACTCAATCTCAACAAATATAAATCACTTCTACACTCACCTATAACATTCATCTATGAATGAATAATAATTGAAAAGTCCATGATAAGGAAAGCATTACAGGGTCGCATTTACAAAATATAAAGATTTCATGCTAGGATCTCTCTCTACTCATAGATTCAGCTCACACTATTGATATAATTTAGTGACCAATAATCTTATCTATGGGATTATCCAGAATAACGGCTGAGAAAAAATATACCAATGATATTTCTAGGTCTTGAATAGGCATACATCCAGGGATATGTGCTTTATATAAATTTTCAATATTTATAATTGGAGTGGTGGAGATACATGTCATACCTCAAAACCCACATGAAGACACTTAGTCACAAGATCCTCTTCCTGAAGTTATCCATTCCATTTCCTAGATTATCAACATAACTAGGGCTCACCCCAACAACCTAACAAATCAATAAGACCCAAAACAAACAATTCAAATGAAAACCTTCACCACACCCTGATATTATCCTCATTGGGATGACACTAACTCACCCTCAAGATTTTATTTTCTGTCAAAAGAAAGAATCTGAGTTAGTAAAGTATCCCACTTCCCTACATGTCTAATACCTCATCGAACCCCTCTATAAATGGATCTACTGATACACATTATCTCCATTAAAGAGTTTCACCATAAGGACAATAATAAAAATTGATCATATCAAAGTGGAATATCCACACAACATTCATTATCTTATCATCTACCACGTTAGAAGGGGGTCTGAGCTCAAAACCTATTTTGGAGGTTCTATATATCAAAACAATTTTATGAAAAGTCATCATAAATGGAATAAATAATATATGATGCATTTACTATTGATCCATACAACTAATGTCTCTATATACTAGGTCGAAAATCTTTTAGACAGAGTCCTCGTGTATGGGTTCATTTTACAGCACACTAACAGTTGGTTCCCAAGCCTTAAATCCACACATGATAAACTTTAACACCATTTACCTCATCCCAATCCAAATCCTCATAATGGGTATAACTAAAAAGAATGACCCAAGGACAAAAATAAATATCAATCCCATGAAATTTCTTGAAACATCGAATTGTGAAACCCCTCTGATTGTAAACTACCATGACCATCCCCTCCAATAACATCCTAGATGACAAAAGGCCATGCCCAAACTACTACAAGCCCACATCAATAGGATATAGACTGATAACAGTCTTCATAATTCATAACTAAAAAATGAAATTTTCCAGTAATACTAAAAAATTCATTCAAACATCTCCATGTAGAAGAGCATAATTATTATATAAAAAAGGTTAAAAAATAGATTAAAATCCATTCAAGTAATAAGAAATAGTTAATTAAAAAGTGTAATGTAGTGTAAAATAAAAACTGAAGAAGATTAATACCCTAATATCTATAAAAGATACCCAATATGAAAATTATGAGATATGTAAATGTTGAGATATCATATCTCCAAATATCCAGGCCTTACCACCATATGTGGTAAATGGACCCAAGTATCCATATGATCACCTTAATAACCTCTGAACTTTTTTTCATCTATATAAGACATCACACGTGTGGGAATAAACCATGTTTTGTTGACTATATAGAAACATAGTATTTTACCTTTAAAATTGATTAGGGGGTGATAGAATACATAATATAAGTATTTACCTCAACCTAATAAAGGTATGATAAATAGTGTATATGAGAATAACCAAAATGAATGAATATATATGAAAACTATAAATCCCAAAGTAGATATAATGGTGATCAACATATCCACAAGCCAACTAAGAACAACAAGTTTGACAGTAGTTCAAAAAATGCTTTATCCCTAATTCATATCATCTCAAATATATTTTTTATGATGTATCCTTGTAGAGAACCTACAACGCACCACTATTCCACCCAAAAGTAGGGGAACTATATGAAAGTAGAGGAAAACCATCATATTGTTTTTTTGAAGTACCCAACAATAGATAAAGGTCCCATCTGACAGTCTACTTTCTTGTACCACCCAATAGGTTGAAGACTCATTCCATAATTCGTAAGGATCCTACAACTAATTAGATATATTTAGGACTATTAACTTAATATGTAATGTGTGTAGTACCACCCAGTAGATATATATAAGACCCATTGCATTAATCTTCGGGGGGATACCCCTAAATGTGTAGAGGAATGACATCATAGTCTGTAGGGAGTGTACAACTCTGTGGGAATATGACCCATGAACTGGTTCATACAATGAGAAACAATATAAAATTATCATGCCTCATCAGTTCAACGATCAAGCATCACCTCAAAAATAATCACATTTGAAGCATGTCACAACTGAACTCAAAATACATTGTGAATCCCAACAATGAGTTCTGAAATGAAAAACACTCATAATAGGTTATTCACAATAAGAAATATGATTTTGAATGACGATTAAATGAGAGTAAAATCATTCTCAATATGTCTATGTTGTTAATGGGGGTCTATATGGAATGTGTTACTTCTCAATATAATGGTAGTTTCCTATAAAAAATAGATTTATTAAATGTAGTACTACATACCGTTTTGAGGTACTACATGACGTGTCTCATCTAAAAATCATGTTAAATGAATTAGGATCATCATGGGTCTGATAGAAAAATGTCAGACCATCAATAAATCATGAAAAATGATTCTGAATACCCAAATATGTCACACCATTAGGATCCACTTATAAAACTATAACACACCGAGTTTGTATAGACCATTTTTCAATTAAAATAAATTTTAATTTTATTATTATAATGAACTAATTTAATCAATCTTTTCACTTGGAAAATGTACATTCAATAAATTACAAGGAACATAATTTTAGCATACATTACACAAAACAACAATGTTTCTACAAAAAATCACTTTATACAGGATAATTATAAACTAGACATTTAATTTATTAACATGAACACTATTACACACTTTTAAAAAATTATTTAATACTATTTTATTTATGTAAAACCTATTGATACGGAATGATATGATTTTTGATAATGACCATTTATATTTAAAAATAATTTTTTATAGAATTAACTGTATATACTTTCCTTCCATGAAAACTGAAAAAACAATTTTAGGGAGACTTTGAATTCAAAAATGATAAAATAAATAGAATTTTTAATTGTTTATGTTGAAAATTTTAAGGGTAAATTATTTTGATTTTTCAGACAAACATTGTTTTGCATGAGTAGTAAGAAATACGATATTTTCATTCAAAAATTCATTTTATATAATTCATTTATAGGTAAAAATTAAAATTTTATTTGGATTAATTGTTTAATTAGATTATATTATTATCAATTAAATAAGTGTGGTTAATTTGAAGCACATTCATAGTGAAATTTGACATAAGAAATAGAAAAGTTTTGATCATTTTTTAAAAAACATACAATTTCCATCAAACTACATGAATTATATTAAATTAATTTATAACAATTTTGTGATCTTAATTTGAAAAAAATTAATTCCATATTTGAAATCTGAATAATTTATAATTTTTTATAAGGTCAACTTAATTTATGACAAAAGTAATTAGTTAATGTAAATAAAATTAATTACATCATTATATTTTAAATTAAGCTTATTTATGGACTAAAACATAATCATGGGGGACCAATATAACTAGTTACATATCAAAAAATGAAAATAGATCCATTTTTATGTGATAAACTATTCAATATTTATTTATGTTTGTTTGGAATGGCTTTTTTTATGTGGGAACATATCTACACCTAATATGATTTTCAAAAATTCAATGTGAGTCCCTTTATGTCCCTATAAAAGGCAACCACCTTTCCCACTTTTTCACGCCTCTAAAAAAACTTTATTTTATTCAATTCATATCTAATAAACATCTTGAAAATCATCCCTTCCTCCTAAAATACTTACCCTGTGCAGAGGCATTCCAAGGAAGCCTATTGTAACAAACCATATGCAGTTACCTGATTTAGAGGTAACTCCTTATTTCACATCCTTTATTTTATTTTTTTACCAACCATTTTTTGTGTATTATAAACCATTTTGTGAATATATTTTGTATTTTTTATTTTTATAATAATGATTCTAAACAAGAATAACATAGTGGTATATATTGTTGCTATCATTTGTATTAGGGATTATGTTTCCATGATTCAAGAGGTACTAGCATGGTATGATCTTTAATAATATATTTGTATAATGTTTTAAGTTTTTACAAAATGTGTGGTAATGATAACTTATGGAAAGTGTGGGTAACTATAGTGGGAGTCATAGAAAATGTTTAGTTATCCTTTTGAATATATGATGAGAAATCCATAGTCAGAACCCTATGAACATGTATAAGGATAACTCTAAGGATAAGGGAAGATGTATGAAAATGTCCAAGAATTTTGTTAAAGGATAGAGTCAGTGGTTTCCTAAAAATACATTCCGATAT
The DNA here is from genome assembly GCA_963277665.1 of Viscum album. Classification (NCBI taxonomy): domain Eukaryota; kingdom Viridiplantae; phylum Streptophyta; class Magnoliopsida; order Santalales; family Viscaceae; genus Viscum; species Viscum album. The sequence continues at coordinate 1,391,662,906 of OY728119.1, forward strand.
TGATAATAAATGTAGATGTGGCTGGAGAATAGAAGTAAATCTATGTAACATTTCTTACAAGATATTTTAGGACTGATTTGGGTTAATATGGCACAAAAAAATGGGCCTTACTATGTACATGGTTTAAAACCCCCATAGGATATGCTTTTGGAATTCACAATCTCTTCAATAACCATTATTAAATATTTAAATAGAATATGGTTTTTAATAAACTATGATATTACTTAGGACACATATATTAAATAATTGTTCATAATTTATACATCATATAAATGAAATTTCATGATTATGGGGTTCCTCACAATGATAATTATTTCTTACTAAATGTATATTAGTGTATTTAAATGGTTAGAATCTAATGAAGCCATGTTAATGATTACTGTGATAGAAAGTGAAACGTTTTTCTTCCTGAGTAACTGAATTCTACATTAGATGTAATGAAAAATCTCAATGGTATGCTCACACAGCTTTCTCCAGTTATGAAACATAGTGGGTGTTCAAATTTGAATTAAAATGACAAATATTTTGTAGAGTCGTTCACGTGAAAACATCCAACTTCATCTGAAGTCTCTTCTAGTCCACATGTTAATGAAAAATTGATCTACAATACTCAAAAATCTTCTCCATTCTCCAGTTTTTGGATCCTAAGAAGGTCATTCTAGCTTTTTATCGGTTATAACTTGACATTGATCAGTGGTGGACTCGAATCAAGAATACAATGAATCTGGATGATATTTAACCCTTGGAATGGGTTGATTTTAATAACTAATTTTTCAACAAGAACATTCCTCGGATTCTCCATACCATGATGGAGAATGGTTTTTTTATGATTAAGGAAAATAATGATGAGTCTTTAGGAATATAATTTTCTATTTTCACATGAACTGTGAGTAATGCATTAGGAATTATCATCCAACCAGAATGTAATATTGATAGGTACATCATTGGATTTAATCTGTATCTTATAATGGAATTATCCATAAGATATTTTATAATATATGAAGAGATTGTTTTTTTTCTATCATGGAGGAAATGTTGTTTAGAGTCACATATCATTATAATGTTTTTATAGCAAGATGCATATGTATTTAAAGGAAACCTTACAACCCATGGAGAAAAGTAGATGAGTTAATATTTATTCTCTAAATAATAGAAGATGCATGGTCGAATGTTTCATGTGGTGAATAATAAATGTTATAAGTTAGGGAAAATGGACTCTAATTAATTGAATATTGATTTGATGGGAAGATTTTAGCTCAAAATTCTAGTGGTGAAAATTCCACACAGAATGAACCTCCAAAAATTCAGTTCTAAATGATTATGAAGAATGGGAATTTTGATAATCAATTCCTAATCACAATAGAATGTGATGATGATAGACATCAACAACATCCTTATCAATTGGATAAGGGGAAATATAATGTCATGACAATTTGTGATTTGGGGTGCGATAATGAAGTGATAAAATTTACACCTACCTCAACTCTAGAAATACTAATTTCATACTTGATTTGGATGAACCAAATTTTTCACATCTAAATAATATTACAATTATATATAGATAAAACTAAAAAAATAGAAGTCGAATTAGTAGTGAAACCGCTTAATTGTAATTCGGTTTCACCTCCACTCTCTGATTTTCCTCTAATTTATTATTATGGGAATTTTTATCCTGAAAATAATATCAGTTTTACTATGGTTGAATTTTTTGTTGTGATGTCTCGGAACCCAATTCCACATAATAGGATTCCCAAGACCGATGTGAAGCATGGCCTCATGTTCATCTCTCCAAATTCTAGAGACTTCTGACTAGTAGCATGTGCGTAGGCTATGCCCATGGGGACACTATGACCTAATTAATTTTTTTTTTCACAGTTGATAAATATTAATAGAGGTAATTAGAAGAATAAATATATGTAAAATGAGTACACAATGGCTAAATAGATATAATAGAAACATTAACTGATATAACTTGAATAACTAATGATGATATTTTATGAAACAAGACAACTAGAAAACATCGATATAATGAAGTAGTCATAACATGTTCTATAAAAGTATAAAAAAAATAAAAATACTATCTTTAGCATTTTGTGCCCATGTTTGGTCATCGGCTGTAATGCACTTTTATAAACTGCAAGCAGTCAACAGTTCAAAGTTGTTTGTATCCCCTTATCAAAACATGAATTCATGTAATCTTCTTAGGGTACCAATTTATACCCAAGGAGGGTGTGATATAAATCTTATTGGGCCACCACCAATGGTGTATATAACATTTGATCCATGTAATGGGACATTAATAGTTTTTAAATAATTCATAAATAAAGTAATGTTGTGTAATGTTACTAAATATCCATGTACCTACTTCAGCCCATAGCTGTGGTCAAAACATGCTACTATCTCATTATTTTGTTGTTACCAGTTATAAATAAAGCACATGTTGACAATAGTGAAGGTTATAATATGTAACCAGTTAAACAATAATAATTATTATTAATAATATTACAATGAAATTACCAATAAATCATAGAACACAATGATCTATTACTCTATAAAAACAGTATCCTAGCTAGAATGATAGTGTAATCCAATGAACCAAGTCAATTAAATTCATCAATAAGATGATGTTTGAGTCCACAGAGTTGATCGAATGTAAAATTGTTCTAAGAGATGACTAGGATAGATTGTCTTCCTCCATTAAACCTAATTGGATGTTTTATATCTAAGGATAATATCAAAGGTATCCAATAATAAGACATTATGTGTCCTACGGTATCATACTGGGAATCTGAAGTCATACAAGGACTAGGTTCTAGTTGGGTATCATCCTTTGCAAGCCATATCCTTCAGTCAGAATGGGGTTCTCGAGTGCTCAATCCATTTTCAAGGTAATCTGAGTTGAGATTCAGTCAAGACACATTTATTTGATTATTAATTCATGTAATATTTCATAATGTTTAATACATTTCATTTCATTATAGTGAAAAGTATAATTGATCATGAAACCATTTAATCCTGTCATAATTAATCAATAAGACTATTTTGATGAATACATTCATTTCAATAATTATTCAATGACAAGTAGCAAGAAACAATTTATTTAGTCCATTTAAGGAATTTTAAGGATTTATGGTCAACTACTCAACATTCAATTAACATGGTATTAGGTGATATGTACAAGCAACCTATTATCAAATTTCATTTGAAAAGGGAAATTCATATACATTTTATACTTTAATAATTCCATTTCACATTTAATTATCAAATTGGAGCACATACCATAGGTGGGTCCAGTGGTAAGCATACATGGTAATTTCTATTACTCAATACTCAATATAAACACATCATTTAATATAGAAATACATACCATTTGAAAGTTCAAGACAAGACCCAACCAAATAGAATTTCAAACAAGAAAAAACACAAAACCAAAAATTATTGAAAAACAACTAACATGGGATATATAAAGTTATTGATGTAATGATAGAAAATTGATATCATATTTCTAAAAAGCATAACAATATGGTTATAATTTTTATATTCACGAAATATAAATTCAATAAAATACACCTAATAAATTGGGTGGGACCCATTTAACATTTCAAAAATCGACAAACAAGAGGGATGAGTTATAGACCACCAACCTTATGATTATAAGACACTTATCATTCAGTATAGGCGTTTGAAATGGGTTTTATAGAGTTTATCTATGAAAAATGTAACAAATATTTCACCATGATAACTTGGTCTAGAGCATGAGAGATGAAGAATACATCATAAGAACATGAGTACATACCATTTTTCATTCAACATGATGAATGGAAGCTCGAACCAATCATAGATGAATTATATTTCATGGTTCTTATCATGTCGTCAACAATCACCAAAATGGGTGTAAAGGAGGCTAATCCCACAATATAACCAAATAGGGAAGAATAACAAGATGTTAAATTAGAACCTTAATTGAAAAAAGAAATATTAACCAAAATTTAGCATGTGCACAGTTTGACCTCACGATTTGACAAACTCTATGTAAACCATGCATCAATAACTAATTGATAGGGGAACTCACATTATTAGGCCACATGATTAGGGAAACCATGTTTGAGGTATATGGAATGGATCTTCCATAAAATCTAAAACATCTCTATGGTTATATATAATAGTGTGCCTTTCTTCACTGTTTATTCTAAGCATGCGGTAGGGCCATTTTTTCAGAAAAAGTTGGGTTCTACTCTCTAAAAAATCCCCACACACCAATGGGACCCATGTGAAATCCAAATACATCCATTTTAGGTCCCAATTAATTAAATATATATAAATTGGAAGGATCTGTACCTATGTATAAAACTAGGTTCTTACAATATTACCCCCATATACGAAACCAACCCCCATTTAAACTTCCATGGGTGGTAAAACACTATTTGAGAACTATTCAAGCCACTTTGAATGTATTTCAGCCTCTATCTCCTAGGTATCATCATTTAAGTGGCAATACAGTCATATTACATGTACTATATAGATATAACAGCCTTATAGAGGAAACGTTCTCTCATCAATAATGTGCACTGGATACTCCAGAAAGTTATCATTGGAATCAAACGCAACTTCATCAGGATCAAGTGTATGACATTTGTTGACATGATATTGGAGAAACTGTGAAACATATAAGAAATTATAAAGGGAATGATTCATATGATATAGTAGAAACTTATATGTTACTAATGAGTCTATATCTAGAATCTCAAATGGCCATGCGTAATGAAATAATAACTTATATGGATTCTATAACTATCTATACCTTAAATTGGGTGATAGTAAGAGGAAAATAAAATTTTCGACCACGATCTCTTGAGGTCGTCTGTGGTGGTCAATATAATATTTATTTATATATTGATAATTATTCATATTATTTCTGATCACATGAACGCACTCTGAAGACTACTATATGATATGAAGAACTTGTAGGGTTACCTCGCATGCTTATAGCCAACATAGTGTTGAACCGAATGACAAACCATATGATTCCTAAAAAAACCATGAAAATAATTTCATAGAATATATTATTATATGAGAAGTAAATGAAAATATTATCATTCTCCAAAGAACAACCAAAATAATGGATACATTCTCAATTAATATCCTCTAGAACATGTATTGTGTGTTCTAAATTTCCATTTGTATGAGGGTAAAATGTCATGAAAAGAATAACCTCTCTACCCGTGGCTTTCTACAATCCCTACTAGAATGATTTTGTGAAATTATTTCCCCATTCTGAAATGATTGTTTGTGGGACACTATGTAGTCATATGATCTCACAAACCTATATTCTTCCTTGCTCGTCAAATGATAAAGTCTCTTGAATATGAATGGTGTGATCCATTTTCGTCAGTCCTTCAATGAAAACCCATATATCCTCGCTACCTATCGGAGACCAAGGAAAACATACTAAAAATACAATAAAAATATCTTCCCATTTCCATTCCCTATCAAGAAGTAGAAGAAACAATCATGCTGGTCGTTGGTACTCTGCCTTCACAATATGAAAAGTTATAAATATATCTATCAAACCTTTCTTCTCTAGCCATCAATACTAGTGTCACATTTTTCACTACATCTTGGAGATACCTGGTTGAACTGGACATTGAAAAGATTACCAATCACTCATCACCACCACATTCATATCTATATGAACCTAGACATTTCCAAGAATATATAAAATATTGTCTTTGTACATAGAACAATAAAGAGGCAGTCTATCTCCTAAGAAACTCTCAAGGAGAACCCAACCCTCAGGATTTGAAAAGATTCTACCATTCACCATCTCAAGAAGGAAAGCGGTGCATGTCAATGATTAATTGTAAAACTGCTTATGACATTCATGTAAATCATACATAATCTTAGAGAAGAGGGTCATTAACATCAATTCATCACTAGAATCAAATATGACATGTGTTTGAGTTTTCTGACTCTGTGAATATATAACCAAATTTCCCTTTGTATATTTCTTGTAATTCTCAAAATCTATTTATTATTGATACTCAACCCGTCATCATTTACTAAGGATCCATCTACAATAGGAAAATGAAATATTTGAGGCTCTTGTGGTCCTTTTACACTATAAATCACTCACCCATTAGATAATGTCTCCAGTATCATATGTAATGGAAAAATAATACTTTCTCAAGGTCATTTAAAAGCTAATTTCCCTCATGATCCCACAATTACTAAGATCATTACATTATAACTCTATCCCCCTGCATCAGCACTACTCTTAATTTGATGCCTAATACATCATAGAAGATAGTATAACCTCTACTTGGATCTAAAAGAATAAGTTTAGGTGTTGATACAAGACTCCATTTTAGCTCTGGGAAGGCATTGTCATACACTTCCGACCATAGGAACCTGAGACCATTATTTTTAAGTCAAATGAGAGGAGAATAAAAGTAAGGGTTTTTCTATATAGAACACTAATAATAACCAGCCTTCCAAAAGAAAAATAGTTTATCAAATATTTTGTTTGGATGCTCCCATGAAACTATAGTATTAAAAAATTCAGTGTCAAAAAATAAAGCAGACTCCAATATAAAATGAACAATGAAATTAACATTGTCCTTCCAGAAGTGTATTTGTGCATGTTTTCCCAAACAATGATTATGTCTTAGTCTAGTGAGAATGATCTCAATATTTTATCCTAGTTGTTATGAGTGTGATAATACATTAATATTTCATCCATATATACTATGAAAAAATGAATGATATAATGATGGAAACCCCTATTAATCAGATCCATGAAAACTGTGGGAGCACTCATAATATCGAATGGAATAACAAGGTTATAATATACACCTTATCTTCAAGGAAAAGATGTGTGATGTATGTATGATGTCCTTACATGAATTTGGTGATATACTGAGCTTATGTCGATCAAATAGAAGATCATATCCCCATGGAGCTTGTGGAATATATCGTCTAATTGAGGTGGTGGATACCAGTTCGTGACCATATGTTCAATAAAAATTCAGTAATACAATCATAATCAAAATGTTTTATACATATTCTTGGAGATAACCATGTCAAATCATCTATAAGATGTACTAGTCAATATAAATCATTTTCCCTCTAAATCAAAATATATACCAAATCAGCACCTGACGATGTATAGGTTGCATACAGTTATAAGAAGTAGACAATGGAGCTACTCTTTGAATAAGATTGATTGTAAACTCAACCGATATCGTAAGAGGTACACCATAAAATCTTCTAGAAATACATCCTTGAAATATTCCACTAATTGAGGGAAGTTAGGTTGATGTAATCCATAATCTTTGATAAAATTATTTTCAATCTGGGTGATCAGTCCATCTAGACCATGATTCTTTTTTCCAACTCAACCATTCTTGATATCCAACTCCACATTTTGTAGAAAACTACTACCCTCTAGTTATTTAAAAGACACCCTAGGGTGATGTTAGTCTAAAAATCATGATATTGAACTAACCAAAACATTTTGATAATAACACTGAAGAATTTCATCTCCAGAATGAAGAGGTTCTATTAGAAATGGTAGTATCTTACATCAAGGGGATAATCCCGACATTGTAGTCGGCCCTATAACAACACTCCTAAGGGTATTTCTATGGTAATTACACTACAATAATATTGTACCTTATATCCAAGTCATTCCACAATAGATGAAAAAATAAAAGAGTTCAATAAACCAGTATCAAATAAAGTAGATATAGTGATAGTTTCCACTATAATAGAAAATTGTACTATAGATGGACCCCCAAAAAGGTCCTTGGGTGTCGCATGTATTTCATGTGTTTGTTTAGATCCAGGACTCTATTCAAGTTTTGATCTACCATGATCATAACTGCTCTGTTGGCACTGCTGGTTCTCAGGGGTCTGACTATTGGTTCTACAACCTACACTTCATATAGTTCATCTTATTCTATTCCATCACCCATCTTGACACGAAACAAATTAACCCACACTAGATGGAAGAGCTTGTCGGGATCCTTTTCCACTCGAAGATGGTGGAAATTTCCTGTAGAACCTATGATTAATCCGTATAAATCCAAAAGCCCAACAGTCCCTTTTGGTGGCTATCTTAATGGATCTTCAGGAGCCCCTCTTATCCACACTATTGAATCACCATGGAGTTATCACAATATTCACTGTATTTTTCAATACCATGATGAGAATCATTGAGGTAGTAATTTCTGCTACCACAAAAACTACTAGCCTACCACGAAATGGATACTCTATGACTAGTATTATTGTCATCCCTCAGGGTTCACTCAGTGATACGATATGATTGAAAATTTCATAAACTTTTGGCTGGAAATATACATTCAACTGTGCATGGAATGTGTACACAATCCCATTCGTGAAGCGCCTACCATGCCGAATATCATCATTGGCTAGATGTGGTGAAACATTTTATAACATATTGAAATGTTTTGAATATTCTAGAATGGATATAGGAACCTATTCAATAGGAAGTAACCATCTGACTATGTTATCTCTGAATTTCTAGAGAGAACTAATCATATATGGTGGTTTGGAAATAAACCAATAACATTTACTGATGATGACCATCCTATATTGTAAAATCCCACTAGTGCATAGATGAATAACGCAACATGTATGTGTAAATCATGACCCCCAATATGATGGTGTCTTCATATTATCAATGATATACACATAGTCCTCTAGCCATTACTCAGCATCCTATGGACCACCATCCACATAGAATGTTGGAGAATTCTCATGCAATACCTCATGAGTCGGATCAACCATTATACATACAACAATTGTAGAACCATGTATGGACAACATCAGGAATAATAGAATATCATGAACAGAGTATCAGTCCCTAAAATTAGGTACAATAAGCAGTGAATCATGTGGAACATCTCGATGTAAGACTAACGGCTCATGTCATACCACGTCTGGAGCATGGTCATCGCCACCTTACTAGTATATGATATGAGTGGTTTTTGGTGGAATTGGTCTTAAAATTCAAACCATGTGCCTTATAAAAATATTTGAGCAGATATATCAAATCACTAGAAGAACATTATTGTTGGAAATCCAGCAACCCAATTCAAACACCCTAACTACTACCTAGAGTACAAGATACTGCTAAGGACTCAAGTATAAGTTTCATTTCGTTTTATATTTTTTTACCAATTTCACTCCATTAACTTTCAAAATAATTACAAGGATAGATAAGGACGTGAAACTATTTCATTCTAAAGGACATTTGTTTACATTATAACTGATATACATTCCCACGGAATCAATCCCCATACACCTTATCACTAAAAAAACACCCATTTATTTAAATATATGTGTCTCAACTCTGTAAATTACTCATCCCAAACCATGAGGGATCATACACCTAATCAATTGAGACAATAATCACTCAATAATAATCAGGAGTTATACAATCACAGACTGACTATGTCATCATCACTCAAAAATCATAGGCAATCTAAGAAATGTAACAAAGTGAAATGCATCTATATGACATGGAATTATGAATGAAATGGGAATTCTATGTGCCTATAGACGATGAATGTAAAATTTATCCATGACCTCATATCGTCAACACAATGATAAATTTGAATGTCAATTAGAAAAAAATCAATAACATAACTCATCATGTGTGTCACACATTTTTGAAATTATGTCGACTCAAATAAGAAAAACAATGAATCAAATATATTTTGGGTAACATGCATTTTACAATGAACCGGGGTTCGAGATGCCCAAACATGACTAATGACCACGTCCCATATAGTATCTAATATTAAATCTATTATATACAAATAATAAAGCAAGAAAATAACCTCATATGATACCACATTGTTTGCACTTAGACTCCAATTCCACAAAATAGGTTCCCCAAGCCCAGTGGTCCACCTGGGATCATGTGCATCTCAAATAATGCTAGAGGCTTCTGACTAGTAGTGAGGGCCTATGGTGCTTCCATAGGGATACTATACCGTCATTACTAGAGTGTAGCACAACATATAGATATAAACATATGAAAATTTCATAAGCAATATAAGTTAACGGATGGAAAAATGGAAAAATATAGAAAACAATAACAACAATTGAAATAACTGGAATATCTTATGATTATATAAAATTTCACTTGAAAACTAGAAAACCAGGATACAATACATCAGGAAGAACATGTTCTATAACAGGATAAATGAAATCTAAAGAACATCCAAAGAATCCTGACCTCTGGCTCAGTCATATAATATCAAGATCTATCAGAAAAATTATACAATAAAATGATGAATATATATACATCCCCTTATCAACACCTATATTTATGTTATTTTTCCCTTGTACCAAGCGGCTCCTAGAGAGTGTTTGAGATCAATCTCAATCAGCCACCACCAATAGTCTCTATATCCTTCATCCAATGTAATTGAAATATAATAGTGTTAAAATAATGAATATATAATGTAAATCACAACAATGTAACAAATACCCATGTAAATTTATTTTCCATCAAATAGTGTTTGAACATTAATCATGATCATTATTTAATTGTTATGAGTTTATTGAAAAGTATCATGCTGAATATAATGAATGTTTGATGATGTAACAAGGATTCCAGTAATGATCTTTAATAATGATGTTCCAAAGTAATATCCAAGTAAACAAATAACTCACGTGTCACTAAATCAGTAATAAGATTATAATGGATAAGAAAAGAGTATAATCTTAGTATCATAGTCCAACGCATTACATAATAATATTCATAATGAGTCCAAGGAGTTCATGCAAGGAAATATGGGGCTAAGCGATGATTGTACCAGACGGGTTTTAACCATTGGACCTACGTGTCAATTATGGATCAAAGGGTTGTATACAAGGAATCATATAATTATTCATTATGTATCCTATGATATAAAATCATGTATCCAATGTTAGGAAATGATTAGGTTTTACGTCGATCTCTACCAAAGAATGTTGTAATAGTTAATCAGTATGGGGTTCCCATGTTTTGAGGGAATTCCATAAAGAATCAAAGATGAGTTCGAGTCAAGCAACTAATATTTGATTATGAAGTAAAATAACATTTCATAATGTTAAATAAATTACCTTTAAATAGCGTGAAAATTCTAATTGAGCTTGTATCCATTTGATCAAAGCTTAGTTAACCAAATAGTCCATCTGGATTAAGTCTTGAAATTCTTTGGTGTGACTAGGTCAGGTCTCATAAACCCTTTAAGATAACCAATTTATGTAATTTTCAATAGTCACAATATTATAAGGTACCATCAATTAAAATTTTATGTATTTCTACATAAATGAAATATTTTTTTCAATTACATTAAAAAATGGAAAGTCATATAATTAATATACTTTCCAATTACCATTTCACATTTAATTATCATATAAATGAACTTTCAATAGGTGGGTAAAATGGTGAGAATACATGGAACATTAAGAAATGACGTTAAAAATATAAAAAAAATTAATATTGAAAAAATAACCATTCGAATGGATATGTCAAAGCACCCCCCAATGCTGGCTCAGACAAGACTAAACAAATAAGTAACAAATATTAAAAAACACCCTACTTGGGATGGAAACATTTTTTGATATAAATACTAAAAAACAATCACATATTTGGAAGAATCATAAAAATATTATTTCAATGCTTATATGAAAGGAATATAATTTTAATAAATGGGCCTAATGAAATTGGTGGGCCCCACACAAAAATTAATAAGTCAATAATCATGAAAGATGAGTTATAGACCACCAACTATTGGATTGTACAAATCTACCCCATTTGAATTGGTCTATAATTTTTATTTTATCATATTAGGTATTATAAAATATTAATTAATGTTCAATCATAGAAAAATAGTTCGAGATAATGAGGGAATAAGAATGGCTCATGCAGACTCGGATACTTACTGTTTCGCATCAAATATGATGATTGGAAGCATGAACAAATCACAAAGGATGAAGATATCGTAATACGAATATTATGACTTAAAAAGGATGAAAATAATTGAAAGGATTATAATAACAATATACATAATAGTAGGAAAGAAGGAGGTGAAAAATTATAAAACTAAGGGAATAAAGGTAAAAATATAGAAAACATAGAATGTGCATGATTTTTCCACACTTCTTGATAAACCATGTGAAAACCCATCATTTGTTCATAGAGAAGTGGGGAACTCAAATGGTTAGAGAATCTATGACCCAAACATGTGTAATGGATATGACTAGAATAATAGGCCCATGGAATGGTAATATCTCACAATGTTCCCCTTCCATTGGACTTATTCTAATCGTGTGATTCAATCATTTTTAAAAAAAATTAGGTTTTGGTCTTTGAACAATCCATGTACACCCATTTGACCCTCTATAACTAAGAATTCATATATATTAAGTCCAAAATGAGGAATATTATTCAAATTTTAAGGATAAATACCTATAAAAAAGAACCGGGTTATTATATATGTAATTATAGGTTTGGATTGTCATTCTCTCCATGAATCCCAAATCAATTTTAAATTAATGGAAGTTTATTTTGATATTTTAAACACTCATATTATCATTAATACATGTGATGGTATATATGATATATGTATATTTACTTCATCTAGTGTGTGGTTCTTAATTCACATTCAAAGGGGTTGTTTATCTCAAATGGTTTGGGAGAAAATTGATATCCATGATCTACCTATTGTTTTTGATTTTGTGAATGTTACTTCCAGATAAGATTCAAAGTAATCAAGTAAAACATGAAGTTAAATTCTCAATATAACTTATTACTTCTTCCATAATAATTTAAAAGAATCCTTATAAAATTGATTTGATTAAGTTGAAGAAATTTAAGAAGAATCTTCATGAAAACCTTGATAAGTGATTTATTCATCAAATTGTGTCACCTTGGGGTGAACCTATTATTTTTATTAAAAATGAATGTTCATAAATGAGACACATCACTGATTATCAGTAATTAAAAAATATCACAATCATGAATAAGAATCATCTTACCTATATTGATGACTTATTTGATCAACGACATGGAGCTCAATACTTTCCCAAGATTGAACGTCATTCTGGATTTTACTAATTGAGGGTCTTGAAAGAGGATATTCCCATGAATGCATTTGGTATATGGTTTGGACCCATTAATTTATAGTGATTCCTTTTGGTCTTACTAATTATACTTGTACATTCATGTCTTTATTAAGTTGAGTCTTCAGATATTATCTCGATCAATTTGGAGTATTCATTATAGATAATATTCATAACAATTCAACAAGAAATGAAGACTGTAAAGTTCATTTGATATTGTCATAAATACCCTATAAACGAATAATGTATATTTAAAATTTATAGATTGTGGTTTTTGGATAAAAAAAATCATTTTCTTTTTCACATACTTTAACAATATGGTATAGTAGTATATATATAAAAGATGGAAGATAATGAATTATGAAATAGACTAACCAAATTTATAGATATCCACAAATGTCTTGGTTTATTTGGATAATATGGATGGATTGTGGAAAATATCTCATGACTATCTAATCCTCAGACCAATTTTACTTAGAATAGATTCAAGTTCCTCTAGACTGATTAATGTGACTTAAATTTCATTGAACTATATAGATGGTTAGTCAATGCACATATGCTTATATTAAACTATAGTTGATAAGGGAATTTAATATGTACTGATGAACCTATTAATGTAATGTGATGTTTATTTTACACAATGATAAATTATCACTTATGCCTCATGAAAAATTGAGATTCATGATAAATATTTCCAAACTCAATATTTGGAGTCAGTAGAGGGGATTTTTTCATGAAAGACATTGAGTCATTGTTTATAGATAAAAGTGTGAAATATATACTAATCATAAAAGAAAAAAATATATATTCACCTAAATAGAGATGAACATTCCATATATAAGATGGATAGTGTTGATAATGGACTATTATTTTTAAATACATTACCACTGTTGGAATAAGAACATGATGGTTGATGCTTTGAGTTAGAAGGATCATTCTATAATATCCATGATGAGGATAAAAAATTATCCATTATTTCAAGATAATAAATTGATTTATTTATAAATATTTAAGGATTTGTAAAATACTATCTTGATCAAATGAATATTCAACACCCAGTAAAAGTGAAGATCTAGAAGGTTCTGAAGGAAGATTTGGAGCTTCAAAATAAAGTTAAAAATTTTCTTGTTTTTTATCATAACCAGGATGGAAGAATGATGATAAGGAACCATGTATGAATTATTTATATACTATATTTGAAGAAGGATCTATTATATGAGGATCATAGTTCATCATTCTAAATTCATCCTTGTTGTATTAAGATGTATAGGGATATGAAAGAATACATTTGGTGGTATGGGATGGAGAGAGATATCGTTGAGTTTGTATCTCAGTGATTTGAATTCCAACAATTTAAGGATGAATGAAAATAGTCAATGGGAATGTTTCATCCATAACTAATAACATAATGGAAGTGGGATAACATAACAATTGATTTTTTCATTGGTAAACAAAAAACCTCGATAGCATTTAATGATTTATAGGGTTTAGTTGAACACCTTACTATGTTAGAAGATTTCATCACAATAGGAGAATATTACTCAGTAAACTAGTTGGGAATGATATAAATAAAGGAAGTTTAAAGGTTTTCTGAAGTACCACATCTAATTTTATCAGTTAAATATTTGAGGTTTACCTAAAATTTAAGGGGAAGACAATAGAATGCACATGATAGAAAAATTGTGATTCAAAACCTCTTATCATCCTCAGAATGTTGGTTAGTAATAATGAACAATTAAAACCCTAGAGTATATAATGAGATATTGTTAACTATATTTCAATGGATTTACGGATCGAAACCTTCATAAACATTAGTTTTATTACAACAATAAATTTCACTGATGATTTTAGATATAATCGTATAGATCGATACATTGGAAGGATTATAGAGCTCCAATGTGGTTGGATGAGATTGGATAAACAAAGCTATTGGGAAATGATATTGATGAGGAAATGGTCAAGAATGTTCTATCCATATTCCATCAAATCGAGGTACCTCAGATTAATCTGAAACATAATTTTTATTACCATCAATGTGATCTGGAATTTAATTTTTCTAAATAAGAGTTTCTACAAATTTCAACCTGGATGAAGGTAATTAGATTCCTGATGTACGTGAAATTATTCATTAGGAATATCAATCCCTTTGAGATTCATGATCACATTTCAATGGTAGCCTATCAAATGGGACATCCTACAAATCTCTCTCAAGACCATGATTTGTTTCATGTATCTCTCATGTGGATGCACATTCCGACCCCTTCATACATATTGAACTCAAAGGTGAAACTACTAGAGTGTGATCATTTTTACGAAGAGATACCTTTTGAAATTATGTATCATATAGAAAATGTTATATGAAATAGTAAAATTCACCTATTCATATATTTGTGGATAAATCAATAGTTAGGGAAATCTCCGTGCGAACTTGGGGATATGGTGATGTAGATGTATCCACATTTGTCTTTACCATATTTACTAATTTTGTGGGATAAATTAATTTTAAGGGGGGGGGGTGAATATAAAAACCCGAATTGTTATGGAAAATATTTATCAAAAAAAATTATTTTGTTTTATTTATTTTAATTTACATAGTAAAACATTCCATTTTCACAAAAGACGAACATGTAATACATTGCACAGAACACTGTCTTGGCGCACGTCACATGGTACAATGAAGATTCACCAAAAAATTATTTTATATTAGATAATAATAAGTTATACATTAAACATACTAATATAGACCATGATAACTACTTTTCAAATATATTTTATAATCTTTTTCTATATATAAAAAAATTTATAATGAATGATATGATTTTTGGTATACACCTTTATGATTAAAATTACTAGTTTCTTGAATATACTATTTTTAATTTACTTATGTGAAAAAAAATATAAAAAAATATTAAATATAATTTAATAATATAAACGTTATTATTTAACTTATTATGTATAAATCATCTTATTGTGAAATTTTTTGATTTTTATATGAAACATCATATCTGGATGAATAGTTCAAAGTGCCAAATTTTATTCAAAATCAAATTTTCATCTAATTTATTTATAAATATCATTTATATTTTAATTTATTTTGAAAGAATATTTATATTATACAATTATCAGTTAATCCCACTTAGGTAATTTTAACTACTTTCACAATGATATTTGATATAAAAACATAATAAAATTTCGATCATTTTAACATTAAAAACCAGGATTGTTGACCTGACTATATGATTATTTTTAAATTAATTTTCATCCACAATGAGGATTTAAATTAAAAAATAGATTATATAATTAAAATTAGAATAATTTATACTTCTTAAAAGTTTAGATTAGTTTTTTTCCAATATGATTAGTAAATTAATTATAAGATATTACATCTATTATAGTAAAATTAAGCTTAATTAGGGACTTAAATATAATCTTAGTGGCCCAAATGACCTATTAACCTGATGAAAACTAACTGGATAGACATTATTGTGCCGTAGTCCTTCAATTATTGATTTATGTTTGATTGGTATGTCATTTTTGGTATGAACATGTGTACATTAAATATGTTTTAAAAAATTTCAACATAGTCTCTTTTCTACCCTATAAAAGGCCACCACCTCCCCCATAAGCTCACACTTCTTATACCTCTTATATTTATACATTACCGATAAAATTAACTTCCCAAAAGTCTTCCCTTATTCCTAGAAGACTTCCATTTGAAGGAACGCAATCAACGAATCCTTTTGGCCCAAACCAAATAGAGTTACCCCACTAAGAGGTAACATATTCTTTCACGTAATTTATTTTATTTTATATCACCACCCCATTTAGTGATCCCATCCCCATGTTATGAAGATATGTATTATGATTTATGTGTCTAATAAGGTTTCATGTGAGGAATAACATTGGGGGAGATAGTGTTACCCACTTTTGTATTAGTGTTCATGTTCTCTAGAATCCAAAGTCACTAGACTAATACTATCTTTGGACATATATGTGTATAATGTTATATGTATTAAGAAAATTTTATGTAATTTTAATGTTTGAAATGTGTGGTTATCTATAAAACTCTCAAGATAGCATATTAAATTTCTCAAATTGGAAACCCATTGAAAAAAAATCATTTTACTGCATCATGCTCGAATGGTGTTTCATGTTCCTAAGCCACACTTTTGAATTTAATACAAAATTTCGATCATAAAACATCTAAATATACATTGATCTAAATTTATAATAATGTTATTTATTTCATCATAGTATAAATAATTTTTTATAAATAGTATATTCCATAATAATAATAATAATAATAATTAAATAATTTTATTATTATTGGGAACTTTGTGGACCCATGCCATCAATTAGATAAAGGTATCCATCATGGGAATTGAGATTATAGTTTCAATGTTAAGGTCATGTTTTTGCATACATCTCCTCATTACATGGTTTAATGAGGGATTTACAGGTGATATAATATTCCATGGAATCATTATCAATAATAATACTTCATTATAATTATTATTAACATATAAACAATTAGGGGAAAACTGTGGATAAATTATATATGTACAACACCCCTTATCTAAAGCTCGATCCCAACCCCTTATGCCTCCCTCCATTATTCAATTAATATATTATTAATTAATAATACTATTATAAATAATATTTAATAAATTTTATGGGAGGAAACACTCAAATGCTTGACTTCAAATTTATTTGCACCACTATGATTTTCCCCATTTTGTTATTTTAGTTTTTTATTTAAATTATATTTTTTAAGAATAATAATATATTAATAAAACATAATTCCCATTTAACTGAAAAAATCCACTATCTCCCCACATAATTTAATTTTTTTTTTTTGTAAAACCATATTATTATTATAATTATTATCAATATTCCTCATCCTAATTATTTTAATTAAAAATTATTATACTTCCTACTATGTTGAACTTGTATAACCACCTCATCAGAGATCTAATTCTATATCCATTCACATCCATGTCTAGTAACCTCTTTTATGAGACTTAATATATGGACTTTGATTATAATAGATCTATTTAGATAAGAAATCATCATGGTGAAAAAAATATGAAAATCGAAATGATTGATTTGACGTAGAACCACCTCTGATAATGTGTATTTTTCATCTAACATCCATTTTGAACCTCAACCCACAGTACCAATAAAATCCAATTTCAAAACACCATCCTAATTTGTAGCATCCCTAGTAAAATAAGAGTAAGAGATTTCCATATTTATTAATATTTTTGAATTAAATATAAATTTTAGTTTAATGGGGTTGCTATGTTCGATAGCGTACCTGATACCCAATAATGGGTTTCTTTGGAATCTTATGTTGCACACTAATAATAAAATATTATTATTTTAAATGGTAGTTAACTACTAGCCATTTTATTCACTTCATTGAACAAAACTAACTATAATATAATTATAAATGTATTTATATTTATCCAATAAAAGTTAGAGGCTTAATATATGAATGAATATAATTTTAATCATAATTTACATTAGAAGGCCGATTTACCACTTTTTAATGGCAAAACATTTTTACATCTAGTTTTGGTCACATTAATACATTCTATATGACCAAATAAAATTCGTCTTTATAATGAGGTCATCATAATTTACTTTGGGTAATTTTTTGGTATTTTTCTAATAATGTTCATTTTTTAAGGAATAGTGAAAACATTGTATTTTAATTCGAAACTATGTTTTAATATAATTTATTTATATGGTTATATTATACTTTTAATTGGTTTTACATTGTAAATAGATTATATTTTTACCATTTAATCTAATCTTGGTCATTAGAAGCAATTTCTCATTTAAATTTTATATAATCAACTGCCCATCTATTGATAGTTAATATTTCTTAAAAACACGCCTTTTGTTTTGACAGCGGGAATTAATTTTAAATTAATTTCATTCACTTATGTGTTTTGAAATTGAATAAATTGATTCCATATTTGGAATCAGGAGGTTCAAATTGTGCAAATATTTAACTTTTATATTTAGTCATTTTAAATATTTACCTTGGTAAATATTTTATTTACCATGGTTAAAGGGTAAATCAGGTAAATAAGGGTAAACAAAATAATATTTATTTACCCTAACAGGTGTCCTAATACTATTTTTTGAGTCATATCCGACCATGGTCCTCCTTGGGTCGATTTGGGGACCCCATGGAGCCACTTAAAAGTTATTATGACACTTTATTTTATTTAACTTAAAGTAAAGGCCAAAATGAAATAAACAAATATATTTTATTAAATTAATTTTAACATGGGGTTATACAAGTTATATTTTCTAATATAAATATTCATTGGAAATATAAAAATATTTCTTATATCCTGGTATTTTTTTATAATTTTTATACATCAAATAAATTAAATTATTTATGACACAATCATGATGCAGGTTTTACCTCATTAATAAATGATTTAATTAATTAAGATTATAATGAATAAAATATTATCCAAAACATGTCCAATTCTGATTGGATGATTTTATTTCGATTATGAGTCATCTTATATTCGACCATAATGATTTTTGGACCATTAGAAACCGAATATAATTATATTATAAAATAATATTTTCACACTTTCCTAAAGAGCCCCTCCTCTCCCTTATAAAAAGCGACCACTTCTATGCAATTACTCACAACTCTCAAGCCATTTGTCTCGTCCAACCTCTGAACAATTAATCTCCCTACATCCCTCTCCTCCTCCTAGTAGCATTACCTTAGTAATAAGGAACTTAACGAAGTCCTTTTGTTCAATCCAAAGTGAGTTACCCAAATTAAAGATAATAGTTTATCTTAAATTGTTTTCTTTAATTTTGCTTCTCCAACCCCTAAACTCTTTTTATTTCCTTTCTTTTGTAACAACAAAAGTATCATAAATTTACTAGAATGTTTTTATGATAAGGATTATGACTCCACTTACACACACCTCCATCTAATGGATGAAGAACATAATGTTTCTATGGATGGAAAACTAATGCCTCACGAAACGATGATTGTTCAATTACATCCTACCGCCTCTCATGGTGGCCATTATGATGGAACTATATTTATATATGATATATATTATGTTTATGATTTATTTATGCTTATGTACTTCCCAATTATATCAAACCTGTAAGGTTTCCATGGTGGGTAAATACGATAATCTCATTTGAGAAAGTGCGGACTACCGCCCCCTCAAAGTGATGTGACTCGTTAATGCCCTATGTGGGATGTATAAAGGACAGAGTTAATGATATTATAAATGATATTATACTATAGTTATAATATACCTATGTATCATTATGTTTTAATTCCATTAAAATAATATATAGAAATGAAAGTAGCGTTTATACGTACGTATGGCTTACCGTCTCCATGAACGGTGCATTTCATTTTGTACCTCCAAAAGTTATGTAGTATTATAAATACATGTACATGCTGGATATATATGATATATATGATACCCAAATCATGAATATCATTTTGGATATAATGAACCTTTTTCCATGTGAACAACATTTAATTATAAGAAGGAAATTTTTGACTCAAGTACCCAATATCAACAAAATGAACGTTAGTAACATAAATGATTACATAATGATTATAACATGGTAATAAGTGATATAAAAGGAATAATAAACATGAAAAAGGTTCTTAAGAAAGTAGAAATTAACATTAGTTTATTATTCAAGAGATTATAGAATGAATGGTTCAAGTTGGACACGAGGTTAGGGACTTCGTCTCAATCTCCTTTAATTGATGCATTTTTAGTTTTATACATGACATTCTTTTATACGATGTATAAAACCCTTACTTTTACTTATATTCAAAAGGAATATTTCCTCTACGAAGTGTTTTACTAAATGAAAAAAGGAATGTTTCTTTAACGTAAGTGGTGACAATGAATTTTCCGCCGCCACGAGTATTATTTGATCTTTGACTTCCTTAACAAGCCGGTATGTTTTTAAAAGGAAAAATAAATACCAAATACTCTTTTTACATATTTTGGTATTGAAAATGATTTTGAGAATGGATTTATTATTTCATTATCTTGAAATGAAATTTTATTATTGCAAT
Source organism: Viscum album (assembly GCA_963277665.1). Lineage (NCBI taxonomy): Eukaryota > Viridiplantae > Streptophyta > Magnoliopsida > Santalales > Viscaceae > Viscum > Viscum album. The sequence goes on from OY728119.1 coordinate 1,391,684,147, forward strand.
TTGGAAATATTATCTTTCATTTATTCTTATGTTATGTGTTAAGATCATGTTATGGTTCTTGGAAATTATTTACGAATACGGGTGGTTCCAAGATAAACCTAGGGCAGGTGATCTTGAGATTACTCTCTAATGCATTGGGTAATGTGATGGAGGTAAATTTGAATGTTTCTCCTAAGATATTTAGGGAATATACTATTATGGGTATTACAAAGTAACTCCATATATAGCTGTGATAGCTACAATGTATGTATGGTATGGATGTCATAAGTTACCTTTATGATTTATTATTTCTATGTGTCTTTCATAAATCTTATGATTTCATGAGGTAAGTAAAAGATTTCATGTTTTGTATTTATTTATGAACAAATGTTTTCATTCACTGATTTATAACCCTTGCTGAGCCTTTTACACTCATCCCATGTTTTGAAATGTTTTTCACGGGACTTAAAGATGAATTGGGTCAAGGATGGGATAAGGAAAAGACATGCTCTCTTTAACATGGAATTAGACTTGACTTTTTATTCAAGAGTTTTTATTTTATGAAAAAAAATGGATTCTGGGTAGAAGTTCCTACTTTGTAATATTTTGAGATGTAATAGTTATGTCCTAATTCCCTAAAACTCTAAACCTAAAAAGATCCTCAATTTGAATTATTCATTTAATTCAATATTATGTAATGCTTACGGCCAGGTCCTTATAGTTGGTATTAGAGGTTGCTTGAGATAACCTTAGGAGTTAGGATATTGTTAAATTAATATTTATAAAGTAATTTATGTTAATATTGACATCATATAGCATTTCTAGATTACCTTGTTGCTTCATCTAAGATATTTCTTTGTTTAGAATGGTTTTCCATAGAGGAAATAGCGCAGCTATGTTGGGATGACATCAGGAGGAAGACAACCTTCCAAATCAGCAACCTGAGATGGTAAGAATCAGAACTGAACAGTTTGTTGCACTGATTGCACAGTTGGCTCAGGCTATAAATGGTGGTGGCATTCCTGTACAAGATCAGCCAGATCAACCACAGAGGAACATGTCAATAGTGGATCATTTCATGAGGCAACATCCCCCATCATTCAGAGGATCATCTGATCCCGTGCTAGCTGAAGGGTGGATTAAAGAACTAGAAAATATTTTTGACGTCATGGGTTGTTTAGAACATCAAAAGGTTAGTCTCACGGTTAACCGTTTTGAAGGTGAATCTGATCAATGGTGGTCGATTGTGAAAAATATCAGAGATAGTGAGGAGATTGATGCTCTTGATTGGGATGAATTCAAGGGTATGTTTCTGGATAAATACTTTCCTAAGGTGGTTCATCATAGGAAGGAAAAAAATTCCTAGAATTGAGGTAGGAGGATGACTCAGTGGCTGCTTATGAAGAAAAATTCACTCGACTAGCAAGGTATGCTCCAAAATTCATATGATATCTTGATAGTAAAATCAACCTTTTTTCATGATTAAAGCCAATGTATTGAAGGGCTTTAGCTTCTCATGATTTCAAAAGTTATGAAAAACCTGTTCGTTTTTTGGAGAAGGTGGAAATGGAGTTTGCCGATGATCAAGTATTCTTTGACAAACAACAAAATAAGAGGTCGAGGTGGCAGGCGAAAGGAAAAGAAATCTTCAAAAAAGTATGATGCTAAGAAGCTAAAGTTTACAGTTTGTGAATATTGTGGTACAAAGCATGCTGGGAAATGTCTTTTGAATTCTTGTAAGTGCTACCGATGTGGTAAAATGGGACATAAGGCTCCTAATTGCACTGAAAAAGATCATGGTAATGGTAAGACAAAATCTGATTTACAGTCAGTAAAATGTTTTAGGTGAAATGAAATGGGTCATGATGCAAATGAGTATCCAACAAGGAACTCAACCGAAGGAAAGCAGCCAGACTACAAGCAGAAAAGGGGTGGAAAACTCCTTTGCAACTACATCACAAGATGTTGGGCCATTAAATGAAGTTGTATCAGGTACATTGATTGTTTGTTCAGATTATGCCAATGTGTTGTTTGATTCAGGTTCTACACACTCTTTCATTTCTAAAAAGTTTTCCAGTAAATTGGGAAATCCATCTCATGATATGAATACTGAACTTACCATAAAAACACATGGAGGAAATTTTGAGACAAAAAGAAAACATAAAAACATTCAGGTCCTTGTGTGCGGAAATAATCTACCTGCAAACCGTATTGTTTTGCCTCTAGTAGAGTTTGATGTTATATTAGGAATGGATTGGATTTCTGTTTATCATGCTATGATTGACTGTATATCTAAAGGGGTTCTTTTCAGAATTATTTTTAGTTTGTGTACAAAAATGAACCGTTGATTTCTATAACATATGAGGAAGTCAAAAAACTGGTAAAAGATGAAAATGAATTTTACCATGCACATATTGTTGAAAACAAAGGAACTATTCAGATTAATGATGTACCAGTGGTAAATGAGTACCTTGATGTTTTTCCTGATGATTTTCTTGGTATTATACCTGATCGAGAAGTTTAATTTATAGTTTACTTAGTTCCTGATGCTAAGCCAATTTGAAAAGCCCTTATTGAATGGCTCAAATTGAACTTTTAGAGATAAAGAAGCAATTGCAGGAGTTATTAGATAAAGGTGTCATTCAACCTAGCACATCACCCTAGTGTGCTCCTGTCTTGTTTGTTAAAAAGAAATATGGTTCAATGAAACTTTTCATTGATTATAGATCATTGATTAACATCACTGTTAAGAATAGGTATCCTTTGTCTCATATCGATGATTTATTTGAAAATCTCTAGGGAGCTCAGTATTTTTCGAAGATTGACTTGAGGTCAGGGTACCATTAGTTGAATGTAAAAGAAGTCGATGTTCCGAAGACCTCTTTTCGTACTAGATATGGCCATTATGAATTTGTAGTTATGCCTTTTGGTTTAACCATTGTACCTGCTGTATTCATGGATCTTATGAATATAATTTTCCGTGAGTTCGTGGATAAGTTTGTGGTTGTGTTCATTGATGATATTTTGGTTTATTCAGAATTTAATGAGGAACATGAAAGTCATTTAAGTGTTGTCATGAAAACCTTAAAAGAGAAGAGACTTTATGGAAAATTCATTAAGTATGAGTTTTGGTTACAAAAAATTTCTTTACTTGGTCACATTGTTTCAAAAAATGGCATAACCGTTGATCCTACAAAAACAAAAGTTGTTGAAGAATGGCCAAGACCTACAAATATAACGAAGATTCATAGTTTTCATGGATTGTTAGGTTATTACCGGAGGATTGTTGAAAACATTGAATGGATATCTAGTCCAATGACTAAGTTGACTCTAAAAGGTGTTAAGTTCATCTGGACAAAATATTGTGATGTTTGTTTTCAGGAATTAAAAAGAAGATTGGTGAATGCTCCAGTTTTGGCACTACCTTCCAGAGATGGTGAGTTTTTTATCTATATTGATGCTTCGTTGAAAGGACTGGGTTGCTTCCTAATGCAAAATGATTAGGTTATTTCTTATGATTCACGTCAGTTGAAACACCATGAGATAAATTACCCTACAAATGATTTGGAATTTGCTATTGTTGTTTTTGCATTAAAAATTTGGAGGCATCATTTGTATGGAGTGAAGTGTGAAATATATACTGATCACAAAAGTTCAAAGTATATATTCACTCATAAATAATTGAACATGAGACAGAGGAGATGGCTAGAATTAATCAATGATTATGATTTCACGATCCATTACCATCCGAGAAAAGAAAATCAAGTAGATGATTCTTTGAGTCGAAAAAGTAATGTCTCATTATCCATGCTATTTTTGGAATAAGATCCTTTGGTTTTTAATTTGATGAAATTTGGCATAGAAGTTTTTGGTGAAGGAAATTCTTCTGTTTTGTTTCATGTGTTAGTGAGATCATCTCTGTCAGATAGAATAATGAAAGTGCAGAAGGAAGACATTGAGTTTCATAAAAAGGTAGAGTTGGTTCAGAAGGGTATGTTTCCTAAATTTAACATTTATAATGATTGTGTTTTGAGGTTTGGAAAGAGATTATGTGTGCCTTGTGATTCATAGTTGAATAATGAGTTATTCTGTGAAGCTCATAGTTCTCTGTTTTCAGTTCATCTTGGAAGTACTAAGATGTACAGAGATCTTCAGGAGTATTACTGGTGGGATGGAATGAAAAGTGATATTGCTGAATTTACTGTGAAGTGTTTGACTTGTCAGTAGGTTAAAGTAGAGTGAAAGTTACCAAAAGGAATGCTTCAGCCTCTACAGGTTCCAGAGTGGAAATGGAAAAATATATCCATGGACATTGTTGTGGGATTACCAAAGACATCTCAAGGTAATAATGAAATCTAGCTTATAGTTTACCAATTGACTAAATCTGCTTATTTCCTTCCTATTAGAGATACTTTTTCTCTAGATAAACTTTCTTGGATGTATGTTAAAGAGATATTCAAGTTGCATGGAGTTCCCCTCTCCATTGTATCTGATCGTGATCCCAGGTTCACTTCTAACTTTTGGAAAGGCCTTCATATGTCATTAGGTACTGAATTAAATTTTAGTATAGCTTTTCATCCTCAATCAGATGGGCAGTCAGAATGAACAATTCAGACCTTGGAGTATATGTTACGTGCTTACTCGAAGGACTACCAGGGAATTTGGGACCAACATCTTTCCATGGTAGAATTTTTTTATAATAACAGTTTTCATTCCAGTATACAGATGGCTCCATTTTTGTCATTATATGGAAATTATTGTCAAACTCAAACATTTGGGATGAAGTAGGTGAAAGAAAGCTGATGGGACCAGAATTGGTAGAAGAGATGGCAAAGAAAGTTCAATTGATTCAGAAGCAGATGAGAACAGCTCAGAGTAGATAGAAACGTTATGCGGATAACCGGAGGAAGGATCTTTCTTTTGAGGTAGGTGATCATGTCATTCCAAAAGTTTCACCTTGGAAAAGTGTGATGTGTTTTGGTACGAAGGGAGAGTTGAGTACGAGGTTCATTGGACCTTCTGAAATTCTGGAGAAAGTTGGATCAGTTGGGTACATAGTAGCTTTACCTCCAAGTTTATCCCAGATACACAATGTGTTTCATGTTTCGATGTTGAGAAAGTATATGCCAGATCCATCTCATTTTTTGAGCCCAGAAGTAGTTCAGTTGGAATAGAATCTCTCTTATGAAGAAAAACCTATCCAGATTCTAGACTGTAGAGAGCAGGTGTTGCGGAATAAGGTAATTCACCAGGTAAAGGTTTTGTGGAAAACACATATGGTTGAAGAGGCAACATGGAAATATGAAAATTCTGTGAGGGATAAATACCCCCACTTATTTTGATAAGTGGATAAAAATTGCGAGGACACAATTTCCAAAAGGGGGGAAGGATGTAACATCCCAGGTAAATGAAGAATAAGATATTTTCATATTTATTAATAATTGTGAATTAAATATTAATTTTAGCTTAAAGGGGTTTCTATGTTCGATAAAGTACCCGATACGCAAGAACGAGTTTCTTGGAAATCATACATTGCACACTAATAATATAATATTATTATTTTAAATGGAAGTTAACTCCTATCTGTTTTATTGGCGGGAATGAAAAATACTAACTATAATATTATTATACATGTATTTATATTTATCCAATAAAATTTAGAGGATTAATATATGAATGAATCTAATTTTAAGCATAATTTACATTAAAAGGCCGATTTACGACCTTTTAATGGAGAAGCCTTTTTAAATATATTTTTGGTCACTTTAATACATTCTATATGACCAAATAAAATCCTTCTTTATAATGAGTACATCATAATTTTCTTTGTTTAATTTTTTGGTATTTTTCTGATAACGTTCATTTTTTTAAGGAATAGTGAAAATATTGTATTTTAATTCAAAACAATTTCTTAATCTAATTTATTTATATGGTTAGAGTATCATTTTTATTGGTTTTAAAGTGTAAATAGATTATATTTTAAACACTTGATCTAATTTTGGTCATTATAAGCAATCTCACATTTAAATTGTATATAATCACCAGTCAATCTTTTGATAGTTAATATTTTATAAAAACACGCCTTTTGTTTTGACAGTAGGAATTAATTTTAAATTAATTTCTGTAACTTCTATATTTTAAATTTGGTGAAATGGATTCCATATTTGGAATCAGGATGTTCAAATTGTAACAATAGGTAACTTTTATTTTTATGCATTTTAAATATTTACCTCAGTAAATATTTTATTTATCATGGTTAAAGGGTAAATCAGGTAAATATGGGTAAACAAAAATAATATTTTTTTACCTCAACAGGTGTCCTAATCCTATTGGTTGAGTCATATCCGAACATGGTCATCCATTGGTCGATTTGGGGACCCCATGGAGCCACTTAAAAGTTATTATGACCCTTTATTTTAATTAACTTAAATTAAAGGCCAAAATGAAAAAAACAAATATATTTTAGTAAATAAATTTTTACATGAGGTTATACAAGTTATATTTTAGACTATATATATTCATTGGAAATCTAAAATTATTTCTTACATCATGGTATTTTTTAAAATTTTCAGACATGAAATAAATTAAATTATTTATGACACAATCGTGATACAGTATTTACCTCATTAATAAGTGATTTAATTATATAAAATTATAATGATTCAAATATTATCCAAAAAATGTCCAATTATGATTAGATGATTTTACTTTATTATGAGTCATATTATCTTCAACCATAATGATTTTTGGACCATTACAAACTGAATATCATTATATTATAAAATAATATTTTCACACTTTCCTAAAGAGCCCCTCCTCTCCCTTATAAAAAGAGACCACTTCTATGCAATTCCTCACACCTATCAAGCCATTTGGCTCATCCAAACGCTACCCAATTAAGTTACCTACATCACTCTCCTCTTCCTAGAAGCCTTACCATTGAAATAAGTCACTTCAAGAAGTCCTTTGGTTCAAACCAATGTGAGTTACCCAAATTAAAGGTGACAATTTCTCTTAAATTGTTTTCTTTTATTTTGCTTCTCCAACCCCTAAAATCTATTTATTTACTTCATTTTGTAACATCACCAGTATCCTCAATATACTAGTATGTTGTTATGATATGTATTCGAACTCCACTTACACACACCTCCATCTAATTAGTGGAGAACATAATGTTCTTGTGGATGGAAAACAAACGCATCAAGAAACGATGATTGTTCAATTACATATTACCGCCTCTAATGGTGGCCATTATGATGGAACTGTATTTATATATGATATATATTATGTTTATGATTTCTTTATTCTTATGTACTTACCAATTATATCTAACCATTATGGTTTCCATGGTGGGTAAATAAGATAATCTCATTTGAGGAAGTGCGGACTACCGCCTCCTCAATGTGATGTGACTCATTAATGCCCTATGTGGGATGTATAAAGGATAGAGTTAATGATATTATATATGATATTATACTGGGATTATAATATACCTATGTATCATTATGTTTTATTTCCGTTAAAATAATAAATAAAAATGAAAGTTGCGTTCATGCGTACGTACGGCTTACGGTCTCCATGAACGGTGCATTTCATTTCGTACCTCCAAATGTTATGTACTATTATAAATACATGTACATGCTGGATAATAAGATAATTATGATACCAAAATCATGAATATCATTCTGGATATAATGAACCTTTTACCACGTCAAAAAAATGTAATTATATGAAGTCCATTTTTGACTCAAGTACCAAATATCGACAAAATGAACGTTATTAACTTAAATGATTACATAATCATTATAACATGGTAATAAGTGATATAAAAGGAATAATAAACTTGAAAAAGGTTCTTAAGAAATTAGAAATTAACTTTATTTTATTATTCAGGAGATTAAATAACGAACGGGTCAAGTTGGACACGAGGTAAGGGACTTTGTCTCAATTTCTTTTCATTGAGGGATTTTTTGTTTTATACATGACTTTCTTTTATATGATGTATAAAACACTTTTACTTTTACTTCCATTCAAAAGGAATCTTTTCCCTATGAAGAATTTTACTAAATGACAAAAAAGGAATGTTTCTTTAACATAAGCAGTGCCAACGACCTTTCAGCCGCCGTGAGTATTATTTGATCTATGGCTTTCTTAACCAGCCGAAATGTTTTTAAAAGGAAAAATAAATACAAAATACTCTTTTTTACATATTTTGGTATTTAAAATGATTTTGAGAATGGATTTATTATTTCAATATCTTGAAATGATATTTTATTATTGCAATGTGGAAATGTTTTCTTTACTTTATGCCTATGTTATGTGTTTAGATCATGTTATGGTTCTTGGGCATTATTTACGTATATGGGTGGTTCCGTGATAAACCTATGGCGGGTGAGCCTGAGATAGATCTTCAATGCGTTGGGTAACGTGACAGAGGTAAACGTGAATGTTTCTCCTAAGAGATTTAGGGATATACTGTGATGGGTATTCCATAGTAACTCCCTTTGTAGTTGTGATAGCTACAATGTAAATATGGTATGGATGCTGTAAGTTACCTTTATGATTTATGATTTCTATGTGTCTTTCAGAAATCATATGATTTCATGAGTTACGAAAAAGAGTTCTTGTTTTTATGTATTTATGATCAAATGTTTTCATTCATTATTTTATAACCCTTACTGAGCCTTTTATGCTCATCCCAACTTTTTAAATTTTTTTCACAGGACTTAATGATGAATAGGGTCATGGGTGGGATCAAGGAAAAGACATTCTCTTTTTAATATGGAATTATACATGACTTTTTTTTCAAGAGTTTTTATTTTATGACAAAAAAGTGGATTCTGGGTAGAAGTGCCTAATTTGTAATATTTTGAGATGTAATAGTTATGTCTTAATTTCCTAAAACTCTAAACCTGAAAAGATACTCAATGTGAATTATTAATTTAATTAAATATTATGTAATGTTTAAGGTTGGGTCCTTATACAATTATTCAGCAAAATTTCAAAAATACATCAATTCATTTCTCATTCATGATTCATCGATGAATATTAGCATTCTATCTTGCTGAATCTTCCCTAAAAAATTAAAATCATGGCCTCACTTTCCTATGATGATGAACATGAAGAATATTGGGGGACAAGAATAAGAATAAATATAATAATATCAATGAAAATATTTAATGGCCCGATGATAATAGATTTTTGATATCTACTATGACAACATGGAACAAAAAATAATAAAATGAGTTTAATAAATTTAATTCATATAAGGGGTTCATGAAAGTGTAAATACAATGGATAAATAAAAATTAGATATTAATCTATATAGAAATGATTTAATATGAAGATGAGGAAACTATCATTCGTGCATCCAAAAATAATAATTATTTGATCATTAGTGAATAAAACATATGTTAGTTATTATTGTGATGATTATGTTGTGTTCATTGTTTATAACATTATTATCCATGATCTAATAAATATTTTTCTTTCAGTATCAATATGCCAATGAATATTAGTATCTTCAATCACATAGATATGGAAAGGGTTTTCAAGCTAACCTTTGAAAAACCATTATAATATAGTATTTATAGAGTATTTTAATTTTTATTATTAATAATGTAGAAAAAAGTTTATTTACATATCTTAATTGAACGTACCTTCTAATAGATGCCTCATGTGAATACCACATGGTGTGCAACCTTAGGTCACACATATAGAAAACTTTGTAGAGCAGATTCAACAGTTGTCAAAATTTTTAAATTTGAGATAATGTTTGACGGTTATTTTACTTATTAGTAAATCTACACATAGTCTATATAAAATTTATTTGAATTATTAAAAAACTAATTATTGCATCACTGCGTCTCAGAAACATGTTTTGTCTCAGCATATAGCTTCAAAAATATTCCTTCTAATAGTCCAGACTCCTATATGAAAAAACTATAATCTCTATATATTTATTCAGAAGATTAATCAAAAAACAATTCTAATGAAAAACAATCATTGAATAATAATTTAGTTTTACTAAAAATTGAGTAATATTTCTGAAGAATTAATCAATACATTTATATTGATGTGAATAATTATATCTTGGTTAAAAAAATCATATTATTAATACCCAATAATTTTAAATCAAGGATATAGATGGCATATTTAAAGAATCAAATTCCACAGTCCATCTTTTATTTTTTTATATGTCATTAACATCATCCAAAATAATTATTTCCTTCCAAAATATTATGTTTTTAAATTTAATTTCCACCTAATGACTTTATTATTTACAATTTGAACATGTTCTTGGAATGTAAGGGTTTGATACTTCAAATAAAAATTATTGAAATCACATATTTTAAAAATTATAAATTAAACATATCCTTGAAAAGAGAGTAAATGGAACTATGTTGGTCAAATTGAATAACACATAACGATTATTCCTAGTAGGTAATCATTGGTCAGATTTAGAAACATATAAACAAATGAGTAAGAAAATTCCTTATGACTGATAAGGTGTTGAATAGAGTATATTATTGAAAAATTTAACATCAATAATTTCCCAAATAAATTGTTGGTGAAGAGACCATTGTTTCATCATTTTTACACGTAATGTTATTTTTTAATTTCAAAATCCTGTTATAATATTTTAGGAATTACATAATCCTCTATAATAAAAAAATAATTAAATATAATTATATTATATTTTTAATTTCATTATTTAATAAATTTAAACCACAATTGTATATTTCATTTCAAAATTATGTGTTTTGAAGATGAATTTTTCATGAATGATAAACTAAAGTCAACTTCTACTTGAAAAAATAATTCCACAAGTGGATAACATGTTATAACTTTTTTTGGAAGATATTTACCTCAATTAAAATTAATAAAAATAATATATGACAGTTCTAAAAATGAATTAAACATCATATTAATAAATAATAAATCTATAAAAAATTATAGCTATTATACACCTTGTTCAATAAAATCATATAATAAATAACTATCCATAAAATTTTCAAAATTATTATAGGGTAAAAAATAAAACCCAATAAAATTGAATGATGTGATCACAAATAATTATAGGAAAATGTAATAAATTAACTCAAAATGAAAAAAACACACATAATGTCTCATACTAAAATGTTAATGATATAATAAAATAATCTCAATTATAAGATAATAATTTCCCAAATAGATTAAAATAACCATTATTCCAACATATATGTTGTTTGAAAATAAATCACCTTTTATTTGAAACATAAAAACCTAAAAGATTTTATTTACCATAATCTAGTAAGGTTCCCAAATAGTGTAATTCTTTTTAAATAACATTATGCACCTAATGACTATATCACATTTCATTCACATGTTTATTTATATGGAAAAACATATGTACAAAATATCAATGTAATCATTATTTATCACACATTTTCACTATAGAATTATTTCATACTATCCAATTAATCTTGTAGGATAGTGGTAGGTGATACACCCATGTCTCCCTTCGGTTGTGTGTCAGTCTTAGTGTCCTTACTGGATGTGTTGTTTTGTCGCTTAACAAAGGGTTTTTCCATTCTATAAAACAATTTAATTATTACAGAATTTAAAATTATTTGATGAAGACCCTAAAAAAATGTAAATGATCAAATAATTTATAATGGTTATAAATACCATTATAAATTTTTACAAAATAGGGGAAGGGAATTATTTGTAAAATAAAAATTTCTCAATTAAAACATATGTTATGAATATCAATAAACCATATAAAAAACTCATTCAATTTCTCAAGGGTACTTATATCATATAAAAATAAAAAAATAGTGTCGATTCATTCAAATGTATGATCATCCATAAATCATAATTACTTAATACGTATATGTTGTTACATTAATCAATCAATTTTTTCAATAACAATGATTTTCCACCCAATTATATAATGCATCCCTACTATTATAAATTTTATAATTTTGTAATATTAAAAAATATCTAAACAGAATACCTTATATACTCCATAGAATTCATATTTGACCTATAGCTTTACTATATTCAACAACAATTGAATATCAATGTTTTATATTTTTTTTCTAATTCCATTCATGGACTCCCCCCCCCCCACATAGTGGGAAACTGAATTTTATACTTCCCATAATCCCTATGGTTGAAAATTGTAAATGATATCATGTGAAGTATTTTAGTCCACTACATAGATATAAAAACCCATTAATTTTTCCTGGCATGATTATTTATTTATTTACAACTTCACTAATAAAATACTTATTACCTTCTTTATGAGACATTTTACAAGGTGATTATTCCAACATTATTTGAAAAAAATTTCAATAAATATTATTACCTCTATGATCCTTATATCTTTAGCATACATGGATATTTATTTCAATATTATATTATTCATTAGGAATCTCACCTTGGATGAAGTTGTTAATAATATGTCATTATATATGGAAGAGAATAAACAAAAGAGTTTTCATTATATCTATCATTCAATTAAATTCCATATAATAACAACCACCAAATTTTTCACCACATCCATAGTTAAATTGTTTTGTTCAAGATCTATCAATTTACTAAAATGAATGATTTTTTTTCCGCATATCAATAATATCCTAATAACCCATCATATAAGGAGGAAAATAAAAAGATATCCCTAACAATATGACAATAAATAATTTCAATTTATCCAAAATAGATTTAATTCAAACTAATATGTGTGTGTTAATAGATGAATTTATATTTTTTCAATAGTAACATCATAATCAATAATTTTATATAAACCATCCTATAAGAGAAACTATAAGGACCCAACCATATAAATTATATATTCATGAGTGTCACGTTCTGAATTCAATTTCGTACATTTAAATATCATTTTAGGAATATAGAATCAAATAATTACACCATGTATATTAATTAAAAAACTACAATATTAAAATATATGATATTTAATTTAGTTACCATTTTTCATATAAATCAAGTTTATTAAAAATAAAAGTAAATTAATTTCATTTCAAATGTATAAAATTTTGACCTTAAACTAATAATGTTTTATACATATCAAAAAAAATTAAAATATAGGTTGAGGGAAATGATTTAAATGATGTGTATATAAATAAATACAGAAACCATTCGTCTATGAATACTTTTAAAATTTTCAATTTTTAAAAATAGTCTGTGGAGATAAACATTTTCATACCTAATAAATCACCCTCGCTACTAAAATATTATCATAAAATATTTCATTACACATAAATAAGGATAAATATAATATCTATGGATATTTTGAGATCATGAATGAATCATAATAACTTTTTTAACAATGTTATACTTTCCACCCTTTAGTGTACAATATATACTTCTTTAATGATTTGACAATGACATTACCATGATAAATAATAATATTCCATTAAAAATTGATATAAATCAAACCTAAAAACATCAATCATGGTAATTCATTTACATATTAGTTTTATAATCTATCATACCAATGGGAAAACTATATAGTAATATTTTATACCCAATGTAAAAGATGGATATAAAAAACCCACTAGTATATTGTTTAACACAGAAAGACCAATAATATTTTAATAATTTAAACCTGAATTATTTGTTTATAACTAAAGATAACATAATAATAACCATAAATATTAATAAAAATATACTCACCAAACATACAATCAAGAAGTTTTTATCATAACACTCATAAAAATATTTACATTATAAATATGAAAACATTTAAATGTATTGAAAAATATATTCTATTTTAAAACCCATAAAAATAAAAAATCTATAAAAAAGTAGCATTAATAATTACTGAATACATGATATATTAAAATTGAATAAAAAATTATGAAAATTTCATGGAAAATAGAACGTTCATTATCTTCAAAAACGTGAAAATAGAGCATTAATTTTTTCTATTAGTACATAATGTCAAACCATTCAGTATAAATATTATTTTAGAAATAAATTGAAATAAAAAATTGTGATGAAATTTAATTAATAATTCTATTATTTCAAAATAAAAAAAAATCTGTAAATTATTTTTTTTAAATATTTTCATTGAAGAAAAATTTTTTGAAGGGAAACACTAAATATTGGTTTTTTAAAAGAATGTCTCTTGTATTGAGCTTGATTTCACATGTATATTCTTCTGGAATCATCAATAATAAAAGTATTTTAATTATTAAATTGATTGAAAAAGTTATTCATGTTTATCAATAAGTTTATATTATTTCTTAATATTCAATTTTCAATTTTATTATTTAATTATATTTAGGTCAAGTGTTTATGTGATATTTAATTACAAAGTCTAAAATGGATTACATAAGTTGATTATAGTGAATGTGTTCATTTTTCCTCAATCATTATAATAATAATATTAAAATAATTATTATTTTCATATATAAAATGTTTTTCTAAATACATTCATTAAATATGGCTCTGAAAAATGAACTATGTTACAATCATGGAGACGAAAAGTCATACGTACGCATTTGTAAGGGGACCATTATTCAAGGATCATTATAAAAATAAGAAATATATAATTTTATCATTGCAAAATTATTTTAAAATAATAAATATCATATAAATTAATTAAATAAACTTATATATATCATTCATTTGATGTGATTATTGAAAACAAATCACACTTCTTCACGGAGATCATGGTCCAAAAGTGCGCACGAACAATGTTATAAATTTTCTATTAATTGAAAGTCAAGAGGGTAAATTATATATATTTTAATTAAAAAATACCTCTAATAAATTAGTATAATATACTAATAGTAATTATACTATTATATTCTCCCTCCAAATGCAGTAATGGAAAATGAACTACGTCGGTCTATAATGCAGTAGGCTTCAGTACACACAAGCAGTGGATTCCTTTCGTTTTTCATTGATGTTGGAGATAAATATTGGATAGAAAATTAAAATAATAAAACTTATGTATATTTAGGATATATTTTAGTTATTTTATAATAAATTATGTATATTTTAATGATGTGGAGAATGAAATAATTTGGAAACTAGTAGATAAAGTTGTAACATATCCTTGAAAAATCTAATTTTCATGAAATCTTAAGACCTATCTGATTGGTATTATTAAAAAATGAGGTTTATATAATGTGGGGAGGAATTTTTCGATTGTAACTGGGAATAGAGTTCCCGTAATGGTTTGTAACTATGAATAAATTGGGATATGAGTTTCCCTTTTATAAAATAATGAAGGGGAGATCGAGGAATTTCTTAAAATATAAATTTTTAATAAATTAATATTGATGTACAAATGGGTCAAATATGATAATATTATATTCTAATATTAATTAAATTCTAAATATGATCATAATTTTACATTTTGATTGCTTTGTCATATTTTTACCCATGTCATTTTTTTTGTCTGTTGGGTAACCCATTTAAAAATTTTAGCAATGTAAAAATATTTTACACTTGAGGGATAAATATAGTTAATATAAATTTAAAAACTCCCATAAATGGAACATTCATGATATTTTCACCAATATATTAATAGCATATAAGAAGATATTATTTTTATAAATATTATATCATTTTATAAAATATTATTTTAATATAGCGAAATTATGGTGCATTTTTGTTTTAAATTATATGGAATTATTTCATGACCGCACAGTTTAACGACACATGATTCTGAGGCCTTGTGATCACATTATAGAATTTTGATGTTTTTTTAATGTAGGATCAGTAAACGTGCCATTGGGATTTTCTAACATTTGAACAAGTTTTGGGATAAAAAACCTGACATCACCATTGAACTTGCAATGTAGAGATTGATTTAAAAGAACATAACATCAATGAGAAGGGGTCAGATGGAAGAGTAATTTTTTCAGACAATTTTTAAATTAATAAATTAACATTAAAATTTTAGTTTATTTTTTTCAACCAATGAGCAGAAGATAACATCATGGCTGTGTGGTGATGAGGTGATGATGAGGCACATTAATGGAAGCCACTTAATAAATCATTATGTCATAGTGTAACAGCTATGTTGTTTTATAAATTAAACAGTGTAACGGTCGAATGTTGCAACATAAAAAAATGACGTGAAGTGTTCTTTTTTATTAAGCTAATGCATTAGAATGTTGGAAATTATTTCGTGGGCCATTCCCTGACTATCCTACAGTGAGTATCCTCTCCAACAAAAAAACAGAAAGTAGGGGGAATGTCGTCGACATCGATGTGCCTCGAAGAATGGAGTCAGGATGTTACAAACATCATAGACCTCATAAAACCACCAAGACGAAACACTATGACAATGAACCACCAATTTTTTTGGGTTGGATCTATTTATTGTTTCCCCACTCTTATTCCAAATGGAGAATGCATATTAACCCATGAACATGTTAGTATGAAGAATGTTCGTTCTTGTGGGATGGTTACTTCATTTTGGGATTTCTCTATCTGATATTATATTACCACATGTATTTTATTGAACTACAATCCCTGATCCTCCCCATGTTTTTAAACATCAAACGTGGAGGCTGTGGTCCAACATAAACAAGGCCAGAGCCCCTTCTCATGTGTGTTCTTCATGGATGAATTTTCAAAATGGTAGAAATGTGGTTTCGAGGCTGTCGTAGTGAAGGGAGAAACCTCATGATTTAGTAGGCGTAGATGGATTGAGGAATGGACCACCGAGTGAAACTACAATGACCCGTAGAATAACAACATGTGGGGGTGTGGTTGGAAGGTGGCTGCACTCCCATCAGCTTACTACGGCCAGCATGTCATGATAGTGTGGAAGTACAACACAGACCAACACCGTGTGGAGGCGGCAGCTAGCATCTGGGACTCCTGGGCAAACGTTGGAGGATGCAACCCCCACATTCATGGCCTGGGAGACCCATGCAACCACAATAGCATTGTGTAGACGGAGTAAACCCATAGACTCGATCCGCGAGTGATGTGAAATTATGTGGTTGCTTGGCAGAGTCCGAGGCCACGTGCAGGTTGGAACATTGCGGGCCGTAGTCAATTGACCATGATAGAGGGGAGGCCCTAAAGCAATCCATGGGGTAGTAGGGGGGTGCAGATTTGGCATCCAGACATTTCCCGAATAGGCGGACAAACTAGTTAGGCCTAGGTGGACTGAGCAGGTTGTTAGCTGCCCCCTCGGTCCAAACCCGCCCCACCGAGTCGGACCCGCCCCACCGGGCCGGACCTGCACCACTAGTCAAAAAACTCAAACCAACGGGCAAGACCCTAGTCATACCATTGTAGGTTTGGGTTGTTCTAACCAGGAATCAGTTGGGTAGACCCAGACTGTGTCACACTAGACCCGGACCAAACAAGCCCTTATTTTACTTAAATAGACGTATCTCTCAAATCAAGTATCTGATTGACGTTCCTTTAGTGAAGTTGGGACCCTTGAAATGAGGATGTCCTTATGATATACTTTATGTGATTTTTGGTTGAGGTTGATGTATGGCTGGGTTGGATCATACTCGAATCAAAACCAGGGCTTTTTACAATAATCCAAATATTTTACAGATAGAGTGACTGTTTGAAGTGTTTTCTATTGTGTTGGGACCCTTACAATGATATTTTCCTTTGAATTACTCTATGTGGATATTAATAGTGTTTGAGGTATTAATTAAGGATTAAAGAGTAGATACTCCAGATATCAAGCATGCAAAGCATACGAATTCATTGGCTGGATGCTACATGAATCATACTAGAAATCCTATGTGGATCATCACTTAGCGAACCTATTGGGATCAGCAACTAGCGACCCTATGTTGGTCAGCACCTATTACCCCAATATAGGTGATCTCCTAAAGAACCTCTATGTGTCAGTACATAGTGACCCTATGTTGATGAGCATATAGCAAACATGTGGGGGTCAGCACCTTCCAACACTGTGTGAGTCACCACCTAGCAACCCTGGGTGTGTTAGCACATAGCAACCCTATGTGGGTAAGTATCTAGAGGCCAATTGTGTGTAAGAACCTAGAGATCCTCTATGGGTCATCATCTAGGGTCCCTATCTGGGTCAGCTTTAAGTGACCCTATGTTGATTAGCAACAACTCCTCTCAACAGAACAAGACAATCTATCATTACGACTAATCATCATTATTTATATACATATGTTTTACCTATTGTGTGTTGTCTTTTACTTTCTGATAATTATTTGAGATCATTCATGGTAGTTTTTCATATATGGTATTTCCATGGTGGTGTTTTACTTTTTGGATTACTAAGACACCTTCAGGGGTCTCGGGGTCCCTATTGGGTATTGTTGTACTCAACCATACATGGGATTCACCCTCACCTGTTATGTATTGTGAAGAAGGCCTACAACTTTAAATGGGAAATTGGGGAGCTAGTCCAGATGGTTCTTAGTGGTGGATCGATAGACATGGTGTGCTGTAGTGACATCCAACTGAGAGATGTATATACACTTTTGGTAGGATACTTTGTGGATGAAATCCATATCATATACATCATCTTCTGTACATTTCATCTATTAGGCTTTCATTACATTCAGTTTACACACTTTACCCTCAGTTGTGGTTCTTTGTGGTATTTGTACTATGTTTTCATTCTTTTTTATTTTCATTGTGTAGTATGACCTTTCGGTGTGTGTACATGATTATAAGAAATGCATTTCACTTTTTGGAATATGGATTCTCTGTGCAAGTCACAAACCCCTAGACCATTGATGTCAGGCCAGGGGTAGTCACCACATAGGCACAAGGAGATGTTTCATGACAGTTTTGTATCAGAGGGAGGTTGGTTCTACTAGAAGAACTAAGAGTCTGAATTTTGAATGGTGGAAATAGTGTTAAGTGTCTAGAGTTGGATTTCTGTCTACAGAGTCTAGTGATGGTGTAGTATTTGACGTATACATAAACCAGGACCCTAAATTATTTTTTCCAATTAGGTACAAGAAACCACTAGTTAAAGGCGTTTTGAATTTTTTTTCTCTTTATATCTTTTGAAAAATATCACCAGGTATAACTTTTTGACTTTGGTGCATCAATTTCCCTAGAAGATGCCACTGTAAAGATAGTCAGCCATGATTCTAGTGAGAGATCAAGATGATGGAACAATTAGTGATCAAGAGTCGATGCATGGACCATATACAGTGATAGCACATTCAGGTGGTGTACCAGCAGCACCACCACCCATAGAGTAGCAGTTTCTACCATCCACACCTGCAAAACGTGCTTGTCAACTAAGCATGTTCCATTTGTTTTTGAGATATAGGCCACTGAGGATTCGAGGTGAGATTGATTGTATGGTAGATTAGTATTGGATAGAGGTAGTTACACAGGTTTTCCCCTAGTAGAGACACCATCCTACAAAACGGTAGTCCTAGAAGCTAGCCTTTTTCATGGAATAATAGGTATATGGTGGATCATGAAGCTAAAGAAACCTGAGGAGGCGACCCAAACCTAGTTGTACTTCAAGAGCCTCTTCAAGGAAGATTTCATAAAACCGACACTATTCTCCTTTTTTATTTAGGTGCTACTACTCCTATTGCAGGGCAGCCTGACTATGGCCTAGGACTTAGTGAGGTTTACAGACCTCTCGGGATACTCAACCGACATTGAATTGATCTTTTTCTTCAGGGGATGGACCATTGAACAAGGAATCTGATGTGAGATCATGGATTCAATGGGTTTTTTATAGCATCTTGGCACAGAATGGAGTGATATAGTGAGATATACTATTTGAGATATTCCTAGATGAGCAGGCACTAGCAGTGAGAGCCACCACCAGATGACAGATGGTCAAGTCATCTGCAGTAGGTATTAGTCTTGCGACGTAGAGGCGTAAACATTCATGACCTTCCAGAGAAGGACTCCGAGATGAATAGTCGGAGGTGTGGAGTGCATGAGGCAGGTGGGATCATCCAAGGGAAAGAGTTTTTTTCTCCTACGGTGGACATGGTCACATAGCTTACAACTATTGGACCCCCCCCCTCAGATGACCAGTACATGGTCGAGGGACCGTTGAGGTCGAGATAGAGGTTTGAACAAGGATATCCCCTTGGTGGATGAGGTGGCAGGGGAGCAGGCCGAGCGGTAGCTGGTGGATGATGGATGAAGTTAGTTCTGCCACCACCCCTATGTGGTTCACCACATGCTCAGGGTGTAGACCAATAGGGATGAGGACATCTTCGGGTGATGGAGGCCTACAACCACGGTTCTCCATATATGATTAATGTTACAATCAATGTCTACTCCACATTAACTATAGTTCTAATAGACACAAGTTAGAGTCACTATTTCATTACCATAGTCCTTTTTCATGGCTTCAATATTCTGGTTTATATGTAGTCTCATTCTTTACGATTAGAGACACCTACATGAGAGGTTTTGATGCTTACACACTGGTGTCAATAGTGTGATCTACTCAAGGAAGAGAGAGCTTCATCTGGGATATCCTATTATCAGTGACGAGGCATTTCAATGTCATCTTGGGTATGGAATGGTTATCTATTATCCATGCTCAGATTGACAATTTTAGGTGCATTGTGTGTTGTGTCTACAAGGTTGGGACCATTGTTTCCTTCACCAGTGAGAAGGGAACATTTATAGCACATTATAGACATTATCAGAGGAGTGTGTAGTTGAAAACTCAACATTTGTCTAGTCTCACCTTTGGTATTGAGGAAAAGACGAGTCTATGTTTTACTATAATGGTGGAATAATATAAGGATGTCTTCCAAACAGATTTCCCAGGACTACCTCCTCGCAAAGTGGTAGACATCTTTATGGACTTGTACCCATTGATGAAAGTAATATCCACACCTTAATATCAGATGTCTCTTATGGAGATTCATGAGTTGGGGGCATATCTAGAGGACTTACAGTGGAAAGGGTTCATGAGATGTAGTGTTTCACCATGGTTAGCCCCATTATTGAATTTGTAGAAGGTAGATGAGATCAAGAAGATATATGTGGACTTATAATACCTAAACCAGGTTACTATAAAGAACAAGTATTCAATTACAAGGATTGTTGACCTCTTCAATCAGCTGATGTGAGTGATGTGGTTCTCGAACATCGACCTCGGATCAGGATATCATCATGTTCGGGTAAAATATGAGGACATACCGTCGAGAGCCTTTAGTTAATGGTTTGACCGATATGTGTTTTTCGTGATGCCCATTGGTTTGACCAATTCTCCAGTAGTGTTCATGGGACTGATGAACCAGATCTTCCATTCTTACCTCTATTGATTTGAGGTGGTCTTCATTGATGGAATTTTGGTGTACGCAGCATTAGAGGTGGTTCACAGTACACACCTATCAACATTCCTAGATTCACTATGAGATAACTAGATTAATGGTATGATCTTGAATTGCAGGTTCTATATTCTAGAGGTGCACTTTTTTTGACACATCATCTCGATGGCTGGAGTAGCAATGGATCTAGCGATGATATAGGATTTCCTTGCTTGGGAGCCACCCAAAAGTGTGGATGTGGTGCAGTGTTTCTTAGGGTTGTCTAGATTTCACCAGAGGATTGTGCTATACTTTTATATAGTATAAAAGCGTATGATATATTTGATGATGAAGGGAAAATCCTTAACCTGCACCCAGATAAAAATACAAATCATCCTTCAACTAAGGTAGAGCAAGACCATTTCTACCATTTTTTGTTTTCCAGATGAGGGCATCGACTACATAGTATACTGGGATGCCCGATGGACTGAGCTAGATTTTTTCCTTGTGCACGAGAAAGCATTGACCGAATATGGCTCATGGAAGCTGAGGCAGCATGAGAAGAACTATGCAACCCATGACAATAAGTCACAAGTAGAGGCCTTTTCCTTGATGATTTGGTGGAACTATATGATGGTTAAATGCTATACTGTCTACTCAGAGCAAAATATTCTAAGGTATATCTTCTCACAAATGGACATAAACTTGAGAAAACAATGATGGATTGAGTTCCTCTAGGACTATGACATAGCGATAGTTTATACTCATAGTAAGGGTAATGTGGTGGAAAACACACTCTGTAGAAGGTCTGGTTTATAGCTGCTGAGTGAGGTGATATAGAAGCTTTTTGTGGTGAATATTTCCATCATGGATGATGATGGAGTAGTTAACCTCCAGTATAAGAATTTCACTCCGCTAATCTATCAGCTAGTTAGGAAGGAATATATTTTTTATATTGAATGTGAGGCTCGACATGCTCAAATATCCTCAGTACATGCTTCTGATGGAATTTTGATTGGTGTGGAGAATGTCATACTTTTCATAGGACCTATCATAGTACTGGTGAAGTAACTAGAAAGGTGTTGAAAGAGTTCTATACATCCCCTATAATGGCACATCCTAGTTTATCAAATATTTAACAGGATCACTGACGTCAGTACTGCTAGCCAGGGATGAAAAATGTTGTGTTATAGTTCATTTCACGATTCCTTACTTGTTAGAAATTAAACGTCGAGCATCAGGTCCCAACATGATTGACGGAGCCACTTGAGGTACCATAGTAGAATTGGGATGGTATCTCAATAGACTTCATGACAGAGCTATCATGCACTTCCAGGTTCCATGACTCTATCTGGGTGATCGTTTACTGACTCACAGTGTCATCTATCCTCACACCCATCTAGGAGCATGGATTTGTAGAGGTCATGAGACGCCTCTATATCCATGATATAGTGCGGCTTCATGGCGTTCGTTTTATGATCATCTCTAACCATGACACATATATTATATCCTTGTTGGATAAGGGGTTGAAAGAAACATTTGGACTTAGTTTCTCTTGAGCACAATCTTTCACACCCAGACAGATGGTTAGACATAGCAGACCATACAGACCCTGGAGGACATGCATCAATCTTGCATCCATTATTTTGGATATAGTTTGGAGCACCACCTTCCATTGGTGGGGTTCAAATAAAACAAAATATATCACTCCACCATTGTCATGGAACCATTTGAGGCCTTGTACAGGTGGGCCTGCATATCGCTTCTATGCTAGGAAGACCTCGAGGGTCAATACTCATGGGTCCAAAGAAGAGATGGGGTACCATAGAGAATGTGTAGATCATCCAAGAGTTTATGAGGACATCATAGAGTAGATAAAAGTCTTATGTCGATATGAGATAGAGACCCGGAAGTTCAAGGATGGAGGCCATGTTTTCCATCGGGTCTGCCTCTAATGAGGACTGCAACGATTTGGATAATACGACATATTATCTATGAGGTTCATCAGACTATTAAAATCCTCGGAAATGTTGGTGAGGTGGAATACTACCTAGATCATCCCCCACAGATGCACCATGTTCACAATGTCTTTTAAGTGCCATAGTTGAAAAGGCATTCACATGATGCATCACACGTTAGCGACTGTGGTGAGCTTGACATTGATGATGAGGGAACATTTGTGGAGTTCCCAGTGTAAATAAAGGATTGATAAGACCGTGTCCTTTTTGGATGGTAAATTTTTATGGTGTAGGTTTGGTGGAAGAACATTATCCTCTAGGAGTGTACATGGGGGTGAGAGGCTCTGATTAATTCTTAGTACCACCAATTTGTTTGAATAGACATGTTTTGGATTTCGGTGACATAAATACCTAAAGGGGAGAATGTAATATTTGAAAATTTATATATATATATATATATATATATATATATTTTAATATATATTTAATTTTTTGGAGACTACATAGTTTTATAGAACATGATTTTAAGGCCCCCTCATCCCAGAAGATAATTTCAAACATTTTTTAAGGTGGGTTCATTAAAAATGAGAGTGGTATTTTATATCTTTTGAACCAGTGCTCGGATCAAATATATGAGGGAAACATTGAACATAGAACACTTGGATTCTGTTAAAAAGTACATAACATCGATAGGAAATGGTCATATGGAAAATTTATTTTTTGGACTTTTTAGAAAATAATTAAATATATTTGAAAAGTTTTTTATTTCTTTTCTCAGCTGTTGAGCGGTGGATGGTAGTGCTGATGTATGGTGATGAGGCAATGATGAGATGCATTAATGGAAGCACCTTAATGGCCCATTAAGTCATAATGAAATGATGTAGGGAAATAGAAATGTAGTGACATGTTTCCTATTATTAAACTAACACGTTGGAAGAATGTGAATAAATTTTACGGAAATTCCCTGACGAACATCCAGCAAGTTTCCTCTCCAACAAAGAATGGAAAATGTTGGCATAACATCATCGAAATCGACATTCCTAAAAAAATCAAATTGGGTAGAGACAAACAACATAAACCTCTGGAACCCTCGAGGATGGAATGCTATGACAATGAAAATCAAACAAGGTATGGGATTCAGATAATTATGTATCCCCACTTTTATTTCAATTGAAAAATTTGAATTAGCACATGAAAATGTATATTTTAGGGTATTTCATTCTAGAAAGAGGGTGTATTATTTTTTTTATTTCACTATATGGGATTAAAATATAAACAATATTTGATTTAACTACAATCCTCAGTCATTTACATGTCATTAATCATATAATGTAAAGGGCGCATGCTGACATGAATAAAGCCTCACCCCCTATTCATGTGAGTTATTCTAGGATAGATTTATGAAATGGATTAAAGGAAATATATAGGTGTTTTTAGTGATTTTTTCATCCTTAAAATATCATAGTCATAGACGTGTCGAGAAACGGGCCACCGAAGACACTCTGGTGGCCTGTAGAAGAAACTGTCGGTGCACTGGCACTGGCGGAGGGAGGATATGAGCTTGTCGGTGTGCCACATCAGTAGAGGGTAAAGAATTCCTTGAGTTGCGGTGCATAATAGAACCTGATGTAAGAAGTGGCCTGATTTCAGGCTTCCCGAGTGAAGGACGGAAGCTGTGGCCTGAGAGTCTCGTGACGCCTTGTTGGTGTCGTATTGAATGAGTTAACTTGTGTATTCGGTCCAAGAGTGACATGGAAGGATTTTTCCTCTTGGATGGGTCAGATGTTTCAGTCAATAGTGCATGAATTTTTCCAGGGTTTATTGACCATGGTGAATGGGAGGCCTCGCGTTGGCCTATGGGGTAGCTGGGGGCCAGACGCGGCATACGTCCATGTCCTGCCCAGACAGAAAAATCGATCTGCACTTTGCGGACCAGGCATGGTGCAGGACGCCCACTCAGGTTGGACCCTCCCCATCAATCTATAACATTGAACAAATGGTCTGATTCTAGGAGGGATAAGATCCAGGTTTGGTCAGGTTAACCCGAATGGGGTCGTACTGGACCCAGACCCAACTGGCCCTTGTTTCCCTAAAATGCTTGTATCTCTCAAATCGTTCGTCTGATTGTCACTTCACTAGGGGTATTGGGTTCTTTTGGATGAGGAGGTCCTTATGTGATACACTCCATGAGTTTTTTAGGAGGTTTTTATATGACTGAGTCAGATCAGACGTAAATCCAATCAGGCTATTTTTATAAAATACTCATATCTTACAGACTGGGAGTTTGATCAAAGCATCGTCTATTGAGTTGGAACCCTTAGGTCTAGACGGTACATTGGTTTTCTCTTTGTGGTTCTTTGTGTCCATTGAGGTATTATTGAGGGCTTGAGGGAAATTTTCTCTAGAAATCAAGCGTGCTAAGCATGGAAATCTAGTGATTTCTAGTGACATGAAACATAAAAGTGGCATTGCATGGATCAACATATAGCGACACTACATGGATCAGTAGCTAGACACCCTTTGTGAATTATCACCAAGAAACTCTATGTGCATCAGCACCTCTACACCCTATGTGGGTCAGATCATAGTGACCAGGTGCGGGTTAGCACTTAGAGACCCCATGTGGGTCAGCACCTATTGACCCAATGTTGGTGAGCACCTAGCAACCCTATGTGGGTCAGCACCTAGAGACCCTATGTGGGTCAGTATCTAGAGACCCTGTGTGTATTAGTAGTAGAGCCTCTCAAAAGGAAAATATGATATAGATTTATGACTAGTCATCATTACTTTTGTACTTAACATATACCTAGTGTGAGATTTCTGTTACATTAGGCTACATATTTGAGATCTTTCTAGGTGGTATTACCTCTTTGGTATTTCCTTTGTGGTGATTTCCTTCAAAGATTACTAAGAGACCATCAGGGGTCTCGTGGTCCTTACTGAGTATTGTAAAACTCACCCCTGCACGGGGTTTTCCCACACCTATTTTTTATTGTGTAAATGAAGGACAACATTGACTAAGACATTTGGGAACCAGGGCTACGCAATGCTCGGAGGTGGATGGATAAATGTTGTGTGTTGTAGTGACATCCGATAGAGGGCTATATCTACCTTTTAGCAAGGATCCTTGGAAGATGGCCGGTGGGGTTTTAGGATTCATTTGATGTGTTTCATTTTTTTTGTCATGTATTCTTGCCACATTAATTTCAGTTTTCGCACATTACTCTTAGTGGTGGTACTTTGTGGTGGTTGTAATATGTTTTATGTCCATTGTACTTTTCTTTGTGTAGTATTCCCAGCCTATGTCTATAAAGGATATAATTAAATGCCTTCCTTTTTTGAGATATGACTTCCCGATGCTAGTGACCAACACCTTTCCCATGGAAGGTGGGCTTGGGGTATTTATAGAACGGGCCCCAGGAGATGGTTCGTGACCATTATTTCCATAAAATATCAATAATGTAAATTTTATTATTATTAATTTACATTGTATTATATATCATCAACGAAAAAAATTAAATTAAAATATTAAATTTTTATAAATAAAAAGTATTTCATTTTTATTTATTAAATTTTTGGGCCACTTTATTTGTCCCAAATTACTGTAATTTTAACAATTTTAACAAAATTTAGTTCATTTTTATATTTTTTGTATAATTACTATGTGAGTTTTGTATAAATAATTATGGTAATTACATGTTCAATAAAAATTAAAAATTGGAAAAAATTATAATTTCAAATCATTTAGAATTATAAATATTATTTGAAACTATTCATATCCTTCAGTTCCATACACAGAAAATATTTTATCATTGTTAAAAGAAAGTGTGTGACATTTTTCACTTTTCAAAACATAAAACACTATAATGGTAAAAATCAAATCCCAATAAAAACAAAAATTTATATAACTAAATTTTCGATCAATATTTGTAAATTTTATTCATCAAATAAAACTATGTAATGTTATATTTTAATTTTTATATTCTATATCAATTTATTTATAACAAAAATTTATCTATTTAATCATTATCATTGTTGTGAAAATTATTAAATTTATTGTGGAGACACATGCTTTATGTACATGGAAATTACATTTAATCTGTGGAATACATAAATGCATGACACAAACAGATTGAAAAATACATTATTATATTAGTGTTTTTGGTAATGTAGAACAAAATCTTCTAATCATGGAGATAAAACTTCAAAAAACCCATAAAGATTTCCCCCTTTTTTTCCCAACCAAAAATGTTTCTTTATATCTTGGGGAAAATAAAAATAAAGAGGGTCAGCTAAAATGATCAGTAAGGGTAAACATGTAGAACAAAAAACAGTCCATAAAAATATTAACATAAAAACATGAAGATTACGTTAAACCTAAAATTCTTGATTCATGAAAAAATATTGGTAGTACGTATGGTGTGGATAATAAAGGAACAATAACAATAATAAAATATCATTGATATAAAACATAGAATTATTGAAAACCTTTAATCACATAATATAATTTTCATAGTATCCAAGCCTTTGCTTCCATGACCCTCATAGAGTACAAAGTCCATTATTGAACCATGTTTACTTGCCACTCTAGCTATGTATTACTAAACTAAATTTACTTTCTGTTCCATCCCTATATTACTGAATAAAATTTACATTCTAATCCAGTCATGTAGTTCTCATGAGATATAATTCCTTATCAAATGAATTGGAGGGAGATATAGGTCCCACCAATCTCTTAATGAAACCATTCTTACGAGTCCCCCAAAAATATAAAAACATTCAGTATAACACAAATTATGAAATAAAATGGGTTTCTTAAACATAATCTCATCCTGAAATAATCCATATAAAATATTATTCCATAATTAATAACATCAAATCATATTAATAATATTGGTATAAACATAACCATATTTAAATAGAGTCATCTTATATGGAAAATAATTTTTTAAAACACATGAAATTAATTCCTACGGAAAATATCCTTTTATTTTCAAAAACATTTTCATTTCTCAAGATTCTATGAAATTTTAAAAGATAATAATATAAGGGAAAATACTCTTTTAAATGTTTAGAGAAATATTCATGGAAAATTTATTTTTTAAAATTTAAAAACCGGTTATGTCATATATGTTTAAAAGATATTATCCTCGTACTTTTGCCCAAAAATTCAAAAAGTACATCATATGGTAAAAAAAGAAATATTCCATAAAAAACATATCGTAAATTTATAAATGTATAAAAATTACTTTATGCATACATAGATGAATATTAATCATTTTAGGAGAATATTTTTATAAAATATGGACATGGATGATAAATATGTTCCAAGTAGATGCATACAAATAACCAATCTCAAATATAACGAGATTAGAGAAGTTATCCCATACATTATGAATGATTTCAATTATACATGTTAAAAAATACTTTATATTTTGTATAGGAAAATTTCTAACTTGTAAAAAAAGCATAATAATATTTATGATATCATATTTGATTCACTTACAAACTTATATTACTTGTTCATTTGTTAATTCCATGTAAAAGCAAAGTTTTGTGTATTAATTGTTATATTTATGGTACGTGTTTGGACTTTTTATTCTTGATATTATTACTTATATCATGATTTACATGAAAAATGTAAAACATAATTAATATATTATATATATCTAGGATATAAATATATATAATATTGAGAGATAAAATACATATAATACATCGTTCATGGAGACGGTATTGCGTACATACACATGAACGCTATTTTTATTTCATTATTGAATTGAATTAAAGTAATTAAATGACACCTATATATATAAATAAAACTAGTAGAATTATTATTTTATATATTTAATTATTATATATTATATATACTTTATAATCATTCTTGAATGGTTAACATGGAGAGTGAATCTAACCACATCGTGGAGATGCTAAGACGTACATACAGACGAGTGAAGATATCATTCTAATAATTGTTGAATGGTATTGAATTGAATAGAGTAAAATATAAAATAATTAGTATAATGTAATAATAATCTTATATAGTTTTTATTTCCACTATTATACCCATCCAAGTAAGGTGGTGGTGGAAAACTCATTACACAACAGTATAAAAAATGTAAGAAATATGTAAGCACACGTGATGATTTTATTTTTCATACAATGGAAAGAAGGTGAAGAATGATTGTTTCAAATTTACAATAACATATCAATATACGAGTTATCCTGATTTTATTACTTTATAATGAAAAAAAATCAAGAAGTGGATATAGAAGAAGAAAGAAATTTAAAGGAATCGGTAGAATATAATACCTCTCTATCGACCTACCTCCTTTAAATTTCAACATATGGAACTAGATATAGTCTTAAAAAATACTAGAACATCTATAATATGACTAGGGATGTTTAGGAGAGAAATTTTTAGCGGTTGGATGTGCTTAAGGAATCAAAATTTATTTAAGTGGAGTGGGAGGACGATCTTTTTTATATGAGTGGAGAGGGGAACTTTAGGAAAGGCTTAAAATATTAATTTATTATAAATTTATTTTCGATATAATATGAACTAAAACATATTTATTTAAAATATAAGTTTATTTTGGTTGGTGTACCCATCATTCAATAATTTTTAGACAAGTTTTCAATATTTTTATTGTCCTTTCATTATGGTTTCACCCTTATTTTACCCTTTTTAGTCATACAGTGATATCGTGTTACTTACACATTATGGGTTAATATAATTATCATATCATGTAAAACGACACACATAAGGTTATTTATGAATTTTTTTCACCAATATTAACAATTTGTCCAAATAATTGTCTTTTAGTAACATAATATCATTTAATAAACTCTTTTATATTATATGTTATGAATTATATAAATTTTGGACACTATTTATACACGACTTTTATAAAAACTAGTAACCACCTTATTACCTCAGACCAAAGGCATTGATGCATCCCTAATATATCAATTTCATACATAAAATTTTTTTATTGAATAAAAATGTGGAAATTAATTTTTTAAATATATATATAAATTATTTTACTTGAATCGTTATTTAATGAGGTAGTCACTACATCATAATTGTGGATTAAATAAATATATTTTTATAATCTCTAATATTTATAAATAAAATTCCATGATGTATGAATTATTTTTAGCTTTCTAATGACTATTTTTATATATAAGGAGTAGTTATATAACTCTATATTGAAATCGATTTAGTAAAAGTTATATGTTTAGGTTTTAAATAAATTTAAATAAATTTTATAAAATATCATTTTCACATCCATGTGAATCAATGGGGTCCCAAAATTGACTCAAATATGTCCATGGTTGGAAATATCTCTTCCAATAGGATAATGACATGTGTTATTGTTGTTTAATATTATAATAATATTATTTTTAATCCTTATTTTTTAGGTTTAACCTTTTTCCATAATAAATAAAATAATTACTGAAATTACTATTCATAATATTAAAAAATAAATGAATCCTATTAAAATAATTTGAAACTAAAAATTCCAAAATGGAATATATTTTTCAAAATGAAAAACCATAAGTTACATTAATTAATTAAAAATTAATATTGTGGTTGAGAAAACGGGTTTTAAAAGACAATGTATTGCAAAAGATTGAAAAGTTTTTACCTAAGAATTTTTTGAACAATTAATACTAATGTAATAATTTATATTAAATGGTAAAAATATATTTTATTTATACTTCTAAATCAATAAATATTATAATTTAACCCTATATATTATCTATATGAAAAAATCTAATTTTAATTACAAATAAGCGTATTTTTATTATTCATCAAAATATAAATGTTTTCAGGGAAAATATAATAAATTTATAAAAAGTAAATTTTTATGTCCCACATCAAAATAAGAGGTTTATTTTTTTCAAATTTATCTTTTAAATGTTTTTAAAAATAGATTTAAAATGGGTGCACCATTAAAAGGCTGTGAAACTGCAATTTTTTTTAAATACATTTTTTATACAAAAAATTGATATCTTCCTCATATCATGTTCTATAAAATGATTATGATGAATTATAATGTTATATAAAATAAAAAATGTTGTTAATACTATTAAAAACATATCTTTTTTATAATATTTTAATAATATATCATTGTTTAGTAAAACACAGAATTATGTACAACGTAAACTATAAATGAAGGTCTCTCTTTAATGTAACGCAAGCCAAGTCATTGTTCCATGTTGTGAATTCTTCCATTGGTGTTGCATATAATGTAACCCTAACTAATTTCACATATAATTTGAAAAAAATATATGTTTTTCGTGAAATAATTATATCAAAAAAACATGAAATTGAGTGCATCACAAGCCAAGAAATTTGTTTCGTATACTCCAACATAATACAGTGTTGTGTATAGTGAAATATAATAATAGTGTAGAATACAACACAATAAAAAAATGAAATTAAAAATAATCTATGTCATAAAATCTCTAGGTTTTTCATTCTTCCCCCCTTAAAATTAATTTCTATATCAAAATTATTCGAGGTTATAAATGTTATACTCCATGAAATTTTCTTTCTTAAAAACCAATACTGTAAAATGGAATAATAAAAAATAATTTTAAAAAGAATAGCTAAATACATAATGGTTACCCAATGTTACTCGTAGGAGAAAATAGGTTGGAATTGAATTCATGTATATGGAAGAGAAATCTATCAGACATGTTCTGATGGGGAGTGGTAGGAAAAATGGCTGAGAAAAAGTCAACAATCACAAATCCCCAAATATGTGATGATATAGGGTACCATCAGATTCATCGAATATAAAGGTACATGGACAACATTTTTGGCTTTCAAGATCCCATCCCAAAATTGAATAATTTTTCATTAGAATAAATACATAGCTTATTTATATATTATGTCAATGTTGTTCATTACTTGAAAAATTTACACTTTATCACTTTGTTGAAGAGATGTCATTGAATTTTTCATACATGATGTGTTAGAAGATCATGTGGTAGATTGATATTGAATTCCATTCATCTGAACCAAAATATTAATACAAGTAATCAAATATGTATACGTCCGCCTATAATGAGACATACATTAATATAACAAACATGAAATAGAAAATAATATATACAATCAATAAATGGATAATATTACAATCCATCCAAAAATTATAAATATAAAACATTAAAAATAGGTGAACTAAATCAACTTATGATTTGTATCCCACATATCATTTGGAATTCATTTTTTGTCACATTCCATACATGTGAATAAATTAATCATGTATTCTATAGAAACATGATAATAACATGAATTACCATATAACCATAGTGAAAACATTCATTCTAGAAAAATAAACTATTTAGAGATTCAAAAATACCAAAATATATATATACTCGAACAAATATATCATGTTTTATATATTTTAGTCATGGGGTAATTAATACTATCATACAAAAAATTATTTCATTATATATTCATTATGAACAAATCATGTGCTTTATAAAAATATTTCAATCACTTTTCTTGGATACTGTCTCCCTATTCTAATAGAAAACCACAGTAAACCAATTAATGGATATTTCAAAATTCCATAATACTATAAGTGAGATACCATTACACTATTTTGGAATCCCATTACATGAGTGCTTATTCATTCCACCACATTGTTTTCATACTCAACATCACCAATTGTGATTTCATGTGACTTCCCATTTTCTTTTTCCTTAACAGGTTGCTGATGTCGATCATCATTAACACTTGGATTAGGGAATTGGTTAAAATAATTCCCCATTTCCTTACACATTTATCATTGAGGTTTTTGTGGTGTATTCTCTATAGTCATTTCTTTATTCCAATCATTAGCATGATTTCTCAGATAGCATTGATACTCAACTGCTCAATGACCTTACTTTCCAAACATGAATCATTTTGTAGTCCCTTTAAGACAATCTCCACCATTTTTCATTCCACACATTGAGCATAAAGAAAAATTCCTCTTCTTTTCACCATGGTTTTGATATTTCTCAATAAACTCCATATTTTGTTTCTTTTAAATACCACTAGATTTATATGTAAGACCCAATTCCAACTCTACCTAGATAGAAGAAAAAACAATCTCTTCATAGAAACTATAGTATCTTCTAGATATTACATATTTACGAATTTTTTTTAATCCATTAATGATTCTATAAACATTATATTTAGGTGAGGTGATAATTCCAGAAGCATACAATACAAGCCTTGTAAAATTTTCCTTGAACGTTCCAACAGATTCGTCATCCATCTTCTTGAGCTCAAAGAACTACTTTTTGATAATTTTTTGATGAATATGATGGAAGTAATTATTTAAAAAATATGTTCTCGAACTCATCCTATTCAATGGATTCAATTTCATCTTTGGGCCCTGTATTCTAAATTCCAGTACACCAATGGTCTTCCCTACATTCTATATAGTCAAAAACAAAAATTATTATTTAATGTTCTAATAATCAATGGATGGAAAATATCTTTTCTATGGTATTGATCCATTTATCAACAACACGTCGATCAATAGACCCACTGAATGAAGGTGGACATTGTCTCATTAAAGACTCAATAAAATATTGTTCCCTTATCTTCATATTTTGAAGTATAGAATGATTAACAACTTGTGCGAGTATATAAATAACATCTTCCACTCAATCTCCCATAACATATGGTTATTCTGGAGGACAATAATTGTATTGCCTAGTGTATTGATCATTAACACAATTTCATTATTTTATGGCCTTTGTCTAAACCAGAAGAGAATTGTGTGAGTGGTAAAAATTATACTATTAAAACAACATAATAAAGGGGTATTTATTTTCATCTCTGAAATATTAGGTTTAATCCTAGATTATTCATGATTTTTACCATTATTCTAGGACTGTAACATGTCATTTTACTTATGTTTAGGGATATCCAAGTATATAGATTATAAATATCTCTAGGGATCTTACAAAAGTTTTTGCATCCTAGTTTCCAAAGGCCAACTATAACGTTTCACTTATACCAACTATTGAGTCTCAATATTGATGTACATGTTCATTAAATTTATTTTACAGAATACAAAAAAAAACATGAAACAAACAGATTCCCAATTACCGTATTAGTGTAGTGTCTATCGAATCTTGGAAGAAAATTTTATAATCATGGTAAAATATCATCTCCATCTCCCATAAAGATATTCCACTTTGACTTCCTACATAAAACCATTATTTATATCTTTAGAGGAATTAAACATAAAAAATCTGAGAAAAAAATGTTAGTAATGGTAAATATAGAGAACATAAAACAAATGATAAAAATTTTAACATAAAAACCTGCACATAAAGATTAATATTCAAAATAGTGAGTCTGGAAGTAAATCATGGCAGTATATAAGACATGGATATTAAAGGAACACCAACCATGATAAAATATCGTTGGTATAAAACATGGAATCATTGAAAACCAATAAACACATAAAATGATTTACATAGTATCCAAGGTGTTGTTTCCTAGACTATAATGGTTGACAATGTCCAACACTGAACAATGTATTCTGGCCGCTCCATCCATGTATTACTTAATGATATTTCCTTGTCCTTCTTGCTTTGTATTACTAAATTGGATTTTATTTTCATTCCAGTCATTTCAATTTCATGAGATATAAATCTTTACCTATTTAATTGAAGCACGATATTGGTCCCAATAATCTCATAATGAAACCATTGTTACTTTTTCCACAAAAACATAAAAATATTAACTATAGAACAACACATGAAATAAAATGGGGTTCTCAAACATCATCCCAAAATAAAATATTATGTATAAAATATAATTCCATTATGAAGGAAATTATATAATATTAATAATAAGGGGATAAACTTTACCATATTTAATGAACATCATCGTAGATGGAAAATAATATTGTTAAAATACATGAAATTATTTTTTGAGTAAAAATATTTTTTATTCTTCAAAAACATTTCATTTTCTCAAGATTCCATGAAACGTTAAAAGATAGTAATTTAGATGAAAATACACATGTAAACATGTAGATAAGAAATATCACATACAAATTTTATTTATTTAACAAGATTTTGTATAAAAACGATATTCGTGAATCAATGTTATCAATTTCACCAATGGAATATTCATGGGTAGAGTATCTTGATTACCATAATTTTTTAGGAAATATGTTGTACAAATTTATACATTCCATAATGTAATGTCAAAATGATCGGTATGAAATTTTTGAAATATGGAATAGTAGGGATACATGTCCTTAATTCCTAGACCAAATGATGAAACATATTCTTTTTTATCAGATTGATGTTCTATGGAGAACTAATTAATGGTGTTCAAATAATGAATAACAAAAATTCAGAGAGAAAAATATAAAATTACATTTGGAAAAACAACAACTGATTTTTTCTAATCACCATAAACAATGACATTTTATTATTTTTAATTATAATAATTTTCGTATTATTTTCATATGTTTGAAATGTTTTTCTATTTATTCCACTAGTTGTGTTACAATAATTAATTAACACATTCAAATCTCATCTAAAATATTTTTTATATAATCTATGAATCATGTAAATATAGATGCTATGAAACTAGATTATATAAAAACATATGTTCACTATCCCAAAAACATATCAAAGAAGGAAAAAAATTATCATATATATATATATTCATCATTTATAAATAAAATTATTTCCCATATTTGAGAAACCAAATAATGTATTTTTCATTCTTGGACTCATCAAAAACATTTAAAAATGTATCTCTATATTGAATTGATTTAGATCATTCTCAGGTTCAATTTTACATTCCAAAAAAAAATTGAAATTTTTTCCAATAGTTAGTTGTGATATTAAGGTAACAATAATTTTATTGAATTATACATTCATTTTAATGAAATCCCAATTATATTTTTTTTCACATAAAACACCGTAGATAATGAAATTCAATAATGTTTGATTATTTAAACTAACATGATGTTTATTATATATCAAAGGGAACTCATTATGTTCATTACACATATCATAGAAAATTATATCATCTCATGTTGCATCATCCAACTATTCCACATAATATGAAAAAAAATTTATTAAGTCTTGATTATTGATTTGGATTACCTTTAGTGATCATTCCGTATTTTAATCATCTTATATATAATTTTATTTTGATGATAATGTTACTTGAGAAGAGAAAAAAAATTCACCTCATGACGTCACTAGATATCCTAAATCTGGGATATTTTTTAGTATGTCACAGCCCATGAATTATAATTCCATTTTAAAATTACTCAACGTTTTCCAAAAAAAATGTGATGAATCCACCCAATCCCCATCACTGATCAAAGGATAAATTTTTTTCATAAATTTTCAATCTATTGATAATGTTGAAATATATTTAATGGGAACACATGTCCAACCCTCAATTTTTAGTGATTATAATTCTTTTTATGAACTTATTCCCCCAAATTCATAATAGATTACCATTTCTATATCAGAAAATCTATATCTAAAACCATGATTATTATGAATTACCTTACCATTATAGTATTTTAATGTTAATATTATTTTGTAAAAAGAATTTTTATAAAATAATATATATATTTATAGTACATCATTAAATGATAAATAAGTCTAAATAAATTTTTAATAAATAACTCTGACATGATATTGATTATTTTTCTACGTATTAATTTTTCATTATTTTATAATCCAACAAATCATTGGGGAACACATGGATCCTCTGTTATCTCATGTTTCAGCAACCACCCTAATGTCTTTAGTCATAGTTAAAAAATCAAATATTTAACAATAATGACTCTTTTTGAATTCACTTGTGTTATAATGTAATTAAATTCATGTTAGAGGTATTGTGGTTTGTTATTGAATTTTTTTTAAATGATGGATACATACTTATATAATCTGAGAAAGATGAATCCCCATTCCAAAATTTTGAAACAATTATAAAATTATTTGCAGTTATAAAACAATATACAGAAAAAACATAACATTTAATTTCAGGCATACAATGTTCTTTTATAAAAAGGTCAATCAATTAAAATAAAAATTCAAACTAAGGGAAAAAAATATAACAGTCATGTTAAATCCTATATTGGCTGTCCATCACAGTATCAAACATCATTTAATAATCTTAACATGTTTTGATGGTATATTTTCTTGTTCCACATATTGTAGAATCACCAATATCTATGTCTAGTTAATAATAAATATCAATTAATATATTTATATACATCAGTATTTAATTTCAAATTCATGATGA
Organism: Viscum album; assembly: GCA_963277665.1. Classification (NCBI taxonomy): domain Eukaryota; kingdom Viridiplantae; phylum Streptophyta; class Magnoliopsida; order Santalales; family Viscaceae; genus Viscum; species Viscum album. The sequence continues at coordinate 1,391,721,625 of OY728119.1, forward strand.
TTTGACACACTTGATGGTTGAAAACTAAAAATAACCTAGGTCAATAAAAAATACATCACTATTTTAGTATATTGAAAGTGATATGATTATCAAGAAAGAATAATTAATAAATCATAAGATATAGTCATCCTAGAAAATAAAATTATTAAAAAAATTAATTAGTTATAATAAAATGTGTGACATGATGTAATGAACCATCCCCATAAAACATGGTAAGACACTCGTACCAGTCCATCATATTATTCTTAATGATAATTGGAAAAAAGAACCAAGTCTCATATATAATAAAAAAACACATATATCTAGAGAAAAAATTGGAATAAGTGATGTACCCAAGATCCATACAATCAAAACCACTACAAAAAAACCAAAATAAAGAAAAATACTAGGCCAATAAGTCTTTTTGTAACCATCCATCACCTCTAATCCTCCTGCTATGAAGGATCAACCAAAATAAAAAAATACATGCAACATAATTCTCATCCCTTTAACAAAATCCTACAAAGCAATTTATGAAACCACCAAATGGAAATTTTATGGAGTGATAAAAATAACCAATTTTATTCTATCATATAATATATTCATTTAATATTTTCAAGAATGTTACAGTTCTATATTTAAATCAAATACAATTTTAGAAAACATTTTTCGATATAAAAACTATTTATATTTCATCCTTTTGGTTATCATTTAATCAATTAATATTATGATATAATAATTAATATGATATGTAATGTGAGGAATAATAATATCAAAAGGAATAGTGTCCATGAATACAACATTAGGTTGACATGTTTGCAAAAAACCATGACTAATCCATCATGTGAAACCATGTTAGAAAATATCCATGTCAAAATCCATTATACAATAAAAAAATCATAAATGAAATATCATCAAAAATTTGGAAATATCATATGATAAGAACAATTGTAAATAAATGAATCCTAATCTATAAAAATGTTTGATCCAACCTGATATTGTGTCCTGTTGTGGTATTTCATTATAAAAAACCTTTAGAATCATTACACACAATATGAGTTACATGTCTGCTTCAGAAACACTAAAGCCTCACAATGTTTCATGTTTTCTAAAATAAAATTTTTATATATGATGAAAAAAAAATTAAAACCATTCCAATCCACTATGGTATCTGAAGTCCCATTACAGATCGGATACATCAATTCATGAATTTAATCAAACACTTTAGATTCATATATCATTTTATAATCAACACTCCTTTAAAATGATTTCATTCCAAAAATATATTTTTAATAAAAAATAAATTCATATTCAAGATAAAAAATGAATTTTTATGAAGAATAATGAATTCCATGAATTATACCCATAAATTAAACACATTCCACAGAAATGATGGCAGGACTAATAAAAATTGAAAATTGATAATATAGAAGATATCATATGGTACTTTTGATCAAATTTATATAATAAACACAAATATCCTTTTAAATCCCCTTATATCCATCATAAATAGCCCCATCATGTTCTTCAAGTCTATAGAAGAAGTTTATTAATGAGGACCTAAGAATGAATGGCATCTCTTGATACCAAAACACAACATACCATTAGTTTATCCTTGAAAAATAATTGTAATTATTATATAATGAAAATATATAATACTATAGATCAATATGGACAGAGTAGGTTAATCCTAAATACTGATACATGGTCAAAATATGTAATACTATGGTCTTGAGAATTTTTAATTACAAATTCTATGCATCAATATTCTGTGCGGATAGTTTTCATTAGAGGAATAAAGGTTAGGAGGACAGTGAACCTTAAGCATGAAATGAACACAATGGTGGATTATGAAGGTCATTATAATATAGATATTATAGATATTTGATCTAAAAAACTGTTCTAGGTCAAATTCAAATTTTATTCATTCTCCTCAATTAGACATGACGTTAACAAGGAAAAATCTTTAAACTCTTACTAACACAAGGAAGATATATATGGAATCCCACACAAATATTCCAAAGGATATATTATTTTCAAATATTTTTAAATATTTTTACCTAAAAGTTAAACCATGAGAATATTATTTTATAGGGATCCAATAAAATTGTGAACACATTGCATAAACTTATCCTCAATAACATGAATATATATATCTATGTTTATCTCCCTCTAACAATGATTAATCACCCTCAGCATCAACTGGGAAACTATCTCCTTCTAAACACCATTATATAATGTTGAGGAGAACCTCAGATCACTATGTAAATAATAACATTGGAAACCCAATATTTTCTATTAAAATATCAAAATTAAAAAATCACCATGTTATTATATTTTTTAATCTATTTTCTATTATAAAATGATCTAGATTCAAATGTCTAACTATGATTACCCAAATCACAACCATAACAATAGTAATCTCTCGAAATAAAATGAAAAATTCCATAGAAATATAAACCCAAGGAGATATAAAATTAGGGTAACCGTTTAATAAAACTAGTTGGTATCTGGTGTTTTTCATTGATTTTATAACAAATGAGAAGTCATCATGCAATTTAGGTAGTTATAAAATTCATCCCAATTCACAATAATGATTTAGCATGCTATAATACATCATGAAAGCCACAGGGTTTATATTCCAACATGAATAATTTCAACATTCCCTTACCAATGAACTTCAATAAATTTGAAAAAAGAATATACTGTGGATGAACAAAACTCTACTAAGAGATCGAAACCAATCACACGAGGTATCATTACTAGAAAAACATTTAACTATTAATTTTCACTCATTATATATCATATGATCAATATAAAATAAGTTATATATTGAAGATTTATCATTCATGGATTCCACGAATGCATATCCACCAGTCTCTTCAATTTTTATCACGTCTCAATATTCAAACTCATCAGATACCCCATGTGAAAAATCCTTGAAAATTTTATATGGTTATAATTTAAACTAATTAACATGAAAAAACCATCTTCTGTAATAAAGTGAGGATATATCCTTGATAAACTCCATCATGTAATAATGAAATCCTAAAATAAAAACTACACTATATTGGGACATATACTATGTAAATATATAGTAATAGTAAAGTTATTCTAAAATAGGAATACAGTGGATATAACATAGTATTATATCCTATCACGGTCTGTCAATATCATAAAACCATTAGTGAAATTGTATACACTACCAGTGGAATGTCTATTCTTGATGCACTCATGGTTCTAAATATTCAAAAAAACTCATAAAACATTTAAAAACTATCCCCAAAATTTCTGCAACATTTTCAAATTCATTTCAATCAACAAGATGTATGAAAAAAAATTCAATCCAAATCCACCATTCAAATATTTAATTTTACACTTGGAGTGCTCAAAATTTATAAAATTAAATGAAAATTAAGAAACACAATTTATTTCCAAAAACCCCTTTTTATAAAATATAAGTTTATTTCAATGAATAACCTAATGTAATTTACCGTAAATAATGACTATTTCATATAATTATCTATTTTTATAGAAACAACTACCAAAAAAGAGAGGTAAAATTAATTGAAATGAAAATAGAGACCATAGAAGAATCTATTAGGTCCTCAAAATCCAAGATCAATAATATAATTATAGTTCATCAATCAGAACTTGTATATATAAATATATGTACCCGTTATTTTCCCTCCATAATAATAGAGAATATATTTATTGAGGATGTATGAAGAAATACAAACTGTATCAAGAACATAACATTACATGAGTTGATCAGAAAGAATGCAGAAAATGAACCAAAAACACCATGTGATAATAAACTAGATACTAGAGATGGTTTAGTTTAAAAATAAAAGATATTAATGGGTCACTATAGTGTAAAAAGTTTTCCCAATGATTTCAAACTAAAATTTCAGGTAATAAGATGTCTGTGTGGAAGGATTTGTAGGGAGACTGCTTGGTTAGAAGTGATCATGGACCTTGACCATAAAACCTATAGAGAGATTATTTATTGTGTGAATGGTTTTTCAATATAGTTACTTTATCAATGTACTATTATTTAATAACCAATCATCCTAGTAGTTCATAGTTTGGATGTATAGCTAAATAGTTCAGACATTCAGTGCACCCACATCTAATATAAGTGGGTGGCTAAAAAATTTCTCTGAAGAAAATACATGGGGTTTACTAACAATGTGACAGCCATTCATGACATTATGGGATCATAAAATTTTTTGAATACTCGTAAACAACCTTGATGAAAGACACAACCAAAGAACTATCAAAACTATGGTCAATAATTTCACGTCAAAAATAGTGGAACAATAAACCTGATATTGAGATTTTTATTTAGACTTGAATATCATTATTTTAATAATAAATAAACATGGGGAGATCCTATAGCCTATATAATCTCATATTTATGAATACACATATGAATTTACATTATAGAGTAATCATACATCATTAATCCCAAATGCCTCTTATTTAATTCCATTTTATTACAATTTTACTCAAATACATGTGATTGGGACTAGAAGTTTGGAATAAATAATATTTGTAAAGAACACACATAGAAATGCATGCATTTGTAAGGGGGTGAAAAGTATGTAAACAATGGGTAAATGCCTGAATGTTCAAAAGGCTTTCATTTTTATTGATTTTTTGATAACTCTTATTTTAAGGGATAAGGATGAACCCTTACAATGTGAGTATTCTTAGAGGTCACATGACCCGTCGGTAATGGGAAATATACACAGTATACTTGGAACTCCTCCTCCTATATTATTCATAGTGATATCAACACTCCACCTTCACGTGGATGTCTAGCTAGGATTCTAGTACAATCATAGGTTGGTACCAATGGTAATGGTATACCCTCTCATTTTTACATCTCTTATTTAGATTCTTCTCTGGTGAATGAGACATCTCTGAATCCACATCTGTAGTCTTCTCGTTGTTGTGTCTTTCTGATCATTTAAGCATAATTTCATATGTGTACCATTCCTATATGATTTTGGAGATTTCCATGTAGCATCCTAATAATTAGACTATGATGATTATCCATTCACAATATGATGGTCAATGTCTTCTCCTCAAGCCAAATCAGTTTTTGATGAATGTTTTTTAGGAAAATTATGGAATCCAATTTGGTTTGGGTAATCCTAATTAAAAAGACCATGTTGGGAATATGCATGTCTCAATAGATTTATTTAGTCGTTGTTGTGGCCAAATGTGGGGCAATCAAACATTAGGAAGAAACCACATAAAATCAATTATTACCAACCTATATATTAAAAACTAGACAAGAAAACTTGTAAGAGTAAATGGTTAGAACATTGATCCGTAAACCATTCCTCTCACTGTTATTAAGAAATTATGAATAAAAATAACAGTGGTTAATGGAATACATCATGGAAAACCATTTTGGTGAAAAACACCATTAATCACCCCATTTATTCCAATCCCACCAAACTGTGTACCTTGTTCAAAAGTGAAAATTTTATAATACAGGTACGTCATGTAGTTCAATAGGCCTGTAAATCCTCTACAACCTTCTCCACCTCAACTATTTGATATACTGAGTTTGCTGGAGTGGATTCAAGGACATTCAATATATGATCATGTCTTGGCATTAAACACTTACTTTTTCAGCAGGAACATTCATTCTCACTTTGTTATGGGACCATTCGATTAGTATCAGTGCTCCTAGTCACTACCTTTCTAATGTGGGACACCTCAAGATACTTTTATACCGGTTAAAAAATTAATGTAATTCTATGTGTGTGCCCTGGTTTTATACCCTTTGGATTATGTGACAAATGAGCATCCCTATCATCTGTGATTTTCCAATAGATTGCAGTAGCACATATGTTTTTACCTATCCTCATAATAGATAACATATACATTTATTCCTTGAAAACAACAATAACCCTTCTCTATTCACATTCTTAAATGCCACAGTTTTTTAAATTAATTTATGATATACATGTTTGTATGTAATAATTATTACTAATATATATATATATATATATATATATATTGATAATAATGAACTACACTACCATTACAAATCTTCCCCTCAAACAACATATTGATCATATATTTTAATTTTTAATCTATAATATATATTCATATTGGAATATTTTTTTATATTTATTGGTATTTGGAATATTTAAATATATTTAATTTTCAAATTAACTATAGAACCCTAAATAATAAATTTAACCATTTATACATATTACTCAAAATATTATTACGAGAATTTTTTTAAAATTTCATAAGAAAATTTTACCAAACTGATACAAAAACAACCAAAAAACATGGTAAATTGATGTAACATCAAATATAATTAATAAAAGTTGAGTATATAAATATTTTCTAATGCAATTAAACATTTTAAAATTTAAATATTTATATTATATAATGAATTACATGTTGATAAAATTATATATAATTATTATAATTTATAAACTATCATTGTGGTAAAAAATTATTTTCTAAAATAAGAAAATTAATATATATATATATATATATATCGATTAATTTATTATATTTCTTATAAAATTAAAATCTGAATAATAATATACCAAAATATATATTAATATTTTCATTATGTTAGTAATATATTTTATAAGTGATTAATAATAATAAAATTTGTCAGAAATAATTAGTTATATTTAGTTTTTTTATCAATTTGTATTGAATATTATATATGAAATTTATTTTACTTTAAATAAATTATTTAATGTAATATATACATGTAAATATATTAATATCGTATTATTCTCAACTTAAATTAAAAATATTAAAATATATTAAATGACAGTATTTCACTAAATAGAAATTATAATATATTACAATTAAAATAAAAATTGTGGAAACCACATATTTAAATTGAGAGAATCATTTTATAAAAATTAATTAATAAAATTTAAATAAATCATTATTAAATTAAATCTTTCATCTAATATTAATGCATAGAATCATTCAACTATATAATTTTAATAATAAAATAATATAATGAAAAAAACATAATTAGACAATTGAATTTTTTTTAAAATAAAATTTTCATTCCCAGTAGATGGTAGTATATGTTATAAAATAAATCGGGAAGACCTACCCTATAAGATATAAAGTACAAATAAATTAATAGGAGGAGGTGGTAGCCTCTATTTTTTCATTTTTTGGTGGAGAAGAATTACAATTTACACGCTTCAATTCTTATTAGGGGATGATAAATAGTTTATCACAACCCTCAATCCATTTTTTTAAATACATTAAACTCTATCCATTTCTCACTTTAAAAAATAGGTAACCAGTTTAATATTACTCCCTTATTATGCCACAACTTCCCACATTTTTATTCAGTCAATTTTCATCACATGTTCACTTCCCCTTGTACACTAATATCACCCCCAATTTCGTTTAATTCTATTTCCATTTTTATTATTTTATCTCCCATCCCCATTCAAAATTTCTCCATATCCTATAACCCACCACCATTTACAGTTTACAAATTTTATTAATAAAAAAAATTTCCACTATTTTTCTTATCTTCAACATTATTTGAAGGCTGGTATTTTTTTCCTTTCAGAGATCTGTTAATATATATATTTTTATTATCATATTAAATTATATCACAATAGATTAGTATTAAAATTTAATTACTTTATTATAATTCATCTATCTTAAATTCAAATAATTTTTTTAAAAAATATGAATAAATCATCCGTTTTTATAATCAATCTATTTTTGATTAATTATTCTCTCTTAGATCAATTCATTCATACATTTTTCCATTATTATAATGCATGTTACTCACCCACGATTAAAATTTATGACATTCAATTTTCAATTTTATCCCAATAATTTAAACACAAAAATATTTATTCATATAATGATTCTTTATGATAAACAAAAAAATAAATATTGCCTATGTTTTACATATACTTATGTAATTGTTTTTTACATCTATATTTATATGTATACAATTATTTACCTATACTAGTTTTTATTTCCCATTCATATATTATACAATATATATATATATATATATTCATAGACAATAAAACTTATATATATAATAATGTTCCATATAAAAAACTAGCATATACTAACATAAATATGTATTTATATTCGTATATATATATATAATTACATTTATAGATATTTCATGAAAAATACATTTCACAACATTTAAATAATAATTATATTTTTATATAAAACACACAGAACTAAATATTTATATAAATTTAAATATGTATATATATCCCTGTGTGTTGGACATTATATTTTATATGACCATTATCTTTTACATGTAATAAACTAAATTCATATGAAAATATAATTGTTATGGAAAATAATTATTAACTGGATAATATTTTTTAAAAAAATAAAAAGAAAAATTTAATTGATGTGTAAAATTATTCCCTCGTTAATTTTTTTTAAATGAAGAAAAAATATGTAAAACTAGAAAAAATTGAAATTCATATTTGAACTCTAAAATAAAGATATATTTTAAAATAAATAATCCAAAACATTATACAATACAAGAAAAAAATAATCAAACATCATTAACACCAAAAAACATACAAGTATTTTTGATTAAAAATATTGGTCCTTACAATGCTACTCATAAAAATATCATATTGATGGGGGGAACCCATAATATCATCAACTATCCATCCAATGTAGTGCATAAAATACATTAAAAAAGTAACGACTAATATCTTAGGGTCACCATCAACAAAACCTCATACCATAATGGTCGACCATGGGAAAACCTTAATCTGGCTAGTCAATCCTCTCTCCACCAATATTGCACCATATTCCATTTCAATTTCAACACTCATCATGTGACACCCCAAATATTATTTCTCTTGAAATAATAATAATATGGTTTTAATTTATTTTATTTTTATTTAATCTGAATAAACCATACAAAAATACACAAGACAATTTATTAAATAAAATATTGTAGTGTTACATTACAACAAGATCAAAATGAAATTATGTTAACCAAATATACTAACTATAAACACTATCAGAACCACTAGAATTCCCCCTAATGAAACAACGAGACCCGATAAATAGTCAAGCAACACGGGGTATGTCCTAATGAAGAACGTCCCCAAAAAAATTATAAAAACCATACTGCCCATCAATGGTATAGAAAGAACCATCTGCTTCAATTGTATTGATATTTGGAGGACCCTAATATTTGGTTTAATAAGTGATCTACATGACAATTACCCCTTGAGTATCCATTAGTTATATTTGGGACCATTGTGTTTTAACGACATTAATTATAGTTTTTTGTCTCTTCTGAGGTTTAATAAAAAATATATAATGTATTATTTCAAAACATTTATGTTATATAAATGTAAAAAAACCTATTATTGTAGGATTTAAAAGTACAATGAATATCATTTAAATGTTATCCTTCTTGAAACATTAAACCAAACTATGTTTTTTATTTCTATAGTGATGGTATAAAAGTTTTCATGTAGATATTTTAAATTTCAGTTAATAACATTGTACATTAAAACTATATTGTTTATAAGTTATTTTATAGAAAGTATAATTTAATTTTATTCTTTAATCAATAAAATTTTAAATAATATTCACCTTTTAAAAATATAAGATATAATATATAGGTAGAATAAATAAAATTATTTTTGACTTTGTAAATTTGAATTCAGTAATTTAAAAAAAAATCCCACTAGGGCCTTCCCATTAGCCTAGCCAAGGGAAGGAGCTTACTCTAGGCGGCTGAGGCTAGCCCTTATCCTTAGCCTAGGCCATCCCGAGAGGGGTGGGGGGAGAAAAGTATCCTCAAAGTCATAGAGGAGAGGATGGTGGTTTACAGTGCTCCAACACGGGTGCGAGGCCATGGCAGTGTAGGGGTAGGCTAAGGCCTGTGGGGGTTGCATGTATCAGGCCCCCTTGTGTGTGTGTGTGTGTTGTGTATTTTTCTAATCATTCCATGGATTCGTGAGATCATAAAGAGTGGAGAAATCTCTCAATTTTTCGATGTGGGACCGAATATTTCAACTGGGATCAAATCCAGACCATTAGATCACGTCACATGAAATATGGGCAATCGACTTCAATCAAGAGCTCTACCCTTAATATATGTGGAATACCTCTGTGTTTTTATACACCATCCGATCAGACGTGGATCTAATCTCAGTCATCTAATATTTTTATAACCCTGCATCAAACTACGGCCATCTAATCTAGCCACAGATCTAATCCGAGCCAGCCATCAATTTAAATCTCGTGAACGCACCCCACGCAACGGATCAAGTCCATATCAGATTCAGTTCATCCATTCAATCTCTTGTTTTTATCTTCCGGCAGCGTCTTCTCCTTCACGTGTGCTGCACCAGTAACCCATACTACCTATTTTCACTATTTTTCTTCACCCATGATAGTCGGTGGACCCTCCTTGAAATCATTTTTTCTACAATGACCACCCCATAAATTTAATATGCCAAGTTGGAATCATTTTCCCAATGGTGGAATTAATTTCATCTTCTTTGTTTTATGCATATCATAGCATATAAACAACCCGGTTTAACCCCCCAATAATCCCTAATCTTTTCATCTTGCACTAGCAAGAATCCATGATTTTTTCTTTAAGCCTCTCCCCTCTCCTCGAACCAAGGTAAGGGATCTAATTTGGCTTGTATTTGTGGTTTGAGGGTATACACATATATATTTGTACTTATGAAAATGTATATCTAACCTTACGGTTTGTTTGAGATCTTTTGGTATGCCAATCGTAGGCCTGTGGGGTTTTCAATTTCAAGCTGTATAATGAATGTAAGTTTTCAAATACATTTTTTCTTCCACGTGAAAGAATATTTTTATATTCTTTATATAAATGATTTATGAAAATATATATGTATACTTATATATATACGTATACATCCTCAATGTTTAAATGAAAACCCACATATACCTGATCCAAGGACTAATGAATTTTGGGATATGGGGTAATTTTTAAACTTGAAGGGTTGATGTCTTCATGAAATATATACTATATACATTATACATCTGATTATATATGTACTTGTATATATACACAACTATATGGGTTTGAATGAACCTCCATGATGTTATGGTTTAAAGTCCTCTACCCTATGAGTTTCAAAGATGATGTTGAACAAATGTTTTAAACATATGGAATTATATATTCAAATATGATTATATATCTTATACATGGACTTATATAGTTGTATAGTATGTATAACCTGCCATATGGAACAATTTTATGTCCCTCTACATTGATCTTCAATGGTTTTATTGGAATTTTTATAAACATGTATGTGTCATTTGATCTTGGTTTAATACCCCTAGGAAAACTCGATTATTCACATAATTTAAATGAGTGATCTAGGATTAAACATTTATAAATTATTTTAATAAATACACATATAAATTTATATTTTAGGATTTGGTATCCTTTGTGAATTATTATCAAAGTTATATGGTGTAATTTAATTTTAGTTTAAACCCTTTTTTACAATATGTTGTTATGGATATGTGAAAATATGTGCATGAATATAAACTTTATTCCTTATTTATATTTTAAATTTTCCAAGGTTTTCAAATGAAATATGAAACATCTGTTTTAAAAATACATTTAGTTTTGTTTAAACAGTAATATTTATACATACCCTTGTGTATAAATAAATTTAAACAACACTGAACCCTAATTTTACATATTCAAGATTCTACACTTTTGTTGTGCTTAGCTCAAGAGTATTATATTTTGGGTTTTCAACATCTATATTCTTATGTATGAATCACTTATTTTTTACATATTAAATGGTATTGGTTATGGTTGGGTTACATGCTTTCTATTTTTGACATTTTTATGTGTTATACTAAAGCATATTTAATAATACATGTTTGAGCATCTGCAAGCTTAAAACCACACATAAAATATTTTGTCTGTCTTTAATTAATTTTCCATCCCAATGAAATTCCAATTTGAATTTTGATTAAATATGATTTTAGAATTTAATGTTACTATTTCACATGACAAAACATGTGTTCCTTTCAGTGCCTTGGATGTCATCACATATGCCATAGTCTACAAACTATATTCACCATTCAATGATAAATTCATGTAGTTGATAGTTTTGTAATTAACATTTTAATGCATGTCTCAACTTATATATATGTTAATGTTAAAGGATTAATTTGGACTACTATGAAAAAATATAGATTAAATTAAATTATTCAAGGTGTTATAGGACACTTTAATAATATGAAACGTTAAATGAATTTATTCAAGGTGCCATAAGACAATTTGAATAATTTGAAATATAAAATTAAATTATTCACGGTGGTATGGGACACTATGAATAATGTGAAATAAGGAAACATGAAAAACGTGAAACATAAGATGATAAGTAATATATAATATACTAAATCATAGTGGTATGTGAACATTGATTTAGAGAGGTGAGGAATGCATTGGACATAGTATGTAGCGGGTGGGGCCAGCTAAAGCCCTCGATCCAACATTAGGTCTCATGAGACGAACTACTTTCTTGGTACAAGGCGTTGAAAAAATGATTATCTATGGTCCTGGCATGAGGCCTGGACAATATGGAAATAATATCTGGTATATGCACATAACCAATTATGGCTAGGAAATTTACTCAACCAGAAGAAAATTAGAATAATAGAATATTATTGGTTAGGAGCTTATGAACATGAGAACCAGAAGAAGTAAAAGTTATGTTATTGTATTTATGACATACTCAATGTTTTTAGCCATTGTATGTTTCTCATAAAATAGATGTTTTTATTTTTTTGCACCTATGATAATGTAATAAACATTGTAATTAAACTTTTACATGCATTTTGACAAGTAATGTCTTTTACTTATTACCCTATATGAGCATGCCTATAGAGGAATCAGGTTTCCTTTTAACTCAGTTAGTATTCTTTAAATTTTTCTATAATAACAGTTATATTATGATATAAGTGTTATAAAATTTCTTAATAATATGTTTTATAGAAAATTATAAAATAATTATTTCTAATGATTTAATTAGTTTATTAATTTTTAAAACCCCATACTAGGAATTCGTATACTTGCCCTACGATTTTGGATAAAAATTTTCAAGTAACAATTTTTAGCTAATGAATCATGGTAGAAGTGATCGTTTCTCAAAACCTAAACTGAATTCGATCATCGGTATGTGACATGATGTTTAAATTATGGGTTCATTTTTTTGTTAAAAATTACACATAATGATTCAACGTAATGGCTATGATTCTTCTAGCTCAGGATCCTCACTATTGGTATCAGAGGATTCAGTTTACATAACTTAGTAATACATGAATAGAAAAATTTACTTAAGAATTTCTAAATATGACGCTATATTAATTTTTAGAAGGAACAAATGAACTAGTCTTTTGCCTCATCCTACTGAGGCTATAGAAACGATAATTTCCATATCCAGACATGAAAATTTGTGAACTATGCCCATATTTTTATGACATGTAAACACCTCTACGAGGCATCCAACTCTCCCCAGGTACTTCCACTCCACTGAGGAGAAGGTTTGGAATATATTTTTATGATGTAAACCCAATTTAAATTTTATGCACATCGGGGGAAATACATTGATGTATTTTTTAGATGCTTCACCATAGCGGAAGGCATCTCATCCGTCCTGGCATTCCAAGAAGTTGTTGTAGTAGGATACCTCTGCATAGCATAATTGTTCCATGTCTTGTCCTATGGCCATTTTGGTAATGTAATGGACTTTGAAATTCATGAATTTTAATAATCTCATTCTATGTATAGACATCAAGTACATAATGACGTTTGTCAACTATACACCCCACATGTCTAGCTCGGGAGACACCATATGTTCGCCCACGAGATTGAACCGGACTACTTGGGACGCATATGGTTCAGGGAGATTAAGAGTTTTAAAATTTTTTTGGGGATTTGTCTAATAGGTAACTAGGGAAACCATAACTCCTAGGTGTTATGTACTAGATGTTTATGAAAATATAATTTTTTGTTTCTTCATCAATCTACAATTTCCTTGTTTTTGTTTCACTGATTGGACATTCTTAAAAAAAAATCTGATGGAAGGCCAAACCCACATTTTATCTCTTCCCATTGAGATACAAGAGACCATTATGATCAAAACCTATGTAGAAGAGTAAATTCAATTCTCAAACATGTAGACAACATACAAATATGTTAAAGTGATACTGACCAGTCTAGACATTCTATGTTCCTATGAATAGAATAATTACATTAACCACCATATAGACAATGCACAACATGCTGGGTATAGATGTAGTGGAACGTACTATGAAGGTCTTTTCCTATTCTTCTCCCAATCTCAAAACATCATGCCCATGGTATAATTTCAATAGGCTTCCTTGGAAGGGGACCTACATGTATCCTATATGTACCAGGTCATGATTATCAATTTCTATAACCACGTTGATGCCATTTACATTCTCAGACAAGATATGGTTAGAAGAATGCTTAGAGAGTGTGTCCGTTCAGACATCTCCGAGCTATCAACCTTTTGATCATCCCTTTAGAAGCCTAAGTGTAAATAGAATGATTTCAACACATATTAATTGAAGTTTGTTTTGGCAAGGGTATCAGAATATTTGATCAGCAACATGAGTATTCATCTAGCCTTACCTGAGGATCCTCTACTACAGAGGATGTGGTTAAGAGCATTAGGGAGTCTTCTTTAGTTTGGATGTATCAAATGAATTACAAGGACACAATTTCTGTTAAGGTGGGTATAATGGGTCTCCCCAATGTTTTTTTCTCTTGTAATAATAATAATATAGATTCAATTTATTTTATTTTTATTAATACTGAATAAAACCTACAAAAAACATCATACGTATTTTTAAATAAAACACTATAATGTTACATTACCACAAGATAAAAATGATGTTATGTTAACCAAAGATTCCAACTAATACCCCTATCAAAGCCATTGGGAATCCCTTTAAAGAAACAATGAGACCTCGTATATAGAGAAGCTTCCTGATGTCAGTTATAATGAACAACATCACCACAACAATTATAAAATTTTTACTGAGCATTAGTGTTATAGAAAGAACCATCTCCTTCAAATGTCTTCAGATTTTTAACACTGCAATGTTTGGTTTTATAAGTTATCTACCTGTCCATAACCCTTTTGGAAACTGGTGGAGACATTTGTGACCATTGAGTTCAAAAAAATATAATTATAGTTGTTGGTCTCTTCGGTGGTTTAATTAAAATATCTAATGTAGTCTGTCAAAACATTTAAGTAAAATAATGTAACGCAACCTCTTTTGGTGAGCATTAAAAGAACAATAAATATCTTGTAAATGTTCTACTTCTTGAATCTTAAAACTAACTTATGGTTTTTATTTCAATAATATTGGTATAAATTATTTCATGTGGATATATTAAATTTCTATTTATAACATTGTACTATAAAACTATAGAGATTATAATTTATTTTTGATAACGTATAATTAAATATGTAGTCTTCTTTTTTTTGAAGTTTATATAAAAGTCACATATGATAAAATTAAAAATATCTTATAGGTTGTTATAAAAAATGTATTTATGACTTTGTAAATTTGAATGATATATTTTATATAAAAAATAATCCCACTAGGGCCAGCAATTTAGTCGGGCCAAGAGAGGAATCTCACGCTATGCGTCTAAGCCTAGCACTCAACCTCATCTCAGGATGGCCAAATTAGCGGGTTGGGCGTATCCCCGAAGGGAACAAAGGTGGCCACGGGGGTTCAGAGTGCACCACCGTGGGCATGCGACCACAACGGGATAGGGGTGGGCTGATGCCTGGGGGGCGAGAGCCCATGTATAAGGCCCCCTTGTGAGTGTGTTTTGTTTTTATGAGCATCAATCATAGTACCATGCTTATAAAGAGAAGAAAAATCTCTCAACATTTAGATATGGGATTGAAAAATTTCACTGGGATCAAATCTAGACTATTAGATCGCGTCGCGCGTGATCTGGGTAGTCAATTTCAATCCTGAGATCGAGCCTTAGTAGCCGCAGAATACCTCTGAATTTTCATACACTGTCCAATCTTATTTGGATCTATTCTAAATCATCCATGATTTTTAAAACACTATGTCGAACCAGGGTCATATGATCTGGCCACAGATCCAATCTGAGGTGCACATCCTTTTAAATAGCACAAACATAACCCAACAATTATATACAGGCTAGATCAGATCATGGATGTCAAATAAATATTCAATTTTTCTCTTCCTGTTACTTTTTTCCCATAGCATACACTACACTAGTAACCCCTACTAACTATTGGAACGGTTTTTCTTCTCCCATGACAGTCGATGGACCCTCAATTCCCTCATTTTTCCCACAATGAACACCCTCGACAATTTAATGTACCCAATAGGAATTTTTTTCCCAACGATGGAATTAATTTCATCAACTTTGTTTTATACAATGTATAGTAAAAAAAACACAGTTTTACCACCCAATTATCCTTCAACTTTTCTTCATCCTCTAAAAATATTATGTGACATTTCCTATAACCTCTTCTCCCTCCTTGAGCAAAGGTAAGGGATCTAAGTTAACTTGTCATTATGGTTGGAGGGTATATAAATATATATTTATACATATAAAAATGTATTTGAAACCATACGATTTGGTTGAGATATTCTCATATGCCAATCCAAGGCCAGTATGTTTTCATGTTCAAGTACTATAATAGATGTAATGGTTTAAATAAATTTTGTCTTCATTGTAAAATAATATTTTTAAATACATTATATAATTGGTTTATGAAAATATATATGTATAATCATATATATAAGTACACATCCATGAAAGTCCTCCAATCGCTGAGAGGTTATTCTCCCAGGGTTTTCTGGGTTTCATCGGTATGTCGCTACACTAGGGGTGGGGGCGTTGTCTTTCTGATCCTCAGTTTCATCAAATCTTCTTCGAACCTTCTAAGGCATTGATCTTCACCTAATGATGGATATGATCTGGAATATGGGTTTCTCGTTTGAGAAATTTAGGTTTCGCAACATCGGTTTAGTGATTTTGGATTCAATTCAGGACCTGGGATCTAGGATCAGCACTTGATCTGTCGAATAATATCGATTTAGTGATTTCAAACATGTGGTTCTTGGCTTCGATCGAGGTTTTTCATTTTTGGTTTTGAAAAATGTGGGTCAGCGTTTTCAAGTTTACAGTCTCGATGTGCGGCCTTCGGGTAAGGATTCGTGACGTGCGATAGTGTTGTGATGGAGTACTGTGTGCTGCGATGATGAGCAACAATGTTTTTGATCTGTGACGGTGTCAATCATGTGATCCTTGGCATGGGTATGGTTCACGCAGGGTGGTGAGATCGCGAAAGGGGTGTTCAAACGATGTGGGAGGTCGGTAAAGGTGTTTTCTCATATGGAGTGAACTCGTGTAGGGTGTTGTTCGGTTCGCGTAGGGTGATGTTTGTTTCACGCAGGGGTCTATTCGTGAAGGGAGTGGTCACGCGCATGGTTTTTTTCTTGTTCACATAGGGTGTTGATCTGTTTGCGCATGGTTTTGTACGTGAAGGGTGCTGATCTGTTGTGCAGGGTTCTGTTCGAGAAGGGAGGGTCATGCACAGGGTGCTGTTTTTGTGCAGCCGGGTGTTAGCGTAGGGGGTGCTCGTGAAGGAGGATTCCACAAAGAATTATGTATGTTATGATTTAAGTTTCGGGAAGGGGGTTTTTCTCTAAGGGGGCTTCGCAGAGGGGGTTTCCTCTCAGGGTGTGAGGGTGAAGAATGGGTCGCACAGGGTGTGAGCGCAAAGGAAGGGTCGTGCAGGGAGTGATCGTGAAGGAAGAGTCATGCATGGTGAGTGGAGGCTGAGGAACATGGCGCATATGGGCATGGTTTGCAGATGATTTTGGGCCGCAGAAAACATGAGCCTGTTTCTTATGGCATCCCTTTTTCTGGGTTTGGTGTAGATTTTTTCCACAGTGGTAGTGGGATTTGAATTCTTTTGAGGAGGTTAGGGAGGGATCACGGTGTGTGTCAAGTTGGTTCACCACTTGGTGTTGGTTCACCAAAGGTGTTGGTTTGCGCTTCAAAGGTGGTTCAGGTTCTGGCGCGGGTCCGCGGAGGCACTTGTTCGTGAAGGTATAGGTGTGCGGTAGCTCAAAGCGTGGATACTCTATAGGGGAGTCCGGGGAGGAGTGTGACTAAGAGGCCCGGGGACGAAGTGGTTTTGGGTGACGATGGAAGTTCTTAGTTTCAGTTAAATGGAGTCGGACCTAATGAATCACTAGCAGAACCTCTCCTTTACTGATAAAGAAAAATTGATAATTGATGCCCCGAAAGAGTGAAGATGAGTTTCTCTCATAGAGACTGTCCTTGCTTATTGTTGGAAAATTTCTAGCGAAAAGGTATTTCAATCAGGGAGCACAGAAAAATACTATCCAAAATATCTGATGATTGGAGGATGGCGTTGTTATAAGAGAAGTGGAAGCGGGACTCCTAGTCAATGAATTATTTAATGAACGTTATAAATAAAAAGTCCACAAAGGTCAACCATGGTCCTTTGACAACCAAATCGTACTCATGGAGGACCTTAAAGGCGAAGAAAATTTTCTATTAGCTAATCTATATTTCTCACCCTTCTGGATTCGAATTAAAGGAACCCCCTTTCATGGTACAACAGAACGTGTTATGTGTGAGATTGGAGGACACATCGGGTCATTTATGGAATGGGACCTGTCTGATCCAATTCACTGGGGACATTTTGTGCGAATTAGAGCATCGATGGATGTTGCACATACTCTTATTAGGGGCATGTTTTTGACAATTGAGGTCTCTCATGTATGGATTTCTTTTGATTTTTAAAAGCTTCTTATTTTTTTGTTTATTTTGTGGGTGTCTCGGACACTTAGAAAATGAAGGTTAGGCGAAGATGGAAGATAGACAGGGCAATTTTATTTTGCAATACAGTCCCTGTCTCCATGCAAAAACATCTGGGGCAGCTTTTATTTCCGAAGATGAAAAACAACAGGACAACGAAAAATGAGTGAAGTCTATTAATAAGAAGGCCGGACCATCTCTAACTAATATAATCATGCTTGGGCCGCCAAATATTTCTACTGATAGTCATCTGGCCTAACAGGCATATGGAAGGAACCTGGAATGGACACGGAACTCGGTCGAGCCGAGAAAACAACCCATGAGTCAGGGGCAGGGGCCGACTGCCCTCCCAAGCTATACCACACCTATTTTGAAGGTCATTTACTCCTCATCTGATAGGTTGCAACTAAACATCAAGGAACCACTGGACCGAGGATTAGGGTTACAATAACTATGGAACGACCCGCCAGACATGGTTCCCAGTTCATATGATGTTTCTCCCAGTGCTACCCCTCAGGCAGTAGATGACATGACTGGGATCATGTTGACATGTGCTATAAAACATCAAACGTGTAAAAGAATGATTTCCGAGGATAAGGGTGTAGATCCCCCCATCTCACAGCCCATGGACACTAAATGACGCTTGGAGGCATCTCAGATGACTGAGAGCCTACCAAAGAGTTCGAAAGAGGCAGATGACGAGTGGGGTGTCGAAGTTTCAGAAGTGATGGTGGGTGTGGCCTAGCCCTGCCTAGGGCAATGAAAATAATATGATGGAATGTTCGGGGGATTGGAAATCCTCGAACAGTTTTCTTTCTCCATCACTGGAATTCCAAATTTCACCCTGACATACTTTTTGTATCCGAAAATATGTTGGATAGCAAGGATGATGGCCTTATGGGATGGAAGATTGGTTTCAAAAACGTTATTGCCGTTGGAAGACAGGGACACTCAGGTAGACTTTGCCTCTTATGGAAGGAGCACGTTGGGGTCTAGATCTCTAATTACTCATGTAACCACATTACTGTGATGTTTGCTGGCCCAGGGGCTCCTGCTTGGTCGTTCATTGGGTTCTATGGGTGGACGGGTTGGCAGGATAAACACAGATCATGGGCCCTTTTGAAACGACTGTGGGACTCCCTCCCTGGACCTCTTCTGAAGGGGGGGGGGGATTTTAACGAGGTCCTATCTCCCCATGAAAACGAAGGGGGATAGGTGTGGAGGGGTGCAGTGATGAATGATTTTCAGATGTCTCTTATTTCGAACACTCTTCATGACCTCAGGTTTTCGGGCTTGCCGTTTACCTAGCATCGTGGTAGTTCATTGGAGAACCACCTTGAGGAAAGGACAGAAATATTTGTTGGGAATGATGAGTGGACCTCTCTTTTCCATGCCTTCTATATCACCCACCCGCCCCCCATCTCCTCTGACCACTGCCTAATCATGTTGTCAACAGTCCTATAAGGGCAACTGAGGGGACCTGATCGAACCTTTCTCTTTGAAAGTATGTGTCTCCAAGATAGTAACTGTGAAAATATGATTCAAGAGGAGTGAGAGGGATCAAATCGGTGCATCATTTTCAACTTCCTCGCTATTTCGGCTCGCCTTCAGAAGTGGAGCTCTGCTAGGTTTGGTAAATATGACAGATGTATTAAGGAGGCGGAGAATCAATTAACGCAACTCCACTCATATCCTTGTTGTGACTATGTCCTTAGAAACATCTCTATGGTAGAAAAGAATCTTAATGCATCTCTAATGGGGAAATGGAGTTTTTGGTTCACTCAGGCACAAGAGTCCCATATCAGATATGGTGATCAGAACACCAACTTTTTTCACCAACGAGTGTATGAGACCAGAAGAAAGAATCATATTGCTCATCTGGAGGACCCCACTGGAAGAGTTTCACATGACATAAATGGAATTCACTCCATTATCCTGTTCTTTTTAAGCAACCTCTACTCAGCAGAAAGTATTTTCACTCCCTCATGCCTGAGTGGATGCATCCCAAAACTGGTTATAGAAGATATGAATTGGTACCTGGAAAGTGATTTGTCTGAGGAGAAAGTTCTTGAGGCCCTACATCTAATCCACTCTACCAAGGCACTAGGGCCTGATGGGTTTCATGCTCTATTCTTTAAACACTTTTGGCATATAGTGGGGCCTGATGTGGTGGCCCTTATGAAGTAGATGTGGGATGGAAGAGCCTCTCTTGAATCCCTGAATATATCTCTTATTACTCTTATACCCAAATCCCATTGTCCTCAGAAAATCTTTGAGTTTCGGCCAATCGGCCTGTGTAAAGTTATTTATAAAAATTTCTCCAAAATCATGGTAGCCAGATATATTATTTTTCTCCGGTTTCTTGTCTTAGAAAACCAAAGTGCATTCATTCCAACAAGGTCTATTACAAATAATGCTGACATTTCCTTCGAATTGTTCCACTCTATGAATACTCGCTCCTCATACAGGCGTGGCACTATGGCAATGAAACATGATATGATGAAAGTTTATAACAAAGTTGAATGGCCTTTTCTTGAACTTGTACTATACAGGTTGGGTTTTGGGACGAAATGGATCTCTAATGTCATGATTTTTCATACGTCTGTCTCCTACAGAATCAATATTAATGGGGTCCCTTCAGCGAGCTTTAAACCATCAAGAGGCTTGAGACAAGGGTACCCCCTGTCACTTTACCTCTTCATTCTGGTGGCATATGTCTTTTCTCATCTCTTCCTGAAGCTGTCGGATCAAATAATTATCCATGGTGCTAAAGTATGTAGAAATGTCCCCCTATATCACATCACTTATTTGCAGATGATAGCCTCCTTTTCGCACATTCTACCCCATAAGAATATGGTGTAGTGATGAATATAATCAATTTGTACGAAAAGGTTTCTGGGAAATGTCTTAATGCATCGAAATCAATGTTATCATTCATTAAAGGTATCCCAAAAGCTATGAGGGAGGATTTGTAGCGAATGTGTGGGTTTCCGCTGGTTGATAAGCATCCTAATTACCTTGGCCTCCCGACCCTAGTGGGTAGGTCAAAGAAACAAGATTTATGTGTTATTAAGGACATGGTGGATAATCTGATTTTTCTATGGTCTTGTAGGAAGATTTCCAAGGTTGGAATGGATGTTCTCATGAATTCTGTTGCCCAGAAAATCCTTTCCTATGCTATGTCGCAGTTTAAATTCCTAGAAACTCTTGTTGACCAACTCCACTCCGGGTTGACAAACTTTTGGTGGGTCTCCCATTAGGGAAAACATAATTTCCATTGGATGTATTCAGAGAAGCTGTGTGTATCAAAGTTCCATGGTGGCCTTGGCATCCGAATTATAAAATGGTTTAACGAGGCTCTTCTGGAGAAGAAAGGATGGAACCTTCTTCCCCACCCAAACACCATGTTCTCAAAGGTGATTCTAGCTATGTACTTCCCTCATTCTGACTTCTTTCATTCCCAGTTGGGGGACGACTGAGTTTTATGTGGAGGAGAATTTGGGGGGGGGGGGGAATATCTCATTGATTTGTCCTATGTGTGGAGAATTGTTGATGGGCATAATATTAACATTTGGAATGATCCATGGCTGGAAGATGGTGTCAAATATAAGGTTTCCTCACCGGTTGTCTCTAGATTCGAAGATGCAAGGGTACGTGACTTTCTCGAAGTCTCTCTTGAGGAGTGGAATCAGGAGAAGCTTGGTTTCTAGTTCAAAAAGGTGTATCATCAGCTCATCCTGAGTATCCCTCTCACACTAGGAATGGGTTGTTATCAGATTTGATGGATTGGGGAACCTCATGGGAGTTATTCTGTTTGTTTGTGTTACAAACTGAGGGTTCAAGGTTTGGCCCAGGTCATTACCAATAATCGATGGAAGTGCCTCTGGTCCCTCAACGCTCCCCCTAAGGTGAAATTTTTTTGTTGTCAGGTCTGCGATGGGGTTCTTCCAACCCGTGACTTTCTGGTGTAGTGACATTTGGCAGAGGACGACACTTGTCCTTTGTGCCTCCAGGAAGTGGAATCCCCTCTGCATGAAGTTCTTTCCTGTAAGGGGGTGTAAGGGGTGTGGAAGGTGTGGAGGCTGGATTTTGTTATTTTATTTGATCCTATAATATGGTTGGTCCCATACCATTCTAATTGGGAGTCTTCTCTAGAACCAAGTGTGGAAGGGCTGACATGCACAATTGCTTGGTTGGTTTGGACTTGATGGAATGAATGCATTTTCTAGATGAAGGTGACCCCTGATCTCCTTTGTGGGGATAGAGCTTTGTAGTGTATGAATGGTTGGAATAAAAGTGATTTGGGGCCTTCTTTGAGCCACACTTGACGAGCGACTCCACTTTGGTCTCCCCCCCTGAGGGTTTCTTCAAGATTAATACTGATGTTGGTGTGTCTACCAATTCAAGGGTCGGTATTGAGCTCATTTCTCAAAAAATTTTGGGCCAGATAGTGGACGCTCAGTGTAGGGAAGTGCCTTACTCATGTATCCCTATGGTGGCAGAAGCCTCGTCCATCCTCCAGGGGCTTCTTTTTCCCTGTTCAAAATTTTGGCCCAATATTTTACTGGAATCCGACTGCCTCGATATGTTCAATGATCTATCTACAAAGGATGTGGATTCCCATCCTTATGTCCTCATCTTAAGAAAGATATGGTCCCTGACCAATGGATTCGATGCATGAAAATTTTCTTTCATAAAAAAGATAGCAATTCGAAAGCCCGTTATTTAGCTCGGTTTGGGAAAAATTTGGGTGATCATTGTTGGGTGAACATGTTCCCTAATTGGATTTGTAATCCTATTTCCCTGGATCAGTAATTTATCTTTTCCACAGAAAAAAAATATACATCCACGAGGATTAGTTGAAGAAATTCATATTCACGGTCTAAGGACTAATGGATTTGGCGTTATGAGGTACTTTTTAAACAGGAGGGGTTGATATATTCAGGTAATATATATTATATACATTATACATCTGATTATATATATACTTATATATATATACACAAATATATTATTTTATAAGAACGTCTATGATCTTACATTTTCATGTCCTCTACACTATGAGTTTCAAAGATAAGGTTGAACATTTGTTTTAAATAAATGGAATTATATATTAAAATATTATTATATATCCTATACATACACTTATATAATTGTATAGTATGTATAGCCAACCTTTTGGACCAATTTTAAGCCCCTCAACATTGAACTTCAATGATTTTATTGGCATGATGATAAACATGTATGTGTCATTTGATCTCAGTGTAACACCCCAAGGAATTCCCAGTTATTCAAATACGTTAAATGTGTGATCGAGGATTAAACTTTTAAAAAAATTAACAAATTATACTTTAAATATTAATAGTATGATTTGGTAACTTTTGTTAATTATTATAAAATTCATATGGGTGACATGGATTATTGGTTTAAACCCATTTTTATGTGCCGTTTTTTTGGTTATGTGAAAATATTGGTGTACACATAAACATTTTTCCTAAATTCTATTTATAATTTTCCATGGTTTTAAAAGGAAATATCAAACATTTGTTTTTATAGTATATTTAGTTTTGTTTAAACACTACACTTTATATATACCCTAGTGTATAAATAAATTTATACAACACACACCCCTAAGTGTAAATATTCCAAATTCCATACATTTTTTTGTTTAGATCAGACGTATTATATTTGGGGTTTGCAACTTCTATATTCTTATGCATGAATCCCATTATTTACATATTAAATGGTATTGGTTATTATTGGGTTACATTCTTTCCATTTATAAAAATTTGAAGAGTTATACTAAAGCATATTTATAAATGAAGGTTTGAGCATCTGCATGCTTAAAACCCCAGATGAAATATTTGTTTTGTCTCTTATTAATTATGTATCCCAGAGAAATATGAATATGAATTTTGATAAATATGATTTTCCAATATTAACGTTAAAATTCCATGTGACAAAAAATGTATTCTTTTTAGTACCTTGGATGTCATCACATATTCCATAGTTTACATACTATATTCACCAATCAAAGATAAATTCATGTAGTTGATTATTTTTCAATTAACCTTTTAATTAATGTATCACATTATATATATGTAGATGTTAAAGGATGAAATTTGACTACTATGATCAAATAATGATTAAATTAAATTATTCAAGGTGGTATGAGACACGATGAATAATATAAAATGATAAATTACATTATTCAAGGTGGTATGGGACACTTTGAATTATATGATGTGTTAAATTTAATTATTCTAGGTGTTATGGACAATTTGAATTAGGTGAAATAAGGAAACATGAAAATTGTGATAGTTAAAATTATTTGTAATAAGTAATTTACTAAAATAGAGTGGTATGTGCACTTTATTTTAGAGAGACGACGTCTGAATTGGACTTAATATATTGTGAGTGGGGCCTGCTATAGCCCCTCAATGCATTGGAAGGAATCATGAGATTAATAATGATCTTGGAACAAGTCCTTAGAAAAATGATTATCCACGGCTCAGGCAAGAGGCCTGGACAGAATAGTTATGATGTTCGGCAGATGCACTTTCTTTATTATGGATATGAAATTTAAAAAACCAGAAGAATATTTAAATAGTATAATATTCAAGTTTTAGAGATAATGAACATGAAAACAAGAAGATGTAACAGTTGTGGAATTGTATTTAGGCATTACTCAATGTCTTTAGCCTCTATATGTTTTTCATGAAATTGATGTTTTTATTGAAGCGAAACTATGATATTTTAATACTCTTTGAAATTAAATTTTTACTTACATTTTCACATGGAATGTCTTTTACTTCTTAACTCATATATGAATGCCTATAGATGAAGCATGATTCCTTTTAACTCTGTTAGTAATATTTGAATAGTTCTCTTTTAATTGTTATGTTATGATACAAGTTTTACAACATTTCTTAAGAAAATGTTATATAGAAAATTTTAAAATAATGAATTAAAATGTTCTAATTAGTTTTTTATGTTTGAAAACCGCTTACTAGGCATTTTTATGCTCAACCTATGTTTTTGAATACATTTTTTCAGGTGTGGTTTTCAGCGCAAGAAGATTGACAGAAGTGACTGATTTCCCAGAACCTAAACCGAATTCTATCCTCTATGTGGGACATGATGTGTAATTTATCATTTAATGTTTTTGTTAAAAATTACACATCATGATTCAATGCACCAACTCCGGGTATTCTGGGGCAGGGTCCTCACACATCATCTTATAATAATCCCCTTTGATCTCTATATAATAACTAACCTCATAAAAGATGGAAATAATTTTAATTTTGAATCATTATATTTTTAAATATTTATAAAAGATAACATTGATTCATTATAATATAACAATAAATTTATAAATCATTAAAATAAATCATCATGAACATTTGTTAAAACTTGGAAAAAAATAAGAAATGAAACTAATTAATATTATAGATATTATTTTTTATTATTCAACTCATTATCATGTCATCAAAATGAATAGATTAATTAAATAATTTATTGAAATATTTCAAAATATAAAATATTTTAAAAATAATTTTAATAAATTATTAACATATCTTTAAAATATAATAATATTAATGATATTTGTTTTATAAAATAGGATTATGATGATATGGATAAATTTAATTAATTTTTTAATTAATTTTTATATTTATATTTTATAAAATATGCATTGTACCATCACCATAAATATTTTATAGATAGTTCAATAACTAAAAAGGGATAAAATAAATAAAATTTAGTGCCAAAATACATATAATAAATAGTTATACCTTGAATGATAAACATCTTCAACTAACAATTGTGTTGATATCCTGGTTAAATTTATCACTATACCAATATCTGATAAGTTATGTTTTCATGATTCCAACATAACTCTAATGATCCATCATTAATTTTTCCAAGATCCAATCATACTCCCAAACACTAAATATTGGCATAAGTCATTGTCATGGGAGTGTATATAATATATTATGTTAAGTTAGAAAATCTAGGGTTTCACTGAAAATAAAATAATTTATTTAATCATGTAATTAAAATTGACTTAATAACTACTTCGGGGTCATCAACACTAGATAAGGTTAGTAAAATCCATAGTAACCCCACTACCCGGAAAATGTTTTGGTTTTTAGTTTTACAATATAGAAATTATTTTGGAGATTCTATATTTTTATCTCAAATAGGTGTTCAGAAACTAAAAAAACATTTTTTCTTATTATATATTTACCTAGAATGTAATAAATCTATAATATAATGATGGATGATCCTACGACTAAACATAACACCCAAAAATCAAAGTGACCATTTTATGTAGTTTCGATGTCACCATCATCTTAACATTTAATATTTTACACTTAGAAATATCATAAGGACCTAAAATTAAAAATATTATTGTCCCTAATGAAAGAAATATTCAGGTCACTAAACATTATATATGGGTGTATTTATATGTATGTATAAGTGTGTGTGTGTTTTTTTAGAAGACCATTATACATTTTTATATATATGTGTTCATATACATATCTATATATATTTATTAAAAAAAATAATTTATAATTTATTTTTCTAAAATGTGAAAATATTAAAATATATTTACATTTATATTTAATTTTATATAAATTACTGACTAAAAAATTGATAATTTTTTAAATTTTATTTCATTTTGATCTATTCAGGCATGGTTCAATCATATTTCATACATAACATAATATATATATATTGACAAACATATTATATTTCATGTTCTAATATAAATATACATTAATTATCATATGTTTGTCAATATATTAAATATATAAATTAATTTGGATAAGTATATTTTCATACATATTTATAATGTATTTATATAAGTAATGAAAATATATCATTTTATAAATGTGTTATTTTTTAATTAAATTTATAACATATTATATTTAAATGAAATTTTCAAAATTCCTTATATTTGATAAAACAAATTATATATGATGCTTAATATAAAATTATAATAAAAAATGTAAATAAATAGTAAAAAATATTTATAATAATTTATTATTTTAAAATTATTTATTATTAATGGTTTTTTTATGGACCATTTTTTCATTTATTAAATTGTAACATCCTATGTTTTTAAAATGAAACACTATGTTCAAAAGCATACGTGGTTTACCAAATTTAGCATAAATAGAAAACATAACATTATACTTTAATATGATAGTTTCCATATAAAATTTATATTTTTGGGAATTAAAAGGACAACTAATTTATGAAACGAAGGTTTACTCATCTATATATAATTTTTCATTTGTGACAAATTTGATTTTGAAATTAAAAAAAATAAATATAAAGGATGTGTTTTTATGAAAAACTATTTGAAAAAGATATGTGTTTTTAAAATAATAAACTTAGACAAGATGGATTATATTAATGAGATTTATATTTAATATACATTTAAAAAATAATATAATGTATTTTATGGATATTATAAAAGAACAAATTCAATTTTATTGGTAATAATGTTTTAAAAAAATATGCATTCGTACAACCTTTTGAAGGGGATCAAATTTGAATTCTAGATTTTAAATATTATAAGTTATATATGAAAAAATAAATATCTTATTCAAAATATTGACATATAATCATACTTTTGATAAATTTTTTCTTTTCTTTTGATAATATGAATTTATAAATGAACACTGAAAAAGACAGTATTTCAATTCAATACATATTTTTCATATATTTGTTTATATTGTTAGATTATCATTTTTCATGGTTATAATGTATAATTAGATTTTGTTATTATAATTTAATCTGATTTAGGTCATTTTAATATATTTTATATTTAAATTGGATATAAAAATAATATGAAATTTAGAACTTTTTACATTAAAATCATACTTTCTCATTATGTCAATGAAATTAATTTTTAATTAATTTAATCATAATATGTGTGTTGAAATTTGAGAAATGGATTCCATATTTGGAATCATAAGGTTCATTTTATGAAAATATGTCCCTTTTGTTTTTTAGACATTATGAATAGTAACATTAATAATTATTTTATTTCCACTATTAAAGGTAAATTAAGTAATTAAAGGATAAAATAATATTATAAATATTATGAAACTTTTTTAACACTTTTCCTAAACATATTTTTTAAATAAGTTTTGACAAATATAATCTATGGGTGAAAGTTGTGGCCTTTTTAAGCCACATGGTTTTGATTATGACACATATAACTGTTTATTTAATATAAATAGAATGATATCATAATCATATATCTTATTAGAAAAAAAATATAATATTTTGTTATAGAAGTTAATATTGGGACTATAAAAATTATTGAGAAATATAATATGATTACATAAATCATGGGAATATATTTCGAATTTTTAAAAACAAAATTATTATATAAAATGGTTACACAATGAATGTATAAAAACATAAGGTTTACAATAAAATTAATGTATGTATAAACCAAATTGAGGTAATTTTGATCTAATATAACAATATATTATAAATAAAACAATTTATAGTCTTTTGAATTTAAAAACTAATCTATAAAAATTAAAAAAAAATAAATGGTTTCCAAGGGTGATCCTCCCTTCTCCTATAAAAATGACATCATTCATATCTATTACTCATGCATCAAAATCATTTTGATTATTCCAATCACAAAACAAAACCCTTCCTCAAATACCTCGCCACATTCTTTAATCCTTATTTTAGGCAAAAACCACTCTAATGTGGTGTTAAGGTGTTACTAAAGGCAATCATCTAGGGGAAAGGTATTATTTTTAATTAAGTATTTCAATTTTATTCTTCATAAAATTCATTCAAATATCATTTCACCATGATGAAATAATATATACCTTATCATAAATATAATATTTTTATGTTATTTTAAAATCCCCAACAAAATTAATCTCCAATTTCATCTGTTGGTAAATGAATATATTGTTCGTCTGTACGGCGAAATATAGCCTCATGAACCAACATAGTTCATTTTCCCTAAAATTATATCATTATATGTTCTAATGATGAAATAAATGTAAATATTTAGGATTAATAGATATTAATCAATATATTTTAATAATATATTCATACATTCTTCTTATCCTTAAACATATAATGATAATTTCATTTGTGCGTACGTGTTGAAAATCATATCTATGAAGCGACGTGATTCCTTTTTATTCACTATTTCACAAATATGATATATATTACTATATTTTAATTATTAATATGATATTAATTATTTTATTATAATTCTGTAATGGTAAAATAATAGTTACATTCTATTGATAATGATCAATGAAAAATGGAAATTGTTTCTCCTGAGTACATATAGTTTACCATCTCCATAGTTATAATGTTTTCAATTTTCATGATAATACATAATTGATTGATTTAGAAGTAAAATTTATTTATAAAAATTTCAATAATGAATTTAATATTATCCAATATAATATCTAATTATAACCACATTGACTTCAAAAATTATACCATTGTCATTTTTTACTTATGTACTGAAAATCGGTAAAGCATCTCATATGATCTTAAATAATTGCGTAATTTTCATTATGTGGATATATGTTATATAAATGGAATAATATAAATGAAGAAATGTTCTCATGAAAGCTAAATTTAAAATGATTTTATAAGTCATTAATATAATGATTTTACGTGATTGGTCAGACTCATGTTAAGGCTCTTTTTAATTAAAAATATTGTTTTAATTTTTTGGTTATTTATTATTATATATAATTATATTATATATCCATGATTTATAATTGGTTTTGAAGATTATATTTATGTGTAAATGAATGTTTTTAAATGGAATAATTTTAATTTCACTCAAATATTCCCATAAAGGTTCCCTTGTTAGGGACTTCTCCACATTCTCATTTCATTAAGGCGGATATTCATGTTTTACACAACCATATTTTATATAGTGTATCATCAAACCCTTTGACTTTTAATTAGAATTGTACACAAAATGAGTCATTTTACTTAATCACCAAAGGGATTATTTTTAAATGTGTACGTTGATAATTATGTTTCCACCCTCGAACCTATTATTTGATATTTCGCTTCCTATACAGTTGAAATTTTTTTCAAATGGAATATAAATACTATATTCCCTTTCAATTTATTTTGTTATTGAATTTTTTTTTGTCAAATTATTGATTATATCAATATCATGAGATACTACCTGGTGAATTAAATCAAGAAATTTCATTTTTATATTATGCATGATTTATGTGTTCTGTTTATGTTATTGTTTATGGGCATTAATTTTGTATATGGTTTGTTCCATAATAAAATGAGGGTTTGTGATACAATGATAGTTGTCTAATGTATTGGGAAATGAGATGGAGTTAAACAATATGGTTTCTCTAATGTGATTTACGGAATATACTGTGATGAGAATTTGAAATAGAACCATGAATGATACTCCTTATATAGCAATGAACACTTTAATTTTATTATTATATGGATTACACAAGTTACCATTATTATATATTAAATATAATATTTTTTTAGAATCATATGATTTTTGAATGTATTTTAAAGAACATATGTTATATGATTTAAATGAATGATTTAGTGAATAAAAATTCATGAGTTTAAAAAATTTCTTGAATAATTGAATCATTCAATCATTTATATAAAAATAGGATGTTATGATGAAAGTATTAATTATGTGTCTTGATAAGAAATAAAGTTTTATTTTTACAATTGTTTCTTTTATTGGAAAAGATGGATATTATTTGGATGTGTCAACTATGTATTCCTACGGTTTTTTATTTATGAGTTATGGCCAAATTCTCTATAACTATTTACCTAAAGATATCTTCAATCAGATTTAAATCAAATACCATGAAATACCTCGCGAATATGTACTATTTAAGGTGGGTTCCATATAAAAATATAACCGATAAAAAGATTTATAATTGGAATACAGAATACATTATTATTTCTAAAAGGGACTAATAATTGGAACCATTATTATTTGTAAAAATAACGTTGTCTAAAGGTACCATTATTAGAGATTTTTATCACTAATATTGACGAATCTAGAAATATTAATTACATTTCATTAATTATTAATATTATTAAATTATATTTTATAATAAAATTTAATTATAATAAAATAATGTAACTTTTAAATTAAAAAATAAAGTATATTTCTACTCACTAAATTCATTTTAATATATTATATGATTTTATTTTAAAGATTAATTAATAAATTATACTATTTTTAATTGTTATATGAACATTATTTTTATATAATGAAGTCATTATTAACATATAATGAGAATATTATTTTTTTAACATTAATTTTTATTTGACTAGTTAAAGATACGGGGTTTTTTAAATAATTAATTCATTTAGAAAAATAATATATTATAAAATTAAAATTATGTTATTAAAATGATAATATATTATAATGAATTGATTTAACTTATATTTAATATTTTTAGTTTAATATGAATCAATATTAAACATGATTTTCTTTTAAGTTTATTTGGAAAAAACAGATTTTTGTAAAAAAATATTTTTGTTCCATATTATGAATATATATTTAACATTATTTCTACCTATACTAGAAATAGGATCTTAAAAATTGGATTCATTTTTTAGGATCAGGAGGCTCAAATTTAGTAATTAAAACCATTTTTTCATTATTATGAATTATATTTGTAGAAAATATTTATCACCTAAGTCAGGTTAAAACTGTAACACCCCGACCCTAGTTACCCAGAGTCAGTACATTACTTCGTAACATTGGCATGATCACAAAAGATCAAGTATTGAAAGACCGATTAGTTTAGTAGCCTTGGAAACACCAAATAGATTCATAAATGTTACATTACATCATAAAGTGAAAAACTACAATAACAAGGTCTCCTTAGTCCACACTCATATCCTCTTCTGACTATCCCTACAGGTCATTCATACAAAACATCTTCACATCCTGGAATATATTAAAACATTGAATGGGGTGATCTTAAATACTCAGTATGGATAAAAATATAGAGGAAGGTTTCATAAATAAACATAACATTTAAGGCAATTTATAACTAAAACAAAATCCTTTTAAACTTGAACTTCAATATAATATGGCAAAAGTAAAATGAGATAATTCCATTTACTTCTTCACATGGATATTCTACTTGTCAAATAATCACATACAATATCAATAACCACTTTCATAATGATGGAATGCATAATGCCGGACTATCATAACCACGTATCCAAGGCCTCGTTCCAAGACTACAAATAAGAATTTGTCAAGGCTTCATGCCAAGACACTAGTTTGTCTCATAAGACCTACCGATGCAAATTTTTTTAGAATATATTTACATTTAAAATTGGGCAAATATACTCCAGTGTTTTTCTAAAAACATTATGCCAGATTCTGAAAACAAAATAACTAATTCTGAGACTGCTCGACTAATTACAGGCCATGATGGGTCCACACCCAACCCCTTCCTGTCTACCACACTCGAGAGTCGGGTTTTCTGAAAACATTTTTAATCTTGCGTTAAATACATATACATTTTCACTGGGTTTTCATATATTAAGACTCATAAACAACGTTTGATACATACCATTTTCAAAACCAGAATAAAAGAAAATTAAAACATGGTATTTGTTTTTCATTTAAAAAATGATATGGCTTGTTGAGGAAGCTGAAACCAAAATAATGGTCACGGCGGCAGAGAAGTCATTGTGGCCGCATACGTAAGACAAAACATTCCTTTTGTCATTTAGTAAAAACGCTTCGTATAAAAAGATTCCTTTTGAATAAAATTAAAAGTCAAAGGGGATTATACACCATATAAAGGAAAGTTGTGTATAAAACAAAATATTATCAACGAATGGTGATTGAGATGAATTCACTTACAAAGACAATTTTTTTAAATAAAATGGATCTATTATCTGTATTCACTATAATTACACATATAGAAAGTACAAATACAAGAGAGGACATAATAATATCATGACATAATTTGAAAGTAGGAGATTAACCCAAAGAACGAAAATTGGGTTA
The DNA here is from genome assembly GCA_963277665.1 of Viscum album. Lineage (NCBI taxonomy): Eukaryota > Viridiplantae > Streptophyta > Magnoliopsida > Santalales > Viscaceae > Viscum > Viscum album. The sequence goes on from OY728119.1 coordinate 1,391,755,587, forward strand.
AGAAGTTCCATTACAATGATCCTTTTTAAATAAAATATATCTATTATGTGTATTCACTATGTGTACACATAAAAATGTATAAATACATGATAGTACATAATAATATCGTGACATAATTTGAAAGTATGAGATTAACCCATAGAATGGAAATTGGGTTAAGAAGTTCCCTTACCTTGCGTCCTGTCTTGACTCGACCGTTCTTTAACCTCCTGAATAATAAACTAGAGTTAATTTGTAGTTTCTTAAGAATATTTTTCAAGTTTTTATTCCTTTTATATCACTTATTACCATGTTATGAACATTATTTAATTATTTATGTTAATAACAGTCGTTTTGTCAATCTTTGGTACTTGAGTCAAAAATAAACTTCTTATAATTACATGTTGTTCATGTGTTGAAATATCCATTATATCCAGAATTATATTCATGATATAGATATAATATATCTCATATATATCCAGTATATACATGCATTTATAATATTCCATAACGTTTAGAGGTAAGAAATGAAATGCACCATTCATGGAGACGGTAAGCCGTACGTACGCATGAACGCTAATTTAATTTCTATATCGTACATAATGAAATCATAATGATATAAAGGTATATTATAATTCCAGTATAATATCATATATAATATCATTTACTCCATCCTTTATAAATCCCACATATGGCATTAACGATTCAAATCACATTCAGGGGGCGGTAGTCCGCACTTCCTAAAATTAAAATATCGCGTTTACCCATAATGGAAACAATAAAGGTATTACATAAATGAAAAATAAAGAACCTTAAGTAAAACATAAACATATTATATTTCATATATAAATATAGTGACATCTTAATGTTCACCTTTGAAGGTGTTATATGAGTGTTGAACAATCATTGTTTCGTGAGGCAGAAATTCGCCATCCACAGAAACAGTATGTTCTTTAACCATTCGATGTAGGTGTGTGTAAGTGTAGCTATAATACATCTTATAAAAACATACTAGTATATTTAGGATACTGGTGTTGTTACAAAATAAATTAATAAAAAGAGTTTAGGGGGTTGGAAAAGAAAAATAAAATAAAAGAACACAACCGAAGACATTCCTTAAAATCAGGTAACTCTTTTTGATTTGAGCCAAAGGCTTCATTGGGAAGTGTTCTGCCCAATGTGAGGCTTCTAGGAGTAATAGAGGGAAGTTGGGAGAGTATCTGGGCAGAGTTTGGCCGAGCCAAATGGCTTGAATGTGTGAATAAGGTGGTAGAGGTGGGGGCCTTTTATAAGAGGAGAGGAGGGGCACTCTTGGAATGTCATGAAATGTTACTTTATTATGAAATGATTTTTGGATTATAAAGGTCCCACAATGATATATTTCGAGGATAAGGGGATAAGGGTTCTATATATCTTCATCCAATAGGTTTTTTACAAGTGTAAGATTTATATTTTACATTATCCTTGCATTTTATTTAAATCGTTAATTAATGAGGTAATCACGACATCATCATGGTGTCATAAATAATTTATTTTATTTAATGTCTAAAAATTATAAAAAAATTATCATGATGTATTAAATAGTTTTATCCTTCTAATGAATATTTATAGTCAAAAATATGACTTTTATAACCCCATTTAGAAATTGTTTTAGTAAACAAACTTATGTTTGTGATATTTTTATTTTAACTTTAAATAAAAGTTATTAATGTCATTTTCCTACCAAAGTGGCTCCATGGGGTCCCCAAGTTGACCCATGGATTGTCTTGGTCGACAATGACTCATCCAATAGGGGTAGGACAAGTGTAAAGGTCATTTCATATTTTTATAATACCATTTTTACCTTAAATTTCACTAATTACCTTTAATCGCGATTAATTAAACATTAAAGTTACTATTCACCAAAAAATTATTTTAATCCCATTGAACCACATTTTACTTCTTAATGATAACCATGTATGTCGGATTTTTGAAAATCAAATCACAGAAGTGGTAATATTTCATTTAAACGAAAAATTAGTTATTTAAATACCACTTAGTGGTTTCACTATTCATCAAAAAATGATGTTTTTCAGAACAATGCCAAAATTTCACCCTAAGATATAATTGATATTCTGAATTCAAAAATGATGTCTATTTTGAAAAATTCCAAACATATAATTTGCATTAATTAATTTTCTAATTAATTCCCGTTGTCACAACAAATAGCGTTTTTTAAGAAAGAATATCAATCAAAAGATTAACAATTGTTTATGTCCAATTTCAATGTGAAATTAATTCTAATGAACATCATTGGATAAAATGGTAAAAATATATTCTAATTATACTTTAAAACCACTCAATAGTATAATTTACCAATATAAATTTTTTTGATTAAAAAAGATGTTTTAATAATTTTTCACTGTTCATAAAAAATTGGAAGTTCTCTAAAAAATACCAAAAATTCAACATAGGATAATTTCGATATTACGAATCCAAAAATGAAGTCCATTTTAAAATGTAAAATATATATATTTTCAAAATGTGTTTATTACTATTCATAACGGATACTTTGATTAGTCGCGGTGTGTTAGAACTCGATGTTGCGTACAACACACGCTGCTCTATTATTCAAAGAGGAGCGTACCATGGAAGCTTAGGCTGTTACATTCTACCCTCCTTCAATAAATTAAGTCCTCTCAATTTGAAATTTTTATTTGAAAATAAACGGTTGAAAATAAGAAATACCTTTGTAGAAAATCCACATCAGAAATAAGGTTTATAAAAATATAACTTTAAAATATAGAAAGATAAGTACAAAGGTCACCCGAGATAGCCCATACTAAAATTCTATGCAAATATGGATATGGAAGAAAAAAAACCATCAAGGTCTGATGGAGAGTTGTAGAAAACTAGATTAGGAGAAAGTTAATCATAAGAATATCCCAAAATTGTGACTGGTTAAATGGTTATTGAATCCCCAGTTGGAAAAGTTAACCGGCAACATTTTTGTTTTAAGTTACCTTTTATAAAGATGAGGAATTTATTTAGAAGATTTACTATGAACGTAAGGAAATGTACTTACTTGTCATGTAGACTTTCTTTCTTTAAAAGTTTTTGCCACAAACCCATCTTTCACTCTAAAAGGTAATATAACTCAAAAATATTCTATTTATTCTAATTGTATAAGGTTCTAAATATTACCACATACCATTTAGATTAGGAAAAATATTTTGTAATAACCAGGGACTTCCTATAGGCTAGTGGTAGGTAATAAAGGCCTGTCCCACTATGGTTGTGGGTTCAAATCCTGCAGCTTTGTCCGATGTGACGGGTTATCCCCCGACTTCCAGGTTGTCCTTTTCTTAAAAATATAGTATTATAATATTCCAAATGTAATCTTCAGAAATGTTTTAACCTTAAACAATACTATCCAAGGTTCAACTTAATCCATTCCAACCTTTATAGTTATCCAAAATACCTATGTCCAGACTTTCTCTAAAAGGACTATAAATTCCAAAATCAATTGTATCATCAGATTCCTCAGACAAGGTAAAGTTTCTCTTCTTGTCACATAGAAAAATATGATAACCTTAATCATATTAAAACCTTAATGAAATCAACATGTACTGTAGTAAAATCCTTATATATATATCACATTATTCTAATAACCAGAATATAATCCATGAGACCAAAAGCAACAATACATTAATTATTCAGCTTCAACTGTAGTCATAGCATAAGATTGGCCTTGATCCCTTGGCCTTTTCTGAGGTAAGTTTCTCTGACGCTTAGGACATTCATTTGCATAATGCACCATTTCTCTACAATTGTAGCATTCAACATTGATAGCCTCTTGCTTTCCCTTGCAATCATGAGCCTGGTGAACTTTTTCTCCACATTTATAACAAACTCCCTTTCGTTTTAGGCAAGCACCAGGGTGATTCTTCCAACAATTATCACATAATGGAAAATCCTTATTTCCCGTGTTCCCTTTATCTGTCTCTTGTTCCACTGCTCTCTTCTTCTCTTGCTTTACATTGTTGTCATAAGACTTAGAAAATTTCTTTTCTGTCTTGATAGCACACGAGACAATATCTTCGTATGACGAGAAGGTTTGTGATACTAATGCTCGACAGAGAAATGGTTTTAACCCATAAAAGAAATGATCAATATTACTTCTTGGGTTACGTATATAATCTGCAGCATGCCACACTAACCGTGTAAAGTTAGACTCATAATTTGCGATAATCTCATCCTTCTTCTGCCTAAGACTCAGAAATTGCATTTCCATATCTTCTCGATGGTCAGTTGGAATGTATTTTTCTATGAAAAGATTTTTGAACTCTCTCCATTCCATATTTGATACTTCTTCATCTTCCTTTGTGTTTTGAATCAGTGACCACCATTTATCGGCATCTCCAGCGAGGCATTAAACTGCCATGACAACCTTCTCCCTTTCGCTACTCCCCAAGGCATTGAATATTTTCTCTAAGGAGTTTATCCATTGCTCAGCTACTAATGGATTCGTACCCCCAATAAATGATGGCGGTTGTTGCCTCGTGAAGCGGTCTAACATTGATCCTCCATGTTGCAGATCAGGGTGCTCCATACGAGTAAGGTTATTATTCATAAACTGAGTGAGTTGTCCCAGTATGGTAATAAGTTGATCAGCACCAGTTGTATCTCCAGATCCACAATAATTACCTTGATCAGGAGAGAAATCCCTACACGGAGTGTGTGCATTGATACGGTTTCAATTCCTTCCACTAGGCACCATTTCTAAACAATGGCATAAACTAGATTAGTTTATGAATCAAATTACATAATTCCATACTTATAAAATACTTAACATAAATTGAACTATTTATGGATATAATCCATAATCATAAAAATGATTTCTTTGAGGAAGTATATACTCTTAACCCTTCATAGTGGTTTGTAAAGAAAATGAGAATTATCCTAAGCATATCCCCCGGGAGTGTCGTAACCAAGAGTGAAGCAAGGACCATTGTCGTGCACCAATTCTCGTTCGACTCTAGCTCAAAGCGGTGTTTTTGGGATTTACCCCTAGGTACATCTATGACAGAGCCACCTCTACCTGATCGTATCCACACATGGATGTATTGCTCTGAAAACTCACAAAATCTCTATAATACCAAAATTCTAGGAAGTTCTTCTATACTAATCCTCAATGTCTATCTTTAGGCTATGTGCTCTAATTAGAGTTTATCTAAATCTAGCTTCCATGGTTAGTACTAAACTGCCTCTGATACCAACTGTAACGCCCCGACCCCAGTTACCCAGAGTCGGTGTATTACTTCGTAACATTGGCATGATCACAAAAGATCATGTCTATAAAAACTGATTAGTTTAGTAGCCTTGGAAACACCAGATACATTCATAAATGTTACATTACATCATAAAGTGAAAAACTACAATAAAAAAGTCTCCTTAGTCCACATTCATATTCATTTCTGACTATCCCTACAGGTCATTCATACAATACTTCTTCACATCCTGGAAAATATTAGAACATTGAAAGGGGTGAGCTAGAATTATCAGTAAGGATTAAAATATAGTGAAAGCTTTCATAAATAAACATAACATTTAAGGCAATCTATAACTAAAACAAAAGCCTTTTAAACTTGAAATTCAACATAATATGGTAAAAGTAAAATGAGATAATGCTGTTTACTTCTTCACATGGATATTCTACTGGTCAAATAATCACATGAAATATCAATAACCACTTTCAAAATGATGGAATGCATAATGCCAGACTATCATAACCACGTAGCCAAGGCCTCGTGCCAAGGCTACAAATAAGATTTTGTCAAGGCCTCGTGCCGAGACACTAGTCTGTCTCATGAGACGTACCGATGCAATTTTTTAAGAATATAATTACATTTAAAATTGGGAAAATATACTCCAGTGTTTTTCTGAAATCATTATGCAAGATTTTGAAAACAAAATAACTAATTCTGAGACTTCTCGACTAATTACAGGCCATGATGGGTCCACGCCCAACCCCTTCCTGTCAACCACACTCGAGAGTCGGGTTTTCTGAAAACATTTTTAATCTTGAGTTAAATACATATAAATTTTCACTGGGTTTTCATATATTGAGACTCGTAAACAACGTTTGATACATACCATTTTAAAAACCAAAATAAAAGAATGGTAAAACATGGTATTTGTTTTTCATTTAAAAAAAGTTATGGCTTGTAGAGGAAGCCGAAACCCAAATAATGGTCATGGTAGCAGAGAATTCATTGTCACCACATACGTAAGACAAAACATTCCTTTTGTCATTTAGTAAAAACGCTTCGTATAAAAAGATTCCTTTTGAATAAAATTAAAAGTCAAAGGGGTTTATACACCGTATAAAGGAAAGTTGTTTATAAAACAAAATATGCCTCAATAAATGGTGATTGAGATGAAGTCCCTTACAAAGACCATTTTTTTAAATAAAATGGATCTATTATGTGTATTCACTATAAGTACACATGAACGAAGTACAAATATAAGAGAGGACATAATAATATCATGACATAATTTGAAAGTAGGAGATTAACCCAAAGAACGAAAATTGGGTTAAGAAGTTCCATTACAATGACCCTTTTTAAATAAAATATATTAATTATTTGTATTTACTAATGTACACATAAAAAAGTATAAATAAATGATAGGACATAATAATATCATGACATAATTTCAATGTATGAGATTAACCCAAAGATTGGAAATTGGGTTAAGAAGTTCCCTTACCTGGCGTCCTGTCAGGACTCGAACATTCTTTAACCTACTGAATAATAAACTAGAGTTACTTTATAGTTTCTTAAGAACCTTTTTCAACTTTTTATTCCTTTTATATCACTTATTACCATGTTATAAACATTGTGTAATTATTTAAGTTAATAACATTCGTTTTGTCGATATTTGGTACTTGAGTCAATAATAAACATCTTATAATTACAAGTTGTTCATGTGGTGAAATATCCATTATATCCAGAATTATATTCATGTTATATATGTCATATATCTCATATAAATCCAGTATATACATGCATTTATAATATTCCATAATGTTTAGAGGTAAGAAATGAAATGCATCGTTCATCGAGACGTTAAGCTGTACGTACGCATGAACGCTACTTTCATTTCTATTTCGTATTTAATGAAATCATAATGATAAAAAGGTAAATTATAATTCCATTATAATATCATATATAATATCATTTACTCCATCCTTTATACATCCCACATATGGCATTAACGATTCAAATCACTTTGAGGGGCGGTAGTCCGCACTTCCTAAAATGAAAATATCGTGTTTACCCATAATGGAAACAATAAAATAATTCCATAAATGAAAAATAAAAAACCTTAAGTAAAACATAAACATATTATATATCATATATAAATATAGTGACATCTAAATGTCCACATTTTAAGGTGTTATATGAGTGATGAACAATCATCATTTCGTGAGGAAGAAATTCGCCATCCACAGAAACAGTATGTTCTTTAACCATTAGATGTAGGTGTGTGTAAGGGTAGCTTGAATACATATTATAAAAACATCCTATTATATTTAGGATACTAGTGTTGTTACAAAATAAATGAATAAAAATATTTTAGAGGGTTGAAAGAGAAAAATAAAATAAGAGAACACAAGAGAAGACATTACCTTAAAATCGGGTAACTCTTTTTTATTTGAGCCAAAGGCTTCCTTGGGAAGTGTTATGCCCAATGTGAGGCTTCTAGGAGTAATATAGGGAATTTGGGAGAGTATTTGGGCAGAGGTTGGCTGATCCAAACGTCTTGAAAGTGTGAATAAGGTGGTAGAGGTGGGGGCCTTTTATAAGAGGAGAGGAGGGGCACTCTTGGAATGTCATGAAATGTTACTTTATTAAGAAACGATTTTCAGATTCTAAAAGAACCACAATGATATAGTTCAAGGATAAGTTGATAAGGGTTCGAAATCTCCTCATCCAATAGGTTTTTGACAAGTGTAATCCTTAGATTTTACATTATCCTTTCATTTTATTTAAATCGTTAATTAATGAGGTAATCACAACATCATCATGGTGTCATAAATAATTTAATTTATTTAATGTCTAAAAATTATAAAAAAATTATAATGATGTAGGAAATATTTTATCTTTCTAATGAATATTTATAGTCAAAAATATTACTTTTATAACCCCATTTAGAAATTGTCTTAGTAAAACAACTTATGTTTGTGACATTCTTATTACAACTTCAAATAAAAGATATTTATGCCATTTTCCTACGAAAGTGGCTCCATGGGGTCCCCACATTGACCCATGTATTGTTTTGGTCGTCCATGACTCATCCAATAGGGGTAGGACAGGTTTAATGGTCATTTCATATTTTTATAATACCATTTTTACCTTAAATTTCACTAGTTACCTTTAATCGCGATTAATTAAACATAAAAGTTACTTTTCACCAAAAAATATTTTAATCCCATTGAACCTCATTTTACTTCTTAATGACAACAATGTATGTCGGATTTTTGAAAATCAAATCACAAAAGTGGTAATATTTCATTTAAACGAAAAATCAGTTATTTAACTACCACTTAGTGGTTTCACTATTCATCAAAAATTGACGTTTTTCAGAACATTGCCAAAATTTCACCCTAAGATATAATTGATATTCTGAATTCAAAAATGATGTCTATTTTGAAAAATTCCAAACATATAAGTTTCATTAATTAATTTTCTAATTAATTCCCGCTGTCACAACAAACAGCGTGTTTTAAGAAATAATATCAATCAAAACATTGACAATTGCTTATGTCCAATTTCAAAGTGAAATTAATTCTAATGAACACAATTGGATAAAATAGTAAAAATATATTCTAATTATACTTTAAAACCACTCAATAGTATAATTTATCACTATAAATTATTTTGATTAAAAATGTTTTTTTATGAATTTTTCTCTATTCACAAAAAATTGGATGTTCTCAGAAAAATACCAAAAATTCAACATAGGCTAATTTCAATAATAAGAATCCAAAAATGAAGTCCATTTTGAAATGTAAAATATATATAATTTCAAAATGTGGTTATTACTATTCATAACGGCTACTTTGATTAGTCGCGGTGTGTTAGAACTTGAAGTTGCGTACAACACACGCTGATCTATTATTCAAAGAGAAGCGTACCATGGGAGCTTGGGGTGTTACAAAAATAGTTAAAATATGGTTAAAAATTTGAGATATAGATTATAAATATCCATAAAAGATATAATTATTTTAAATTATAAGTTCTTTACAGTTAACATATGTCTTTATTCCATGTGTTTGTTGATTTCCTCTTTCATTTGATAATGACTATAATATGTTTTCACATAATGAATAAATGAACAATGTTACTCAATCTAAATTAATATCTATAATATTTTTAATAGGAAATACAAGAGGTAACATTTGATTAATTTTTTTTTATTAAAAAATAATTTCATATAATTTTAAATATTTTCTAAATTTTAGTTATAGAATAGGTTCATTATGTTTTTCTGCAATGCCAAAAAAACAGTTGTTAACGTAATATAAATAGAATGTAAATGGGTTTTATATACATTAAATGTACTAAATATTGGATGATTGATTATGGTCTAAATTTTTTTAGCTTAAATAGGGATTATTATAGTTTTTTTATCATATTATTTTTTAATTAGTTTTTAATCATGATGTCATTGATGACAAACAATTTTAATAGTCTAAAAATGATTTTAATTGTCTATGTTTTAAATATTATGTTAAATAATGACTTAAATTACATAAAAATTTCATATTTTTTAGTTTAAATATATATGGTCGATCTTGTTAACCATTTTACTGTATTGGTGAACTTCTCCTTTTATAGGAAGCATAAGTATTATTATAGAGTAAAGAACATTGGTATCACTACATTCATAAATTAGGTCAATAGGCTTGGAAACTATTATACAAGGGAGATAATGTTGCATATAGTTATTAATGTTTTATGGGATAAAATAATTTATATCAATAACATTCTTAGTTTATAATTAATTTATTTTAGTTTTATATTAACATCAAAATTAATTTATACTAAATTAATAATTTATGTAATTTCATGGATGTCCCTATCTTCACAATAAAATGGAATATCCTTTTATCTCTTCCACACACCTTTTCATCACTCTATTTATTCCATCACTTAGCTAATTTTATTCCAAACATCTAGACCCACATATTAGAGGTGATGGAATCACCAAACTATTTAATATATATGGTATAATGGGTAATCTAGAATGCATATTATATGATAAATTATAATACCTAACTTGTTTATTTTACATTAACTTCAAAATATTCTACTTTTAAATCATTATTATCAATTCTAAAATAATGATATTTGTATATTTCATAAAATAAAATGTTACATATATTATGGTATATCCCATTTTCCTTTTCATTAACATAATGTGGGAAATGAAAAGATTACATATTTATACATGTGAATTGCCACCTCTTTGAAGGAATTTGTTTTTTTATAACTAACTCACAAGGATGTTTACAATGATGGATTTAATTAATATATATGATACACGTGATAGTATTTTAATTCATTAGATAAAATAATTCATCTATTTTATTACACTTTCTTTCCTTTGAAAAATCACACTATCGTTATTGTGTATATATTCACTACCAGCTCTATAAAGAGATGAAATTATTTTTTAATGTATTATATTCATGGATGGTTCCTTCATCCATCACTCTGAACTTCCCAGGTGGGTTCTAGGATTATACTAACAATGATCAATGTTTAGAAGAATCCTTGCATCAATCCATGAAGAAACACCCACTTCCTATTGTAGCTCTCATGAAATAAGCCTCATATGCCAAGATATCCATGATAGTAAAAATAGTGGCCACCATGAAGCAGTAATTTTTACTGATATAGCCACCTCCACATTTTAATTGAGGCCCACCAACATAGGAGAAGCCTCTAACTCAGCAGTGTGTACCTTGTAATTGGTATACACCTCAAATGTAATTGGCCACATCCTACTAGGTGATATAATCAGTTTCCACATCCATGATAGGATTTTAAATCCCCTTATTAGGGATAAACTCCAAAATATCATTTCCCATATCAGAAAAACTATTCATACTAATTTAAGAAGGCTCAGGTTCCTTGTTATTTCCAAATATCCTTGGACTATGAAGTCATGCAGTTTCTATAATATCAAAGGCTCAAATAAGAGGATCTCATTGATCGCCCCAATTACTATCCTTATAATTGGTTCCATGTTCACACCATCCAGTAGTGATATATTTTTAATGAATGGATCGTAGACTATCATGATAATAATGCTATTAGGTTGGGTCCAACACCAACACCAGTAGAATCGGTGTTTTTAATAATTGATAGTGACAATGAGGGTGAATAGTATTTGGGTTGTAACCAAGGGTGTCCGGAATATAAAAATTAGATGTCTCACCTAGAAGTCACTTGATCCCATGGTATTATTTGTGCACGTTTGAATTGGCCCGATACATCAGGAGTCTCTACTCTACCTTCGTCTACTACCTCTGCAACAATATTTTAGCCTTTATCCTCTTAGGGGAGCAAGCACCAACAATGCATGTAAAGACAACCACATAGGCTAAATTTGACACATATTCTATATAATTCATGACCCAATGATGGGGATTTCCCCTAGAATCCACCCATTAATGGGGGATCCTTAAAGTGATGACATGGGGAATTATTTGTTCAATACCGTTGAGATGTTAATTCCATACATGGTTATCGATGATGATGATTTGTGGGAGAAACCTGCCAACTTCCCCAATAAATTTCTGAATCAATGAAGCTATGTAAATATAACCTACCAAAATTCATTGGTAAGTGCTTCTTTCCATGTCGTTCTTGCCACAAAGACTAGACATTTGGCTCAGGGAAGTGCCCAGATAGCACTGCCTTATCACCTAATTGTTTCATGTCCCCCCTACTACCACATGCAAACCATAATTAGGTTTACCCTCAATGATCGTGAAATGATCTTCCGAATTTATTTGTGGATGTACCTCAATAATCTAGCCATATAAACTATATGTAGTTCGACTAGTGTGCAGAGGGACATCACCATTAGCAGTCAAAATCTACTAGATCATCCAAAAACATCCATCATCCCCCCTAAAGCTGGGCAACCACATGTTAGAATATGTGTTTTCCTCATTAATAATTTTGATGTGTTCATGCACCTTGTTTTCATTCCCATGAGGCTCTTGATCCTAGAGGCATATAGTCTATCAGAAGATATGTGTGAAGCCAATAAAAACTCTCTATGGATCCCCCTACAATTTTAAATAGAGGTAGCAGCTATAGAATCCTCCCATGATGAGATAGTTGAGAATGAAGAATGTTAGGACATAATATATTTCCCTATAGAATATTAAGGTTCTCCTATACATGGGAACATCTACCTATTATACATCACTGACCAGGTCAATGATGTTTCTTTCATTCGTTGTCTTGTTGACACAGTCTCGAAGGTCAACCATATCCCCTCCCAGACACTCAATAATATGGTGTTTTCTAAAATTGATCTTAGTTCCTCTGACATAAAGATTCATGGTTATGACAGGATGGAGAATACACTAGTTGGAAAGATCCACCTGAAGACCCAGTTTGGTGGCATGATTTCTTTACCGAGTTAATTATTGTCTCAAAAGACACAACTAATAATTCATTAATGGGTAGACTATGGCTCCAACTACATGCAGTAGTCCCTTCTTCATATCTACAATGCCTTAAATAATCCTTCAATGATTTATTAGGAATTTTATAGGTTAATGTGTCTACATTTTACTTTTTTGACACCCACTTCATTGATTTAACCTATTACAAAACCAAGGAAAAGAAGATTCAGGCTAACAAGTTTGAGCATGCTACTACTACGACTGACCCATCGAGAGACTTAGATGAAACCTACATGTTCCTAATTCATTGATTTGAGGACACAACCTCAGACATAGGGAAATGTTTTATTGTATTTGGGATTATGGGGAAGAGTGTTACCATGTCTATGAAATGATGTGAGATAACCTTGTATTCCTACAAAAATTAGGATTAGGTAATCCTAGAACTCTATACACTTATATGGTAATGGGATGTCTTCACCATGGGAACAACAATATGTCATATTTTTCTATTTCACAGGGATAGGAGAAATAAACTCAATCTAATGCACCTATATTGATTTTATATTATCAAACAAGGACCATTGGGTTGAAGTCTATATAGGATCAGGTCAATGGCTTTCGTCGCCATGGTTTCAGCAGTGCTGGAGTCTCCTGATGAGGTTTACACTAGAACTCAGGCTGGAACCAGTATCCATTTAGGATCTATTGACTCTAAGGAGTTACCTATTGTTGATGATCATCTCACCGTGTATGGAGAAGTTGATTTATAAGATTCCCCTCCTCCATTCAAATAGGAAATCACAACCATTAGAAATGAATTTTTACAGGTGAACCTTAGTATCAAGATTGATCCATAACCAACACTGATAAGCACACCTATTCTGGCATAAGGGAAAGAGATGTAACTACCAAAATCATTATTAATGATGATTCCTCTTAATCTAGTTAATTATATTATTATGTAATATGGTTATATAAAATATAATCACTTACTCAATTTTATGTTTTGGGATTTTAAAATACCATTATGAATTGTTATCGTTGTTAATATAACCATTAAATAGTGATCAAATGATTAGTATAAATATAGCTATTTAATTAATCCAATTTACTCAGGAAAAGGAAGTGATTTCCACATCAAGTAGAATTGATCCATACAAATCCCATTTGTCAGAGCTTGAAAAAGAGGTCGCATCATTGGGCTTTACTCTTGATAATGCCCTTGTTGAGCTTCAACACCTTAATTTTGAATAGAATCTCTTATAGGAGAAGTTGATGTTAGTAGAGATTACAACTTGAATGATGTTATCTGAGCCACCCCAAGAGTATTTCACCATCTCACACCATATCTTTAGGTATTATATGGGTGTTATTAGGGATTATGTAATAATACCCTAGCACTATAATTATGTGCTTAATTTTTTTATAAAGAATATACATTAATATTATTGTTGTTACTTTTTAAATGGTTTTAAAATAAAAATATCATTTTTAGTAAATATTAAATTATGAAATATATATATATAGTTGAATTAATGGATTAAAATGAAATAATACATTAATAAAATATTATTAATAAATTACATTTTATAAAATATAAGTTATCATATAAATATTATCATAACAATTTTATATTTTTTAATGTTTGATAGATGATTTTTTTAAAAACATAAATTTTCTATAAATGTAACTTTTAATTTTCAAATAAAAAATTAAAATATTTACAAATTAATTTTGAAAAAATTAATTTAATTTATGGAATCAGGATATCAAAATTATCAAACATTTAATTTTTCTTAATTTTCGTATATTGTCTAATTTTTAAGTAAACATTTAATACTGTTTAAATATATAAGGTGTTTTATGACATAATAATGACCCAATTGTGACACCCCAAGATTCCACGGTACGCTTCACGCTGAAAAATATAGTAGCATGTGTTGTACGGAACTTCATGTTCTAACACACACTGAAACTAATAAAACTAAAAGTTATGAATAGTAATACCCACTTTTTTAAATTTTATACATTTTATCTTTCAAAATAGACTTCATTTTTTGATTTGGAATATCGAAATTAGCCTAGGGTGAAATTTTTGGTACTTTTCAGATAACTTTCATATTTTTATGAATAGTGAAAATTACTAAATTTTAATTAAAACCAACTTTTTTAAACAATATATTTAACAGTAATAAATTATGAATTTGAATTGTTTTAAAGTATATTTAGAATATATTTTTAACATTTAATAAAATTTTGGTCATTGGACATAATTTCACATTTAAACCAGATATAAACAAGTGTCAATCTTTTGATAGTTATTATTTCATAAAAACACGCTTTTTGTTTTGACAGCGGGAATTAATTTGAATTTAATTTATGCCACTTTTGTGTTCTAAATTTGGTAAAATGGATTCAATATTTAGAATCAGGATGTCAACATTATGTAAATATGTAACTCTTACTTTTAGACATTTTGAATAATTACTTCGGTAAATATTTTATTTACCATGGTTAAAGTGTAAATCCGGTAAATAAAGGTATAAAAATAATATTATTATAATATTAATTTATCCTAAAATGTGTCCTAACCCTATTGGTTGATACATGTCCGACCATGGGCACCTATGTGTCGATTTTTGGACCCCATGGATCAACTTGTAAGTGATAATGACACTTTATATTAATTATGTTAAAGTAAATACAATAATTACAAAATCCTATATCTTTTAGAAAAACAATTTTTACATAGAGTTATATATGTTTTATTTTCGACAATAAATATTAATTAGAAAGATAAAACGATTTCCTACATAATAGTATTTTATTTATAATTTTTAGATATTAAATAATCTAATTTATTTACGACAAAATGATGATGCAGTAATTACCTTATTAGTGAAATATTAAAATAATTGATATTATAAATACCCAAATAAATATAAGTTGAGACTTTTAATTAATTCCACGAATTTTATAGGTTAATATGACATGTTCGTATTCCTTTAATAAACTTTTTTCAATGTAATAATTCTGTTATGATTTTCACAAAAATCAAATACCAAATAGTGTCAAAATTGACATAAAAGAATTTTTAAAACAAATATTATATTATTAATTGATATTAAATTACTAAAAATATAATGTTCGGACAAAGGACATGTATCATGATAGTTTCATCATTAATGGACCACTTGGGGGTCTATTTTATGTATATAGAAAGTTTATTAACTATATAATATAAAATACAAAGTTACATGGTAAATGTCAAACTAATTAACTAAGAGTTAAAACTAAACGATAAGGTTAATATAATGAACCAAACCTGTCTAAAATATATTGGTTTAAATGATTTAGTCCCAAACCCACATTATATTTTGAATAATCCACTTTTGAGTAATTATAAACTAAATATGAATTTATTATAAAATAATACTTTAAATTTTTTCTAAAGAGCCCCTCCTCCCCTTATAAAAGGACACCACTTCTAACCAATTCATTACACCTTAAAAGCATTTTGGCTCTGCCAAAATCTGCCCAAATATCCTCCCAACTTCCAAAAAATCAATATATAGGACTTAGTTTGATCATAAATCCAATCTAAAGATCCCTTTTGATCAAATCAAATGGAAGAACCCGAAGAAGAGGTAACGTCTTCACCACCCTCTTTATAGTTCCTTTCTTCTTAAACATCTTCATTCCTAGTTATTTCCATTCCAAAATAATAAATATAGTATATTATATATAATTTGATGTTATTATAATTATGTAACAAAAAAATTCAATATTCTATCCATCCCATTAATGAAATGTCACCATACGTGCGTACGTACGACCTACCGTCTCCACATTGTGGTGTAATTGTTATTCAATATATTTTTATTTAGATGGGTATAATAATGATGTATAATTCATGTAAATAATAATTATAACATGAAAATGATTCTATCTATATAATATACCATCTAATTATATATTAACTTAATATCAAAAAAATGATATTGTCGCTCGTGCGTACGTACGGATTACCGTCTCCACGAACACGTTGAGATTCATTCCCCATCATATCCATTCAAGACTAAATTTAATTTGATGAATAAAATTAATTCTTAGAGTCATGATATCATGTTAGATATGAATTAGACACATCCCATCCATAACAAATACGACTCTCATGACAAATAATATAACGGAAAACGAATCTGTTAAAACTAGAAATGACCATAATACTAAGATATTAATAACAAATCAATGTTAAAAGATCATATATGATATGATATTAATGTAAATGATATTTGTATAATTCAATAACAACTATTTCATCATTATACAGGAGGTTAACCTACCGTTGACCAATGAAAAAGTACCAAGTAATGGGTTTCTTATCTCACTTCAATATACTATGATGTTATTATCAATCTCCATCATGCTTCTTTCCACACTTTGAGCATAACAAAACATTCATATTCTTTTTACCATTGTTTTGAGATTTTTATTTGAACTCCATCTTTAATTTCTTTTCAAACCCATGAGATTTATATATAACACCAAATTAATTTTCTACCTTAATATCACAACGAACAATTTCTTCGTAGCTACTGAAGTCTCTTATCGTTAAGGACCTTCGAAGACTTGGTTTTAAGCCACTGATGAATCGATCAACATTACATCCAGGTTTGGATTATAAAGAAAGATGCATACCTTGGAAGACTTGTAAAATATTCCTCGTTTATTCCTACAGATTCATCATCCTTTTTTTAAGCTCAAGGAACTCCTTTTCCAACATTGTATGAATAATATGAGGGAAGTACTTATTGAAAACAAGTTCTTGTACTCGTCCCATTCCATGGATTCAATTTAATCTTGGGGCCTTATATTCTTAATTTGAGTCCACCACTGGTCTTCATCACCTTCTAAATGGTAAACAACCAAAATGACTTTTTTATGCTCTAAATAGAGAAGTATGTAGAATTTCCTTTCAATGGTACTGATCCATTGTTCAGCATTAAGTGGATCAGAAGAACCCTTAATGAAGGTGGACATTTCCTCGTGAAGAACTCAATAGAATATTGTTCCCTTCTTTGCTCATTTGGAAGATTATAATGATTCATAGCTTTTGTAAGTATAGAAATAATATTTTTCACTCCATCTCCCATAAAATTGGTTTTTTCATAAGGAAAATCTTTTAATTTTATATTACATTGATCAACATAGTTCCTTCGTCTTCCAGCCATCGTCTAAAACCCACAAATAAAATTGTGAGAGGCAAATCCATACAAGGAAAAAAACATAATCCAGAGGAGTACATTAAATATCTAACATATTAGGTTTTATCCATGGTTATTCAGGATCATTATCAAAATTATAGTATTGTAACATATACATATACTTGACCTTAGGGATATTCCTAAACATACCATTGAAATATCTATAGGGATCTCACTAATGTTTTCACATCCTAGTTTCAAAATATTGACTAAACCTTCTCTCTGATACCAACTATAGTGGTCTAGAGTTATTTCTAGTGGACTAGAATTGATAACTATTAGAGAACTCCATGGGAGGCTACACCCCCTGGGTGGGACAAAACACCATCCTTAGTGGAAGCCTTTTCCTCATAAAGCACTTTGGCAAAGAGTCGTGATTCATCCAACGCTAACACGTGAGAGTTACCAAGGATCGTATTCATTCATACATCCTTTAATCTGATACCATCTATAGAACCCTAGGCTTTACATACATAGACATAACATTAAATTTCCAGAATACTTAACAAATGACAACAATAGAAGCCCGAATACAGTATTAGTTTATTGTCTTTCAAAACATAGAACATAATCCTCTAATCATGGTGAATGATCTTCAACAGCTCCCATAAATACCTTCCCTTTTATTTTCATACCTAAAACTATTATTTATATAGAGGGGAAAATAAAACATAAAAAGGTTTATCATAGGTACTCATTAATGGTAATCATGGAGAACATAAAACAATCCATAAACATTTGAACGTAAAAACATTAACATAAAACATCAAAATAATGAGTAATGACATAAATCTTGGAAGTACATAAGGAATAAGTCATAAAGGAACATTAATTGTGATAAAATAAAACATGTAATTATAGAAAAAAATTAAAAACATGAGATGATTTCCATAGTAGCCAGGGAATTACTGCCAAAACTATCATAGTGGACAAAGTCCATTACTGAACCAGGTTTACTTGCCATTCTAGCCCTGTATTACTAAACTAGATTTTACTTGTCATTCCAGCAATGTATATCTCATCTGATATAAATATTTACCCAATGAATTAGAGGAATATATAGGTCCCACCAATCTAACAATGAAATAAATCTTATGTGTGCCACAAAATAAACATAAATCATTCATCATAACCCAATGAATAAAATGGGTTTCATAAACATCATCTCATCATAACATTATACATATAAAACAAATGAATATCATTTTATCATAAGAAAAATCAAACCATGTAAATAATAGATACATTATACTTTAGTCATAAACATATTAAATAATGTCATCTTATATGGAAAATAGTTTTGATAAAACTTTTGAAATGAATTCATGAAGAAAATATCCTTTCTTCTCCAAAATTATATTCTATTCCAAAAATGCCGTTCAATTTTAAAATAAAATCATTGTTTTGAAAATAATAATGAAATATTGTAGAGTAAACTTCAAAAAAATATGGTTTTATGAAACTGTAAAAATTTCTTCATGTGGTATAAGTTAAAAAACATTATCCTCATTCTTTTTCTGGAAAAGTCAAAAACTTCTTCGTATGGTAAACAAAAGAAATATTCCTTCGATTCATCATATTAAAAGTCAAAACAAGGTAAAAATGACTTTAAACATACATGGAATAATAGTAACCATTTTATGAAAACACTTTTTTAAACATGGACATTGATGATAAATATAACCCCAATAAATACTTAAGAATAAACAATCTCAGATAAGAACGAGATTGGAATAATTATCCCTTACCTTATGTCTAATTTCTTCTGTATGTGTACGAACCTCATGTATAATGATTTAAATAATTCAATTGACTTATTATAGAATCATATTCATTTTTATGTTATCATTTATGATTCACTTACGACTTTATATTACTCATACATTTGTCAATTCCATGATGAAGCAACGTTTTGGGTAATAACCATTTCATGTATCGTACATGTTAGGATTTGTTGTTTATGGAATTATTACTTATATCATTATTTCATTACTACTAGAATGTAAAAAAATGATTTAAATATCAAATATATTCGGTATATAGGTATATATATACAATAGGTAGATAAATGAAATCAAATACACTGTTCATGGAGATGGTAGGTCATACGTACACATGAAAACTATTTTAGTATCCTTATTGAATTGAATGGAATTAAGTAAATGAAACACATATATACATAACTCCAATAGAATATTTATGTCTTATTTATTATATAAACTTTATCATCAATCTTTAATGGCTAACATGGAGAATGAATTTCATCGTGTCGAGGAGACGGTAATCCGTACGTACGCACGAGCGATGATATTGTTCCCATAATTATTGAATGGAATTGGGTGCATGATATAATATCTAAAAATTATTATTATGTTATAATAATAATATATAGTTATTATTTCGACCATTATAGCAATCCAAGTATAGTGGCAGTGGAAAAACAGATTACAAAAACTGCGTGGAGACGGTAATCTGTACGTACACACACCCATCGATATCATTTTCCGCAGGATGGATTGAAGGTGAAATAGGGTTGTTTCATATTTATAATAATATATCATTATATTAGTAATAATGATGTTATTAAATTATAATGAAACAACTAAATAATAAGAAGTATAAAAATAAATAAACTCGAAAGAATTGGTAGAAGAGATTACCTCTTCTTCGACACACCTTCTTTAAACATTCTCTTAAGGGACTAGAGTTAGTCTTTTGAGAAGACCAGAATCTCCAAAATGATACTAGGGAAGTTTTGAAGATTAATTAGCAGGGGTTGGACGAGAATGAAGGGTCAAAATGGTGTCAATAGTAGAGGGATGAGGTGCCCTTTTATAAGAGAAGAGAGTGGCACTTTTGAAAACCTCCAAAATATTAATTTATAATAAACTAAAACCCCACATAAAAACAACCAAAAATGACTAAAATATGTATATGAGATGATATTCGGTTTTAATATCATCATCCAATAAAATTTTGATATGTTATGTTTTTATTTTAAACCTTATCAATTTGATTTATCCTTATTTAATATTATTAATTTGATTTATGGTAATAATATTCTAATTTTTAAATTGTTATAAATACATACTTATGTGTTGTGAATTTTCCACAATAAGATACCTTATTACATTTTAGACCCTATAATTTTAAATTTGAAATTTTTTAAAAAAAAATTGTGATTATTAATCAATTTAATAATATGTTATTTTTATAAAATCTCAATAGTGTGAATTTTGACACAATTCAATTATTTGATTCTAAATTAAATTCACACATAAGATATATTCGAACAAAAATATTTAATAGTTTTATAACTTGTAATATTTATCTATGTAATTCATGGGGCACATTAATTTGTTCATATAACATTTATGTTAATATTTTTAAAACCATTTATTTGATACTTCCCTTAATACAATAATTACTACAAACTTTTTTGATAATCATTTAATATACTTATTTGTTGCATAAAAAATTAAAATAAAATATGATGATGTAGATAAATCTAATATCTTCCATAAGAATACATGTACTCAAATTTATCATCTTAAAATCACAACATTTAAATTGTTGTATTTATTAAATTACGAATGTGACAACTTTGACATCATTTAAAATAAAATAATATAACTGTCATAATCACTTTTATAAGGCTCCCAATGGTCAAATATTTGACCACGGGATTATTATAGTTTACTTGCACACTTCCAATATGTTTTGGTAATGTGTTTCTACATTTTATGGTCACTATTAGTTTAATAAAAATTATATTATTGATTTTTCACTAAATAACCAATTTTTGCATCAATATTGTGTCACCATTAATGATAATTATTTAATTCATAAAAATTATAAATAAATTCAGAAGACTTATATAATTTTATTATCTTTCTGTTTACTATTTATGTTTGAATTTTTATAAATTTCATCACTAAATTAAAATTAATAAACTTATAAGATATAAGAGAATGATATGATATCACTTTATTTGGTTTTAATAATAATTACATCATTTTCGTGGTCAAAATTCCATTAAATGAATCTATTCAAGCCCTTAGGTGATATGGATCAACTTCTATTCATCCAATAGAATTTTGGTAGGTGTTATGGTAATTTTATAATATTATTTTTACAATATATTACCTGATTTAGCTTTTACTATAGTAAATAAAAATTACCATAGTTACTATTCATAATATTAAAAAACTAAAAGTAACCGATTAACATAATTTGGACCCAATGAATTCAGATATAAAATCCATTTTATCAAAATTCAAAAAATAGATGTAGCAGTAATTAATTTAAAATTAATCCCGTTGTTAAGAAAATGTGTTTTAAATGTTAAAAGATTCCCAAAGATTGAAATATTTTTACCTATGAATTTAATGTAAAATTAATTATAATGAAATACATTATATTAAATGGAAAAAATATATTATATTTATACTTTAATAACATTAAATTTTATAATTTAACCATATAAATTATATTGATGGAAAAAAAAATTTATGAAAAAGTTATAGTATTTTACTATTCATCAAAATATAAAAGTTAGCAGAAAAATATAAAAAATTACCCCAAAGTAAATTTTTATATATTTATTGAAATTAATAGGTATATTTTATATATCTAAACATATAAACATGTAAAAAATATATTTAAAGTGGGTGCACCATCAAAGGGGGAAAAATTCATTTTTTAAAAATACATTCTTTACCCAAAAAAATATTTTGTTCTCATACCATTTATAGAATATGTGTAAGATGAATTATTTTGTAATAAAATTAAAAAGTTAGTTAATACTATTCATAATGTCTAGTTCATAACAATATATCGTTGTTTAGTGAAACTCTGTATTGAGTACAACACACACTATCAAGGAAGGTCACTCTTGCGTGCAACACAAGCCCAGAATAGTTTTCGCGTATACTACATGCTAATACAGTGTTGCGTATATCACAAGCTAATCATGGTGTAGGGTACAACACAAGAAATCAAATAAATTAAATTGTTTATTTCTCATAAAATCTCGGGGTGTTTTAGAGAATATCATATAGAACGTAGTGTACATCACCCTCTAGAGTGGTCCCAGTCTTGAGACGATCCTATACAAACATCGGTTCGATGGGATTATACTCCATTACATTCATGGGGTGTGTATTTATTAGGTTATGAAGGATGATCATGCTAGTTTTTATTGGGCTCATTTGTATGGGTCAAACCTCTCTCACTAGATAAGAAGATTTAGATATTTTTACCCATCAGGATCTATGACTGTATCGGGTTTACCAAGAGGTTCCATGCCATCCAGATCAATTACAATTTTGTGCTTCAGCCTCCAGAGCCTCAATATACTTCCATACACTTGTGGCTATTTTCGTTCTAAGGACTCGATGTCATGGGACCATACCCACCAACAAAAGATCGTGAGTGCAGGTTTATTATGAAATCTAAAGATTTCTTTTCCATGTGGGAAGAGGATGTTCTGTTCAAGAATTTTAAGGCCCATTCCATCGTTGACTACATGTGCATTAATATCATTCACCAATTTGGAGTCCCTCATTCTGTTATCACTGATAACAACACCTGCATCTGGGAATATGAGTTGAATATAATGTATTCAATGTACAATATCAGCCCTAATCATTTCTATCATAATCATGTGCAAGCAGATTTGAAGATCGATGCATTAAACAAAACCCTCTCGAACATTGGGCTGTAGATGGTTAGTCAGAAGAAGATGATTTTTCCAAAAAAACCAACACACTCTGTGAATACCGGATAGTGACTTGTAATTCTTCACAAGTGACTCCATATTTTCTAGTGTAAAGAACATAGGTAGTTCTGCACATCGAGATTCAATTACCCTAACTACACACACCTATCTACCATCAGTAGGCACCAGAAAATGTAGCCAAATTCCATATGGGAAAACAAGAAGTTCATAAGGAGAAAAATATTCCCTCCATTTACAATCTAGAGAGACATCAAAATAAGATATTATGAGCATCTAATAAGAATGTATGCCTCCAATCATTCTTAAATGGAGGTGTAGTATTGGTCCCAAAACGCCAATGATACCCTACTAGAAGACATTAAAGCAAGATACCAAATAAGACAGACCATGGGTCATTCAAAAGGATTACCCCAACGGTGCATACTATCTAGTCACAATAGATGGTGATGGTATCACTCCTCACATCACATTGAAATAACTCTTGTAGTACTTCATATAACTGAATCTCTATTCATACAGATGTTAAACTCTTCATCCTCATCAAGCCTGATGTTAAACTATAAATTGTAATCATATTCTATTATATGAGCTCTACGACCCTAAACTAATATCCCTTTCATCCTGTATGATGATAAACATTGAATTGTTAACACACCTCCTGGTCTGAGCACTACAACCTTAATCTAATATCATTCTCGTCCTTACCAGAAGACATTAAACTGAATGTATGATCGAAATAATGAAGTAGACTCTCAATATCCAAGAGGGAGAGGGGGTTAATTGAATACTTCCAACAATTCATTTGTAAAAATTTAAGATGGTATAAAACATCATATTTTTTAATAGTGCAAAGAAGGTAAATTCACCAGACTTTTTAGTTCGGAAAACATTCTAGATTCCAGAAATGAAACTTAAGAAATGTTTACAAGAACAAATATTCTACCTTAAAGCATATAGAATCTTACTAATCAGAGTGTAAAAGTACAAGAATGAATAATATAGTAATTCTTTCCTTGTAAATCATTATTCAATGAAAAAACATTAAACAAAACAAGAAACAAGAATGAAATCTTTTAACCCAAAGAGTAGTGTATCCAACAACCTTGGATAATGGTCCCTTGATTTATAGTTTCAAAAAAGTCACTCTAACCAACACTAGTGTAAAACCTCTATAAGAATATCAGAGTCTGTCTTGATATCCCCACAATCCCTTGAACATAAAGGTAGTTGGCACCTCGGTCTTCCTTATCAAGGAAGTCCTTGGAATTTAATGTAGTCAGAACCTATGTCTTCTTATCCCCGGATTCCCTCGATCGAACAATGCAAAAATTAGAGTCACACGAAGAAATCTGAACAAGATGATAAGTACACACAAATAATGAGAGTCTCTCTCTAGAAATCATTTTATAAAGTAATCTCTAGAGTTATTGAACTGTCATCATTGTTTTGAGCTCATTGAAATGAGAACCTATTTATAGGCACATTTCCAAAGGTCGGCTCCCCCCTCCAATAGTCAAATTTTTCCTTGAATTTTTGAGGGAACTATACACGTGTCACTCAAAAAATATTTAGTTAGAAAA
Organism: Viscum album; assembly: GCA_963277665.1. Classification (NCBI taxonomy): domain Eukaryota; kingdom Viridiplantae; phylum Streptophyta; class Magnoliopsida; order Santalales; family Viscaceae; genus Viscum; species Viscum album. Next base: position 1,391,780,850 of record OY728119.1, read on the forward strand.
ATAATGCACAAAATTGTTTTATAAATACAACAAGAGTATGTAAAATATTCTTTCTAAACCAAACCCATTTTTCAGAGTCTATGGAAGATTAAAATTCAGAGTCTAAGGAATTAAACCTTATAAATCTATATTACAAGGATATTTGGATTATATTTTTCAAGGAATTCAGAATCCAATTTCTGTAGACATCGAAGTCTGAATACTGAGGAATTCAGAACAATAATTCTATTGAATTTTGAATCTGAATTTTAAGGAATTAGTTTCTGAATTATAAGGAATTCAGTACCTTCTTTCTAAGGAATTTGGAGCCTGAATTCTAAGGAATTAAGAACATAAATTCTAAGAAATTAAGAACCTAAATTTTATGAAATTTAGAGTCTAAATTCAATGGAATTTGGATTATGAATTTTAGAGACATAGGATTTTGAATTTCAAAGAATTCAGGAATTGAATTTTAGAGAATTCTGATTCTGAATTTCAGAGATTTCAGAACATGAATTTTAGAGAATTCAAATTCTAAATTTTAGGGAATTTGCAACCTGGATTTTATAAAATTCGGAACATGAATTCTGATCATTAAAATAGAATACTCTATATCTAATTATTTATATAATTCTAAGATTTTTCATTTGAAACCTAATTTTATTACTTAGGAATAAAAAGAGTTAGATTTAGAGAAACTAAAATATGAACAATGAAATGTAGGTAAAGATAAACTTCCATGGGGATGGGAGATTTTCCTTATTAAGGAAAATATGAGTGGAAAAGAAATAATCCTTAGGATAGCGTATTTGTGATTTTCAAAACATGAAGGAATTGAAAAGTCATAAGCAACCCTTATTGAATCAACACTACATGGGTAACACCACACTTCATGTGTACCTTTATTTGGGTCTAAATCATATTTCAAATATGAAACGACCCCCTAGATTCTAGATACCATTCCACCTTGGCTAACCTAATACATGGGGAAAATGATCTAGTAAATCTTGAAAGACAATTTGGCACAAGTCCCCCATTGAAAATATTTCCAGCATTTGATTCTCAACAGTTTTTTACAAAACTAGGTCTCACGAGATGGATACTATTTTTTGAATAGGGTCATATGTTATACTAAATAATTATTTCCATCAATATGATAATCCAAATGACATATGTGGTGATTCCCCTTTTTCATTCATTTTTTAACAAGCACCAGACATTAATCTAGGCATCTATGGTATGAGTACTATGACCATAAATGATGATCTACCATGTCCTTATCACACGATGTTAAACAGCAAGGCACATTTGGAACTACAAATGACTTGATTCCCATCTTCATGTGGTACATATGAATGCCTGAACATTTTTTCTTTAGGTGTAGCCTAACAAATATCTTCACCCTCAGGTTTGGTTTTCTTCGAGGAATGCATATCCTATAGTGTGGACTTCATTAGTCTCCATTAATGTCTGGTTTACAATGGAAACATAATTTTCTCTTCCTTCCAAAACATACATTTTTCCACATGATTACCACATGATGTTAAACTACTTTGAATTTTCAGATCTATGTATGGATTGATTCTCATTCTTCTGGTATATATGGGAAAGCCCAAAAATTGCATCCATGGGTTTAGCCCTGGTTTCTAAAAACCATCTATTCCTTCTGGTCCATTGACCTATGTCCTCCCTGGGGTATGTGGTGTTGTGTGGACATATGTTCTCATTCACATCGTGTGTTTATTATCCATGAACCATACAACTTTCAATATCTCTCCATCACCAATTCCTTGTGTCCTTACCGCATGACATTAAACTTCACATCATTTTCAAAATATTTTGTGGCTTGATTCTCATCATTATGGGATACGTAAGAATGCCTGAACGTTTCATCTTTAGGTCTTGAACCTTTAATCATAGATTCTTCCATCCTTCTAGACTTTCAAACTCAGTTTCTCTGGAGAACGTGTCCTTATGTAGATTTATTCTTCATTCATTCCATGTTTACAATAGATGCACCGTTTTCCCTTCCTTCAAGAGAATACACTTTTCTTTGTGTACATACATCATGATGTTAAACTAAATGAAATTTCAAGATCAATAAATGGATTGATTCCTATTTTTAGGGGATACATAAGAATTCCCAAACATTTATTGATCAGGTCAATCACCAACTCTATTGATCATTTATGGCCCCATGTCCTGGGGTTCCCCAAACCCTGTGAATACGTGCGATGTGATGCGGACTTTATTCCATCTTTACGTCAGGTATGATTTCTCACGCCATGTGTCTTCCCTTTTGATCCTCACTCTACCATATGTGTCCTAACTATTTGTTGTTAAACAATGGTTCATTATCCCACATGACATTAAATTTTTACATATTTACATCACGATGTTAATATGCGTGGACTAGTCCTTCTATACGACTTTAAACTATGACCCTATCATCCTTGTGGAACGATGAAAAACAGCACTTTATTGTGGTGTACTCATGTGAGGAGACATCATGTTTCACATCGATCATCCGCTATGAATTTTTAAAGGCCCACATATGGCTTAATTCTTACAACTACACCTGGATTCTATGTCATGGGTTTGTTGCTCCAAAAAACACACCCATATTAATGAAAAAACAAGATCCATCAAATGTAGCTTCATTGGGTGCATGGTCCAAATCTACAAAATATTAATTCCCTTGACATTGGTATCCTACCCTTACATTTTAATTATATAATTCATGGTGGATTCACATTCACATGAGATACATATTAAAGCCTAAACATTTTTTCTTTAGGTCGATTCATGTGTTCAACAACCCATTTCCCACTTCTTCTCTAGACTTCTAGACCGCTATTCTTCCTCATCAAAAAGTTCAAATGAATGATAGTATAGGACATAGATTGTTGGATTCTTTATGGACATGATCTCTTCCATTTATATGATTCATCTATCGCTTTGTTTGGGTTTCCATGACCATTCACATCTTAATGGACCCCGGAAAGTACTGGATGCTTAGAATCAGTGCGTTCTAATTGTCATGGCACATCGTTCTGGAGAATTTCAAATGACATTTTGAGACAAGTTTTTCATTTTGAATATGGTAAGCGTTTGACCCTCAGGTGTCACTTCCCATTCCAGTTCACATGAAATGGATACTTTGTTGAAATCATGGTCATCAATTGTCTTTTATCATTACCCAACCCCATTAAGCCCTAAATATTGTTATCATGATTAACATATAATTCCATACCATAATTCTCAAACACAAATTTTACACAGTTGGTATTATCCCTTTACACAGATTTGTGTCCTGGAGGGACGAACTAGTGTTTCGGGGTCACCCTAGGCTCTACAGCTTCATCCCCTACTGTTTGCTTCCATGCACTGTATGATGTTCTCTGACCGTGATTCCACCCTGATAATTGATCATGTTGGACTAAGGATTTGTATACAGTTTGTACAAGTGTGTAAGGGTCACAAATCTTTTTTGGTCAAAACATCAGGACCCTAAACTAGGAGCTATGGCCCCTAGTCAAGGCATCACAACATTAAGCTCTGTGTGTTCTCTTGGATATTTCTAATATGGTGAAGGCCACCTTTTTCCTATTCACATTGGATTTATTTGTGGATCCTCTTTAAATATTTTAATTTCATGATCTCCCAATTTTGGTCCTAGATCTGTGAATATAAACTATGATCCCTTATATCCCTGTCATAAGATCCTAAACTATGTCTTCTGGAGCCATGTTTTTTACAGTTAAATTACATAACAATTCAATGTCTTCACTCAAGAAGATGTTACCCCATTTCAGAATTGGCAACCTTTTATACCAACATCTTGAACTATGTGTGTCTTTATTCCCATTCTTATGAGATATGTAGCGATTCCCACACCTCTGTTTGTGGTCCATTTGTATCACTATTAACTCTATTATGCCATTTTGTCCTGAGTTTTCTTAGATGTATGTGGTGTTTGGAGGTATAACATCCTCATTCATGTAGGTTTTTCTATAACCACTCCACGTACATATCATGTTTTTTCTATATTTTTTCAACTTAATGAATGATATTAAATTTCAATGGCATGTCCCATGAACATGACATTATACTAAGCACCTTACAGTCCATGATCTACAACCATAAACTCTGATTCTTACATTCTATTTTCCATGACGTTAAACTACATAGCAATTTTGGTATTCCACAATAATAGATGATATCACCCTTCTTGGTATTTTCCACCAACCATACCACCTTCAATAAATATTTTCTCTTGATTCACATACTTATCGGATACGTAGAAATGCCTAAGAATATTGCCTCAGGTACATCCCATGACCATTAATATTGTTGGTTTTTTCACTAATCATGATCTAAACTCCATGACCATAAAATGGTGGTTCATGATATATGTAACCTGACTTTAAACTATTTATAAGGGCCCTCACAATATGAACTTATACTATGTGCAATGCCTGATCATACGATGATAAACTATGTATGCATCTTTCTCACCAAATGATGCTAAACTTCAAGCTTGTCATAACCATTTACACGACTTAAAAATTTAGACCATCTTAGGACCTCGCTAGATTGGACCCTCCCATAAGTAGGACTAATATCAATTCAGACTAATATGATATCCCTATGAACTTTAATAATAGTTATGTAATATCAATAGTGTTAGATTTTATACAAACAACCAATCATTCAATAACCATGATTTTCATGCCATCTATTTCAGATCCCCATTTCATTTAATATATTAAGGAACCCCCTAATAGTTAGGATCAATAGTCTTATGACTCTACTACCATCATGGGCCAACATTCTAAAGGACATTATATGACACATCGTGTTTGGTCACATGTTTTCGAATGTGTCCAGTTGTTGGCCATCATATTTTTGTTCCTATTTCTGGCAAAAATGATCCAGATTATATGTTTCATATTTTATCAATAATGATCCTACCTCATATTTAAATCCTTTCTGTATTCCCAATTATGTGAATCATAATTCATATTCTTAATTTCCCATTATTTGGATTCACTCCAACACCCTTTTCATTATGTCACTCAAGTGGTAGAGCATGTTGTCGGAGAGAATTTTTCTCTTATTAGAATTCAATTTTCTGACCTGGGCCCCTTTATTATTCTTGGAACATTGTTGTGTTCATTCAAACCCAGAATGTGCGGTGATTGGTTTACAGTCACATATGAAAAAAAAATCATCACTTGTTTCTCACATCAGGCATGATCCACATAATCATAGGGATTTTTCACGGAACAATTCATAGATATAGTTCAGTTTTAGTAATCCAACAAGATAACATGACCCATACATGCAACCAAAATGAACAATAATGCATGAATATATGTTTTGGGGATTTTTAAAATAAAATTTCCCATGGATTAACCCCTATGATAAATGGGATGACCTCTTCAATGGAGCCTCCCTGATCCACCACCCTCTTTCATGTGACATCTCATATTGGTTTTCGCTTGTTGAGATCCCACTCCACATCAATAGAAGTGAGGAACAACTCATATGCCCAGATCTAGTCCTGACCCATATTAGCTCAGAAATTATCCATCTCTTGGGAAACACAACAAACTTGTTCCTTAACCTGTATCAAATTTTCCTTCAATCATAGTATATGGTTCAATTTTGAATCGACGGATGATGATTTTACATTGACCTGATACCTTAATAATTGGTTCTCTTGATCAGCCTATTGATGTTTCTTGATATTGATAGACATCCTATACTTCTATCTAACACCAAGGCAATGATAATTGTTCAGTATTTTTACTTCTATATAATCTCATATGAGCATATGAGGATGTTAGTCATCCACTCCTCTAGTGCCTAGTTTGCACAACCAAGAACAATGTCTCCCAATGTGGTTTCTCAACTATTCATCTATGGTATCTTTTATTAAGTACATGATTTTCTACCATGATCAGAGATGGATAGCCTTGTTATCCTCTTCATTGGATGCAATTTCATACTTTTCCTTTGGCTCTATAGTTTCATAAGTTGGGAGCAACTCCAAAAATTAATCAATAAGGTCTCCTTTGATTGTCCTTTTAGATAGGTTGGGTCCCATGTCATCATCTTGATCCTCATAAATGGATTCCACGTCACTAAACTTAGGTTCTGTCCCCTCAATGGTTGTATCAATTATTTTGATCACATAGGTATGGTCAACGTGAGAATCTAATTTTATGACGATCCGTGTACCTCTTAGAAAATGATTGCATGGAGCCCCAACTATTCATGCAATAGAAGACCATTCCATTAAAGATATATTCATGTATAAATATAGTGGTTTCAGATTCCCTGGTTTAGTGGAAACAGATATAGATTCAAGGCTGTATAGAACTTATAGCCATCAAAAAGTTTGTCTCGCCCTTGAGTTTCTACTATTAGAATCCTTGGACATGCCCCCCCCCATATAATGTTGGGATCTCTGCGTACTCTGAGGGAACCACATTGGGTATCACAGACATTCTAGATTATGTAATCAATGTTTTCAATGATGCAGTCAGAGAGGATACATTTTCTATCATGTGGCAGCGGGTTATACATTTTAGGATTTTCTACACAAGGAAAATGTCAGTTGGGAAATTCTAGAGGACCTAAATGAGGAATACAAAAAAATGGTGTAAGTTTTACCTCAGGATCCTTGTCAAAATCTTTCATATTTGAGGATTCAACATCACATTCCTCTATATGGGTCTAGTTTCTAGTCTCAATAACCTAGTAGGACTCTTATGATTCATCGAGTATGGGGAAGGGCTCCTTCAACAAAATATCAGAAAACATCAATGGGACTGTTTTTTATTAATTACTATCACTAGGCCCGTCATTGTATTCATATTACACTGAGATTTCACAATGAATTCTATCTCAATGATATATTTCACCCATTCAACATGTGACTCCAGAAAGCCAGTCATGGCATGGCTGATCTCAGATAGATCTGTCTCAATATGGTTAATGATGTAAAATATATCAGATGGACTTATTAATTGTATGTTAAAACCCTAGGTGTCCCAAGACATTGAAAAAACCACATCCTCATATGTTTCAATGTTTCTTAGAGGCTTCCTAGATTCCACATTAGATATCTGTTAGAACTTTCTCGGTGTCCTCCATTCAAGATAGCTTTGGCCATCTTGAACTACTTTTTATGCCGTTGTTAGTTGCCTCCCACTCAGTGTGGGTCGTGGAGTTGTTTGACTCATTACAATTGCATCCCCACCATCACTGAGTGTTATTTCAATTTTCCACCACCATCCATGAGGTTGAGGAGGCCCCCCATAACCGGAATGGATAGTTTATCACTTCACCATTTCCCCTGGGTAGGATACCTACAATCTATTAGCATATTTCTTGGACTAGCCCATAGAAAATTCTGTGCATAGTTGGTTCATTACCCATTTTCATGTCCTCCCTCATTAATGTGATCCACGTCTACCTCATCATTCATAGATGATCCTCATGATGTACTCCCAGGTAGTCCTATGGGGTCATCCTCTTCATGCACCGAAAAATCCTCGCAAAGCGGTGCGGGGTGTACAACTCACAGATAGGCTCATGATCAATTTGTGACACAAGAACTCCAACTTTAATAACTAGGAGAGTGGACAGATGCTGCTCAGTTCCATGAACTTCATCAGTGAATACACCTATAGAAAATAGAAATGAATTTATGTTGAATTTATCTCTCATCCAGACTCTGTTCAGTACTAACGGTGGAGTCAGCTTTGCTGGAAAGATCCCCACCACATTCAAAATCGATGGTTGTATGTCTGATAATAGAGGGGAAATAGGGTTTAGATATTCATATTTGACCATGTGTTCTGCTATCCATCTGTACAAAAGATGTAGTGGTCCACACAACCAATGTGGCTTCTTTACCTCACTTATGTGGCACAACACCTTGTACTGCTGGCCAGAATCGGGATCACCAAGTTGACATGCTCCCACATTGCCATCATAGAATCCATAATGAATGCACTCAATCACACACCCATGTTTGGGTCCCTGACTGGAAATGTGCAGTCACAGATAACCATAGAGACAAATACATCTATCCTAACCATCGATTTCTATTTGGTGTTTACATTGAACAATCATAGCTTCCATGAGCTATTCTCAAGGGTTTCAAAATAGGATTTCTATTTTTCTACTTTGGGATCCCTTTGGAATGGTGGAAGGCCGGACCATTAGCATCATGGGTGCCTCCTCCCATTCATTGGAAGGTTTTGGTATGATATTTATGAAACATGTAAAACACAACTGGAAATTGGCGCCCCTCACTAACTTCTTGTCATCACCAAACACTAGATCTATTGGTGCCTTTTCCAGTTGTGGTATCAACTCTAAATCCTTAAATGTGTTTGATTTAAGTTGAAACTCATCTTATATTGGACCTTTGATTGGAATCCCATAGATATTGTTACAGTCCTATAGGCTAATGATGGCTCCCCATGGTGTTGTTAAAATGTGTTGGTCCTCAAAGACCACCTGCTCAACAACTATGACATTATCTATTTTGTATGATAAATGTGTTTTGGGAGGCCCACATAGATTCATACATCTCCAAACACATTATTTCAACCTATAATTTCTCAATGGATGCACAAACATAGTAAGACAAGCACCAACCATCTGTAAAAGTTCATCCCTAACGTAGGTCCCAATAATCAGTCCCCCCTTCTATAGGTTCCCCAAAACCGCTTTCAGTATGGTGTGGTACTGTGGGGGGAGATACCACTGGCTCCATTTATTTACCATCATATTTTTTCAAATCATAATACATGAATTCAACATTGATAGGTGTGTGGTCTTCCCATGTTTGAAAATTGGCAACCCTGAACCACTATTGCTGACACAACGTACCCCTAAACCAGTAATTTGGTTCATCCCTACTTATTTTAGGGATGATAACATCATCCCTTAGAACAAAGCCATATGGTGGTGGTCTTTTTCATGGTGGATAGTACTTTTGGATTTCTGATAGGATCTACACTCGAGATTCATGATCTGAATGGATTCCAACATATTCCCGGATGCCCAAATTTTCCACCATCTCTTCCCTTTGTATAGCATCTGTGGTGACCCCCTGAGTGGCTTCTTGGTTTTCCATTCTATCCCAATAAATTATTATTTTTTGTTCTAGTTCTCAAACCAGAATCGTAGATGCATGTTGTATATTTCTACCAATGTGCTCGAAGAGATAAATCGTGGAGGGGATGATCATAGTGTCTGAGGACTCATTGTACAGCACAGAGTAAAATTGAACACATTTCGCAAAGAGCAATCATGGAGGGAACATAGCATAAAAAATATAGTGATCAAGAATGTAGATACAAATATAGGTGGTAAAAAATAGGTGTCTTCACCTATTATTAGTAGTTAATAACCTCCAATATTCATGGAACTCTATGCCCACACTTTGCATGACCTCATCTCAATTTCACTTCATGATCTACCTAAATTTTGGTGATCTACCCTTAGAATATGAACCTCTTTTTCTCCTCAACATTGATTCTTTTTGTACAATCTTTTTGCTCAAAAATATTTCCATTAGGAAAAAAATCAAAGGACCTTTACTGGTGCAAATGGGGCATCTTCACAATGCACCCTCGCAGCGTACTTTAGCACAACCAACGACACAAGGACAATGCCTTATTTGTTCCTACCATCGAAAAAAGTTACATTAAACACCACAGGTACGATGATCTTGGCCGAATTCAATGTTCCATGGAGATATGGATGATCACCTCAGGGATTCCATCGATATTGAAAGATGATTTTGCGACCTCCATAGAGGGAATGAAGGAAGCCTCTATGCCGCATAGGGGATGCCAGTCAACATAGAAACATTGAGAATCTTAATGAAATATAACTCTGATGGTGTAGTGAATGGTTCTTCATGGTCTACCCTTATATAATTGTTCCCCTAAGACCAATAAACACTAGGATCTAGCCATTCCAAAAAATCAAGATCCTAACCATTGGTCTTTTGAATTCCTAAATTACAAATAATTTATTTCCCAGCATACCAACCATGAAAATGAATCATATGTGGTTCATGAGGATTGTGAAAACCTTTTTCCTTTGATCTGATCTCTACCTTTCACAGGAATTGTTTCGGTTCATGAATCTTATTTTCCATCATAATGGAATGAGATCCCTTTGGAAACTTGAGGCTTCACAATGCTCCCGTTCTTTTCAAAACACCCTCATATTATTTTCAATGTCATATATTCTGTGAGCCCCTTTTTTCTACGAGCCCATGATCACTATGAAGCCATGTGCTCTATGAGTCACTATGCTCACAAGACCATTGGCTTTGTAAAACCCCTCCCTGTGAGTCCCCTTTCTTCACAAACCCTTCTCCCTGATGTCCCTCCATGCTTGTATAATGTGATTTCAATGTCCCTTGGGAAGTTCATCATATTGAATTTAATTACCTCATTATTATTTTCAATAGAAAGCTATTGACTATTTATTTTTTGCATATCCATGCTAGCATGGACCTCCCAATGGATCACTCCCAAACCCTGTTATCACATGGCATTACTTGTACCTTCCCTCCATCAAGATTGGATTGGTACATATTATGTAATTCATATGGGTGGGGACTGAATCCTCACTGACTGAGATATATGATGTAAAGCTATCATGAACACACATTATCAACAAATGATGTTTAACTGTAATCACTGCATAAGTGAGAAATATCGAGTGGACCATGAATGGTATGGGAACAATCAGCCTCTAATTCCCCTCTACCAATGTGATTCATCTCCATGCGCACCTTTTTCAGTCTTTGCATATGACCCGACAACATCTGATATGTTATTTCAGTTATGATGTATACATCCTCCTCATATGTTTGGAAACCCTATATTCTCATCAGGCCTCCCTCATGGAGTAAGTCCCGGTATTCCTCTCCATGGGCCATTAGATATGTGTAAGCCCCACACCAGCTATCAAGGATTTAATTTTTATGACACGATCACCAGGTCTATTACTGCCTCTTGTTTCTCACACTGTGTAAGAATCACATGGGTTTAGAGTGATAGTTGACCCTAACATCTTCTATGGGCCCCCTTGGAGTGTAATCCCCATGACCCTCTTAACCGAACTATGTGAACATTGATGTTTTCCATTTCCAGGAAAAGAATCTTGGAAGCCTCAAATATGTTGAAGACCATTACCCCATAGTTCAAAACATTTCACATCAATTCACTGCTCATATCACATTATAATAAATTATTTTCCCCTATCGTCTAGAATATTATTAAATTATATCTCCGAACTACAAGGGTTTTGGTCCCTCTCTTTTATGAAAGGGTATGTAAGAATCCTTATTGAGGTTCAAACCCAAACACTTGTAATCTACAACATCCTCTTTGATGGGATCCACATCATTGGTCCTCCCTATGGTGGAGTCAGATCAGTTCATGTGTATAAATCCTTTCGTAATCCCCATACATAGTCCATAATCCTCCAACAATGATTATCCCTCTTGCAATGGGATGATAACCATGTGTAAGCCCATAATTTCATCAGGTTTCATTTATTTGTGTATTCTCTTATTCCATGCACCATATTGAAAAACATGTAATTTTATTCCTTGCAATAGGGATACATATGAATCCTCCCTGAGGATCATGAAAACCCCCATGTCCCATCCTGGTATCTCTATTGAGACTTTGTTTTGGGGAAGAGCATTCCATCAACCGTTCGTTCCAGTCCCTCTGGGTCCCCATCCATGCATCCATTCACACAATCTACCTTCTCAGCTAACTCATCAGCTAATTCCATAACTATGTGGACATTGATTCCCTTCTATGGGGATATGTAGAAATTCATATTGATGATAAAGACCAACACTATCACCTTCTCACTGGTCCTCATTTCCATACCCATTCATTCCATCCTTTGATACTCCATCCATATCCATCTTGATTGCACTAAGGCTGACCTATCCTAATGAAATCAATCCATTTATTTGGGTCGATATCCATGTGTAAGCACCATTCATTTCCTTACTCATTATTTTCATTCAGGACACTAACGATGTGCAATCCCCAACATGTCTTTGGGATGTTGTTCATTGTGTACACCTTGAACCCCAGATTGACCGTCTCAAACTACATGGCTTCTAATACATTTCATCTAAACAACTTACATAGGAACCCTCCATGAGGATCAACACAAGCCAATGGAAAACAGTGGTTTCCCCTTTATTGGGACCCAATCATCCTCTAACCCCTTCCCCACTTGAGGTGTCCATATCAACCTTCACAGTGTAATAACTTCCCCATATGGGACATAACCCATTATAACCATCCACATTTGGAATCATGATCCACTTAGCTAGTAAACCTTCTATGTGCTCCCCCCCATGCGATGTACCCATATGATCCACCCTCATCAGTTTTCTGATTAGTCTAATTCTTCCCCTCTATATATTATACTCGCAACATACCCCTTGTTTAACATTCAAAGATTATGAACACCATGGAAAAATACACATGGAATAAAATTCCTAGAACACATTGTGGGAGTCCCCATGCTTCTGTGAACTCGAGAATCCATATCATTAGGGCGATGAATCGATGTGTACCAGTGTTTAAGTGCCCAAAAATTCAAGTGATTCCCAATGTGACTTTTCCTATAACCCAAGATTGTTTCCCTAATTTTATCCCATGAATTTTCCTAATTTAAGTAGTGGTATTAGATGCCATACACCACGATATGTCACTAGGAAGAGCTTCACAAACAATATCATCATCATTAAGGGAGACCTAGACTAGGTGATGAAATCTGAGGAGGAATCCACGCAAGGAGAGGTCGATGTCATGTTTTACTATTTAGATAAAGGATAAAACATCCTTGAATAATTTATGGATGTCTCCCACCACTTGACAGAGGGAATGTGGGGAAACAAACAACCAGAGCATCCCCATAGACAGATTTGTGCCATGATTAAAGCCTCAGTAACAAGGATAACTACTTTATTTTAACATAATATATTTTGTAATTAAATAGGTTACTCCTTATTCAATTATATAAAATATATTTATCTCTTATCTTTGTCACAAATTATTAGGGAACTATTTCTTCCGATAACTTACCAAATTTAAACTATAAATACCTCTTGATGTTTTATAATTTTTTGTGTCATAAATTTTGAAAACATTGATGATTAATGTATAACTGAAATAGGTTATTGTATGAAATGGTATAAGTTATCTATAACCTATTTCATTTGTATATATTCTTGGATCTCTATAGTATCTTCTTCCACTATGTTTACCACGACCACAGTAGCTCGATGATTGTCCTTAATACTATTACATTGGAAAAAATTTCACGAAATCACATCCCAAATGATATTCTTCTATATTATTCTAGTTAAACTAGACACATACATGATTCTTACATTACATTTAAATATAAAAAATTACGACATGATGTTTTTATTCGAGGATTAATTTATTCAGTCTAGTGTGTCCAATCATATCAGTCATTGTAATATTCATGTAATCTTAGTTTAATGAATCAAAATAAGGGAGATATTAAATGAATATTTAGAGTGAAATATAGAAGAAGAAATTATTAATCAATTAGAATAATAAATATGTATGTGAAAAAACTCAATGTAGATTCCATGTATTCAAAAAATATTGATGCATGTGCATAAATAATATTTAATAGTAAACAACTAAAGAAACATGTCATTTAAATAACATGACTATCATGATAAGATAAGTATGAATCGATATTTAATGTGAATAACTAAAAACACATGACATGTAATAATAAAATAATAATTATGTATATATATATTATATAACTCTGAAAATCTCATGTATAATAATTATTATTATTCAAATAAAAGAATTGATTAATTATTGGAAGATATATTTACTTGGTACATGAAACATTTACATTAAATTCATTTCAAAATATTGTTAAAAAAATCTTATTAGAACCCAACATAAATAGGTCTAGAAAACTAAATATTCAAGTGATACTACATATGCATTGAGGTTTTATCTATTACTGGAACCCACCCATGTCATAACTAACAAAATAATTCATCATATATAGAATAATAAAATTAGTTCCTTTCAAAATATCCTTATAAAATATCAATATTGAGTAATGAATATGGATTTATAAATATTTTCACCAATTAATTAATTAACATTCATTGTAAATGAGTTATTTAAAAATTGTATATTGTTATGGAAATAATCATATCTATGGTAAATAATAATGATATTTAGGGGAAATTTAATAAATAATAATATGAATAAAGGATATGTATATTTATAAAATCCATGATCATAATGATCTTTAACCATCATTAGAATGTAGAGGGATAATGTCTATATATTTCCTACCTTCTAGAGTGATAATGATGGTTCTTTTGTCATTGATGAACATAAACACCTGAAATGATATGTAAGAATTTTTTTTTGGAAAAAATACATTACATTTAAAAAAATTATGAAAAAAAATTTCATTGAATATATATTTTAAATTCATTTTTATTATAAATATCATTATAAAATTGAAAATTACTCCTCAAAAAAGGCTTGAAGATAATTTCATAAAAGGTTAAAAGAACATTGATTTTTTAGTGTAAAAATATTATAAAATTAATTTATTCAAAATGAATTGAGAATATTCATTTGAAAATAATTTATAAAAAATAAAAAATATGATTTTTTTAATAAATTATTATTATTATAGTAGAGAAGACATTTTGAAAACATTTTTTCAATAAAATTATTTCTATGATGGTAGATTTCCATCCAAAGAGATAAATGATTGCATATATTATTAAAACATTCTATATAAAAAACAGTATAAAAATGTATCTATCACTTATAAAAGAAAATAATAAAAAATAGAATAAGAAAATTTTAGTGTTTACTATCTTTTAATTTAATTTTAATTTAATTATGATTCATGGGTAAATAATATTGATTAAAAATAGAATCTCAATTAAACTTGTAAAATGACAATAATTTTTATGTAAGAATTAATGAATAAATCAATCATGTATACCAAATATAATTAAACAAAAAAATTGGATTTAAAATAATTTATTATAAAAATTATTTAAAAGCATATTCAAGAAATATTAGTGATAATTAGGATGTAATAATACCAATTGAAAAATAATTGAGTTATGAAATTATTTACCACATGATATATAATAGATAAAACCACAGATGATTATAAAAATAATATTGAAACATAAAATACTTTATAGAATTATGTATTCATGAAAATAAATGTAATTAGTAACTATATACTCCATAAAAATTTAACTAGGATGAAAACATTGCATATGCCTTAATGAAATAAAATGGGATGAAATCCATTACCTTATTCTTTCCTTCTGGGAATACATACTCTAACCTCATGTATATTTGTTTTAAACATGTTATTAGATTATATAAGTACATTATAAATATTTACTATATCAAATAAATTTTTTAATAACATCTAATCATCTGTTTGTTTATAATCATTCATTATTTAAAATTTTTTGGGAAATAACTAATTTGTTTTGTGAGCCTATTTTGATTTTTTATTTTCTTCTTCATTTAATTATATCATTATTTCACTATCTTCAAATTTTAAAACATGATTTATATATTATAAATATTAATTATGTGTCTACTTATAATAATATACAAAATTTTGTGATATAAAATTAAGTACATCATTCATGGAGATGGTAGGTGTTACGTAGTCATGAAGGTTGTTCCCATTTAACTATCGTATAGAAAGAAAGGAAAAAATTTACATTTGTATATATATATGTATGTGTATTTTAATATAAATTTTTTTTATGTCTTATATATCGCATATTTTTATGAAACCATAATTTAATTCTTTCCATTTAAAGCATAAAAGAATCACATTACTTCCCGTTGTTGTAGTATGTCATAAACATGAGTGATGATATAATATTCCAATAAAATGGATTTAATAACGGTAAGTGTGATATACTAATTCAAGTACCATAAAAACATCATATATATAATATATATTATATATAAAATATAATCCCATCATTATTAACGAACATGAAAGATTGTAACAGAAAAATAAACAACATTGGTTCATGAAGTTGTAGTCTGACACACTAAAAAATAATGATTTCATAAACCATTTGATGTAATTGAATTATTTTTTAGGTATTAGACGTAAAATAAAAATATATATATAAATTTAATTACATTGGTTCTTTTGATTTCAATTTATAATAATAATTGGATGATTTGCAGAATGAAATAAAATAGATATGCATTTAGAAGAAAATTACCTCTTCTTCGTGTATCCTATTTATTTTTTCCTGAAACATCACATGATTTGATTTTTTGACATCACGAATAGGGTTCCATGTGGTGGTTACCTGAGTTAGTTTTCCAAATGACATCAAGATCACCACCTCAAATGCTATAAGATACAAAATAGAAGTGATGGTCTAGTAAGTCAGTCATGGGGAGACTATATCCACATTTATCCGAGTAATAAAGTAACAAAAATAAATAAATAAACATGGAAGAATATATAAAGGGAACAAAACTTATTTCACAATATAATAAAATAATAAAACAATATTCATTAGAAAGGGAAAAAATTGTATTCTAAAATATGTTTCATGTGTATATAAAAAAATAGATAAAAAAGACACTAAAACTACAAACGCATGTGCCAAACCATGTCTAGTTCCCTCCTATATCCTCCAACCCCAATCAACATCATATCCTAGGGCATTTTCCCATATCCAGACTAAGAAAAATATGATATATTCAGGTATTGACCAAGCTACCAAAATAGGTTGTGATTACAACTATGTAGGCTTAATCCAATTGTAGTCAAACGATACAGTAGGCAGTTCCACTTATAAATAATTACAATGAAAAAATAACCAGTTATTACTTTATAATTTCTTATTATCTAACAACATTAAGTCTAGGGATCTCATGAATTCTCTTCTATCAATACTAACATTATCTCATTACAAAGACCAATTCATACCCTATGTTATATCATATCTTAATACCTACTTATTTCCAATGCGTGATGTATTCAAGGTGCTATGACAACTACGTACCAGATTTGACTCATTCTGGAGTTCAATTATTCTTGCATGAGGCCATAACATAGATGTTCAATATTTCAATTCTTTAATATCACATTTATATGCCACATTTATATGTTTCCACTTTCCTTAACGAAATTAAGATGAAAATGTTACCATCCTTACTCCTCAATAGATCGACAGTGTTCCCATTTGCTTTACCCATATGCATGATAACCATGTAACCATTTTATCTTATCAATTTAGAATTACCACGTTAACATTTTATTGAATCATAAGTATGAAGACCGTGTAGCCACTTGTACATATAAATTAAGAATGACCCTGATCTCATTATTTATGACATAATTAATTGACCAGTTAATTATTAAAACCAATCCCTTTACTAATTCAACATATAGTTAAACACATCCATTCCATTAGTTCACTCAACAATATACTAAGTGATTTATACCATTAATAAATTCACTGATTAATTAAACAATATCTCAATTCACATTCCATAATTTATTTACTGAAATTAATTATCTTATTCTAATCACATCTTTCTACTATTAATCCCATAATTGTTTATCTAGATCATAAAATCTAAGACACCAAATTTATCAAAAATCAATATTCTCAACATAGTCGTTTCAATATATTATAATAAATACACTTATTAATTATCTAGATAAAAACCCCATTCTCATTAAATAAATTTTCTAAAATTTATTAATTTATAGGCATCCCCTTTGTCTCAGGATTAATTACCCTATTAATCACTGTTATCAACAAATAATTGATAAAAAAATTTCTATATAATTAACTCAATACAAGAAATTCAATTACTAAATGATGAAATAAATTATAGAGTTCTATATATACATATAAAATCCATGAGTTTAGGAATTATATTTAGACTGGACACGGCATTTCATTGATGACATTCATTCAACAGAAATCCCCCAAATCCAACTAGCACATCGATGTACATCTCGGTTCAAAATATATATCCCTAAACCAAGATCAAAGATATTTATATAAAATAATTATAGATATATATCAACATTCCTATATATAGATATCAGAAATTAGGTTTAGATCTACGAATATAGAAGATATCCTCCACTAATAGAAGTAGATAAGAAGGATGAATAGACATAGAATATTTTGGGATGATATCCACCTATTGGGTGAATAGAGGTTCATTGATTTGGGCATCGAATATTTAAGAACCGAGGTAAAAATGAATTGGAACCCACCCATAAAGATTCGGAATCACCAATGACTCGTCAAACCCAAACTATATTTCAAAAAGTGGTGTATCAATTGTTCATGTGGTTTTAGAACTAGTGTTCAGATAAATGAAAAACACATGCATGGTTTCTTGGGTAGGAGAGCACAGCTAAGAGAAACTGTGAATAAACTGTGTAGACCACTCATCCTGGATTAATGTGATTACCATGGTGGCACACATAGATTTCCCTAACCATACATAAATTGTGCAGAGACGAAATTTTCCCAATTATTCTTAAAAGCTACACCCAAACACACCATAAGTCATAACCCCAAAAAATAAACATAAATAAAACAAAGAGTACCTACATTTACACACAATAATGTCCCAAAAAAGTATTAATATTACATTCTCACCAGCTTATAACAACTCGTCCTCAAGATGAACACTCATACATATCTAAGATTCTGATCCAGAATGATCAGGCCATGGATCCCTCATATATGCTTATAATTACCATAGTTTATCTTGAACACATCCATTATTCCGTAACAAACAAACTCTCGACATGGTCTTTCCCCAACACAATTTTCATACTACAATCTATCATATGTATTATATTTTCTTCAATGAATGCATCAATCAGAAGTTTAACCTCATCCACATCGATCACATGAGAAGGTTTAGGGTGATACCTCTCACGTTGTGATAAATTGAAAACATAATTTGTAGCACATTATTTTTTTTGAGGGGCTAATCGTTACACCACCGACCTGATTCAATTCTCTACCTAAAAAGGTCCAACAAACATGGGTGCTCACATTCCCTACCTCTGCATACTTTGATGACCCTACCAAGGTGGCAGTTTAAGGATCACATAGTCACCTACTGCAAACACTGTAGTTCAACTCCTTATATCATTATATTAATATTATCTTCTCTAAGTTGTATTTTTATTTCATTAAATAAACTGATACTGCTTAGATGTATCCTATATGATACATGGTCCATAAAACTATTACTCATCTGCCTCCATACATCATAGTGGTGATCTATATCGCTTACCATAATGATCCTCGTATGGTTCTATCAATATAGTTTCCTAATAACTATATTTATAGGCGAACTACAAAAAATTAAAATTCATATTCCAAGATCCACCAATGTCAAGCACATATACCTGTAGTATATCCTTTAAAACCTATATAGTATGTTACGATATCCCATTTGTTTGTTCAATAATTACTTTATGCCATGCGATTTTAGTAGGCCCTACTACAAGTATGATTAAAAGAGTGAATCACTATCTAAAACTATAGTATGTGGCATTCCATTTAGAAAAACTATCTATATAGTGTAGAATTATCCTAAAAATTCTACTTTAATGGATTCCCGTATAGTTATAAAAATAGAATAACAGTTTTCAGATGATCCAAAATGAATAAAATAACATCATTAATATTAAATTTCATTAGGAGACATACCACAAAATCCATGGTCTCTTCATACCACTTCCATTTTGGGATAGGAAATTATTGTAGTAAACCTCTAAGTAGTTTATGATCATCCTTCACCTATAGACAAGTGAATCATATTATCACAAAAACTTCTCTCTCAATATTCATTCCTAGAAACCGAAACATTCATCACATGTCACGATACATTTGGGTCACTGAGGGATGAACCACCCACTTCCAGGCATGGAATTATAGCATGATCTCATATCGCTTATTCATAGGCACAATAACTCAATTCCACCCATGGATTATTAAATCTTCATCTATAAACTAGGAAAATGTTGTCTTCCCACCTAAAATGTTTTACCTCAATGATAGAACTCTAGATCCTTGTTTTGTCTATCCCTGATACATCATAAAAGATTATAATCCACTTAAAATTAAACTACAATCATTTGATCCTATCTCTCTTGAACCACTACATGTATTTCAGCCTGTAATGTCATCATATTCCACTAAGCACAAAACTCCTAAACCAACTGAGATTAATTTTTCCTACTCAAGGCTTTAAGAACACAATTTCCCTTCTTGGGTGTATATGATGAATATATATCAGAAGACTATATATACTCAACCCATCATTATTGTCGATGATTCAAATCAAACTATGAAAATTTATACTTCATGATACTTTGATTTGCCTAGATTCTAAACTTTATTCCATAAAGATTGTGTCACCAACCCAAGAGAGCATAAAACCCCACTGCTAACTCGAGTTCATGCATATTGTAATTCCATTCATTAGGCGTCAACTACTGAGACCCATACACCAAAACTAAATCTCCGTGCATCATCACAACTCCAAGCATGATCCAGGAAGCATCATAAAAAACTGTATAATCCTCATTTGACTAAGGTAGGATGTATTTTGGTGGTAATTTTAATCACTTCCTAAACTTATGAAATGTTATCTCATAAGCATTTACCATTCAAGCATTGCTCTCTTTTTGGTGAAGACTAAAAGAGGTTCTTCCAAATGGGAAAAGACATGGATGAATCTCATATAGTATCCATCTAATCCTATGAATCATCAGATATCAAAACAAATCCTAGGATGCTCCCAATAAAGTACTACATGGTGTTTCTTTAGGTCCACTGAAAAACATTCCTATGATATTATGTCCCACAAGAAGTGTTCATGGTCAATCCAAAACTATCTCTTATATAGCTTTATATATAACTGATGCTCTCTAAGTGTACCCAGGATGATGACATGATGTTGGGTATGATCTTCTTAAGTCATAAAGTACACCAATATGTGTTCTAAAAACACAACAAAAATTTATCTATATATAAATGATAGATCCTATTCATCAAGACCATAAACACTATTGGTATATTTTTCAAACTAGACGGCATTATAAAGAAAATCATAAAGTCTATACATAATTATGAAGGCATTCATTTCTATTTCAGATGATTTAACTCTTGATTGATGACCACATGATCTCAAATAAATCATTGAGAACACAAAAGCTCCCTACATTTGGTCAAACGGATCATCGATATGTGGAATAATATATTAGTTCTTTCCAACCATTATTTTAAGCTTCTAGTAATCGACAAAAAAGTGTAAACTCTCATCACCCTTATTTGTGAATAGAATAAGTCATTTACATGGTGATATCATGGGAAATAAATCACTTATTGTCCAACTATTATAACTGAGTCATACCCTTTTGAAACTCAATTGATTATAATTATTATAGTGGAAAACATACATACTCATTCTCCGATATGATCTAAATAGTAAATTCCACATATCTTTTATGTAATATCATGGAGCAGTCTTCCAGAAATAAATGAGAGATAAATTCAACAACTAGTGAAAGGAAATCTTCCCTAACACCCCCAAAATAATTAAAATGACTAGAAACAAGGGCTATGAGCTATACCAGTTGTAATGTAATTGTTCATGCTTAGAATTATTGGATATAACACTCTCCACAATGAAAATATAGGGCACCCGTTAGAGAGTTAAATATAACACTCATATCATAATAGTCGTTTGGGGATAGTTATATGAATAACCATTATGTAATGGCCCGGACCTCTCCAGTCCATTACTTTGTGGAATTGTGGTGTTGGAGGTGTTCCGGGAGGACAAGGTGACTTATCCCCCAGCTGCTGCCTACCGGTAGCTCGGTCTACCGATAGCTGCTGATTACCGGTAGCTCGGTCTACCGGTAGCTGCTGATTACCGGTAGCTCGGTCTACCGGTAGCTCCTGATTACCGGTAGCTCGGTCTACCGGTAGCTGCTGATTACCGGTAGCTCGGTCTACCGGTAGCTGCTGATTACCGGTAGCTCGGTCTACCGGTAGCCGCATCCTACCGGTAGCTGGGTTTACCAGTAGCCATGTGATACTGATAGCTCGGTATACTTGTAGCCGCAGTCCAGCAGTAGCTCGGCTAACACTTTGCCAAATTTCTAGTTCTGTGAACAGTGTTTCTATCGGTGAGGTCCTATCGGTGGACTTCTATCAGTGAGGATCTATCAGTAGACTTGTGTTTCTATCGGTAAGGTTCTATCGGTGAGCTTTTCTTTCCTTTGCCAATTTTTTTAGTTCTGTGAACAGTGTTTCCAGACTCCATAAGAGCTATCGATTCCATACTTTGCCAAATTTCACGAATGAACAGTGTTTCCAGACTCCATAAAAGCTACCGATTCAATACTTTGCCAAATTTTGAGTATGTGAACAGTGTATCCAGCTTCGCAAATTTGACATTTTCTTTGACGTAAAATACTTTTAAAACTTTATTTTAAGGACTTTAAGGCCGATTCAAAGGCCAGAAATCCTATATTAATTATTCTTAAGGCCGGGATGTTTTTACTTGGTCAAACCGCGTGGGTTAATGCGATCCGTTTTTAATGGAGAATAAACCGGATCTTAATCTTTCGCCTCTCTAATTTTTTTTAAAAGGAATGAGATATCATTCTTCGTTGTTCTTCCTCCTGGTTCTCATCTACGAGACGCTAGAACCTTGCAATCATTCTCCTAGGAGTTTCACAATCATACGTTACTCAGATCAGTTCCGCTCTGTTGATGCAACCAAGTTGTGTCGATCGTTCTTCGATATAAGGTATGTTTTATCATCGTTCCTTCGGGGATCACCTTCTCTTGTTCTTCCTTCCATATTAGCATGTAATCTCCATGGTTCTAATGGGTTTTCTTGGGGTTGGTTGGTACTGTCGTACCGTGGCATCCTCTGGTGGATGCAGCTATCGTGAGGAGAAGAGGACTGTGACCCATTGTGTGGATAAAGGACGTCAATAACTCTTCGAGGTAGGGGATTCATGGATCCTCTAATTGTATATGTGCAATCGTAGAATTAGAATTATTTATCTCTTTGGATCACAATGAAATTGACCTAATTAAATACTTGAACCGGATTAAAAGAATTGGTTGATCGCATGCTGTTGCTTTATACCGTGATAACGGTTTGCCTCATGTTTTCCTAGATATAGTGATATCTATGTTTTCTTTGATTTGTTGTTCGTTCATGATAGAAATTGATAATGAACTTAATGCCGGAATTAATTGTTAATTAATTGGCTAAAGATAAAGAGGCATGTAAATTAATCTAGTTATTGCCGTTGTTGTAGTTGTTCAAATTTGAGGATAATCAAATTAGGGAGGTAAGCATGGTTATTTAAATTGTGATAGCTTACTGATTAGGTATCCATGATTGGAACCTATGAATAACAAGTCTGTTAATTCAATATGGATTAGAGAACGGATTATGTGGGAATTTCTAAAAGGGTTCTGAGTTGCCCTCTTGTTTGTTAAAGGGCCGAGAGCCCACTTTGTGATGTTTGTTTTCCTGCTGCTTGTGCTGTGATGTGAGCCTGGATGGCTGTTGTGATATGTGGAGGCATGGAGACTTGTGGCTGTGGCAGCGGATGATGCCTAGTGTGGCGAGATGCATCGGTTTATGCATATGGGTGTCGGGGAGGACACCAAGGGTGATGGTATTAGATGAATGTGATGGTTTGATTTTGGTGGTTTGGTTTGGTTGCTTATCTTCTTTACTTTTCCCCACTGCTCAAGGAAGATGGTCTTTCTTACCCTCTTTCCGAAGGAGTCGAAGACATGCGGGGTATGCCACGTGCTTTCCGTGTTTAGCCTCTCGATGGATGATGGGTCTATGCTCTTTCTATAGGCGGCAAAGACTCGACAGGTAGTATATCTACTCACCGTGTTGAGTCTCCTTTGTGTTTAGAAGCATAGGATGTTTTTCTAGAATGCCTGGGAACGTGGAAAATTAATTATGTAATGAATGTTTGATTAAATGGTGAAAATCCACGAGGATGGAGATGCTGGAATTTAAAGGTGATGTGAATCTTAAAAAGGAGCAGTTGTTTTTGAAAGTGATGCCATTTCAGTTTAATGTGGAATTCTTCATTCTTAATTAATTTTTAAAGAATTAATTAATGTACAGTGGAACTGATAAATGAGAATGGAGTAATCTAATAAAGCTCTTCATTGTTTGTGTGCTTATAGGATACCTAGTCTTAGAAGTAGCATCCTGGAGTCTGAGAGACGTTAGCTGCAGTTGTATCTAAGACTAGGTAATGCCCATAGTGTGGATGTGAGTTACATATATATTTTGTACTTTTTGTGTTTCTATACGCTACTCCACCCTGTCGGTAAGGGAAACTGACACCCCGGGGATTCTGAGCCCTGGGGGGGTGTTTTCCCCAACATTTTGATGGGAGGTTGAATGGCTGACTACCCCCTTTGGCCCCGCTCTCTTCTCTTGGCAGATCCTTGTGCTAGTAGTCACAGTGGTTAGTTTTACCCATATATGTGTGTAGAGGGCTATAATGGCTTGTGGTTATTTCAGACACATATACTCTGGATACAGTATCCTATGGAATACTATAGGTGTAACGTGTATAGGCTGTGATGGCATGAGGATCCTTACTCGGCGTATGGGCTGTGATGGCTTGAGGAATAATACTCGACGTATGATACACGTTATACGAGCTATGGTGGCTCCCGGAAACTACCTGGTTACTTTGGTTGTGAGGACGGTGTGGTGCTTCGCCCAGGTGTCTACGGGCAATCCTTTGTGGTGCACGAGGTGCAGATTGTGGAGCTTAGCCCAGGTGTCTGCGAGCAAGCCTTTGGAGAGAGATGCACAGAAAGTATGTCGTTGGGGAAAGCGGCAAAACAGTGGGGAAGTAGTAGCGGGGTACCCTTGATATTATTTACTATATGCTATATTCTTGTATGTGTTACTTGGTGAGAGTAGCCATGGTGAGGTTGGGAACATAGTATACCTGTTTAGATAACGAGTTAGTTTCACTTGTTGTTCACTGGGCTTTAGCATGCTTTATTTACTTTTGCACGAGAGTCTTGGGGAGGATCCTACTGAGTATACTATTATACTCACCCTATGTACATATAAACTGTTTTTCAAGTCACTTGGAGCAGGTTGGAGATCAAGCTGGTTACTACTAGCTTGCGGTTGGAGGAGGAGCTGTTCGGGCGTGTGGTCGCTGTCGTTTTTCTTTCTTTTGGGTACTTTTAGTTTTCCCTTTCAGTTGTAGTACTTTTGAATGAAATTTCATATATGTACTTGGTTTCCTTTTTATATTTCAGTTCTGAGTTGGAGTTGATTGGAGTCTAATCTATCTCTCTCTTCTGCTTGTGTTCTCTTAGAGGGTAATGCCTCCCATTTGTACGTTATTATACCCTCGGTGCTAGTCGCCAACCCGGGGCCTACTGGAGGCGGGACTCGGGGTCATTATCTCCCTTTTCACATTGCCGGGACAGGAGGGGTACACTTTGTGGGGAGGGGGTCATTACAGAGTGGTATCAGAGGTCTGGTTGAGGGATAGGATGGAGTTTGGAGTTAGGCACAGGTGAGGATGCATGGGATGGTAGGGAAACGGTGTCATTCATGTTTATCAAGTGGGGTAAACACTAGAGACCGGCAGAGACATAGGCGTTCAGGGCCCCCTATGATCTGTTGCATGGACCTTTAAGTTTACAATGGCTACTAAACAAAGTGATACTGGTTGCATGGTAGAGACCTAGGAAAGGATCATGCATCATTATTCTTTGCGCCTATGTTTGAATGGGTAGACCTTGGGATAGGTAACCAAAAATTAATAAAACAAAATAATTAATTAATTAATGTTGAGTATTCCATATTCCAGGCTTAGGAGCTCTAACAGTAGTTATTTTACAGGTATGGCTCCAGGTCGACGTCCTCGTCAGGTTTGCGCCGAAGGTGCCCAGAAGGTTGTTCCAGCTGATCGTCGCCGGGTAGAGGTTGACGACGATGACACTTGGAGGAAGACACTCCGAGAGTTTCATCGCCAGAGTCTACAGAAGTACAAGGGCTCCGTTTCAGATGCAGTCACAGAAGACTGGTTAGAGGAGGTCGAGATAGGCTTCAGTTCGATTCGTGCTCGGAAGGAACACTGGGTGTCCTTGGTTGTGACGATGTTGCGTGGAGAAGCGAGACAGTGGTGGTTCTTGTTCCTCGGGGATCGTGAGGAGTCAGCGATATCATGGGAGGAGTTTCGAGACAGGTTTAGAGTCGAGTTTCTTTCATCGACTGCGAAGGCATCCAGTCGCCAGGAGCTTCTTACCCTTCGACAGGGGAGCTCTAGTGTTCGGGAGTTTGGAATCTATTTCAAGAACCTTCTACGATATGCTTCAGACCTGTTATCAGATGATGAGGCCAGGGCGAGGCATTTCGAGGAGGCTTTGCGTCCAGAGATCCAGCGCCAGGTCACCCCATTTATGCTGAAGACATATCTTGAGGTGCTGGCGAGGGAAGAGGTTGTTGAGAGAACTTGACCAGGACCGGATCGTCATGAGAGGGGAATCGTCACGATTCCTCACGAAGCAGAGCTGTGGTCCGGGGTTCCCGGTTTTCAGGACAGAAGTGTTTCCGTTCACCTGGGGGTAGGTCCCAGCCCTTCCCATCTCGTTTCTCCGGAGGTAGCAACTCTCAGACCTATGCCAAGGGATCAAGCTCTTGTTTTTCTTGTGGTGGACGTGGTCATCAGTAGCGGGAGTGCCCAACTTTTCAGAGCAGTCATCGTGCACCAGGCGCTCCACTCCAGGTTCCTCCGTTGAGGCAGTTCCAGCCGAGGCAGCAGCAGTAGGTTGCACCAGCTTTAGATCACCAGAGGGTATATGGAGCAGGTAGAGGACAGCCCCATGACGCTCCCCGTCCTCAGAGAGCAGAGCACGGCCGTGGTGGTGGTCGTCATCAGGGTCAGAGAGGCCGTGGAGGTGGTCGTGGTCAGCTTCATGCTCTAGCATTGCCATCTCCAGGCGAGCCAGACGTCGTCCGAGGTACCCTTTGCTTGTTTTCTACCTTGGTGTATGCCTTGTTTGATTCAGGAGCGACACACTCCTTTATATCCCCTACCCTTGTCCAATCTTTCAGACTTGAGGTAGAGAGCCTTCCAGTGCCCTTGGCGTTGACTACGCTAGTTGGAGATCGAGCTATCTTGTTTGAAGTATGTAGAGACTGTGAGCTAGTGTTGGGGAATCATCTCTCTTGGGGAGATTTCCTATGTTTACGAATACAACCATATGATGTCATCCTCGGCATGGATTGGTTGTATTCGGTGCAGGATATTGTGGATTGCTACAGGAAGAAGGTCATTTTCTTTGATGATGATGGAGAGGAAGTAGTGTTTGTTGGTGAGAGAGATCCTCGGATGAGTCATAGACGAGTTTCATCCTTATCATCCATGATGGCTGGGATGATGCTGAGTTCTTAAGAGGTTCAACAGTTGGCGTATCCTAGGGTCGTAGAGGAGTACCCTGATGTCTTTCTAGAAGAGGTTGTATCCTTACCCCCTCGACGAGAGATCGAGTTTGGGATCGAGCTACAGCTAGGAGCGTCTCCTATCTCTATGTCTCCGTACAGGATGTCCCCTTTTGAGTTACGAGAGCTACGTATTCAGCTTGACGGTCTGTTGCAGTGTGGTTTTGTTCGGCCAAGTGTGTCACCGTGGGGTGCACCAGTTTTGTTTGTGAAAAAGGCTGATGGCAGTTTCCGGTTGTGCGTCGATTATCGTCGCTTAAACAAAGTGACAATAATGAACCGTTATCCTCTCCCGCGGATTGATGACCTATTCGATCAACTGAAGGGTGCAAGTTGGTTTTCAAAGATAGACTTGCGGTCAGGATATCACCAGATGCGTGTAAAGGATGATGATATCCCGAAAACTGCTTTCCGTTGTCGTCATGGGCATTATGAGTTTGTTGTAATGCCATTCGGCGTGACGAATGCTCCAGCTGTTTTGATCGGGTTGATGAATGCTGTGTTCCGTGAATTCCTGGACAAGTTTGTTTTGGTTTTCATCGATGACATCCTTGTGTACTCCACATCTGAAGAGGAGCATGCAGAGCATCTACGAGCCGTTTTGGGAGTTCTTCGCCAACATTGGTTGTTTGGGAAGTTGTCCAAGTGTGAGTTCTGGGCTCAATAAGTTCGTTTCTTGGGACATGTTGTGTCCCAACAGGGAGTAGCTGTGGATCCTTCGAAGATAGAAGCAGTGGTGTCTTGGCCAGCCCCCAAGACCGTGTCAGAGGTGCGAAGTTTCCTTGGTCTCGCAGGCTATTATAGGAGGTTTGTGGCTAATTTCTCCTGAGTTGCGACTCCTCTGACAGCTTTGACCAGGAAGGATCAAGCGTTCATATGGACTGATCAGTGTCAGACAGCTTTCGAGTATCTAAAGGAGAAGTTGGTATGTGCTCCAGTCCTTTGTCTTCCAACGGAGGGAGTCTAGTTTGATGTTTTCTATGATGCTTCACATCTGGGGCTAGGTTGTGTTCTTATGCAGCAGAGGTCCGTTGTTTCTTATGGGTCTCGGCAGTTGCATCCCCATGAACGCAACTATTCCACCCATGATCTTGAGTTGGCAGCCGTGGTGTTTGCTTTGAAGTTGTGGAGACATTACCTCATTGGTGAGCACTTTGTGGTTTTCACCGATCATAAGAGTTTGAGGTATGTTTTCTCCCAACGCGACTTGAACTTGAGGCAGCGTCGGTGGATGGAGTTCTTGCGGGAATACGACTTCGAAATATCGTATACACCTGGGATGGGAAATTTTGTTGCTGATGCACTGTGCCGAAAGTCACGTAATGATGTTATGCGTGAATCTGGTGATTCCTGGAGAGTGATGGCAGAGCTATCCACTTTGCATCTTGATATGGGAGAAGTTGGGGGAAGAGGTTGTCTTTTCCAGATGACGGTGCAGTCATCCCTGATGCAGAAGGTGGAAGAGTCTCAGTTGGGTGATTTAGAGGTGGAAGTTTGGAGAGAGAGAGTTGTTTGTGGGGAGTCCCCTGATGGTTGGTCGGAGGATGAACAACACCGAGTGTTGTATCATGGCAGGATTTTTGTTCCCTTGGAGATGCGCAAGACGGTTCTCCGAGAGTTCCATAGTTCACCCTTGGAAGTACATCCTGGTGTGACGAAGATGTACCGATCCTTAAGGAGTCAGTTCTGGTGGCCTGGGATGAAACGTGTGGTTGCAGAGTGTGTGTCTCAATGTTTAGTCTGCCAGAAGGTGAAGGCCGAACACCGTGTTCCTGGTGGTCTTCTCCAGCACTTAGAGATTCCTCAGTAGAAGTGGGAGGACATCTCAATGGACTTTGTTACGGGTTTACCTCGAGCTCTGGGAGGAAATGATGCTATATGGGTGGTAGTGGATCGTTTAACTAAATCGGCCCACTTCATAGCAATCAAGGAGTCGAGCTCAGTGGAGGTTTTGTCGAGGCAGTATCTGGAGGAGGTGGTGAGGCTTCACGGAGTACCTAGGACGATCATTTCTGATCGAGATCCTCGTTTTACCTCTAGGGTGTGGAGAGGTCTCCAACATGCTTTTGGATCTCAACTATGCCTTAGCACTGCTTTTCATCCTCAAACAGATGGTCAGACAGAGCGAACCATCCAGACTCTTGAAGACATGTTGCGCTCTTGTGTTCTTGATTTTGGAGGTTCATGGGTGAAGCACTTACCCTTGGTAGAGTTCGCTTACAATAATAGTTTTCACTCTACCATCGATATGGCGCCGTTTGAGGCCTTGTAAGGCCGGCCATGCCGTTCTCCGTTGTGCTGGACTGGGGTCAGAGAGTCGGCAATTCTCGGACCAGAACTAGTGCAGAATACAACAGAGATGGTTCAGGTGATTCGTAAGAGGATGAAGACAGCACAGGATCGTCAGAAATCATATGCTGATCAAAGAAGGAGACCGTTAGAGTTTAATGTTGGGGATCATGTGTTTCTAAAGGTGACTCCCCGTCGTGGGCAGCGAAGGTTTGATTGTGTAAGTAAGCTTTCTCCCCGGTTTGTTGGGCCTTTCGAGGTGTTAGCTCGTGTTGGATCTGTGGCGTATCGAGTAGCACTTCCCCCTCAGATGAGTCGGATACATGATTTTTTCCATGTATCACAGTTCCGTCGTTATCTTCATGATGAATCTCATGTTATCGATTGAGGAGAGATCGATATTGACGATGATGCAACCTTCGAGGAGCGAACTGTGGAGATCCAAGACCACAAGGAGAAGGTGTTGCGTGGGCGTTCTATCCCCTTAGTTCGTGTCCTGTGGCAACACGGTGGCATGGAGGAGAGTACCTGGGAGCGTGAGTCACAGATACGTGCTCAGTACCCAGAGTTGTTTAATGTTTAACTCTTTCCATGTAATGATGTTTCTTCTCTGGTTAGATCTTTCATGTTTTATTCATGTACCTTTGATGTGATGTTGTGAATAAATTGTTTGGGTATGGATTGTTTGTTCCCGGATGTCAGAGTTTTGTTCCATATTTCGAACAACTCATGGTGGTTTTCCCCTGAGAGGTATCTTATGGGGTGGTTGTTCGGAGCCCACTTTTCTTCTGGGTTGGTTTTTAATTCTCGAGGACAAGAATGTTTTGAGAGGTATCTAATGTAATGGCTTGGACCTCTCCGGTCCATTACTTTGTGGAATTGTGGTGTTGGAGGTGTTCTGGGAGGACAAGGTGACTTATCCCCCAGCTGCTGCCTACCGGTAGCTCGGTCTACCGGTAGCTGCTGATTACCGGTAGCTCGGTCTACCAGTAGCTGCTGATTAGCGGTAGCTCGGTCTACCGGTAGCTGCTGATTACCTGTAGCTCGGTCTACCGGTAGCTGCTGATTACCGGTAGCTCGTTCTACCGGTAGCTGCTGATTACCGGTAGCTCGGTCTATCAGTATCTGCTGATTACCGGTAGCTCGGTCTACCGGTAGCTGCTGATTACCGGTAGCTCGGTCTACCGGTATCCGCATCCTACCGGTAGCTGGGTTTACTGGTAGCCACGACATATTGATAGCTTGGTATACTTGTAGCCGCAGTCCAGCAGTAGCTCGGCTAACACTTTTCCAAATTTCTAGTTCTGTGAACAATGTTTCTATCGGTGAGGTCTTATCGGTGGACTTCTATCAGTGAGGATCTATCAGTAGACTTGTGTTTCTATCTGTAAGGTTCTATCGGTGAGCTTTTATTTCCTTTGCCAATTTTTTTAGTTCTGTGAACAGTGTTTCCAGACTCCATAAGAGCTACCGATTCCATACTTTTCCAAATTTCACGACTGAACAGTGTTTCCAGACTCCATAAGAGCTACCGATTCCATACTTTGCCAAATTTTGAGTATGTGAACTGTGTTTCCAGCTTGGCAAATTTGACGTTTTCTTTGACGTAAAATACTTTTAAAACCTTATTTTAAGGACTTTAAGGCCGGTTCAAAGGCCATAAATCCTATATTAATTATTCCAAAGGCCGGGATGTTTTTACTTGGTCAATTCGCGTGGGTTAATGCGATCCGTTTTTAATGCAGAATAAACCGGATCTTAAACTGTCGCCTCTCTAATTTTTTTAAAAGGAACGAGATATCATTCTTCTTTGTTCTTCCTCCTGGTTCTCATCTACGAGACGCTAGAACCTTGCAATCATTCTCTTAGGAGTTTCACAATCAAACGTTACTCAGATCACTTCTGCTCTGTTGATGCAACCAAGTTGTGTCGATCGTTCTTCGATATAAGGTATGTTTTATCATCGTTCCTTTGGGGATCACCTTCTCTTGTTCTTCCTTCCATATTAGCATGTAATCTCCATGGTTCTAATGGGTTTTCTTGGGGTTGGTTGGTACTGTCGTACGGTGGCATCCTCTGGTGGATGCAGCTATCGTGAGGAGAAGAGGACTGTGACCTGTTGTGTGGATAAAGGACGTCAATAACTCTTAGAGGTAGGGGATTCATGGGTCCTCTAATTGTATATGTTCAATCGTAGAATTAGCATGATTTATCTCTTTGGATCACAATAAAATTAACATAATTAAATACTTGAAATGGATTAAAAGAATTGGTTGATCGCATGCTGTTGCTTTATACCGTGATAACGGTTTGCCTCATGTTTTCCTAGATATAGTGATATCTATGTTTTCGTTGATTTGTTGTTCGTTCATGATAGAAATTGATAATGAACGTAAAGCCGGAATTAATTGTTAATTAATTGGCTAAAGATAAAGAGGCATGTAAATAAATCTGGTTATTGTTGTTGTTGTAGTTGTTCTAATTTGAGGAAATCAAATTAGGGAAGTAAGAATGGTTATTTAAATTTTGATAGCTTACTGATTATGTATCCATGATTGGAACCTATGAATAACAAGTCTGTTAATTCAATATGGATTAGAGAACAGATTATGTGGGAATTTCTAAAAGGGTTCTGAGTTACCCTCTTGTTTGTTAAAGGGCCGAGAGCCCACTTTGTGATGTTTGTTTTCCTGCTGCTTGTGCTGTGATGTGAGCCCAGATGGCTGTTGTGATATGTGGAGGCATGGAGACTTGTGGTTATGGAAGCAGATGACGCCTAGTGTGGCGAGATGCATCGGTTTATGCATATGGGTGTCGGGGAGGACACCAAGGGTGATGGTATGAGATGAATGTGATGGTTTGATGTTGGTGGTTTGGTTTGGTTGCTTATCTGCTTTAATTTTCCCCACTACTCAAGGCAGCTGGTCTTGCTTACCCTCTTTCCGAAGGAGGCGAAGACATGCGGGGTATTCCACGTGCTTTCCGTGTTTAGCCCCTCGATGGATGATGGGTCTATGTTCTTTCTATAGGCGGCAAAGACTCGACGGGTAGTATATCTACTCACCGTGTTGAGCCTCCTTTGTGTTTAGAAGCATATGATGTTTTTCTAGAATGCCTGGGAATGTGGAAAAGTAATTCTGTAATGAATGTTTGATTAAATGGTGAAACTCCACGGGGATGGAGATGCTGGAATTTAAAGGTGATGTGAATCTTAAAAAGGAGCAGTTGTTTTTGAAAGTGATGCCATTCCAGTTTAATGTGGAATTCTTCATTCTTAATTATTGTTTAAAGAATTAATTAATGTACAGTGGAACTGATAAATGATAATGGAGTAATCTAATAAAGCTCTTCATTGTTTGTGTGCTTATATGATACCTAGTCTTAGAAGTAGTAGCCTGGAGTCTGAGAGACGGTAGCTACAGTTGTATCTAAGACTAGGTAATGCCCATAGTATGGATGTGAGTTACTTATATATTCTGTACTTTTTGTGTTTCTATACGCTACTCCACCCTGTCGGTAAGGGCAACTGACACCCCGGGGATTCTGAGCCCTGGGGGGGTGTTTTCCCCAACATTCTGATGGGAGGTTGAATGGCTGACTACCCCCTTTGGCCCCGCTCTCTTCTCTTCGTAGATCCTTGTGCTAGTAGGCACAGTGGTTAGTTTTACCCATATATGTGTGAAGAGGGCTGTAATGGCTTGTGGTTATTTCACACACATATACTTTGGATATAGTATCCTATGGAATACTATAGGTGTAACGTGTATAGGTTGTGATGGCTTGAGGATCCTTACTCGGCGTATGGGATGTGATGGCTTGAGGAATAATACTCGACGTATGATACACGTTATGCGAGCTATGGTGGCTCCCGAAAACTAACTGGTTACTTTGGTTGTGAGGACGGTGTGGTGCTTCGCCCAAGTGTCTCCAGGTAATCCTTTGTGGTGCACGAGGTGCAGATTGTGGAGCTTAGCCCAGGTGTCTACGGGCAAGCCTTTGGAGAGAGATGCACAGGACATATGTCGTTGGGGAAAAGCGGCAAACCAGTGGGGAAGTAGTAGTGGGGTACCCTTGATATTATTTACTATATGCTATATTATTGTATGCGCTACTTGGTGAGAGTAGCCATGGTGAGGTTGGGAACATAGTATACCTGTTTAGATAACGAGTTAGTTTCACTTGTTGTTCACTGGGCTTTAGCATGCTTTCTTTACTTTTGCACGAGAGTCTTGGGGAGGATCCTACTGAGTATACTGTTATACTCACCCTATGTACATATAAACTGTTTTTCAGGTCACTTGGAGCAGGTTGGAGATCAAGCTGGTTACTACGAGCTTGCGGTTGGAGGAGGAGCTGTTCGGGCTTGTGGTCGCTGCCGTTTTTCTTTCTTTTGGGAACTTTTAGTTTTCCCTTTCAGTTGTAGTACTTTTACATGACATTTCATATATGTACTTGGTTTCCTTTTTATATTTCGGTTCTGAGTTGGAGTTGATTGGAGTCTATTCTATCTCTCTCTTCTGCTTGTGTTCTCTTAGAGGGTAATGCCTCCCATTTGTACGTTATTATACCCTCGATGCTAGTCGCCATCCCGGGGCCTACTGGAGGCGGGACTCGGGGGTCATTATCTCCCTTTTCACATTGCCGGCCCAGGAGGGGTACACTTTGTGGGGAGGGGGTCGTGACACATTATATACCCCTAATTAAAGTGAAGCTCATAATATCTAGAACAATGATATCCTATAGAAAAATATACTCCAAAATCTCTACTGAATATCCCTGGAATAGAAACTTTTCTCAAGACCACACTCCCAAATGTGTATCAATATTCATGGACCTAATCAATAATTGCACTTTAATTCTCAAAACCTCAGCAATTGTTTCAGATATAATGTAATTATTGGAATGACTATAAATTGGGGTGCTAGTTAATGTAGAATATACCAGAACAGTACTTATAACTATTGATGTTCCAACCTCACTATCCACATGTGTAGACTATACTACATGAAACTATGTTTCCCATCTTCCCTGTGATGTTTTCTGACTCCACTTATTAGCACCACTTTACTGATGTGTGCACTTTGAACCAAAAGAACCATGTTCACTAACTCTACTGCTTCAAACAGTATAAATTCAACTGGTAGCCCGATATGGTGTGGAAGAACCCATTCCCAGAATATGAATCTTCCCAACTACTGTTTCTATACAAAAAAATGTCACTACAACCAACAGAACATCTGTATACATCCCATCATGGTGAAAGATTGATTCTCTTTTGGGTGTTTGGAATAGTGTTGGAAATAATGTCCCTATCGATCAAATTATGAAAAATACCCTTTGAATGGTCATGTCCAACGAAACCTCCAATCTATAAAATCTAATTGCTTATTCCTTTGCGGATGTTTCCATAATGGTTCTTTCATCTCAACATTGTCTCACCTTCTGATAACCAAATAAGAAGTTCTAACCCAGCACTCGAATCCTCCCTCAGGATCCCTTTAAATACATGATCCTAATACATAACCTCTGTAACCTTCATTATCCTGAATATATTAACATTATACTTAATCAAAAACTTATGTCCACTCTGGAAACATTTTCCCATTTCTGAATAATCTTTAGCGTAACCCATCCCAGACATTCTCCCTTACTTCAGATGCATGAACATTGAGACCTTCCCTTTTCTCATCATATCTTGATAAAAGTGTTACAATAATCCCTCCAAGAAGTCTATCCATAACATATAGCCAGTCTATCTAGTTTATGAATGAATGTCTGACCAGTGTTTCACTAATCCCCATAGCATATAAGCCGCTGACTTGACCCTTATCTTAACTAGAGTCTCAAACTGGTCATGTATTATCTCTCTGGACTCAAACAAAAATTAATATATCTCATGTCCACACTCTCTAGTAAATGTGAGATTATGCATCAAATAAAACTACATTATCAACTCATACATAGCATTCACAACATTGGATGGGTAATTATCCATGAATTTGATGATGTGAGAGAAGTTATCTTGAAACATATAGAATTAGTATTGTACTAGAAAGATCAATGCCTCTAGTTACATAAATGGAGAACCATTCATAGCCATTCCCCTCAGTCATCCCCTCAAAAATCATCATAGAGGCATATCTCGAAAACACCACACAAACCTTTTAGGTCTCATAAGACAAACTTATTACAAGTAAGTAAGATGAAATAAACAAAACCAATATTTTTCCCCACCACGACACACAGTCGAAAATGAGGTTCTTTGACTAGCCTTAACCATCCAACACTAGCGTTTTGGTTAGAAATGTTAAACTCAATATCATTATCAATTTTATCATTTATATAGAAAATATTATCATTGCACATCATTTTTACATCCTTTTTCAGTTCTTTTTACCCCCTTTTTAAATTTTATTCTCTCAAACCAAGAAAATAGTTCAATTTTGACAACATAACAATAACCATTCTTCCTCGTTTATACCTAAGATGATGCATGTCACAAAATAATTTTGATCTCCAAAAATAATTAAAGAAAACTCAAAGCTTATGCCACTATGGGCTACGAATAAATATATAACAATTAGCAATAACAATAATCCCATCACACCACATGTGAGTCAACCATGGTGAAAGAAAATTCAATTTGTAACAGAATACAATAATAACAAAAATCCAACCTTGATTAATTATTTTTTTCACCATACATGGGTTTGAGACTCCCATGAACAATCTCACTACCTAGCACCAATGTTTTTCAGTCTCACGTATTATAATGCCCTGACACCAGAATCCCCGAGTCGGTGCATTATTACATATCATTGGCATGATCACAAAAGCCCATGTCTTGAAATATCATTTATTTTAGTACACTTATATGTACAATATACATTCATAAGATTTACATTACATCATAAAATGGAAAAATACAACAAAATTGATTCCATAGAAAACACTGAGATCCAATAGACTATCACTACAGGTCATTCATAATATACTTTTTTATATCCAGGGAAAATAAAACATAGAAAAGGGTGAGACGAGATGCTCAGTATGGATAACAATATAGTAGAAACATTAATAAATAATCATAAAAATTTAAGGCAATTTATAAAACTAAAACAAAAGCATATTAAACATTAACTTCAACCTAATATGTCATGACCCCCTCCCACCAAAGATGCCACTCCTGAGCTGGCAATGGTGAAAGGGAGATAATGGTGACCGAGTCCCGCCTCTAATAGGCCACGAGGCGGAAACTAGCACCAAGGGTGTGAGTTTTCACAAATATGGGAGGCATTATCCTTTTTATTATTTAAGATCAGGAAATAGGATGAGTCAAACACCAAAAAAATGAACAAGTAAATGAAAATAAACCCAAAACCAAACCCGTATGATTATTTTATACAATACTGAAACAAAAGTAAAAGTAAAAGAAATGACCCAATGTACGATTCCAAAAGAAAAGAAATAAAAAACAGCAACCAGCAAAACTTCAACACCTAACTATCAAGGTCTCGCATAGTACCTGAAGTCCTCCTAAAGACCAGAAAGTAAACGTAGGGTGAGAATACAAGTATACTTAGTAGGAAAAACTAAATCTCCCATGCACAGGTGGGGAGACATCCTAATGCCTTGTGGGAAAATAGAAGGAAAAAAATCCTAGCAACAAATCTATTATCCCAACCT
This sequence comes from Viscum album, assembly GCA_963277665.1. Lineage (NCBI taxonomy): Eukaryota > Viridiplantae > Streptophyta > Magnoliopsida > Santalales > Viscaceae > Viscum > Viscum album. The sequence continues at coordinate 1,391,818,508 of OY728119.1, forward strand.
TACAAGCCACACTCACCAAATATCGTAATTCAATAGAGTAATATAGTAATATTATTAATGTATGGGTACCCCGCACCACATTCCCACTGAATACTGCTAAAGCCCTCATGCCTAATACTCTGATGCTTCCTCCTATTTTTGAGCTAGTGTCGCAACCTGGCCATACGAAGCTCGAGCTAGTGCCGAAACCTGGCCATATGAAGCTCATAGTATTCTGCCAGCACTCAATCCTCATCCATCATAGTATCCCACCGGCACTCAATCATCGTCCATAACCACATCTCATCACGAATAAACCTTGGAACCACACCCCATATCCTCATGAAGACACTTGGTAACATACCACATCCTCATCCTGAAGACTCTTGGGAAACATCTGTCGTAACCTGCCTGAAGGATCATGGACAATAGAACCTAGAAGAGGGAGCATAGGGAAGAACAGTAACCAGCCATCCTTTAGATGTTTGAGAATATCACCCTCCCATCCCACTGTTGTTCAGCGCGTATTTCTCAACATGGATGGGGTGCGTAAAGAAACATAAAATGTACAAATTTATATAATTATATCAACCACTCAGCCCATCCTAAGGCTTCTCCACAAAAGATATGAGGTCATGCCTCAGCACTCCTACCTCGAAATTATGCACACAATAAATAGCCCCAACCCCCATTATGCTTTTCATGTTTCAACATTTTGAGTTTATCAGTTCTTTAACTATAGAGAAACTAAAAACAACCAAATCCGATCAATCGTTCATAACAAATATCCCTGCCAACCAAAAATAATGTTATGTAAAACAAAAAAACACAATATAATTTTATTTTATCAGCCAATCAATTTCATTGATTTTTTGTATTTAATCAACTACCATGCCCCACAATTCATTAGTTAACTCTTCCAATTTTATTCATAAGCACAACCCATCCCTACAGCCCTGCTGCCAACCACAATAACAAAAACACATCAGAAACAATACCCGTACCACAACATCATCCATTTGGTGTCATTTCTCGTAGCTCTTCTGCCCATCACAACCATATTATACCTTCCAACTCACAACCCAGCCAACCATATCCCCACTGCTCACCCATTCCACAAAAACCTACAAAACACCCGTTTACATAATTAAACCCCAACAAGCACCCAGAAATTCATTCTTTCATTTAGTTTAACCGGGATGATCATATAAGGGTTCCAAGTATTCATTTAATCATACAACTTTACATGATTAACTAATTTCAACATTCTATGAAATTCCATCCCCAAAACAATCCAGAAAAACAGGGAAACATTAAATTTCTCAAGCAATGGCCCCCAATGACTGTGATTTTCTGTAGGAATAAAAATATTCAATTCACAACATAATCAAGGGATAATCATTGATGGAAATAAAATGAAGATATCAACAAAACTTTTCCAAACCCATTCTTTAACCAGTTATTATCTTTATTTTCTGGTTCAACTGTATCACAAGAAATCAAGAGGATACCCACCATGCATGATGCACAAAAGAGAGAGATGAAGGTAAGATCCCTACCTGAACAGGTTTTGTTGTCCTTCTGCGAGAACAACCACCATGAGGATTTCGATCACTCCTCCCGATGAATACGTCCTCCCCTAGACGATGTGGCACAACCACACTAACATCCAAGACAGACTCTATTAAGGTTTAAGCTGTCACTTGTCATAGCATAGCAAGGAGGAATAGAAAGAGGAGATCGAGGAAGGAATAAGAACGAGGTAGAATGAACCATTAAGATGACATTCGTCAAATATCAGCAATCTCCTTGGTAGGAAACTACAATGAGGAAGTCGAAGAAGAGGGAAAGGAACGATGTGCATGATGTTCTCTTTGTTGACAAAATCTCGTATCTACGGACAGATCAATAATCGGAGTTTAGATGGAGAAGATAAGAGGAAGGCTTTTGGGACATCCGGGAGCGTCGTCGTGCAGAGAAGAAGAGGGGTCCGTAAATAACACATGACCCTCTCTTATATAGGCAACAAAAAGGTAAAATGGTATGCAATGTGTATTAATGAATTCACATTGTGACTGCACAATTGTTACGTTGTTTGACTAGTCAACACACGACAAGTCACGGGGTTTCCATGTGTTTAATGATAATATTAAATTAAATTAATAATAGGTGTTTTATTGACCTGAGACATGAGTCATAAAAAGGTATTCCTCATTGGTCTTATAATAACTATCATAATTTCTGGGTTGCAACGTCACAACTGGTTCGCCATTCCGACACCATATGAGGGAGATATGTTGGATACAAGATCCCGTAATAATAATAATAATAATATTATTAATAATACTATTTGGTGTTTCATCTAACTGAGACACGAACTATAATTTAATATCCAACATTAGACTTGAATCGAACGTATTAATGGTAGGATCACATCGCCTCTGACGACAATTCAATCGGACATCGCACGCGGGAGTTATGGCAGTTCGAATATTTAATAATATTATTAAATCTATTAATTCATGAGCATTTCAGGTACCCAATTCGAAAACCTGAAAAAGACATCCAATATTGGACTCATAATTTCCGTCTCGTATTCATGGTCGCATTTTCGCTGACGGTTCATGAAACTGAGGTCGCACGATGAAATTATATTGAAAACAATGTTTTATCATCAAAATTAATAATAACAATATTTTATTATTATTACTACTTACTTACTTATTTATTTTTCTAACTCCAAATAAATCATGATTTGGTCTATTTCACAATGGAAATTTATCACAAATTCCCTCCTTTATCATTTATTTCACAATTAATTTTATCCCGACTAATATCTTATAACTCCTCCCTCTCTCCAATCTCATTAATTCTTCCACGATTTCCACTCACTCCCAAAAAGTGGCACCTCCCCTTCCTTTACTCCATGTGGAACACCTCAAACTCCATTTTAAACCTTTATAATTATTTTTTAAGACAATTAACATAAATACTAATATCTCTAATCTATCCTCATATCTCAGTTCTCATTGCATTGAATTCAAAATTTAAATCTCATTAAATCTTTAATAACGGATCATTCAAAATTTTAGAGAACATTATTATTATAATTATTTAGTATAATAATAATAACAAATCCTCAATTAAAATTTATTAACTTTTCACCATTTATTATTATTATTAATAATTATTATTGATGTTCGCCACATTGACCATGTCCGACCACCATTATGTCAATGACGAGCTGCCTCCCATTACATGTCCATTACATACATAATTTATAATTTAATAAAATTTAAATAAAAAAAGAAATAACTAACCTCCCCTTATTGAATTAAATACATTCAATTTTATTTATTTTATTTCACAATGATTAAATAAAAAACATTCAATCTAATTAACACCAAAAATTTTCACACCACCATTATCAACTATTATTATCTTTATTTATTATTATAACATGCGTCATGTTTGAGCACATCTAATTTTACAAAGTAACAGACCAGAGAGGTCCGAGCCATTACATAAGATACCTCTCAAAACATTATCATCCTCGAGAATTAAAAACCTTCCCATTAAAAGGGGAAAGGTCCAACCAACCACCCCGCAAGATACCTCTCTGGGCTCTCATCATAAGAGGATTCCAACCACTATACTAATTATACGAGTCAGGGATTTCCTTCCCCCATGTCGAGATATTATCCGCTTTAGGTGGAACTGACTCACCTGCATGAGTTTAATCGCATCCACATTAATATGTCTTGATTAGGGATTAGGTCCTTCCACCCCCATATTTTTGTATTTCTCATACACATATTGCCCCCAACACCACACAAAACAAGAAACATGATGCCCCCACACATTGATTGGGGAATTCCTTCTCCCATGTAAAGATATTATCCACATTGGGTGGCACTGACTCGCCCACACATGTTTAATTGCATCCACATTAATACATATTGATTAGGGATTAGGTCCTCATATCCCTACATGTTAGGACTATTCACAAACATTTAAAGGAAAGATGGAAACAACTTAGCAATATAGACTCATGAAAAACAAGGTCCAGGCCCAAGCGTGGGTGAGAATGAGTTTCAATAAAGAAGTGTGATGCTACTGAATTTATCAAATCATAAATTAGAGAATTTAAGTAAAACTAAAAACATCTCTCTCAGTCTCTGGCCTTGCTAGGGTTGCCGCTTCTGTTGTGTGCAACTATCAGCTTCCCACTCCTCTGCCTCTCTGTTGACGTCCAGGTGCCATAGTTGTTTGGTAAACAAGGAACGCCTAAGCCCAAGTAGCAAGGAAATTTCCTCAAGGTTTTATTTTGTCATTTTATTTTTATTTCTATCCCAGAACACCCAAATCAAGTAAAAAACAAATCATGATGATGCATGGACCTTTCCTAGGGTCTCTACCCTGCAATCAATGTAGACTTACCTGGTCATTCAGTAATCTCAGAGTCCTTTCATCGGATCACAGGGGGCCCTAAATTATCATGTCCTAGATGGTCTTCCCTAGACCATGTCACACACCAAGATCAGCCAACACTATTACCATGCCATCCCATGCAATCCTCACTATGCCTAACTCTAGAATCCATCCTATCTCTCAACCATCAGCCTCTAATACCATTCTGTGATGACCCCCTCCCACATAAGATGCCTCTCCTGAGCTGTAAATGGTGAAATGGAGATAATGACCCCCATGTCCCGCCTCCAGTAGGCCCCGGGGTGGCGAATAGCACCAAGGGTATGAGTTTTCACAAATATGGGAGGCATTACCATTTTTTTTATTTAAGATCAGGAAATAGGATGAATCAAATACCAAAAGAAAAAAGAACAAGTAAATGAAAATAAACCCAAAACCAAACCCATATGCATGGTTTATACAATGCTAAAAAAATTAAATGTACAAGAAAATCCCCAATGTATGATTCAAAATGAAAAGAAAGCAAAAACTGCAACTAGAAAAACTCCAACACCCAACTTTCAAGGTCCCGCACGGTCCCTGAAGTTCTCCAGAAAACCTGAAAGTAATCATAGGGTGAGCATACAAGTATACTATGTAAGAAAACCTAAAGCACTCGTGCACAGGTGGGGAGACATCCTAATGCCCCGTGGGAAAACATAACGAACCAAAGCCCAGAAAGGAATCTATCTGCCTAACCTTACAAGACACACTCACCAAATATCGCAAGTCAATAGAGTAGTATAGTAATATTATCAAAGTATGGGTACCCTGCACCACCTTCCCACTGAATAATGCTCAAGTCCTCACGCCTAATGCTCTGATGCTTCCCCCTCTTCGTGAGATAGTGCCCAACCTGGCCATATGAATATCAAGCTATTGTCGCAACCTGGATATACGAAGATCATAGTATCCCTCCGACACTTAATCCTCAGCCATCATAGTATCCTGCCAGCACTCAATACTCTTCAAGAACCACATCTCATCTCGAAGACACATGGGATCCACATCACATCATATCCCGAAGACACCTGGGAAAATATCACATCCTCATCCCATACACTCTTGGGAAACATCTTTCGTAACCTGCCTGAAGGATCGTTGAATATAGAACCCGGAAGATGGAGCACAAGGAAGAACAGTAACCAGCCATCCTTTAGATGTTTGAGAATCTCACCATCGCGTCCCACGGGTGTTCGGCACATATTTCTCAACATGGGTGGGGTGTATAAAGAAACATAAAATGTATAGATTTATATAATTATATCAACCACTCGTCCCATCTGAAGGCTTCTACACAAAATATCTAAGCACATGCCTTGGCACTACTACCTTGAAAGTATTCACACAAGAAAACACTCCAAACCTCATTAAAATTTTCATGTTTCAACCATTTTAGTTTATCAGTTCCTTAACTACCGAGCAACTAACAACAACCAAACCAGATCAATCGTTCGTAAAACATATCACTGCCACCAAAAAATACATTTAGGGAAAACACAAGAAACACAATACAATTTTATTTTATCAGCCAATCAATTCCATTGATTTTTTCGTATTTAATCCACTACCATTCCCCAAAATTTATTAGTTAACTCTTCCACTTATATTCATATGCACAACACATCCCAGCAGCCATGTTTCCAACCACCATAACCACAACACATTAGAAACAATACATATACCACATCGTCATCCCATTGGTACCATTTCCCACAGCTCTGCTACCCATCACAACAATATAATACATGCCAACCCACAACCCAGCCAACCGTAGCCCTGCTGCTCATCCGTTTTACAACAACCCACGAAACACCCATTCACATAATTAAACCCCAACCAGAACCCAAAAATTCATTTTTTTCATTTATTTTAACAGAGGTGACTATACAAGGGTTCCAGATATTCATTTAATCAGCCAACGTTACATGATTAACCAATTTTCACATTCTATGAAATTCCATCCAAACAACAAAGGCCCCCAACGACCATGATTTTAAGTAGGAATAAGCCTATTCAATTCACAACATAATCAAAGGATAATCATTGATGGAAATAAAACAATAATATCAAAAAAACATCCCCAAACCAGTTTTTTAAACAATTATAATCATTATTTTTTGTTTCAACTGTATCTCAAAAAATCAAGAGGATACCCACCCTAAATGATGCAATAAAGAGAGAGAGATGAAAGTAAGATCACTACCTGGACTGGTTTTGATGTCCTTCTATGAGAACAACCACCACAAGGATTTTGATAACTCCTCCCGATGACTACGTCCTCCCGTAGACGTTGCGGTACAACCGCACTAACAACCACGAGGGACTTTATTAAGGTTTAAGGTGTCACTTTTCATATCATGGCTAGGAGGAACATAAATAGGTTATCGAGGAAGGAATAAGAACAAGGTAGAACGTACCATTAATATGTCATTCGTCAGAAATCAAAAATCTCCTCAGTAGGAATCTTTGAAGAGGAAGTCGAAGAAGAGGGAAAGGAACGAGGTGCAGGATGTTCACCTTGTCGACATGATCCTGTAGCCACCGACAGATTGACGATTGGAGTCTGGATGGAGAAGATAGGAGCAAGGCTTTTGGGTCATCCGGGAGTGTCTCCATGCAGACAAGAAGAGGGTCCATAAATAACACGTGACCCTCTCTTATATAGGCAACAAAATGGTAAAATGGTATGCAGTGTGTATTAATGAATACACGATGTGATTTTACAACTGTTGCATTGTTTGACTGGTCAACACATGACACGTCACGTGGTATCTATGCGTTTAATGATAATAATAACTTCAATTAATAATAGGTATTTTATTGACCTGAGATAAGATTCATAAAAAGGTATTCATCATTGGTCTTAAAATGACCGTCATAATATTAGGGTTGCAACTTCATAGATGGTTCCCCATTCTCACATTGTATGAGGTAGATATATCGGATACAGGATCCCGTAATATTATTATTATTATTATTATTATTGGGTGTTTCATGGACCTGAGACATGAACTATAATTTAATATCAAACATTAGACTCTAATCGACCATATTAACGGCAAGATCAGATCGCCACTGCCGCCAAGTCAATCGGACGTCACACAGGGAAGTTATGGATGGTCGAAGATTTAATAATGATATTAAATCATTTAATTCACAATCATTTCAGGTACCTGATCTGAAAACCCGAAAATGAAATCCAATATTTGACTCATAATTTCTGTCTCTTAGTCAGGGTCGCACTACTGCTAACGGTTCATGAAACAGAGGTCGCACAAAGAAGTTATTGTGAAAACTGTGTTTTATCATCAAGATAAATAATAACAATATTTTATTATTATTTTTAATTACTTATTTATTTATTTTTCTAAATCCAAATCAATCATGTTTTGGTATCTTTCACACTGGAAATTCACCACCAATTCCCTCCTTTATTATTTATTTCACATTTAATTTTATCCCCACTAATATCTTATAACTCATCCCACTCTCAAATCTCATTAATTCTTCCACGATTTTCACTCACTCCCCAAAAGTGGAGACTCCACTTCCTTTACTCCATGTGGCACCCCCCAAACTCCATTTTAAACCTTTATCTTTATTTTTTTAACACAATTATCATAATTAATAATATATCTCATCTATCCTCATATCTCAAATCTCCTTGCATTGAATACAAAATTTAAATCTCATTAAATCTTTATTAACGGATCTTTCAAAATTTAATCCAATGTTATTATTTTAATTATTTTGTATAATAATAAAAACAAATCCCCAATTAAAATTTATTAACTCATCACCAATTATTATTAATAATAATTATTATTATTGGCGTTCACTGCGTTAACCATGTTCGACCACCATTACGTCAACGTCGAGCAGCCTCCCATTACATGTCCATTACACAGATAATTTATTATTTATTAAAATTTAAATAAAACAAAAATAAACCATGAACCTCCCATTGTTGAATTAAATTCATTCAATTTTATTTTTTTATTTCGCAATGATTAAATTAAAAACATTTAATCAAACTAATACAAAAAATTTTCACACCACAATTATCAATTATAATTATTATAAATTATTATTATAACACACATCATGTTTGACCACATCAAAGTTTAAAAAGTAATGTACTATAGAGGTCCGGGCTATTACATAATATGGCAAAGATAAAATCAAAATAATTCCAATTACTTACTCACATGGATATTCTACTAGTCGAATAACTACATGCAATATTAATAGCCACATTCATAAAGATGGAATGCGTAATGTCAGACTTTAATTTCATTGTCAAGGCCTCATGCCAGGACCTAGGGGATAACTATAACCAGAACCAAACCTGCAGAGCCTCTGTATTTGGACTCTATCCCGATGAGCCTTTGTAATTGGACTCTATCCCAAAGAGCCTCTGTTACTAGACTCCATCGGGGAGGGTCTACTGTAACCGGACCCCAACCCAAAGGGCTTACATTTACCGGTCCCCAACCCGGAACACACTAGACCAATACATTCATCATAATAAGAGGTTTATATATAACATAAACATTCATATTTTAACTTGCATACGAAATGTCAAAACATTATCCATAAAACATGAATGGTATGAAATAACACAACCACAGTCAAACATATCAAAAAACCTTCAATACAACATGGATGTTTTGTATCATAATAAATCTTCTTCAAATAATCTTTCTATCTATGAAAGGATGTTGACATAGATGAAATCAAAAAAAATTATATAGAAATATGTTTTTCTATTCTGAAATCATTTTAGAGTCACATAACTATAAAGGAAAATATTATTTTGAAAATATTCTTATGATCTTTTAAGGAATTCTTCGAAAATGTTATAATTGACGAAAATAATTTCACTCTTCGTATATGTTAAAAAAGCATTCTTACATTAATTTTGTCGAAAAGGTTATAAAGGACCTTGTTTAAAAAAGGACAGAATGAATCATTTATAAACATACTATAAAAATCAATGAAGGGTATAAATGACTTTAAACCATAGTCTATAAAATAATAAGAATGTTTTGAAATAAATTTTTAAGAAACATGGATGTGGATGAAAAAGAGGTCCCAGTAGATACTTATATAAAAACAACCTCGGATAATAAAGAGATTCTGAAATTAACCCTTACCTCATTGTAATCAATAGATTCATAATAACAATATTCAATAACCACCAAATTAATAACATAATATCATTAATATAAATAGAATCATGATAATATAATCAAATTGTAGTACACAATATACCACATGAGAAAAATATGTGGTGAATAATGGAAATCTCACAGATTTAAAAGTGAGATAAGAAACCAATTACCATGTAATTTTACTTGGTAGAGAATATGTTAACCTCATATATAATGGTAAAATAATTGATATTAAATTATACAAGAATAATATACAATAATATGATATCATATAGGATCTTTTAACATTTCTTTGTTAATAATATCTTATTATTATTGTCGTTTTGGGTGTTAACATATTCGTTTTCCTTTATATTCATTGTTATGTGAGTCATATTTTCTATGGATGGGATGTATCTTATTAATCTACAGAATTATATCATGTCCTTAAACATTATTTTTAATCATCAAATGAATATTAGTCTTCAATGGATACGATGGGGAATGAATCTCATGGCGTTCGTGGAGATGGTAATCTGTACGTACGCACGAGCAACAATATCATTCTTTAGATATTAAAATAATATATAATTGGATAATATATCATATATACAGAATAATAATCATGTTATAGTTATTATTTACATCGTTTATACTCATTATTGTACCCATCAAAATGATGAAATTCTTTAATAACAAACTACACCACGACGAGGAGACGGTAAGCCGTACGTACACACGTGTGGTGACTTTTTCTGTCACAGTATAGATACAAAAACTAATATGGTTCTACCATATTTATAATAACATCACATTTTATAGAAGATACTGGATTTATTATTTTATAATAGAAACCAAAAGAAATGAAGAAGTGGAAGAAGGAATGTTCTTGAAAGAGGGTATCGAAATTATTACCTCTTCTCCGGGTTCTTCCTTTTGATTTGATAAAAAGGGCTCATTAGATTGGATTTATGACTAATGGAAGTCCTATATGATGAATGGTGGACAATTGAGATGGTATTATGGAAGTTTTTGGCCGATCCAAATGGATTTCAAGGTTTTAATTAGGGAGAAGGGGGAGTGCCCAATTATAAGATGGGTGAGGGGCACCTTAGGAAATGCTAGAAATATTATTTTATAACAAAATAGATTTCGGTTTCTAATAGATAAAAAATGTATTCATTAAATTTTAAGGTGTTGATGGGTCGAAAAACACTTAACCAATTGTTTTTAGATAGGTTTGTGTCACTATATTAACATTATCTTTTAGATTTAACTCGTAGTTAAATAGTTTGACATTTACCATGCCTCTTTTTATTATTATATTATATGGTTATAAACATAGTATATACTTCCAAGGGAACCCCAAGTGGTCAATCAATGACACAAAAATATTCATATATTTATTTTTTCCAAAACTTATATTTTTACGAATAATATATCAATTAATAATATAATATTTGTTTTAAAAACTCTTTTATGTCAATTTTGACATTATTTGGTATTTTGTTGTTGCTAAATTCATAACAACATTATTACTTCAAAAAAATTCATCTAACCAACCCAAATATGTCATATTAACCTTGTAAATTATTGTAATTCATAAAAGTCTCAGATTAAATTTCTTTAGATATTTGTAATGTCAATTATTTTAATATTTTATTAATACGGTAATTACTGCATCATCATTGTGTCATAAATAAATTTAATTATTTAATGTAAAAAATGTATAAAAAAATAAAATATTTTATTAAATATTTTTATATTTATAATGAATATTAATAGGAGAATTAATTTTATGTTTAACTCTATATTAAAAATGATTTATTTAATAAACATTGATTTTAACTATTTCAACTCTCGTTTAAAAATAATAATAAATGTCTAAATCTAATCAAGTGGACCTAAAGGATCATATTTTAATCATAAGGTTTTATTTGGTAGAATTAAACTTATATAATAGAATTAATACATGTGTTAGGGTAATAATAATATCATTTTTACCCTTAATTACCCTATTTATTATTAACCGTAATAAATAAAAGAAAAAAAGTTACTATTCACAAAAAAATTATTTTCTTCTTATTGAACCATATTTTACATACTGATATCTACCGTGTCTCTTCGAAATTTTATATTCCGTTCACAGAAGTGGTAAAATTATGTTTTATGTGAGTTTGCAACTTCTCCAAATAGTTTGGTAAAAGACGGTGAAGAGTTCAATTAAATTTTTATATATCTAAAATTATTATAAACTGACTCCAATGTATTAAAATGAACATATAAAGGTATTATTTATATATATTGACCTAAAATAAAGTTAAATAAAATTAATATTCGGTTTTAACCTATAACTTAGTGTTTTCACTATTCATAAAAAATTCATAGTTTTTAGAAAAATACAAACAATTCACCCTAATCTAACATCGATATTCTGAATCCAAAAATGAAGTCCATTTTTAAAGATAAAATATATAATATTTCCAAAAGTGGGTATTACCATTCATAACGGCTAGTTTGATTGGTTGTGGTGTGTTTGAACTCAATGTTTCATACAACACACGCTATTGTATTATTGAAAGAGAAGCGTACCGTGGAAGCTTGGGGTGTTACATTCTTCCCTCCTTCAATAAATTGCATCCTTGCAATTTTAAATTGTTATTTGAAAATAAAAGGTTGAAAATAGAAAATATCGTTGTGGAAAAATCACATCCTAAATAGGGTTAATAAAATTTAGTTTTAATAAGAAGGAATGGGTAATGAGAAAGTCTCCACTTAATTAGGTTTTTGAATAAGAGAACATTGGTGGAAATTATAGACATGTAATTAGAGGGAAAATGTAAATGTATATATGGAGTTATTGATGTCATAAATCACAAACATGTTTAAAATATCCGGCCTCAAAACCTTCAATCGATGAGGATTTAAAATATCATCAGTTCATCAAAATATACGGTATTACGATAACACATTTTTGGTTTTAATATCCCTTCACTAATGTTTTAGAATTAATTTATTCATAGAATATTAAATATATATATATATACACTGGAAAAGAATATTTTCATTCTTTAACTAATTTCTACCCCAAACACATCTTTCACTCCAAAAGATAACATAACCCAAAAAATTATTATATTTATCCTAATTAGATGGGGTTCTAAATATTTACAGATACCATTTAAATGAAGAAAATTATTTTGTAAAAACCAGGGACATCTTATATGAATGTGGTAGGTAATAAAGGCATGTCGCACTATGGTTGTGGGTTTGATTCCTGCAGCTTTATCTGATGTGACGAGTTATCGCCCAACCTGAAGGATGTCCGTGTTCAAAAATATTCATATAAATGATTTAAGCTTAAAAAATACTATCCAAAGTTCATCTTAATCCATTCCAACCAATATAGTTATCCTCAATACCTCTGTCTAGACTCTCTGTAAAAGGTATCTAAATTCCAAAATCAATTGTAACATCATGTTCCCCAAACAAAGTACAGTTTCTCTTATTGTCTCATATTGAAAATATGATTTCCTTAGACAAATTAAAATATTAATGAAAACAACAAGTACTACAATATAATCCTTTTATATGTCACATTATTCTTATAACCAGAATATAATCCTTGAGTCCAAAAACACAAATAAATTAATTATTCTACATCAACTATTGTAACAACCTAATATTGGCCTTGATCCCTTAGCCTTTTATGAGGTATGTTTTCTTTGTGCTTAGGGAATTCATTTTCATAAAGCCCAATTTATCTACAATTGTAGAATTCAACATTGGCAACCTCTTTCTTCCCTTTTCAATGACGATCTTGGTGGCATTTTTCACCAAACATGTAACAAACTCCCATTCATTTTAGGCAAGTATTGGGGTGTTTCTTCCCAAAATTATCACATAATGTAAAATCCTTCTTTCCATTTTTCCGTTTATTTTTCTCTTGCTCCACCGACCTCTTCTTCTATTTCCTTACTTTAATGTCATAATATTTTTAGAATTACTTTTATGTCTAGATAGCACATGAGACTATATTGTCGTATGATGATAAGGATTGTGATACTAAATCTTGGTAGATAAATGGTTTTAACCCATAAAAGAAAATGTCAATTTTACTTCTTGGGTTATTTATATAATTTGCAGCATGCCTTGGTGACCTTGTAAAGATAGCTTCATACTTTACAACATTCTCATCCTCCTTTTTCCTCAGACTCCAAAATTGTATTTCCTTATCCGCTCGATGATCATGAGGAAAGTATTTTTCTAGAAAAATTCATTTATACTCCTTTAATTCCATATTTGATACTTCCTCGTATTTCTTTGTATTTTGAATCAATGACCCTCAATGATCAGCATCTCCAGTGAGGCAGTAAACTACTATGTCAACATTATCCATTTTTCTACTCCCCAAGGTGGGGAATATTTTCTCTAAATAATTTATCTATTGCACAACTACTAGGGGATTTGTACCCCCATTGAATTTCGGTGTTTGTTTCCTCATGAAGCGATCTAACATTGATCATCTATGCTACGGATCAAGGTACTCCATACAAGAAAGGTTATTATTCATAACCTAAGTGAGTTGTCCCAGTATAGTGATTAGCTGATCAGCACTGGTTGCATCACCATCTCCACTATAATTACCTTTAGTATGAGGGAAATCCCTACATGGAGTGTGTGCATTGATACAGTTCCATTCCTTCCACTAGATGTCATTTCTAAATAATGGAATAAACTTGATTCATTTAAGAATCGAAATACATAATTCCAAGCTTGTAAAACACATAACATAAACTGAACAGTTTATGGATATAATCCTAAAACTTTAAAATGTTTTCATTGAAGATTTATATACTCATAAACCATTCATAATGGTTTTTAAACAAAATTATAATTATCCTAAGCATATCCCCTAAGAGTGTCGTAACTAAAAGTACAGTAACGCCCATTGTCGTGCACCATTTCACATTCAAGTCTTTCTCAAAAAAGTGTTTTTGGGTTTTACCCCTAGGTACATCTGTGCCAAATTCACATTTACCTGATCTTATCCAGATAGGGATGTATTTCTCTGAAAAATCAAAAAATCTCTACAATACCAATATTCTACGATGTTCTTTTATACTAATCCTCAAAGTCTATCTTAGGACTATGTGCTCTAATCAGAGTTTATCTAAGTCTAGTTTCCAAGGATTGTACTATATTTTTTCTAATACCCACTGTAACACCTCGACCCCAGAAACCCAGAGTCGGTGCATTATTACATATCATTGGCATTATCAAAAAAATATCAAGTCTCAAAATATTGTTTAGTTTAGTAGCCTTGGAAGTACTGGATATATTAATAATGTTTAAATTAAATCCTAAAATGCATGACTAAAACAACATTGTTTCCATAGAAAACACTGATATCCTATATATTGTCCCTACAGGATAGTCATAATATAATTCATCAAATCATGGGAAAAATAAAACATAGAAAGGGGTGAGCTCAGATGCCCAGTAAAGATAACAATATAGCAAAAACATTTATAAATAAGAATAAATATTTAAGGCAATGTATAGAACTAAAACAAAAGCTTTTTAAACTCGAACTTCACCATAATATGGAAAAAATAAAATCAAAATTATTCCATTTTCTTACTCACTTAGATATACTACTAGCAGAATAACCACATGAAATATAAATATCCACTTTTATAAAGATGGATTGCATAATGTCGGAAATTAATTTCTGTGCCAAGGCCCCATGCCAGGACATTGGGGCTCACTATAAATAGACCCAAACTCGGAGAGCCTCTATAACTGGACTCCATCCTGGAGATCCTTTATAACCATACTCCATCCCGGAGAGCCTCTCTAACAGGACTCCATCCCAGGGGGTCTGTTCTAATCGGACCCCAACCAGAAGGGCTTAGTTTTACAGGTCCCCAACCCATAACATACTACTCCAATACATTCATCAGAAGAAGTGGTTGAAATATAACATAATCATTTGTTTTAAAACATTCATATGAAATGTCAATACATTATCCATAAACCATTAATGGTATGAAATAACACATCCACAGTCAAACATATCACAAAACCTTCAATACAACATGTAAGTTTTGAATCAAAATAAATCAACTTTAAATAATCTTAAAATCCATCAAAGGATGTTGACATACATGAAATCAAAACATTTTTTAGAGAAATATCTCTTTTTATTTTGAAATCATTTAAGTGTCGCATAATTTTAAGGGAAAAATTTATTGTAAATACCCAAAAATTATATGGAATTGTTTTTCTTAAAAAATGGGATTTTTATGAGTCTTAGAAAACTGATGGTGCATGATTATGAAGCCCGGTGTGCCCGAAATCAATTTATGGAGTTTTATTTTGGTACGTTTAGTAAATGTACGAGCGGGGTTTTATAACTTTTGACTTGTGCTCGGAACTAAAATTTGTGGGCACCATTGAACTCGCATCACCGATATTCGCTTAAGAAGACATTCACATCGACGACAGTAGGTCGACAATAAAATTTAGTTTTTGGCTTTTTATAAAAATAATAATAAAATAAAGTGTGCAACAACTTTAATATATTTGATCCACCTTTTGGTGTGTCGAGGTTAAAGCCTCCAAGGGGAGGTTGGTGGTGGGGGCCACCACACCTTCACCACCCATAAATGGTTATGGTGGGGGGACCTATCCAAACATAACCTCTCTTGGGAGGATAATTTTTGTGGGGAGAACCCGGGCTTGGGAACCCTTGGAACCCCCCATTTAAGGTGGAAAAACTCATCAACTTACCTTATTTAATTTATACCAACCCTATTCACTTAATGGTTCCACAACCCTTGGAGCCTCTTAACCATTATAGAGCCTGCCTAATTAATGAGTCCAATTTGAATATTGAGCCATCAAAATTAATAAGATATTTCAATCTATTATTTTTTTGGCATATTATTTTTTGTGGAACTTGAGAAGAGGAACTTGGGAGAAAATCTCCCAATGAAGAATGAAGAATGATCCACCGATAAAGAAAACCAATGACCTTCTTTGACTTCTTCCTCAGACTTCGTCCCTTGAATCCTACTGACGTGGAGCGTCTTCCACAACCGACACTGCTGGGATTGGGAGTGTCTGACGAACGTGACGAATGATGAACTCTATTGTTCTCTTTCTGAAACTTCAATGAATGATGAAATAAAGGGAGGGGGTTTATTTGTGTAATAATCCATTTCTTATTCTCTGCATCATTTGAATGGAAACGTTGTGGAGGTTTTATCAAAACATTTAATGATTATCTTTTCTCTTAAAATCCTGATGAACCGCATGCTACCACACTAAATGTGAAGGGAGTGGGCCAAACCAACATGGCCCGACCCCCTACTACCATTTTTATTTTTTCTGATCTTCAACGCGGTGACAAAGGTGGAAATGAAGAAGGCCGCACTAAACGTGATATCCATAAATAGAGCTTCCCGCGCGGTGCCCCACGCGCCCCGGCCGAACCCGGGGCCTGCCCCTCGGCCTGCCCGGCCTGCCCCGTGGCCTGCCGGTCCTGCCCAGTGGCCTGAACGGCCCCATCAGCACCCTGCCCAGCATTCCGCACGCTACATGTTGCCCCTGCACGCTTCCTGTACACCCCCACAGCCTGCCCGCGACCCCCGCAACCTTCCGCTTATCTCCCAAGACAACTCGCCCAAACCGCACCCCATGCGGCACTGGCCGAACCGGCCCTAGCCATCGGGCCGAGTTGCCTATATGGTGACCACCGGTCTGAACCGCCCTCGCTGTCCGCTGGGCCGTGCCAAGTGGATCGGGCCGAAAATAATGGGATGACCCGCCCAATGTGCGGGGTCAGACCCAGCAGGTCTGACTGGGTCAACCAAGACTAGGTCAGCCTAGTCTGGGTTGGTCTGAGACGGTCTGACCAGGTCGGACCGGGCTGAGGCCCATTACTGACCCCTTTTCTTTCTGTTGGCCTTATCTCTGGCACTGGATGTCCATTTGACGAACCATTAGTGACACCATTATTCTTGGAACAAAGTCATCCCTTTGAGAATACCTCCTGGTGATTGGGGTATATTTGAGTTATAGTCAGGTAGGATCATACATGAATCCAACCGGGCCCCCGCGACTAAATGTCTAATAACTAACAGAACAAACATCTGATTGACATTCCATCTGTTGTGTTGAGAACCATATGATGTGTCGTACCATTGAGATGATTCTTTGTGGCACTTTGTAATAGTTACCGAATTTAATAGTAAATCGTGGATCAGATCCCTCCAGGGATGAGGAGAAAGAGTGCAGAGACATAGTCGATGGAAGACCTAATAACTACTTAACCGATTTGACTCGGAGTGATTCAACTATCCTAGTAGAAAGAATCCGGTAGTTAGTGGTAGACCCATAGAGTATGAGTGCCTATTATTTGGTGGAAGACCTATGGTACTCGACTGGAGGGGTAAATCTGCATACTATTAGGGGATGAACCTGGTAATTGTTGGCAGACCCAAAGTGGTGGTGTGCCTGGTAGTTGGCAGTAGACCCGCGGTACTCAACAGGAGGAGTACCTCAGTAGTCCAAGGTTACTCCGAACCACTTTGGTGTCACGACCATCCCATTGTACTCGATAGTGGAGGAGTTCTCTAGCAACCATGGTTTTGATAATAAAAATCATGGATTGAGCTGATTCATTGACTTTTGTGTTTTCATCATGTCTGATATGGGTTATTAGATAACTTAGGTAGATGAATGTGCACATACCTAAGTAATGGTTATCTGTTGATTTCATACTTTTTGGTTTATCTTTATTGTATTTTGTGAGACCTTAAGTGTCTCTAGGTCCCTACTGAGTATCGTCATACTCACAGCTACACAGACTATGCCCTCACCTTGTTGTGTTGGTTACAGACGATGGACAGTGCTAAAGAAGGCAGAGAGTAGAAGGACTGGATGGTACCTAGAGGTTTACCACTCGGCGTGACGGTATATGGAGCAGACAGATGGACGTGGAGTGCTGAGGAGGCCATCTGTACCTACCCTTCAGGTAGGAACCCTGGATGACAACCTATTAATTTCTTTACATTTCTTTATTTGTACTTGTACTTTCCAGTTGGTCTTGTATTTGCGGCACCTTTTTACTTTCCACCACTACTTTTCTATACAGATTTACTTAGTTTTTTTGCTTCCAATTGTGTACTCAGTTGTGTTTATTTTCAGTTTTTTGGGTAATTCCTTCAGAGTTTATGGATTTACACCTTTGGTGATAGTTTCCTTCATTTGGCCTATTGATGGTGGGCTTAGGGTAGTCATGATACGGGCAATCGGGATGGGTCGTGACAAATTGGTATCAGAGGGAGGTTCTACCGCAGAACATAGAGCTCTGATATTTTTTTCTATGAAGAAATAGTGTTAAGGGTACTAAGTTTGGTTTTTAGTTCAGGGAGTCCAGTGTTGATGTGGGTGGATGACGTATCCTACACCAGGACCCTGAATTCTGATTCTTAACTCAGTGCACAAATACACTGATTGGTTGCATGTTTTCAAATGTTTTCTTTCAGTTAGCTCACAAGGTATAGTCTTTTGACAATGTCACATCTGTTTCTTTCAGCATTACTCCCCACAGACATCCATTTATAGCCCTGACAGTCGTACGTACTAACAACCCTCTGAGCGATGAGGCCTTGGTTCATGGACCTTAACCAGGGGAGGAACCTACTATGGTACTTCCTGTTGGGCCACTAATGCCACCAGCTCCAGTAGCAGATGATGCATGCCACTTTAGAGTGTTGCATGAGCTTCATCACCAATGTCCACCCAGGTTCATAGGAGAGATGGAAAACAGGTGGTTGAGGGTTGGCAGGAGGCTGTGGTGAGAGTCTTCAGACTGGTAGGGACACCAGCCGACTTCATGGTGATCGTTTTCGCCAGCCTCCATCAGTCAGAAACAGACATATGGTGGATCCTTATTCTCTAGGTGCATGATGAGGTGATGATACTATGGGTATACTTTTAGAGCCAGTTCCAGGTAGAGTTTTTTCCAGCCACTCTCTACGCAGTGCGGATACAGGAGCTACTTCATCTACAACAAGGTAGCATGACAATCGCATAGTACTCAACATGTTTCATCGACCTCTCATGCTACACAATAGATATGTTGTGGGACCCATTCTTATGGTCTCGGACCATCGATCAGTGGCTCAAGAGAGAGATCAGAGCTTTGATGATCTTACTTAGCATCATGATGTAGACAGAGGATCTAGAGAGAGACCTTTTGGTGGAGAGTTTCCTTGCTGAGTAGTCTCCAGCAGCGAGACCCACCACTAGCCGACATGTAGTGGAGTCTTCTTCAGCTGGATGTAGGAAGGTGTTGCATAGGTTCAACAGGACCAGACCTACAGGTGGTTGACCTCATTACTCGGGATCGGGTTTTCATAGCACAGAGAGCAGAGACACACATGCCAGTAGCAGGGGGTGTTTCTCAAGTAGTGGGCTTGGACACATGGCTCATGACTGTCTGTACCACCGTTCTGATGATCATCAGATAGTTGAGGGACTTCCGAGGAAGAGGCAGTGGTTCAATTGAGGAAGTTGGTAGGGAAGAGATAGATTTGGTAGAGGAGCTGGACGTGCAGCTGGCGGTGGATGACATTTTGAGGTGTTACCACCACCACTACCAGGAGGTCCACCCCGACCATAGGGAGCATGTGCAGAGGGGAGAGCTCATCTCTAGGCAGCTGAGGCATATGATTACGATGCTCCAGAAATGATACGATGTACTATCTATGTCTATTACACCTTATCTACAGTTCTTATAGACATAGGTATTAGTCACTCTTTTATTGCCTCTTCCCTCGTTCGAATCTCGGAGATTCCGATGGAGCTATTAGTTCAATCCATATTGATAGAGACTCCTGTAGAAGTTGATTTGATGATTACGCACTGGTGCCGGTAGTGTGAGCTTACTCTAGGAGGCGACAACTTCAGCATGGATCTCCTAGTAGTAGCGTTGAGGCCTTACGATGTCATCTTGGGTATGGACTAGTTATCTACGGTCCATCCTCAGATCAACTGTATTAGGTGAAAAGTGCATTGTGTCTGCATGGATGGGACCATGTTTTCCTTCATTTTTATTAAGGGAACATTTTTATCATAGGACGGACATACTTAGACGAGGGTGTAGCCAATCACTCATCAGTTGGATTGCCTTACCCTCAGAGCTGTTGAGGTGGAGAATCCGACTTATCTATATTGGTGCACCAGTACACAGATGTTTTCCTTGAAGATGTTCCAAGACTACCTCTTGATAGAGAGGTGTACTTCTATATGGACCTGTACCCCGGGATGATAATGATATCAACGCAATCATATCAGATGGCTCTGGCTGAGCTTCGCGAGTTGCAGATATAGTTAGATGACTTGTAGGGAAATGGATTCATTGGGAACAGTGTTTCTCCCTGGTTACACCCAATTCTATTCGCCTAGAAGGGGTATGAGAGCTTGAGACTTTGTGTTGACTACCGTTTCATGAACCAGGTGACTGTGAAGAACCGGTACCCACTCTCGAGGATTGAAGAACTCATTGATCAGGTGAAGGGATTACGATGTTTCTCGAATATATACCATAAATCAGGCTATCACCATCTAAGAGTTCAAGATGATGATGATCAAAAGACAGACTTCAGGTGTCATTACAGCCACTACGAGTTCTTGATTATTCCCTTCAGTGTATCCAATGCTACAACATTGTCCATGAGTCTTATGAACAGATTCATCTAGCCTTACCTCGATCGCTTTTTCATTTTTGTCATCGACGACATTTTAATCTACTCGACTACTGAGGAGGAGCATGCCTACCATTTGTGGGTAGTACTAGACACACTCTAAGAGCACCAGCTTCGTGGAAAGCTCTCGAAGTGCCAGTTTTGGATTTGATAGGTTCACGCCTTAGGACACATCATCTCGGATGATAGATTTTTAATGGATCTAGTGAAGATTGACGAGGTATTTGGTTGGGAGTCACCCAGGAGTGTGACAGAGGTATGTAGTTTTCTGGGATTGGCTGGATACTCTCAGAGGTTTGTTCCAGACTTCTCCAGAGTTACATCACCACTATCAGAGATATGGCCAAGGCGACAAGTTATCTCACCTCGAGGAGGTCTACAGAGATATGGCTGAGGCGACAAGTTATCTCCCAAGTTCATCAGTCCATTTCATGTCCTCAACACAGTTGGCGAGGTGGATTACCACATAGCTCTTCCACCTTAGTTACATCGGGTGCACGACGTCTTCCATGTATCTCAGTCGAGGAGATACGTGCACGACCACTCCCTCATCATCGTAAATGGAGAGATGGATGTCGATGATGGGGAGAATTTTATAGAGGTTCTAGTTGAGACTGTGGATCGACAGGAGTGGGTCCTACATGGATGGTCTATACATATGGTGCACATTCACTAGCAGCACGGGAACCTCTAGGAGAGCACATGCGAGAAGGAGGCTCAGATGCGTGCTCAGTACCCCCAATTTGTTCCCTTAGTTTGAGTTGTAGCTTACGGTGATTTAAAGCCCTGAGGTGGGAAGAATGTAAAGTCCTGTAAATTCAATGGAATTTTTTTCTAAAATACAAAGGATTTGTACGAGTCCATGAAAACTGACAACATGTGATTCTGAGGCCCGGTGTGCCAGATTCAATTTTTGAAGTTTTGTTCAGGTACGTTCAGTAAACGTACGAGCGGGATTTTATAATTTTGAACAGTTTCTAAGAACTAAAATCCAAAGGCACGATTGAACTCATAGCGTCGGTACTCGCTTAAGAAGAATTTCACCTCAATGACAGTTTGTCGAGAATAAAAGATAGTTTTGTCCTTTTTAAAAAATAATAAAAAAATAAATTGTGCAACAACTTTATATTATTTGAGCCACATTTTAGTGTGTGGAGGTTAAAACCTCAATGAGTAGGTTGGAGGTGGGGGCCACCACACCTTAACCTCCCATGTGAGGTTATGGTGGTGGGGCCCACCCAAACGTAACCTCTCTTTAGAGGTTAATTTTGTGGGGGACCAACCAAGCTTGTAACCCCTAGGAAACCCCCATTTTAGGTGGAGAAACACTTCAACTCGCCTTAATTAATTTATGCCAACCTTCTTCAATTAATGGTGTCGCTACCCTTGGACCCTATTCACCTTTATGGAGACTACCAAATTAATGATTCCAATTCGAATACTATTCCAAAAAAAATTAATAGAGTATTTAATTCTATTATATTGTTGGAATATTCTTTTTAGTTGAACTTGAGAAGAGGAACTTGGGAGAAATTCTCCCAACAAAGAATGAAGAATGCTCCACTGAAGAAGAACTCCAAGGTCCTTCTTCAACTTCTTCCTTCGACTTCCTCCCTCTAATCCTACCGACGTGGAGCGTCTTCCAAAACTGACGCAGCTGAGATTTGGAGTTCTTTATGAACGCGACGAAGAGTGATCTCCTTCATTCTCTTTATACGACATCAATGAATAACAAAACAAATGTAGGGGGTTCATATATGTAATAATACATATCTTATTCTCACATTTGGTTAAATGGAAACGTTTCATATATTGAAAAGAAACATTTAATGATTATTTAATTTCTTAAAATCTTTATGAACTGCATGCCTATACACTAAATTCGGAGGGAGCGAGCCAAAACCACAGGGCATGACCCCCTCCTCTATGCTTTTTTTGGTGATCTTCGACGAGTCAATGTAGGCGGAAATAATGAAGTTCATGCTACATCCGGCCTCTTTGTACAATGCCGCCCCCGTAGAGCCCTACGCACCCAGACTAAACTCACGGCATGCTCGGCCCCACCGTCACCCTTCCCGGCATCCCGCACACTGCCTGCATCCCTGCACACTGCCCCGTGCACTGACTGAGACCCCCGCACGCTGCCCATGCTCCCTCACGGCCTGCCCATCCCTGCCAAAGCCCTGACCGACATCCTGCGCACTGCCCAGTGCGACCTCGCGCTGCCCAGCACTCCCACGTGCTGCCAGCGTGCCCCCATGTGCTTCCCACGTTCCCCCACGGCCTGCCCACAACCTGCGTGGCCTGCCTCATACCTCCTGAGTCGAGTCACCCCAGCGGAGCCCCTCTCGGCACTGGTCGAACTGCCCCTGGCCTTCGTGCCAAGTCGCTGACATGGAGACCATCGGGCCGAACCGCACTCACTGTCAGTGAGGTCGGGCCCAGTGGATGGGGCCGAACATAATGGTCGGACCCAGCAGGTCTGACCGGGTTGACCCAATCTGGGTGGGACTGAGATGGTCCGACCGGGTCAGACCAGGCCCAGGCCCATTACTGACCCCTTTTCTTTTTGTTGGCCATATCTTTGGCAATAGACACTTATTTTATGAACTGTCAGCAGTGCCATAATTTTAGTAATTAAGCAGTCCCATTTAGAATACCCCACTAGAGTTCGGGGTATAATTGAGTTATGGTCAGGTTGGATCATAAACGAATCCAACCGGGCCCCTAGGGACTAAAAGGATAATAACTAATAGACATGGCATCCGATTGATGCGTCGTCTGTTGTGTTGAGACCCCTATGACGTGACAGACCATTGAGATGCTTCTTTGTGGCACATAGTGATAGATGGAGTAATTCTCAGTAGCTCGTGGAGTGGATCCTTACAGTGACGATCAGACAGAATACATAGACCTAGTATCTAGCAGACCCGGTGACTACATGACCGATTCAAATCTGAGTGATTCGACTAGCCAGTGGGGAGCGCCTGGTAGTTGGATATAGACCCATAGTGGAGGAGAACCTAGTAGTTGGTGGAGGAGACACAGTACTCGACAGGAGAAGTACCTTTGCAGGATATTAGGGGGAGAGCCTGGTAGTTGGCGGTAGACCCACAGTGGAGGAGCGCATGGTAGTTGGCAGCAGACTCGCGGTACTCAACAAGAGGTGTACCACAGCAGTCCAAGGTTACTGAGAATTTCCTTGGGGTCATGACAGGCCCATTTTACATAACAGAGGAGGAGTTCTCCAGCAGTCGTGGTTTCGATAATGTAAATCCTGGTTTGTGCTGAGTCAATGACGTTTGTGTTTTCCTCATGATTGAGATGGGTTACTATTTAACTTAGGTATATGTATGGGCATATACCTATGTAATGGTTATCCATTGATTTCATACATTTGTTTTATCCTTATTTGATTTTGTGAGACCATGAGGGTCTCGGGGTCCATACTGAATACTGTTATTCTCACCCCAGCACGGGCTTTGACGACACATCGTTGTGTTAGTTCTAGACGACAGACAGCGCTGACTGAGGCAGGGAGTAGCAGGACTGGATGGTAATTTGAGGTGGACCACTTGGCATGATTGTACACAGATTAGAAAGACGGACGTGGAGTGCTGAGGAGGCCATCTGTACCTACCCTTTAGGTAGGAACCCTAGAGGATGACCCAATAGCTACTTTTCTTTTCTTCAGTTATACTTGTACATTCCTGTTGGGATTATATTTTCAGACCCTTTTACTTTTTAGCAATTCTTTTTTATATAGTTTTTATTAGTGTTTTTATTCCAGTTATGTACTCTGTTGTGTTTGTTTTCAGTTATCAATGCAATGCCTTCCAAGTTTAGAGATTTACACCTTTGGTGCTAGTCGCCAGCCACTGGCCAATGGATGGCGGGCTTGGGGTTGTCACGAGACGGGCCCTGGGGAACGGGTCGTGAAAATTATTTTGAAAATATTATTATAAGCTTATAAGGGAAGCATCTATGATGTAATAATGGTAGAAAATATCTGCACCCACCGTATAAGTTAAAAAAACAATCCTAGCTTAATTTTGTCCAAAAGGTTATAAAGGACCGTGTTTGGAAAACGATGGAATGATTACTTTATAAAAATCTTATAAAAAGTCAAATAAGGGAATGAATGACATTAAACAATAGTATATAAAATAATAAAAATGTATTGAAATACATTTTTATGAAACATGGATATGGATGATAAATAGGTCCCAGTAAATACTTACGTAAAAACAACCTCAGATAATAATGATACTGTGAAATAAAACCTTACCTCATTGTAATAAATCAAGTGGTATGAACAATTGTCAACAACAACAAAATTAATCACAGAATATCATGAATATAATGATAATCATGATAATATATGTCAAATTGCAGTTCCCAATACACCACATGCAATAAATACGTGGCGAATAATGGACATCTCAGGAAATTAAAAGTGAGATAAGAAAACCCATACCTTTTACTTTTCCTTGGTCGAGGGTATGTTATCCTCCAGTATAATGGTGAAATAATTGTTATTAAATTATACAAGAATCATATACATTAATATGATATCATATATGATCTTTTAGCATTGATTTGTTAATAATATCATAATATTATCGTCGTTTCGGGTGTTAATGGATTCGTTTTCCTTTATATTATTTGTTATGTGAGTCATATTTTTTATTGATGGGATATATCTAATTAATATCCAGACTAATATCAAGTATTTAAAAGTTATTATTAATCATCAAATAAAAATAAGTCTTGAATAGATATGATGGGGAATGAATCTTATCGTGTTTGTAGAGACGGTAACCGGTACGTACCCACGACCGACAACATCATTCTTTTGATATTAAAATAACATATAATTGGATTCTATATCATATATAAAGAATCATTATCATGTTATATTTATTATTTACATCATTAATACTCATAATTGTTCCCATATAAACGATGGAATGTTTGAATAACAAACTACACCACGACGTGGAGACGATAAGCTGTATGTACGCACATGTGGTGAATTTTTCATTCATAGGATGGATGAAACAAAAAATATTGTTGTACCATATTTATAATAACATCAAATTATATATAACATACTGGAGTTATTATTTTATAATTGAAACAACAAGGATTGAAGTAGTGGAATAAGAAAAGAACTTGAAAGCGGGTGGTGAAAGTATTACCTCCTCTTCGGGTTATTCCGTTTGATATGATCAAAAGTGCTCCATAGATTGCCTTTCTGACTAAAGGAATTCCTCTAGGATTAAAAGATGAAATTTGAGAGGGTATTTTGGTAGTGTTTGGACAAGAAAAATGGATTTTATGATGTGAATTAGAGTGAAGGTGAGTTCTTTTTTATAAGATGGGTGAAGGGAACCTTAAGAAAAGTTAAAAACATTATTTTATAATAAAATATTTTTCGGGTTTTAATGGCTCAAAATTTGATTCTTTAAAGGCTGAGGTAGATATGGGTCTAATAACACTCAACTAATTGGTTTTAGATAGGTTTGGGTCACTATATTGACTTTATCTTTTAGATTTATCTCATAGATAAATAGTTTGACATTTACCATGTCTCTTTGTATTTTTATATTATATGGTTGATAAACATACTATATACTTCCAAGATAACCCCAAGTAGTTCATTAATGAAAGAAATATCATCATATAAGTCTTTGGGCCGATCCTCATATTTTTAGGAATATAATACCAATTAATAATATAATATTTGTTTTAAAAACTCTTTTATGTCAATTTTGACACAATTTGGTATTTTGTTTTTGTTAAATTCATAACATCATTAGTACATAAAACATAATTCATCTAACCAACCCTAATATGTCATATTAACCTATAAAATTTGTTTAATTCATCAAAAGTCTAACATTACATTTATTTATATATTTATAATTTCAATTATTTTAATATTTCATTAATATGGTAATTACTGCATCATCATTGGGTCACAAATAAATTTAATTATTTAATGTCTAAAAATTATATATAAAATACCATTACATATGACATATTTTATATTTCTAATGAATATTTTTAGTTGAATTTATCTTTTGTATAACCGTATATTAAAAATGTTTCAGTTATTAAACTTTGATTTTAACTATTTTCACTCTTCTTTAAATAAAATAATAATAAATGTCTTAATCTAATTAAAGTATACCAAAAGGATCATATTTTATTCCTAAGGTGGTTTTTGGTAGAAATACACTTATCCAATATAATTAGGAAATGTGTTAGGGTAATAATAAATTCATTTTTACCCTTAATTAACCTATATACTTTTAATCGTGGTAAATAAAAGTAAAAAAGTTACAATTCACCAAAAAATATTATCATCTTATTGAAAAAAAATTAATTACTGATATCAACCATGTGTCTCAAATTTTTGAAACTCCATTCACAGTAGCAATAAAATTATGTTTTATGTGAATTTGCCACTTCCCTTATGAGTTTGGTAAAAGACGGTGAAAAGTTCAACAAAATTTTTATATATCTAAAATTATTATAAACTGACTCTAATGAATTACATCAAACATATATAGGTATTATGTATATATTTTTAGATAAAATAAATTTAAATAAAATAAATAATTATTTAAATTAAAATTCGGGTGTAAACTATAACTCATTGTTTTTCACTATGCATCCAAAATGGAATGTTTTCAGAAAAATTCCAGAAATTCACCCTAAGATAATATTGATATTCCGAATCCAAAAATGAATTCAATTTTTAAAGATAAAATTTATAAAATATTAAAAAGTGAGTACTATTATTCATATAGGTTACTTTGATTGGTTATGTTGTGTTAGAACTCGAAGTTTCGTACAAAACACGCTAATGTATTATTCAAAGAGAAAAATACCATGGATTCTTGGGGTCTTACATGTATACCATTATAAAAAAAGTATGATAAATAATGAATAAAGAATACTCTTATAGTAAAAATTTATAACGTCCTCACCCAGGTGCCATACATTGGTACCCCAAGCTGGTTCCACATATGACATCATGAATGCCTCCCAATACACTAGAGGCTAATGACTAGTAGTGAGGGTCCGGTTGTCAGTCATGGGGAGACTATACCCTCATTAATTAATGTAAAACTCCAAATGAAATAAATAATCAAGCACAAGATTATATATTAAAATAACAATGCCCACATCAAACGATAATGAAATAGGAAAAGCATGCTCAACTAAAATAGAAAACCTGAAATGGAAATATAAGTTTCATGTGTCTATTATGAAACTTTATATAAATACACTAGGAATCCCCATGTAGTTCCTGAACCATTTATGGATCCCTTATCCAAGCTGCATCTCCAATCAGCAACCTATCCTAGATATTATTCCCTTATATAGTCCTACAACAATGTTATCTATTCAGGCACTATTCAAGAAACCTAAATAGGGTGTGAGTACAACTCGTTAGGCCATAATTAATGAAGTTTAAAACAATTTTATTCAAATTATATTTTGTTTATTTCTATTAGAAATACCTATAATACATAAATAACTATTTATTACATTATCATTTATTCTTATCAAACTAAGTTAACTCTAGTGATCCACAGGATACTCATACCTCAATTCTAATGTTATTGAGTATTGAACCCTGATGTTCTCCCAAGGTAATATAATATCTTAATACCTTCTTCTTTCCAAAGATCATAGTATTCAAGGGGATATGATATCTTATAACCTAATTCGACATAATCCTGAGTTCTAATATTTTCCTGTGAGTCCATTACTTAAAATTTCATTATTTCTATTCTTTAATTTAACATTTATAAGAAACATTTTCAATGGTTCAAATATCAAAAATTTATGTAAGATGACCATGTTATCATGCTTACTCTACAATATAATGACCATTATCCCATTCTATTTACTCATAATTATGATCACCATGTTACCATTTGAACTTATCAATTTAGAATGACCATGTTACCATTTTCTTTACCCATAAGTATGATGACCATGATTCTATTAGTACATCTCAAATTAGAATGACCATGTTCCCATTCATTATCATATAATTAATTTTCTAATTAATTATCCACCCAAATCCCATTAAAAATTAAATAATTATTTAAACACATTAATTCCATTAGGTTACTCAACAATTAACTACGTTCTTAAAATAAATTAATAATTTATTAATAATTTATTAAATATGACAATTTATTTTACATAATTAATAACATGGAATTAATTATCTCATTATAATATAAACCTGCCCTTAATAATCCCATAATTAATTATCTAGATCATATTATCATAGGGACATTATTAATCCAAAATTTATTTTCTCAACCTAGCAATTTCAATGTATCATAAAAAATCTCCAAGTTAATTTCTAGATTAAAAAAATATATATCTATTAAACTATTTCTCCAAATTAATTCTATAATAGAGCATCCCATTCGACTCAACATTAATTTCACAATTAATCATCTATCTCAAAAAATATCCGATAAAACAATTGGTAAATATAGTTAATCTATTTCAATAATATCAATTTCTAAAAGATCCTAGAATTTCTACAATTCTTCATATACCTATAAAATACACAAATACGTGAATTAAAATTAATATAACAACCACAATTCATTGACATGCATTCATTCAATGAGAATCTCAATAATTTCATTAACACAACTTCATAGATTTCAATTTCAGATCTAGATCACTAAACCCAGATCAATGATATCAAGATCTAATTAATATAGATCTAGATCTACAATCCAATTTAACTATCTCACTAATTAGTTTTAGATATAATAAAATAGAGGATATCCTCCACTAAATTATCTATATAAGAAAGAAAAATAGATAGAGAAATTTTTGTGGGAGACCCAATTACCCAGAGAATAGCAGATCTTCAATTCTATCTTTTAATCACGATGAAAGGAAGTCAAACATCTATCTGACCACTCGATAA
This sequence comes from Viscum album, assembly GCA_963277665.1. NCBI lineage: Eukaryota > Viridiplantae > Streptophyta > Magnoliopsida > Santalales > Viscaceae > Viscum > Viscum album. The sequence goes on from OY728119.1 coordinate 1,391,848,873, forward strand.
ACCATTAGAATCACCGAAAAATCATAAATCCCATGCCTATGTCGAAATATAGATGTTTTGGGTGTTTTAATTGTTTTAATACTATTTTTTGGATAAATAGAAACCATTGGCCTAGTTTTCTAGGTAGGGGCACACAGTTAGGTGAAACTGTCTACCCACTATCTAGACCTCACTGTCCAGGGTCGAACTCTTTCATGGGTTTGGTATCATGGTTTACCAAACCAGAAAACAACCATGTGATCCCCTCTTGATGGGATATCATGATTATCGGGATAGGGCGCATGATTTACCCTAACTGTATTCAATTCATAAAATGATCCGTTTTCAAAAAAATTCCTAAAAACTCCACTAAAACACACCCCATGTTATAACTCCAAAAATGGTATTTATATAAAATGAGGAGTAAATTAATTTATGTCTATGTTAACTATAAAATGATTCTATATCATGCAGATAAACTCGAATACTTTTTCTTCTAATATTTGTTTATAGAATTGTTTACGTTATGTGTGCTTGTTTTTTTGAAAAATGTGTTATTATGGATTTAATTGTAGAGGACATAGGGTTACCCTTTATAAGTGGTGTGATAGGGAAACATGTAATATTATTTCAAAAAATGGAATGACACACACATTTAATTCATTTAATTAAAATCACATTACAATCCATTATCAACACATGAATATATATGGTATATAAATTACTATCCATTGTGTTTTGGACTTGTGTTGTGTCATTTTCACACCTTTAAGGGTATGATTATCCATTGTGTAAAATCCTGTTTCCCAAAAATTGTTGTAATTAATTATATCTATTTGGACTAATAATTTTGGTAAAAACAATTTTTGACCATATTATAAATTATAAATTATTCCTATTACAAATATGGAAAAAACATTTCCAATTTAGTTTTTCAAATGTTAAAAAATTCAATTTAATATTAATCTTGCAGATATCACAAGAGGGTCGGGTTTTAAACTAAAAAATTTCAATAGTTTCAAATATATTTATATTAAAATTAAATATTCAAATTATTACAATGAAAAATAATTAATATATGTATAATTAAAATATTTTTACATTAAACCTGATTTAAAATATAATTTTTCATTATAAATATTTTTGTGAAAATGTTGGTTTAAATTAAAATAATGATTTTTTTACTATGCAAAAAAACTTTCTTATATGAAAATGTAAAAATATGAACATAACCAAAATTGGAATATAAAGGTCCCTAATATCATTTTATAACATATAAATTATAAAAATGTGGTGAAATTAAATTTTGAATTATCTGTTTCATGAAAAAATAAATATTTTTTAAGAATATTTAGTTTTTCTCCTTTTTTCCCTTTTGAATGATTTTTATTATTATTTATAATCAATAGATAACCAATAATTATGCCTATATTAAATATTTTAAACATTAGTTAATCATATTCAATCCCGATGATCCAATTTTTAGGTAATAACTATTAGATATAACAAAAAATATTATTAGTATATTATTTTTTAGTAAAAATCAACCTTTCGTGTAATGCGTGCTTTCATTGAAAAATGTTTTTATGTATAATGAAAGATGAACTCTTAAATGTATTCATTGAAATATATTCGATGTATTTAATGGTAAATATATCTTAATTTCTATGGATGTTTCATTTTATTAGATTAGTGGTTTTAGACTTCATAAATGCTAATGGAAATTATGTTCTTATTTCAAATTTTTAGGGTTTTGCGTTCTCCCCACATTTAATAAATTTCATCCTAAGAATTTTAACATGGTCAAATTATTCTATGGGTTTATATTTTAGAAAATATTTTCACAAATTCCCACTTATTTAAGAGGTTTAGTAAATAGAATCGTTTTAATAATAATTAGAGGGAATTACCAAAGTCATATGGAATGACACATATCAAGGTTTCTATATAAGATAACATTGTTGGAATGTGAAGATATATATATATATATAGGAAAAGGGTAAAAAAATTGGGAGCAAAGGAGGTCATTGATCATAAAAATGTGAATGATAAATTTAATGTTTAGTAGATCAAGACATTAAATTGAATAGAGGTGAAATGGTTATTGAAATCATTGGAGATGATGTTAATATGTTAAAATTTTATTATATGCTATTTATTTAAATGTGAAGAATAATTTTACTATATAAGAAAATATGGAAATATAATTAATTGATAATTTTTTATTTTAAAATATGAATATCAACATTTGGTTGTAATTTAATCATATTAATCACTTATTAGAAGAATTAATTATCCAAAAATGAATTTAGTATGCCAAATATAATAAGATTAAAATTTGAGGGGTCATATGATCTAAAATGAATGACACATATTTCAGTATGACTCTAAATATTATCCATTACCAATATGGTTAATAAATTAGTCATTAAACCTCCAAATTTATACTACTTATTAATAATTAATAATAATTCATCATGTTTTTTAGAATATGGAAATGAAACATTAACTATGACATCATTGTTTCCAGTGGAAGGTGTGATACACTTAACATCATTAAACTATGGGTTTAGTCTTGAACCCCTGGTCTAATATGATGAGTTGTCAGCCAATATGCATGTTATCTAGTTTGAAAAATATTATAATATAATATATATAACCATCTCCAAAAAATTATGATAGAAATATTAGAAATAAATGAAATCATTAAATAAATTTTTTATTGTGTTTTTTTCATAACAATCCAATTTAATTCTATTTATAATAGTTATATTTTTCAATTATTAGAATGTATATAACAATCAAATAAACCATTATGTTTATAAATGCAATTGATCTTATGTATATAAAATATAAATGAATTATTCTTCAACTACATTTTCTACTAAAACATATACATTTCATAATTTTTTCCCATATATATATTACCATGGTCGAGAAACACTAGAAAAAAACTAAAATATTTTTTAGCCATTTATAATATTTTCAATATTAAACTCAATAACCTAGGATGTTATCCATAACTCTTATTTTAATGATTGCTTATTTTCTTCTAAAATTTAATAGGTTTTATAGATGTTTCATGACACTTATAACCAAATTTACATTTGAAAAATACTTCTATAAAATAATTATGGGAAATTAATAAATACATCAACTATTTCATTTCAATATAGGTACTTCCTCGGTAAATTGTTTATCCTAGAGCAGTCACCATCATTATCTATTAAAATACATTATAATAGTTTGTAATCAACATGTAATTTTTTTATAAGAATGTCTCCCAAGAGTTTCAAATCAAATGTGATTTATGGTCTATTTTTGTGCCCTAGGTAATGATCAAGTAAATATTTAAGTGAATTTATTACAGTTATTACCCCTAGTTATATCTGTGAATGAAATAAAAAAACTATTAGTATCCTGATATATATTTATTTCATATAAACACTGCATAATGTCTACCATATAAGAACTATATGATGTTTTTAAATAGTTATTTTCAATTTCAATCAAGGGGTTATTTTATTTAGTCTATGAGTTCTAAAATCTACTCATCATGTTCTCTAGGACATGTCATTTGGTACTAATTGTAGTGACCATGGCCCATGTATCCAGAAGAATAATATTTTTACAATTACATTTACATAAAATATAATGAATCACATCTTAATGCACTGATCTGTTTAGTAATATTTATAAAATAGATATATATATATGATTCTTAAATTATAATTTAATAGACAATATTACAACATAATTTCTTTCTTTTGAGGAAGAGTTTATTCCATATAGTTTATCAATGCTTATCATTCATAGTTAACATTTTGGAATCATGGGAAAATGATTAATAATTAAGGGTGATATCAAAATATCTATATTTTTTACTTATAGATGAATAAATAATGAATCAGTGAGAATCAACTATATTATAATGTAAATAACATGTAACACACTGAGATTTTATGAAATATATTTTTTGAATTATTTTAATCTTTTTAATACTTTTAGTTTCACATAATATTGAAAATATTTTATTTTATATTAAATCAATATGTTTAAATTGCGTTTTATAAAACATCAAGTTAATAATGCACTAAAAACATATTTTTTCTCATTATATACAAAGAACACTGATTTTATCTTTCATTTCACACAACAATGTCTTTCCCCGATGTATTTTTCTAACATGTATGAATGAGATTTACCAAACAATAATATATTGTTATTTTGTATAATAAGATATAACCCAAATGATAAATTTGTAGTTATTAATTACACTAAATAAAATATAAATATATAAAGCTTCCAAAAATATTATATGACTTCATATGTTACTTATTAATTAGAAATGAAAAATTAATAACTAACTGAATACAAAGGATATATATTTTTTAGGATCAAAATTGGGGGTTTCCATAAAAATATATATTAATTTAAAATAGTGATTAGAATTTATTTAATATTTTCATATAATATCATTTGAATACTTTTTATATTCATAAAATATATTATATAAATAGAATATAAGGAAAAAAACAAATTCTATGCTTAAAAACTGACAATTTTTTTAATTCAGTTTTACCACCTTATAATGGACATCTCATTTAAAAAATAATTTTTATAAATCATATAGATTTAAAATTTCATAAGAATATTCATATATTTATGAATAAGACAATAATTATGTTAGTATATATATTTTCTTTTCTTCTTTAAGAATTCATTTTTAATGAATAGTTAAAAATTCAATATTTTTATAGAGAATTTATTTTTCATCTAATTTATGTATATTAATAAATCATATGTAATCCTATTTTAAATGTCTTATTATATCAATTTAGTATATTTTTTTGAAAATAATGTTAATTTGATTCAATTTCACATCGAAATTTTGTATAAAATCATTGTAATGTTTGGGATGTTTTTTTACATTAAAAACCCACAATGTCTCCCATCAATGTGATCAATTTTAAATAATCTTCTACCACTTATGATATTTGAATTTGTAAAAATTTATTTCGATATTTGGAATCTAAATAATTTATTATGTCTAATATCATTAACATTATTTTTAACAAAAAATATTAGTGAATGTTGTTAACATCAATTGTAGTGATTATGGGACAAACAAGCTTAATAGGGAAATACACATGAAACATAAGGGTCCAAATGACCTAGAAACTCATCCAAAATCATTTTATTGATTTATATTGTCTATAATCCTTCCATTATTTATTTAATTTTATTTATTATGATTCTATTAGGAAAAAACTTTGGTATACCTAACCTATTATCAAAAAATGTCATTAGTGTTATTTCCCTTCCTTATCAAAGACCACCACATCTCCAACAACCTCATACCTCTCAAACCACATATGTTCAGCCAATATAATATTAATAACCTTTCAAAAAATACAAAATTCCTTCTTAAATCATATATTTTTTTATATATACATCCAATTAATCACTTTGGTACAATCCAGATGGACTTACCTGATTAAGAGTGAACATCCTCTATCAATCTCCTTTCTTTTATTTCCATTTTACACTCCCTAAAGGATTCATATTAGATGATATTGAAAAAAATAGTATCCTAAACATATTCTAGTATTTTAATGCTCAGTGTTTACATAAACATACACACACTACCATATTATGGGTAACAAACATACTCTTTACCTGTACGGTGAACAACCACCTCATAAAACAATGATTCTTCATTTTTTATTTACCACATCCCATGTATGAGATTCTTATTGGACATATCCTTATATATGATATCAATGATATTTTTTATGACTTTTTTCTAAATTAATTTTATATTTGTTGAATAGGATTATCTTTTCCAACTTGTTTAAATACGACAATTTTGATTGAGGAATTGTGGACTACTACACCCTCAAAGAAAAGTGATCCATTCAAAAACTATATGGAATGTATAAATACATTTTAGTGAAATAACATGATATATATGATATAATAATAATAATTTATTTATATTATATATGAATACCTCATATTCATTTTTTTCATTCAACATAATAATAAATTAGAAGAGACACTCATGCATATTTAAGACCACCATATCCTAGAATGGTGTAATCCATATCATATATCTATATATTATAGGTTATTATAATAAAAATATAGAGAGTATATATACTATTAATATCATGTATTATATTTTGGAAATAATTATATAATTATAAGTACTAATGATATAACAAATTATTACACAAGAGAAAAACAAAGTGAACATTACCCGAAGCATAACATTGACATAAAGGTTTTAACAATAGGGTAATATAAAGTCACAAAAACCCATATATGGTGTTAGATATGAGAATAATATTCGTTAAAATAATTATAATAACATTAAATTTATTATATACTAGTTTTTAGTTATTATTATGAGTGTCAAGATATAAGGTAAAGGAATTTCAAATCACTTTTTATTTTTGGAAGATGCATGAATTATACACCACTCATTTATTTTGTGTTGTATATAAGCATCTCATATATTTATTCAATAATTCATATAAATAAATTTTTTATTATTTACATATCATGTTTTGATACTTATTTTATGTGGTATAGGATTCAAATGTTACCCTATTGATTGAGTAATTTATTCTAAATATTCCTTCTTAGAGTCAGATTCCATTTTATGCACCAATATTTGTATATAAGGTGTATATACTACCATTTACCAGATAAATCATGCATTTATTTATATTCATCATATTTTAAGTTTAATTAAACTTATTTTTTTTACATGGGGAGTATAATTCAATGTTACCTTGTTCTAGGTGTTTGTTCATACAATGTCATCAATTTTCAATATTATTTATAATCATGATTCCATTGATGAAATATTATTATCCATATCTCAACAGATCTAATGAATTTAATTTCCCTCTCAATGTTCCATCTATCATCTAATCTTTCTAGAATTTCTATACTTTTTGCTACATAAGATGATAACATAACTATATTTATGAAATTCAAACTGTAACACTCTCATAGGATAGAACTGTGATTTCTAAAAAAGAATGAAATATGATATCATGAATTATCTATAAGTTTTAAAATTGTTTTTAAAATAATGGTTTTAAAAAATCAATATTTCATTATATTTTCAATTTATTTTCAGTGAAATGATTTTCTTATGGATCGAAGAATTATTTATAAGTGTTCAATGTATTTTTAATGAAATCATATTCATAATATTTTAAATCATTGTTTAAATGTTTTTAAATATCACCCACTGAAATTGATTATTAAATTTTTTTGAAGATTATTTCATTTTTTTTATGAAAATTTTTATCAATGTAATTTTATGCCTTATTTCTATGTATTAAAAGTATTTTCAATAGAAAAAATTCCAAAATGTTTTTAAATATTTCATTTTAATCATTCATGAATATTTTCTTAAAAATTGTTTTCCAAACGTTTTATGTTTTAAATATAATTTATGAATAAATAATGTTTATTTTCATCATGAAATTATTTCAAAATATCATTCAATTCTTTTTACATTTAGGATGGAATCTATTGATGTTACTCATGACCTTCAAGGAAATTATCCAATGGTTTCAATCATATATTTCATGAATGGTTTATGTTTTGATGGAATAATTCTTATGACACAAGTTTCAGTTCTATGTGATGTATACTTTTTGAACCAGCTTCATTACATGGATTATGATTTGAGTAAATTATTATAATTCCTATCTGTTTTCCAATGGTTACGTTGTGATCAAAATTTAATGATATGAATTTCATTTCAGGTGTTATAATTATATGTTTATTAAACCCATCACTTTTTATGGTTCATGATATAATGAATGTTTTATTATATTTTAGAACATGAACTAATGATTTAATTATGATATGTGTGGGACTTCTATCTACCTCCAATTCATGGGTTAATGATATATATATATCTCATTATATAATTACTTGAGTCAAGTTAATGTCATTGATCATTTATATGATGATTACGAAACCCAATCCATTACAAGGAAAGGACTAAGATTGAGGATGATGGTGTATCCCCCATATAGTTGTAGTCACCATGAATTTGGGAGAAGGGGAAACCCAATCCACTATGGGAAGATGGGGAAAACTAATCCATAATGGGACGATAGGGAGTCTTGATCCCTTATAAGGAATGTGCTATAACTGGGGATGGTGGTGTGTCTGACCCAATAAGTGTAGATCCCATGAAGTGCCTTAATAATTTCTAGTAGTGTGTCTTCAAATATAGGGAATGATTTATCATGTTTATGAATGAAAAAATTACTTTTATTATTTCTATATTATGATTAAATGGATTACATAATTTATTTCGGTGTGACTTGATTATTATGAAAACTGATGATTTATTCTATTATTCATGTTTACAATCATTAATATGCCAGGAATGATTTAATGATGTTATAATCATGTTCTCATTTGGATATACTAACAATCATGCATACATGTCTGACATGACTACCCCTTTTGAGAATCATAGAACACGCCTTCTGTGTTTCTTTACCCAGGATATGATGATATGTAATAAGTATGATGTGTTCAAAAAACATGCAAATCATGATGCTCGTAGTGGGAGAAAATATATTAATCCATTTTACCAGTGTTAGTGTTTCAATGATTCCATAGGTACTAAAATAATATGGTGATTTAAAATATTTATGTATAATTTTTTAAGTATTGCAGGAAATTAATGTAATTCCTATGTCTATTAATATCATGTTGTTATATAACTAAATAGATATAACATGTAATCAATAAACTAATGAAATAGTGAAAAAATATTAATAATTAGTTAATAATTGAAAACAAAGTCCATTTAAATATCATGACTACCATGATAAGGCAAGGAAAAAATCAATATAAAAAATATAACACTTATATCCTTTATTTTATTTATTTATTAATGAAATGAATCTATATAGTGGTTCATACTGAAAATTTCATTGATGATAATAAATTAATTTTGACTACAAGAAATGCATAATTATTAGATATCATGATTCATATGTACATTAAAACATTAAAATAAAGGCCTTCTAGAAGACAAAATATAACATATTGGTTAATAGCCCACATAAGTAGCTATGACCAACAGTTTTTTCCAATATGATTACAGCTGCATCATGGTAATATTAAAAACAAGGTCCCAACCATTTTTTACATTAAAAAATCAGTATTCTTATATTAACTAATCTATTTAAATAATAACTATTGAGCCTTATCAAATGCACATATTCAGGTAAGAAACAAATTCATAGTTTCCCCTAGCTAATAATATAACATGCTTTAAAAAAGATATGTTATAAAGGATTAAATTTTTTGAATTAATAATATCCATGATATATAATTTGGATAATTAATGGAACTATAATGGCCAACAAATTAAATAATAAATTGAATTTTGATACTATAACTTCTCAGTATTATTATAAACTGTCCAGAGAAAATAATAAGGATTGTGTCAATAAAAGTTTTTTCTTTCTAGAGTGGGATTGAATGGTTTTTTTGTTGATAAATATAAATAAACTATAAATATATTTAAAATAGTTTTTTAAAATATATCATCTATATTTTGAAAAAAATTTGACAATCATTTTCAATGAAAATTACTTTTAAAAACATTTTCTATAGAATGATCGTCATAAAATTCAGAAGTAGTTTTGAAGGAAATGATTGTGGGTAACTTCATAATAGGTTAAATTAAAAATCTATTCCATTTAAAAATTGTTATAAATGTTCATTTTTTGGAATGAAAGCGGTTGATTCATTTGAAAAAAAAATCATCAATTGAAAATATTGTTAAAATATATATTTAAAAAAATTGAAAGGAATAAAAATGGAATTTTGAAATTTTTTATAGAATAAATGGTTTGGTAAGAAAAAATATTTACAAAGGTTGAAAGAAATAATATTGGATTTTATTTAAATATTTATAAAATATTTTAATTACCCAAGAGTGTAAAAAAGTTAATATCACCAAAATAGATAATTAAAAAACATAGGATAATAAAATTAAAGTGTTTATTAAAGAAATGTTCATATAATTTCCATTGATGAAAATTTAAGGATAAAATATTCAATTAAATTGATATTAAAATAACCTATAAGTTTTCATAATGATGATGTGATAATTAATAATTGAGTGGCTAATTTGTATTAAATATAAATACACAAAAAACATGTGTAAATTCATAAATAGTTTGTAAATATTCATTAAACACATAATAATAAAAAACAAATGGCCCTGATTATGTAATATTTTAAGACTAAAATTAATTGAGATATTAAATTAATAACCATATGTAACATTTAAATAAAATAACAACCCATGAGATATTTGAAATTAAAACAAAAAATTTTCCTCAATGAAACGAAGAGACAAAATCAATTACAATGAGATTTCATTTATATATCACTTTATTTAGCAACCTATATAGTTGTTTAAAACATGATATTAACTTATATAAGCACCATATTATTATTTAGTATAACATATTTTATTTTTTTTAAATATATTATAATCTCATTTTTATAGTGTTTCATAATTTTCATTATTTTAGTTGATAATTTATTAGTTTTTTTAGAATGTAATGACATTATATTTTGTATTCCTTTTATAAATTCATGATTTCATAATTTTAATAATTTAAACCATGATAAAAATATTATATATTATTATTATATATGAACTTATATTAATACATTAAATTTGGATAGAGGAAATGAAACACAACATACAAAAAGACGATGGGTCGTACGTATGCCTGAATGTTGTTTTAATTTTCAATTCAAATTGAAATTTGGAAAAGATATATGTATATAAATATATATTATTATTATAATATAAATTTAATTTCATATATATCAATTATTTTTATTAGACCCATCCTTATTACATTTCATGTAATATATGAATGATTCACATCACTTCATGAGGCGGTAGTCCACCATACACGAGATAGGTTATATCATATTCTCAAAAATGGAAAGAAAGATAGTATGTGTGATATTATAACTAAAAAATATTAATAACATAATAATATTAATTTTTTTTTATATATAAACATTAAATCTATCTTTATTCGAAACCATGAGAGGTAGTAACGGATAAATTAATGAGGTGGATTCGCGAAACGTTAGATTATTGTACACATTTTTGGTGATTTTTTAACCCATATGATGGATGTGAGTGAAAATTCATTTATTAATAGTTAAAAAATAACTCATAATTATTAATTAAATGATGTTATTAAATAATTATTTTTTAATTATAAGTAATGGATTTGGTGAAATTAATTAAATAAAAAATACTTTTAGAAGAATATTTCTTCATTTCAGGTATCCTCATTAGATTTTGTATTAAAACCATAAATTGAATAATTTATGAAACAGCAAGACTTAAAGGATTATTGAAGTTTATTTGTCATTCTAATTGGGAAGGAAATTTCAAAAATATTGTTCAAATATGTGTAGTATAGAAGATAGTGGGCCCCCTTGTATAATTTGGGTGAGTGGAATGATTGTAATATTTTTAATTTTTAAATTCCAATAATGTTTGTTTCTGGTTTTCACTTCCCAATAACTACTAATTCTTTATCCTATAAATTATACTATTGACATAATTCCATAAAATGGGTTCCGGAAATGGTTTGGGTCATTTCTACACATTATTTATATGATTAACCAATATTTAAATTCATTTTTCATTAATCAAAATTATTAATTTTATCTATATTCAATAATAAATTTGGGAAATATAATATTATACATCATTAATGATAATAAATTATGATGATTCAAATTATATAATAAAATTTTCAAAATTCAATTTTCATTAGTGGATCATTTAATTTTGAAATTAATATCACATATGGGATGAGAAACTGGTGTTTTTAAGTGAAAATCCTCAAAATATCACAATGTTTTTATTTCAAAATTAAATATGAAAATGATTAAAATGAAAAAAATAAGATTAAATGATTTATAATGGAAAAATATTGACATTAAAATTAATTCAAAATATAATATAACATTATATATCAATTTCACGTAAATATAGTTTTCAAATTAAAAATCATTATTTTCATTATTCATTTAAAAGTAAAAATTATCCAAAAAATAAATAAAATTAAAAAACAAAATATAATTTTTTTTATTATTTATAAAAAATTTATTTTTACCTTTCTTTATTTTAACAATGTTAAATATTTATTTAAAATTATTCTCACCAAGCATGTTTAATCAAACTTTAATGGAAAATAATTTTTTTATGAAAAAATTATTTTTTCATTGAATTAAAGAATTATTATCATTTCTAATAAATTTATAAAAAATTACTTTTTTGAAAAAATTATTTTAATAAGATATTTTATCATGGTCAAGCATTCCATTCCAAAGTCTATGTAATAAATGATATATTAAATAATACTATTAATAGTTAATTATTCTTTAGTAAATATAAACATTTTTGTCTAATTAGTTCAAAATAATTTTTGTCGAATAGTAACTTTATAATTTTATTTATCAGGGTTAAAAATATATTGGGTTATTAAAGGTAAATATAATATTATAACAATATAATACTACCCTAGAAATTGTTCTAAATTCATTGGATAGTTTTTTTTCTACCAAAATAAACCATAGGTTGATAATATAATACTTTTTAATCCACATGTGTTATATTAGGGCATTAATTATATTTTATTTACAGGGGAGTTAAAAATTTCATATTAAAATTTTAATAACAACATCATTTTTAATTTGTGGATATATAAGTGACATGGTTGACTATGAATACACTTTAGAAAAAATAAAATTATTATATACATAATTTTAATTTATTTATAGTTTTTGGAAATATTTAATCAAATTAAATAACCACATAATAATAAAGAAGGAATTGAATTATTAAAGGATGAATTAATTAAATGATATTAGTAATATTAAAAGAAATGTCATATTAATTAATTAATGACATAAAATAATTTTCTATGTATAATATACATTTTAGAGACATATGAGAAGTATTGGATCGATGATATCGAGATGGTTTGATATTTTTTAAAATGAAAATATTGAATAGTATCAAAATAGACATAAATGATACATTAAAATAAAAAAAAATTATTAAATGATACAAAATTAATAATAATATAATGTTCATAAAAATAACTACTAGAGTGCTAAATATGATCTCCATGAACAAAATGGGTTTCATTTGGAATTTTATTGCAATTATATTTACCCTATAGTATTAAATAACTTGTTGACATGGTAAGAGTTATACTGTTTAACTAATTGTTAATCCCCCAAGATAAGGTTACCTTTGAAACCTAAACATGTCTAAAAATAATTGGTTCACTTGATTTCAACACACCCTCATCATATCCTCTAAATAACTAACTTTGGAAAAATTTGAACCCTAAAATATATTCATAATATGTTAATTGTTTTAGAGTTTTAAAAAGTGGACCTCCCCTCTTATAGAAATGGGAGCATCTACTTTTAATTTATTCACACAACTAAATAACATTATCTTGAAAACCCATTCTAAAATATCATTCCAACATTCCTCACTTTATCATAATGTTATACATTGGTTAGAAAGCCATTCTACAAAGCCTTTTTATTTAAACCAAAGAAGATACCTGAAAAAGAGGTAATTGTTTTATCACCACTTTGTAAGTTATTTGATTCTTAGACATCCTATTTCTATGTTTTTTACATATAAAAATTATAAATTTAGTATCATCCATTTACCAAGATGTTATTTTAATCATTGTACAGTTGTATTCCTCATTTTATCCATTATACGAATAACAATATCACCATGTGTGTGTATGCATTGCTTACTATCTACTTGAGGTGGTGTAAATTGGTATTAAACACACCCTTAATTAGATGGATATAATTATGTGTATAATAAAAATTAATAATTAATATAACATGATAAATGTTTTGCATTGTTAATATACCATCCAATTCATTACCATTTAACCATTATGAGAACGATATTGTTGTTTGTGCATATGTGTGACCTAAAGTCTATACAACAAGGTGAGATTCATTCTTCATGTTAAATATTCAAGAATGACTAAAATATATAATTATTTCAAATAATAACTATAAACATTATATAATTATGGATCTGAATTAATTACATCTTATTCCTAATAATCATGACTCACAGAACGAAATATGTATAAGAAACGAGGCAATTTACTCCCGAAACAATGGGAATACTAAACTATTATTAGCAAAGTTATATAAGAATATAATATATGATATCATAATTATGGATATGGTTTTGGTATAATTTAATGACATGATTTATCAATTATACAAGAGGTTAACAATCCCTTGACTAATGGAATGTACAAGCTAAGTGTTGTTTTCACAATTTCATTATTATTCATGGCCATCATACAATCTTCCTCGTCTTCAACATTAACTGAGACCTGATACCAATTATTGGCATAAAAAGACCAATAATTCGTCACTCCACCTTCACTATCAGTTTCAACAACAGCGAACAACACAAATCAACGATTCCAAAAACCCAATGCAAATATGTTGCATTTGGAGCCCAGAATGCCGTCGAACCACACTTACCAGAACCTCAAACCATCCACTACTCCAAATCCGACTGGGAGAGCCACCAAGGAACTCAAGGTCATAGAAGGGTTGGGTGGATGGGAACTCAAAGCGATGCCAGTGTAGAGAAGATAAATGATGACGTCCAACCCCACTAGAGCTGAAGACGCATCACGAACCACAGGTGCCAAAAGACAATTGAAACCTCATCGTCAACACCACAATCAACTGCCAATTCAGAGAAACCATCCTCAACAAAACATAAATTTCATCAACACGTCACTAAAAGACTGATGATGCCTTCACCACAACTAGAAGAAAACATACCAATAATTAGAACCCGACATTAATTGAACACAAAAACTTGACAACATTGAATCACCTCCAACCCAGAGCATCACCAATGATGAAGAAAATGTGACTGGAATAGTGACGGCCGACAAACCATACAACCCAGAACCTCATAGTTACAACCACTCCAGATTTGACCTAGAGAGGAGTCGTGGAACGTGATTTTAGAGTAGGTATGAGCGGTCAAGAACTCCTAGCGGCGACACTGATGATGAGGGTAAAGACTCGGGCAGCGCCTTGAAACCCGTCGACCATTGACCTCAAATACCAAAACCACTTTGTTACCCCACATCATTTTTGACTTGGAGAGGTGACAGGGAACAAGGGTTCGGAGCTGGGGGAAAGAGAGGCCAAGGGATTCAATAGCACATGACCTCCTCTAGAACTAAGGCATGAAGCAGCAGTGAAAGAAACACTGGGGCAGAACCCATAAAGACGTCACACAAATGGAGTGACAAGAAGAGAATAGGAGGTGAGAAGAAGATAGACGTGGACTAAGATAAGGAGAACGATGCTCGAGCTTGCCACTGAACCCACAGTAGAGGGTTTCTGGATGAAACCCTAGGAGGAGCATAGAGCGAGGGGAGCTAACAGGGAGAAAAATGAGCCAGTTTCTGACCCCTCTTCAACATACGGGACCTTATTTTTTATTGTCAAAACTACACTTAGATATTAATTAACAGAAACTCTAATTTTATTGAATTATTCAAACATAAATGTGTCACCATGTTTAATAAAGAAAACTTATATTATATTACTTCCTCGATCTGGCCCTCCATTAGGATTTCATTCTATCGCATTATGGAAAATTATAGATGGAAGGTTAAAGCTGAATCCAACTTGAATTTCAGGCTTGATAATTGGACTGATTCTTATTTAATTTCCATGATACCTCCTAACTCTACCCCTGAGAATAAAAATTACACTATTAATGATTTTTTTCAATCTCATAGGAATGATCTCCCTGATAAAATTGCTCAAATCATTGAAAGCTACCCCTACACTAGCTCTGATGCCATTCTTATCTGGGAACCAACCA
The DNA here is from genome assembly GCA_963277665.1 of Viscum album. Taxonomy (NCBI): domain Eukaryota; kingdom Viridiplantae; phylum Streptophyta; class Magnoliopsida; order Santalales; family Viscaceae; genus Viscum; species Viscum album. Next base: position 1,391,864,873 of record OY728119.1, read on the forward strand.
CAAATGGCATCATTGACTCAAAATATTTCTATAATCACAATTTATTTAGAACTGAAACTAACTTTCATTGGTTGAATTATATTAGTAAGGCTTGGATCAAGCCTACCAGACTCACTCTCATTTGGCTTATATCTCACAAAAGGTTTCCCACTGTGTTTTTCCTTGAAATATTGGGAATCCAACTATGTTCTAAATGTCACCTATGTAACCAGCATAGGTAAGATTGTAACCATATTTTTCTGCCATGTGCTACAGCCTCTACTCTATGGAATTATATTTTTGACATTTTTGACTGCAGGTGGTTTATTCATGACTCGATCTGCTCTCTTTTAATGAAATGTGTTGATCCCAAGGCATCTTAGCAAATCAATAATGTTTTCCTATATGCCATTGCAGAACTCATTCATTTTATCTTGTATGAAATAAATGATATTCTATAAAATAAATGCACATGAAATCTTAATTTAAGAAAATACAGAATTCTCACTGCGGTCTGAGAGGCTGCTTCAATTCAAAATTCCCATTGCAACAACTCTGTTGGTGATTTTAAGATTCTACGCAAACTTCAGGTTGATGGCCTCTATCAAAAATCCAAACACACCATTGATGTGTTATAGAAAACTATGACGCCATGATGGATCAATGTGAATGTTTATGGTGCCTCAAAGGGAAATCTGGGACCTGCAGGATGTGGTGTGATTTTTATAGATTCCTCTGGCCAGTTTCGCGATTGTTTCCTTGGCAGATGCATTATTGTTTCACCTCTGGAAGCTGAAATGATGGGTTTAATTCATGCCATCAATTTTTCCCTTCAAAAACGCTGGAGGAAGCTCTGGATCGAAATAGGTTGGACCACCATTTTCCACGTAATCTAGAACGGTGTGATCCATCTGGCTTGGCCTCTTACAACCCATTGGATGAAGTGTCTGGAGTCACAAATGGAGATTAATTACACTTCCACTCACGCTTTTTATGAAGCCAACACTATTGATGATGCCCTTTCCAACAAAGGTGTTCACCAGGATTTGACTGGGTTGATTGACATTCCTCCAGATTTATTTCGGATTTTTGACAATGATTGTAAATAACCTCATTCCTTTCAACTTCTGTAACCTATTTTCTTTTTATATTCAATAAAACTTGGTTTGGTCTATGACCAAAGTACTAACCTCTTAAAAAATATGGACGTCATCCATAATGGTAAGATGATTTTAATATTTAATTAATCCTGGATGCAAGAACCAAATAAAAATATACTTATATAATGGTCTCTTTGTATTTAGTAGAAATGAAGAAACCACATGAATAGTTGAGAAATAATGAATGTATTTTCCATGGTTTTTCTCAATGGGGAGCCCAAGTTGTTTTTTTAAGAAGAAAGATAGATCAATGAGGTCGTTTATTGAAAATATATAAATCAATGCAATTCCAAAAAAGAAAAAGTATCATCTTCCAATAATTGATAATTTGTTTGATAAATTTTATGGGTCTCAATATTTTTTGATGATTAACCATTATTCGAGACATAATTATTTTTTTGTATAATGTATGATATTGTGAAGACAATATTCCAAACAAGGTATGGTTATTATGAATTTACAGTAATGACATTAGGATTGATTAACACACCCTCTATATTTATGGATCTAATGGATAGAGTGTTCAAGTAACATAATTATGACATTTTCATAGTATTTATTGATTATATTTGGGTATTATCCCAAATCTATGTAGTCCATTGGAACCACTCATGGATTCTTCTAATAAATCATAGAAGAAATGATCTATATGGGATGTGTGGAAAGTGTGACTTCTTGCATCAAGATAATTATTTCCGTGGCCTTATTTTACCTATTGGTGGAATATATATTGTTCATACTAAGACGATGGAATTCCATTAATGGATAGAACCAACATGTATAACCGAGGTACATTGTTCTATTTGTTTTTTAGTTTACTATTGTTGTTTTATTCATAGTTTTGTGTGATTGGAAAAACAGGTATCCATGCTCATATGTAAATGGGATAAAATCGTTTGGACAAAACAGTGTGAAGAATGTTTTGAATAAATAATTAGAATATTATTCAATTATCCTACAATGACTATTCCATCTTATAATGAAATTTTTGTAGTTTATAGTTAAACATCAAGGAATGGAATTGGGTTTTTCCTTAAACAGAATGATAGGATTATTGCCTATTTTTCATGAAAATTAAAAATTCATGAACATGTATATCCAAGGCCGGATCTTGAGTAAGCCGAATAAATCATTTCTCATATGATATGAAGACACTATATGTATGGTAAATGATGTGAAATATATACTGATAACAGGTGTTTAAAAAATATTTTCTCAATGAAATAACTCAACATGAGACCAATAAGATAGCTTGAGATAATCAATGATTATGTTTACACAATACACTACCACCAAAGTAAGGAAAATAAAGTGGTAGATGATTTTAATGTAAACAACCATAGAGTTATAAACAAAATGAATTATTAAATGGTTAATATGTTCATGGATCTAGTTAAAATATATATTGGAATTATCATGCAAGGTGAAACATCACTACTTTTTCAAATGGTTTCTAAACCTTCATTACTATAATCTATCGAATTTTTTCAGTCTGATGATGTGATGTTTTAAAAGAAAATATATTATTTGAATGATGGGAGACTGATTAAATTATTTTTTGAACATGTTATTCATTAATTTGGCAAGAGGCTTTTTCATCTGGATATACCATAGAAGAATGTATTTATTGGATTATGCTCATAAGTCCAATTTCTCTATACACACTTCTGGCACTAAGATTTATAGATATTTGATGGATAAATTTTTGTTATACAACATCAATATGATTATTTCTTATTATGTGATGAGAAGTTAGGTTTTTGAACATGTGAAGGTGGAAGAAAACATTCTAGAAGAATCATGCAACCTCTTCCAATACCAGTGTAGAAATTAAATGAAATTATGATGGAAGTTTTCATGGGGAATCCAATGACTCCTTGAAGAAATAATGCGATATGTGTAATTGGATATTTTCTTACCAAATTGGAAAAATTTCATGCTATAAGATATGATTTACCACCTGAATGTTTAGAATGACAATATATTAAATATGTTTTAAGACTTCATGGTGTAACCCTATTGATTATTTCGAATCAGGATCCTCGTTTTACATCACCATTCCTGAATCGACATCAGAAGGCCCTATATATTGAGCATTTTGTTAGCACTACCTACAACCCTCATACTAATGGACAATCAAAATGGACCATTAAAACTATAGAAGACATGTTGAGATATTTCTTACATGACTATCAAGATTTGTGGGATCAATATTTACCTATAGTTTAATATTAATGTAACAATAGCTACCATTCAACCATTCATATGGAACCATATGAAGAGTTTTATTAAATGAGTTCTATACACCAATGTGTTGCCATAATGATGGTGAAAAAAGATTTATAGTACAATATCATGTTTAGGTAACAATGAAAAAGGTATAGACTATTCAGACCCATATTTAAATAGCTCGAGGTATTCAAAATAGCTATGGTGATAACCAAAGAAATGATTTTAAATTTCAAGTGGGAGATCATATTTTATTAATGGTATATCTAGAGAAGGGTATTATACAATTCAATAAGAATAGAAAATTAAATCCCAGGTACATTAGAACATTTGAGAATCTTGAACAAATTAATGATTTAGAATATAATTTAGCAATGCCGCCAAGACTCTCCAAATTTCATGATTTTTTAAATGTATCAATGTCAAATAAATAATTGAAAAAACCAAATGCATGTACTCAATTTTTATGAAATGGAATTGGAACCCAATATATCTTGTTTTGAAGAGATTATCAACGTTATTGATACTATTGAACATGTGTTTAGAAATCATAAGACTCTCTTGGTAAAATTTATTTTGAGAAAACATAAAATGGTAGAGGTAATGTGGGATCATAATGAACTAATGATGAAGAACCAAAATAATATTTTTATTAAGTGATATTATAGAAATATCAAGGATAAATTTATTTTTATTTGGGTGGATTTTTACACTAAAGATTCCATGGTACAATTCTATTTATAAACTCTAATAGCTCACGTTGTGTGCAACCTCGAGTTCGAGCGCAACATGACCTATCACAATAGTAATCTAAAAAATATTATGAAGAGTATTAACTAAAATATAAAATTTTTAAATTATATTTGAAAAATAGAATTCATTTTTAAATTTTAAAAATCAAAACTATCTTATGGTGATTTTTTTGTATTTTTTGGAAGAATTTATTTTTTTGATGAATAGTGAAAAGAACTGTATTATTCTTTCAAACATTTTATTCATAAAAATAATAATTATACATTAAATTTATTTTAAATTCGTAATAGAAAAATTATAAATATATCAGTAAAATTTTGGTCATAAGAATCATTATTCTAATAGAATTAGATATATAAAATTTATTAATCTGTTAAACGTCACTTTTACATGCTTTTACGCACATATTCATATTGACATTAACCATAATTTTACCACTTATGTGAATTTAAATTCAAAAAGTGGACATACATGGTTTTAATCAGTCTGTAATATGTGGTCAAATAGGATCAAAATATTTGTTTTGTAATTAGTAAATTTAGAATTTTATTTACGATGCATAATGAAAATAGGGAAATTAAATGTAAACATAATACTATAATAACATAATATAATCCTATTAATTCTTCTAAAATCATTAGATAACTGTTTATCAACCTAAATAAAATTTACGTCAAATATATGATCATTTTTATGTCATTTTTGATAGATTATGACATTTACAATATTTTATTTAAAGTTGAGTTAAAAATCACATATTTAAATTTTAATAACTATATAATTTTTAATATGATGATTTATTAGTGATATGGTCATCTATAAATAGTATTAAGAAAATTTAACTGATTATATACATAATGGTAATATATTTATATTTTTATTACATAAATAATAAAATTTATTTTTGTCACAATACTAATGTAATAATTGAATTATTAATGGAAGAATCAATTAAAAAAAATAAAAAATTTATAATAAATATAATTTACTTAATTAATTACATCCAAAAAATTATAGATAACATAGACATGTAAGTGACATAATTAATGTATCAGTTGGAAGTTATCATGATGGTTTATATTTTTAAAAATTAAAATATGTAATATTATCAAAGATGACATTAATTATACATTAAAATAAATAATATTTTTTTAATTGTAATAAAATTATTAAAATTATAAGGTTTTCCAAACAACCTATTATAGTGTTATAAATGTTATGAATTTTCGAGATTTTTTTTTAATTTTATAGTAACTATATTTATCCTATACTATTAAAAGGAAAATGGACAATGTTAGAGTTTAACTATTTTACTAAGGGTTAATGAAAAAATATAAGGTTAATGGTAGGACCTAAAGATGTCTAAAACCATTGGTTGAGAATAATTTGGCCCATGATCCTATTATCCTCTAAATTACTCACTATGGGTCTATTTGATACTGAAAATGTTTTATAATAAATTAAAAAAATTTGAGTATCAAACAATGACCCTCCCCAAAATTATAGAAGGGCATATATACATCTATTTTATTCACACATCAAAAGAAAATTTGCAAGATCAAATCAAAATTACATATCCTTCCATATTCCCTAACATCATCCTAGAGGCCATTCATTGGGATGTAATACAATCTATGGTGTCTTTTGTGGAAACCGTAATGAGATACCCGAAAAAGTGGTAATAGTTTTATCACCTCTTTCAAAGTACTTTAAATATTTTACTTTCTCATTTCAAGTTTTTTTCATATATTAATTAGAACTACAGTATCATACATATGCATATATATTATTATAATAATTTTACACCCATATTCTTCTATTTATACATTATATGAATAAAAATATCATTATACATGCATAAGTATGGCTTACCGAATCCACGACGTGGTGTAATTTGTTATTCAACACCACTTTCATTGGATGGAAATAATGATAAGAATATTGGATATTAATAAATAATATAACATTATAAAAATTCTTTAAAATTAATATACAATCCAATTTCATACCATATAATCATCAAGGGAATGATATCATCACTCATGAATACATACGGCCTACTATCTCCACATTGCAGTGAGATTCATTATCCTTGTAAACCATTCAATAATGATTATAAAATTTATATGATCAGTAAAAATAACAAATATGAACTTTATACCATTATATATTTGTATAGATTACATCCTATTCCTTATTATCATGACTTACACAACAAATCATGCATAATAAGATGATGCAGTTAACACCTGACACATTGATAATACTAAAAATTTATTATCAAGGATATATAATAGGATCATATATGATATCATAATTATGGATATGTTTATAATATAATTTAATAACATACTTTAACCATTACATAAGAGTCCAACACACTCTTAAAAAATCTAAATTACAAGAGAATGATTATTTATTGAAATTCTATTATTATCGTGGCTTTTTATACATATGTATCTTCTGGGACATCACTTTTATCCATGTTCATGATTCTTAAAATATTTTTCAAAATATTATGTATAGTAGTTTAAAGTCATTTTTAACCATTTTTATGTTTTTTTAATGAATCTTCAACTCATTTTCTAAACAAGGTACCTTATAACCATTTTGATAAATTATTGAAAGAAAGGTTTATAACATTTACATTGTAAGAAGCTATTTTACACTATTATGATGCCTTAACATTTTGAATATTCCATCACCACAATGCAAGGTCATATCAGAGAAATGTTTTCTTTTATAATTGCACAACTTTTAAATTATTTCGATGTAAAAAAGGAATATTTCTCTACATAATATATAATTATTTTGTATAATTATTTTCATCTATTTAAACTTCCATTGATGGATTTTATTCTTAGTTGAGGTTGATTTATTGTGATAAAATCATCCAAATTTTATTTATGTCTTTATTGAATGTTTGGCTTTGTATGTTATATTTTGACAGCTTTTAATGTTTTAGGGTTGAAATATTATCATTTTGTATTCTAGTTTTAGTATGAATGTTTATTTTTTATTTCAACCTTTTATATGAGGAATGAATTGGACATAATAAGGATGGGTGGGGCCCAATATAAACCCTAAATTCATATGTCGGTTTTAGGAGAAAAACTTGTGTCTTGGAACCATTCAATGATGGTATGAATATTTATGATCATGGTAAGAGTCCTTGATGGTATTGCATTTATGTCTAACTTAATTCATTCCCTAATTATGATATTATATTTTGATATATCATGTGATTATTCAGCTAGTAGATTATCTATGTTAATGTTTAAATGGAATTATTTTATTTTTTATGAAAATATCATACACAATATTACATTTAAAATTCTTCTGTTTCAGTTTTATAACATGTCGTATATAAGTTATGAATAATTATGATAGCTTCTGGTATATTCTATAACATTTTTGAGCATCTATGTTCACCCCTTCCAATTGTTCCATTTTTCAACTTGATGTGAAGATGTTTATTATGAATGACCTGCAAGGACAAAATAATGAATATGAGTGTTGTTAAAGGTGATAATTTTTTGTTTGTTATTTGATTATGTAATGTAAAATTTCTTTTATCATTTATTCACAAGGATAATAAACTTATTTGTTTATTGGGAATTGATTTTCTTGTGATCATGCCAACGTATTGAAATAATTTACCGACTCTGGAAAACTATTGTTATATTCTACATTAATCATTCATATATGACATATTAGATGGATGTTAAATATATTGGGCATTTAAAATTGACAAACATTTTATGATTAAGATTATATAGATAATAGAATAATTAACCATTTTAATATGGTAATCATATGGAATCTTTTTATGTATTTTGAATTAAATGACCCCAAGAAATCAGAATTAACATTAAATTAAATTGAAAAATGATCTTCTACGCAGGGTGTTGTTCTATATGTCAATAATATAATTGGGCCATTATGAATTATCTTTTGTATCTTGTTTAATATAGAAATCAAATTCCACATTGTTCTCGTAATCCATGCATTTAAATGTCATTTGGATAACTTGTATGTTTGGGTTAAGGCCCCATGTATTTGATATTATATCTTGAGGAAAAATCGTATTTTTCTAGGTTATGGTTGAAATCAGAGTTATTGTAGTTCATTCACACTCTTGGGACAATCCCAATGAAATATTCCCTTTTATGGTGAGTAGTTATGTCATACCACTCATTGGGGTGTGGAAATTGAGGATTCCATAGTGGGTGGAGATATATGAAGCTAATGAGGTGACATTTGTGAATTCCTAAGATTTCATGAGATATTATTTTAGTGGTAAAATGGTAAATAATGTAGTAAACCTCATTTCACAAGGATATGTGGTTTACATGTTGGGAAACCCCACAGGATTCTTAACTTTGATCTCATTCCATAAGATAGAATCCTACATATCCTCATTATTATATGGATAATAGTCATCGTAGATCAATGTTTTCTCAATCAATTAGTGGATGAAGAAGGATGATCCAACCATGTGATATATTGGTTTATGATGGGTAGGAATGTCAAATTCATGGCAAGACATACACCAAAGTTGGTTCCCATTTTTTCTTAGGAGATAGGAAGGATGATAGTAATCAGAGTTGTCATAGTTCAATGATTACCCAATATATTGGTGGATAAGGAATGATTATTAATCCATAAAATTTTTTGGGTCCTTTTTTTTGAATTTATAGTGTCATAGAGGTAATTATGTAGAGACTCTGGTTTTTCTATATAAGAATTTGGATTATTCATAGAATTATATTTGATTCTAGGAACTAGGACCAATTGTGATTCCAAGTCCTTGTGAGGCCATAATTAATTTCATGAAAATATTAAATAGATTTTGATTGTTCCTATATTGGTTTCCTATAATACTATAATATCTCACAAATGAGGTCTTTTATCGGAAATCTGAGGCCATAGTGAAATCCAGAATATGGATTTTACACTAGCTATGACATATAGTTGGTTGGGGTGGGTTGTTCAGATGGGGCAGATTTTGGTGGGTGAATGCGATAAATTTATTTTTCTGTTAATTTATTTAATAACACTAACCAAATTAAATCAAAAAAGGAGACTCAGATGTGAAATAAGAGAGAACGGTTGTGTTCAGAATGTTGTGTTTATCAAAGTAGTGACCTAATGTTGGATGGGGTAGGATCATCAGATGAATTAGTCATTTTAATGATTGTTTAAATAAAATTATTAAATAAATTATATTTTTTTTAACCATCCTAATTTAAAAATAAATAAATTACCAATTATTATAATTATCAAATGGCTGGATTCATAACCCTTAATGGGACAAAGAAGATATTTATATCATCTTTCGTATGTGAAACATGAAAATAAAACAACCTCTAATCAATCTAGGTGAATGTACATGTGATAGACCTAGAAAATCACTTACTTCTCTAGGAGATTCTTTATTCACCAAAAATAAATCCATGATCATGGTAGGACTCATTATATGTGGTATTACAATATTATAATTAAAATAATCATCTTCATCATTTCCCTCTTTATTATTAGCATTAATTTAGTCCTTTGAATGAGACTATGTATCAAAATAAATTATTAATTAAATTTATTTCTTGTTATTTACATTTTTCTCACCATATATTCACCATAATGATATTATTTGTCAAGAACACTTGTCCAACACCATTTATCACCATTAACATTTGTGTTTTCCTCCATAGTTCATTAGGTTATTCATCATTGGACCACCGGGTCCCAATTCGACATTCTCTGGATCAGAAAGAGTGGGATAGAACACCAAAATTCATTTGACTATAACTGAAGATATGAATATCATTAGTTTGGGGAAGGATTTATAAAAAACAAACATGGTTCATGGTGAATGGATCATATGTTATCATTGGTATGAACATAATTATCTAATGTGCACGATATGCTTCCCATTATGGAAAAAATTCAATGCTAAATATAGATGACTATAATGGGAGTATATTTATCATTTTTTTTAAAATGATAATATTATTAATATTACCATTCATAATTAAAATATCATTTTATTTATGATAGAGTTAAAATAGTTCGGTGCCCATTACATTCATTTGTTGTAAGGGGTGAATTTGAAAATTTAATTAATCTAAATATGATAATTAAATAAATAAATTTTAAGGGAGTTAAAGTATTCCATATTAGATGAGTGGGGGCAGGAATTGTGGTTCTCTAGTGAATTAATTGGGGGTTGCACTCATGTGTTCAGATCATAGAGAGGGTTTATCTGGGTGGCATGACAGCATCACCAATGAGGAAATATAGGATAAAATATTAATAGTTAAAATTATTATTAAAATGTTATATAATGTTTAAATGATTAATCAAGGAGACATTACACATATGGTGCATCTAAAGAGGTAATGGTAATTGACATTTAAAAGGGTAAAATTTATATATGAAAAATATTAATAATTAAATATTATTATTATTAATTTTGTGGGGAAACCTTGAATTAGTCATGACATATTTATTTGGTATCAGGTTGATGGTACATTAGTTGCAGTGCAACCCTGGAATGGGGAGAATAAATTTAAGACCAATATTGGATATCTTTTTGGGTTCATCGCTCATGTCCATAGAGTTCCCAATAATAATAAAAATATAATTATAATTTTGGAATCTATTATGTGACATATCTTCCTTATATAGTGTCACAATACTGAAAATTATATGGAATTTGAACCTAGAAATTGAGGTGTACATTTTGAGACTAGTTTCATGTATGTAATTTAGATATGTGTCTTGGGATGAAAAAATGCTATTCGAGTGTGATATGGGGAACTTCTAGTTTTTTACTGAGATTCCAATTCAGGAATGTGAATTGTCTATTATGAGTTCTTATGAATGTGGATCACAATGGGGTGACTTATATGGCCATATAAGGGCATATTCAATGTCATATTAGGAAAATTACATTTTTACCATCGGAATGATGATGGTTCTCATGCGATTGTAAGGATTTTGGTAGTGATATGTCCTCTAGTACCCTTACCCATCATGTATTACTACATACCCAGAAATCCATGTTCTGGAAAGCACAAAACCTAGTAGTAGACAATGAGAACACACCATGTGTGTCCCATACATACAATACACTCTGTTCTAATTACTTAGGCTTTTGTATCTATTTTTTGAACTTGTTTGATGACCCCAATTGGCCTACCCTGAGTGACTTCCATGTATATCATGATTGTGATATTGCTTTTGGATTTTTTGTTATGGTTTTAAATGTTCATGTAACAATGTTTGTTGATGCCACTCCTGACTACAATAGTAATATTGCGAGATTAATACTCATCTTTTCTGAGGGAACACACTAGTAGATTTGGGTAGTAGAGTTTCATGATGACCCTCTCAGGTAATTTCTGTGGGTACACTAAAGTAGATCTACAAATAGATTTCCTCAATGAAAATTTCAGTGGGAATATTATTGTATAATTAGATAGTGAATTACATTGTTAAAATTTCTGGGGGTTTCCACCAATGTGGTTAGGAATCATAGTTCCTTGATGATTGTTTCTAGCCTTTTATGATTGTACCCCTCAATATAGCTATGAAGTGGTGTTCCGTGATTACCATTTAGGAGCATACCCCCAATATTGTTGGGACATGTAATTCCTTATCAGATAACATTGTGGTTTTGTTCAATCCTACAAGCGCTTGGGATCCCAAGATAGAGTGCACAACCCCACGATTTACTGGTATAGTTACATAGTGTGCTTAAACCTTAATGATTACTTTTAGGAATAAGTGTGATATGTTTGACATCAATAATCAAGTCTTAAATATATTTGAGAATATTATTCTTGGATTGAATTATTATATATGGATCCCTATACTCTCTATTTTAGTTTTAATTTATGGAGAACATATATAAATTATTCAATATCTACATGTTGTACATGGTTAATCACCATCCAAGAGAGGGAAACATGTGTAGGGTATTCCATGTGATTTTTTAGCTTCTAATGGTTGGATGAGTTTTCTTCCCCTCCGTAGGTGGAAAATACTTTATGTGATGTTAGTCAATTCAATGTTTCAATCCACTAGTGTTTGGACGAGGTTACTTGTACTCTTATTTTGGGTTAAGCTATTATCCTTGAAAATATTTTTTATCTTTTTTCTAACAATCCTATTGTATCTATTATTGTTAACCCATCATCTTCTAAAGAATCTTTCTATGTATCTATATACTCATGGATTCATGGGGTTTTCCCACATGTGTCATGTAATAAATAGAGGATGGAAATTTTGTATGTTAAATCAGAGAAGGTTAGGGATACTGGGTGCTTTGGATGCATATGGTGGTCATAACATGGTCTTCAAGAGCTAGGATCTCCCATCAGTTTTATATTTATTGTTTTATCAGTTGGGGAATTTTTTCTAGGTTTTTATTTATTTTTCCAAATTACTTATCATTTTGTACTATCACACTATTATTAACCTCAAGGGTTATGCATTCTTGGATTACATTATAGTTGTGTTTCATATTTTACTAATTCAATCTTCATTTTTACATCTATTTTATTGTGTGTGTCTTTGTACATATAGGTAATTATGAAAATTTATCCCTTAGTTAGTCATGAATTCATTTATTGTCACCACCCCTCGCATATGGTAGAAGGCATGGGGTAGTTTCAGTTGAATCCCCATCATGGTTCGGTTCATGATATATTGTTATCACATCAAGTTAAATTTTTGTAATATTTTTTGGATGTATCCCATATATATTATTTTGATGGGTTTAGGGAAACTGTGTCAAAGAGTCATGTGTGTGGATCCTAGGCCGCATAATCCATCGATGATGTGGTTGGGCAATGTATTTAATCATGAGGACCATGACTACTATCTTGTCGACTGAGAATAACAACAAATTTTTTTCATGGATTAATGGTACATTCGTCATATAGTATTTAGTTTTTGGATTTCCTTTGTGAGTCTTCTCCACATTTTATTATTTATATATATTCTCATTTCACATTGGTGTGTACTGAAAAATTTCATTATTCCTCCATGAAGACATATGGACCTATTATCGACATCAGAATACTGATGAATATATGATGAGAAATGAGGCCAAATTTAAGGGTCTCTCGTGTGATATATTTTTTCCATATTGTGCAAGTAGAAGCACCCCCACCTTCCAAGAAAAAGTTAGTACCCGAAAATTATATTGAGGTTCTATGTAGTCCTATATCACTCCATGTGATCCATCACTATATGCCACATATGTTCCATGATGATCCAATTCCATTGTCATTGGAGTTTTTTATTGAGTCAGTGATCCCTGTTTTTAGACTTGTGATGTTTTTGACAAGTCAGGTGGTTTCACATGAAACTAATGATCATTGTAGGCCAGTTGATGGTTCTATTCATACTAGAAAATGATGCACGATTGATACAATGGAATTGGATGTTCTGGAAAAAATATTTTCATTTTATCTTATTAAGATAGAATCCCCTTTTAGGGGGTTTAGGTTAGGCCTGATCATATGGTTTGGTAATCCCGTAGATATGGGACCCCATTCGATAGTGGCCCCAGAGGAGATATTTTCCAGGGGAAATAGGGCATCATTAGAGACCATTATTTGTGGTGATCAATGTTTATTAGGACATGCAATAAATAGGTACACATTCACCACTAAGACGGGTTCTTCATAAATGGTCCAAAACCTTGTTGGTGATTCTGTAACATCGCAAAGAAGATGATACCAATGTGTGGTGGAAAAGTTACATAGAATTTTGTGTTGTAGATACTTCTATTGTTATATGGTGTTGTAGTGACAAAAATTTATGGTGATTGGGTGGGAAGGGAATAGATAGGATCAGGTTGTATGAGATTATGGCTCAGTGGCGTTGATTGTGCTGCGGGGAGTGTCATGTGTCTTAACTGCTCCATATAAAGTTATATCACAGAGTTTTAATACACATTTCCCTAGTTGTATATAGTGTTCATGATAGGTAGATACTAGTGTTGTTTTTTTCTACAAACATTTGTGATAATGGGTCCTGTAGAGAGGATCACTAATCACATGTTTCAACAGAATGTGTGATTTGAATCTACACTGAGAGAGTGAGCCTAAAAAAAATTCTATAGTAGATTTGAGATCGAAAATATATTTTTTTAGACTTGAGTAGTTTTATCCCATCCTTGATAAGATTATTTCTAACTATGAGTATGTTAGTGCTTCTGTTTATATGAAAAATGTTTCCTACTTTGAAATGTTTTATCCCTATACAATATAGGATGACCACTTACAAAATAGTTTATAGTCGATTAAATATTTAACTATTATTACCCAAGTAATAGTAGATGTTATTATATCTCATCTCCCTCTAATGATGTTGGTTTATGTTGGTCTTCTGGGTTTACATCCTAACCATAATATGGACATCTATATAGACCTACACTAGGGATAGCCTGGTGGTTGAATTAGCACAATCAGATTACACCATTGGGTTATGAGAGATGTTAGTGAGTATGTATATTCTATTGAGGAACAGTTTAGCAAGACTCATTGTTTTCACCTAGTAACCCATGAGTTGTTTTCTTAAGAGGTATATAATATTTTTAGGTCTTATGTCGATATACGTCACCCAAACTACGTTATTTTCAATGAGAAGTATCCACCGCCAAGAATACATGATTTACATAACAAGTGTCTTGGGGTGAAGTGGATATCAACGTTTGATCTTACAATTGGTTTCCACAAGCTATATGTTTGAGTGGGGGATGTACCTATAATGTTTTATTTGAGTCATTTTAGTTTCATTAATTTGTTAGTGATACACTTTTGTTTGAGGAACTAAACATCACAGTTAGCAATAATTATTTGTTAAATCCTTAATAATTCTTGGGATAGTTTGTTGTAGTATTTTGTGATGGAACCCTCATTTCATCAAATTCATAGTCAAAGATCATGATACATACTAGAATTTAACTTGAAAAGTTCTACGAGTTTTAGTTGTATGAAAGATCTTATGGATTCAGTTCTATATTTGATGGGCCAATTCATAGGATTTGTTTTCTTAAACATAGGAGATATAGTTGACAATGCAGAGGATGAAGTGATGTGATCTTCAGGGCCACACATGGGGTTGTTGTGGTAGAAGGTTATCAAAATGTGGGTTTTTAGATGTTTTTTTCAAGAATGGAAATAGAGTGTTTGAATTTTTATGACCATTTTGAGTGACAATTATGAATCATTCCTCTTGTCGATGGATGCTACCCCTCTGATTCGTTAGCAAGTTAGGGAGGGCAACATTAGGATATCTAATAAGAGTACATGGATGACTATATATCCATAGGGTTTTTACCTAAGGGATTATCATATCTGGGGAATCATATCATACATTTTTATCTATATATAATGATTATGGTAATGTTATGAGAGGAGGTGATCAGAGAGTTTTATACTTCTCCATTGTCTATACATTGTTGAGTAGGGAAGATCCAGATGTAGGCTAGTTTTGCACACTTTTCAACCTATTTTTTATTTTAATGGATGAAAATCATTTATGAATAGAGTAATTTAGGACTCCAGGTTTTTCATGTAATACATTGGAATATTCATATGAATATATTCATTTCCAGGTGCAATGACTGTCCACAATTCAAAGGAATGATGATACCAGAATTAATTTTATAAAAATATAAAATTAATTATTATAGGACATGGAATGTTTTCTTGAAAATGTATAATATCACATAAATGGAGTATTTCCAATAGAAATATTAAACCATGGTTGCATCCAAAAGATATAGTTTTCACTAGGAATGGCCTAATGTTATTCGGCATGGGACATTCCTTTAAGGAATCTATTAGTTGGTGCTTTTGATATATTAATTTATTAATTGAATTAAATTAATAACCCTAACACATATAGTTGAAGGAATAAGACTTAAATGGGAAATACTAGTCCACTATTGAGTTTGAAATGTGTTGTTTATTTGAGGATCTTCTTAATAATGGTAGGTTCATGATGTTCAAATGAGGCAGCTGTTGGAATGTACTAAAATTAAAATAAAATAATAATTTAATTTTTAGTTTTTGAAAATAAACTAATTAAACCCTCTCTAAATACCAGCATAATATATTTTTTCACGGGTTGTCCAAATAAACTTTTATAAGCCTAATAGGATAATAATAACATTCCTTGATAGAGTATTGAGACCGGAAAATGACATGTTATAAGATCGAGCAGAATATACAGGCGGTAGACCCAGAATATCACCATCATCACTTGAGTATGCATTCATTTCCAATGATCGATCAATAATATATGTAGGAATCCTTATCTGTGATTTTACAGACATATAATTAAAATTCATGTCATGATCAAATCCCTCTATTTATTATAACTTTAATTTTATACTTTTCATGAACTTGTGTATCAAATGAAATTGGTATTCAATTTATTTTAGGTTCATTCCATGTTTGTCAACCCGATTTCCAACCTATTATATCATTGGTTAAAAATTCATAGCCAATGATATTTATCATTTTTTCTATTGGTGATTTACCCACACCATTCATCACATTATTCGTCATCAAACCTTGAGGCCATGACTTGAAATTGTGTGGGATGGGTCAAGTGTGATCGAAACTGTGAAATTTGTGTGGTGGAATCAAAAACATTCAAAATAATGGTATGGTTACTAATTGATAAATGAGAGTGATATTTTTTGGCTAATAGATCAGTCTGGTACAATAGGTATGAGATCTATGATTAAAGGTTTGAGAGATGATTCCTATTATGGAGAATTTCCACTGCATGATCTTGAAGGGAATAATTGGATTTATATTATAATTAATATTTTTAATAATGATAATAATAACAATATTATTATTCTTTCAAATACTAATCTTGAATCTATGATAGATATTAGATTTCTCGACTCCATTTAATATCATATTTTGTGTTTTCATGAAAATAAAAATTGAATTAAATTAATTATGAGATTAGATTTAAAAACTTAAATGGGATTAAAAGATTTAATATCATATGAGAGGAAACCTACATTATGGTTTTCCAATGAATCCATGTTGGGTTGTGCTCCTGTTCATACAACGTGTATAAGGATGGTGTGGGTGATGTGACCCAGAATTCCATTGATATAATTTATAATATACTATTAATTATTACTATAATGATAATAAATTGATATAAGAATAACTGATTATTCAAGGGGGTGGAACACATTTGTTGTGCGTGATGAAAAAAATGGTCATTGAGATTGTATAATTTAAAAAATAAATAATAATAACAAAAATAATAATAATATATTATTATGATAAATTTCATGTGGGAATCCTTACTTTTGAAATAAATTCCACATGATCCATATGATGGACAAACATTTAGTGGAAGTGTGACCTTATAATTGGGAATATCATTTTATGTCAAATGTTGGATATTGTTTTTGGCTTGTGGCTCAGGTCCACAAAAGACCCTATAATAATTATATACCTTTTAATGAGGAATCTAATATCTGATATATCATTATTATATGGTGTGAGAATGATCAATCAACTAAGAAAATTTGAACCCCAAATTGAGGCAAACATTTGGAGAATAACAGTGGGTATTTAATTTAAACTTATGTCTTGCTCCCATGAAAAAAAATTGATCATGATGGTGTGAAATTTTACATTTTTAGTTGTTGTCTGATTGGGGCAAGTGAATTCCCTATTTTGAGTGTTTCTCTATGAGGATCTCGGTGGTGTGTTCCTTGTTTTCCATCTGGGGATGTATTCATATGAATATTAGTGAAATTACATATTTTTCATCACACCTACCATAAGCCTTGTGTTTTCATCAATAATATGGTTGAGATAGGTTATGTAGTACACTTTCACTATAGGTAGAACTACATGGCCGAAAATCGATGTATTGTAATTGAAAAAACATAATAGTAGAGTAGAACTACATGTTGTGTGAGTTCCTTACTATTCAATATATCCTTTATGAATATTATATCTTCGCTATATAATTCATTTGATCATGTATTTTTCCCATGACTAGTATATCATGTGTCTTTTAATTTAGAATGTGATGGTCCTCTCGGTTGTGGAATTTGAGATATGATGTTGAATTTTCTAGGAATGATTTGTGTTGAGGAAATGCCTAAAGATGTATCTGATCTTGCTGGTTTGACAATAATCATTTATGTGCGAACCCTATTGTTGAGTAACTCAATGACATGTTTCGACCTTTTTCAAGGGTACCCTCAAATAGAGCTTGAATTTGGAGTTACTCGATGACCTTTTCAGTGGTTAACCATGAATGGAACTTATTATTGGAGATCTCGAGTGACCTTTTGTAGGAATAACTTATAGTATAGATGGGAAGGGTAGTTCCTTGATGATATTTTCCATCCTTTTCTGAGGGTACCCTCTAGATGTGTAGGGTGTTAGAGTTCCTTGATAAACATTCCAAAATTTACCCCCAGTTGCGGAGGGTAGTGGTGTTTGTCAATGACTATTATAGTTGGGCCTTCATGTTGACCCATGGAATGGGCTACCTACCTAGTGTTCATAGAACCTCAATAGTATTGAAAATTTATTTGTTTTTTTAAACTTGAATGCTTACTTATGGGTAGACAAGTGAGATGTTGGGCATCATTGATGGAATTTTGGAACACTTTGTGACACTTCTTCTTGGGTTGTGCTACTAGATTGATATCCCCTTACCCCCTAACCTGGGATTATTTCACTAAGAATATATATATATATATATATATATATATATATATATATATTCTTCTCTATCAAGACCATTTTCTGGGTTACTCTCATTCCTAGAGAGTCGAAGACATGTTGGCTATGCCACATGATTCCTATTTTTATATTATCATTATTAGATGACCCTACAATCATGATATAGGTGGTGAATAATTGATCTGTAGTTAATCTACCCACTATGTTGAGCCCCTTGTTTTTTGATGAGGTTACTTTTAACTGTTTGTATGGTTGATTCCATATATATGATTTAATCTTCCATCTACTATATTTATTCCCTATTGTATCTCTTACTACTCCCCCTTCATCATTCTGGGTGTCTTACCATTAATGCATATACTCACCCCCTTTATGAAATAATCCCAAACATGTCATGTCCAGTTAATATGACATAAATTTTGAAAGTGACATAAATGGATATTATGGATATCGAGTTTATTCGAGCACATATGGTGGTTGTATAATGGAATTTATGAGTTTGGATATCTCAACATTTATCATTTCCTAGTTTTTCTGGTTGGAACATATTTCTTGTTGGGAGAGTATTTTTCCCTTTACGTTTTTGTTTATATTGTCATTATATTGTACACCTCGAAGGTTATTCATGATTAGATTACATTATAGCTATGTTTCATATATTACTCTTTCCCAATGCACATTTACATAAAGATTTATGTGTGTGTATGCATATACGTTCATAGAAAAATCCCTCCCCATGTTAATTATTCCATTAGTGTTTTTACCACCATAGACTATGGTGTAGGTATTTTTGTAGTTACAGATTGAGCACCCACATGGTTTTGGATTATAGTAGATACACTAAAGTTTAACCCCATTTGAGCATAGGTTGTAAGAACATGTCCTTGGTATCAAGGGTGTTGTAGAAATCAGAGTCCTCATAGTTCTAGAAATTCACAATCCATTGGTGGATTATGAAGGATTATCATCCCATGGGAGATATTGGATCCTCATGGAAGGAATGTTGGAGACATGGAAGGACTTTCACCAATGTGGATTCTAATTTGAATATGGGCCTTGTGAAGTCATCCTACGTATCCGGGTTATTGATTGATGATAATTCATCGTAGTCCAATGATTTCTCAATCCATTAGGGGATGAAGGAGGATCATCAGCCATTGGGGTATATTGGATCTCGATGGTTGGAATGTTGGATACATTTTGAGACTTTCACAACATCATATGACCAATTTATCTTGGATCATAGGAAGGCATGATAAATTTCATGGTTGTAGTATGAATCAATTTATTCACTATTCAATTATTTTTCAATCTATTGTTGGATGATGATGGATGATAACTCTATGAGATATATTAGGTCCCAATGGATGAAATTTTAATGACATGGAGGGACATACATCAAAGAGGATTCCCACTTGATTTCAGGACTTAAGAGTCCATCCTACGAATCCTGGTTATATCATGAATTAGAGAACAAAATATTTCAATTATTTATTAATACATTAATGGATGAAGATGGGTGTTCATTTTATAAGAGATATTGTGGCTCGATGGTAGGAATTTCAAGGACATAGATGCTATTACACAGATATGGATTCCAATTTTAGTTGGGGCCTCATGAGTGCATCCTATATTTCCATAGTTATGTAACAAATCTGAGTAATTATACTTCAATGGGTTTTGGTGTACACAACATGAATTTCATTATATATGGGACACAATATAGTATTCCACTAATTAGGGATAATACCATGAGGAATCCATTGTCTTGATCAACTAACCTAGCATGAATAATATGATCATTTCCACTCTATAAGACCATGTGAGCTATGCTTTATGTGAGAATAATTGGTTTAAAAATAAAAAACTCACCACTTATAATGCAGGGATTATGCATTGGGGAAACCATTTAGATGTTATTCATGGGGCTCAAACCTTGAGAAGGAATCATATGTATCATTTTTATAGGAGGAAACATAGTCATAATATCTCAATAAAAATATAGATTTCATGTATAGAATTGTCCTTATAGAATATGGAGATTTCTATCTAGTTCTGGGTTTCTCTCTCAGCATGGTCTTATTATCTACTTAGAATTAATTGATTATCATATTCATATTCCATGATTTTATATTTGACATGTCATATAATATGTTGCAGACATTTAAAAATAAAATCACATGACATGAATTACATATGGTAAGGAATTCGCATAATCTAGTAGGAATGTATGGAGGCCATTGCAAAACCATGTTTAACTCATTTAGAGGACATAAAAAGGCATGATTGGTTGATCTTGGGTCCATCACAAAACAACATCTAACATGGATCTAGAGTGTCACATGATACAAACTGAAATTCACTATTTTCATCATGAAATATTGTTGAAATGATTGGAGATTGTCATGAGAGGCAGTGCGACATGTCATGGAGGGTGTTGCATGTCCTGGATGACATGTTCGAATATCATCATGAAAACCAAATGGCATGTTCAGGGGACATCGTAAGAGACATATGAAATACCCTAGTGCTTTCATGGGACAAAAATAACATGTATTAATCCCACCATATGATTTGGGTGATGTGTGTGGGGGACACGACATGATTTGAATGGAGAGCTCAGTGGTTTTCACATGACATGGGTGGCATGCTCATGGGGCTCAGTGTGAAAATATATAAAACATGAAGATGGATTTATAGTATCCAAATAGTATAACAAAGGATTGTTGTGAGAATTGGGTAACATGTATTAGTGATGTATCATGAAGTGGGTGGTTCTTGAAAAGCATATGAGGATCATAATTTGTATTCATCATATAATACTTCTATATATAATTCCATGTCTTATATTTTATTGAAAATAAATTATATTTGAATTATTTTACATTCTTCAATTTATCATGTGGTTTAGAGAATCTATGGTATGTTCTTATTGTCACTCACTATATGTTCTTCAACTGATATATGAGTTATCACACAAAGTACCTATGCCTGAATAATGATTTCATTGGTTGTTCCATAAAGTTTAACTGAAAGAGAACATATCTTGTCAGGAGATCATATGCACTATAAATTCTTGTCTCATGCTTTGGTGCACTGGTGTGAGGATCCATGTATTGTTGACATACATTTTTTATGATGGGGGTGGGGGATTTTTAGGCCTCACTACCCTATTTATTTTCCAAATATAGTTGTGTGTATCTCACAAATACATATTTGAGATATTGGAGGGATTGGATGACATGCATTTCATGATATCATATAGTAATTCATTCAAGGGACATGAAATGATTTTCATAAACTATGAAAAATATATAAAATCCCCCATTTATTTAATTATATCTGGTTAATGGGATTTTTTGAATCCTGATACAACACCAAGATACATTCACATTTTCATCATGATACGTCCAAGGGCCATCGTGATAACATGGAACATATTAGAATGAATTCTTGTGATCTTTGGAGAATTGTATGGAAAATGTAAAGATTTAATGATGGATTTATGTGTGGACCTCATGAGATAATATAGTCATATCTAAGGGTTTCTTTAAGGAAATGTGAGACTATGATGGTGAATCATATGATTTTTATAACCTAAATAGTCGCCCATCATATCCCTTTTATTTCGCACTTTATTTTAGGCAAAAATTATTTTTTTGTTAGTTTTATTGATTTTGATGAATAAAATCCCTCTACTACTTAGTTATGAGTCAAATGACAAATAAAGGGTCATGTGGTTATGTGAGATCATTTTATGTACATTTCCATCTAATTTAACGTGGATATATAAAGGGATCACATGTTCGATTTTACATGTCTAAATCCCTTCAGCTGATGAGGGTGACATGTTCAAGGGAGCATGAACGGTGAGCCAGGCATGCTTCTCATGGCTTATAGTGTCTTATTAATCACAAGGGGTGCTTCACATGATTTTTACGACTATTAGAGGATCCCTTCATTCCCTGTATTATTTCCTTAGATTATTTTACAAGGGATGGGGATATTTTGTGGTTGCATGAGTATTGTGTAAGACAACCACTATACTAATATATGATGTGTCATGTGACCAAAAAATATTCATATTTTAAATCATGATAATTTCATGAACAAACCCTTATTTTTGTATTATTGTTATGAAGGGGGAGTTTGATCATGACTAGAAAAGTTTGATTCTGTTTACATGGGGAGAGTGATAAGTCTGTGGGTCCTTGCATAGAGTATTTTATATTGCACGGTCACGTCAAATTATTTTTAAGAACATAAGATGCTCAGTCAATTTGAATATTTCTCCAATTTTCCAATGATTTTTTATATTTATTTTATAGAAACAGTAACCTAATAATTAATGTGACAAAGGGGTTCTCTCCTGGTAGCCATCTCACGATCTCTAATTTTTTGTGCACATTTATTAGAGTAGAAAGACATGTCAAACATGATCCATAGGATATTCCACAAGATATGTGTTGTGTTTGGTGATCTATATGACCTTATTTCAGTCATGTGATCATTATTCTCCTAGAGGTTCATGTGAATCACATGATCATGGCCACCATATTTATTAGTTTTTTTGTTGGAAAAATAATGCACATATTCAAGTATTTATTCTCTTTTGTTTTATTTCAATTCATTATAGAAGTCTTCAAGAATTGACACACTTTGGGGATACATTCTTGTGGACAAGGGATCAGTTCTAATGAAAATGGATGCCCACCCAAGGTTTGGTGATGTCATCAATTGGTTCCTTTGGAAATATTTAGACTACTAATATAAATATTTTATTCAATGGAATTACCTATAATTAGGGTAGTGGAGAGGGGTTCATTTACTAACCACCCCACTTCTCAGAGTTGATTTTCCCTCCATCCATCATATGACTTTGTTGCAAGACATTCTCATAATAACCCAATATGAGACCTCTCTTTGAGAATACATACTGAAGAGGTGATTAATAAAACTTTTTTTCCTTATATATTCATGAGAGAGACTCTGATATGTAGAGTATCTTCCTACATATATTTTATTAGTGAATAGATCTAATGAAATTTATATGTTACTTTACAATTTTTATTTATTCATGAATTTCATGAAATTTTGGTGATACAATGTTGTAGGAATCATTATCAATACCCATCTTATGCATAATATCATCTAAACCTATATTCTAGTATTTTAATATTTAAATCATACATATTCTCATCGATAAATTATTATGAATTACCAATAACATGAGAATATTCATTGATATGTTTTTCCAAACTCTCTTGTTATGTCTTGATTCATGGAAGGATAAATTTGGTTGAATATGTGTCATGGAGGGAGGGTGATCTATATTTTTCTAAAGCTAATAAATGTAGTGATAATAGCTTGATTGTTTTCCTAACCAATATGGGCATACGGCTATGATTATCCATTCTTGTGAAATAAATTTCTGTTGGGCTATATTTTGGGGTCTTTTATCATAGACCTTATATAAATTTAGTTTATATCCTTTTAGCCCAGAACATATATCTTTATAGATTAGTCTTTTTTAGATCATAAATTCTATTGTTATAATTTATGGTATTTTTGCTCGGACCTTACATCACTATAGATTAGGGACTATTATCTCTCACCATCGATCAATGTGGTCTAGGGTATACTATCTTAGAACATACATCATTTTTATATATCATATTTCATCATGGGGCATCTATCAATACTTTTTATGGAAATATATCTTGGGTCATTGGATTCCTGAAATTTAAACACATACTTTCCAGACATGATCAATGATAATATAATTTGGGGTATACATGGCCAGAATGACTCAAAACACATAGGGGTTATTAGTTAAGTGGTGGTGTTGCATAGGCTCATGAGGATTAGATATCCTTTCCTTCATGGGTTTGTTGTCTCTAGTCGGTAGTTCAATTCCCTAATGTGTTATTAGTATAGTCAAAAATAGTTGTCTCAATATTTTCCATGGGTCATGGAAGATATATGGGTGTAGTATAAGTAGAGGAAGAAATACTAGGTATGATAGCCCCACCTGGATAGTTCAATTATTGGTTATATGGGTCATAACAAAAGACATTGAGTTTGTTAATATGGAACAGACAATAAATCCTAGGGATGACCCATTACACACAGAAGATCTAGGTTCTTCCATGGTATTTCTAGGTCTCAAAAGGGTTGAATCTCCTTTATTGTAATGAGGAGATTCCAGTCATTTATAGTTCTAATCCACTTTTCATTGTTACATTAATAAATAAAATATAATATCAAATGTTTAAAATGATATATGAATGATTTTTAAAGGAAAAAATTTCAAAAGATGAGGTTTGGTACATAGGAATGACTTCCAGGAAGGGTTCTGACAACCTAGGTTAATTTAGAACATAATAATGAATCTTGATCCCACTTCCAGATGGTTTCAAATCATGATTTTTTGGACATAAAATGATAAAGAATGTAGTGTCACATTCCTTCATTTAGAATGGATAAAAATATGGTGGTGTAACATTAAAGATGTTAAATTCTTATGGGAATTCTTCTATGACGATTTTAAATCATGGTTGAAAGTGATCAGGTCAAGAGAATGATATGGGAAATCAGACCAGAAATGGACCGTAACATTTTGAGGTTTTGAATCCTACCATGGTGACATCATGGATTAAAAGGATCAGAAATCACATCTTATTGAGTGATGCCTTGAGTTGAAGTCTTTTAATGTATATGTAAGATCCATAGTCACACATTGATAGCCATAAAATAGTTATCTTATAGCCAGAGATCCTTTTATAAGCTCCATGAATTTTTTATGGTAACCTAAGGTGAAAAAATCATGATGAATGATTTGTTGGATATGAAATATCCATGAAGGGTTTGATCAACCTAAATATTTTTTCACCACCTACTGAACAAATTCATGTGATGAAGAGATGGGAAAAAATTACCCTAAATTTCTCCTCCACCTAGGGGTACATAAATCAGATGATTTCATTTAATTGGTCTACAATGTGTGATTAATTATTTTTATGTATTATTTATTTGTTCCTTAAATATTTCCTATAATATTGAGATAAATGAGGTAGCAAAAAGGATATGACTTTTGCTCAACCCTTCTGTAGCTTGTTCTAAAAAGGACAAGTAATTTTTCTTCATCTTTAAAAATTTAATGAAATTAAATTAGGAAAATTATAGTTTATAGAAAAATTTCTTAAAGATTTTACAAAGGTGCTGTAATTTGATGCTGATGATGTGGGTGGACAAAATATTAATAATTTTATACGAGATATCAATTAGGATAACCTATGTAAATTGTACTCGCACATCCATGTGTATTGGAGATATTATTTTTTTATATGATAGATATCAATTATCAGGTCATGTGTAATGATATGGGATAATCATAATGGATATGGCCTAGATAACCCCAAGGTGATTTGTTTGACTCTATGATATCAAACAAACAAGGATTAGAAATCCCTCATTATAGTTCCATGAATTCTTTAGATTGTAGGTATGAGCCCTTATACATCGATATCATGGTAATAAGAGGGATCCCATTTATATCAAATGTACATGAATGGTTTTCATAATGTTGTGGTGATCAATACATGGACTATTATTTATTAATTGAGGTGATTAAAATATCAAAGAATAACATCATACACTAGAATCATGTGGTAAGGAAATTTACACTATCAAATAAGAATATAATAGTTGATGATCTTCACAGTTTTATGTCATGTATTATAGATGTAAATTCATGCATCCATTTTAACATCATGTGGTAAGGAAATTTACCTTTCTATTTATCATAATGTGGTATGGATGTTTTTTTTTGTAGTTTGAATGTAATTTGGCCAATATGTTTTCATTTAAATTAGATTTCATGTGGTTATTATATGGGAACCCGTGAAAATATGTTCAAAATATATTTCAAGAAAAAATAGTATGTATATAGATCTAAATCATACTTTTTCCATAGGACCATTTATGGTTCGACCACTATGCATTTGGGGTTAATTTTGTATCAGTTGTTATAGTTGGGCATTGGATTGGGGATCAATGTGTCACTAAGTTCCTCATGATGAATAGAATCAAGCCACATGTATTTATTTAATGAAAAAACTCTACATCATTCCTAACCACTGGTATATGTGGAAATGTTTTTTGGTGACCATTGTAGTGGGGCCCACAATTGGAGATCCAGCAATCACTATGTATTCTATAATTCCATGAATAAATAAATATGTAGTTCTTAAATAACCATGTATTTTTGCATCATTCTGAATGGATGTGGGATTCATAATGTGAGAAGGGGGTTTTTATTGACCTATTTATAGAGATCTATGAGTCACAATGTATCTTAGGATGATAAAACTCGAGTGAAACTTTTTTCATGATGATGGATTTTCTTGTAGATGTCGAAAATATATGTAGGGAGGATAATTTTTGTTCTTACTTATTGTTAATGGAACCTAGGTTAGAGATATGGGAATCACAACATAATTATTGATGTTAGTAATACTTTCATACATTGTTCATGAATTGAGGTGTTGTAAGAGAGCATAACCAATAATAGTATTCCTCTTGGGAGAATTCCAAATGATTGTGTAGTTTTAATTTATGCAAAGGAAATCAATTGTGAAGTTTACTATGATTCATTGATGACTCGTCGTATGCATTATATGGTTTTGAATTTACGAATGTTATGAAACATTCATGGTCTCTTATGCATTGTGAATGCAGGGAAGCCCCTACTAAAATTACTAATCTCACCTGATCTTTGCACAGTGTGAGAAACATGGAATGGAAATGGTTTCTCACACTATAAAAATGAGATTAAGGATAATACATGGGATTTTAAAACCATGTGATTTATGGACTAAGACATTGGATGAATCATTAATATATATATCATTAAAATGATAATCAATCCCTATGTAGTTATATAAAAACCATGTAGTTCAATGTCACGTGGAAAGGAAAAAACCATCTAGTTTAATGTCTAGCAGTAAAGATATCAGGGACTCAACATGGATGAGGAAGAATTTTTTGTTTCTATAAAGTTTTACACTAGGTGTTATGAAACATTTCTATGACGATTAACGTCATTTGGTAGAAAAAAGGATCTCCTAATTAGAAATGAAAGCATGATTATGGTTGGATCAGTTTATTATAACTTCATGAATGGAGGACATGATCTGTATACTTTAGCATCATGTTGTTAGTATTTTAATGTGTAGTTTAGTTTCATACCACTATGAAACCTCTATCTATTTTAATGTCATACAACCAAGAAAACACTTCATATTTTAACATCGTGTGGTGTAGATTCGAGATGTTCTTCAATTTAATGTATTTACTATAAGAAATGACGCTTGATGAAAACTATATAATAAATTTATTGATATGTCTCACATTGGTTGGGGTGTTACACATTACCTATCCATTTTGGAAAGTGAGTAAGCTATGTTATGATAGAAATTACCTATGTTGTATGGACCTTCTTATTTTTGATCCACTATTAGAGGATTCTTTCAATGTATCATTTGGGTTCTGAGAGCCAAAACCCATTCTCATTGGAGGAATTAACAAAGGTATAACATTTTATTGAATTACTATGTGATTCTATTATGATTTAATTCTATTATGTTCAATGTATGAAATATGATTTCATGGTTACACTCAAATTCATCTAGCATCTTCTGTGATTTCTCATCATCCAAGAGTTTCCTAGAAATGGATATTCATAGAGATTGTATGTAGAGATCAATGTGTCTTACTCCCTTGGTACTATACACCAATGGGTGTGATTTTTCTAGTGCTACAATATTTTTAGTTGTATAGTAGTCCTATAAATCATGGATGATATTTTTATGCCATAAATTTTTATAATTACTCACCATCTTCTGGTGGATATTTGAAAAATTATTTTTTTATGGAATTTATCCATCCATTTTACACCTTTTGTATACGAGATGAGTAATTATACTTGATACTATAGTCGATGTAAATTTTCCTCAACACCATAGAACATAAAATCATGTCGTTTTCCATCAATAATTCATAAGGGAATCTGAACCTTGTGATAATAAGATAATTTACAATGTTAATCAAGTTTTTCATCCTAAAACCATTGTGTTTTACTAGTTCACCCCTTTTGGAAATTTTGTTTGTATTAGTAAGTATATATGTGAACTGCTTAGTTGTGACTAGGGGATATGGTGCCACAACATTCATTTCCCAAAATGATAATTATCCTAAATATTTATTTGTATGTTGATGCATAAGTGGGTGATGGATGAAGTTTTCATGGATCTAGAAAGAATGAGATTTCATGTTTAATTACACACTATAATGTGTCATGGTTTTCAAATAATATCCCATCCTACTCATTTTGTGGGAGATTTTGGACACAAACAGCTGAGTGGAACAAATTCATTCATCAACTTATTCATGACTACCATAATCTATAATTATTATAGGAATATGATGATGATTCCATTAAATTCATTATTTTAAAGGTATGTTTCCTTATTTTAGGCATCTGATAGGGTAAAATTCACTTTATAGTGCCAAATTTGTTCCCTTCTAGCTCAGTATGTTAAGCGATTCCTTTTTTCTCGAAAATCATTTATGAGCTCCATCCATCTAGGTTTTATATTAATTAATCATTTATTGGGTATTTTTTTAACCTAATTTATTTTTTCAATATCATAGATGAAGATCTATGAGACCATTCATCAGTCATGATATGGGACATGACTTCCTCCTGATCATGGTGAGTGGGAAATATGGCATCATTTCCCAACTCATTTGTGCAAGAACTATCTGATGGTATAACATGATGATGTTAGGACTCAAATGGAATTTATTAAATTATTTTACTGAATTAGATAATTAGAAGGGATAATTATTCTTTTTTGGAGTATTCATCATTGATATTCTTTATCACCATCTCTTAAGCCCCTTTCATACTCATGTATTCAATCTATAGCTGTAGGGTTAGTTCAATCCCATTGATGAGGGTTTTTTATTATGAGTCATTATTTCTGTTTCATTCATGTAGTGATATTGATAATGGAATCATTCCAATGATTTGAAGAACATATAAAATCCATATGCGAACATTATTGACCTTTTGATTTTTCATCTTTTTGTCGATACAACATTAGTAGAATCCACTGTAATACACACAAAATCACTATGGAGTGTCATGGATATAGAAAACCTCCACGTCTTAGAGTTCCTTGTATATAGGTTTACATTCTGGGTAGGTATGTTCTATGAAAAAATCAATCACGTCTTTCCAAATCAATATATTCGGTGACATGTACTGGATGTCATATTATTAAAGAATGACCGCCCATCACACTATATATTCATTTGGAGTAGGAGGCAATGGATGTAGTGGATTGGATTAATATGGGAGACCATAAGGACTAATTATTTTTTATTTATATTTATAAATTTTTTCACTAAAAATATGAGTAAAAGGCATATCTTTTCAGCATATGATTATTGGGTTTCAGTAACTAGATCAGTTTGGATGAGGTTGTTGAGATATTTTTCACACCATGCATCATTCATATATATTAGGAGGGAACAAATTTATCATTCCATGGTGAATAGAAATAATATTTGTGTATTTCTTTCCACAAGTGAAATGTTGGACAGATGGGAGTATTGAATATTGCTTAACAAATTCCATGGATTTTGGTCAGTACTTATCTCATTAGTAGAAGATTTCCATATTCATTAGCCTAGTGAAAGGGAGATACTCATCATCCAATATGGCTATGAAATGCTGAATTTAGTTTATTTTCCCTTTTATATCCCTCAGTCCATTTAGATTTATTGATGGGTTAATATTTTATATATAAAAGGTAATCTTTGGTTCTACCTTGATGTCATGGTGGCATTAAATACCCATGGAAATTCCCTGATGTTATCAAAAAAGTACACTTTATTGGATTTATCTCTAGATTTTTCTAACATAGCATGAAAAAAATGATTGATGATATATTGAGTTATCAGATCACTTTTGGTATTTGACAAAATTTACTTCGACATATAATTTTGGTTATCCTAAATAGGAATTTCCTAAATATATGGTGCGTGATGCCTTGATATGTGTAAACATCATTAATTAAGCCATAAGGAATGGCATGATAGAAAAATATCCATTGGGTATCATTCTTTACATTAACATCCACATCTTCAAGG
The DNA here is from genome assembly GCA_963277665.1 of Viscum album. NCBI lineage: Eukaryota > Viridiplantae > Streptophyta > Magnoliopsida > Santalales > Viscaceae > Viscum > Viscum album. Next base: position 1,391,895,972 of record OY728119.1, read on the forward strand.
GATATCATTATTTGATTCTAACAAAAATACACATTCATTAAATAAATGGAATAGAATAAAACAATTGCATCGATAAAGTGTATTGTGGTCAGAAATGTGAAGTTATCCTTTGGGAGATATCAATAACTGTATCTATAATTGTTTTAGACTATAATCTAACCATTCTTTTTCTTGAAAATGATGATTTTTGTAAGACATATTTTGTATTTCAATTATTTGAAAAAGTATTATTTGATCTATTTGTCATCTTATGCCTCTACATTTTTGATATGAGAAGATTATATCCTCTTTAGTGACCCTTTCAAGCCTTTGTGGTCATCATGAAATCCTATATGGTGTTTAAAAATATCATGATTCATTTTTGGGAATTTCAATATAGTTGATAGTGGATACATATCATTGGTTATATATAAATTTGATGTCACTCTATTACTACTCGAGTGTCATTGTAACAATAAAAAATATTGGTCGTGAGTATTATTATATTCCCAGATTTACCTTCCTAATATAATTAGTTGTGTTAGAGTCACCATCCTCAAATTTAGGGGGAATTTTTATGTTCATCATTATATTATAAAAACTCTTAGTCTATTGGGGAATATTTATAGATTAGAAATTTGGAGGTATCTCTATCACTATCAGGGTGAGACCGTACATGAAAAGAGACATTATTGTCAAATACAACAAGATTAATTAAAGGGAGATATCATATATGATTGTATATTGAGACATGTGAATTAACACATATAGAATAACTTTTCTATATATTTAAATGTCGATACCCAATGGTGGATTATCATTTAAATGTTATGTAGAGGTCATGGTAGAATCTCAACAATATGAATTAGGTTATTCCATCCTTCCTAGTGGACCATGATGATTAGATAATCACAACCTTTCAATAAAGATATCTATGGTGACAAGGTGTGGACCACTCCTGGAGTGTTCTACGACACCTCCATGTTTCTTTTAGGATTTTTAGAGCTCTTTCCCACAAGTCTCGACTAGAATATGTCCTATATGCTTAAGTGACCAAAATAATGGGTTTGACTATGACCATGTTTCCCCCTATATCATTGGTTCTGGATCATATTGCCTTCAATATAGTAGTTTGGTGTAATGATCACATACTCATAGACATATTCATCATAAGATAAAGGGTTTCACACATGTATGAAACTGATAAAAAAATGAGTATCTCTTCATTTCATGACAGTTCAACTAGTTTTGGTAGTTCCTGTGTTTCATAATTCATTCGGATTAAATATGGAAGAGTTAAATATTGCATTAGAGAATAATATGAATCTCCATTCTTTGTTTCTATATGTGGCTCACAGTTGAGTACACCATCTTGAGAAATATATGATTTCACCTTTTTAGTCCACGAAAATTTCATGGCTATGAGATTATTTTCTATATGTGGTATGATATCAGTCCACTATTTTCCAATTCATCATCTTTTTTATCTTTTGTTCAAACCTACATATAAATATCTACAAATCATTATCTTCTTCTAAATGGGAAATTGTTATTCTAGGAACATTCTATGTGGAGTTTTCTAACACCACCTTCTTGGAATCAATCATTCCTTAAAAGATTTTGTTAAAGATAAAGAAATAATGGATGATATGACACAAAAATAAATAGTAAGGGAGTTGTTAGGGTAGTAGGTGAGGTTGTACTCATTTGGATTCCTGAGATGCAGTAGAATGATATGGTTATTGTCCATGGATATAATGAAATAATTAGGTACATTTTCATTTAAGAAAGGCATTTCTTTGTTACTTTGTTCCATAATTATTGGGTGAACCAGGTTTTTTTCTTCATTCCATGGGTAATTTTATTGATATTTCATAACAATAGGATATTATGGGTGGTTTGGTATTTTATTAGATTCGTTAATGGGTACTATTGTGGGTTTGAGGGTAATAGGGTAACATCACCTTTGTCGAGCCTTTTCCAGTGTATTGAATTCACGTGTTGAAATTTTACTTAGATTCATTTTATGACATCTTTTAATGGTTGGGAATATTATGGATAAACCTATAACCCACCTAGATACATCAATTAAGTATGAGGTGTCTTCATCTCAATGATATGATTATTTGTAGAATAATCTAATAATTTTTAATCTGAAAGAGGGATGTTGATTGAATAGGATAAACCATTCCATCTGTCTATGAAGTTAGACACCAAATTATATTTGTGTTTGATTAATTTCATTATGTTGGTTATTTCTGTGTTCCTCAATGTGGAGTTGAACTGATAAATCTATTGATGAAAACAATCTTTTTATCCCATAATGGATCTAACTCATGAACTTTTCTACCAAAAAAAGGATGGATATGATTGATTCTGTACAAAATAACTCATATTTGTCTCACCCTGTTGATCTTGAGGACACATCATTATCACACATTAGGATACGATGTGTGTTATATCCTTTTCAGGGTCTCCCAGACTATCAAAAGATGAACAATGTGGGATTAACAAAATATGGTCGAGTCGAAGTGTCATCCACCAATTCTTGATATGGCTTCTTCTAAGGATGCACAAGTGTGTGATGGCCAATGATAGATTTCATTTTAGAATCCAAACACTCAATGAGGTTGAAAAATTCAATATTAACTACTGTTTAATCCATCTCCTACATAATGGGGTAAGGTGTGGCCTAATGTGGTGCCCCTGTTTTCATATCATGGTAATTCTCATCCAATGTCTAGACTAAGTGATTACCATAACAATGAAGAGTATCTCTCCGTAGTGGTGGAAATACATTATCAGTTAAGACTTCCATATTTCTATAGACTTAATTCATAGATTCTTATCCAATTTGATGTATAGATTAATCTTTTAATGGAATATTTACTATGGGGGGAATGATATTCAACTCTTCCAGAATATGATACCCAATAGAAATATTTCCCCTATGTAGCACTACATTGAGTTGTTAGAGATTTTTTATCTTTTTCCAATATTATGAAAACTTTTCCTCCATAAAAGAAACATTAAATCTTTATAAAAGTGATTATAATGTATCCACTCTATCCCCTTTATCATTGGAAGTGTTCCATCAAAAATGTAGAAACACTATATTCAAAGGTTTTATATTTTTTACCCATCATTGGATTTTGGTGCATCCAACCCCATATGGTAAATATAAATCAACATCTTATCAGGTTATGTTTCCCATAATTTGTCCCTGTTCATATATATATTGATCTAAATTGACTTTTTTTATTATTGTAATGATATTTTCAAAGGTTCATCTGGAAATGATGGGTTTCCCATTAAATTCAATGCAACAGTATGATTATTTACATCTTATATTAGTGTTATTTATCCAAAACAATTCTATATTGAATTTTTTGGGATTCTAACCCCTGTGGTGTTTGATCATTTTCACTGTATTCTCCTCATTTACCTTCTTATGATTTATGAGATTAAGGAAGCTTCCATTCATGATTTCTTAATGGGCCTTGAATAGCAAAGGTTTCTCTTACTGAGGGAGGAACCCATGGGATGCCAACCATTCATATTTTCCTCCTATCCTAGAGAAGGATTCCTCTCTTTTTGGGGATAATGATTATTAAAATTCCCACATCACTGATGGATGTGGGTTATCAAAGGAATCAATTGTATTTGATTTCACTTATTAGTGATGATTTGACACTTCATGTCGAGGATTTGGTGACTCTTGGGGTGGAAATTGAGATATATATTCCAACAACCTAGTGGGATTTTGTTGATCAGAAGTAACAAAGGAATTCCCTAAGATCCTCTAAAGGTTTGATAAAGATTATGATTGTGATTGTGTTAAAAATACCCCCTAGGATAGTGTGGTAGTGTTTGCGGGTTGCTAATGATGATATATCTTTAATAATTTTGGGAACTGACACTCCTAAGGATGGAGGTGGTGAATGATATTTACCCAACACAGTAGGCTGGGTATTCCCATGAATGGATACTATGGAAGATACTACTCTGGCCTATTTGATGTGGTTTAGTTGTGTTCATGTGGGAGGTGGGTGCGATAGAGACCTATGATCTATATAATTCATTATAGGAATGTCTATGGTTGATTGAAACATCTGATTATTTATATTGAATGAATTATAGTTGATATGAATATCTTAGATTGATTTTCAATGGGTTTTCCCATTTCCAGATTCATGATTTATTGGCACCATGGAAGAGGGAGAATCCTGTTGTGGTGAACAACTAGATCACACATTAACAATTCAACTATTTTTAGTAGAGGCTATGAAAATGACAGATTTCATATCTAAATGGATTTATAATTTTTGGGACATAGTGAAGTGTAATGAACCATATTTCTAACATCATTCGATACACAAATTTAGAAATGATATGAAAATTTGTTGATAAATAGTTTTCACAATGCAGAGACAAACATTGTGTTGGTGTTTTTTATACCCTTCAACTCATGGAGTCTTCTCCATTGAAAAGAATTCTATAAAAATCATTTGATAGAGTGTATTGATGAAATAATGGTTCTACTCATATTCTTGATGGGAGATTTTTCTAACCATATTTCCCAAATGAGTAGACATTATATTTTGGGGTAGATAATGAATGCATCCTTTTTCTACCTGATCAAGGACCTCATTGTCAAAATTTATGATGAGATAGAACATGGTGGTGATTTTTTCTTCTAGCTAAAAATATACATATACCAATTTCATCATTCTATTCATAATACATTCTTACCTCTATCTGATCAGAACATATAAGATGGTGTATGAATTTAGAAAAAAACCTTATACTAAGGTGTCTGTGAAAAGGGAGGATTTACATGTCTATCAGAGATATCACTGTTGGATATTGACTAAAGATGATGTCAAGTGTAGTGTCCCTATGATTTATCTCCACACTAACATAAGGAGGATTATCTTGGCAATGACCATCTTCTTCATTAGATGAAGTGTTGTCGAATGTGTCCCTAATGACCTTAAGAACACTACCATTGAGTAAATAAGTGACTCTGGACTCATTCTAATTCATCTATATAATATTTTGACCATTAATTCAGAATTTTAAATGGATATGAGTCAGATTTATGATGGTATTCAAAACATTTTGAAAACTGTATGGTGTTGTGGGAGTATGATATTTCTACTAAAAAGATTCTAGAATATGAAAATGATAATCAACATTATTTTTAGGAAAATTTCCCTATCCAAATCAATGTTTTGTTCTCGTATAGTGAGCATCCGTCAGGATGGGAATATTATACTAATATTGATCAATTGTAATATGACACTGGTCTTTCGTAAACATAATATTATCCTTTCCCAAAGCATGTTCCACCATCACTTGGTGATCCCTGGATGGAACATGATTATGAGATCACTCCTAATATTTATACCAATCTAAAATATACTTATTTAACTCCTATATTGTAGTGGGGATATGATCATTCCCATATATTTCATCAGAAGGATGTTAGTGTAGTCATACATCGATGGAAGTATAAATATTCCCTTGGTTTCCATGATTTTCTAAAATATGCCACACATATTCACTAATATGAATATGAGCATGTCCCAAGGACTGTGTAATTCTCAAATTGTGTTCCCTAGCTATATGAGGATATGTGCCTGATCTTTGACCTTTTTACAATTCTTTTAGTCTTATTTGATTTGAATATGAGCCTATCATGATCCATTTACCCCTCTCACATAGTTAGCCTCATCTAAAAAAGGGATACAAGACTGATCTATAGAAATTAGAATATTTATCACTACTTTTTTTAGTAATGAAAAAATTTTCAAGGAATTATACATTATATAATAATGAGCACTAATTGGAATTAAAATATAAGCATGGTATCGTGCCTTGTTTATTGCCAGAATATGTATAAAAACCACCAATACGGGAGATTTATTGTATGCTTTCTATAAATATATCACTTATTAATAAAGAACATGTGTTGGGATTCCCTGGTAGTTGGACTTGAAATATGTTCCTATCATTGTATTTGTTCTAGTGCAAGAATATGTTGATAGAGTTTGTTAGTTGTTCCTAAAATGTAATTATAAGACAAAAAATAATTGTGCAAGAATAAAATCTGGAATAATTTCTTTCCCCACTATATAATGGTAGATATAACCGACTTAAGCATTTATATGATCCATCTATTTCATTATTATTCCACTATGATATTCAGATTGGCCCCATGAATAGTGATATGATTATTCACCACTGCCTTGACAATTGTAGAAATATTCCAATTGACTTGTTCTGAGAGAGATGTGATATAACCGTGTAGTATGGGCATTGATTGAATATATAGAAATACATCATTTATGGAATTCGGGATATAAACCAAATCACTATTATTCAAATTCATTCTCTCCGTATGTATCTCATTTGTTCCCTTGTAAGAGAATTAATGGTGGAAGTTTGTTTGGTGGTACCCTCAGCAGGTGACTGATGGGTACTAATGGCATAGTGATGGTGATGAAAGTTGACATGCTCTAACCTTTGATTCCTTTGAATTGGAAAGGACATGTAGTCAAATCCATGGTCAACCTTCATTATAGAACGATGTTTTAGATTGTCCATCTCAAGTGATATTTTCATGATGTGGTTGGATGTTGGAATAAGGGCCACATTCATCACATTAGCATTATGTGGAAAATGTGAAGTCGTCAGTTTTAGTATATTGAGAACCTCACAGGCATCTTCAATGGTAAATAATTTTCCTAAATTTATGGTATGCCAAAAAAATTATGTTTTCAACCTAACATTGAAGTTGTCTGGAATGTCAGGTCATTGTATGACCTGTAGGGGTTTTAGCCACATCTGATTTTCCAAAACGATAACTAGATGAAGAAGTTTTATCATTTCAGGGTGATTTTAATTATGGAAATATATGTGGTCATTATGAACTCATGTAAATAGGTCACCCTTTAGTTAAATATCATAATCGTGATGTCTTTCAGTAAGATATTCATGGTCAAAACAAGTGTATGTTTACTCCTGTTCTAGTAATTATACTCTTGTGGACTTGTCAGAGTGTGGATAGACTTATTCCATGGGTAACATGGTTTTATAGAATTGGCTATAAAATTTCTATAAATCTTATTTTCTTTTATTATGTATGAAATTCAAAAAAGTTTCCTCAAATATAGAAAACCAACATTCGTTATTTTTTAATATTTTACGTTGGGTTGTTCATTTGTTTGTGTAAAATATAATAACATAAATTTCATGATAAATGATTTACCAAACATTATATTTTGAATAGATTCATGTTGGTTTAACTATTATTTTATATATGGAGAATGTGATGACTAAGGAAAACTTGGGTTGGCATGATGATTGATTTGAGGGGTTTAATTTCCTAAAAATCATTTATGTCAGGTCACCATTGTCTCTATTAAGTGAAAATCAGAATGTATTCCACATATATAATAGGGTATATACATTCATTCAAAATATAGTAATCTATTATGTGTTTCCAACACAATGATATGTATGAACTCACATTGGTCGAGAGTATGGTGGGGTTGGCTCATCACAAGATTTTTTGTTGAATTATTGCATACATTGGGACTCTCTTATTGATTTATTATATATACAATAATCTCATCCTCATCCTAATATGAGATTAGTTACCCGATCCAAATGAACAGAAGTTATATCACAATATATGAAATGACATGGGTGGAGTCTTGTTGGTGAATCTATTTATACACATATGCAGTTCATCATCCCTTTTATTTAATGGGTGGTTACATATATTCTAGATCTACGTAGTTTTGTGTTACAGAATTTTATACCACATATGGAGGAATTTAATATGTTAATGATATTGTTCAGCCTAGATGATTTGTCCAATCTATCTTTTTGATAGTTTTAATTCAATCCGACGTATTTCAATTGAACCAATTTAGTTTAACATCATCTGGAAAGGACAATTTTTTTTGAAATTAGGCACCGTGTATTTGATCTAGAGTTTCAAGAAGACATCTACATATCTTGGGTATGAAAATAATTACATTAATCATAATTCATTCACATCCTTCAGCATTTACCATGGTATACAACCTTGTATATTAATTATTAATATCATTCCACTAATTGCTCTTACACATTAAAGTTTCCTTGGATTGTGGAGAATTATGATGAAAATGAGGTGATCATTGTGGCTCTCTAGGACCACATGAGCTGTGACCATTCTAGGGGACAAGAGATATAATGTACAATGCATCATTTCCTCGAAATATGGGGATTATGTGTTCATAAAGAAAATTGGATGTTTAAAATAGATCACTATCCTTAAAATGGAATTTTATATAACCTAGTTATTTAAGGAATCATATTTGTTGTTGTTCAGTGATTTCATAATATGTTGGTGGATGAGGATGTATGATCATTCCATGGGATAGATTGGTTTCAAATTGTTTGGAATGTTGGAGATAGGGTAGGACTCACACTAAAGTGGACTCCCATTGGATTTTGGGCCTTAGGATGGATTCTTATATATCTTCATTATGGAATGATTAATCTTATTCATAGTTTAATTATATATCAATACATTTGTGGATGAGGAAGGTTGACCAACCAATATGAAGGATTTATTTATAATGGTAGGAGTGTTGGAGGTATAGAGGGAGTTAAACCATGGTGGATTCCTATTGGATCATAGTCTATATAAAGTAAAACAAAATATCCAAGAGTTAAAAAGAATTATATTACTTTTAGTTAAATGAAATCTAAATTCAATTGTAGATGAGGAAGGATGATCAGACCATGGTAGATATTAAGACCTAATGGTTGGAATGTCAGAGACATGGAAAGATGTAAAAAAGTGAGTTCTTTTTCGAGCTCACACATTATAAAGGGATCCTATATATACTTTTAATAGAATGTATAAATTTTCAAATAGTTCAATGATATCTAAATCTTTTGTTTAGGTAGGATGGATAATAATCCAACAGGAGAGATTAAATCAACCATGCTCTTTATTACACATTATTTCTTGATACATTACATTAAAGTACTGACAATACAACCAAAATTATTTGAAACTATTGTGTCTTTTTTAATTGTGTACATATATTAATAATTTAAAATAAGGACTACATATTCATTACTGAAATTATCCTTATCATTATTTGACTACAAATTTCATGTTATTAGCTTGTGAAATATATGTGAAAGGGGTGATCTATAAGTCCTTGTAAATTTGGTCACATGAATAACATGAATAAAGTATTATATTTTAAACAATATGCCAATAAATGGGGCATAAAATTTGTGAGAACCATATTCCTAAATAATAAGTGATGATATATCGTGATAACATAAATGAATCATGGGAAATGTTGTTATAACTTAAAACACTTGATCATAATCATATGTCATGTCAAATTTCCATGAAATCGTGACGTGAAAATGTTCCCTAAAGGATTTAGGTTTAATCTTTATCCCAATATAAAGTCTAATTAGAATAAACAATTTCCAATGTATTGGAGAGCTATATAATTCTTGGAGCACCGATCACATTCATTCTATTATCATGATTTAGTTTGTACCCTGTATCATAAAATTGGAGTTCATTTAAGATATTATTTTATTAAATGACCATGGAGTGTGTAAAAAGATCATGGAATTATCCAATAAATAATTTTAGGTTCATAATAGTGAACACCCATGATAGAAAATGGGTATGATTATTCACAATACAGTTGCTGGGAATCGAAAACCACGTTGGAATTTCGACAGCATTATAATGTCACATAAAAATACATAAAATTGGTTTATGAGATAATAAGGGGTCTCTAATAAATTTTAAACCAAATTTAATGTAATATGTACATGTAGAAACATATCCCAATAATATTAAATAGATATATATAAGGCATAAGATAATAAAAATACATGAATAATGTATAGTTAGAAATGAGACCATACCTTGAGAGTGTGAATTCAAATGCATGGGAGGAGCTTTTTGTGATATTGAGAGAATCATGGGAGGACTCTATATAGTGGAGTGAAGAGTAATGAAACCCTAAGTATATTTTTAGTGTTCATTTTTGGATCCATGGTTGGGTTTACATAGTTAATGTGTGGGGAATTCTTTTTCATTTCTTAAACATTATTATCAGACAATATATTATAAAATAACCACAACCACAAACCTTCCCATTGGTTTTCCCATGGTATCTACCAATGGTGATTATTTTTCATTATTTTATAATTCCATGGGGTAAGCATAATAAAATAATACTATTTCTCTTGTAAAACGGAGTCGTACTCTTAATGATATGAATTTAAAACATTTTGAGGTATTAATGGTTTTGGAGGATTAATATATTAGTTATAAAATTTATATATTAATCCAAAAAATCAAAATATTCAAAATTTAAAAATATTATTTCGTATTGGATATTCATTATAGTATATATTATATCACTTTTTGTTCATTTTGAAGTCATAATATACATTGTATTTTTTTCTAGAATTCAAATTTTTGCGAACAATTTGACATTCTTATGAAATTATGAAAAAATCGCTATTGGATAATTTCAACATTATGATTCCAAAAAAATATTTTAATTATCAAAAATAAATATTTAATTTTTTTTATTATGAATTTAAAATAATAATAAACATTTATTAAGATATGGTGGTAATTTTTACGATAATAGTTTTCGATCCCATTTTAAAATTAAAATTAACGTCATAAAAATATAGTGATATTTTATATTTCATAATAAATATTTTATAATAATATAGTACTAAAATACTATATATTTATCAAACAATTAATTCATCAAAATAATCATCTTATATAAAATTGAATACTAATTGAAATTACAATTTATGTTAAATTTACTAATTATAAAAATAATTTAGAATGTAATGATAAGAAAAAAATATTAAAAATATTATATTAAATATACAGTATAAAATTCCTATTATTATTTTCCTTATACATATCCATTTAATAATATAGAAAAAACCGAAAGGGTATGGTGTAAAATGGTGATACTTTAATGGGTTGGGTTGGCAAACATTGTATTGGCCATGATCTCAATGATATTGAAATTACCCTCTAAATAGTTTCACTTATGATTATGTACTATAATAAAAGAATTATCATTGTCAAGGTAAAAGGTCACTAATAACATCTCCATAAATTGATCTAATAAAATTTTTTCCTAGGCTATCATCCTATGGGTTGAGGTCATCACTTCCTCTGTATGAGTAAATGTGATTATAAGAAAGCCTATTTTATAATAATCACATGATAAATACTCAATAGATATATTATCAATTGTAATGATGATTAATGCTTATTTAAATATTAGAAGATATAATAAACCAAATATATAAATGTAATTTCTATATAAAAAATATTTAAAAATTTATGGGTAATTTTACTTATAAATTTGTTTGTCATTACAATCATATCCCTTCATCATTTTCACCACCAAAATTTTCACTTCACAAACCAAAATAGATTATATTAATTCTATTTCATCACATTCTCTGGTTCCCATGTTTCTTCTCCAAAATTGTTTTTCTCCAAAACTCATTGATTATGAGGATCATCTTATTCTGTAGAACCTTGTATATATGATCTATGATATTCAACAACTATTATTTATATGTGACAAAATTATCCAATGGTACCACCTATATAATGAGTACATGTGAGGGTCTATTATTTACATCTTCAATAGGGAAACAATGATTTCATCATACACATTAGACAATTATGGTGGTAGTTCTAGCCGATAAGCCACCCCTTAAATGTGATCAAGGATATCAAAGGGACTATTGTTTGTTCTACTAATATTTATTTTATTACAAAATCTAAATTCTAGAATAAATGGTGATATTTAGAGGATATACATGTTTCCAATATTAATCTCTAGTTATCATAGATGATTTTTAGAATATAACTTTTATCTACTATGAGAATCATTGATGTGATGAAAAAATGTCTTGACCATTTCTAGCATTTCATCATCCATTTTTGGTCCCATAGGTTTTAATTTTGTAACATCATCCCATAATTTAGTTGTTATATACCATTTACCATAATTGGATTCCTAAGGATCCATTTGATTTCATATATTTAAATTCATATTGTATGATAACATGATTGGAGGAATGTGTTTATCCCATATTCTTTTGATTTTGATTGATTATGCTATAGATATGTCTTTATGTGTCCTGATAGTCCTCTTTGGATTTCCATTAGTTTGAGAGAGTTATGGTTTTATAATATTCAACTCAACATTCATATCATGTTTGAGACTCGCCCAAAACTGGGAGGCAAATATTAGATCTCATGCAAATATAATCGATATTTGTGATTTGTGCATCCTCGCCACTTCTAAAAGGTATAACCTTGGGAGTTGATTAGTTGAGAAATCCTTTAAAATCAAAATCAATTGTGATGTATTTTTATTATTATAAACCATAACCATTATAGAATTATGATCTATTTATAAATTCGAATGACTAAGGAAAATGTCTATGTCGATGTATTTTGATTTCCATGTATGAATGGGTAATGGTTCCACAATCCCCTTACAGTTTTTCCTTTCATCCTTCACATGATGAAATGTATGTCATCATGAATTATATTTCATGATATACTTCTCTATATTATCCCTTAAATAGTCATCTTGGAGGTCTTGATAAATAATTTTTTTAAATGATGGATATATAAGGTTGACCAATGTGCATCTTCCAAAACCTCATTCATGAATTTTGGATTTGATGGAACCTATAGTCATAATAAAAATTTTACAACTCCTTCATTAAAATTGAACTATTGGGATTTCCCCTTTCATATAGTTTCCTATTTTTCTCTTATTAACAAATCATACCTTTGAGAATACATTATAATCATTATATGGGTTGGTTAAGTAGTCCATTGTGAAATGATTGATGATGTTAATTTCATTATAATACCCATGTCCATAATTTCCAAATATATAAAGATCATATCGCTTTGAATTCTCATCAATGATAGAATTTCTATATCCTTTATAAATAATTCCTTTTATACTTTATATCATTTCTCAAGATGATATTCAATTGACTAACCATTGTTCATAATCTTATCTATCCATATTCATTGTCGCATGTTCATATAATTTTGTGTGAATATATAATTGTGTCTTTTATGATCAATATATATTTCAAAATCTTCTACTATAAGATAATGTCCCAATTAATTCAAAGGAGAGATTACATCATTTAGTTTTATATTATGTGTTAAGTAGTTATATTAATGAACATTAAAGATCCTTGATTCATAGTCTATAAGTATTTTATTTTCATTAACTCATATCTAAATCCCTTATTCTAGGGATCACAATATTGCATGAATTGTTATTTACTTTTGGGTACTATAGTTATAAGTTTAGTGATAAACCACATTTTCAATTCCTTTGATCTCTTTACACAATCATCAATCTAATTACACTTCACTCCCATTAGAGTTATCCTAGCTAGACCGTTTCATAATCATGAGGAATTTCTCACATATTGAATATCTTACCCAACCATTCCAATGAATATATAGATATACATCATATATGTAGTCCTTTATCATCATTTAATTTCTTCTGTTTTTTGAGTTTTCCATAGATATCACATTTCATGTCATGATATTCACCATGAATGAGTCAACCTTCAACTAAAAAAAATAATTTTTTTGTGATTTTAATAAATCATAACTATTGATATGGTTTTTAGAACATTTCATAGATACTACTGGTAATCATATTTAGATTTTGTGTATATTATAGTATAATAAATAAATACTACAAAAATATGTAGTAGTAATATATAAATATTTCATTCATTATTTCCATGATGGTTTTGTGAGATTTTCTGAATCCAATTTACATTATTATGAACTCATAATTCATGTACATTGTATGAAATATTTATTTTGAGATGTCATCCTTCATCACCATAATATGGAAATATCCTTACCATAGCTGCACCTTGGATATTTATTTTCTTCCATGTAGCTTATTGAAGATTTCATCAATCTGTGGAAGATGATGCATGTTCTTTTTGTGATTTTGTTGAGATCATGATACTCATTAAAAAATTGTATTGAAGATTAATTTTTCTTGAAAAAATAGGATTTGTGAACCCCATGGTGAAGAACCTCAACATATGAAAAATTTATATAAATTTATTTTTAATTTTTTCTTCATCTACTTATGTTCCACAATATCCATTTAGTATAGAGTCATTGAAATGTGTAATTACCCAAGTATAAGTTTAGGATTATATTCACACACTTGGTTAGAATAAAGACCATGAATGTCATGAAAACCTCATTCCAAGGATACCACAATTATGGGAGAGATATAATGACCCATGACTCCCACATCTAACAGGCATTGGGTTGGTGACTAGCAGTAAGGGTGTGGAAATCTAACAACATGGGTGGAATTAATCTTATATTAAAACAATATTGGGAGATATATCGTATCAACCATAATAAAACAAAATGAAATATTTGTAATGATACCAATATACCATCCCAAAATGAATGGGTAAATAAAATTGATACAAATAACATACTCCAAAATAAATTCCTTGAAACAAAATTTGATCAGCAACACACCAACTATCTATGGGTTTGACTAGTAAGGTCTAGAATGCTCCCATATGTACTCATTGGAACACAAAAATTGTGTTTTATATATGTAAGGGTGAGAATATATGTATAAATAGCATGAAAACCATTGTATATTGTGCACATGTTGAAGGATAACAGTAAGGAACACATGAGAATGAAGAATACCCAAAAATCAGATCACAGGTATTCTAACCATAACCCCAATCAAATCTAGGATCTCTTACAAAATAACAGATCAAGTAAAATTTAATAATATAAAGATCATCGATGATAGGGTACCTCGCACCAAAATCCCACCGATTAGCCACACTCAAACCCTAATAAAATGTCAAGGTAATCCCACCCCTCCAAATATATCACATCACATCACATCATGGCCCTAAAACACCTAGTCACTCACAACACATCACAACCCAAAAAAACATTCGAATATACATCACATCTCATACAAAAGACACTAGGGACAAAACACCACAACTCATCTCATAGACACATGTTACCACACATCACAACTCCCCTAATAAAGCATACGTCATTTTTACAAGGAGGAGAAAGTAGGGATGAGCTGCAGGCCTGCCATCCATCCCCCCACCAAGATGTTGGGAAAGACATTCTCAAATGTGACTGTGTTGGTGTGGCACATGGTGATCGACATTGGTTGGGTGGTTATATAAATCACATGGAAAATACAGTATATACATACATATATGTATATATACTAAATAAACACCCATTATATTATAAAAATATAACCAATAAAACTCAAAATTTCTCCCACATCCACTGGTAATAATAAAATGTATAACCACACAATAGAGGAAATAAAGACAGTATGCATTTTTTGTATTTTGTTATTATTAAATTATTTTATATATTATGCATTACCAGCCCATTCCACAAAAATATTTGTCTATTAATATTAAATTATTATTATTAACATCATCTATACAAACAATGCACCTAAAAAACAAAAAACAAATAGTACAATGAAACAACCCAAAAACCACATCCACATTCATCCTTCATCACAACCCCACTAATCAGCCATATTATTCCCTCTTCCTCAACACACATCTTATCTCATACAAAAAACACCAAATTTACATATTTACCAAAGGATCTATTATTTAATATAATTTTTTTAATTAATGGTTTTATCACAAAAAAACATTTGATCATTGGATATTTAATTCATTAACTATATATACTTAAATAAACATTAATTTATGATGATACCAAAAAAATAGAAAAACTAAGGTTTCAAAATAAATGTGACTATTGTATAATCAACAAACAAAAATAAACGAACTTCATTATGAAATTAGACACACACAATTGTAATATAAAATCATTAAACAAATAATGAAATCAATAAAAATGTATAGGATTATACATTACATTCCCACTACACATTTAAATACAATATAAGTTGATTCATTATCTCTCTTAGTCTGGATGAAAACATATTTGCAATAGATAACAATATTAAACCCACCCAAAATGATGACGATAAGATGAAATGAAGGAAACCCTACCTAGATAAAATATGATCGATAAAACCTTATATCACCAAAATAGTGGTTCACATAAAATAGGAAAATCTCCATGGAAAACATGAACTATCTTTAGTAACATAGTCAATCAGTTCCAAGGAAGAACTATTATGGGACTTTTGTATCCGGATAAGGAAGAAAGAACAAATTTTGGGAATAACTCTTCATTATAAGCACTACATATAAAACCCAAGTGGTTAAACTGTTTAGTTTACTATTAAAGGTAGCTTTCATTGAATGATCATATTTTAAGAATTTTAGTGGTATTGAGGAATATTATATAATAAGTATATAATTAAACTCCTTTGAAATGGAATTAAAAGAATAATTAAATCATTTAAACATAATTTTCCTTATTAATGGCTTTAAAATTTCAAATATGTAATTTTTCTAGAAAACTGGATAACTTGGGAAAAATGTCAACTAGTTGAAATGACACAAAATATAGATAAGAATATTCAAGAATGAAACACCACCAAAAATTTCACACCGCCAAAATGACACACCACTTGAATGACACATTCATAGAATGACACGCCACAAGAAATGGTCTTCCTCCATAAGGTCAATCCATCAGAATGACACCCCACTATAATAACACACTGCCAGAACAACAGGCAACCAAAACAACACACCACTAGAATAAAACACTTATAGATGTAACTATCTCTACGATATGTACACACAAATTGAATGGAATGTCATCATACTGAGATAATTCTATAGTGTAATAACACTTTAATGACATGACACAAGAACAATATGCAATTACAATGACACACCACCAGAACTACACGCTACCAAAACAACTTGTCATTATAATGAAACGCCACAGGAATGACACATCACTGGAATGAAACTACACTAGAAACTAGAAATTTGGAAAACCATTGAAAATTAAACACTTTTTAAATGTTAAAAAATTATAAAACTAAAAAGATTGAAAAACTGTAGGAATGAAAAATCATTGGAACATATCACATATCACAAAACACACCATCTTCCCCCAAATTCCA
Source organism: Viscum album (assembly GCA_963277665.1). Classification (NCBI taxonomy): domain Eukaryota; kingdom Viridiplantae; phylum Streptophyta; class Magnoliopsida; order Santalales; family Viscaceae; genus Viscum; species Viscum album. The sequence goes on from OY728119.1 coordinate 1,391,913,197, forward strand.
CGATTATAATGTTATTGAAAATTCAATGGGTTGGAATTTCTATGAAATTATATCAAATACCTGTAAAACTATTCTCTAACTATGAAATTTATAAAAAAATGTATGAAAAAAGAGGAAGGGTCTGAATATACATTCCTCGATATTCCTCTCATTGATCTCATTAGACGTGAAATAGAGCCACATACCAAACCTATTAACCCAAAATCTTTTAATATTTAAATTGATGTACTACCTTGAACATAACAATGATGGGATACCATCCTATAAGTCATGTTATCAAATTCTGTGGGTGACACTCAGTAGCCCACATGGCATAATCACATTGTAGAGAAGTATATATGGATTTGGAATAAGTTATTCCAATTTTGTAATATCTGAAAATCATCAAACATCACAAGAAAATTGATAAAATCAAATGGAAACTCACCTCTCAAAAAACCCCAATCTTTTAACAACACATCATAATTTATACATAAAAGGGGAAAAATTCAAAACAACTTCAGGTTCATGGCTCACATTTTCCTCTCATGCCCACATGTACTCTCCTCTATGGAACCATTCTTGCAATGCACATGAACAAATAGAATGATCCATACCATTAACACATTCTATATGGGGTCATGTATATCTAATGGATTCCCCTTGATGTATGTCTCATCCTCAATATATATATCTCTTTATTAAATTACATGGGATTCTTCTTGAATATTTTGATGATACATAGAGACATGGAAATCATCATGAATCTTTCCCATCATCAATAACAATACCAACTCATATTCTACAACACCAACTCACCCCAACCCCACAAAAGGACCTATAAATAAGTGTAATGGCTTAATCCCATTCTCAAACGATTGTTACACACATTGAGGGAAAAAAATCAAAAAAAATACATGGTACAACAAGCTCGAACTCTTGGGGACTCCCCATGTGAACAACATTATACTTATTCTAGTAATGTTTTACTTTCATCCTTTTTCAAAACCAACCATTCCTTCCCTATTGTTCTCTGAATGATATCAAGACCAAGAAACACTTTCTCCCCAACCTCAGTTTAGCATAATAAATAATGACATGGTCATCCACACAAATCTTCAAACAGTGACATACCAATGGAAGTGTGATAAAAATTATTATAAGATAACTCGACCATGGGTATGTGTTGTGACTGTGATCTCCAAAATTCGTAGAAACATACCCACAACATTTCATCTGAAATCTATAATGTCCGATTTGTGTTCCCATATATCTAAGGGTCAAATTTAGTGTTGAGGAAAAACAGGGTTGCAAAAGCGTACTTATGACGGCCTGATTTTTTATCAATGGAAATCACTTCTTATAATTATTCACTATAGTATAATCACATTAGGAATCAAAATGAAATATAATGATACTAAATAATATTTGATTATTAAACCTAATTTTTCTACTTCTATGTTTTAAATTTAGAAAATATGACAAACATGGGTGCGATCTGTAAGATATTTGGAGTCCGATAGGAAAAACTTTACTTTTGGTGAATTGGAACCCACCCTTATAAATAGTAACCTACCCTTATGAATACTATTATAACCCTTATGAATAGAAAATCATCCAAAATAATAGTAACCTCACCCTTAAAAGATTCTATGATCTTTAGACATCATATAAGTTAAAATTTTACCCTTGTAAAAAATATATATTTTGCAAGTGATAAATAAATAATTATAATTAATTAATTAATTTAAAATAAAATTTATTTTCCTAAAATGTTTTCATAAATTAAAAATTGTATGTATTATTATTTTATGATAATTTTATATGTCCTTATGTAATATTTGGAAGCATTATAAAATCAGTTTTAATTTTAAAAAAAAAATTTCAAGTAAATTATAATTATAATTAATAATTAAATTAATCATATTTAGAAAATTATTTATGAAAGATGGAAATAATTTTTTGATTCCATAATTATAAAAATGATTAGGGTTTATTTTTGGTAATTTTTAAAATATTTAATTTTTTATGATTAGTGAAATACCATAATTTACAACATTTGCTAAATAAACTAATTATAGTATCATGTTTTATGTTCTTTTGATGTAAGACCAATTGGTTTGGATTGACATGATAAAAGTACATTAATTTGTTTTGTAATATAAATATTACTTGTCTTGTGGGAAAATAATAATTTAATTAATATTATATTGAGATAACCCCTCTCCCCTTCACTATAAATACCACCATTCACACCCTCATTTCCTCACACCTTTAAAGATTCAAGACTTGTCTAAAATCTTCCCAAGAATATACAATATCCACAATCCCATGTCCTAGAGCTTTTTTTCTCATAAAAAACAAGCCATGCTTCCTTGAAGAGGATCTCAAGAGTAGGGTTCCAGAGGTAATTCCTCTCTTTATCACTTTCATTTCAATTCCTTTCAATTTCAAGATTATTTCTTAATATTTCTCCAAATATCTTCATCTGAATGATATGGTAACTCCATTATCTAACATATAATAAAATTTTATCACACTATTGGGATAATATATTATCCAACCACCTTATCCTATTCTATTTATTTTATAAAAGAAAATTTTGTTCATGATGTGTTAATTTATCACCTTCACGAACGACACGTTTTCTTTCTTCATTTTCTACAATCAGATCTGCTCATGGAAACATTTTTATGGATTAAATAGAATATGTTAAATTAATTATATACTATTTAATATTCTGGATTTAATTTTTTAAATATTACTAAATGATTAAACAAAACAAGTTCGTTGTGGTAAAAAACATCTCCCAAATTAACCCGAACATTCATCATTTAATTCTTATCAAATGATTTATCCACATTGTATATAATATAACTCATTATAAGATCATTTACACTTCTGTAATATCATTAATATCCTGATATATCAGTTTGGGATGTTTATTCATGTTCTACAAAAACATCCATTTATGAATACATGTGTACAGCTTAAGAAAACCATAAAAATGAAGATATTCAAAAAATGTTTTTAAAATATATAACTCTTCCAAAGGCATTTAAAATAACTTAAGGAACCATATTGAACCATATTTGTAGAGACAAAAAGCATGAAATATATGAACATTACATTAATTTTTAGGAATAAATAATACATGTCAAAACCAGACACCCAAATACCGTATTAGTTTAGTGACTTTGGAAAAATGGAACAAAATATTCTAATCAAGGTGGAAGATCATAAACATCTACTATAATGTTCTTACCCTTTTTTTCTTACCTAAATCCTCTATTTATATCCATTATAAAAGAAAACATAATAATGGTGAGCTCAAATGCTCAGTAAGGGTAAACATAGAGAGAATAAAACAATCCATTAACATTTGAATGTAAAAACATGAACATAAAACATTAAAATCATGAGAAATGACATAAATCAAGGTATTACATAATGAATAGATCAAAAAGAAACATTAATCATGATAAAATATAATTTAAATGAAACATGGAATTATGGAAAACCATAAATCACATTATATGATTTCTATAGTATCCAAGGCATTGCAGCGAAGACCATCATAGTGGATAAATACCATTATTAACTGGGTTTACTTGCCATTCCAGCCCATTTTTACTGAACCAGATTTACTTTCCATTCCAGAAATGTCTATCTCATGATATATAAATATTTATCCAATGCATTGTATGGAGATACAGGTCCCACCCTTCTCATAATTAAATCATTCATATGTGTTCCACAACATTAATCATTCATCATAACCAAATGAATAAGTTGGATTTCATAAACATCATCCCATCATAATAGATTCCATATAAAAAATGGATATCATTTCATCATAAAAAAATCAAACCATTTAAATAATATATACAATATACATTTATCATAAACATATTATACAATGTCATTTTAGATGGAAAATAGTTTTGACAAAACACTTAAAATTCATTATTTAGAAAAATATCCTTTCTTCTTCAAAATCCATTTATTTTATAAAAATTCCATTCAATTTAAACATAAATTAGTTTTTTTGAAAATAATCATGAAATCTTGAATATGAAACTTCATGGAAATAAGGCGTTATGAAACTATAAAATTTCATTCATGTCGTATATGTTAAACAAAAACATTCTCCTCGTACTTTTATCGGAAAAGTCAAAAGATAACTTGTATGGTAAACAAAAGAAAGATTCCTTAAATACCATGTAGAAAAAGTCAAAAATTAGAAAAAAAGGACATTAAACATACATCAAAACATTTTTAGAAAACACGGAAATGGATGATAAATATAACCTCATTAAATACTTACGAATAAACAATCTCGGGTAAGAATGAGATTGGAATAATTATCTCTTACCATTTTAATTGGTGGAATCATACATGTAATTAAATAAAGAAACTTAAATGCATATTTAAACATCATATCCTTCATAATAAATATCATAAAACATTCAAGGGAATCATAAACACCAATTAAAAGATATAGGTGGTGATTAAGGCATATGTCTCACAGAAATAAAAGTTAGACGAAATAATCCCTTACCATATGTCCAATTTCTTCCATCTATGTCTGAGACTCTTCTATAGTGGGTTTAAACATATTATTAACTTATAATAGAACAATATTAACATTTATGATATCATATATGATTCACTTACTACTTTATATTACCCGTTCATTTGTTAATTTCATGTTACAGTAGCGTTTTGGGTAAAATTATTTCATTTATCGTGCGTGTTTTGACTTGTAATTATTCGTATAATAACTTAGATAATGATTAATTATTTCCATAATTTAAAACCTGATTTATATATATTATATTTTTATAATTTAAATATAAATAGTAGATCATCAAATGAAATGAAATACACCATTCATGGAGACGGTAGGTCGTGCATACGCATGAACGTTGATTTCGTTTAATTATTAAATTGAATGGAAGTAAATAAAATTTACATAAATAAAGTATCATTATTGTGTCATATATTTCATGATTATTTATTATATATACATTATAATGATTCTATAATGGTTAACATTGAAAATGAATCTCATCCCCCCGTGGAGACAGTAATCCGTACGTACGCACGAGCGATGATATCATTACCATAATTATTGAATGGAATTAGAGTGGATGATATAGTATATCATATTAATTATGATGTTATAATAATTATATATAATAATTATTTCCACCATTATACCCTTCCAAGTAAGGTGGTGGTGGAAAAAAAGATTACACCATGGCGTGGAGACGGTAAGTTGTATGTACGCACGCGCGGTGATTTTGTTTTTCATTAGATGGATAGAAGGTGAAATAGGGTTGTTTCATATTTAATAATAGCATATCAGTATATTAGTGATTTTTATGTTATAACTTTATAATGAAACAACTATATAAGACTAAGTATAAGAATGAAAAAACTTGAAAAATCCATAGAAGAGATTGCCTCTTCCTCAACGCACATCCTTTAAACATCCTCTTAAGGTACAATAGTGGGTCTTTTGAGAAGACCAGAATCACTAGTATGTGACTAGGGATGTTGAGAAGTGTAATGGGAATGTGATGGCCTAGCTTTAAGAATCAAAATGGTTTGAGGAGGAGAGGGATGAGGTGCCCTTTTGTAAGAGAAGAGAGGGATATTTTTTGAAACCTCAAAAATATTAATTAAAAAAATCAAACCCCACTTAAAAACCTCCAAAAATTACTAAATTAGAAGATGATATGAGATATGGTTTTAATCTCATCAACCAATGAAATTTAGACATGTTTTATGTTTATTTTATACATTATTATTTTGATTTATCCTTATTTAATCTATTTAATTTTAATTGTAGTAATAATATTCTAATCTTTAAACTGTTATAAATACTTACTTATATTATGAGAATTTTCTATAATTATATACATTATTAAATTTTAGACCATATAATTTTCAATTTGTAATTTTTATATATTTTTGTGATTTTTAAACAATTTAATAATATGTAATTATTTTTATAAAATATCAATACTGTCATTTTTTACACTATTCAATTATTTCAATTGAAATTAAATCAACATAGAAGATATATTCAAACCAAAATATTTAATAGATTTATAAATTTTCATGTTCATCTAAAAAATTAGTGGATCATATTAATTTGTTCATATAATATGTAATTTAATATTTTTAAAACCATTTATTTTATATTTCTCTTAATTAAATAATTACTAAAACATTTTTGTATAATTATTTAATATACTTATATGTTTCATAAAAATTAAAAATAAAATACGTTTATGTAGGTAAATATAATATATTCCATAAGAAAACATTTACTTGAATTTATCATCTTAAAATCACAACATTTTAATTTTTATATTTCATAAATTATTAAGGTGACAACATTGACATCATTTTAAATAAAAACATATAAGTGTCATAATCTCTTTTATAAACCTCAAAATGGTAAAATATTCGACCATTGTATGATTATGGTTTACATGTACACTATTAATAATTATTAGTCAGGTGTTTGTGTCTTTTATGGTCACTATTAATTAAATAAAAACATTATTATTGATTTTGAGTTAAATAAACAATTTTTGCATCACTATTGTGTCACCATTAATTATAATTTTTTAATTCATAAAAATTAAAAATAAATTTACTAGACTTAGATAATTTTATCAGACTTCTAGTGACTATTTATGTTATATGTGTTATGATGTTTATCACTAAATTAAATTATAACACTTATAAGATATAAGAGAGTGACATGTTGTCACTTTCTTTGGGTTTAATAATAATTACAACGTTTTCATGGTCAAAAGACCATGAAATGAATATATTCCTACCCTTAGGTGATATGTTTTGACTTTTATTCATCCAATTAAATTTTGGTAGGTGTGACGTTAATTTGATAATCTTATTTTTACCGTTAATTACTATATTTACCATTAACATTAGTAAATAAAATTTACAGTATTTACTATTCATAATGATTAAAAATAAAACATATCCTATTACATAATTTTTTCCTACTAATTCCAAATATTGAATCCATTTTTTTAAATTAAAAACACATAAGTTGTAGTATTTAATTTAAAATTAATCCCACTGTTGAGAAAACGGGTTTTAAAAGATAAAACATTGCAAATGATTGAAATGTTTTTACCTATGAATCCAATTTCAAATTAATGATAATGAATTGAATTATATTAAATGGTAATATTATATTTATACATTAAAACTATTAAATATTATAATTTAACCATATAAATTATCTTGATGAAAAAGTTGTTTTTTAGAAAAAATTTGCGTGTTTTTACTATTTATCAAAATATAAAAGTTAATAGAAAAAATTTATCCCAACTAAATTTATATATCCTTATAGCAACAAGTAAGTTTATATAGTCTAATTGAACTTATAAATGTTTCATGAAGTATATTTAATTTGGGTTCCATTAAAAGGTGGCAAAACTACATTTTTTGAAAAATACTTATTTTATCGGAAAAAATTATTTTGTTCTCATACCATGTTCAAGAATATGTGTAAGATGAATTATTATGTAGTAAAAATAAAAACATAGTTTATAATATTCGTAAGGTATAGTTCATAACAATATATCTTTGTTTAGTGAAACTTGATTTTGCATACAACACAAGTTATTGATTAAAGGTCATTTTTGCGTGGAACACAAGCCAAGTTAGTTTTTCATGTAGTGTAGGCTGCTTTTGCTGTTTCATATAAAATAATAAAAACAAATTTCATTATACATTCAAAAAAATATATACTGGATTTTGTTTAGAATAAACCAAACGAACTTCAAATTTTCCATAACACGATCCAAGAATAGTTTTGTGTATATGAAAAGCTAATATGGTGTTGCATATAGTGCAAGCTAATCATGGTGTAGCATAAAACACAAGACATCATAGAAATTAAAAATAATATTTCTTATAAAATCTCAGGGTGTTACATTCTACCCCATATAAAATGAATTTTGCCATCGAAATTCATTAGGGTTATCAATGGTTTACTAATAGAATGTTTTATTCGTAGAAACCCACATTGTAAAAAGGAAAAATAAAACATAATTTTAATAACTATTGTATGAAACATAATAGTTACCCAATGTAACTCATCACTGGATTTTCACATAGGAGAACATAGGTGAAAATATTGATATGGAAGACAAATCTAACCAGCATGTTCTAATAGAGTGTGGTAGAGAACATGGATATGAAAATTCAAACAATCAAAAAGGCATAAGTTTTTCATGATCTATGGTACCATCTAATTCATCGGATATGAGGGTACTCAGATAACATTTTTAGTTTTCAAGACCATTGTCCTAAAGTTGAAGAATTTTTTATAAGGAGAAATACTTCTTGATTTCAGTGTAACATCATCATTGGTCGTTCCATGAACAATTTCCACTTCATCCCTTATTTAAAAATGAAGTTGAATTTTTCATTCTTGATGTGTTAGTAGACCATGCGATAGAATGATAAGTCATTCTACATGTATCTATCACAAAAATATTATCACAATTTATTAAATACAGATAAGTACATCTATGATGAAATTAATATTATATGGTTCTTAAAATGGACTTATAATTCATATATAATGCCACTTAATAAAATAAAACTAATTTATACTAACCAGGGAATTCATGTAGGCCAGTGGTAGGTGATAAAGGCATGTCGTAATTCAGTTGTGAGTTCGATTCCTGTACCCTTGTCCGACATGACAGGTTGTCACCCATCCTGCAGATTATCCTTTTTCTAAAACTAAAATAATATAACATTCCAGAAATAATATTGAAAAAAGGTTCTAGACATAAACAATACTATATAATGTCCAACTTAATCCATTCCAATCTTTAGTATTATCTAAAATACTTCTGTCCAATCTCATATTATAAAGAAAAATATTACTAGAGTGGTCATCTACCAAGCATGTGAATAAAATCATTTATCACCAATATTTCATAAGATGTATCCTGTTGATCACATTCCAAACATATGAATACCTCAATAATTTATTCTCTTAAAAGATTAATTACCATAGAACCTTAGTGAAAACATTAACGCAATCAAAAGATAACTATTTCCACATACAAAAATCCCAAAAATTCTACATACTCAAGCCATGATATCACTTTGTCCTTATATCAGTCATGAGCTCATAACATATTATTTTCTCCTTATCCTTTCATTATACGCATATCATCTACATTCCAAAAATATTTCAATCAATTTTCATTGTTACCGGTACCAGTCAACATATACGTTCAAATACTCACGGAAAAATAATTGTGTAAAAATCCTTATATTTTTCTTAATTCCATAGTACCCTACATTATTCTTAATAAACATGCAATCATTCCACTAACTTCATAAACCATTGACTGAGCTTCTTTTTTCATCTCATATATCATTTGTAGTCTCTTCATCATCATCAACATAAATACTATCCATACTACCATGATTATTCTCTCCATGAGATTTCCCCTTAGGGCATTGGTTTTCATAATGCAGGTACATTGCACATTTAAAACATTTAACCATTGTTTATGTCTTAGAAAAACCATTATCCTTGTCCATTGTGTTAACTGAACCTTTTCCATAACAATTTATGGCTTTGTGTCCTTCTTTTCCACAACCAAATCATCATCCAGTTCCTTTGAAACATTCTTCTTGGTTCCTCTTCCTACATGATTTACATGACAGAAATTGACCTTTCTTTCATCTATGATGATCATAAAAATTCTTCTTTTTCTTATTAGCTAGGTGAGGAAACATATCCATGTTTATTTTATTGATCATATTATGAGATTTATGATTAGGAATAATAAAAAATTTTCACCTTCCAAATCCTGTTTCATTTGGTAGTTCATGAATAATATCATTCCCTTGTCCATCATATTCTCAATTAACATGAATCTTCCTGTTTTAAGCCATTTTCTAAAACCCAGAAATAATAGTATGAGAGGAAAAACTAGTACTAAGAAAACAAAATAATCAAGGGGGATTAATTTAGATCACTAACAACATAGTTTCAATCCTAGGTTATTCATTATTTTTATCATAATTCTAGTATTGTAACATATACTTATACATAACCTTACAGACATCCCTAGACATACCTTGGAAATATCTCTAGGAATCTCACTAATGTTTTTGCATCATAGTTTCCAAAGGTTAACTAAACCATTTCTCTGATACCTAATGTAGAGACCCAATGATTGATGTACATTTAAATTACAATACTTTTGCAGAATACTAAATACAAGGCAAAAAAAGACACTCAAAGACCATATTAGTTTAGTGTATTTGGAAACTGGGAACAAAATATTCAAATCATGGTGGAAGATCTTAAACATCTCCCATAATGTTCTACCCCTTTTTTTCATAACAAAAACCTTTATTTATATCCCGGGGAAACTAAAACATAAACAATTTTGAGCTCAAATTCTTAGTAAGGGTAATCATGGTGAACATAAATCAATCCATAAACTTTTTAACATATAAACATGAACATAAAACATCAAAATCATGAGTAATGACATGGATCTTGGAAGTACATAATGCATATGTCATAATGGAACTTTAATCATGATAAAATAGAATATAAATGAAACATGTATTTTTGGAAAACCATAAATCACATGATAAGATTTCCATAGTAGCCAAGGAATTACTGCCAAGACCATCCTAGTGTAAAAAGTTCATTACTGATCTGGGTTTACTTGCTGTTCCAACCCTAAATTACTGAACCAGATTTATTTTTCATTCCAGCCATGTCTATCTCATGAGATATAGATCTTTTCCCTATTCATTGGAGGGAGATATAGTTCCCACCCATCTCATAATTAAATCATTCTTATGTGTGCCACAACATGAATCATTCATCATAACACATAGAATAAAATGGGTTTCATAAACATCATCCCATCATAACATAATCCATATAGAACAAATTTATATCATTTAATCATAAGAGAAATAAAACAATGTAAATAATAGATACATTATACTTGAAACATAAACATATTAAATAATGTCATCTTATATGGAAAATAGTTTTGACAAAACACTTGAAATGCATTCTTGAGGAAAATATCCATTCTTCTTCAAAATAATTTTCTTTTCTCAAAATTCCACATAATTTTAAAAGAGAGGAATTTTTTTTGAAAATAATCATGAAATAATTCATAGGAATATTAACAAGGAGTTATAAAACTATAAAAATCATTCAATCCATATAAGTTAAACAAAAACATTCTCCTTGAACTTTTGCCTAAAAATTCAAAATGTACCTCATATGGTAAACAAAAGAAAGATTCCTTACATACCATGTAGTAAAAGATAAAAAATGGGTAAAAAAGTACTTTAAACATACATGAATTTTTTTAGAAAACATGGACATGGATGATAAATATAACCCTAGTAAATACTTAAGAATAAACAGTCTCATGTAAGAACAAGATTGAAATAATTATCCCTTACCATTTATAATGGGTGGAATCATACGTGTCATAAAGTAATGAAAATTACACGAATATTTAGACATAATATCTTTCATAATAAAAATAATAAACCATTAAATTGAAGCATAAACACCATGCAAAATAAATAGGTGGTGATTATGGCATATGTATCACAGAAATAAAAGTGAGACGAAATAATCCCTTACCTTATGTCCAATTTCTTTTGTATGTATCTGAGACATCTGTATAGTGTGTTTAAACATATTATTAACTTATAAAACAACCATAATAATATTTATGATATCATATATGATTCACGTATGAAATTATATTACCCGTTCATTTGTTAATTCCATGTTAAAGCAGCGTTTTGGGTAAATTCGTTTCATTTATCATACATGTTTTCACTTGTAATTATTGATATAATTACTTAGATCATGATTAATTAATTCCATAATGTAAAAAACTATTTATATATAATATATAATTAGAATATAAATATATATAGTAGACCGGTATATGAAATTAAATACATCATTCATAGAGATGGTAGGCTATACATAAGCATGAAAGTTGTTTTCGTTTCCCTATTAAATTGAATTGAAGTGAGTAAATAACATTTAAAAAATTCAGTATCATTATTATTTCATATATTTCATTATTATTTATTATATATATATTATAATCATTCTATAATGGTTAACTTGGATAATGAATCTCATCTTTTCGTGGAGACGGTAATCCTTACCTACGCACGAGCGATGATGTCGTTCCCATAATTATTGAATAGAATTAGAGTGGATGATATAATATCTCAGAATAATTATGATGTTATAATAATCATATATAGTAATTATTTACACCCTTATACCCATCCATGTAAGGTGGTGGTGGAATAACAGATTATACCACGATGTGGAGACGGTAAGTCGTACGTACGCATGCGTGGTGATTTCATTTTTCTTAGGATGGATAGATGGTAAAATAGGGTGGTTTCAAATTTTATAATAAAATATTAGTATATTAGTGATACTGATGTTATTAATTAATAATTAAACAACTAAAAAGAGTCTGTAGAAGAATAAGAAAACTTAAAAAATCAGTTGAAAATATTACCTCTTCCTCGACGCACCTCCTTTAAACTTCCTCTTAAGGGACAAGAGTTGGTCTTTTTAGAAGAAATGAACCTCCATAATGTTACTATGGAAGTTGAGAAGAGTAATGGGTAGGGGTTGTCCAAGCATGAAGGCTCAAAATGGTTTTATGAGGAGAGGGATGAGATTACCTTTTATAATAGAAGAGAGGGAACTATTGGAAACCTCAAAAATATTAATTAATAAAAAAATCAAACCCCACTTAAAAACCTCCAAAAATCACTAAATGCGAAGATGTGATAAGATAGGGCTTTAATCGCATCACCAAATAAAATTTAGACATGTTTTATGTTAATTTTAAACCATATCATTTTTTATTTATCCTTATTTAATCTATTTAATTTTATTGGAGATAATAATATTCTAATTATTAAATTGTTATAAATAATTACTTTTGTTATCTAAATTTTACATAATTAGATATTTTATTTCATTATAGACCATATAATTATCAATTTGAAATTTTTAACTATTTTTTTGATTTATAATCAATTTAATAATATGTTATTATTTTTATAAAATATCAATAGTATCAATTTTGACACTATTCAGTTATTTTAATTTAAATTTAATCCACATAGAAGATATATTTGAACCAAAATATATAATAGAGTCCTAACTTGTTATATTCATCTTAAAAAATCATGGAGCACGTTAATTTGATCATATAATATTTATTTTAATATTTTTAAAACCATTTATTTGATATTTGTCTAAATAAAATAATTATAACAAACTTTTTGTATAATTATTTAATATAATTATTTTTTCATAAAAATTAAAAATAAAATACTATGATGTAGATAAATCTAATATATCCAATAATAATACTTTTACAAGAATTTATCTTCTTAAAATCCCAACATTTAAATTGTTATATGTATTAAATTATTAAGTTGACAACTTTGACATAATTTAAAATTAAACAATATAAGTGTCATAATCACTTTTATAAGGCTCAAAATATTCCAATAGTATACCATTGGATGAATATGGTTTAAATGTACATGACCAATAAGTTTTGGTCTGGTGTTTGTGCCTTTTATGTTCACTATTAGTTTAATAAAAACAATATTATTGATTTTTCACTAAATAAACAATTTCTGCATCACTATTGTGTCACAATTAATGATAATTTTTTTATCCCTAAAAATTCTAAATAAATTCAATTGATTTATATAATTTTATTATGTTATGGGTGACTATTTATGATCTATGTTTTTTTATGCTTATCACTAAATTAAAATTATTACACTTATAAGATATAAGAGATTGACATGTTGTCACTTTCTTCGGTTTTAATAATAATTACTTCATTTTCATGGTAACAAGTCCATGAAATGAATCTATACTGACCCTTATGGTTCTAATTTTATTCATCCAATAGAATTTTTTCAGGTTTTATTGTAATTTTATATTCTTATTTTTACCCTTAATTACCTAATTTACCTTTAACCGTAGTAAATAAAAATTATCATAGTTACAATTCACAAAGTCTAAAAATAAAATTTAGCCTATTACCATAATTTGGAACTAAAAATTACAAATATTTAATCCATTTATTAAAATTCAAAACAATGTAGTTGTAGTGTTTAATTTAAAATTAATCCCGCTGTTGAGAAAATGTGTTTTAAAAGTTAAAACATTGCAAAATATATAAATGTTTTTACCAATGAATTCAATGTAAAATTAATGATAATGACATGATTTATATTAAATGGTAAAAATATATTCTATTTATACTTTAAAACCATGTAATATTATAATTTAACTATATTAATTATCTTTATGAGAAAAGTTTTCTTTAAGTAAAATTCAGCGTATTTTTATTATACATCAAAATATGAAAGATAAATGAAAAACTTATCCAAAGTAAATTTTTATATCATTATTGATATGAATAAGTTTATTTTGTATAAATGAACTTATAAACGTTTCAAAAACTATATTTAAATTGGGTGCACCAACCAATGGAAGCAAAACTGTATTTTTTGAAAAATAATTATTTTACCTGAAAAATTTATTTTGTTCTCATACCATGTTCTAGAATATGCGTAAGATGAATTATTATATTATAAAAATAAAAATGTAGTTAATAATATTCATAACGGCTATTTCATAACAACATATAGTTTTTTATTGAATCTCAGTATTGTGTACAACACAATCTATTGAGGAAGGTCGCTCTTGCGTGCAACAGAGGCCAAGTTAGTGTTACATTTAGTGAAAGATTCCTTTGGTGTTCAATATAACATCATAAAAAAATTATTTATAATTTGAAAAAAATCAATATTCAATGTTACGTAGAATAATTTCTACCAAAAGAACTTGAAATTGTATGTAACACGAGTCAAGAACAGTGTTGCGTATAATACAAGCTAATACGGGGTTGCGTATAGCGCATGATAAACATGGTGTAGCTTGAAACACAAGACATAAAATAAATTAAAAATAATATTTCTAATAAAATATATCGGTGTTACAGTATTCATGTAAAAAAGGATCTATAATTTTTAATTAATTAATCTTATGTGGTAAGACAGGACATTAAAGCAAAGAAAGTGTTCAGATACAATGTAAGTAGAAATTCTTGAACCCAACATTCTTTCTCCACGATCTCCCTCATTCACACCATTTCTGAATGATTACTCCATAAAAATTATTTTTAGTCATTCTATATATGCATGTTATCTAATTTATTTTATTAAAACCCAATGTTTTCAATAAGAATGCTTCTTTCAAATAATCTCACCCTTTTTACTTCTTGATTATTGTTTTACACCTCTCATGGTTAATGGTTGTGTATAAATATTTATATTCCCTCTTTATTTTGGGGACTAAATTTTTATGACTATACTATTTATTATGTGAAACCCATTTCATTTCATGGGTTTCATTATCTTCATATTTTAAATTTTTTTAATTTGGCATACATGATAATGTAAACATTATGATTTAACGAGTGATCCCAGAATTATATAGCGTAAATATGAATGTTTGAATGTAAAGGGTGTGCTCGGAATTATACAACCATGTAATGCATTGGGGAAATTGATTTATCTCCTGAGTAAAAGGGAAATTATGCATTAACATGATTCTATCATTGTTCACAACTATGTGTGGTAGTTAACCACTATTAAATAATGTTTCAATTTTTATGAATTTCAACATTTCAATCCTTTTATTAAAGTTTATTATCAATATTTTGATGTTGATTGCATGATTATGCTCACCCTATTATATATTTTTCTTATCTACCTTCATTCTGGGATTTTATCTCACCCCATTTTAATGTATATTCTCATGTTACTACATCTACTAAGGAGAGTTCAAGTGACAATAAGAAGCTATAGAATAAAGAATTAAATAAATGTTTGTGTTTACTGTTTTAAATGTTATGTTTGGTCCTCATTTGACCAATACACTAAACCTATGCATCATTGTGGTGTAATATTGTTTTGATTTTTATCACTATAATGATTTAATGGTATTTTTATATGAGTAAGGGTAACTATTGATTGTATGAGAGGCATTATTTATTTAAGTAGGGAATAAGTATTAGTGAACCCTAGAGAAAACCTCTAGTATAAGACTAAAGACAAATATGAACACATGATACATTACATAGGGAGCCCATAAGTTATTATTTTAGTGTAAATTGTATAAATTAATATGTTATTCATGTATTGTTGACATATTCTTGGTTTTAAACATATTCATTTTTAGTAAATGATTGGAACAAGGAGAAACCAGGCCAATAACTCATGCGATGGCTAATGCAATGATTGCCTGATTGACAACACTGATGATTTGGGAGGTGGAGATCAAAAAATTAGGGAGATACTTACCCCACTATATGAGTTTATGAAAAATAACTAGAATAACGATTAACTTACTCCTTCACAAAATAGTGATCAACTGGCTATGGAGTGTTATTTGTGGAAACGGTCACCGGTGTTTAGTGGATCTTTTGATCCACTAGTTGCAGACAATGGCTCAACTCTATGGAGAAGATCATTTCTATAATCCACTATTATTAGATAGGGATGGTGACACTATCCTCTTATTGTCTATATGGAGAGGCCGATCAATGGTGGGATTTGATTAAGAACACCATTCCAAGGGAGTAAATTGAGAAGATGGAGTGGGAGGACTTTAAGATCATGTTTCTTAACATATATTTTCCATGAACTCTATATATGAAAATGGAATGAGAATTCATAGAGCTCAAGAAAAAAGAAGAATATGTCCCAACCTATGAAGGGATTTTCATATGGCATGCACGGTGCGCTTCAGGTTTTTTCATCTACAATGATTGAAAAATTGACTGATTCTTTAGTGGATTAAAACCACACTTTTCAAAATGATCTATGAAATTTAAAAATTTGGAGTTATAAAGAAGTTTATTGATGTGCTACCAAAGTGGATATGGATTTTGGAGAATGGTATAATGTATGTGGTGATCAGAAACAATATATGGAGTTTCAAGCAAGAGTATCAAATTATAAACATTAGAAGAAAACTCAATGACCTAGACACAAAACATATGGGAAGTTGCATCATGGGAATTTCATCAATGGGATAGGTAAATGCTTCATGTGTGGGAGTGAATGATTCCATTCTCAATAGTTTCAGAAAGACATGAGATGGAAGGATAATGTGATGGAATAAAGGATATAGCAACCCATGGTTAAATGCTACAACTATAGGAAAAATGGCGCTCTACAAGACAGTTCACTAATCCTTGAGTCCTCGAGGATAATCCGCATCAGCATCCACCAAATCCAAAGGAACAAGGGAAGGATTATGTAATCACTACTTCAGAAGTGGATGAATATAATGAAGTTGTACAAGGTACACTTCCTAATCACTCATGAATGGAAAAATTATTATTTTATTCAGGTCATAAGCATTCCTCTATATCATGCATGTTTGCTAGAACTATTGAATTGAACACCCAAAACATTGAAGTACAGTTATCTTTAATAACATAGAGTGGTTCAATAATTGAAACCCATGTGTTTTTACTCTTCTATGGATGGAGTATGTCGGATTATTCTTCCCTTGAATCTTATAATTCATCCTTGGTGGAATTTGATTCTATAACGGGAATGGATTGGCTCTCGTTATATGAAGCATGTATCAATTGTTGGGAAAAGGAAATATCATTTCATATTCCAAACCATCCCATGCCTCTCTAAAAATTAAAGGAAGATCATGAATCTTATTTTAAAAATCAATCAACACTGTTGGAGCTGATTCCCTATGAAGAAGCATACCCCTGCCAAATGGTTCAGTCAAAGGAAATGTCCAACCTTGTAAATATTCCCATCCTTAGGGAATAAAGTGATATATTTCCCAATGATTTACATATAATTCCCCTAGATAATGAGGTATAGTACTCAATAGAAATCATACATGTATCTACTCATATATCAAAGTTTCCCTATAGGATGGACCCTATCGAACTAGAGGAGTTATAGAAGAAACTACAAGAGAGATTAGACAAAGGGTTTATACGCCCAAGTGAATCACCATGGGGTGTTCCACTACTCTTTGTAAAGAAGGAAGACAGAAAAATGTGGTTGTGTGTCTACTATTGAGAAATCAACAAGATTAATATAATGAACAACTATCCTTACCCAAGGATTGGCGACTTTTTTGATCAGCTAAGAGAAGATCAATACTTCTCAATGGTGTATCTTTGTTCTGGATATCATCAGCTATAGATAAATAAGGAAGATATTTAGATGTCTGTCTTCCATACAAGGTATGGGAAAAATGTGTTTTCGGTGATTCCCTTGAGACTTACAAATTCTTCTACAATATTCATGGAATTTATGAATATTGTCTTTAGACATTACCTAATCAAATTTGTGGAAGAGTTTATTGATGATATTTTCATCTACTCCATGATAATGGAGGGACATGAATAACACCTAAGACTTGTGTTGGAGACATTAAAAAATGATAACTTGTACACCATGTTCAGTTAGTGTAACTTTTTGATGAAGGCGGTCACATTCTTGGGACTTGTGATCATAAGTGAGGGAATTTATGTTGATGATTCAAAAATAATATCGATTAAGGAATGTCCTAGGCCCTATAGTGTCACAAAAACCCGTAGTATTCTTAGTTTCTCTATGGACTACTAATGTTTAGTGATAAATTCCCCTTGATTTTCATTTCCACTAAATATGATAACAAGTAACTGGGTTATTAATGTTTTGATGGAAAAATACAAGGTATGCTTTATGGAGGTAAAAAGAAGGCTGATCAATACACCTGTACTCACATTACCGAAGAGTGGAGAATGTTTTTTGATATACCAAGATGATTAAATTAAAGGTGTGGGTTGTGTATTCATGAAACATGATAATGTGATAGCCTAGACCTCACAGAAGATAAAGGTACATGATAAGAACTACCCGACACATGATATAGAGTTCGAAGCCGTGTGTTTTTCCTTAAAAATATCGTTGCACTATCTATATAGTGAGAAGTGTGACATATACAGTAACCAGACAATCCTAAAGTATATATTCCCACAAAAGGATCTCAACATGTGTCAATGGATATGATTATATATAATCAATAATTATGATTAATCAATTCATTATCATCCTAGAAAGTCGAACAAGACAGTTCATACTCTAATATGAAATGAACCTGCTACACTACCAATGTTTCTTACTGAGAAAGACCATATCTTATTTGATATGCAAAGGATGGTTTAGAAATCATAAGGTCGACGGAAAAATACTATCTTTACCAAATGATGGTGCAACCATCTACCCATGAGAAGATTGATGAGGCACGATGGGATGATTTGGAGTTACAAAAGAAGGTGAATTTAGTAAAATGAAAAGAATTTTTCATAGGTTCTATATAGAAAATGAATGTGTGATTCATTTGGAACGTGGATTTGTGTGCCTTCATCACGAAGGATAAAGAAGGTTCTATTGGACAATGCACATAGCTCAACATTTTTTATCCATCATAGTGGAACCAAGATGTAATATCATCTCCAAGAACACTTCAGTTGTGATAACATGAAGAATGAGATTGTAGAATATATATCTAGGTGCTTAGTATGTATGAATGTTAAAGTAGAGTGAAAAATGTAAAAATGGAATATGTAACTGTTACATATAAATATGTTTAAATTGAAGAATGTCACTGTGGACCTTGTCATGGATATACTAAAGATGTCGAAGGGAAATAATGTGTTATGGGTTGTGGCTGACCGACTCACAAGGACTGCCCATTTTTCTCTATTTAGGTGTACCTCTTGATTGAAAAACATGAAACGATATATGTGATGTAAGAAGTGAGACTACACGGAGATCCACTCCTGACTGTCTCTAGTTGTGTTCCATGGTTCACATCTATGTTCTAGAGGATCCGTCAATATGCATTGAGTACTGTGTTAAATTTCAGCATGACCAATCACCCTAAATTTAATGGATAATTTGAAATGAAAATTTAGAAGCATAAAGATATTCTATTATCATGATCTCTAGAAATAAATGGGTGATGGGATTATCATATCACATTTGTTGAGATCTCATACAACAATAGATTCATCTCGATTAATCAGATGTCTCCATATAAATCTCAGTATGGAATGATATGTAGAACATTAACCTTTTCGGATGAATTTGGTAAAATAAGACTACTTAGACATGATACTATAAGAGATATGATAAAATAAGTTTCAATTCATATAGAAACACATCAATGCTGCTCATAGTTTAAAAATAAATATTTTGACAACCGTCGAAGGGACTTGGAGTTCGATGTTGGAGATGATGTCTTATTTCAAATATCACCATGCAAGAGAGACATGAAATTTGGAAATAAAGGGAAGTTAATCCCATGTTACAGTGGACCCTTTGAGATATTTGGCATCATAAGATAGTTTTCCTATTGGATTTCACTTCTACAAAATATGGCACAAGTGCAATATGTGTTTCATGTATCACTAATGTGTAAGTACAGAGCATACCCATCACATTTACTGAACTCATCGGTCGTATAGTAGGAAGTTGATCTCTCTTATGTGGAGCAGTGAGTAATGATTCTATATTAGAGAGATATGGTTCTACACTAAAAGACATCCCATCTTTTCAATGTGTTTTGGAGGAACCATAAGTTTTAGGGATCTACTTGGGAACTAGAAGAGGAAATGAAGGAGAAGTACCCTAACCTATTTATGTTAAAATGAAAATTTTAGGGAGAAATTACATAGGGGGGATGAATGCAACGACCCAATGTTTTATCAATAGAAACTCCTTCTAATAATTATTTCATATAGTATAATCAAATTAATAAGAACGATGACATATAATGATACTAAATACTATGTGACCATTAAGAATAACTCTTCCACATCTATATTTTGAATTTCGAAAATCTTACATACACTCTTACGATCAGTATGATATTTATAGTTTGATATGACAAACATAACATTTAGTGAAATGTAACCAACCCTTATGAATACTAACCTACTTTTTTGATTAGTAATATGACCATTATGAATAGTAAATCATCCCAAATAATAGTAAAAATACCCTTGGAAGATTAAATAATATTTAGTCATCATATATGTGACAATTTGACCTTAGTAAAATTATTTTTATTTTGTAAGTCATAAATTATTAATTATAAATAATAATTAATTTAAAAGAAAATATATTTTCCTAATATGTTTTAATAAATTAACAAATCTATGTCTTCTGGTTTTATGATAATTTTATAAGTCCTTATGTAATTTATGAAAACATTATAAAATCATTTTTAATTTTAAAAACTGTATTTTTTATGTAAACAATGATTTAAATTAAATAGTAAACCAATCTCATTTAAAAAATTATTTATTAAAAATGGAATTCATTATCAGATTGTACACATCAAATAAATTGTTAAAGAAAATTTATGGGATTTTTCTAAAATACATGAATTTTTTATGAATACTGAAATACAATAATTTACAAAATAAGATAAAATACACTAATTATAGAGCCATGTATGATGTTTTGCTGATGTAAGCCCTATTGGTTCGGATACATATGAAAATTACTATAATTAGTCATGGAAGACTCACTATTCCTTATCCGGTGGAAAAATAATATATTAATGAATATTATATTGAGAAAACCCCTCTCCCATCTACTATAAATACCACCCTTCACACCCTCATTTCCTCACACCACTCAAGATTCAATCCTTGCCTAGAATCATCCAAAACATCTTCCCTAGACCCTACAAAATGTCTTGGAACTTATGGTCTCATCAAATGTTAAATCCTGGCTTTTTTAAGAAGGGTATCAGGATGAGGATTCAAGAGGTAATTCCTCTCTCACTCTCTGTGTTCCTTTTAATTCCACTCAAATTCAAGTTAATTTCATAATCACTTCCCACATAACCCCATCCAAATGTTATGGTAACTTTATTATGACACATATAATTAAATTTTATCATACTAATGGGATAATATATCATCCAAACCCTTCTCCTTATCATTATTATTTTATAAAATAAAATGTTGTTCGTGAGGTGTTAATTTATCATCTTCAAGAATGACATGTTTTCTTTTTTCCATTTCTACATTCTGATCTTGTCATAAAACCATTTATATGAATGATCTATATTATGGTATATGTATTATATACTATTTAATTTTTTGGATCATAATTATGTTCATATAACTAAATTATTATACAAATCAAGTTCATTGTGGTCGAAAAACCGTGCAAATTAACACAAACAATCATCATTTAAGTATTAACTAACAAATCATCCATATGGTATATAATATAACTCATTATAGAAGTATTTAAACTTATAGAATTTTAATAATAACATGAATCGCCATTTCTTGATGTTTATCCATGTTCTACATGATCTTGCATTTATGAATACAAGTGAACCGCTCAAGAAAACCATATAAACGAACATTACAGTACAATGATTTTAAACTCTATAACTCATCCAAAGGAACATAAAATAACATAATGAAACCATAATAAACCATATAAATGTACCAAATAATCTATAATTGTTAATTAATGAATCTAAGGAGGTTATACAAGACATTAAAGTGAATAAAGCATTAAAATAGAAGGTAAGGGGAAATTCTCGAACCAACGTTCTTTATTTGGGGTCTCCCTCTTTCACTCCATTTTTGGAATGGTTACTCTATAAAAATAATTTTTTCATCATTATCATTCCTTTTATATGAAATACATGTTATCTAATTTATTTTATGAAAAACCCAATTTTTTTCAAAATAATGCTTCTTTTAAATAAACACACCCTTTTTTACTGCTTGATTATTGTTTTACTCTTCACACATGGTTAATTGTTGTATGTCAAGAATGATATTCCCTCATTATTTTGGAGACGAAATGTTTTTGAAAGTATTATTTATTATTTGAAACCCATTTCTTTCCATGGGTTATGTTATGTACACCTTTTACTTATTTTTAATGTGGCATCCAAGATCATGTAAATATTATGATGTGACAGATGCACCCAGAATTATATAGGACAAATATGACTGATTGAATGTAGTGGGTGCACCCAAATTTTATCATCCTTCTAATTAATTGGGAAAAGAGTTAAATCTAATGAGTAATATGGAAATGATGTGTGAATACGATGATAGAATTGTTCACCTCTATATATGCACGTTAACCACTAATAAATGATGTTTCATATTTTACGCATTGCCACATTTCAATTCTTTTATTAATGTTTACTATATGGATTTTGATGATGATGTTATGATTATTGTCAACCCATTATATATTTTTTTTCTACCCTATTACTATTCTCTTAGCTTGCCACTTTTTAATTTATATCCTCTGGTGACTACATATACTATGGAGAGATTATGTGCCAATAAGAAGCTATAGAATATGTAATTAAATAAATGTTCTTGTATAATGATTTAAATATTATGTTTTTTCCTAGTTTTCCCAAGACACTAAAACTCTAGATCCTTATGGTGTAATACAATTATGTTATTTATTGTTATAATAATGTAATTTTAATGTCTAAAAAGGTATGGTCTCTATATTACCACCTCATCCACATAACATTTTTCCAATGCATTCACTACACCTGACTCCCCGACTGCTAAGAAGCTTTCTAGTTTCCTCATATAGTCAATGATCACCCAGATATAATTAAACCTTCATGTGGTATGGGAAATCATTTAAATAAATACATAGAGAATACATCCCATTCTGAAATGGGTGCATCCATGAATTGAAATAAACAACCAGGAACCTGATTCCTTAGATTTACCACCAAGAAAACCTTGCACCATTCAACAAACTCCACCACTTCCTGCTTAATCCTAAAATACCAAAACATAATCCTCATGCTCTTGAATATATTATTAATTCTTGTTTGTACCAATAAAGGTGATCCATTTCAATCATGAATAACTCCTTTTAACATTTCATCTGAAAAAACTCCCACCCTGAAACAATATCTTCTTCAGAATGTCCTCTGACAATCCCTCTAGATCATTAATATTACTAGCATGATTGTGGATCACATCTACTAATGAGTCTCCCCACTGAGGTGCATCCTCTTTCTAAATTATATTAAATTACACCACCATCTTTAACATCCATCATCCTCCATCAACCACCCTTTCATTTATGTGCAAGGATATTAATTCCTCCATTTCTCTCCAAGCATATAAAGAATCCCAAAATAATAAATTTTTTATATATTATTAAAGTATTGGCCATGAAATTTCTATTTACTAAATTGTATGATATCCCAATGTTATAGAAAAGGAAAAACATCATCTACCATCACGAACGGAGATTCAAATCACACTATGAATGAACACACCTCAAACACTTGTGATGTAGGAAGTCCCAAATTTACTTTTTAATGAGGTATTCTATCGACAACATTAGTGAAAAAAAACAACTAAAACTATATCATGGGTGGAATATTTACATTCATGTGGGATTGACATCCTAGAGTTATAAGAGGTTGATTCCTTCTACTACATTAGGACACACCTAAATTATAGACGGGATGTGTCACAACAAACATGAAACATCACACCCTCCTCCAGTAGTTGAAGAACTAAAGAGATGACCAACTTCCCCTTAATGTCACTAAAAACTACCCAAAAATGGTGAATCAACATAAAACCATGGTCTTTTATAGATTATGTTATCAATGGGTGGAGCGGAAATAGATAAACCCTAATAAGGAAGATGGTGTCCCCCCCTCCACCGCCAGCCGGCGGGAGGGGAAAGGATCCACGACTTCCTCGTATCGGCAGATGACACGACTTCAACCCCTTCATTAACCTTGTTTCAATTCCAAACTTTCCAGAGATCAATCTCGGCCCGAAGGTCCCTAGAATTTTGGAAGGTGATCCTGTGATTACACTTTCAGTTTCGGAGTTCACAGAGGCGGAGATCTTCTTTAACCTAACCTTGGTTGCAAGATTCACGAACAAACGGCCTTCGGTGGATGCCTTTGACAGGATTTTCTTCGAATATTGAGGACTCCATGAACAAGTAGTTGTCAGTCTTCTGGATAAAAGGCATTTGATGGTGCGATGATCTTCATCAGAGGATTTCATTCGTGCACTATCATGTGCTCATAGGAAATGTGGCGGCTGCAGCTTCTACCTATTCTGGTGGAGCTACAATCTATACCCAAATTGTGACTGTCCAATAATTCTGGTTTGGGTAAATCTACCTCAATTACATCTCCCTTTCCAAAATCATTCAATCTTATATATCTTAGGGAATTTAGTGGGTCGGTTTCTCTGCATTGATTCATGTATTGCTTCCTTATGCCATCTGATCAACCCACATATGTGTGTGGAGGTTGATGCATCAAGGCTACTATTTGAGTCTTTGTGGATTGAAGCCGGCAAGGAGGTACAACGTAAACAGCTGGTGGTCTTTGACTATAGGGTGGTGTTCTTCTCATCTTTCCATCATCTGGGTCACTCGGTCACCAACTGTAAGTGGGGTGTTCACCAGGGGAAGGATGCAGCTCAGGGGAGGAAAGTAGTTGATGTGGAACAAGCCAATCAACTAGCGAACAATGTCGTGTAGAGTAAACTAGTGGCCAAACAGGTCGAGGAACCCTCTTTTTTGGGGGTGTTTGATCGGATCAAGGATGGATTGAGGGAACATGACATGGGTAAAACAGTTTCAAATTGAATGGAAGAACCCTCTATGCAATTGCCTCAAGCTAAAGGTAAGAGTCTCTCTGTGATCGATATTTTTGTTTGGACGGAAGGGGTGTCAAATGAACCCCATATCACTCAAAACAAGATTTATTCTATATTGAGGGTCAACACTCAACTTGCAGAAAAGGGTCTAGTCCATGATGGTGTCTAGACCCATAACACTTTTTCATGTTTGGAAACCTACGAGCTTATATAGAAGGAGGGTAATGCAAAGGCCATTAAGGCTACTTCATATGCCGAGGCTTGGCTTACTGGTCTAGGTCCTTCTACTAAAGAGCACCTTCAATAGACTGAGGTTATGAATAGATGAAGCTCGAGGAGCATGTCTCCAGCTATTAGTCTAGATAATCGCTTTGATAGATTGGGGGATGAAAGCTCTGATCAGGAGGATGATCTTCCAAGGGAGGATTATGATGAAGAGTCATCTAGTCAGGATGCTGAATACAGTGATCCAGAATTCCATGACAAAGATCTCTATGTCCAATGGATGAGTAAATGGAGGCAAGGTAGTAATAAAGGACAAAATGATTACTCATATTTACCTTTACCTATGGAGACTCAATCTGCTAAAAAATAAAAATAAAAGGATAAGTGGAGCATTTGAAATTATTTTGGAACATTGATTCATTTGGAGGAGGGAGTTGTGGGAGAGCCTTCCTTCGGGGGGCCAGTATGTGGAAATTTCATTGGAATTTATATTTCATTCCAAATTATATATGGAAGAAGAATATGTGGTGATTAATGCGTTCATAGAGGATGCTGAGAAGATGATGGGAAGGCCTATTCGGGTGGATACTAACAGTGAACAAAGTGATTGGATAGAAAAATAGAATCTAATTTTAGTAAGAGGTTTCAATGAAGATAACATAACACAAAAGAAATAAATTCATGTGTGGGACAAGATGGTGTCTTACTTTGAAGACATGCATGATGTTGCACTAGCAACACCGATAACTTCCCTTTCCTGGAATCTTTTTATAGATAATGAGGCTAATAGGTTCATGTTTTATTTTAATAGCTATGTTTTTTCCTTTAATGCATGTCCTGGATAAACTTGGGGATTCACACATTTTCCATAAAAGTGGTTTTGATAATAAAAAACTTAATTTTTAGTCATTTTATCGATGGGTTTGTAACTCGATAGAATTCGGGAAAAAATGTCAGATAATAGAGTTCAAGACCAAAGTTTATATGATATTCTTACACATTTTAGTGATATTCCCAATAAAAACTATCTTTACCATCATTGGTTCAATTTCCACACCATTGTAAGAAAACACATGCCTTTGGGAATAGAAATCTTATATACCAACAATCATATGGACAACTTTACATATAGCAGGTAGGGATAAAGAACCTATAAAATTGTTCTATTATCCTAATCGTGCACCTATTCTTACATTGAGAGGATTATTATGTAATCAATGAAAAAAATGACAAACTTTTCATGGAATTCATGAACCACGAAGTTCAAAAGCCACATTAACACGACTGGAGCATTTGTAACATGAAAAGGTATGATAACCAATTAAATGTGCATGTACTTTAATCTGATGGAATTATTTTAGATATATTCATCCTTCACCATTAACTGGTGATATATATACCAAAAGTAATTATTGGATAACCAACTTGATCCCCTCAATATATCAGATATATCATCAAACCATAAAATAGGATTACGATTCTTTATTGTCTCCTGGTTAAAACTCTATTAGTCTATGGAAAATCATAGAGTACCAACGACCTCTATAGAGAATAAAACTCGATCAACCCATCATGAAACACTAATGTGGATGAATAACTGTTTCTCTGAACTACCTATCAGAATCCAAAAACAGTCATATATAAAAAGGTTCCATCCAAAAAGTATCCATTGAAATTGGTGAATCATAAGGTAGAAAGCCTATCCCAAACACAGTGTCACGTCGAGGAGGTAGTGTAGGAACCAACATTGGAAAACATAAAATAATTCAATAACAACCATTGGATCCCTCTCTAACTCATCACCCAAAGGATCTATATATAACTAAATTTTCATTAAATGATGGATATCTAAGTATATTTTTTCCACATGAAACCTATGTTCGCCATAAAAAATTACCCACTAGCCTCCCATGTCTAAGAACACTACTAGAAATGGGAGATATACCGAAGGAATTTTCTCAACAGTTTAGGAAAAACATTGGAATATGTATGTTTATGGGTCTTTAACCAACGATTTCTATAAATCCTCAGAATAGAGAAGTTTATATTAGTTTTAACAAATGGTTTTATAGAACCGTTAGGATATGTGAGACTTTACCATTAGTTTTACAAAACCGTTGGTAAATGTAAGTTTCATGAAGCCTTTGAAAATAGTTTTAAAAAAACTTTGGTAAAGCATACCTTTTCCAAAAGTTCTAAAAACCCATTGGAATAGTTTTCCCCTAAAATTTTAGCAATCCCCAATCCCCCATCCTCTTGATTGGAGACCTAAATCTTAGACAAAGTGCACTCTCACTCAAAAAATTCTTCCACCCTTCAATAAGATAGTTGTTTTTTTTCACTTCAAATCAATAAGGGGTATATCTGGTTCAATGTTTTCAATATATTT
This sequence comes from Viscum album, assembly GCA_963277665.1. Taxonomy (NCBI): domain Eukaryota; kingdom Viridiplantae; phylum Streptophyta; class Magnoliopsida; order Santalales; family Viscaceae; genus Viscum; species Viscum album. The sequence continues at coordinate 1,391,941,679 of OY728119.1, forward strand.
TTTTTATTTATGTTTTCATTTTTCTTAAACAAGAAGTATGTGCACTATTGCATACCCTTGAATTTGAATTTGATATGTTTTCTGTTTTTGTTCTACACATAAATTGTCATGATTTTGTGAGTCATATTTTGTGAGTCAAATTTATTTGAAGTATTTATAGCCACTACTTTTTAGAGTTTTAAAACCATTAAATTGGATTGGGAGTGGTTATAGATGTCGTGTAGGTGGAGGTGAGGTGGTGGGGTAGGGTGGGCTCTGCTGATATGTGTGGGGGAGGAGGGTTGTTCAAGTGGGAGGGTGCAGGTGGTGGGGGTACAGAGGGTGGGGGAGGGGTGTGTGTAACAACCCGAGATTTTATAAGATATATTCATTTTAATTTCCTTCATATCTTATATTGTATGTTACACCAAGATTATCTTGCACTATGCGCAACACCATATTAGCTTGAAGTATATGCAACACTATTCTTAGATTGTGTTACACACAATTTCAAGTTCGTTTTATAATAGTCATTCTACGCAACATTAAGTGTGTATATATATATATATTCAATGTATAAATGAAATATGGTTGGATTCTGTTATACAAAACAACGAATAATTCTTTCACAACACAAAACCCTAACTTGGCTTGCATTACACGAAATCGCGACTTTCCTCAATAGCGTGTGTTGTACGCAATATTAGGTTTCACTAAACAATGATATATGGTTATAATATTATTAAGAACTAGCCTTTATGAATATTATTAACTAAATTTTGAATTTTATAACATTATTATTCATCTTACACATTTTCTAGAACATGGTATAAGAAAAAAAATAAATTTTTAGGGTAAAATAAGTATTTTTCAAAAAAATGCAGTTTTGCCGCCTTTTGATGGCGCACCCACATTAAATGTAGTTTTTGACATGTTTCTAAGTTCAATTTTACAAAATAAAATTATTCTTTGGAATCAGGATATAAAATTTTACCTTGGATAAATTTTTCATATTATTCTGATAACTTTTATAGTTTAATGAATAGTAAAAACACGATATATTTTAATTAAAAACAACTTTTTTCATCATAATAACTTATGTGGATAAATTATAATATTGAATGGTTTTAAAGTTTAAATAAAATATATTTTTACCATTTAATATAATGTATGTCATTAGAATTGAGTTTACATTGAATTCGTAGGTTAAATAAATTCGATCTTTTGCAATGTTTTAAACAAAAACTCGTTTTCTTTCAACAACGGGATTAATTTTAATTTAATTTCTGCAACTTCTGTGTATTGAATTTTGAAAAATGGATTCCATATTTGGAATCATTGGGTCCAAATTATATTAATAGACTACTTATTATTTTTGGGATTTATGAATAGTAACAACGGTATATTTTATTTATCATAGTAAAAGGTAAATTGGGTAATTAATGGTAAATATAATATTATAAAATTATCCTAATACTTGTTTTAATACAATTGGATGATTATAATTTGTCCTAAGTCATATTTGGGTCGAAATGGAATCCATTATAACCCACATGGAGGTGATTAAGACCTTTAGTTTATTTTATTTAAATCAAAGTGAAATATGTCTCACTCAACTTTAATAATTAATGTATTTTTAATATAAGTTTATACAGAATATAAATTAGGTTATAAAAACTCATTTGAAAGATAAAATGTTTTCATTTATCATGGTAATTTATTTGTAATTTTTAAGAGTTATTTAATTACCTTATTTTCTTATTCATTAATGATGCAGAAATTATTTATTTAGTGAAAAATCAATAATATAGTTTTTTTTAAAAATTTTAATACTTATTAAAAGGCCAAAAAATCTGAAAAAAAAACTTATTAGTAGTTTATATATAAACCCTAATCATCCACCGGCCTAATAGTGGACCATTTGGATCCTTATTATGGTGATTATGACACTTATAATATTTTATTTTAAATGATTCCAAAGTTGTCACCTTCATAATTTAATAAAGATAACAATATAAATGTTGTTATTTTAAGATGATAAATTCGAGTAAAATTATTATTATAAAATATTTGATATTTATCTTCATAAAAGGATTTTATTTTTAATTTTTATGCAAAAAATATGTATATTAAATAATTATAAAAAAATGTTGTACTAATTATTTTATTAAGAGATATTCCAAATAAATGGTATTAAAAATATTAAAATAAATATTATATGAACTATTTAATGTGCTCCACGAATTTTTTAGACATATTTGACATGTTATAAATGTATTAAATATTTTATTTCCAATATATCCTCTTTTTATATTTTATTAAAAGTCAAATAAATGAATAGTGTCAAAATTGACACTATTGTTATTTTATAAAAATAACATATAATTAAATTGTTTAAAAATCACAAAAAATATTTAAAAATTATAAATTTAAATTTATATAGTCTTCAATGTAATAAAGTATCCAATTATGGAAAATTAAAAACACATAAGTGATTATTTATAACCATTTAAAATTTAGAATTTTATTACCACAAATAAACTTAAATAGATTAAATAAGGATAAATCAAAATGATAAGGTTTAAAATAAGATGAAAACATGTCTCAATTTTATTGGTTGATGATATTACAATCTTATCTCATCTAATGTTCGAATTGAGTAATTTTTGGTGGTTTTTATGTGGGGTTTGAATTTATATTAAACTAATATTTTTTAGGATTCCAAAGGTGCCCCTCTTTTCCCTTATAAAAGGAAACCTCCTCCCTCTCCTCCTCACACCTATTTGAGCCTTCAAGCTCGGCCAACCCCTACCCATTTCACTTCCCCAATTACATATAACCCTACTATAGGTACTGGTCTTCTCAAAAGTCCAACTCTTGTGCCCTACAAGAAAGTTTAATGGAGGCACTTCGAGAAAGAGGTAATACCTTCTACCGTTTTCTTCAAGTTCCATTATTCTTCTAATCCCTCTTATTTAGTTGTTTCATTATGAATTAATGAAACCAGTATCCCTAATATACATATATGTTATTATAAATATTAAACCACCCTATTTCACCTTCTATCCATCCTTTGGAAAACAAAATAACAGCGCGTGCGTACGTATGGAATACCGTATCCACGCCGTGGTGAAATATGTTTTTCAACCAACACCTAACATGGATGGGTATAATGGTTTAAGAATTAATATATATGGTTATTATAACATAATACTTATTATGATATATTATACCATCCACTCCAATTCTATTCAATTATTATGGGAACGATATCGTCACTCGTGCGTACGTACGGACTACCGTCTCCACGACGCGATGAGATTCATTCTCCATGTTAACCATACATGAATGATCATAATGTTTATATAATTAATAATAATGAAATATATGGAATAATAATGCTACTATATTTATGCATATATATATATATTTATGTCATCTATTTAGTTTCATTCAAATCAATAAGGAAACAAAAACAGCGTTCATGCGTACGTACGACCTACCTTCTCCATGAACGGTGTATTTTATTCCTTTCATCGATCTATAATATATATTTAAATGATGAATATATATTATATATAAATCATTTTTTACATTATGGAATTATGTAAATCAGTATATGAGTAATGATATCAAGAACGACAAGTCGAAACACATACGATAAATGAAATGATTTTACCCAAAACACTGCTTTAACATGGAATTTACAAAAGAACGGGTAATATAACATCATAAGTGAAACATATATGATATCATAACAATGAATATGATTATTTAATAAGTCAATGACATTATTTAAATCATTATACATGAGGTTCGGATCCATACGAAGCATATTGGACCTAAGGTAAGGGATGCATTTTCAATCTCATTTTTATCCGAGATTGCTTATACGTAAGTATTTACTGGGGTTACGTTTATCATCCATGACCAAGTTTTATAAAAAAGTTTTCATAAAATATTTACTATTCTGAGATGTATGTTTAAAGTCATTTTTACCCTTTATTTACTTTTTACCACATTGTATGGAAGTAATCTTTTCTTTTGGTTACCATATAAGGTACTTTTTTACTTTTCTGACAAAAGTACAAGGAGAATGTTATTTTTAACTTATACGGTGGGAAAGGATTTTTATGGTTTCATAACACCTCATTTTCATAAATCTTCCACTACAAGATTTCATGACTATTTTCATAAAAACCCTTTTCTTTTAAAATTTCATGGCATTTTGTGAAAATAAAATGATTTTGAAGAATAAAGGATATTTTCCTCAAGATTTCATTTCAAGTGTTTTATCAAAAATATTCTCCATCTAAGTTGACATTATTTCATATGTTTATGTTTCAAGTATAATTTCTCTATGATTTACATGGTTTCACTTTTCTTATGATGAAATATCCATTTGTTTTATATGGATTATGTGATGATGGGATGATGTTTATGAAACCCATTTTATTCTTTGGGTTATGATGAAAGTTTTAAGTTTATTTTTTGGCAAAAGTAAGAATTATTTCATTATGAGATGGGTGGGACCTATATCTACATCCAATTAATTGGGTAAAGATTTATATCTCATGAGATAGACATGGCTGTAACAGAAAGTTAAACGGGTTTAGTAATACAGGACTGGAATGGGGAGTGAACTCGATTCAGAAAGGGACATTGTCCACTAAGATGGTCTTGGCAGTAATGCCGTGGCTACTATGGAAATCATAACATGTGATTAATGGTTTCCACAATTACATGTTTTATTCCCATTCTATTTTATCATGCATAATGTTTCTTTATGATCTATACCTTACGTACTTCCATGTTTTATGTCATTGCTCAAGATTTTGATGTTTAAACATTATGTTCATGTTTTTAAGTTCAAATTTATATGGTTTGTTTTATTTCCTCCATGATTACCCTTACTGAGATTTTGAGCTCACCATTTATATGTTTTCTTTTCCCCAAGATATAAAGAAAGGTTTTTGGTAAGAAAACAAAAGTGGAAGATCTTTATGGGAGATGTTGAAGATCTTTCACCATGATTAGAAGATTATGTTCCGAGTTTCCAAAGACACTAAACTATTACTGTTCTTGTGTGCTTGTTTTTTTTTATGTATTCAGTATTCCGCAAAATTAATTTAATGTCCATCCACACCAAGCTTTGGGTCTCTACAGTTGGTATTAGAGGAAAGGATTAGTCAACCTTTGGAAACTAGGATGCGAAAACTATAGTGAGATCCCTAGAGATATTTCTAATGAATGTCTAGGGATGTCCCTAAGGTTAAGTATAAGTATATGTTATAATACTAGAATTATGGTAACGATATTAGAATTAAACCTAAGATGTTAGATGTCGAAGGTACGCCCTCTTGATCATGTTATTTTCCATGTATGATTTTTTCCTCTCACAGAAATCTTTTTGTGTTTTAGTCAATGGAGGGAACCAGAAGGAATTCGGTTAACATTTAATCCAATGGAAAAATTAGTGACTATGATAAAAACAATTGCATAATGCCTAGAGAGAAATATATTGTGATTATGCCGAATCAGTCATCACGATATATGATTAACATGGTGAAATTTAGTGGTATGCCAAATTCATCAAATAAGTGGAAGATAGACTTTTATACATGTTCGCATGTTGAGGAGCATAAAGAAATAATGATTGAGATTTCTAAAGAAGGGAAGAAAAACCTTTAGGAATAACTCAAATGGAGGGACATATGTTATCTGTGTGGAGAAAAGGGTCATAGAGTGACAGACTGTTATGGAGTTCAATGTCTTATTTGTGGAGAACATGGGCATTACCCAACTCAATGCCCTGACCTAAAAAGTTACATCTAAATCAAGGAACTACATATTCCAGGAAAATCATTGAAGAGGATGGAATAAAGTGTTTATGTATTGGTATTCAAGAATAATGTTGTTGAGGTACTTTTATGGTGTATTAGAATATTTTTGTATTAGTCTATTGTGGTTTTCAATAATTTTATGGTACTGGTGACCATGAAAAGTGTCTAAAATATTTTTGGAAAGCAGCTGATATGCACATAATGAATGGATAAGGAGAAAATAATATGTTTGATAGTATTCATGAGATCACGACTGATATAAGGACAAAGTGATACCATGGTTTGAGTATATCGAAGTTTTGGGATTTTGGTATGTGGAAAGAGTTAACTGTGGACAGATTTCATGTTTTTTCTAAGGTTCAATGATAATTCATGTTTCAAAAGAATACATGATTAAGGTATTCACATGTTTGGAATGTGACCAAAAAGATATATCTTATGATATATGGGGGACAAATGAAGTAATTCACATGCTCGATAGAAGAAATTTCTAGTAATCGGACAGAAGTATTTTTGATAAGCCTAAAGGTTTTAATGGACATCATATAATATTGGTTAAGGATATAACTTTTTATTTCTGAAATGTTATGATAGTATAGTTTTAGAAAAAGGATAACCTGTAGAACAGACGACAACCCATCGCGTCGGACAAGGCTGTGGGAATCAAACCCACAACCGAAGTGTGACAGGCCTTTATCACCTACCACTGGCCTACATGAAGTCCCTGGTTAGTATAAATTAGTTAAGTGTTATGATATATGAAGTATATGTCCATTTTAGGAACCATATATGATTAATCTCTCTATATATGGACTTATATATATTTGATAACTTTTGATAACCTTTTGTTTCTGATAGATGGAATGACACATCATTCTATTACATGATCTTTTAACACTTCATGGATTACAAATTCAACTTCATTTCTTTAAGAGATGAAGTCGAAATTGTACAAGGCACGAACAATGGTGAGATTGTACCGAAATAAAGTAAGTATTTCTTCTAATTATTCAACATTAGGGAAATGATCTTGAAAACGAAAAATTTTGTCATAGTGCTCTTATATTCGATGAATCAGATGGTACCTTATATCATCACAAATTTATGGCTTTGTGACTGTTGGCTTTATCATAGCCATGTCCTCTACCACTCTCCATCAGAACTTGATGTTTATATTTCTCTTCCATATCCATATTTTCACCTATGTTCTCCGATATGGAAACACAACGATGAGTTACTTTGGGTAATCATTACATTTCATACTTATGTTTTTAAAATTATGTTTTAGTATTCTTTTTTACAATGTGGGTTTCTATGAATAGTAAACGATTTATAACCCCGATGAATTTTGAGGGCGAAATTCTTTTAAGGAGGGTAGAATGTAACAACCTGAGATTTTATAAGATATATTCATTTTAATTTCCTTCATATCTTCTTTTGTACGCTACACCAATATTATCTTGCACTCTACGCAAAACCCTATTAGCTTGAAGTATACACAACACTATTCATAGATTGTGTTACACACAATTTCAAGTTCGTTTTATAATAGTCATTCTACGCAACATTAAGTGTAAATATATATATATATATGTTCAATGTATAAATGAAATATGGTTGGATTCTATTATACAAAACAACGAAGGATTCTTGCACAACAGGCAACCCTGACTTGGCTTGCATTACACGCAATCGCGACTTTCCTCGATAGCGTGTGTTGTACGCAATATCAGCTTTCACTAAACAATTATATATGGTTATAATATTATTATGAACCAGTATTTATGAATAGTATTAATTTTTTTGAATATTATAACATTATTAATCATCTTACACATTTTCTAGAACATGGTATAAGAAAAAAAAAATTCGGTAAAATAAGTATTTTTAAAAAAAATGCAGTTTTGCCGCCTTTTGATGGAGCACCCACATTAAATCTAGTTTTTGACATGTTTATAAGTTCAATGTTACAAAATAAAATTATTCATTGGAATTAGGATACAAAATTTTACCTTGGATAAATTTTTCATATTATTCTGATAACTTTTATATTTTAATGAATAGTAAAAACACACTGTATTATAATTAAAAACAAATTTTTTCATCGTAATAACATATGTGGTTAAATTATAATATTGAATGGTTTTAAAGAATAAATAGAATATATTTTTACCATTTAATATAATGTATGTCATTAGCATTGATTTTACATTGAATTCGTAGGTTAAATAAATTTAATCTTTTTCCATGTTTTAATCAAAAACTCAATTTTTTTCGACAACAGGATTAATTTTAATTTAATTTCTGCAACTTCTGTGTATTGAATTTTGAAAAATGGATTCCATATGTGTAATCAGTGAGCCCAAATTATATTAATAGACTACTTTTTATTTTTGAGCTTTATGAATAGTAACAACGGTAAATTTTATTTTCCATAGTAAAAGGTCAATTGGGTAATTAATGGAAAATATAATATTATAAATTTATCCTAGTAGTTGTCTTAATACAATTGGATGATTATAATTCGTCCTAAGTCATATTTGGGTCGAAATGGAATCCATTAGAACCCACTTGGAGGTGATTAAGAGCTTTAGTTTATTTTATTTAAAGGAAAGTGAAATATGTCTCACTCAACTTTAATAATTAAAGTATTTTTAATATAAGTTTATACATAATATAAATTAGGTTATAAATACTCATTTGAAAGATAAAATGTTTTTATTTATCATGGTAATTTAATTGTAATTTTTAAGAGTTATTTAATTACCTTATTATCTGATACATTAATGATGCAGAAATTATTTATTTAGTGAAAAATCAATAATATAGTTTTTATTCAAATAGTAATTCATATCAAAAGGTCCATAAATCTGCAAAAAACTTATTAGTCGTGTATATATAAACCCTAATCTTCCACTAGTCAAATTTTTGACCATTTTGATCCTTATTATGTTGATTATGACACTTATAATATTTTATTTTAACTGATTCCAAAGATGACACCTTCATAATTTAATAAAGACAACAATTTACATGTTGTTATTTTAATATGATAAATTCAAGTAAAAGTATTATTAAACAATATTTGATATATATATTAATCAATGGATTTTATTTTTATTTTTTATGAAACAAATAAGTATATTAAATAATTATACAAAAATGTTGTACTAATTATTTTATTAATAGATATACCAAATAAATTGTATTGAAAATATTAAAATAAATATTATATGAACTATTAAATGTTCTCCATGAATTTTCTAGACAAATTTGACTTGTTATAAATCTATTAAATATTTTAGTCCGAATATATCTTCTTTTTATATTTTATTTAAATTCAAATAAATGAATCGTTTCAAAATTGACACTATTGTTATTTTATAAAAATAACATATTAATAAATTGTTTAAAAATCAAAAAAATGATTAAAAATTATAAATTAAAATTTATATAGTCTAAAATTTCATAAATCATTCAATTATGGAAAATTAACAACACATAAGTGATTATTTATTACCATTTAAAATTTATAATTTTGTACCACAAATAAACTTAAATAGATTAAATAAGGATAAATCAAAATGATAAGGTTTAAAATAAGATCAAAACATGTATCAATTTTATTGATTTATGAGATTACAACCATATCTCATCTAATTTTCTAATTGAGTCTTTTTTGGAGGTTTTTATGTGGGTTATGAATTTATATTAAACTAATATTTTTGAGGATTCCAAAGGTGCCCCTCTTTTCCCTTATAAAAGGGAACCTCCTCCCTCTCCTCCTCACACAAATTTGAGCCTTCACTCTTGGCCAAAACCTACCCATTTCACCTCCCCACTTACTTAGAAACCTACTAGAGGTACTGGTATTCTCAAAAGACCATCTCTAGTTCCCTAAGAGAAAGTATAAAGGAGGCACTTTGAGAAAGAGGTAATACCTTCTACCGCTTTCTTCAAGTTCCATTCTACTTCAACTCCCTCTTCTTTAGTTTTTTCATTATGAAGAAATAAAATCAGTATACCTAATATACTTATATGTTATTATAAATATAAAACCACCCTATTTTACCTTCTATCCATCCTACGGAAACCAAAATCACCGCACGTGCGTACCTACGGAATATCGTCTCCATGCCGTGGTGAAATCTGGTTTTTCACCAACACCTTACATGGATGGGTATAATGGTGTAAAGAATAAATATATATGGTTATTATAACATCATACTTATTCTGATATATTATAACATCCACTCCAATTCTATTCAATAATTATGGGAACGATATCGTCGCTCGTGCGTACGTACGGACTATCGTCTCCACGACGTGATGAGATTCATTCTCCATGTTTACCATACATGAATGATCATAAAGTTAATAAAATTAATAATAATTAAATATATGAAATAGTAATGCTACTGGATTTATGTATATATATACGTATACCATCTATTTAGTTTCATTCAATTCAATAAGGAAACGAAAACAGTGTTCATGCGTACGTACGACCTACCCTCTCCATGAACTGTGTATTTCATTCCTTTTATAGATCTATAATATATATGTGTATGATAGATATATACTATATATAAATCATGTTTTACATTCTAGAATTATATAAATCCGGATATAAGTAATAATATCAGGAACGACAAGTCGAAACACATACGATAAATGAAATGATTTTACCCAAAACGCTGCTTTAACATGGAATTTAAAAAATAACGGGTAATATAAAGTCATAAGTAAAACATATATGATATCATAACAATGAATATGATTATGTAATAAGTCAATGACATTATTTAAATCATTATAAAGTAGGTTTGGTTCCATATGATGCATATTGTACATAAGATAAGGGATAAATTTTCAATCTCATTTTTATCTGAGATTGCTTATGCATAAGTATTTACTGGGGTAACGTTTATCATCCATGACCATGTTTTCTAAAAAAAATTCATAAAATTTTTACTATTCTTACACATATGTTTAATGTCATTTTTACCCTTTATTTACTTTTTACCACATTGTATGGATGGAACATTTCCTTTGGTTACCATATAAGGTACTTTTTGACTTTTCTGACAAAAGTATGAGGAGAATGTTATTTTTAACTTATACGGCTTGAAAGGATTTTTATGGTTTCATAACACCTCATTTTCATAATTATTCCTCTACAATATTGCATTATTATTTTAAACAAAACCCTTTTATTTTAAAATATCATGCCATTTTGTGAAAAGAAAATGATTTTGAAGAATAAAGGATATTTTCCTCAAGATTTCATTTCAAGTGTTTTATCAAAACTATTTTCCATCTAAGATGACATTATTTCATATGTTTATGTTTCAAGTATAGTTTCTCTATGATTTACATGGTTTCACTTTTCTTATGATGAAATATCCATTTGTTTTATATGGATTATGTGATGATGGGATGATGTTTATGAAACCCATTTTATTCTTTGGGTTATGATGAATGTTTTAAGTTTATTTTTTGGAACAAGTAAGAATGATTTCATTATGAGATGGGTGGGACCTATATCTCCCTCTAATGCATTGGGTAAAGATTTATATCTCATTATATAGACATGGCTGGAATGGAAAGTTAAACCGGCTTAGTAATATAGGACTCGAACAAGGAGTGAACTCGATTCAGAAAGGGACTTTGTCCACTAAGATGGTCTTTGCAGTAATGCCTTGGCTACTATAGAAATCATAAAATGTTCTTAATGGTTGCCATAATTACATGTTTTATTCCCATGCTATTTTATCATTGTTAATGTTTCTTTATGATCTATGCCTTACGCACTTCCATGTTTTATGTCATTGCTCAAGCTTTTGATGTTTAAACATTGTGTTCATGTTTTTAAGTTTAAATGTATATGGTTTGTTTTATTTTCTACATGATTACCCTTACGGAGCATTTTAGCTCACCTATTATATGTTTTCTTTTCCCTAGGATATAATGAAAGGTTTTAGGTAAGAAAACAAAAGGGGGAGATCTTTATGGGAGATGTTGAAGATCTTTCACCATGATTATAATATTATGTTCCGAGTATCCAAAGACACTAAACTATTATGGTCCTTTTCTGTCTGTTTTCGTTATGTATTAAGTATTCCGAAAAATTAATTTAATGTCCATGTATGTCAAGCTTTGAGTCTCTACAGTGTGTAGGTGGGGGGATGAATAGTGGGTGAAAGGGGGATTTGCAGGTGGGGGTGTGTAGTGGGGGGGGGGGAGCTTGTTGGGTGTGGGGTGGGGGGGGGGGGGGGTTATACAGGTGGGGGTGGGGGCTGAGATGTGTAGGTGGGGTGGAATAGAATTCAAGCCATATTCATGAGAAGCCCTGTAGATTTCTAGTAACTTTAATCAAATGTCAAAAAAACACCAAACGCATTCTTCCTTAAATAATAATTTCAATGAGACTTATAAAAAACTATAATATTTTATTACGATAAATATCTATTAATATATAGGTAATCATTATAATCTAAAATTACCTAAAACCACAATGGGGGTGTCAATGAATTTTATATTATGGTCATTAATAAATAAACAAACCCATAATGGTATCCAAAAATATTATGTTATTATTACATGGATAAATATATACCTAAAATATTTAATTTATCCCTTTTTCCATTATTTTTTATGGTTGTTGTATCTTATGGTCCACATTTTCCCTTAAATATTGGAATTTATTCACATAACATCCTATCTCATTTCACATCAAACAAAATTGTGTGTGTGGAACATTAAACGGTATCATATTATCCTAAATTATATTAACATTTAAATTAATAAAATTTTAACATTAATTGAATTTATGACACGAACTTAATCATTTAAATCACATCATAATTCATTTCAAAAAACTATATTGATGCTTCATCCCACAATTCGGTCATGCATATGGTTTGAATTTCATTTCACAATTTGAGATAAAGATGTACTTATATATCATTTTTCATAGAATACATGGGATGTTCAACCCCCCCCCCCCCCCCACCCACCCCAGTGGACAGCCTGCCCATCCTCTGGACACCCCCTACCACCACTGATGACAACCCCACCCCCCATTGACATTCCACCAACCCCCTAGACACTCGTACCCCCTGGAAAACCTTTCCACCCCTATGGACAGCACCCCACCCCCAGGATACCCTGTACCCCCTGGACAACCCCGCCACCCCCGTGGACAAACCGCCCACTCCCCAGGACACCCCATACCCCCTTGACAGCCCCCCATCACCGTGGACAACCTGTCCACCCCCCCTAGACACCTCCACCCCCAGAAACCGCCCAAACACCCCCACACCCTGGACGCCTTGTACCCCATAGAAAGCTGCCCGCCCCCCCATCGCAGATAGCCTGCCCACCCCCTAGACACCCCTAACCCTTGGATAGCCCCGCCACCACTGTGGATAGCCCCTCCACCCATGTGGACGGCCCCCACCATGTGGACACCCCTCGACCCCCGTGTAAACCCCCACCCCCTGGACAACCCCACACACCATGGACACCCCCACCCTTAGGGTCAGTGTACGCAATCACACAAATAATCTTGTAAAATATTAAATTTTTTCGATATAAAATTTACTCAAATCTTGAATAGTTATCGTCCACAATTGTACATGATATTTTACACTCATGTATAGTTCATCATAGATATTTGGTTACAAATATAGTATTTTGTTGTCTTTTATATTACGATTCACATATAGAGAAGTGTGTCAGTTATGGTTTCATATAAAATGAACAATTCTCGTTTAGGTAAATATACTTTCGATGAAACATCAATCTTATTAAATTGATTTTAATGAAAAGACTTATAACAATTTTTTACAGGATGGATATAATAGGGATGTATAAACCGATCAGATCTCAAGTGATTTTCAAAACAATTTGTATATATTTGTAGATTTTTCATTTCACAATGCTTCAAATAGTTGTTACATACACTTCCCCTATTACAATTGTGTGGGAAGACCGTGGTTGAGCCGTAAAAAAGTCAGATAACACATAACCAAATATATTATTCAATGAAACTACTCTATATGGTATCACAATGTGGAGAAAATGACATCTCAAATTTCTGATGATCCAAATGAGAGGACTGGATTGGATAATTTCTTATATGGTCAGTTTCTCTTTATTCATCATCATAAAAAATATAGGATTCTTTCTCAAGAATATTTCTATATGAGCACAAATGATGTGGCTAATAAAATGATGATGTTGTCGGCGTGAAAAAATTGAATGATGCTATCATGACTCCATTATATCCATAATGCGGTAAAATAAAAAAGATAGAATTTTTAATCAAATTATTTCATGGAAAAAACTATTTATGGGATTTCTCATACTGCCATCAATTACATTTTTAACTTCTTTAGAGGGAATACTTCTAGATGATGTGGATATTATCTCAAACTACTATATGGAATAGAAGTTAGTTGGGGAACATGGATTTTAAAGAAACAAAATTAATGATTTCCCAAAAGATAGCTGTTTATTCTGGGAGGAATATTCTGAAAGAAATGACTGTATAAAATGTGTCACATCCCGCTGGAAGAAAAAGGCTGATGAAACACCATCTCGTGTTCTAGATATTTTAATGTGGCACTTTCCATTGGTCCCCAAAATCCATAATCATTTTATGTATGGTAAAATGTCAATAAAAATGAGATGGCATGATACTGAGAGAAAGAAGACTAAGGATGGGTTAGTTCACCATACAGATGAATTTAAATGGAATAGATTTGATGCCCGATATCCTGGTTTGGTATCTGATGTGAGTAATGTGATATTCGGTCTTTCTTGTGATGGTTTTAATCTGTTTGGGAAAATGATTACGTCGCACAACACATGGCCAGTTTTTATACACATTTATAATCATCCCCATGGTTGTGTATTAAAAAATAGTTCACTCTCACGAGTATACTAATATCTGGCTCTTTTGATCCCAGAAATGATATAGATATATACATGAAACCTTTAATAAAAGTTTTGAAACATCATTGGGATGTGGGTGTGTACACATACGATGCATGTTTGAAAGACACATTTCAGATATGTGTTGCGCTTATGTGGATGGTCAACGATTTTACTACCTATGTAATGATGCCTGAATGAAGCATGAAGGGAATACTATCATGTCCTATTTTTTGTTGAATACACAATCCATATGACTTAAAAATCATTGTAGTTTTAGTTTTATGGGATATTAATGACACTTGGAAATGTAAAATCCATATAGAAATAATCGTTGAAGATTTGATAATACCCTGGATACCGATAATCCTCCTCATCATATGTATGGAACTGATATGCATAATGAATTGAAAGATTTCAGTTTTTCATTCTGGAAGGGTCAAATGAAATTTAGAAAGGTAAACAATCTTTCTACTAGAGTCTATTACAATCAGATGAATATAAGTATCTTCCTTGATTTTCATTATTGGTCAACAAATTTTTTATGTCATTGATTAGACATAATTCACATTAAAAAAATATATGGGAAATGTTTCTTTGGGTTCTTCTATATGATATGGTATTGAAAAAATATGACTTATAGTCTCTGTGTGACTTGGTGGATTGAGGCATCATACCAGAACTGCATCAAGTGTGTATTAGTGAAAATAAATGGCATGTTCTATGGTCATCTAATGTGATGACACCTACATAAAAAAATTGGAAGTACTATAGACCATTAAAGTTCATGATGGCTATTCAGGAAAGATATTGAAATGGGTCAACATAAGAGATTTGATGATAAAATCATTGAAAACACTTGATTATCACATCCTTCTAAAAGAGTTTATTCTAATAGAAATTCTTCATCTTCTTTCTAAAAAATAAAGGGAGGATTTTATTCGGTTGTTCCATTTGTTTAGAGATATTTGTTCTAAGATGTTTTCCATGTATTTATTTCAAAAAATGTTGGCAGATGCCCCATTAATGTTGTGTGAGGTAGAGATAATATTTCCCCCATTATTGTCCACATGATTGAAGCATCTGACTGTCCATATTCCAACTAAAATACTTCTCATAGGACCTATTTTTAATCGTTGGATGTATCCTACTGAAAGAAATATATAAACATTAAATTCTTATGTCCGTAACAAGAATCATCCCGATGGTTCTATCGTGAATGGTTACTTAGCTCAAGAATGTATGGATTTCTGCTCTATATATTTTTCAGATCATACTTCAAGAACTAACATACCATTGAGAAACGATGAAGAATAAAATGAGCAAATTGAACAATGTTTTCCATCACTCACTCAAATAGTAGTATTTTATTTATCATATACATTGACGACATTAAGCCTTGAAGAGTGGGATATGGAACATCACACAATTTTGTTCAACTCTGATTTGTTCAAAGACTACATTTTGTAAGTAAATTAAATATGAATATCTTTTATATATATATGTATATCTATTAATCTATTCCTATTTTTATTTACAAGGGAACATAATGTGATGATAAATATAAATCATCATTTTTATCTTTGAGAGGTAGGGATACTTTGCATTGCAAAGAGTTTTCTACTTTGATAAAATGGAATGTAATAATATTATTGTATAAAATAATTAAATTAATATTTTATTATGTTTAATATTGATTTATATTTCATGTATTTAGATTTCATGTTAACTATTTCTATGAGGAAATAAGAGCGTTGGATTTTCTTCCTAATATCATAGTTCATGACTGTAAATCAATTTTTATCATTGGGTATAGATTTATTGTCACAGAATGAGAAAAGAACATGAGAACACAACATGATGGGGTTATGGTTAATGCTACAACAGAGTATTATCCTAGTTCATCAAATAGTAGACTGTGATTTGAAAATGTAGGTTACTATTGAGTTGTTGAGAAAAAATATTGGATTATTATTCTCATAGATGGGTCACGATGATGAAATGTTAACGGTTTCTTTCAATGAAGAGGCACGGCACATTTATTGATGATTTTGGATTTTGAGTAACTAATATGACTCCCACTCTTTCTACTGATGAACCATATGTATTGGAATCAATGGAGAAACCATTATTTTATGTCAAAGACCATATTTGAAATAAATTTGTTGTCATTATTGAAGTATTTCAAAGACATTTTTTTGATGATGGTGATGATGGAATTGACACCATCCATACTATCATTGGAAACAATCCATTTATTACTTTTGATGACTCTGATAGATCAGATGCCATAATTGACTATGAACCTGATGTTGTGGAGAGAAATATATAAAATAATCCATTCATGTTCCCAATTATTTTGGTTTACCCCGACTTGGGATGTTAAGGTTAGTAATATTCAAATTTACGTAATATTGATTACAAATATGTTTTATCCGACTAGACTGTTATGTAAATTTTCAATGATTATTGGTTGTAATTTTATTTGAATTTCATTTTCTAATTTGGAATTGAACTATATTAAGACCTATGAAACCAAAATTTCTACCTTGGTGAACATTTAAATGCTTCAGTTGTGATTTGTATAAATTTTTTAAAACAATAAGACCTCACTTTAACATTTTACTAGGTAATGAAATTGATGGTTTATATTCTTCTAAAAAACATGTATTGAAACCTGCATCGTTTATGTGGGATAAAGAAATTAACTTTTTCCCTTATTTTGACACTACTTTTCCCTTATGAGTCTGATAGAATCAATGTTTTGAGATTTTAATAGATGGATGATGTTTAATAAATAACTGTCCTGCTAAAAATTAAATTTTGGTATTACATCTTGTACGATTTATTAACTTAATTATATATTTGATCAACCTCACATAAAATAATAGATAGTTAAATAATCCCTAAATTCCCCTATTCCCTCTCATTTATTTTGTTTTTTGGGTTACACAACAGTTTTCCTTTTCTATTTACATCCATATTTGTTTTCAAATGCGAGAAATGAAACCAATTGAAGAGAGGCGATGAAAATAAATTATGGACAATAATCGGCACCTGACTGAGATGGGCATTCCACCACTAGTGCATATAGTGAGTATTTTATTTTAAATATATTTATTAAAAAAATATAATGTCATGTGTTCATTTTATTTAAAACATTTGTTTCGGAACCATGTATTTGGCGATAGTTAATTGATGAGCAACATTGTAGTGGTCCTAGTACCCATGGTGATTGTACGTGGGGGTGGTATGTGAGCTAGACGATCTGGTCGGCATACTAGATTAGACCATGCCCCCACCACTAACACACCATACATCCAACATTCTGATCCAAGTATGCAATTAGGGGATGATATGATATTTAGGCCTCCCATGATTTCTCTGTCCATTACATCTGAGCCTCCTCACCCATCCACACCATATCTAAGGATGATTCCCACTCCCCATCTAGAATTCATCCAACCATCCCTATCATCTTCTTTTACTTCGGCTTACTTATCTCTGGGCTTTTATATTCCATCATCATTAACTCCGGCTCTTCAAGAGTATGTCCTTGTGGAGCATACATTGGAACACACTCCATCTTTACAGGGTGTTCCTTCAGTTTCTGTGGATCCAGTGGTGCCCATTGATCATACTATCGCAGATATACTTAAACATCCTAAACAATTTTTTACACCAATATTTATTTTCATTAAAACATGTATTGATAAAATATTTGTTTTTCATTCATAAAAAATACATCAACTTATAGGAGGAGGGGGTGGGGGCGTACACGCATGCGTGTGATGTGGAACTGCCACCCATAGTGGATGGTGGAATATAATGAAGATAGTCAAATGTTTGAAAAATCACGAAAGCAATGTCATAGTTTTTTGGAGATGCTTGCCAAATACTCCGACATCATTCTGGTCCGCCCGCTCTCATAGAGACACCTTCAAAATGAAGTCATGGAAAAAGACTGTGCAGAGATATGTGTAAAAAAATATGTTGTATTTAATGAAATATAATATTTTTTTGTATTTATATGAATTAATATTTTAGTGTCAGCTACGGTTTAATTTCCCCAATGGTGAGGGTGCACGAGAAACATTTCTAAAAGATTTTGGAGAGATTTGGAGAGATTATAAGAATGAGATGTACATTGGATGGAATGCTATAGTGGGAATAGAGTTAGAGGCCGTCCCTGTTGTGGATGATTGTTTGTTAAAACATTACTGAAAGATAATTACTCATTGGATGAGTATCCAATTTTAGTTATTAATCACATTAGAGATATTTAAATGAAAAAATTTCATGTATTTCATTAATACTATTTATTGAATTTTATTTAGTATTAATATGAAAATAAATAAAAACAATGTTGATTCTAAAAAATATGTCCACACATTGGGACTTACTAAAATTCCAGATCATGAGAGGCAGCAGGTATTACAGTTTATAATTTTTCTTTATGAATTGCATATTCTATTGCTACCTCTATAATTTAATTGATTGAAAAAGTTTTTATATAATTTTATTAATTAAATTAATTATTGGTATACTATTTTTAATTATGGTTTCTTATTTTCAATGTCATTTTAGAGGCATAAATTGAATATAGATGGACGTGTTCATCGAGGAAAACTTATTTTCTTGAGTTGAAGGAATAAAGATAGAAGTGCGATTAATGAACTGAATCTTCAGTAGATTGTAAGTTTTACTTTGTAGATTTAAAATTGCAATATCTATTTTGTAACTTATTAATCTATTTATATTTTTAACAATCTGATTTATAGTCCCTTGATGCCCAAGAACATGACAATTTTTGGGAAAACAATTACTTTCATTAGGTGTTGTGAGATGAACATCCTGGTATAGTACGTTGCCGAACTGGGAAGTGTATACTTCCGATGAGGTATTGGCCCTTATTAGGTACAAGTTATAGAGCCACTGATTTCCATTATGTTAAGGAAAAGGATGAACATACTGAAAAAATGTCCATAGTGACAGCAGAAAAGTCTGCTAGGGAAAACACTGCATTTATGAAACTAATGGATGTTTTACATCAAACACATCCACAAGAGGCCAAAAATGTTTTTGATGAATATATATCATAGAAGAATTCTATTTATGGTGCACCAGGTACCATTTCTTGTAGAGGTCTATATGATAGTGCAGAGGAGGCCGAGGCGGAGGAGAAAAAGGGAGAGGAAGAGACCGGTGAGGAGGAGACCGATGAGGAGGAGGAGGATGAGGTAGAGGATGAGGGTGATGAGGAGGGGGAGGCTGAGTACGATGGATAGGAGGAGGACATTGAGTAGGGTGATGATGATGATGAGGAAAAGGGTGAGGATGATGATGATGGTGATGGTAGAGATGGTGATGAGGGATAGATAGATCCATTACATTTTTGACTGATATTACAGACCTTTGATGCTTATTGATTTTTTATGCCCGAATATATGTGTGATTAGTTAGTTCATATTATATTTATTATTTTCTCTAAAAATAATAATACAATACTTGATGATTTGTAGTGACTGATTCCCCCTACCCCCTAGATATCCCCCACCCCCATGGACAGCCTTCCCAACCCCTGGACACACCGTACCCACCTAGATAGCCCCTCCACCCATGTGGCCAGCCTATCAACCCCCCTAGACAGCCCTCCCACCCCCTGGATATCCCCTCCCATTGTTGATATCCACTCACTCCCGTAGACATCCTGCCCTCCCCCTGGACACCCCCTACCCATGTGGACAGCCCCACCACTCCTGTGGATAGCCCCCCGCCCCCCGATGACATGCTAGAGTTGGAACATAGTTAGATGTGGTCCCTGCCATGGATTATTGTCCGTTAGAACATGACTGATAGATGATTACTCATTGGATGAGTATCTAATTTAAGGTATTAGTCACATTTGAGATATTTAAATGAAAAATATTCATGTTCTTATTTAATACAGTTTATTGAATTTTATTTAGGATTAAACTGGAAGAAATAAAAAAAATATTGATGCTAAAAAATATGTCCAAACATTGGGATGTACTACGATGCCAAATCATCAGAGGTAGCATGTATGAAATTTTATAATTTTTCTTTACGAATTGCACATTCTATTTCCACATCTATAATTGATCTGATTTCAAAAGTTATTATATATATTTTTGTTATTAAATTAATTATTGGAATCCTATTTTTAATTATGGTATCCTACTTTCAATGTAATTTTAGTTGAATAAATTGAATATAGAAAGATGTGTTCCTCAATCAAAACAGCTTTCCTCGAGTAAAGAAAGAAAGATGGAAGTGCGGTTAATGAACCGACTGTACAGCAGATTGTAATTTTTACATTTTATATTTAGAATTTTAATCTCTATTTTTTAACTTAATAATCTATTTATATCTGTAACAGGCTACTTTAGAGGCCCTTAATGCCCAGGGACGTGTCAATTTTGGAAAAAAAAGATCACTTATATCAGGTGTTGGGAGATGGGAGTCCTGGTAGAGTACACTACTGGCCTGGGATGAGTATATTTCCAATGTGGTATTGTCCCTACTATGGTACGAGTTTTAGAGCCACTATGTTCCGGAAGGTTAAATCATACTTTGAATAGGCTGAAAAAGGGCCATAGAGATGGCAAAACAATCTTCTAGGGAAAATACTACATTTATGAAACTGATGGATGTTTTACATCCAACACTTCCACCAGAGGCCAACACTATGTGTGATGAATATATGACATCGAAGCATTCTATTTATGGTTAAACAGGTTGCAGTTCCAGTTGAGGTCAAGATGATGGCGAGGAAGAGGTCGAGGCGGAGGAGAAGGAGGGCAAGGAGGATACCGAGGAAGAGTAGGAGGGCGAGGTGGAGGGCGAGATGGAGGAGGAGGGCGATGAGGAGGTAAAGGTTGAGTATGAAGGTGAGGTGGATGTCATTGAGGATGGCATGGATGATGATGAGGACGATGATGAGGACAAGGGTAAGGCTGTTGATGACGGTGATGATTGTGATGGTGATGATGAACAGATTGATCCATTACATTTTTGACTGATATTACTGTCCTTTGATGCTTATTGATCTGTTGTGCCTAAATATATATGTTATTAGAATGTTCATATTATATTTATTATTCTATCTCTAGATAATAAAACATTACTTGATTATTTGTAGTGATTGATATCACCAACCCCCTATATAGCCCCCATCCCCATGGCCACCCTGCCCACCCCCTAGACACCCCGTACGCCTCTGGATAGCCCTTACACCCCCGTGGACAGCCCTCCAACCCCTTGGATTGCCCGCCCACCCCCTGGATAGCCTCTCCCCCCATGGATAGCTGGCCACTTTCTTAAATATCCCACCCACCCCCAACACACCCCTTACCCGTGTGGATATCCCCACCACCCTCGGGGACAGCCCACCCCCATTGGATATCCCCTCCACCCCCATGGACAAGCCCCCCTGGACATCCCGCCCACCCCCTGGACACCCCGTACCACACCACCCCCTTGACAACCCTTTCCACCGTCCTGGACATCCCCACCCATAGCCCTGGACACCCCCTAGACACCCCTGTACCTGGTAGTCAATCATATACTGTGTGCAATCAGTAAGATCTATATGGAGTATAGAACATATTTTTATAATTAATTTCATAGTATCTAAAGGTTCTCATTATAGCATGTGAACTTCTATAATATTTTGATATAATGATTAATATTTATACATTACTATATTAATATGGACGCAGAATATTCTACATTATAATTGTATGATGGAATAATTCATATCTAACTGTATACAGAATATTGTAATATATAGCACTGAATAGTTGGGTCTATGGAAACCCCTATTTCCACACTCCAACTTGCACTTGATCCAACTTTCTAACCAAACTTGTTAGATACTCAGATGATGAATATCATGTTTCTGCTGAGTTGTTGATTTTTCTACAAGGTCTGCCATTGTTCTGCTACGTGGTAATTATACTATTGAGACCTCATATTTAGAGTAAAACTTATCAAGAGATGGTATCCCGAGTATATCCTACTAGTCCACTATCAAAACATGACATGATAACTTGTAAGAATTTGATATTTTACATTATTATAACACATTTTGTACCTGGTACGATTCTAATAACTGGAACAAATTGTTTCATTTATTTTCTTCTTAGATCCATAAAGAAGATGCAATGTACTTGGTCTTTGTAGGTATGGCTACCACTGGCTGATATGAGCATGAATCACTCATCGTGTTTAGCCTAACTACAATACTAGTTCACATTGATCTATGGAAGACTATTTTGTATCCAAAAAAGAGTATCATTTCGTTTACACATACCTGGTGCATATCGTTTGTACTTGCTGAAGTATAATTAGATAGATTTGACTACATTCCTTGTAGTTATCCATGATATAACTGATATTTTTGTAATGTAAAATATACCTTGGCAATACCAGTTCTTATATATATATTGGCATGAATGATTGATCCATCACTCCATCGTATGGATTTCAACCCACCACATTTATCTCTTCCCATGTCATGTACATGTCAGCATGGAGAGATTATGCTTTGTGACATAAGCAACAATTCATTTCTTGAATTGTTCCAACTATTATTTTTCAATACAATGTCACTATATGTATGATTGACTAGTACCAATTATACTATAGATAGACCTTAGTAGATCTTGTTCCCATGAAATTAGGTTGCTACTTTAAGTCAATCATTGGATAATAAATATCATTATGGTCTTAACTTACTGTGAGACCACTGTGTGTTTCCATATTCTGTCGAACATATTTTTTCATGGAAAACATTGGTGCTCCCACTAACCTCTGGTAGACAGATGGAAATCATTTGTCGAAAATGTATATACTTTGATCATGTTTCTTACATTAATTATAAATCATAATTTAGTAACTTGTAACCTTTTTTAGAATTCTATGACATGACCATCCATTTCTATTGTGTCGTATAGACACTATCCCCAATTGGTGGTCATGAAATCCAATTCAAAATAAATAGATCATAGATATTAGCTATGATAACTATAATTCTTATAGATATAGGAATAAAGACTTGGTCAAATCAATCACGCCTTATTGGTACCAAGCTCGTACCATCCATGTATCAACTCACTTGAATACCCACCACAATATTCAAAATAATAGCCCCTTTTCACATTGATACATGGAATCCACTAATTTAATTTTAGTTATTCTTATCAATTTTTGTTAATTTCCATATTATGCTTAATTATAGGAATTATTATTCACATTGAATAATAGATCATCGACCACGGTGAACATAAAAAATGTCACCATGGTTTTATCCTTCCTACAAATTATGTGTCAATGACACATACTTTGTTCTACATACACTTTTGGAACTAGTTCTTATGCCAAATATTTTGTGCATCATGGGTATTTCCTAAACACTAGTCAATATATCTCCCACTATCTTTAATAGATATGTTCACCCTATTATAGAAATTTAGTCTATAACTTGACTATAATTTTCTATGATTCAGATTTTTGTAATATCCTAATCAGTTGTTAGGATTATTATACTAAATAAACAATGTGTTTTTCATGATGAAAGTTTGCTTGTATCTGAATAAACTATTTGCATAAAGACACATGTCGTTATGACATAATGGATTTATGTCATACTATGAGTTGTATGATATCCATTTGTTATTATAGTTGGAATATTGTTGTTCTAAATTGTTGTTATTTTCAAGGCATGTCAGGAAATATAATGGATGATTCTACTAGTTCCAACATTTATATTACATACATCAATAAGTTTATGTATAACGTATTCATTTAGGAATTACTCCACACTACATGTTTTTTTATCAATGTTTATATATAAGACATTATCATCAATTCTCCCCGTTAATATCAATGTCGCGAAGTCGATAAGGTAATGTGTGTTTAGGAATTACTCCACCCTAAATTATCAAGATTGATGAATGCATGCTTGAGATATTATTTGGTTTCCCAACCTGAAGATACTCATATCCTCTGAAGATTCATATACTTCACTTTGTTATTCCTTAATTACTTAATGGAATTTTATGAAGTATATATACTTCTAGATTATACTTCAAATAGTTCATGTTTACCAGTTGAAGTATTTCTCAAAGCTTTGTGACATACCTTTATTTCAAAAGTCTCCTTTTTCCAAACTAAATAAGTCAATAATACCAAAAGTATTCAGCTATGTTGAGCCTAAGTATCGTACTTTGTATATTGATGACAATCACATTTAGTATTACTTGATAATGAATTGTAGTTTCACAACTGGGTATAAGTATTATATTTATATTCATCGTTAATTTCTTATGATTCATGTATTACTAAACTAGTGATTGAGTTTACCAAAAGAAACATTCATTAACGAACCTAAAAGAATTTATCCTTGCGTCCAAGGAAACATGAGATTAATGTTTTTCGTTATACTCAATAATAGTTCAACACCAATCATTCACTTGGAAATTAAAGAAGTCATGTACTTATCACAGCTGTCCTAGGTATCACCCTTTCATAGCCACATAGAGAATACACCAGACTTCTAGTAATGTTTCTATACTTACTTGGTGATTGTATTTAAATAAACATATACAAAATTCATATTGTATTAAATACTCGTGTACTAAAAGGACACATTTCATTGATGAATATTCTGGATGTAGAAGCGACAAATTTATTATTTAAATCAGTTTATTGTCTTCAAATTTCAATTGTATTATTTTATAATATGAAATTAAATATACCCTGGTTAATTCCTCGTTAATTTAAGGACACCACAAATGTGTCATTGGAATATAATTGACTTTGAATATTACACATTGTCTTTAAATTTATCCTCCATAATAATTAAAGCTTATTTGTCTTTTATTATTATTAACATGGTGAATCTTACCTAAATTGGTAATGAAGCGTTTACTCAATACTTGTTTGTTATTTTACAGAAAACGAGACTGGAGTAATGTGGTGAAAATGATATTTAACTATCTTGATTAATCATTAAATTTACACATGCCGGTGTAAACATCTCCTTATTCATATCATTTCTTCTCATTCTCGTTGTAAACGTCACATTGATTATACTTTATGATTTGTCATCTATGTTAGGGTATTGTGACCACAACTGACACCAAACGTTGATGGATGCATATTGATATAACCATCATAGGCTTTTTACATTAGTCTCTTGTAAGCATTTTCACCCGTGACTCTTGAGGTAGTTTAACAATGATGTGGACACTGGAACCTTGAGTTTCCTATATCATAGTATAATGTGCATGCGCCTTTACTATTCATGGATACTCATGTCAGTGTGGACATTTAATTTCTCCAATATTTATCATAGTTTTTACTTGTGGTATAACGTTCCATTTATCTACAAAAATGTATTTTCTCATATTAGTGACTTTTATCTAGATTACTAGTTTAGACATTTTTGTTATTAATTACTTAAATATTTTAATTTCACCCACTATTTTTTCAGATTATAGGAACCCTTTGTGCTAGAATCAGAATACTATGTCACTTGAGTATTCTAGTGCCAAGGATCCCAGAACCCCCAATTATAGTCAACAAGCTATGGATATGCCACCACGTAGAGGTTTCTAGGTAGGCTTATGGCAGGCCAACCGCTTTAACTTGCGACTCTTAGATCTGTTGAGTGATGTCTCAGCTTCTTATAATTAGAACTTGATTTACTCAACACTTTCCTCTAATATTACAACAATCTAGGTTTTGTTATTTCTTTGCTGCAATTTTAGTTTTCTTATAAGGACTTCCTGGTAGTAATAGGCACCCTCATCTATGGCATGAGTGACACCTCAAATAGGTAGTTTTGTCCAAACATGAATGACAGAAGGCCGTTATGACTTAATATATATTTTTAGGGTTTTATTATTTTTAGTGTGATGAAAGAAATCTTTTTTCTATTTTTATAATCACGTACTATGTGATTTTACTCACAACTGACTCTGCTAGAAATAGAGATTTCATAGTGTCACATGTTCATTTTATATTTCATGCTTGTTTATTATTATACTATGTGATTGTGTTCTAAATACACATTCAAAAATTAATGAACCATGCAGAAATAAAATAAAAAACCTCATAATGAGCCAATACTATTGGTTGATCCATTGAATGAATAACGAAACAAATGAAACCCTAGAGGTATGTACCTTTAGTCACGTAGCTTGAATCGTGAATATAAATCTCTATTCATCCAAAGCATCTAACTCTTGTCTGGTGCATCTCCATCACTTGGCGCGGAAATGCATCACTGGTAGTCTCATCAATATACAGCTATTCACGCATGCAGGCGAGGGGGTCTCAAGGTTTAAAAAATACAACTCAGAGAAGTGGAAACACAATTCCTTATATATATAATAACCTTGAGACGATACACATATCACCTTTATATTAATTAAACTAATTATTAAAATACCATGAAATAATTAAATAATTAAATTAAATAAATAAACAAATACCAGACATGCATTGGTAGGTCGACTGATCATGACTAGCATATACACATTAAACTCGCGTATATTAAATAAATGAAGATTACAAATTAATCATGCATTAAAATAAACTTGAGGGAATTATTTTTTTGAATTAAAATTACACCTTTATTTTAATTAAATATTTATAAGTCGTTCCGTCCCATTTAATTATTTTACATTTAAAACTAAAATTAAATCAATTAATTGATTTTATTAATCTCTCAATTAAATTAATTATGCCACATCAACCAAATGTTAATATCTAATTAATTTAATTACCAAGTTTAATTAAAATAATTTCTATAAATTATTTTGATTAAAATAAAATTACCTGACCCCGTGAAACTTTGGTCAGGGCCCCTCTGGGTTGGAAAGAACCTGAGCATGCCCATTACGGGTGTTAGAAACCTTATGCAGTGGCATTCTGGCCAAGCCAGTCCGCCCATGCTGCCCGGACCTATTTTAGGGCTGTGAGTTAACCTATCTTTTAGAAAGACCGGGGGTTTGCTGCTAGTCAGTGCTCTGGACTGAATGAGGATGCCACAACTACGAACAAGCACCGATAGTTGTGCGTAGACCTGTGGGAGATGGAACTCAAGGCAGGGTGCCACGCTAGTTCTGTCACTATGGAGGGCAGCTGAAGTGGGAGGACGTCAGTGAATAATTGTAGCCCGGTGGTGCTGTCCATAGCTGACAGGGGCACCGCAAGGCGCTTGGGTGTGGTGACCCGCTGTGCTAGGCTGTTTTCTGCTGCTCAGCCTCTGGAAACAGAGGAGGCAGATTCTGGGTACACTACAACGCGACGTGGATGTCCGGAATAGGGGAGTTTGGGGTTGCCGAGGAAGCGTGGGGTAGCTCTGGCTCCAACGTGTGGCATGGCCAGGTGTAGTGAACTCTGACTCCACTTTGTGTTGCAGTTAGTCTCCATAAAGGAGACTAGTGGTAGGTGATGCCTACTGAATGGGATCTCTATGAAGGAGGAGGCATGCGGTCAGGTGGTCCGGCAGCCTGGACTGGCTGGTACAAGAGGCGGTTCAGGGGTGCATCATGGGACAATGCTGCTATAGGGGAGACGCATCTAGGGAGTTGATGAGGTCCTAGAGCGGGAGAGTTGGGACACACCGGCTCAGCAGAAGACGAGCATCGTTGGTCATGGTGCTGGGTAGCCCGCTGCTACCACTTATACTGGAGGTCCAGGTGCGCTCCACCTCACAGGGAAGGAGAATACCCACCCCCTTCATAATTTCTTTCATTTTTTAAACATGGGATACCTGCTTTGCAGGTCTCCAACACTCCACCCTTTAATCTTTTTTCGTACAAAATACATAATTTAAGTATTTCTTTTATTCTAGTATTGCACCATTATAAAAAAAATCCTAAATCCTATTTAGTCTTCGGAAAAATAAAATTAATGTGATAATAATATTATTATTATAATAAAATTAATATAAATATTATAATATTATCAAATAATTTTATTATTATTATAATAATAGAATTAATTTTTATGAAGTTAATATTGATTCAAAAAAAAATTTCCGGTGAGTATTTCGGTCATGGGATTTCCGGTCGAAATACGATGCAGCACCGGAATTTAATCTCGAATCCGAATTCAAAACATGGAATGGCTGTAGACTGCCCATCTGATGTTCGATTTGGATTTCATCTGCAGTGTTGGGACTGTATTGATGTACTATAGGATTTTTTATTCAGATTTAATTTGTTTTGACTTAATATCAACATGTGTTGCTCTGATACCACTTGTTGGAATCGGGCATGCAGCTAAAGCCCCAAACATTTGGGTATTTATAATTTTCCCCCGACGTTCGACGTGAACTTGTAGATGTCAGTGAAGAGAATCACAGTCCAAGCCAAGGATCATGTGTGAAGGATTTTAAAGACAAAATAAACCGTAAAATACCTGCTTTAAAACTGAAGTCGTGCACGACATCTTCTCGTCATTGGTGATCACTGCTCGATGAAACTGAAGTTGAATTCCTCTAGATCATCCACACATGATTCAAGGAATATTTGGGAGCACCATTCATCGTAATTTGGGTGTCAGTGGGGAATTTCAATGATCCCTTCAAGGCTCCAACAATCACCGCATAGCTTCACTAGTGACTCATTAGAGATAGAGCTTGATCTCAGGTCCTTGGATCTAGAGCATCTCTCTCTAGATCATGGTAGGGAGGAGAGGAGAGGGATGTTCCATGAATAGTAAATAGAAATATCCTTTCCTCTAATATTTATAGTCATTAATTAATTACCAAGAAATTCCATCCCAACCCCCGAATAGTTAACACACTATCAATGACATTGTATGACTACTCAACTGAATCATAAATATTATTATCACATACCTATAATATAATAAAATATATTACATGATAATACTTAAGTCATTAACTCGACTAATCGCTCCCATAAATAATCATTAATCCATGAATAATTTAATATTCTTAAATTAAATTTCTCATGTATTTAATTAAAAATCATAAAGAAATTTATTAAAAAAACTCAATACTCATTTTTCTAAACTCTAATAATATGAGTTTATTTATACCATTTTTGATCATTTTAGACTAGAAAAATATCGGACCCCTGTGGCGGGGCCCACTATGTCAAAAACTCATATTCAACTGATTGGGGACTATTCATGAATACTCTATTGTGTGTGACCCTCTAGGACCTTATGTTGATAGTAGTGAATAGTATTCCCAGGCCAAGAGTGGGATCTAGAAACCCATCAAGGCCCATGAAAAATAAGGATTGTCGCATAAGCAATAATGAACCTACAAACACGTATTGTGTAATATAATCTCTTTTTCAGTAATATATCATAAAGAAGGATTCACTCACTTGTCATCACCCTTATCATGATTTGTTGTTTGTTGATTTAACATGATGGATTTACCCTTCAATGCCATGGCCATGGTCTTATAATGGTATTGTCATCCATATCAACACGGCCTGAGATATATTAATTCCATAACCCAAAAGAGACAAATACATTCTTGACCATTCAACCAATTTCATGGCACCAATGACGCAACAAACAAAAATACCATGCCATGACATCAAATCCATGGTTTTTACCTTGCATCAAAGTACACAATCAAATGACATAAATTGGTAATGATCTCATGTTAGGAGATAGTTACACATGATCGTAGATTGGAATGTCAAATGACACCCAAAATATGTGGATTTCCTTTTGGCGGGTCATTCCTCATGATCTCACTACTAGAGATCACCAAGTGCAAACATCATGAGAAAAGTTCTCAATGCTTATGAGCCCCCAGCACCTAATTGTCAAAAATCTACTGTGTCCAATTAGTATGATGTATCTAGACTATAGAACATATATTTATGATTAATTGCATAGTATCTTGAGATTCACATTATAGCCTGGGAACTACAATAACCATTCGATACGACAATTAATCATTGGACATTACCATTTTAATAGTGGACGATGAATAGTATACACTATAATGGTATGATGACATCATGAACATCTAACTGTATACATGATAAGGTAATCTACATCACTGAATAGTTGGGTCTAGGTAACCCATTGTTTCAACACACTGGACACCACCCGTACCCCCTGGACAGCCCGACCACATACATGGACTTCCCACCCACCCCCTGTGGACACCCCGTACCCACCTGGATAGTCCGCCCATCCCCGCGGACACCCCCACCCAACCCCTGGACACCACTACCCGCTAGAAAGACCTTCAAACCCCATGGGAAACCCCTTCCTCCTGGACAGTCACCCACCCCCTTGGACAGCCCGCACTCCCCCTATGGACAGACCGCAACCCCCGTGGACAGTCCTCCCACCCCCTGGACCGCCCCCAATCCCAAGACACCCCCACCCACCACCTGTGGACACCCCACCCACCGTGAAAATGCTACCCACCCCTCTTTCCACCCCGTAACCCCTAGATATACCCCCCCCATGGATAGCCCACCCACTGCCCTGGACACCCCTACCACTTGTGGATAGCTCACCCACCCCCTAGACACCCCTTCCCCCTGGAATGTCCTTCCACCCCCATGGACAGCCCACCCCCAACCTAGACACCCCCTCCCCTGTGGACAACCCCCACCCTTGTCGAGAACCCGAGCATCCCCCTGGACATCCCTACCCCCCCGTGGACAGCCCGACCACTGCTCTTAACACCCCTACCCCCTGGACAGCCCGACCACCCCCTGGACAGCCCCCACCCACAAGGACATCCTGCCCCCCCCCTGGACAACCCGCCCAACCCCTGGATAGCTCCCCAATCCCGTAGACACCCAAACCCACCACATGTGGACACCCCCACCACCTGTGGACATGCCTCCAACCCCGTGGACACCCTGTAACCTTGTACAGCCCCCCCCCCCCGCAGGACAGCCCTGCGAATTCCATGGATAGCCCACCTACACCATTGGTCACCCCTCCCATTGTGGACACCCCCCCCACACACTCAAATGTGGACAGCCTTCCCTCCCCCTAGACACCCCTACCCCCTGGACAGCCCGACCACCCATGTGTACTTTTCACCCATGCCTGGACACCTCGCACCCCCTGGAAAAACTGACCACCCCCGTGGATAGCCCGCCCACCCCCTGGACACATCCTCCCGTAATGGACATCCCCCATGCTCGTAGATAGCCCACCCAAACATAGGACACCCCTACCCCACGTGGACAACCCCACCCCCCAGACACCCCCTACCCCCTAGACAGGTCGACCACCCCCGTGGATTACCCACCCACTCCTCTGGACACCCCCTCCCCTTCTCGGAATCCCTCCACAAACTTGGACAGCCCGCCCACCCACTGGACTCCCCCTCCCCCCTGGACAGCCCAACCATCCATGTGGACAGCCCGCCCACCCCCCTAGGCACCTCATACTGTCGTGGACAGCCCCACCCTCCCCCGTGGAAAGCCTGTCCACCTCCTTGGACACCCCATACCCCCTGGAAATCCCATCCACCCTCGTGGATATCCCACCCACCCCCCACCCTGTACAGCTCGACCACCCCCGTGGATAGCCACCCACCCCTGTTGTTAGCCCACCCACCACCCCTGAACACCTCCACCACCACGTGGATAGCCCGCCCACCCCTGGACATCCCTACCCCCTAGACTGACCGACCACCCCCGTGGACAACCATCCCACCCCATGGACACCCATGTTCTATGTGGACATCACCCCCCCCCCAAACTGTGGATAGCCCACCTACCCACCTGGACACCCCCTACCCCCCTAGACAGCCCAACCACCCATGTGGACAGCCCACCCACCCCCTAGACACAATTTACACCCCTGGACAGCCCCAACCGCCCCCGTGGACAACCCCTACCCCTGGAAATCTACCCAACCCCTGTGGATAGCCTTTATAACATCCATGGACACCCCCACCCCCTTGACAGCCATGCCACCCCCGTGGACCACCTCCACTCCCTGGACAGCTCCACCCCCTTGGACAGCCCCCAACCCCCTAAACCGCCCCCACCCCCCTGGACAACACCCCAACCCCTAGACACCCCCACTCCCATGTACAGTACTTATCCCCTGGATAGCCCCCACCCCTATGGACAACCCCACTAGACTCCCATGGCCCATGGACAGCCCCGCCACCCCAGTGGAAAGCCCTCCCACCCCTTGGACACCCCGTACCCCCTAGACAGCCCTACCACCCCCGTGGACTGCACTCCCAACCTCGTGGACACCCCTACCCCTCTATACAGCTCTGCCACCCCCGTGGACAACCGTCATAGCCCCATAGACACCCCATTCGACACCCCCCCACCCATGGACATCCCGCCCAACCCCTAGACAACACCTACCCCCCTGGGCAGCCCCGTCACCTTTGTGGACAACTCACCCACCCCCTAGACACCCCATACACCCTTGGAAAACCCCACCCCCACCCCTAGATAGACCCCACAGCAATCCCACTAGACACCCCATACCTATCTGGACAACCCTGCCACCCTCGTGGACAACCCTCCCACCCCCTGGACTCCCCGTACCCCCTAGAACCCCCCCCCCCCCCCACACCCCAGGGACATCCCACCCACCCCCAAGATACCCCTAACCCAGGGACATCCCACAACCCCTATACATCCTCCAACAACCTGGATGACCCCCACCCCCTGGACACCACCCACCCACCTGGTCACCCCCTCCCCTGGACACCACCCCACCAACTAGACACCCCCAATCCCCCTAGATTCACCCACCCCTAGACCATCCCCCACCTTGGACAAACTCCCCACCCAACCCCTATGACAACCCCACCCCTAGACATCTTTCACTCCCCTAGACACCCCCACCCCCATGGAAAGCCCACCCACCCCCTAGGACACACCCTACCCCCTTGGAAACCCACCCCAACCTCCTTAAAAGCCCCCACCCCCAAGACATCCCCTACCCCCTTGGACATCACCTTCATCCCCCTGGACAGCCCCCACCCCCAATGACATCAATAACATATTTCACTCCACAATACTGTATCATTCCAAAATCATTGATAAAAAATACAATCCAATCCATAAGAACATCAATGTCCCCCTTTTTATTTGTTTTACAATACCAAAAAAAACAACTCTTACACCAATATCTTTATATCTTTTCTACATTATTTATAATAAATACAATGGATATCTTGAGATCTTCCCATTTCATTTAACTTATCTAAAAAATACCATCTTATCCATATTTTACTCAAAATTACATCCTGCATCACCTTTTGAGAGAATGAATGTTTCTATGACAACTTACCTAAGAGTCCTTGGTTAATATAATTTATATCTATATGGGATAACATAGAAAATAAGATAGAATTCACCAATACATGAAGATAGTACATTAATAAACTCAACATGTAATACAATATTGAAATAACTCATATTAGGCATTGTATAACAAATCCCTCATAAATATATAGTTTATAGACAACTCAACAAAAAAATTATAAAATCCAATCAGAAGACATAATATGATATTTTATCATTTTGAAGGGGAGAGATCATTATAAACCTCACATGCATTTATAGACCAGTGGTATATAATGAAAGTTATACTGTATTGTGAACTCTGTGTTATTCTACAGGTAAATGCATACATCGTTTGGAAAAATTGTAGGCATAGGAAAGCTGCTTGCTTCTAGGAAAATTGTAGGCTCTATACCAATGGCTTCCAAAAATGTTGGTATAGAATTGAATATCCCACTCTTTACCAATGGTTTACAACCGTTGGTATATGTTTTAGTTCAGCCTTTTCCAATGATTTCTGAAAATGTTGGTGAAGGCCTAGTATTTTCAATCTTTAAAAATAGTTTTCATAAAAGTATGGTAAATATCTATTGAAATAGTTTTGAAACCATTGGGAAAGATAATATTATTTCTGGTGGATTTTCCCAATGGTTTTTTTATAACCTGTTGTTATAAGTATATTCCCACAGCTTGATTTGCCAACGGTTGGCTAAGCCGTGGGTATAAGTGTTACCAACAGTTATACATGCTTTAACAATAGTTTAAAATCGTTTGTATATACTATATTTCCAATAGTGTAACATTATTATCCCTCAAAATTAGTCAATAATGGAACATATGGAATAAAACCAATCCATGTCAAGTATGATAAAATATGGTATCATTTTTAGAAATAAATGATTCCCATGGGAATGATGTGGAATACTCATCAATATACACCCCCAGAACACATAAATCTAGATGTTGTATCCTATGATTGTAATTACATAGAATATGGGAAGATAAATCCCCTTCATGGATCATCACAAGTATGGTCTTGAGTGGGTGAAACAATAGAGTGTGATTCTCTATAATAAAAAAAACAAATTTAGATGATAAACATATCATATCTCAAAAGATCTCTAGCCCATATGGTGCTGCTATATACTAATCATGCAATTGACCAAACCCAAATCCCCTACCACATTGTAAACAACCACCACTATAACCACATTCAACTATAGGTCCGTAAGGAAAAAAGATAATCCCCATGTCAGGCTATGCATTCCACATCATCCCAAAATGGATAATAACCATTGCTTCCCCTATTTTTGGAATGGCCAAACTTGTAATTGCTATTCAGGTTGATGCTAATGTTGTCCACCTCATCTATAATGTCATATATTAGACATCGTTATTTTGTTCTATAAATGTAAATAAACACCAAATAAGGATCAAAACGTTCCTAATCCCATTGTATGGTTACATAAACCATTTGTACGAATGGGAAGCTATTGAAGTCGATTTCTGGCTAGTTGAAACCTCAATGTCCCTTGATATTGAAACATTCCACTAATAATTCTACCCATAAAAGACCATGTTGGTTCTACTCTCATAGAAAACATTATTATATGTTCATTCTATAAATCACTTCTTCATTCATTTGAACCTCTAGATATATTTTCTATAAAAAAGGTGTACTTGAATAGTAGATCGAAGGATGGTATGCCAGAACATTGTGTCTGACACAAGACTCTTCATCTTGAGAATGATTAGTTGAAAGGATATAAGATCTGTGAAAATGGTACCAATCTATTAAAGAGACATAATTTCATACTAAACAGAGAGTATTTCATACCTGTTCTCATCCTTCATGGTTGAAAAGAAGAAATTTTCCAAAAATTCCTTGTAGATGTGATCTTATGAAAAAAATTCATCTTTCTCCTTTGCAATGTACAATGTCCACAACCCACACATAAATCATTTTATCTGAATAAATTCCAATATAAGCTTATACTCTGTCGGGGATCAGTTGGAAGAAAATGCGATCTAGAGATCCTCTAGAGAAATATATGCTTCCAAATCATATACTCTCTCTTTATTGGTAACTATATTCAAACACATATATAATCTCATGGGTGGTGTTTTCATACAACAACTCGGTTGAAGGATGGATGGCTAGAAGCCCAATCATCCATGCTCCCTTTTCTAGGATGCGAGTAGAAACATTACATTCATTGATGTCCATATGTAATAATATCCACTATCAATTTGTGATGTGATGTGATAGACCAGGTGTGTTCGAAGAAGATGTGAGGTGTTGTGATTGCCCAAGTGTGTGTGGGCGTAATTTGTTGTGATGTGATGTTATTCAGATGGGTGGTATCACTATGAACTATGATACTCGGTGTGAGAGTGTAAAGAATTAGGAAAAGTGTTGTGAGGTACCCTATGATTGATGTGATTCATTTTAAATTATTATACTAGGATGTGTTATTTGGTGAGAGATCCCTAGTGCTGTTGGGGATTTGATTATTTGACCATTTTTATTGATGTTTGGCATTACGATTTCTCAATGGTGAATTAGCGTGACCATTTCACATGAACGTGATATACATTGGTTATCCCACTGAGATTATAGGTTTTCTCAGCATACAAATATAAAAACTATTTTCATGGTTCTTGGAGGACATTATGGACTGTGATGTACATTTGAAGTTACGATCATTATAGATATTGTGGTAGTATTTCATTAGATTTTATTGGGGGTATCATTTAAAGACACCTACAATAATATATATTATTTACACATACATTATGTGATGTATTTTCATTTTCATTTTTATATATATAATAGAGTTTCTTGTGGTTGATTTATCATATGTCCCAGTCCTATTTTATTATATACATTAATGCATTTAATTTATGATATTTTCATACAATCACTAATTGTTACCATCCAGGGGCCTAGCATAGGTGAGAATCATGGGTTATTACTCTCTTCCTATATAGAAAGTGTATTTTGAGGGCGGTGGTCATGACATAGTGGTATCAAAAGTGATGGTTGAGAGATGAAATAGAGTTTTGAGTTTGGTATAGTGAGTATTGAATGGGTTTTTAGGGAAATATGTTTTGATGATCATGGTGTGTGACATAAGTAGGGGAAGAACATCTTGGAAACAAGATGTTAGGGGCCAGAATGTTTTGGATGATGTTCTTTGAGACTAATGAATGACCAAGTGATGTGGCACCACTTTACAAGTAATGACCAGAGTGAGATACATGGATCCTTATTATATCTGTTCCTATTTTAATTCTGTGATCTTGGAAAGTTAACATGAATTTAATAAATAATAAAATTTAATGTATTTTTCTTTGACAATTTTCCATGATATTATATCTAAGAAATTGTTATATTTTTTGTATTATTCATATAACCAAAATAAATGATTATAATTATAGTTAACTGACCTAGGAATTTTATTTAAAATAGACGAATACTTTGAATGTTGTTTCCATTCATGTTATGGAATTATTCTTAATTAATTGAGTTTTTTTCATTGTTTTGAAATATATTACATTCCAGACAGTTTCTCTAATGTTTGAATATTTATAAATGTGTGCATAATGAATTTGGTTGGACTAAATTATTTAGTTTTGAGAACCCTTTGGTAGTATGTAACATCCATATATATTTGCAAATGGAATTAAAAAATAATTTATTTTTTAATTATTATTATAATTAATCGTGTATCCATGTGAGTAATGGTGTATTATATTTCATTTAATTTGTAATTTATGATGAGAATGTGTAACAAAACTGTTAACAAAACATGGTTTGATCATTTTTTATTTAAATTTATTGAAAATGACCATATTTATTATTGATAGATCCTTTGAATTTAGAGTCCTTGAAATGAATAACTTTTTCATTATTTTTTAATTTATTGATGTTTTACAGAATTTATATAACCATATTTTGTGAGAACGTTTTATGATATAAATTCATGTGAAATTCATTTATAAATTTTGGAAAATGGTTTGAATTATATATGAAAACATATTGAGACTCAAAACTATTTAAATTAATAAATGTATTATTTGATTAATGATAGAATATTAAGGTACTGAAATTAACCTTCCTCGCAAGTTATTTCGTTAGAAGTATGTTATGGGATGAATGCCTAATGTTGAAGTCATATGTGTGTTATCTGGGAACATTTTAATATGAGATACTTGAGCATGGATCGTGATAAATATTTTGAAAGTAAATTTTTATGTAGAAACATCATATCCTTATTTAATTATATAATCTTATTTTCATAATATATTAAATAATAAAATAATATTTAGTTTGTGGATGATAAATTGTGAAACATAGTAATACAATATATGTACTTATATTTTGTTTTTAGAATTAATGTTTTATCATCATAATTACGATACCATATTGGTTATGTAATGTATTATATGAATATAAAAATTAACCTATCATGTAAATATTTTCACATTGTGTTTCAAATATTATGTTTTCATTGTGGTTTAATTGAAATTTTTTATGAGACGTGTTAATATGAT
Source organism: Viscum album (assembly GCA_963277665.1). Lineage (NCBI taxonomy): Eukaryota > Viridiplantae > Streptophyta > Magnoliopsida > Santalales > Viscaceae > Viscum > Viscum album. The sequence continues at coordinate 1,391,980,317 of OY728119.1, forward strand.
TATCTAAAAATAATGGTTAATGGAAACTTTTGTTTTACTCTGACTATTATGGACTTTGATAACATTAATTTGATTGATTCATTAATCTGACCATGTAATAAAACGATAATAAACAATATATGGTAAATGAAATTGTTTTCCATTAAATATATGAAATTTTGTGACAATACTAATGTTAAATGATGAGGTAATATATTTTATTCACCTAAATAATTATGGATGATTGGACGTCTTACTATTATGTGTGGTTGTTATTGTTTTTTTTCTTTGTTTGATGTTTATTTAATAACATCAAGAATATTAAAAGGAAAAAACCTGATCCCTAATCACATTGTGATATACATTAACATGGTTGAAATTATGCAGGTGATTTAGTGATGCCTGAAGAGGATAAAATCTGCACATAGGAAAGAGAATTACATGATTTGTGTGTTTGTGGATTTAATGTCTAATGATAGAAATAATAATTTTCTAGTAAATTTTGGATGATTATATGGGAAAGGTGGGTACGATAAAATGTTTGTTTCATTCCAATAATAAATTTGTGAAATTATGTGGTTGTTTGGAATGTATGTTGAAAGATTTCATTGGTTTTTAATCTTGGGTAATTGGTTGTGTTGTGAAATAGTGGTAATGTGATGTGGATATGATGTGTGGTTATAATGGTGAGATGGATTATGTTTTTTTGTGGTATGATTATGTTGATTGAATCTGTCACATAACATAAAAATGTAAATCACTTTACAGTGGTAATAAAATTAGATGGTCATTTTGTAAATCATGAAATAAATGAAAATGATGTTTCCTCCCATGCCTAAATCATTTTATAATGTAGTTAATGATAATGTCAGAATTATACCTTATTGGTTTATTTATCATAACATGTTATCAAATTTTATTATATATATTAATACCTCCCATTTTTGAGATTTTCATACCCTCGCTACTAGTCGCCATCCCAAGGCCAACAAGTGGTTGGGCAAAGGGGTTAGTAAACATCTTCTTTCACCATAGAATTTTTGGAAGGAGGGGTCACCACATAGTCACAATGCAAGTGTAATTAAAACAAATACTAGTAATAGTGTCTAATATTAACAACCAAAGAAACATCCATAACAACAGAACAACATGTTGATGATATGACTAGTAAGATCCAGAATGGTCTGCCATGTCCTCTTGGAAACCTAAAAGCATATTTTTATATACATTGGGTGAGCATACAAGTATACTAAGTAAGAAAACATTTATCAATCATGTACATGTGGATGTGGAATTCTAAATCACCTAAGAGAAAAAAGAAGAACCAACAATTTCCCAACAAGTATAAAAACCATAACCCCAACCCTACCAAGACATTCTCATTAAAAAATGAATCCATTTTCAATATTATAACATTAAGAAAATTGATGATAGAGTACCCTAGATGAAATTCCAACTGATTAGACGCACTCATAGCCTAATGGAAAACATCTTTGTGCCCCCATCCCTTCCATATAAAGCACATCACATCACATTCTACATGAACACACATAGTCCATCACAACATATCACATCATGTACACACACACCTGGATAATCAGAACTCATCACATACTGACGGAACCTAAGACCACACATTATATATCATCCCGAACAGGCCATTGAAATCACCGAAAAACTCATTGTGAATATAGTTATGACCACAAATCACAAATCTCTTGAAGAAACATTCACCACTATTTCCTGGAAGAGGGAGAAGTGGAGAGAGAGTGGCTTACCAGCCATCCTCCCACTGAGATATTGCGAATGACACCCTCCCACATTACTACGTGAGTGTTGGAACATGGTTCTTGGCATGGGTTGAGTGCTTATATCATAACATATATATATATCTGTGTGTGTGTGTAATTACACATAATCCTCACCTATAGGTTTACAATAAAATCACCAATCTAATTCACATGGTCTTAGACGTCCACTGCCAAGACTAAATTGTACAACCCCAAAATATCAGAAAGTAACCCACTGTTCTTTTTCAGTCTATAAATAACATTATATTATATTTCATATACTTTTTTACAAACTCTTTCCACTAAAACAAGCATTTATTAATATTCAATGATCATTATTTTGACCAACCATTCCAACCAGGCACGTAATTCAAAAAACTCATCAAGAAGCATATTGAAATAACCTAGTATATACTTCCATTGCCACATTAATTTCCAACACCATAATTAAATATTTTTATTCTCACTACCCCCACAGACTTAAAATATAATACCATAGCATCACCTATTTTTATATTTTTCAAAGGATCTGTTATTCCACCTCACATAATTAGTTATCATTATTACCCCAAAAACCATATGATCCATGTGAATTTAAATAGTTAACTAGATATATGTAATTAACCAATTATTTATGATGATAAAAAATAATTATAACTAAAGGGGTTTCAAAATAAATGTCACTATATAAGAATAAATCCACCAAAATACATCATCTTCATTATGGAATTACACCTATAAAATCGTAATATCAAATAAATAAAAATGATCATACAAATAAAAATATGTATGATTATAATTACAATTCCCCATTACCTATTGAATCTAATTTATGTTGATTCATTGTATCTATTAATCATTATGAAATTATATTTTCAAGGGAAACCAAAATAAACCCATCCCACCTAATACACATGAAAAAAATGAAGGAAAAACCAACCTAGTGAAATAATAATTGAGACAACATATCTGCATAAAAAATTGTGGTCCACATACTATAGAAAAATATATAGGGAAAACCAGAAGTATATGAAAAAACTTGGTTACTCAACTCCCTGGAAGAAGAATTTTATTACCTCCTGTATTAAGAGAAGTCATATGTAATAAACAAGGTGAATATCATTATCATATATGGAATAGATTCAAAAATATAATGGCTAAAACATTTTAGTTAACCATTTAATATAGATCACACAAAGACAATGTGTTTTATATGTATTAATGGTTATATGAATATGATTTGAAAATAAGGACATGATTAATCTTTTTTGAAATGGATTTAAAATACTTAAAAAATTCACGTGAAAACAATTTTTTCCATAAGATATTTTAAACGGAAAATCATTATTTTTTTAGAAAATTGAAAAATTAAGGAAAAATGGAAAACTCATGAAAATTAAAAAAATGATAGAATGACAAAACATCATAATGAAAAGACTGATAAATTATACACCACATGGAAAAAAACCACCAATAAAACACACGGCTAGAATGACATGTTGCATGAAGGGACACACTACCCAAATAACACGCCGCTAGATCAAAACATAGCCTAAATGACATGATCCACAAATGAAAAGCTGCACGAATGACACTCAACCTGAACAATATATGACTATAATGAGACACCTCCATAATGAAATGAAACAAGAATTACATTCCACTATAATTACAAACATCCTAGACACACCACTAGAATAACAAGATTCTTGAATGATATACCTCTATAATAACATAGTGCCGAGAGATTCCCCCAAAATGAAATACTGGTAGAATGATATACAAACAGAAAGAATTGATTCCACATGAAATCCCACTACAATGAAGCACCGATAGGAATTCAAAATCTGAAAAAAAAAATATTGAAAACAATAACCATTTGAATGACACAGATTTGGAAAACATGAAATTGGGAAAACCTTTTGGAATGAAACACCATTTGAATGTCTCACATGTCCCGAAACACCTCAATTATATGATTTTTGACAAACTGATAAAATGTAAGGTCTAGGCCATTAAAACATAATTCTTTAAAAAAAATGTTAGTTTATTCTTTCACATTTGGAATCTCTTTAAGGATTGATTTCTCTATATACTCAGTCAATTGGGAAATATATTCTTGCTCTATTTTTAATAATATTCATTATTGATATGATAGTGCTATTGATTATTCATCCATATTTTTTCATTTTTACATTATTAGTGTATTGTTTACAATATAGAGAGTGATTTCATCCTCAATGTAATTTATACTGGCTATAAACAAGGAAATAAATTCCGAACCCATAATTGCATCAAATTATTCAAAAGATAGTATCACGTGATTTTTGGAGATTTTCAGCCAAGAAATATTAATGGGGTATAGTTATATACTCGGGATGAAATAATTTCCCACTTTTTTATTTTCACCAACACTAATACTTCCATGAATGTTGATGGTTTTTTGAATTGAACTAATAAACTTTTTTGATATGAATGTATGCAGAGAAAATGATTTGAAAATTATGTTTGATATTCTAGAATGAATAACTTGAGTACCTATCACCACAATGTTGAAAAAATCCACCTTATCCATTATGATGGAAAAATTTCACCCTTTCTACCTTGAGTATTTTGTTTTCTTAAAAAACAATTTCCTTACATAATAGGTTGTAAAGTTCCATGGTTTCTTATTGTCAAATCAATAAATAATGTGTAAAGGTTTGAGTGGATATTTCACATCCTCCATCACAATAGTCTAATTATATAATCATTGATCGCTAGCATGGTTCCCCACCTTCTCAAACATTAAACATTTCCTCTTACACATTGGTAACATATAGGGTGCTTCCTTCAGATTGTTTACAGGTGGGAAGTTGAATTTATTTTCACTATTAGATTTCTCCATGAAACTAAATGAAATAAAATCCAAATTATTCATATTATCCCTAGACTACATTGATATTTGAAGATATCTATTTTATATTTAATGTTAAATCTGAAAATTTCATTGTAGATATAAATGTTTCAGATAGAGATGGATTTTCATAGACAAGGATATTTCCTTCCAATGAAGTTTTCATGAATTTATTCAAGGGTAATGAATGAAAATAAAGTTTATCATAAAGTCTAGTTATTTTTTCATAATACTCCTTGACTGATTCATCTTTTTTTCATGAGTCCATGGTAATCACATTAAATTTAATATCCTTGATTTTGAGGAATGTATTTATTGAATAACATTTTCTGTAATTCCTTATAGACCATCGTTTCGATATATTTATCTTCAAACTTATAATTGATAAATTTCCACCATGGATCATCTTCTACCTCCATAAGATAAGAAATAAATGGACCCTTCTATTATTCAGAACATTGATGTTTATAGAGAATCTTTTCAATGCAGGTGACCCATTGTTCCGTGATTAAGGGATCAGATGATCCATTAATTACATGGAGCCTTTGTTTCATAATGGTATTAATTGAATCTATTTTTTTCTTAGGGGGATTTGGTTGATCCACTCAATCCATGTTTCTACTCCATATATATTATTGGTGAGATAGTATCATTAAAATTTTTATGATTCCTACTTCGATCAGGTTAGGAAACATATAGGGGAAATCATCACATTCCTAGTCACATTGGTTGTTTATCTAATTCTACTTATTTCAAGAAATTTTCTTGAATAAATGGAAAATATGGTATGAGTATATTTCAAATATTACAAAAAAAACTTTTATCTAATATCCTTTAAGGGATAACTTATAACTTTCATTTGTTTGTTAACAAATGATTTTATAAGATTCAATATATATAATTCTTATTTACAAAAATTTATTCATATGCTAATTTTTATTCACCCATAGTAATGGTTTGTAATGAGATTATGATTTTAAAAAATAATATGGCTTGTGAGTTTAAAATAATATGAAACACAAGCCATTTTGTTGTGTAATAGTTCCCTATCGAGTCAAGATCTACATGGTTTTTACTTGTTTTAAACCAATGTTTATTTTTCCTACAATAACCCCAACATTTATTATATTAATTGATATTTAAATTATTGATAAATCACTCAGTAAATACATACTAACTTTTAGAGATTTTTTCTTATACTTAGTGTTACCCACAAATGATTTTAATAGATTTCCCTAATCCTATTCCCAAAAATTACTAAGAATTTCCTTTGATACAAACTATAGAAACCCTTTACTTTATTACATAATAATTACATTATAATTACATAATAGTAAACATAACAAAACATGGATGATTGATATTTATAGTGTATTTTTGAATTAGATAAATTTAATACCAAAAACAAAAAATGAATATATCATCTGTACTGAAAAAATAATTGATATTATCATATATAAGACAACATTATATAACCTAGGGACATATATAATAAAGGGGTGAGATATAAATCTCATTAATGTAATAAAAATGGAATTAAATTTATAAATTAATAAATTTTAGAAAATAATTATATCAATGTTAAATACAAGGGGTCATAGTAAATAACATTAATAATAGTGTATGATAGAGAATGATAATAGTAATTAATCTTTGGTAATGTGGAATAAACATAGGCACAATATCATATTCATAAGTCAAGGATAAATTACAGGAAGTAGTGATGGAAAAATAAAAATTATATAATTATGTTTACACCCTATTCAGTCATGGAGACTCATGTGAAAGTAATTAACCCACTGTATTGGAGAAATAAATAATTTGGGGTGTATCCCTCACATTCATTTGATTACCAATTATATGTGTGGAACATAGATCATTCAATATAGAATCATTTATAATCATATATTGTTAAAATATCATGGTGTTTAGAATATGTAGATATATTTCCCTAATCAATGTGTGTAATTTAATAAAGTTGAAAACCATTGATATGAAATGGGTATACATATTCACTACACAATTGTTTTCATATAGAATCTTGGTTGGATTTCTGTAGCATAACACCAACATATTTAAATTCACAACATTGGTTTATAGGATAAAAGAATTATTTAATCATTTTTATAGAAATTTATAGTAATTGGTACATGTAAAAATATATCCCCAAAATAGGAATTGGATTATAAATGCACAATATAATGAAGAAAATTAAATAAAGAGGATAGGAGAAGGAAAATTTACTATGCATTGAAAGTGAGACTTCAAATGCCTAAGAGGAGCTTTATGAGAGCTTTAGGGTTCCTTGGAAGGACTCTTGATTGAGTTAGTAGAAGAAAGTATAAGATCTAAAAAAATTTATAATGATAATATGGTGCATCAGTTTCTTTATATATAGAATTATTATGGATTTATTAATCATTTCTGAAAAATTGGACTTTGACTCTATATAAAAAATAGAAAAAATAGAAAAAATACAATGGTTTTACTCATGGTTTCAACCAATGGGTATTTTTTTTCATTATTTAATATGTCTAAGGTCTGATCAATATAAAATAATACCATTTATGATGAACATGTTATTCAAACACTTAATGAAATGATTTTAAAACATTAAAATATATAAGTGGTTTTGGATGATTAATGATGGATTTATAAAAATAATCAAATAAACATAAGTTCACATTAATACAAATAGAAAACACTTATTTTGTCATGGTCACACATTATAGAATTTTTTAGATCATGTTTGGATCATTATATTGTCATAATACATAACATATATCTATATGATATTTAATTTTACCCCAAAAATACGACTATCATAGAAAATATATAAAAATTCACCATTGAGTAATTTATACATTCTGATTCCAAAAGAGAAATATTCATTATATTAAAAAACCATCTAAATATGTTTTTTTCTAGTTTAATATAAAAATTTCGACTTATTGAGAAATTATAGCTTTTTATAATATCTCTTTCAAACCCTTATACTAATTAATTAGGCCTACTAAAAAATACGTGAACAATTATATTTTACAAACAAATATTTAATAAAAATATTTAATTAAATATGTTTTTTATGAATCCACTGATTAATCAAAATAAATTCTTTAATTGAAATTGAATACTTATTAAAAATAAAATTCATGTTTTATTGCATAAAAATCAAAATAATTTATAATATCTTGATAAAAAAGAATTTATAAACATATTAGGTTGAAAATAATGTGCACATGTTCATAATATTATTACCTTGATAAATATCCATTTAATAAAACATAATATTCTCAAAGATTAAGGTTCATGATGGCCGGACTTTCATGTGTTGCTTTGGAATACATGGTTTGGGAAGTGATCAATATTAATATAAAAATCCCCCACATTTGGTTTCTAACTATTTTATGTGGATGGATATCATCTTTTGATTAGTCCAACTATAATCCTAATTATTTTTAGTGGAATTATAAAAATTACATTACATAATAAAACCCAATAGTTACTGGTATTTTCCATATCAATAATTTATAATAATACGAATGGAATTTTATTTATAAATTTTTCATTCATCAATGAGTTTGGTTCCAAATAGTTGGAATGTTGGGGACATGGGTAGATGTATGCTAAAGTACATACTAGGTTGAGGTCCGACCTTATGAATGCATCTTATATATCATGTATATTTTACGAATTATATTCTTCTTAATTTAATGAATTTTCAATCCTTTGGCGATGAGTAAGAATGATCATCCCATGGAAGATATTGCAAATTGATGGTAGTAATGTTAGTGACATAGAGAGAAATGAATTGAGGTGAATTCCTATTTAAACTCAGACCATAAGAATACATCCAACACATCATTATTATTATCGAAATTAGAGTCTTTATAGTTTAATTATTTATCAATTTGTTGCAGGATGAGGATGTGTGATCTATACATGGGGGAGATTGGGTATCGATTTTTGGAATGTTATAGACATGGTAGGACATAAAACATAGTTGAATACTCTTTGAGAATATGAATTATAAAAGGACACAATGTATTTTAATTTGGGATGGAATCAGAGTCATCGTAGATCAATGTTATGGGTGTTATATAGTGAGGCATTCCATATATGAGGGACATGTCATATTATGTAAATGATTGGGTATTAAACATTATGGTCCTCAATTATTAGTTGGGTCTTATGAGAATAATGTTATGATCATTTGAACACCATTTTTATAGGTGTTCAATGATCTGTGTGGTAGGAAATGATTTGAAAATGACCATTCTCATTACTTATAAATGTAAGACATATGAAATGGGAAAAACCCTAGGATTTTTATCAAGGAGATCTGTCATTAAGAATGAAACTAGCATATCCTTGTTATAAATGGAATTGGATTCATGAATGTTAAATGGAAACAAGGCTTACAGATGGATATTTCACTATATGGACACCGGATAAGGCTATCATATCCAAGGATGTACTATTGTCCTAGTATTCTATTCATCCTATCATTGGATAATATTATTTATGAAATACCATGATTTTATAATTGATATAACTAATAATATATTCCCAACATATAAAAACACAATCAAATTCCCTTTGTTAATTATCCAATGGATGTTATATAATATTGAAGGAACTTTATAGAGTCCATCACATAACGTGGTTGACTCTTTTGGAAGACATTATGAGACAATACTTGTTGATCTAGGATGCCATCACATGATCTGAGAAGTTATTCTTGGAGGTTGTGGAATTTTTCATCAGTCATTCCATGTTTACATCATCAATGCTAGATGAAATGCTTCAAGAGTGTTTCTGGGGTCAGTATTATATGTCTTGTAGGGAGTTTCACATCCTGGATGATTTGTATGGGTTTCATCCCAATATTTGGTTGACATTTGTAGGGGACATCGTAAGAGCCTGGTGATATACCCTAGTGTTATTAACTCGGCTAACATGTAATTGTATGACCATATGATTCTTGTGAAATGTATGAGGGACACCACATGATCAGGGGGTATTGTTGTAGGGTTTTGATATACTCTTATTTATTAAATGGGGGGATACAAGTGATATTATTTTATTTTTCTATAGGAAATAGCATGATTCAAATAGTATACCAAAGGAGTGTCATGATTGCTAATTTGCATGGCCTACTATTGTCTCATGACATGGGTGGTTTGGGTGAAAAGAATGAGGATTAATATCTAGGCTATTCACATAAGTATCTACATTTATAGTTTTTTCTTTGTACATTACATGGTGATTTATTATATTTGTTCCTTATAAGCATTCTTTATATCTCTCATGATCTAGATGATTTTTGGTATTTTTTCATGTGACCCTCCAGAACTCATATTCACGGTCAATGAGTGATCATGTGAAGTACCTATGCATGATTTATGATCACTCAAATTTTTCCACAGAGATTACATAGAATTGAATAATTTTGTTTTCTATATTAGCTTCTTTGAGATAACCTCTGGGATTAATGAGTGCACCAATACAAGGATCTGTGTCTTTTCAGCATTTATTTTTTCTTGCTGGGATGATGTATTTATAGGACTCTAAACCCCATTTTTTTTCCATTTTCATGGAATGTATCGTGAAAATATAGGATTTTGTTCATGGAGGGTTTCAATATCACGTGTTTCACAATATCATATTTTACATTATTTTAGTGACATCAACTGAATTTTATCGACTACAAGAGCATTAGATCAATAAACCCAAAATTGTTTTATGACCAATTAATTGATGCCCTCTATATTAACATTGTGATGTAGAGGGATATAAATTTTATTATTGATATTTCCATGGGAATTCACAATATTATGGTTCCTACTGAATGGAAATTGTGTGATAACTACGGAATTTTATTGGTCATTTCATGTGACAATGATGGATTTTTAAGGTGATTTCAAGAGATCAGGTCTTCATTCCAAAGGGAATAAATGAGTACATATATGACCATTATATTATGTCATATGAGTTTTATGATATTAAGAGGATCCCATCATATCCTATTTATTTTCCTCTTTATTTCTCAGGACATTGGTGTTTCCATGTTTTATTTATTGTTGTCGAATACAATCACAAACCCTTGGTGATGCACTAGGTGACAAATAAAATATTCTATGAATATGCCTGATAATTTTATAAAAAACTCTATATGTTTGTCTAAAAATAGTGTGAAGGATCACAATTCCAATTAATCATGTTAGAATCCCATTTTTTTTATTAGGGTGGCATGTCTATAGGACCTTGTAAAAACCAGATGGACAAGTCTCTAGGGGCTTCCAGTGTCTTGTGAATAACTAGGGGAATGTCACCTGATTTTTATGATTTCAAGTGCATCCCATCATTCCCATTTTTATTTTTATTTTTATTTTATAGATTATGGGGATCTATCGAGGTTTTATAAGTGTTTTTAAGAAAATACATTCACCTATCAGTGATTCATCATGTGACTAACCATAAGGTATTCTGGTGATTCAGGAGGATATCGTGAATAAACCCTTATTTCTGCTTAATAGAGCAGAACAAGGAGCATGAGGCTGCTTGTACTTAATTTAATCCCTTCATGTGTATAGGGTGATATGTATGTCCGCTCCTACATGGAATATTGAAAACAGTCTATGCATACAGTTTTATTTTTATGACCACCATAGGCTCCCGGATTTTTTATATTTTCATCATATTTTACAAATTTTTTTGATGGATTTTCTGGTTCCTACCACCACAAATTTCACATGACACAGTGGTACACTTTTGGTAGTAACCGTGAGATCCCTGATTTTATAGGGTTTCTTCATAAAAGTAGAAAGTCTTATCAAATGTGATCCATGGTATATTGCATATGCAATTCATTTCACGTGACCATCCGCATGACCTTTGGCCAATCATGTGATCATGTGTCTCCTAGTGGATAATGTGACTCATACGATCATGGCCACCTTATTATTACTAATAATTTTATTTGTAAAATAATACCAATATTCCAGTATTCCATCCCATGTGTATTTTTTGATTATTGTCTACATGGTGTATAAAACCATTGTGTTGGTATATATTCTCCATTATAGAGTGTTTGATTTATTTTGAAATCCATGAATTATAATTATATGAACATATAATATATATAAATTAATTTATATTAGAATATATATATATATATATATTATCATTAATGAATTTACTTAATATAGTATTTTGAACTATTTTTCATAAAGAGAAAGATACATAATATCTTAAAGAACATTCCATTGTGAATATTTAAAAAATTAATTGTATGTTATAAAAATATGGAACTAAAATATTTATCAATATAATTTAAAATATAAATTGGTGATATTTAATTGATTAGTAAGTTCAAAATAATATCATTATGTGTTATGACCTTTATTTCGCATATATGTTTTTTTATAACATTCAGATTAAAATTATTATTTTCTATGAGGTAGTGAAATCTAAATGTTATCTAAAGTGGATAAATTTTAGGTAAGAAATAATGAGGTTGACTAATTTGTAATAACTATGGGATCTTTATTATCATCGCAATATAATATTCATATAATAATATTTATTAAAATATCACCTCACTAAATAGTGGACAAGTCATTTTATAAAATATTATAATATCAAAATATACATTTTTAAATTTATATTATCCATTTAAAAATATTATCAACTTATTCATTTATAATTTCAGTTACTTCATGGTATGCAAAAAATGACATAAAATTACAATGATATTTAAGAATCAATGAATTAATATAATATCTATTTTAAAAAATTATAATTCATTGTTTTTTAGTAATGACACTCTATATAAAAAATAATAAATTTATTTAACATTTTGAAAATTATTAAATTCATTAACATGGTCATATTATATTCATATGATATACATTATTAAATAGGATATATAAATATAATATTTCATTTTTAAATTATTAGATTATTAAAATCTACTTTATGGGAAATTACAAATTAATTTACTGTGATGATGCCTATAATCTATAAATGTTAGTAGTTCTTTTTATCTTCTACTACTAAATAATGAAAATAACTAATTTAAAATAATATCCAACATATTTTCAATTGATATTATTTTCTTATCACCCTTTTAGGATGTGTAGTTTTATAAATATTATTATGATATATTATTTTTAATAAATATTTATTATCTTATAATTACATAATATTATTTTCTTTTTAATATTTGATGTAAAAGAGTATTGGAAAATAAATATTTTAAAAATATCATTTTCACTACATAGTTGATTTAAAATAAAACCATATATATTTAAATTCAATTAATAAATAATTTCTTTAAATAATACCATTAAATATAGGAAATATAACTAAATTATTTCATCTGGTTTAATTATGTTAGAAAGATAATAACATGAATATAACATTCAAAAAACAAACCACAGTGGTTGATACCTATTAATAATTAATAATTTATATTTTCCTTATATAATTAAAATTTATTTAAAACTGTAAAATTAAATATCACTATCATTTTCTATGTTTATAGATCATAATGATGCTCGACACAGAAAAATCCTCAAAGAAATTATTTGGTCGAAGATGAAATTCCACATTGCCTTAGTCGTTCCACCTTATATATAAGAGTTTAGGAACTAGTAGTGAGTGTCTTATGTTGAACAGTGAAGAACCAATACACATAATTAGGGCAAAAAATTATATTAAGTAGCCAAATGTGTGTTAAATATAATCACTGAGTAAGAATAAACCAATAACACACCAACTATTAAATTCACTATATATTCAAACGATAAAAAAGTGAGGGTAAGGCACTGAGCATCCAGTACGATGTTAAAATATATATGTATGAAAAGTACATGTTAAATAAAATATAATTCCACTCTAAGCCTCATCTAAAGATAATATACAGAATCATAGAGTGTGGTTTCACAAGGTGATCTACCTCATCCCCAACCAAACCAATAACTGTAATAAATGTGGGCTTCTCTGATACACATTTAAAATGGATTCCTGAAAAAGGTGTGAGTATAAAAATGTAAGACATAACCAACACAGATCATTAAAAACCCATAAATATGTAGTATATTTTCATGTGATAATCCCAATAAAAAGTAACATGATTACATTTCAACATAACATGGATTATAATTATAAGTTATAAAGAAGTAATTTCATCCATTTGTCATGTTGTTGTTTTCTTAACAACACCATATAAATCTTGAATAGACATTATTCATCTCGATGAAAGTGTGTATTAAAATTTGATGTAATTAATTTTCTCTATATGTCATGAGAAATGTGACATGAACCCAGCTTCAGTCATCAAATATTCCAGTTAGTCTAAGAATAAATGTTACCTTAGACGAAACACCAACCAAACCATCGAGATAGTGGAAATTATTAGGTATATTGAATTCTAAAAATTCTGATCCCTGGTATTCTATGTTTTAACGACCCACTACCTAGGTCTGTATGAATCCCATAAGTATATCAACTAACAATTCTATAATGTGCATCCCTCATTAGAGAGATTCACAGCCACCTTATTGATACTCGATAAGAAATCCATTAGACAACCTATAACTATTTTTATAAGACCACATATAGATATGAACCAACCATTCACTTATCTGAATCACATTAAGAGTATATTCACACCTACCTAATTGAGCTAAAATTAGATACCATTTTAAAAAACAAATATCCCATGTTTCTCTGATCCCATAAAAGTATCAACCAACGATACCATTATGGACATCCCTCTATAAGGGAAATCCTTACCCCTAGATGATTCTTTGTTAAATATTAGATTAAATAACAGTTGTCCATGTTCCTAATAATTCAATAATTGTATTTTTTTTTCCAATAATAACCTATAGCAATCATCATGTCATAAAACTTCCATTCCACGGGGCCATCTAACAGAAGCTAAATAACCTTATCACTCTATCTCTAAAAGCATGAATCTAAAATCATTGACACAAAATAGGAAAAAAAATGTCATAGAATAGAAAAATAAAGAATATCTCTAAAAACATTAATGAGTCCACAAAAAATACCACCTAATATCTCTATCATTTTATGTCAATAGGTTATTCCTACAATGTATCACATTAATGGTACAAATGTGTGCATATAATTATTTAAATAAATTTCATCAATGATAATAACAGATACAAATATGATCAATAATAAAACATTGTCTGAAGGTTCATCAACTAGGCGTGCCTTATCTATCAGTGGTATACAGTAATCTAGAACACAAGTTCAAACATGGACTCTAACACCTAGTCAACATGTTAGACATGGTTTCATTATTTAAATATGATAGACACCTTGTTAATTAATTAATCATTGATATTATAAAAACTCATTATGATTATCTTGTTTTATTTTCTCAAGGTGACAAACCTTATAAAAATTTAAATTATAAGTATATTTATAAAAAATTACAATGTTCACAAAACCAAATACCAAAAATGGAGTCATCTCCTATACCGTATTGTTCAGAAAACAGAATACATATCACCTAAATATATGCATCCCTCCACAAATTCCATGATTTCTTATATAAATCCATATAATTACAATTATTTATTTATATCTAAATTATAATAATTTAAATCATTATAGGAACAAACATATATGGAAAAAAATCAGCAGATGAATGACTTTCCAAATGTCACCTCCTATAAAAATCCATAACTAACAACCCTCGGAAGTTCAAATTCATTCATTCAACAAAAATCATTTAAAATGACACATCTCACAACCAAAAAACAATAATAAAATATTGTACAAGAAAATTATAAATAACAGAATATTTCTAATAGTGAAATACAATCACATGAATTCATATTAATAAAATGATATCTTCATCATATAATACCACATTTTGGGCCAACCAATATCCTCATAAACATGAAAAAAATATACCATGATATTTGTGTATTGAAATTAGATATACCTATTCCAATCCCACACATGTTGATGAATAATTATATAAGGAATGTGAAATCAATTGATTTCATGAGTTTAGACATACCATGTGGGATCCATCATAATGGGAGACACATCTATTGAAAAAGTCACATGAATTTAAGAGATCCAATTAGACAAAACACTCCATTATCATAAATAATCACATGTGAGATTAAAAAGAATATTGAATGAGGGTTTACAAAAATTTGAGATGATTTTAAACCATTAATGATCTACTTAAGATATAATCAAGTCATGAAATATGATTTCAAATTAATATATTACTTAGATAAAAATATTACAGTGTTTCAGTAAGCTTGTACCATAGAGTGGAAATATGCATCATGACGTGAAATTTCTAGAATAAAAATATTTTTTAACTCCTAAGTGTTCTCGAGCCACCCCATGTATCAAAGTCAAATAATGAATACCATATTTTCATAATTGATGCAGTATTCCAACACCTATCAGTTTTCATAGGCCCTTGACCAATCAAATGATTGCCTCGCAATGCCTCTTATTGTAGCTCAAGACATGAACACCATCACAAAACACAATTATTTGAATTTTATAACTTCAATAATGTCATTAAAATTAAATTTTTTAAAAAAATTTCATTTCAAAAATGATTCTATAAAAATTCCCAATGAATTTAGAACACATAACAATGCATCCAATTAATCACTAATATAGTAGTGTCTGTAATCCTAATGAATAAATGGGAAACAAAGAAACACAAAATCAGATCATACATGATCATATCCCTAAATAATATATCCTTAATTTCATTATTTAACATAAAATTAATCCTTAAGGATATGTTCACCGAAATTTCCAATCATTCCATTAATGCGTGGCTCCATGTGTGAATATAAGGAGACGATCTGAAAGAATGATATTCACTATGATCAATAAAATGATTAATGCTTATATTAAAATTGACATAAGAGAATTTCCCCAATATATTCATTTTGTAGAATCAGGATAATCCCCAACATAATAGTCTCTATACGGTTCATGCTTTTTGGGACTCTAATTGTACACCCAATGTGGTTCAGTCCACTGATCTCAATCAACATATGAGACATGTTGGAATGCAAAACCATCTCCTACATTTTTTATTATAACCCAATACAATAAGTCACTTTTAAAAAATTAAACATAAAAATTTTACCAATATCAATTGGTCTGGGATGATCTAAAACTCTTCAGATATACATTATATATTAGGCTCGATGTTGTTTCCACCCACCATAGTCAGGTTAATATGGATAGACCATTCAGAAAATTCCTATATTCAAACAAAAAAGGTCTATAGTCAAAGAAAATAACTCTACATAAACACATTTATTTTGTTATATTAATAAAAATTGGTCTTATTGAATATTATTAACACCATTTCCAATATTAAAACAAACTCTGATGAAATATCATTGGTTGATTCTTCGACCACATTCACCTTTCACAAAGCTTCCAACCATTTTTCAATGAAGTGATGACCTGAAACCATCAGTTAACTTCTCTTTAGTCTCCTAGTGTTTCCAAGATCAATCAATGGTCAGTCTTGCACACACAATGACCTAACACATAAGGTTGTAATTATACACACATAAAAGTCAATTATCCTCATAATGGGATTTCCTTCAATGTAACATATCAACGATCACATTAGTATACCTAGTCCCTAACTATTATATCATTAAATCCAATGAATAATTTTGGCCATCAAAATAACTAATTATTGATAAAAACACCATGCACTAGGTAAAGAATGAGAGATCATGACACCTTATAATGATTCCTATAACAAAATTTATTTTTATAACATTTATAATTGCACAAGGAATTTGAAATGAAGGTAGTCTAATTAGGTATTGTCTCCATATATGAGATGAAATTTTAGACTGATACATCTATACTATCTAAAAACATTTTTTTACCACTGAAACATTTATTGATCCATTATAAATATAATCTTCCACCATTTTAATGATTTTTTATTAATTAATAACTATTAAAAAATTACATTGGAGTTTCATGTCAAATGTTTTATTTTGTGTCCATAATTGGGACCCCGAAATGAATTCTTAATTTTATTACCATCACTATCTCTATCCTGTTCATCCCTAAAACCAGAAACATTTTCATTAGTTTGAAAACCCCTAAAAAAAGAGTAATCCATTTTTACACAATAGCGATATGAATGATCAATATTTATTGATAACAAATCATGGAATTATTACATTACTTTTTATTACATTATATTGATTACTCTATGAGTCACAATCTTCCATGTCGAACTCAGTATCCATTTCAAATGTATAAACAATATAATAATACAACATAATGTAACCAAAAGACTCAAAAATATATATTTCCGGGGGGAACTACTTGATTTATGGTTTCACCAGGAACCAACCTTTTCATAGGTTTCATATAAATCTATTTTTACACTATTCTATTTAAATAAAACTATGTAACTTGATTACTACTGGTCATAGTTCTTTATCTTATAGTGCTAGATGAAAAGCAGTAAAAAGGCCTTCACCTAGGTCTTATAATTATAAAAACATGTAGTTGGAATTTAAATTAATCATAGGTACCGATCCCAAAAAATAGTTATTATTCATTCCCAATGAAAATATCTAATCAAATAAATTTTAAGATGTTTGATGCACTGAGTTACTAGTAAATAGAGACATATTTTAATGTCCACAATGACTCTCTGAAACCCAAACAGGGTTTTACTAGGGTTTTAATCCAGTGAATTACATTTGGAAACATATTCATAGTCTTTAAATGATGCCTCCCCAATTATACCAACCACATTGAGTACATGAGATTCCATTTTTAGTAAGAAAATAATCCAATATGTTCAATTTAGATGAATCCCCATTAAATATTGTTAGAAATCAAATGAAATGGACTAGTACATTATCTACACACACAAATTTTATACTATGAAATTAATGTTCGATAATGAGCTAAAATATAATAATGAATCTCCAGTTTTTTTGAGGGAATGGATCATCATCCGGATTATTTTTTCCATCACCATTATCTCCCAGGTTTACCACACCATACTATCAAATAAACTTTTATCATAAGAGTACATACATAGTTGTCAATACATTAACAGAAAATATTAATATAATAGGAAAAAAAATGTTTTGAATATTATTAAAACTAATATTAATGATGATATGACCAATATTCATGTTCATATGAAATCACAACCTGAAAATCATTATGTGTTAAATGAGGTGAAAACATACGAATATAAAAAAAAACATCAAACTTGTTCCCATGAAACCAAGACATCCATAAATATATTTTGATTTCAATAAACATATAATAACCTCGTCAAATTCTATGACACAATACTATGTTCCATATATATCAACCCATAAAATTTTGACAAAGAAGTAACCTTTTCAATGATAACATTTTTTATGATAACATCTGGAATCACCGGGCCTAAGATGGAATTTCACATGATCTCTAGATCACCTCCACATATTCCAAACACTAAATATTAGAAATCAGGGTCTTGAGTGGAACCATGGGAATAATATACATATAGAACAATTTGATAATAAAAATAAATAGTTTAAAATATATGTAAAATAAAATTAGAATAATAAGAAAACAATGACGTACAAAATGTTTACATATATACATAAAAATACTCGAAAAACATTATGTGGTACTGATCAACCATAGGGACAATCACAAATAAATATAAGAAAAATATAATTATAATAGGATGTAATAATATTATAATAAATATCCCACTCTTTCCTCATAACTCATAGAGATCTACCCCACTAAATTACATTCACAAGATTTATGGAGACACATATATAATACTATAGAGGGTTGTTCAGGTACCCATGTTCCATAACTATCATATTAGGGTGTTAGTGAATATCAATAGGATGCCACCAACATGGTCCAATACCCAACGCCTACTATTATGTGTACAAATATTTGGTAATCTTAAAAAAATTATGACAGGAAACAAATCATAAAAACATAAAATATAATTAGTAGAAACAATAAATTAATAGAGTCCAAGTGCTATGTGGTTGTGATCTTATTAAGCCACCACAAAACACAATCATAAATTCTTCTCCTAGATGATATAATGTGAAAAAATTATATATAAAGGATTATAAATACATATTATGGGACTTTTTAAATAAAATCAACATTGGTTCGCATCCATTTCCAGTTTTCCATGAATCTATATTCCCTTATAGGAAAAAATATATAATTCAGCAATATGGTCATCATTATAATTTTAGCCACATGAACCTTTTTATAGAACTAATATTAAAAATACATTGAAAAAACATGGGAAAGGACACTAGGATTTCCATACCATTATTTTTAGACTGACAACTAAATTACATCAATCTACAAGGATAGTCACACCCACCCTATAGATACATCACTAGATAAACATTAATCACTAATGGGACATGTCCATAGGGTCCTATACTTGTGTCAATATACAAGTAACATATGAACATCCATATATAGGGGTAGTGACATCAACCATGTTTATTATTGGTAATATATCCCTTAATACCAACTCTAACATAATTCATAGGAACACATACTTATATTAGATTTCCAATCAATTATTCACTACCTTATAAATAGATACCCATGTCCACTATGATAATCCTATGAAAACTTAATTTTTTTTAAAAAACTATCCCATGTCCATTATAATCTCATACCTATATCAATTATCTTTCTACGTGGCTAAATGTACTTACACTTTTGATCAATATCATGAATGGTTAGCATGTCATGCCAAAAAGTTCGCACATAATGAGAAACATTGTGTACATATAAATAGAGAATGGGAAATCATTAAGAGATATAATTGATACATTTGATATCAATTGAAAAAAAAATTATAATGATATCAATACAATGAAATCATAAACTGTAACATCCCAGGTAAATAAAGAACAAAGAATTTTCATATTTATTAATATTTACGAATTAAATATTAATTTTAATTAAAAGGGGTTTCTACGTTTGATAGCGTACTCGGTACGCAACGATGAGTTTCTTTGAAAACTTACGTTGCACACAAGTAATAAAATAATATTATTTTAAATGTTAGTTAACGAGTAGCCATTGTACTGGCGGAATTGGATAGAAATAACTAAAATATGATTATATATATTTTTAAATGTTTTTACATTTACCCAATAAAAGTTAAAGGCTTAAAATACAGAAAGAGTTCAATTATAGGCATTTATACCCTAATTTTCACGAAAGGTCCACTTATCACCTTTTGACGGAGAACCGCCATTAAATATAGTTTTGATCGATCTTATAAATTCTATTGGACCAAATATAACTCTTCTTTAGAATCGGGACATCAAAATTTACTTTGTGTAAATTTTTGGTACCTTTCTGATAAAGTTCTTTTTTTAATGAATAATGTAAAATGTTGTATTTTAATTCAAAACCTCTTTTTAATATAATTTATTTATATGATTAGATTATATTTTTAATTGGTTTTAAAGTGAAATTAGAAAACATTTTTACCATTAATTCCAATAGTGGTCTTTTGAATCAATTTCACTTTGAAATTAGACTTAAACTGGTGTCAATCTTTTGATACTTATTGTTTTGTAAAAACACGCTATTTTCTTTGGCAGTGGGAATTAATTATTAAATTAATTAATGTGACTTATATTATTTGAATTTTGTAAAATAGACTTCATTTTTGAATTTGGAATATCAAATATAGCTTAGGCTGAATTTTTGGTAATTTTCTGAAAAACTTCAATTTTTGATGAATAGTGAAACCACTAAATGGTAATCAAGCAAACTGATTTTTCAGTTAAATGAAATTTTACCACTAATGTGTATTGAATTTTGAAAATACGACATACATGGTTGTCATTAAGATGTAAAATGTAGTTCAATAAGATTAAAATAATTTTTTGGTGAATAGTAACTTATTATGTTTTTAATCGCGATTAGGGGTAATTAGTGTAGTTTAAGGTATAAATAATGCTTTAATAATATGAAATGACCTAGACACATGTCCCAACATTATTGGTTATGTCATGGCCGACCACGAAAATCCATGGATCAACTTGGGGACCCCATGGAGACATTTTGGTTGGGAAATTACATAAATAAATTTTTACTTAATGTAAAAGTAAAAATGACACAAACATAATATGTTTTGCGAAAAATTTTTTTACATGGGGTTATAAAGATCAGATTTTTGTTATAAATAGTCATTGGAAACATAAAAATATTTCCTACATCATAGTTTTTTTTTTATAATTTTTAGACATTAAATATATAAAATTATTTATGACGTAATAATGATGCAGCGATGACATCATTATTTGACGATTTAAATAAAATGGAATGATAAGGTAACATCTATGAACTAAACATGTCAAAAAACAATTGGATGAGTGGATTTCTAACCCTTATCACCTTATCGACGAATTCTATCAATGTGGGACCTTTTAAAACCGAAACACATTTTCAAATAAAGTAATATTTCTTTACTTTCCAAAAGTGCCCCTCCTCTCCTCTTATAAAGGGCCCCCACCTCTACCTCATTTCACACACTCCTCAAGCCTTTGGCCCGGCCAAACCATGCCAATTTACTCTCTCCACATCCCTCTCCTCATCCTAGAGGATTACCTTTGGGACGAATCCTTCCAAAGGAATCCTTTAGGCTCAAATCAAAAGGAGTTACACTTTTAAAGGTAATTCATTTCTTTCATGTTCATTTGTTTTATTTTGTTTCTCCAACCACCTAAACTCTTTTTATTTACTTCTTTTGTAAAAAAACCAGTATCTTCAATATACTAGGATGTTTTTATAAGATTTATTCGAGCTACACTCTCACACAACTACATAAAATGGTTAAAGAACATACGGTTTCTGTGGATGGCGAAATTCTGCCTCCCGAAACGATGATTGTTCTATAATCATCTAACACCTTCAAAGGTGGCCATTGAGATGTCACTATATTTATATATGATATATAATATGTTTATGTTTTCATTAAGCTTCTGTATTTTTCATTTTGGGCATACCTTTATGGTTTCCATTGTGGGTAAACACGATATCTTCATTTAAGGAAGTGCGGACTACCGCCCCCCAAAGTGATGTGATTCGTAAATGCCATATGTGGGACGTGTAAAGGATGGATTTAAAGTTATTATATTTGATGTTATACTGGAATTATAAAATACCTTTATATCATTATTATTTCATTCCATTAAAGTATGAGATAGAAATGAAAGTAGCGTTCATGCGTACGTACGGCTTACCGTCTCCATGAACGGTGCATTTCATTTCTTATCCCCAAATGTAATGTACAATTAAAAGTACATGTATATAATGGATATATATAATTAATGATATATCTAAATGATGAATATAATTCTGGAATTAAAATATACATACATATCATTTAGTTTTAATTCCATTAATATGACAAAGAAATGAAAGTAGTACGTACGGCTTACCGTCTCCATGAATGGTGCATTTCATATATTAACTCTAAATTATTATGTAATATTATAAATACATGTATATTCTGGATATATATGATACATATTATATCAAAATCGGGAATATCATTCTGGATATAAAGAACCTTTTACCACACGAACAACATGTAATTGTAAGAAGTCCACTTTCGACTTAGGAACCAAATATTGACAAAACAAACATTATTAACATAAATGGTTACATAATGTTTATAACATGGAAATAAGTTATATAAACGGAATAATGAACTCTAAAAAGGTTCTTAATCAAGTATAAATTAACTCAAGTTTATTATTCAGGACGTTAAAGAATGATCGAGTCAAGTCGGACCCGAGGTAAGCGACTTCATCTCAATCTCCTTTCATTGAGGCATATTTCATTTTATACACAACTTTCTTTTATACGGTGTATAAACCCCTTTGACTTTTACTTTTATAAAAAAGGAATCTTTTTCTACGAAGCGTTTTACTAAACGAAAAAAAGGAATGTTTTTTAACATACGCAGTGACAACGACCTTTTCCGCCGCCGCGAGTATTATTTGGTCTTTGGCTTCCTCAACAAGCCGTAATGTTTTTAAAATAAAATAAAAACCATATACTCTTTTATGTATTTTGGTATTGAAAATGGTTTTGATAAAGGATTCTATTAAGTCAATATATTTATGATATATTGTGATTGAAATGTGGAAATGTTATCTTTCCTTTATATTGGTTTTATGTTTTATGATTTTATACCGGTACTTGGACATTTTAACGGGTGGTTACGTTATAAACCATATGACGGGTGGTGCCGTGAATACCAGGACGGGTGGTTAGGTTATAACCTCCAATGCATTGGGTATGGAAGTCGGCTGTATGGCTATTCCATTAAGTATGTATGGAAATTGGCCATATGGCTATTCCATTAAGTGATATGTGCGGAAGTAGACCATACAGTTATTCCACTTAAGTATGTTAATGTCCCAAGTTACCTTTATATATGTTATATGTTCTTTATATGGGTTTTATGGTAATACTTTGGTTACAAAAAGGTAAGTAATGATATTTTATTCAGTGAAGAGTTTTTAATACTTCGTAAAGGTGAAAAGTATTACCTTGATAAAGTATACATGGTTTACTATTTGTTTTGATAAACTAACGGTTTTTATTCTTTGTATATCCCTTACTGAGTTTTTATGCTCATCCCATGTTTTTTGAAATGTTTTTTACAGGACTTAGCATGGAATAGGGTCAAGGATGGGATCAAGGGAAAGTCATGCTACCTAAAACATGAAATTAGACATGTTTATTTTTAAGAATTTTTATTTTACGGAAATTTAGTAGAAGAGACTACTTTGTAATCTGTTGAGATGTAATAGTTATGTCCTAATTCTCTAAAACTCTAAACCTGAAAAGATCCTCAACGTGAATTATTCGTTTAATCCAATATTAAGTAAGTTTTATGGCCGGGGCCTTATAATTGGTATCAGAGGTCGGTTTAGACAACATTAAGAGTTAGAAAAGTGTTAAATTATAATATTATTGAAATGATATAGCATTTACGGATTACCATTTTTCTTCGCCTAAGATATTTCTGTGTTCAGAATGGTTTTCCGCAGAGGAAACAAAGCAGCTATGTTGGGACAACATCAGGAGGAAGACAACCTTCCAAATCAGCAACCTGAGATGGTCGGAATCGGAACTGAACAGTTTGTTGCAGTAATGGAACAGTTGACTTAGGCTATAAATGGTGGTGGTATCCATGCATGAGATCAGCCAATTCAACCGCAGAGGAACATGTCAGTGGTGGAACATTTCATGAGGAAACATCCCCCATCATTCAGAGGATCATCTGACCCTGTGCAATCTGAAGGGTGGATTAAAGCACTGGAGAAGATTTTTGATGTCATGGGGTGTTCAGAACATCAAAAGGTTACTCTTGCTATTTACCGTTTTGAAGGTGAAGCTGATCAGTGGTGGTCGATGGTGAAAAATATAAGGGATAGTGATGAGATTGAGGATCTTCACTGGGACGAATTCAAAGGTATGTTTCTTGAGAAATATTTTCCTAAGGTGGTTCGTCATAGGATGGAAAAACAGTTCCTAGAATTGAGGCAGGAGGATGATTCAGTGGCTGCTTATGAAGAAAAGTTCACTCGATTGGAAAGGTATGCTCCACACTTCATACGAGATCTTGATAGTAAAATAAACCGTTTTTACTCAGGGTTAAAGCCAAAGTATCGAAGGGCTTTAGCTTCTCGTGAGTTCAAAAGTTATGAAAAACTTGTTTGATGTGCGGAGAAGGTGGAAATGGAGTTTGCCGATGATCATGTGTTCTATGAAAAACAACAGAATAAGAGGCCTAGTTGGCAGGAAAAGGGGAAGAATTCATCAAAGAAGCAAGGAGGTAAGAAAACCAAATATCCATCCTGTGAGAAGTGTGGTAAAATGCATCCTGGAGAATGTTTATCCAATTCTGGTAAGTGCTTTCGGTGTGGTAAGTCCGGTCATATTGCTTGTAACTGTAAGGAAGATGATCAAGCAGGAAATGAAAAGCCAACGGTAAGCTGTTTTATGTGTAATAAAATAGGTCATTATGCAAACAAGTGTCCAACGAAGAACACAACTGGGGGAATGCAGCCAGACTACAAGAAGAAAGGGGTGGTGAAATCCTTTGCAACAACTTCAGCAGATGTTGGGCCATCGAATGAAGTGGTATCAGCTCCAGGTATCTCATTATTTTTTGAAGATTGACTTGAGGTCGAGGTTCCATAAGTTGAAAGTAAAAGAAGCAGATGTTCCAAAGACTGCGTTCCGTACTAGATATGGCCATTATGAATTTTTAGTAATGCCTTTTGGGTTAACCAATGCACCTGCTGTATTCATGGACCTTATGAATAACATTTTCCATGAGTTCTTGGATAAGTTTGTGTTTGTGTTTTGAGGTTTGGGAAGAGGTTATGTGTGGCTTGTGATTCACAGTTGAAGAATGAGTTGTTATGTGAGGCTCATAGTTCCCCATTTTCAGTTCATCCTGGCAGTACTAAGATGTACAGTGATCTTCGGGTGTATTACTGGTGGGATGGAATGAAAAGAGACATTGCTGATTTTACTGTGAAGTGTTTGACATGTCAACAGGTTAAAGCAGAGCGGCAGTTACCAAAAGGGATGCTTCATCCTTTACCAGTGCCAGAGTGGAAATGAGAAAACATATCCATGGACTTTGTTGTGGGATTACCAAGGAAATATTGAGGTAATAATGCAATCTGGGTTATTGTTGATCGCTTGGCCAAATCTGCTCATTTCCTTGCTATACGAGATACTTTCTCTCTTGATCAACTTTCCCGTTTGTATGTTAAAGAGATATTCAGGTTACATGGAGTTCCTCTATCCATTATATCTGATCGTGATCCCAGGTTCACATATAACTTTTGGAAAGGCCTTCAGAAGTCTTTGGGTACTGAATTAAATTTTAGTACAACTTTTCATCCTCAATCAGATGGGCAGTCAGAACGAACAATTCAGACATTGGAGGATATGCTACGAGCTTGTTCGATGGATTATCATGGAAGTTGGGACCAACATCTTTCTTTGGTTGAATTTTCATATAATAACAGTTTTCATTCCAGTATACAGATGGCACCATTTTAGGCATTATATGGGAAGCGGTGTCGAACTCTAGCTTTCTGGGATGAAGTTGGTGAAAGGAAGTTGATGGGACGAGAATTGGTAGATGAGTTGGCAGAAAAAGTTCAGCTGATTCAGAAGCACATGAGAACAGCTCAGAGCAGGCAGAAGAGTTATGCAGACAATAGGAGGAAGGATCTCTCTTTTGAGGTAATTGATCATGTTTTTTCTCAAGGTTTCTCCTTGGAAAAGCGTGACGAGATTTGGTAAGAAAGAAAACTTGAGTCCAAGGTTTATTGGACCATATGAAATTCTGGAGAGAGTTGGATCAGTTGCATACCGGGTGGCTTTACCTCCGAGTTTATCTCGGGTACACAATGCTTTTCACGTTTCGATGTTGAGAAAGTATATGCCAGATCCATCTCATTTTTTGAGTCCAGAGGTAGTTCAGCTGGAAGAGAACCTATCTTATGAGGAATAACCGGTCCAGATTCTTGACCACAGGGAGCAGGTGTTACGGAATAAGGTGATTCATCAGGTAAAGGTTTTTTGGAAAAACCATGTTATTGAAGAGGCAACGTGGGAATCTGAAAATGCTATGTGGGATAAATACCCCCACTTATTTTGATAAGTGAATAAAATTGCGAGGATGCAATTCCCAAAAGGGGGGAAGGATGTAACATCCCAGGTAAATAAAGAATAAAGAATTTTCATATTTATTATTATTTAAAAATTAAATATTAATTTTAATTAAAAGGGGTTTCTACGTTCGATAGCGTACTCGGTACACAACGATGAGTTTCTTTGAAAACTTACGTTGCACACAAGTAATAAAATAATATTATTTTAAATGTTAGTTAACTTGTAGCCGTTGTACTGGAGGGAATGGATAGAAATAAATAAAAAATGATTATATATGTTTTTAAATGTTTTTACATTTACCCAATAAAAGATAAAGGCTTAAAATACGGAAAGAGTTCAATTTTAGGCATTTATACCCTAATTTTCACGAAAGGTCCACTTATCACCTTTTGACGGAGAACTGCCATTAAATATAGTTTTGATCGATCTTATAAATTCTATTGGACCAAATATAACTCTTCTTTATAATCGGGACATCAAAATTTACTTTGTGTAAATTTTTGGTACCTTTCTGATAAAGTTCTTTTTTTAATGAATAGTGTAAAATGTTTTATCTTAATTCAAAACCTCTTTTTAATCTAATTTATTTATATGATTAGATTATCCTTTGAATTTGTTTTAAAGTGAAATTAGAAAATATTTTTACCATTAAATCCAATAGTCTTCGTTGGAATCAATTTCACTTTGAAATTAGACTTAAACTGGTGTCAATCTTTTGATACTTATTGTTTTGTAAAAACACGCTATTTGCTCTGGCAGCGGGAATTAATTATTAAATTAATTAATGTGACTTATATGATTTGAATTTTGTAAAATAGACTTCATTTTTGAATTTAGAATATCAAATATATCTTAGGGTGAATTTTTGGTAATTTTCTGAAAAACTTCAATTTTTGATGAATAGTGAAACCACTATGTGGTAATCAAGCAAACTGATTTTTCAGTTAAATGAAAGTTTACCACTAATGTGTATTGAATTTTGAAAATCTGACATACATGGTTGTCATTAAGATGTAAAATGTAGTTCAATGAGATTAAAATAATTTTTTGGTGAATAGTAACTTATTATGTTTTTAATCGCGATTAGGGGTAATTAGTGTAGTTTAAGGTATAAATAATGCTTTAATAATATGAAATGACCTAGAAACATGTCCCAACCTTATTGGTTGTGTCATAGCCGACCAAGACAAGCCATGGGTCAACTAGGGGACCCCATGGAGACATTTTGGTTGGGAAATGACATAAATAACTTTTTACTTAATGTAAAAGTAAAAATGACACAAACATAATATGTTTTACATAAACAATTTTTACAAGGGGATATACAGATCAGATTTTTGTTATAAATAGTAATTGGAAATATAAAAAGATTTCCTACATCATATTATTTTTTTTATAATTTTTAGACATTAAATAAATTAAATTATTTATGACATAATAATGATGCAGCGATGACATCATTATTTGATGATTTAAATAAAATGGAACGATAATGTAAACTCTATGAGCTACACATGTCCAAAACCAATTGGATGAGTGGATTTCGAACCCTTATCACCTTATCCACGAATTATATCAATGTGGGACCTTTTAAAACCGAAACACATTTTCAAATAAAGTAATATTTCCTTACTTTCCAAAAGTGCCCCTCCTCTCCTCTTATAAAAGGCCCCCACCTCTACCTCATTTCACACACTCCTCAAGCCTTTGGCTCGGACAACCCCTGCCCATTTACTCTCTCCACATCCCTCTCCTCATTCTAGAGGATTCCCTTTGGGCAGAAGCCTTCCAAAGGAAGCCTTTAGGCTCAAATCAAAAGGAGTTACACTTTTAAAGGTAATTCATTTCTTTCATGTTCATTTCTTTTATTTTGTTTCTCCAACCACCTAAACTATTTTTATTTACTTCTTTTGTAACAACACCAGTATCTTCAATATACTAGGATGTTTTTATAAGATTTATTCGAGCTACACTCTCACACAACTACATCAAATGGTTAAAAAACATACGGTTTCTGTGGATGGCGAAATTATGCCTCCCGAAATGATGATTGTTCAATAATCATCTACCACCTTCAAAGGTGGCCATTGATATGTCACTATATTTATATATGATATATAATATTTTTATGTTTTCTTTAACCTTCTGTATTTTTCATTTTGGGTATACCTTTATGGTTTCCATTGTGGGTAAACACGATATCTTCATTTAAGGAAGTGCGGACTACCGCCCCCCAAAGTGATGTGATTCGTAAATGCCATATGTGGGACGTGTAATGGATGGATTTAAAGTTATTATATATGATGTTATACTGTAATTATAATATACCTCTATATCATTATTATTTCTTTCCATTAAGGTATGAGATAGAAATGAAAGTAGCGTTCATGCGTACGTACGGCTTACCGTCTCCATGAACGGTGCATTTCATTTCTTATCCCCAAATGTAAAGTACTATTAAAAGTACATGTATATAATGGATATATATAATTAATGATATATCTAAATGATGAATATAATTCTGGAATTAAAATATACATAACTATCATTTAGTTTTAATTCCATTAATATGAAAAAGAAATGAAAGTAGCGTTCATGCGTACGTACGGCTTACCGTCTCCATGAACAATGAATTTCATTTCTTAACTCTAAATGATTATGTAAGATTATAAATATATGTATATGCTGGATATATATGATACATATTATATCCAAATCTGGAATTTCATTCTGGATATAAAGAATCTTTGACCACACGAACAACATGTAATTGTAAAAAAGTCCACTTTCGACTTAGGAACCAAATATTGAAAAAACAATCTTTATTAACTTAAATGGTTAAATAATGTTTATAACATGGAAATAAGTTATATAAAAGGAATAATGAACTCTAAAAAGGTTCTTAATAAAGTATAAATTAACTCAAGTTTGTTATTCAGGACGTTGAAGAACAATCGAGTCAAGTCGGACCCGAGGTAAGGGACTTCGTCTCAATCTCCTTTCATTGTGGCATATTTTGTTTTATACACAACTTTGTTTTATACGGTGTATAAACCCCTTTGACTTTTACTTTTATAAAAAAGGAATCTTTTTCTACGAAGCGTTTTACTAAACGACAAAAAGGAATGTTTTTTTAACGTACGCGGTGACAACGACTTTTTCTGCCGCCGCGAGTATTATTTGGTCATTGGCATCCTCAACAAGCCGAAATGTTTTTAAAATAAAATAAATACCATATACTCTTTTATGTATTTTGGTATTGAAAATGGTTTTGATAAAGGATTCTATTAAGTCAATATATTTATGATATATTATGATTGAAATGTGGAAATGTTATCTTTCCTTTATATTGGTTTTATGTTTTATGATTTTATACTGGTACTTGGACATTTTAGCGGGTGGTTACGTTATAAACCATATGACGAGTGGTGCCGTGAATACCAGGATGGGTGGTTACATTATAACCTACAATTAATTGGGTATGGAAGTCAGTCGTATGGCTATTCCATTAATTATGTATGGAAATTGGCCGTATGGCTATTCCATTAAGTGATATGTGTGGAAGTCGACCGTACGGTTATTCCACTTAAGTATGCTTATGTCCCAAGTTACCTTTATATATTTTATGTGTTCTTTATATGGGTTTTATGGTAATAATTTGGTTACAAAAAGGTAAGTAATGATATTTTATTCAGTGAAGAGTTTTTACTACTTCGTAAAGGTGAAAAGTATTACCTTGATAAAGTATACATGGTTTACTATTTGTTTTGATAAACTAACGGTTTTTATTCTTTGTGTATCCCTTACTGAGTTTTTATGCTCATCCCAAGTTTTTTGAAATGTTTTTCACAGGACTTATCATGGAATAGGGTCATGGATGGGATCAAGGAAAAGTCATGCTACCTAAAACATGAAACTAGAAATGTTTCTTTTTAAGAATTTTTATTTTATTGAAATTTAGTAGAAGAGACTACTTTGTAATCTGTTGAGATGTAATAGTTATGTCCTAATTCTATAAAACTCTAAACCTGAAAAGATCCTCAACGTGAATTATTCGTTTAATTCAATATTAAGTAAGCTTTAAGGTCGGGGCCTTATATAACATATCAACATCAGTAAAATATGAAAACATATAAGGCCCAACATGGAACTTGTACCTTCTTCAATTTCAAAATCTTGATTCCTTCAATTCACTATGACATAGAGATCATCAATAAATTATTAATTATTAATATTGTAACATAATATGATAATAAAGGATGTTAATCCATATAGGTGAAACCCATAACATATCCCAATAAATGTTCATATATACAAAAGTCTAGATTACATGACACCACCAACCTCAAATGGAGAAAACTCCAATACATGAAAAGCACGATGACTTTTCCAATTTCTCAAAAGTATATTTCTCCTTCCTTAAATAAAACTACTTCCTAAATCATGATAACCATTCCAACTAATTAATTATAATTAAAGTATAATTAAATAATTTATCATAATAACCTACATCAATGTAGAAGATTCACTTTTCAAGGTCTTATTTGAAGTCTCTACCTTGCTAGTTCCATGACCAACAACCTATAGAAGTTCGTTCAGATTAAACATTCACCAAACCAGTTGAAATATATATTATTTTTTGAAAAAAATTAATTTAATAATGTTAAATTTTAGAAAAATAGAATATTAGAAATAGTGACAGACCATTAATGAAACACCCATCTACAAATTGTGTTCATAACATAGTGATAACCCTTTCCCATTCCAATCTACATCCTTATCATCCTTAGAGTATTCATTCAATAAATAATTGGATTTCTGTCTGACATTACTATTTATTACCAATCCATCTTCAACATGAATTATACAACGAAATATAGATTTTGTGATTCAGCGGACTATGAAATATCTTGATTGATCTCTCACAACTAACGACACATAAAATGTTTAATGAACAATATTATAGGAGCTCTAAAAATCTATAAATATCAATTCTCATCCAAAAAATTGTAATAGTATTAAAATAATGAATAATGACTGTTCATGATAAAGTGTGTTATTTTAAATCATTCATAAAAATATTCTAGTTTAATTCACATCATGAAATATGATTTTACAAATGGGAATTTTAGGAATATGAACATTATAAACTTTTACTGCATGAGTCACAGTGACACACTTTGTGTCACACTGTTTCTCTAACAACATATTAATATGGATAATTTTACTTGTTATATACCATATCAGGTCACCCCGTGAATTATATTCATGTAGTTATTACATTATTCATGAAATTAAGAAATTTTTTAAACACCAGTCCATTGTCCTCGGACCTGACTGCTCCTCCATTGGCCTCCTTGAACCCCTGGTATTCACCGAAGAATTATATACCCTCCCTATAACAGTATTTTGGAACACTATAAATATTAGTAAAAGTTTATAATTTTAGGTTCTAAAGAATATACATTTGGAAAAAGAAATGTTCAAATTAAATATAAATTTCCAACAAAAAATGGCTTTGTCCATAAAAAACAAAAAAATGGTCTTAAAAAATATGATATATTAAATTTCATAGTCTATGAGAGGACTTATGATGATCACTCTTACACATCAACATATTATAAGTACATAATGTTTAACATTCATCCAATTCTGTTGGATCCATTTCATCAGTTTGTTTAATGAAAATCGTTTTTCTCAATATTGACATTGTGTATTATTATAATTATTCATATAATAAAAAATCACATTCACTATAGAGAATATTATAGAAAATGAGTATTTCAATCAGTCAAGACATTTAAGGATAAACATATATTTTCTTTTAAAAAATGAATAATAAATTAACTTATATATTTTTCCAAAGTTATTAATAGGTGTAAAAATATACAAAATATTGAAAAGAAAATAAGATATCACATTTTCATGTAATATATAATATACTGTAATGATAGTGATGAATATAACATTGACATGATACACAATTCATGGAAGATGGACCTATTTTTAATGTGTTTACCAATTAAACAAACATCAATTAAAACCAAAAATTATTTCACAAGTATAATTTATTGTCAATCAAGGGAAAAGTGTGTGCTTTCTAAAAATTTTCAAACATAATTAAGATGCTTATGAATGGAATATAGTAATGTATAAAAAGCGGATATGATACATTTTGAATGCATTGAGGGGTTAATTTTTTATCCAATTATATAGCGAAATATATATATATATATAAATATATGGAATGTGATATCAAAATCAATATACAAGATCAATCCATACGACATATAAAAAATCAAGTACTTAGAATTACAATGGTTGGGGAAATTACAAGAATATCCCTAGGAAAGGAAATTTGTGGTAATTTTAGTAACATCAAACATTTATACTGTGATATCTACATAATAAATGATATTTCATAAAAAAGTATTAATTTATTTATAACAAAATACCCTGGATCATTCAATAAAATTAACATTTTTGAGACTGATTATTGTTTCATTAGTAAAATTGCATTTCTAATTTAACAACGAGATGATAAAAAATATATTTTACATATTTTTATATTCATTTTACATTCATATAAACATATATAAATAATTAAAAACAAAATAGTTCATTTCCAATTTTTTATTAATTTTATTTTATCCCAATATAGAATGATGGTATCATTTTTTATTTATAGCATTTTGCAATCAAAAATACATAGAATATATAATCAATATAAAATATAAATATTCAATTATAAGAATTAATTAAATTTAGGGAATAATATATAAATTCACTTCCAATGTATACAAATAATTAAAATACATTTTAAAGAAAACTAAAATTCATTAATAAAAGCCATTCAATTTTTAAATAAATATTTTCATAAATACATAAATAAATTTAAAAAATAGGATTTCAAATAGGAATATAATTTAAATATCTCAATAAATAAATTATAATTCAAAATATATTGAAAATAATCCTAGAAGGGGTTTGAACCAATATAATGTTATTTTCATTAAATGTTTTATACTTTCTTATTTAAGAACTAATTGAAATGAAATATTAAAAAAATAGTAAAAAAATATAGACAAATATTGTTTTACCATTTTTTAGTACTCATTTACTACTTTTGATATATATATATAACTAATCTTAATAATTTGAATAGTAATTTCAATCATTTTCTAGATGTCTAACATATGGCTCAAACACATTTCACACTTATATGTTATAGGTGAATTCTTGGTAATTATTATAAATTTTCATAAAAATGGTGTTCACTAACTCATTTAACCCTTTTTTACATTATTAAAATTTATCTAAAAATAATGAATCATATTTTTTATTAAATATTAATACAAAATTATTTTCATAAATGATTCTTGATTATATGCACTATTCATAACAAACTTAATAGGTGAAAAAATTTACCAATATTTTTACTTATAGTCACATCCAAACTCCCTAAAAAATATAACCTAATAGGATCCCATATGTTAAAAATATAAAATCGAATTAATATCTTTTATTTTATTATTTATTCATTAAATTGAAATTTATGTATTACAAAAATAATATATAAATAATTAGTTTTTTAGGATGTATGGTTAAACTACAGGGTCTGGGATGTCGTGTAATCTCTTTAAACAATTTCTAAAATCCATATCTATTACAATGCACTATTTTAACATGGTTTATGAATCCATGTATCAAATACATCATTATCCAACAAATTTAAATTGTTTATAAAATATTATTGTATGAGGAATCGTCTTCTCTTTAATATTATTTGTTTTAGACTTGTATATTGGAATTAAAAACCATATACTACTCTTTCTCTCTATACACATTGGTTCCCTCATCGTAGTTCCATGTTATTTAACCAAAATAATCCGTAAAAGTTTCATGTATTTTTCTTATTCCTCTCTGATTATATAATAGTTTTTTCCATTCCATGACTAGAATGATTTTCGAAAACTAGGATTTGGTTTTATCCAAATCATGATGGTTTGGATGCATATTATTTATTAATCTTATTTAAACGCAAAATCATGAATTTTAAAACATGTAACAATAATTACAGTGATTCAAGGTCTCTGTTTCTAAGAAATTTTGTCTTGTTTGAATCTACTCTTGGTGGATAAATTTATTAAAAAATATCTTTATCATATTTATGACAATGTAAATTATTATTAATGTATTTATCAATGGGTTTTAATGATTTTTCATCCTTTTTGGAAAAAATGGGTTTTACATGACACATCTGTTTTAAAAACTAAAATCCATATTTATTGTACACAAGGAAATTGATATTATTACCTTTATATTTATATTCAATTAATTAAATATAAATTTATTGATTAAGATATGATTTATTTTTATAATGGGATTTTATTAGTTTATATTAAATATATATTTATAATAATTTAAATAAAATATATGATTAATAGCTATTTTTACAGTTTTATATTTATTCCCATTAGTATTATTGATAAATTTGATATACTTTGGGATGTTGATTGTTATAATTTGAAATTTAAAAATTTTATTTTATTTGAGGTTATTTGAGTGAAAAATGATGATTTATATATATTAGTTTGATTTATTTAATTGTTTTTATACTTGATCATGCTCATAAATAAGTAATGGGAATGTACATGATAATATATTGATAATTGTTATGATATTTTTTTGTTATATAATTGAAAATTTTTCTAAGATTAATTATTTCCCTATTAATGTGTTTCCAACCCGATGAGGTAATATTTGGTGATTTGGTGTTTGTGGCTGATTGGATTTCATCATAGGAAAACATATGGTTTTGGTAAGTTGAATCTCATGACATCACTGTTGGTATGATATTATTCAACCATGTCATTTTGGCATTATATTCTATATACATATGAACAAAATTTATTCATACCTATGTGTATCAATGCTATGTTATTTTGGGTGAAATCATATTATGAAGGGATGATGGAGAAGAACAATATTATATTTTTCTTTATCATGCATTTGTAGACAAAATAATTTCCAATTTTATTCTCAAATAAGAATTTTATTCATTATTAAATGAATCAAAAATATTTATGGTTGTATCTTATAAGGAATTCAATCACACCATATACAAATAAACTATTTAATATATGTAGTATTATTTTTACATGATATTGGAAACAGATAAAATACCTTTTTCATATATTTGTGTTCCTTAAGTGACTTTTTTTTGATAATTTTCATTCAATGATGGTGATATTGTGTCACATGGAGTAGTTAATGTTGTATTTTATTAATCCCTGATTTTTTTGGGTGTATTATCAATTGAAAATATTATATTTTTCCTTTCATTTTATAATCCATTATAATTTTAAAAATCATATAATAACATTATTATATTTTATTGTTTCTACATTTTATGTTCATGTTATTTGATTTAATTATTTTATTAATATGTTTTTTATAATTTGAAAAATATTAATATTTTTACATGGAATCCCTATATGTAGATAATTCATGTTCAACTATTAGTATGAACTAATAGATTTTTATTATTATTTAAATGTCATAATGAATCCAAATATGTATATTTGAAGCCATTTTCCCTTCTTTCATGATAATGTATATTTAGAATAATCATTAGCCCTATTGTCATACCATATTATGGATTAGTCTAAGATAAAATATGATAGTTTTTTTAAAAAATATTAAACACCTATTATTATTTTCGAAGTAATTATTTTTTAGGGTGAGATCATTTGGAATCAAGTTGTAGGATGAGGTGGGGTGTCAGCCTAACTTCGTCATTATATGGGTCATTATTTTTCATTATTGACTACTCTTATATATTACATTTCAAAATTAAATTTAGTTTTTTACATGTATTGATATGAGTCAACTACACATTTTTTTATATAGAATATATTTAAGGATTATTATGAAATAATATATGTTTTTCAAATATAAGAGAAATCACATGTATAATTTTTTACCTGGTTATAAAAAAAATCATAAACATAGAGATTCCTTATTAGGGATTTGATTATGTTTTTCATTTCCAAATCCATTTTTTATAAGCCATGATACTAAACTATAGATCTTGTAAAACACCAATGATTTGTGTTTTCATATTCCATGTTTTTTGAAACAACATTAATTATTGATTTTTAAATTTTTTTAGATTAATTAATGTGTTTTTATAATGAATTTGTATTTAATGGGTGAGTGATCTTTTAATTATTAAAAAAACCATGAGTTATGATTTCATCATGTTTGTGAATCCATGTCATTTTTATATATTTCAACCGAATGAAAAAAAAATCTATTAGAGGAATATGAGAATAACTATTCACTGAGTATGCTTTCTGTTAGCCCAAATTAATCCATCTATGTTATCTAGACCATGGCCAATAATCCTAGGTGATATCTAATTAAAATGATTAATTATTCTAATGAATTAATAATAAGGAATAAACCAAGCATCCATTACAATTAGGTATCTCTAGTGACTATTTAGCAGACCGAGATAATTGAATGATTTTTTTATTTCCAATAGATACACATTGGTTTTAATGTAAATTATTAAAATGGGATATTAGAAGGAAAATATCTAAAATACATTGGGTTGACTTCACATGTCATGATGTATGATGAGAAAACTATGAAATGATTCAAGGATATGATAAAATAATAATTTTAACCTAAAACATTGAAGATTTACTTTACATGAGAGCTTTAAAATATTATTTTTTTGTTATGTTTATTAATTGATTATTCCATATTCATTTTTAAACTCATATAATATTATGTTTATATTATTTTATATAACACTATCAATGATGATTATATTGAGATGATATTACAACAAAGAATATGATGAAATGTTGTCTTATTTTATATACTATCATTTATTATAGTTGTAAATAAAGGAGCAGAAAACAATTATAAAGTTAGAATGATCTATATGGGAAGTGATACTAGATTGTTCAATGGAATCCATATATATATATACATCTAGTAAAAATATAATGTCTGTGGAATCACAATTAAAAAAATATATGTATTCATTAATCATATATACCTTTTATTATGGTTCTATTTAATAAAAAACCACTTGTTTTATCAAAATGGAAAAATCTTGTACATAAAAGATAAATTATATTTATTTTATAGAGACATTTAATCATATTGTGATTCTAGGAAAAATAAAATATATTTTTTGAATATTACTGTATAGGGATGTCGGTATATTACTTTTACCGGAGTCACCAAAATGAATTTAAATTTATCATAGTGAGAAAGGGACCTCCATAATATATTGGATGAATAAATTCATACATATGGTGAAAAACTTTATAGTAAGAATTTATGGATAATTCACATTTCTAGGTGATTATGTATGAAAATATATATAATTATATAATTTTATTTTCCCAAAAATATATGTGGATGTATTGTGCTTATTGAATTTGAAGAATATATTCCAAAAAACATTACATCTTAAGGGATTGTATAGGAGTAGTATTGCGAAATTGGCTTGATTGAGAATGAATATTATAATTCATGGAATATATTTTTTCTTATGAAATAATAATATAATATAATAGTTGAATTAGTATATTATACAATATGATTCAAAATTTATGGATTAGAATGAATCTGTAAATTCTATTGGTTGATAAATTATAGGACAAATCATTTATGAATTCCCTATGTTGGTTATAATTAGTTACAAATTTTCAGAATATTAAACTAATCAGATAGAAAATATTTAATTCATATGATGAATTCATGATTGTTTAAGTATTTAATTGATCATTTCATAATGAATGAGTAAATTACATGAAGATATAATAATATTTTAAGCTTATGTAAATTTTTTATTCTTATTGATATGTGTCAATAAATTTTTGGATTCTTCCATGAGTTTCGATTTCTTTTATACTCCATAATATCTTATATATTATTATATATTAGGATTTTGGGGGGACATACTCATATAATGTGTGATTCGTAAAATCATGGGGATACATTATGGTTGATGGATTTCATTCGATGCCACTATGGAAACATTATCAAAACATTTTGATGGACGTAGTATCAAATGATTGACTAGTTTAATGTGAAATTTTATCTCTTTATTGGTATATATATGTTTTTGGGTATGAGGATGATTTATAATTTAAATTTAGGGCTCCAAATTGGAGTCACATCCTTGATCGAGTTTCTTTATATAATTAAAAATGTATTTCTGGTATCAAATCATTATTAGGATATTTGATTCTTGAAGATATGGTATTAATAGAAGAAAACATGATATTTTTTTATATTTATTTATTATTAAAGGTAATATAATTTTTTGACTACATCCCATAGGAAATGAAAAGTCATTACCATTGATATAACCACATAATATAATACAGGTTATTATTGGAAGTGTAATAGTTAATATCCTTACTATTTTTAATATTTTTGTATATTATTTAGGAATTCCAATTTGATTATAACATTATTCTATACATGTAAAAATGAAGCATCATAATATCATTATGATAATTAATATATTGTATGATATGGAATTTCCGGTGTAGAGTGTCATGTAGTAGAAGGGGAAATAGATATAAATACATATATTTGTTAATGAAACCAATCATTGATTATGATATAGATGATATTAATGAAATCAATATCATAATAGAATTTATTATTATAATTTCCAAATATGAATTTCATTATATAATTTATATATTCATTGATAATTATATAAATTTATTTATTGGTAAGTCATTTTTTGAATGAAATGTTTATCAGTAAAAGTAGTTTAAGAATTTCATAATTAAATAATTAAATTTATAAGAAATATTTATTAAATACAATTTCATAATATGACATATTAAAATTTAAACCAATTTCAATATATATATGACATGTCCAATAATTTAATATAAATTGTTAATATGAAAAATTATAAGTTATATATAATGAGTTTTTAATTTTTTTAAAAAATAAAAAATATTAATGAAATTATATTTTATATTTTTAATAAATTAAAATTATAAATCATTTTTTAAAATAAAAGGCCTTGTTTGAGTCATTTTTTAAAAAATTTCATAGTGGGTATTAATATTTTTTATCATCAGGGTTTAATATATATTAAAATTGTTACATTTGGGTTAGTGAACTGTTTAAATAGTAAAATTTATATAACATTTTTTTGTATTTCATTTACTTTCATACATTTATTTACAGTTATATATAACATAATAATAAGAATTATTTCATATTAAGAGTAAATATAATGTGTCAATATTTATTTAATTATAAAATTTTAATTATAATTGCATAATTTATAGTGTTTATTTATAAATTTTTTGTGAATTTTTTATAAAATGATTTCCACTTTTAGATATACGAGATTTTAGGTTTTATTTATTTTCTCAAAAAATTATTCATAATCATCATTTTTATGTTACTAATGTTTTTAATTATTACATTGATGTGATATACATGTTTTATATATTTTAATAAATTCATAAAATGACTTACATGATATGTATGATAATTTATTTTTTTGTTATACCATAACTATGGATTGTTGTGAGTCATGAGAATGATTTTATAAGTCAATTTTAGTATATATATATAATTTGAAAAAAAATAATGTAATTGTTGTATTTAATGAGTTTGTAACCTTAGGTATATTGATATTAGGATCGACTTCTCACTCTCCTATAGGATAATTCCTTAACTATAAATTCATTGATTGGCTACATGTAATATTCATCAGAATCATTTGTGGACACTTGATTTCATAAAATTCTATTAATTTACATTAATGTGTATTCATTTACCTAAAAATTTAGATAAATGTTTCTTTGTCTGGATATTTTTTATATTTCTTTGGTTTATTAACAAAATATTTGAGTTGTGTAATGGGTTCATCACTAATATTTCGTAAAACTGTAGATATTATTGAATGAATATTGTTTGAAAAAAAAATTGAATTATAAATAAATTATTCGGAATATAAGGATGTTGTATATTGAGGTTAAATCCTTACAAAAATATAGTTGTTCTTGGTTATGATCTAGAATGTATTCATGTATTTAATTAGATGTATAAAATCATTTTATTGTTAATTTCAATATCCCAAAAGTATTCTACAGATTTTGTGGACCATGTATCACATCCTCTCCTACCTCTAACAAATATAGGGGTGAACCACACAACCAATAATACAAGGCCCCATACAGAGTAATATGAATCATTTCACGAATGATACTATTTTTTAAAACCTCTATGAGAGGTATATGTTACAAAAAAGTGCCTCTAGATTTATGGATGTGTACTCAGTTCATGTCTTACATGACATGTATATTTCAATATTAATTTTCGTCA
The DNA here is from genome assembly GCA_963277665.1 of Viscum album. Classification (NCBI taxonomy): domain Eukaryota; kingdom Viridiplantae; phylum Streptophyta; class Magnoliopsida; order Santalales; family Viscaceae; genus Viscum; species Viscum album. The sequence continues at coordinate 1,392,022,179 of OY728119.1, forward strand.
GTCTATGTTTTAAATATTTTTCTCAAAATTACCATTGTACCCAAAAAATTCCATTACACTATTCAGAACCATAACATAAAATGCAATAAGCTATATAATATTATTCTTTGAGGGAAATTATGTAATCATATAATCTAATTGAAATACAGTATTCCATTCTCATCAAATATGAATTTCTCCTTGATATGATGAAAGTGGGATACCTTCATTTGTTGATGCAAAACTACATAAAACTGTGTTGATACCTCCGGGAGACCATATTATAATAGTAACAAAATCCATCATTAGTTAAACCCATTTTAATTCTATGTAATGTGATGGTTTTAGCTTATCTAATAGTCTATTGGTGATCATCATTCACTTGATGACATATTGAATAGCAAGTGATAAAAAATAAATTTGACATTTCATTCTCAAAAACCTATAGTAAAGGTTCTTATATTAATACATATTGAAGATTCCATGGTATAATTCCCATATAAAATCATGTTATTCCATCATCATATCCACTATCATTTCATTTGTAATCTAGTTCCATAGTTTCATTCATTGGATGTTAGCTACATTTACACTCAATATAGAGGTGGTTTCTTATGAGGAATATATTTTTGTACTATATATTTTTCTTGTCTAGGGAAATTATTTATCTCTTACCAACAGAGGAGTGATGTGGTAAATGTTAGTTCTATAAGAAATGGTCACCCATAAATCACTTGAAACACAAGAAGAATATTAGAATGAAGGGTAACCATCTTCTATTCATCAATGGGTTTTAGATTATCTTTTTCATGTGTTTACATGCTCTGTTTATTAGGAAAAAAGTATTCCAATGTATGCACATAACAATGATCAAAGAAGATTTGGTGATATTATTTATTAATTATTCACTTTTATAGATTATCATCACTATATGTAAAAATACATTTTTGTATCTTTTTGTCTATATACATCAAAAATCACTATCCCATCAGATAATTCCTCAAAAAACACTAGTATAGAACTAATACTATACGATTAGGGTATGGGATTGGGTAATGTTTATTTGTAGGTATCAAATGTTGAGACATTAACACAATTAATCAATCCTACTACACTAATATTGCATAAATCATAATATGAGAACCCTAAAATTAATCAATATATCCCATACCAAGCTCTATAAGAATTGATATTTGTGTACAAGAATGTATTCTATAATAGTCTTAAAGGGTCCTCCCATATGCTTCATACCACCAAAAAATAAAGACATTTGTCGTTTATATTGATAAAATGTGTCAAATGGAATGAGATTGATTTTGTGAAGTTACTTTAATATATAGAAAACCACAAGATATAACTCATGTAATAAATGATAAATGTTTTTTCCATTGAAACTATAGTATTCAACATATCTGGGTGAACTAATACTTCTAATTCTGACAAAAAATGACCTATGAAGTTTAAATTATTAATAAAAAGGTTTCATGAAGTTATATTATCACAAAATAAATGACCAATCACAATATTCCCAATTATACCAAGATATATTTTCTTTTAATATTGAGTATGAGAATACAATCAAATATCATCCATGAAGATAACCATGAATGAATCTAATAACTGGTTGTTAACCAGATTCTTCATGGTTGTGAAAACCAAAGGAATATTCAAATGATTGAACTACATAACCAATTACTAAATAAGACTATTCTGACATTGAAATGTCATATGTGGTATGTTTGAAGGCATAACTCGATCATGATGACATCCTAATCTGATGATGGTCTTTTGGAACACTCTAGATCCTATACGCTCTCAAAATAGGAAATTGATACAAGGTAAAGGATACCAATTCATCATAGTAATATGATTAAACAACATATAACACACAAATAATCTTATGGGTTCTATCAACCTATTTAGAGGAATAAACCGTTGAATCTCAATGGGATTTACTCAGTCATACAATTCTAATATCTTTTAAAACCCCTTACTGTCTCTTATGATCTGGTCACTTATATTTGTCCACCCAATAGGGTTGAATAGATAATAGAGAAGCTCCTGGAACTATATCAATAGGCAATTCCAAATATCACTCATGTGGTAAACTGGAAATATAATAAAGGAAAAAATCCCTAAAATAATTTAATTTTTGAAGAAAATATTCGTGAAACAATCAAATATTCATTATATACATGCTAGAAACATGGGATGCCACTCCACCCATCCCATAGTGATATGTTCTAGCTATATTATGTGAATATAACTCTCCACATTAATTATATAGGGGAAAATTTGTTCATATATATATTTATATAAAATAATTGCATCATGAGGATGAATAGGACACATATAAAATGATATAATCCTACCTTTATGGGAGACTACTGATATTGGAATACATTACCTAATCAAATTACCAATGGAGTGTCATGTTTCACCACACCGTATAATTACTCAAAATAATGACTATGGAATTAAACATCCATAGAAATAATTGAAAGTGAATCCATTGTACCTAAAACATCATGCACCATAGTAGTGGATACTATCCAAATACCGTAAAACTGTATATCCTTGCACTATGCTCATATGGAATTGGCTTCAAAGTATAAATATGGTCTATTAAATGGCCATGTACTACCAAATTTATATTCTGAGCATATATTCAATGATAGAACCTTGTATGTAAATTCAATATACCTCTTCCAAAAACTCCTCCTATTCTTATATGGTCTGTAGTACTCTAACTACCTTCCCAAGGAGGGAAGCATGATCCCACTCCTAAAGGTGGAGTTGATATGCTACATTTTTCAATGTGATCATATCATATGTTCTTGTGAAAATGTTGATGATTCCAAAAAATACAACATACATGGAACTCAGTGAGGTCTCATGGACAAAAATTCTTATTATTCTGTATCATCCCACAATGGTGATAACCCCCAAAACTATCAGTGGGTCTCACCTAACTACAACTTATCCAGTTATTACACTCAACGTGTCTCTTCTATTGACTATCATAACCAATACCCTTTCTAAAATTGAACTATGATACATCAAATTGTGTTTATACATTATGTTTTTATATGAGATGAGTTATTTGATTAATATATCAATCATAGTTTTCAACTATATATCTTTTTAATGAGATTAGATGGGATACTTAATGTCATCCCCAATTATTCTCATTATCTCTTTCTATGTTGAAATATAGGTATGAGTAGCGAACTGAATATATGTTAAATGAGTTAAATATTATATAATTTATATATAAATGTACATCATGTTCCTAAAATCCCCTGATTGATCAGTCCTTGGGGTCTTATTATGAAATATTCATAGAAGCTAGATTGTAAATCCCTTCTAATCAATTCCCAATATTAACCTGCATTATTCAGAATTTCTCATTAATGATTTTTGGATCCCCGAAAAATTTATTCATATATATTCAATCTCCTCCCTAGTGGTGTCACTAGGTTCACAATGATTGTGAATATGGTCCTGATACCTAAATCTACACCATGGACACCACCATTCCTTAAAAAAACAATGTGGATGATGCAATTGAAAATACAGTATCATTTTTACCATATAAGGGTATAGTCGATGAGAAACTTGTATATTTATCAAAATCCATAGAATATTCCATATAATGTATAAATAATAACTAAAATCAGTGAAATATTTGGTTCCATTGGAGGAACTACTGACATTATTATTGAAGGTCAAGTCCCACATCCTCTGGATCATGGTTGTCACCACCCTCTTAGTGCAAGAATAGAGGATGTCATGGTGGCATAATTATATGATTTCGAATAAAAAATATCTCTTTGGATTTTTCTATGATAACACAACAAATAGATGAAGAGTATAGGTAAAATAATTCCAATATAAAATAGATACCCCACTTACTGCTCTTAAATCCATGGCTGGGAGATTGGATTTAACATATAAAACATAAGAGACACTATCTAATACAGATTAATAATGTATGGTATGGGTCATAAAATGTGTTTCCCTTTTAGGGTCTAATTATATGGACATTCAATTTCACGTTTATGTGGAAAAAACCTTTAATTTTCTATTGAAATCCCCATTTAATGGTGACAAATTTATCAGTTATTTCATTTAGATAATTGTCTAATTAACTAATGTATGATTCTCAATTTATAAAAGTAAATTTATTATAAATAATAATGGTGGTTCATTTACCTACATCAAAACCATTTTATTCAAAATAATAATGTAAAATGAAGTATGATATTATTTGAAAAAGAGATTTTTCATTCCCAATCCATAAGGATAAACTCAATCATTTGATCGAAAATGAAATCTATGTATTTATTATCCAATAACGTTGATATCTATATAATCTTAGTTACATAATTAAATCATGTTCTATGTTGTTAGTCATGGTTACATAATCAAAAAATATGCGAATACACTATTTTCGTAGGGTAGAAACATTAATTACCCATTACCTATTTATTTTTTTCGTTCAGAAACAATAGATTGATAACAATTATCTCATTCACGGAAAAAAATCATGTACTCATGAAATGAAACATAAATGGAATAGGATAATGAATGATATATTATTATTATAATTAAATTTAAATTATTAATGATCAGTGATTCCTTAATTTAGTTGGAAAGTATAAAATTTAATCATCAATAATAATAATAAACACCATCTGTCCTATTCATCATCCAACAGTGGAATCAATTCAACTTAAACCTGCATAAACTAAAAAATGATACGACATATAGTGAATTTTTTTTCTCCATTCGTTGTTCATCTATTCATATGAATGAGAACATGGAAAATTTCAGACTCTCCGTAGTCTCCTTTATACTATCTAAAATAATAATGAAATAAAAAAACATGTAACACAACTTTGTGATATCCCAACTCAAAATCCATAGATCATTTCACAGGTTCTTGTGCATCATGTGGACTCAATCATACTTACCTATACACTATAGTGTTTTGACAAATATAAAGGGGCTAAGGTGGTGTTTTGGGGAGACTAAAACATCATGCCAGACTAACAAATCAATGTAATAAATGAATAAATAAATGAATCATGATAAATGAAAAAAACTAAACTGAATGTAACATCCAAATGATATAATATACTAGCCATCATATTTAATAAAGTTTATCACATGAAAAATGAATTTATAACATGTATATTTAAAAAATGTAATATGCATTCTTTGTAAGAGGAATGATATACAATAAATGTATCAAAAGATAAAAAATCCAAAAGACTATATCAATTATCATCACTATCAATTGATTGGTACTTTTCTTCCATGATCCCATTATATGATATATCACGTATCAAAAACTTCACAGTTTTACCTATCACTGAATGCATCTACATAATTTTCCTTGATACTATTTCCAACCCATATAGGGTGTGAGATAAACACATTAGACCACCACCAATGGTGTCAATAAATAACTTGTCTATCTTCATAATTTTAGTTTTGTGTCGATATAACAGTATGAAGTAATCGAATCTATAGAAGGTCAAATCATGTTCTGGAAGGATAACAATTTGACATTATTTTCATCGGCATATGCCGAATAATATTATAACAAGGGACCATATTTTTTTTAAAAATAATTTTTGGGGATGTAGCATCTTTTTATATAATGTGTGGACTTATTTTTACTGGGTAGGGGAGACCCTTTACATAGCTAGAAGGCACAATAACAAGTGGCTTGAATACAAGGTTTGAAAGCCCATTTGGAAAAATGGTCTCATCAGTGAACATTACTGCTTGAGTACCCCCACTGTTATAGTACATACTATAGTACAACCACCATTACAGTTCCTGCTAAAATGCCTCCACCAAAATATTGTCCTTATTGCTACAGTTTTAACGCTGCTATAATACAACTAAAATACCCAGCTACAATGTTGTTGTAGTGCCAAAATTCATTCCCTGCCCGGAATTGTTCCTTGGACATTTGGATGTCAAGAAGGAGCATGTACCACTTTGGGTTTCTCTTTTGGCAACAAGTGGCCATATGTACACATATATATGGTGTATTTTTGTAGTGAAGTCTATATCCAAATAATCGGATACTAGTAGTAGTATGGAACCAAGGAAAAAATCATTCTTCTATGGTTAGAAGACTAGGTATTTGTAGTGTAACATCCCAAGTAAGTAATGAATAATAGATATTTTTATCTATGTCTATTAATGAATTAGATAGTGTTTTAGAGGCATAAAATGAAAATAAATCCAATCTTAAGCATGGAATACACTATTATCTTTTAAAGGATTGTTTTACTGCCTTTTGATGGAAAACCATTTTTAAATATATATTTTGACAATATTATAAGCTATGTTTGTCAAAATAAACGTATTCTTTATGATTGGAACATCAAAATTTACTTTGTGAGATTTTTTGGTATTTTCTGACAATGTTGATTTTTTTATGAATAGTGAAAAATACTGTATTTTACATCAAAACTGCTTTTTAATCTACTTTATTTATATGATTAGTTTATCTTTTTAATTTGTTTTAAAGTTAAATTAGAATATATTTTTACCATTTAATCCAATGGTGGTCATTAGGATTAATTTCACTTTGGAATTGGGCATAAACTAATGCAAAACTTTTCATAGATATTGTTTCAAAAAAAAAACCCAATATTTGTTTTGACAACAGAAATTATTTTTAAATCAATTATTGCAATTTCTGTGTTTGTAATTTGGTAAAATGGATTCCATATTTGGAATCATAATGTCCAAATTATGTAATCATGACTCTTTTGTTTTTGTAAATTATGAATAGTAACGACGATAATTATCTTTAATTATCTTGATTAATGAGTAAACAGGTAGTTAAGGATAATAAAATGATATCATAATAATACAAAAAGACCACAACATGTTTCCTAAGGCTACGGGTTGTCACGTGGCCTACCATGTGATGCCTTGTTCCAAACTTGGGGGCCCCATGAAATGACTTTTGTGAGAAAGTGACTTTTTATGTTTTTATTTTTAAAGAATGTTAAATGTGACAAAGAATGTATCACCTAAGTAAAATATTTTTAATTTTGTCTAAATAAATGATATTTTGGACTATAAATATTAATTAGAAAGCTAATAAATTTCCTAAATCATGATATTTTATTTTATAAATTTTAGACATTAAATTTATTAAATTATTTATGACATCATGATGATGCAGCGATTACCTCATTAATAAAGGATATAAATAAAATGAAATGATAATGTAAAATCAATGACCTAAACATGTTCAAAACATATAGGATGGGTTTATTTCGAACCCTTATCACCTTACCCTCGAATTATATCAATGTGGGAACTTTTGAATCCGAAAATCATTTTCAAATAAAGTAACATTTCTTTACTTTCCAATAGTGCCCCTTTCTCCTCTTATAAAAGGCCCCCACCTCTACCTCCTTACCCACACTCCCAAAGCCTTTGTCTCGGCCAAACCCTTCCCATTTTGTCTCTCCACATCCCTCTATTACTCCTTGAGGACTCACTTTGGGCAGAAGTCTTCCCAAGGAAGCCTTTGAGCTCAAACCAAAGGGAATTACCTGATTTTAAGGTAATGTCTTCACTTGAGTCCTTTTGTTTTATTTTGCTTCTCCACCCCCCTAAACTCTTTATATTCATTTCATTTGTAACAACTACAGTATCTTAAATATACTAGGATGTTTTTATGATAAGTATTAGATCTACACTTACACACACCTACATCTAATGGTTAAAGGACATATTGTTTCCATGGATGGTGAATTTATGCCTCCCGAAACGATGATTGTTCAACATTCTTTTAACACCTTCAAAGGTGTCCATTAAGATGTCACTGTATTTATATATGATATATAATATTTTTATGTTTTCCTTAAGATTATTTAATTTTCATTTTGGGCATACCTTTATGGTTTCCATTATGGGTAAACGCGATATCATCATTTAAGGAAGTGCAGATTACCGCCCCATCAAAGTGATTTGATTCGTGAAATACCATATGTGGGATATATAAAGGATGTAACTACGTTATTATATATATGATATTATACTGGAATTATAATATACCTTTATATCATTCTGATTCTATTGTATAAAATAAGAAATAGAAATGAAATTAGCGTTCATTCGTACGTACGGCTTACCGTCTCCATGAACGGTGCATTTCATTTCATAACTCTAAATTATTATGTAATATTATAAATTCATGTATATACTAGATAAATATGATATATAAATATTGATAATAATTATGGATTTAATGGATACATGAACACCTTTTAATTATAAAGGGTTTATTTTTGACTCAAGTACCAATGATCGTTAAAATGACCGTTATTAACTTAAATAATTACATAGTGTTCATGACATGGAGATAAGTGATATAAAATGAATAATAAACTTGAAAAAGATTCTTAAGAAAGTAGAAATTAACTCAAGTTTATTATTTAGGATATTAAATAATGATCGATTCAAGTCGGACCCAAGGTATGGGACTTCGTCTCAATCTCCTTTCATTGAGGCATATTTTGTTTTATACACAACCTTCTTTTATATGGTGTATAAACCACTTTGTCTTTTACATTTATCCAAAAGGAATATTTTTTATACGAATCATTTTACTAAACGACAAAAGAGAATGTTTTTGTCATACGTATGCGGCGACAATGACTTCTCCGCCGACTTGACCAGAATTTGAGTTTCGACTTCCTCTACAAGCCATACCTTTTTTTAAAAGAAAAATAAATACCATGTTTTACTTTTCTTTTCTTTTGGTATTGAAAATGGTTTTCATAATGTTTTTATATCAATGTGTTGTATTGATATCTTGTGATTTAATGGTGTAAATGTTATTTTTCCTTTATGCATGTTATATGTGTTAAGATTATGTTGAGGTTCTTTGGAATTATTATGAAGATGGGTGGTTCCATGATAAACTAAGGTCGGGTGAGCCCGATATAGCTCTCTAATGCATTGGGTAACGTGAAGGAGTGAAACGTTAAGGATACTCCGAAGACATTTAGGTAATATACTGTGATGGGTATTCCAAACGTAACCAAGAGGGTTACTCCCTACGTAAGAATGTTATGAATGTCTCAAGTTACCTTTATGTCATATGATTTATATGATTTATTCATGATTTGATGAGGTATGTTAATGTGCTTATGTCTTATGGGTAATGTATGATTTCATTCTTATGTATATATATACCCATGTTTCCTTTCCATATTTTTATATCCCTTTCTGAGCTTTTTATGCTCATCCCAAGTTTTTTGAAATGTTTTTCACAGGTCAAGGAAAAGGTACATGATATGATGATAGTGTCAAGGAAGTGTCACGAAAGAATCCATGTTTTATTTTAAATATGTTTCCATTGATGGGAAATAAGAATACTATCTTTATGTAACCACTTTGTTTATATGTGGAATGTAATTCATGTTTAATGATCTAATTCTCTAAAACTCTAAACCCGAAAATATCCTCAATGTGTAATCTTGTAATAACTCACGATTAAGTATGGTTTATGGCTAGGGCCTATAATTGGAATCAAAGGTCAGTATAGATAACTTTATGAGTTAGAATTCTATTAAATGATTATCCAAAAATATATATATATTTTTATGGTCAAATTGAAGTGATATAGTATTTGAAGATTACCATGTTTCTTCATCTAAGACCTATTTGTTCAGAATGGTTTTTTGTAGAGGAAACATGGAAGCAGTGCTAGGAAGGCATGAAGAAGGAAATAACCTTCCGAATCAGCATCCTGAGATGGTTGGAATTAGAACTGAACAGTTTGTTGTAGTAATGTCGCAGTTGACTCAAGCGATAAATGGTGGTGGTATCCATGTATGAGATCAGCCAGATCAACCACAGAGGAACATGTCAGTGGTGGAGCATTTCATGAGGCAACATCCCCTATCATTCGGAAGATCATCTGACCCTGTGCTAGCTGAAGGGTGGATTAAATCACTGTAGAATATTTGTGATGTCATGGGGTGTTCAGACAATCAAAAGGTTAGTCTTGCTATTTACCGTTTGGAGGGTGAAGCAGATAAGTGGTGGTCGATGGGTAAAAATATCAGGGACGCTGAGGAGATTGATGCTCTCGACTAGGATGAATTCAAAGGTATGTTTCTTGAAAAGTATATTCCTAAGGCTGTTCGACTTAGGATGGAAAAACAATTCTTGGAATTGAGGCAAGAGGAATAATCAATGGCTACCTATGAAGAAAGGTTCACTCGATTGGCAAGGTATGCTCCAAATTTTATCCAAGACCTTGATAGTAAAATCAATCGTTTTTACTCAGGATTAAAGCCAAAATATCGAAGGGCATTAGATTCTTGTGAGTTTAAATGTTATTAAAAGCTTGTTCGATGTGATAAGAAGGTGGAAATGGAGTTTGCCGATGATCAAGTGTTCTATAACAACCAACAGGAGAAGAGACCAAGGTGACCGGAGAAAGGGAAGAATTCTTCAAAAAAGTCTGATGGTAAGAAATCTATGTTTCTAGTTTGTGATAAATGTGGCAAGAGGCATGCTGGGGAATGTCTTTTGATTTTTGGAAAGTGATACCGATGTTGTAAGATGGGACATAAGGCTCGTGATTGCAATGAAAAAGATCAAGGTGAAGGTATGACCAAATTTGATTTACAGCTAGTGAAATGTCTTAAGTGAAATGAAATCGGTCACTATGCAAATGAGTGTCCGACAAAGAGCTTGAGTGATGGGAATTAGTTAGACTACAAGCAGAAACGGGTGGTGAAATCCTTTGCAACTACTTCAGCAGATGTCGTTCCATCAAATGAAGTTGTATCAGATACTTTGTTTTTTTTAGATTATGCCATTGTGTTGTTTGATTCGGGGTCCACACTTTCTTTCATCTCTGAAACCTTTTCTAGTAAATTGGGATACCATCTCAAGAAATGACTCCTGAAATTTTGGTAAAAACACCTAGGGGAAATGTTGAGGCAAAAAGAATTTATAAGAATCTTCCTATCCTTATCTGTGGAAAGAACCTACTTGAAAACCTTATTGTTCTACCTATAATAGAGTTTAATGTTATCCTGGGTATGGATTGGCTCTCTATTTACCATGCTAAGATTGACTGTAGAGCAAAAGAAGTTTCTTTTCAGAATGACTTTCTATTTGTGTACAAGAATGAACCCTTACTATTGATAACTTATCAATAGGCCAAGAAACTTGTAAAAGATGGAAATGAATGTTACCTTGCACCCATTGTTGAAAACAAGGGAACTATTCAGATTAATGATGTGCCAGTGGTAAATGAGTATCCTGATGTTTTTCCTAATGAGTTTCCAGGAATAATACCAGATCGGGATGTTGAGTTTATTGTTGACTTAGTTCCTGATGCTAAGACAATTTCAAAACCCCCTAATCGAATGGCTCAAATTGAACTTTTAGAGTTAAAGGAGCAATTGCAAGATTTATTAGAGAAAGGTTTCATTTGACCTAGCACATCACCATAGGGTTCTCCTGTTTTATTTGTTAAAAGGAAAGATGGTTCAGTGAGACTTTTCATTGATTATAGAGCCTTGAATAACATCACGGTTAAGAACAAATATCATTTGCCTCATATCGATGATTTTTTTGATCAACTCCAGGGAGCTCAGTCTTTTTAAAGATTGACTTGATATCGGGGTACCATCAGCAGAAGGTAAAGGAAGAATATGTTTCGAAGTCCACGTTCCGTACATGATATGGCCATTATAAATTTGTAGTAATACCTTTTTGGCTAACCAATAAACCTGCTGTATTCATGGACTTAATGTATAGAATTTTCCATGAGTTCTTGGATAAGTTTGTGGTGATTTTCATTGATGATATTTTGGTGTTTTCTAAAAGTAGAGAGGAGCATGAAAGACATTTAAGGGTTATCTTGAAATCCTCAAAAGAAAAGAAACTGTATGGAAAATTTAGCAAGTGTGAGTTTTGGTTGCAACAAATTTCTTTCCTTGGTCACATTGTTTCTAAAGATGGGATAACTATTGATCCTGCAAAAAAACGTTTTAGAAGACTGGCCAAGACCCACAAAAGTAACTGAGATTCGTAGCTTCCATGGTTTGGAAGGCTATTACCGAAGATTTGTTAGGAATTTTTCACGATTATCTAGTCCAATGACTAAGCTAACTCGGAAGGGTGTTAAGTTTATCTGGACAAAATAATGTGATGATTGTATTCAGGAATTGAAAAGAAGATTAGTGAATTCTCTAGTTTTGGCACTAACTTCCAGGAATGGTGAGTTTGTTATCTACAGTGATGCTTTATTGAAAGGACTTGGTTGTGTCCTAATGCAGAATGATCAGGTAATTTCTTATGCTTCACAATAGTTGAAAACTCATGAGGTAAATTACCCTACACATGATTTGGAATTAGCTGCTGTTGTTTTCACTTAAAAAATTTGGAGGCATCATTTGTATAGAGTAAAGTGTGAAATATATATTGATCAAAAATGTTTATAGTATAAATTTACTCAGAAATAATTGAACATGAGACAAAGGAGATGGCTAGAATTAATCAACGATTATGATTGTACAATTCATTACCATCCGGGAAAAGAAAATAAAGTGGATGATGCTTTGAGTCGAAAAAGTAATTCTTCATTAACAATGTTGCATTTGGAATTTGATCCTTTGGTTAAGGATTTTATGAAAATTGGCATAGATGTTGTTGGAGCAGGAAGTTCTTATGTTTTGTTTCAGGTATCAGTGAGATCATCTCTATCATACGGAATCAAGCAAGCACAGAAGCAAGATAGTGAGTTGCAGAAAAAGGTAGAGTTGGTTCAAAAAGGTTAGTTTCCTGAATTCAACATTGATAATGATTGTGTGTTGAGATTTGGGAAGTGATTGTGTGTGCCTTGTGATTCACAGTTGAAGAGAGAGTTGTTATGTGAAGCTCATAGTTCTCCGTTTTCAGTTCATCCTGGCAGTACTAAGATGTACAGAGATCTGCGTGAGTATTACTGGTGGGATGGAATGAAAAGTGATATTTCTGATTTTACTGTGAAGTGTTTGACATGTCAACAGGTTAAAGAAGAGTGGCAGTTACTGAAAGGGATGCTTCAGCCTTTACCAGTGCCATAGGGGAAATGGGAGAATATATCCATGGACATTGTTGTGGGATTACCAAAGACATCTCGAGGTTATAATGCAATCTGGGTTAATGTTGATCGCTTGACTAAATATGCTCATTTCCTTGCTATACAAGATACTTATTCCCTACATCAACTTTCTCGTTTGTATCTTAAAGTGATAGTCAGGTTACAGGGAGTTCCCCTCTCTATTTTATCTGATCGTCATCCCAAGTTCACTTCTGACTTTTGGAAAGGCCTTCAAAAGTAGTTGGGTACAATATTAAATTTTATTACAACATTTCATCCTCAATCAGATGGGCAGTCAGAACGAACAATTCAGACCTTGTAGGATATTCTACGAGCTTGTTCGATAGATTATCAGGGAATTTGGGACCAACATCTTTCTTTGGTTGAATTTTCATATAATAAAAGTTTTCATTCCAGTATACAAATGGCTCCATTTGAGGCATTATATGGTAAATGGTGTCGAACTCCAGCTTTTTGGGATGAACTGGGTGAAAGGAAGTTGATGGGACAAGAATTGGTAGAAGAGAAGGCAGAAAAAGTCCAACTGATTCAGAAACACATGAGAACAGCTCAGAGTAGGCAGAAGAGTTATGCAGACAACAGGAGGAAGGATCTAACTTTTGAGGTAGGTGATCATGTTTTTCTCAAAGTCTCACCATGGAAAAGTGTGATAAGATATGGTAATAAAGGAAAGATAAGTCCAAGGATCATTGGACCATATGAAATTCTGGAGAGAGTTGGATCAGTTACATACCGGGTGGCTTTACCTCCGAGTTTATCTCAGGTACACAATGTTTTCACGTTTCGATTTTGAGAATGTATATGCCAGATCCATCTCATGTTTTGAGTCCAGATGTAGTTCAGATGGAAGAGAACCTATCTTATGAGGAACAACCAGTCCAGATTCTTGACCAAAGGGAGAAAGTTTTACAAAATAAGGTGATTAATCAGGTAAAGGATTTGTGGAAAAACCACATGATGGAAGAGGAAACATAGGAATATGAAAATGCAATGAGGGATAAGTACCCCCATTTATTCGACAAGTAAATAAATTGCGGGGACACAATTTTCTAAAGGGGGGAAGGATGTAACATCCCAAGTAAATAATGAATAATAGATATTTTTATCTATGTCCATTAATGAATTAGATAGTGTTTTAGAGCTTTAAATGAAAATAAATCCAATCTTAAGCATGGAATACACTAATATTTTTTAAAGGATTGTTTTACTGCCTTCTGATGGCAAACCATTTTTAAATATATCTTTTGACAATTTTATAAGCTATTTTTGTCAAAATATACTTATTCATTATGATAGGGACATCAAAATTTACTTTGTGTGAATTTTTGGTATTTTTCTGAAAATGTTCATTATTTTGAATATTGAAAAATACTGTATTTTACATCAAAACCGCTTTTTAATCTTCTTTATTTATATTATTAGATTATATTTTGAATTGGTTTTAAAGATAAATTAGAATATATTTTTACCATTTAATCCAATGGTGGTCATTAGGATTAATTTCACTTTGGAATTGGGCATAAACTAATGCCAAACTTTTCATAGATATTGTTTCAAAAAAACCCGCTATTTGTTTTGACAACGGGAATTATTTTTAAATAAATTATTGAAATTTCTGTATTTGGAATTTGGTAAAATGGATTACATATTTGGAATCAGAAGGTCCAAATTATGTAATCAATAATCTTTTGTTTTTGGACATTATGAATAGTAACGACGGTAATTATCCTTAATTATCTTGATTAATGAGTAATCAGGTAGTTAAGGATAATAAAATGATATCATAATAATACAGAAAGACCACAACATGTGTCCTAAAGCTACTGGTTGTCTCATGTACGACCATGGGATTCCTTGTGCCAAACTTGGGGGCCCCATGGAATCAATTTTGTGAGAAAGTGACTTTTTATCTTTTTATTTTTAAAGAATGTTAAATGTGACAAAGAATGTATCACCTAAGTAAAATATTTTTATTTTTGTCTACATAAATGATATTTTGGACTATAAATATTCATTATAAATCTAAAAATATTTCCTACATCATGATATTTTTTTATAATTTTTAGACATTAAATTTATTAAATTATTTATGACATCATTATGATGCATCGATTACCTCATTAATAATGGATTTAAATAAAATGAAATGATAATGAAATATCTATGACCTAAAAATGTCCAAAACTTGTTGGATGGGTGGATTTCGAACCCTTATCACCTTACCCTCGATTTATATCAATGTGGGACCTTTTGAATCCTAAAATCATTTTCAAATAATGTAACATTTCTTTACTTTCCAAGAGTGCCCCTCCTCTTCTCTTATAAAAGGACCCCACCTCTACCACCTTACCCACACTCCCAAATACTTTGGCTCAGACAAACCCTGCCCATTTTGTCTCTCCACATCCCTCTCTTACTCTTTGAAGCGTCACTTTGGGCAGAAGTCTTCTCAAGGAAGCCTTTGAGCTCAAACTAAAGGGAGTTACACGATTTTAAGTTAATGTCTTCACTTGAGTCCTTTTGTTTTATTTTGCTTCTCCAACCCCCTAAACTCTTTTTATTCATTTCATTTGTAACAACTCTAGTATCATCAATATACTAGGATGTTGTTATAATAAGTATTTGATCTACACTTACACACACCTACATCTAATGGTTAAAGGACATACTGTTTCCGTGGATGGTGAATTTATGCCTCCCAAAACGATGATTGTTCAACATTATTTTAACACCTTAAAAGGTGTCCATTAATATGTCATTATATTTATGTATCATATATAATATGTTTATGTTTTTCTTAAGCTTATGTATTTTTCATTTTGGTCATACCTTTATGGTATCCATTATGGGTAAACGCGATATCTTCATTTAAGAAAGTGTGGACTACCGCCCCCTCAAAGAGATTTGATTCGTTAAATACCATATGTGGGATGTATAAATGATGGAACTATGATATTATATATGATATTATACTATAATTATAATATACCTTTATATAATTATGATTCCATTCTATAAAATACGAAATAGAAATGAAAGTAGCATTCATGCGTATGTACGGCTTACGTCTCCATGAACGGTGCATTTCATTTCATACCTCTAAATGATTATGTAATATTATAAATACATGTATATACTGGATATATATGATATATACATCATGATTATAAATCTGGATATAATGGATAAATGACCAACTTGTAATTATAAAGGGTTTATTTTTTACTCAAGTACCAATGATCGTTAAAATGACCGTTATTAACTTAAATAATTACATAGTGTTCATGACATGGAAATAAGTGATATAAAAGGAATAATGAACTTGAAAAAGGTTCTTATGAAAGTACAAATTAACTCATTTTTATTATTCAGGACATTAATGAATGATCGAGTCAAGTTGGACCTGAGGTATGGGACTTCGTCTCAATCTCCTTTCATTGTGGCATATTTTGTTTTATACACAACCTTCTTTTATACGGTGTATAAACCCCTTTGACTTTTACGTTTATCCAAAAGGTATCATTTTCATACAAAGTGTTTTACTAAACAAAAAAATGGAATTTTTTTGTCATACGTATGAGGCGACAACGACTTCTCTGCCGTCGTGACCATTAATTGTGTTTCAGCTTCCTCTACAAGCCATACCATTTTTTAAAAGAAAAATAAATACCATGTTTTAATTTTCTTTTATTTTGGTATTGAAAATGGTTTTCATAATGTTTTTATATCAATTTGTTGTATTGATATCTTCTGATTGAAAGGTGGAAAAGTTATGTTTCCTTTATGCATGTTTTATGTGATACGATTATGTTGAGGTTCTTGGGCATTATTATAAAGACGGGTGGTTCCGTGATAAACTAAGGGCAGGTGAGCTTGATATAGCTTTCCAATGCCTTGGGTAATGTGAAGGAGTGAAATGTTAAGTTTTCTCCGAAGAGATTTAGGTAATATACTATGATGGGTATTGCAAACATAACCAAGAGGGTTACTCCCTACGTAAGAATGTTATGAATGCCTCAAGTTACCTTTATGTCTTATTATTTCTATTATTTATCCATGATTTGATGAGGTATGCTAAAGTGCTTATGTCTTATGGGTAAAGTATGATTTCATTCTTATGTATATATGTACCCATGTTTCCTTTCCATATTTCTATATCCCTTACTGAGCTTTTTATGCTCATCCCATGTTTTGTGAAATATTTTTCACAGGTCAAGGGAAAGGTACATGATATGATGATAATGTCAAGGAAGTGTCAAGAAAGAATCCATGTATTATTTTAAAGATGTTTCCAATGATTGGAAAGAAGAATACTATCTTTATGTAACCACTTTGTTTATATGTGGAATGTAATGAATGTTTTATGATCTAATTCTCTAAAACTCTAAACCCGAAATGATCCTCAATGTGTAATCTTGTAATAACTCAAGATTAAGTAAGGTTTAAGGCTGGGGCTTTATATCTAGTCTCATGGGAAACCATGTACAATCTCACAATAGTAGGGAAAACAAACCCATGTATTATAATAGTATGAACATAATACTCATGTATCCTATTAGTGTGGTGTCTAATCCTACACACCATAATTATTATGGGTTTCCATACCCAGTTATCATAATGAATAAGTGTTTCCATGATCATTCATCATAATTCACAAGGGTCTCCATGCCCATTTATCATAAACTATAAGGGGAACTTTGATTGTATATAACAATTCATATGTATATCCAGGATCTTTTTATCATAGTCATTAAAGGTTTCCATTGTAACACCACAATATTTTACTTTATGTATTTTTTTTAAATTTGTCTCCAATGATTTCTTATGAGCTTAAAGCAATGATTAAATACTATTATTGTGACCTAGCCATTGGAATATAGAGAAAACAAGGGATTGTGCAAATTATGATAATAGAGTTTCACATGTTTATAAAATTATTTCATTAGATACCTATTAAATTAGAAATGACAATAAAAAACAAACTAATGATAAGGCATTTATTTTTATAAAAAATTATATTATTGCCCATAAGGATATTTTATCATAAATTAGTCACAATTATTGAATGATATTAATGAAATTTATTTATTTAATATTAAATTTCTATTTTTTAAATTCAATAAATATGAATGATAGGATTATTTTAGGAATAAAACCAATTTTTTTCATAAAAAAATATATTTTAAAAAAGAAAATTTAACACCTTTGAATGGTTGATTTGTTTTTAAAAAAAAAATTTGATTCTTTTATAAATTATATTTACCAACGCAAAGTGCATTATTAAAATATAACTGTAAAAATTTTGATAGGGTAAAATTTTCTATTTTTTTTAAAATTATTTAATTTAATGTGAATAATGAAAATCAGGTTTTTTTAAACTATTCTTTTTTATATTAATAATCCATTTTTAATTCGAATATTAACTATAACAGAGAAAGTGTAAATACAATTTCGTTATATTATAAAATAAAATATGATATATTTACTTATTTAATAAGTGAAAAATGTGTTAAAAATGATAAATTATGTATGGGTTGTTTAGTGAAACATAATTGCTTATTCAAAATATTAAAAATAAAATATATATAAAAGAGAATTTATTTTCATTAGTTAGGTACATAAATAAATACTTTTTTATGTAATTATAATATAATTTATGATACTTTATTTAATTTATTAATGTTCCATAAAATTAGTTAGAATGTCAAAATCCATATTTAATTTAAAAAATGATGATTATATTTAAAAATAAATGTTCAAATATTTAGAAACAAATTTTCATAAAATGGAGACCATATTGTAATTTTAAAATTTGAAAAATAGTAATGGTGACTTTTGGGTATTTTTATAAAATAGGTGATTTTTTGTGAATTGGGTACTATGATAATTTATGGTATTTAACAGAGAAATTGAATTTTCAGGTCATGGATTATGAATAGATGATATAAACCCATAATATCAAAATATAAACAATTATTTAAATATATTTACTAATAATGTTCAAATGATTCATATTCATAGTCCAAAATAATAATGTAATGAATCAAATAATCAAAACACTCTTATCCCCTCTTCTATATATACCACTTTCACCACCCCTTCTCATTACACAACCAAAACCTTGATTATTGTCCAATTTTATTCCAATAATTATTCCAATTATATACTTTATATCATTGTATTTATGATCTCACCAAAATGGTCATTTTAATTTACCTTTTGTATGTTCTCATGTAATAGAATTAAGGAATTAATATCCCACTTCATTCATTACATTTTCATTTAAATTCATTCATTTCAAAAAAACTTTTCACCACATTATAAAAATTTTTCATGTAAAGTAATCTACATTTTATATACTATAATTTTACTATGATAATGTTATTTTAACCATAAATTCTATTTTTTTCACCATTTGTTCTAATAATGAAAACATCAACCATGAGGTGCCAATTTTCCAACTTTATAAATAATGATTTTTTATTTTTTTTCAATTCCACCATCAAGGCATGACATAAAACAATGTTTATGGTAAATAAATACTATAATATATGATTTCAAAGTTATTTAATTTTATATATACTATATTTAATCATTTTACTAATTAAGGAAACAAACCTAGTACATGATAATTTAAAAAAAAGTTAACATAATTTAACCAATTATCATTAATGTTTTAGTTTTTAAAACATCCACATATATTGGAAAAAGATTATATTTAAGATAATTTAATATATAAATTGTTAAACAATAAAATTAAATTTCAATTCTGGATATGTATTCCCATTTTAAATGATCTATCATACTTGAATACAAGTGAACCATCTATGAAAACCTAGGAAACAAACACTCCCAAATGGAAAATATTATTTTTATAAATCAAAAAAATTGACCAAAATGAAATTAATTACGTTCTAAAAAATAAAATCTCTTTTAAAAGGTTATTAATAAAATTATTAACAAATCTAATTTCATTATCCCAGATATCTATCTCAAGTGAAGAACACTTTCAGGGATAATATAATGGATTCTCACCAGACCTACAATTTTCATTAATCATAAGAATTATATCTCTTTAACCATAATTAATTAATTTTTTATTTTTTAAAATTCATAGAAATAATGTCTTTATGTTCCAAACTCTTGTATATATATCATTGATCTTTCTTTTTCTAAAATAAATTTTTTTGTAAAGATCCATTATCATTTCGTCTTTATAACTATACCCGGTTAAAGGGTGTGTCCCAATTCCTTAATAATTATTACATAATCCCTGCATTCTATTTTTAGATAGTTATATTTTTTGATGTCATAAAAAAAATCATATCTAATTTTTTGATTAATTTAAACAATTAATAAATTTCCCTCTTTAATATTTTTTAATATTTTCCCTTTAATTTCTCTAATGTAGATAATTTCTAATGTTTATGGAAACAAAATTTTATATGTCTTCCATTCATTTTGAAAAAAATTGTGCCTCTAAAATATTTTTATTTTCCATCCCTTTCATTTCTAGGATATAAATTTTCATTAACGAATTTTATGACTAATAAAAATTATTTTCCAAAAGAACTCTTCTTTATAACGTA
The DNA here is from genome assembly GCA_963277665.1 of Viscum album. Lineage (NCBI taxonomy): Eukaryota > Viridiplantae > Streptophyta > Magnoliopsida > Santalales > Viscaceae > Viscum > Viscum album. The sequence goes on from OY728119.1 coordinate 1,392,042,924, forward strand.
AAAGATTATTTTTTAATAAAGATTTTTCAATAAATTTTTTGATGTATTTTAATCTATTTAAATACCCATAGTTGAAAAATATACATAATTGAGACCGATCACTTATTTTACTATATAAAATAATATATTGAATAGTTTATGATTATATTGACTAATAATAAATTGTTTGGATTCCATTATCCATATTACTCTAGATACATAATTGATTTGGAATATTATTAACATTTCATCTATTATATTCAATATGAATTAATATACTGATTATGTTTCACCACTTTTTTGTGAGGAATGGATTTGACATAGAATTTAATTGGTGGGGCCTTCTATATCCTTTTTATACATCATATGGTCTTATCAGATACACTGGGATGAGATTGTACCCATTTATGTATAGTGTCTTGGATGAAGTCTTGATAATTTTTTTTATTATTTCCAATATTATTAATTCATTGTTTATGATATTAATAATTTTTAATACAGATGATTATTCGACTAGCAGAATATCTATGGGTAATTATTATTCTCATTATTTTTTTGTATGAAAATATTTTATCAACATTCAGGTCCTTCCATATTACGATCTTGTTAATAATTTAATGACATGTGTTGTTAGATATTCACTGTTTCCTATTCTTTGTTTTATATTATTCACCCTTAATGATAATATTATTTCACCCCTTTATAATGTTTTATTTTCCCCAACATATGAATATAGTTATTTTTGATTCCACATCCATTTTTATTATAAAACTTTAGATATGTAAGGCACCAAATATGGGCATCTGGGATTAGGGTATTTATTGTTTTCATTTTAGGATGTTTATTAGATAATTTGGATACTAGATTTTAGGAAGAATAGATTTTGGTAATATAACACTATAATTATCCTTGAGAATATTCCCAATGATACCATGTTTTATATTTAGGTATTAGATATACATATATTTGTAGTTTATTATTCTATGATGCACTAATTCTCATATTAAACATTATGTTTCATAATCTTATAATCTAATCTAGTGTTTTTGATTTTTCAAAAATGGTACCAAGAAGAAATGTTGTGAACTTCATCAATTCACGTGATCTGAAGAGTATGAATGACAATATCTATAATGAGAATATGGAAATATTTTTAAGGGACATAGTATCCCTTTTCATGTCATCATATGTTGATATTATATCATGTCATAATAGGACAACGAAATAATTATCTATTTCTTCATTATTCAATGGAAAGAAAGATAAGATGAGGACGACTTGGAAAAATATCAATAACGAGAAGAAGGGAAATTTTATTCCCCACATGTCTTATTTGTGGAAGAAAACACCTTAAAATTTTATTATGTAGATTTTATTTACTTATGTGTGGTGATAAAGGCCACCATTCTTTTCAATGAATTGTAATGAAAATGGTTTCAAATGTGAAATTTTCTAATAGTAAATAGATGGGACATTATAAAAATTAATGTCTTATCTTTCAAAGGAATATACCAAAAAATAGGCCAACAGATCACAGTAATGTTTATTCTACCACCACAGACAAAGTGGAATGATTTATAAGACTATTTCCAAAATCTAGTTTTTTTAATTTATCAACAATGCTCTAGTTATAATAATCACGAGATATTTATGGATTGTGCTGCAAAATATATTTTTTATCATTATTTCATGTAAGTGATGATATAGGACCTGTAATCACGTAGAGTTATTCTGATTTAAGTTAATAATCTAGAACACACATGAAAAGTGAAAGATAAAAAAATATGGTCTTCATGTTGAGATAATAATAAAGAGATGTTTATTATATAATATTAGTGACCATTAATGTGGTTGGTGATTTGATGGTATATGTTGTGTTAGAATTAGTAGATTCTTTTATTTGAGGACATTATTAAAAAACTGAACACTATACTCTTGATATAATTCACGTCTCATTAAAATTTAATATAGATTATGGTATTAATTTAATTCATATGATATAATGCAATCTAAATTATTCTATGGATATTAAATAATGTATAGTTTTTATATTTTTTGACCTTCCATCATTATATTTTGTCTTTGAAGATTGATATACCTAGTTTTTTATGATTATTTAGTTTAACTACATATGGAATGGATTAAGGATATTGTTTATTAAGAATAAAAAATTACATATTATATTGGATAATGTATTCTATCCATCATTGTTTTAGTAATAATTTATAGGATGAATGAATGAATTGTAGACATTATGATTGATTATAGTGATATTAAAATATGAAAATTGTCTTGAATATTCATACCATGATAAAATAAATGTAGTGAAGATAAATTGAAGCTTCACTAATTAATGATATTATAAAATGGAAATGAATCCTGGATGATTATTTTATAATGTAATGTTTAGGGTAGTAAAATAATCAATCAACTCGATGAAATGGATTTCAGAAAAAATATATATTCCTTTTTCATTTTATTTTGGGATGTCAAAGGCCTTTTAACTGACCATAAATTTATTATTTTTTTATTTTATACATTCTAATGACATTAATTTCTATCACTCTCAAACATATCGAGATAGTGTTAAATATATTCTATGTTCATATATTGACAAATATTCTATTATTTTGGATTCTTATATTTTTGTGCCGATCATTTTTACCATTACATGTTTTAAAATGAAGGTTTAAAAACCATTTTTTGATGTGGGATTCCCAAAAAATAATTTTCAAGAATAAAAAATAAATTAATTTTACGATAATTTCAAGTTTTTTATAGGAAATTTAATTAATTCGGGGAGAATGAAAGACCACACGATTTTATGGTATGCTCCCTTATAATATTGAAATTCTTAGACAAAATACAAGATTTGAAAAATGATGAAATATTTTTATTATGGCGTAGCTATTGGAGGAGAGGGAATAAATGGGATTCTGTAAATTATGAATAATATTATACACATGTATATATAATTAATTAATTAGATTCCTATTAAAAAGACATGAAAATTAAAACCTATAAAATATAATGGATATTTTTTTAAAAAAATATATTTATTCCTATGATGAAATATAATCATAAATTAATAACTATTATTTAAATATATTAATAAATTGAAATATAAAATATTAAATATAATATCATCTATTAAATCATTAATATTTATTGTATTAAGGTAAGAATAAATAAGATTTTAAAGTGAAGAAAATATTTCTAAAATAAATTTTTACCTGATTTTAATTTTGAATGTAACACCTCAAACTTCTATGGTACGCTTCTCTTTGAATAGTTTGATAGCGTGTGTTGTACACAACACCGAGTTCTAACACACCATAACAAATCAAACTAGCAGTTATGAATAGTAATACCTACTTTTTGAAATTACATATATTTTATATTTCAAAATGGATTTGATTTTTGGATTCGGAATATCGAATTTATCCTAAGATGAAATTTTGGTACTTTTCAGATAACTTTAATATTTTGATGAATAGTAAAAATTACTAAATTTTAATTAAAAACAACTTTTTTAATCAAAATAAATAATAGTGATAAATTATGAATTTGAGTGGTTTTAAAGTATATTTAGAATATATTTTTACTATTTAATATAATGTTGGTCATTGGACATAATTTTACAATTAAACCGAAATAAACAAGTGTCAATCTTTTGATAGTTATTATCTCTTAAAAACACGCTTTTTTTTTGACAGCGGGAATTACTTTTAAATTAATTTATGCCACTTCTGTGTTTTGAATTTGGAAAAATGGATTCCATATTTGAAATCAGGATGTTCAAATTGTGTAAATAGGTAACTTTTATTTTATACATTTTCAATAATTACTGCGGTAAATATTTTATTTAACATGGTTAAGGGTAAATCCGGTAAATAAGGGTTACAAAATAATATTATAATAATACTGAATTACCCTAAAACGTGTCCTAGACATATTGGTTGATACATGTTCGACCATAGGCATATTTGGGTCGATTTTGGGACCCAATGGATCCACTTGTAGGTGATAGGGACAGTTTATTTTAATTAAGATAAAATAAGTACAAAAATGGAACAAGCATATATCATTTAGAAAAATAATTTTTACATAGGGTTATATATGATGGATTTTAGATTATAAATATTCATTAGAAATATAAAAAGATTTCCTACATGATTATATTTTATTTTAAATTTTTATAGATTAAATAATTTAATTTATTTATGACACAATGATGATGCAGTAATTATCATAATAATGAAAAATTAAAATAATTGATATTATAAATACCCAAATAAATATAATATAGAACGTTTAATGAATAAAACTAATTTCCTTGGACAATATTATATATTAGGATTTATTTAATTGACTTTTTTCAAAGTAATAAATCTGTTATGAGTTTCACAAAAATCAACTATTGAATAGTGTAAAATTTGACATAAAAGAGTTCTTAAAGAAAATATTATATTATTAATTGATATTAAATTCCTAAATATCTAAGTATCGGCCAAGAGACATATATCATGATAGGTTCATCATTAATGGAACACTTGGGGGTCACTTGGATGTATATAGTATGTTTATTAACCATATTATATAAAAATACAAAGAGACATTGTAAAAGTGAAACTAATTAATTTAGAGTTAATACTTAATGGTATGGTTAAAATAAGTACCCAAACCTATCTAAATTCTATTGGTTGAGTTGTTTGCGACCCAGCCCCACCTTAACCTTTGAATAGTCAACTTTGGAGCCATTGGAAACCGAATATGAATTTATTATAAACTAATATCTCTAGCTTTTCTAAAGGTTCCCCTCACCCCTCTTATAAAAGGGAACTCCTCCTTCTCATTTCTTCACAACTTCAAACCTTTTGGATCGGACAAAATCTGCCCCAATACTCTCCCAACTTCCCTCACTACAACCTAGAGGCCTTATTTTGATCAGAAAGCCAACCTAATGATCCCTTTTGATCAAATCAAAAGGAAGAACCTGAAGAAGAGGTAATGATTTCACTACCCTTTTACAAGTTCATTTCTTCTTCCACTTCTTCTTCCTTTTTTGTTACCATTCTAAAATAATAACTCCAGTATCATATATATTCTGTGATGTTATTATAAATATGGTACAACCATATTCCGTATTCTATCCACCCTTTGAATAACATGTCACCATATGTGCGTACGTACGGCTTACCATCTCCACGTCGTGGTGTAATTGTTATTCAATATATTATTATTTGGATGGGTATAATAATGATATGTAACTCATGTAAATAATAAATATAACATGTTAATGATTCTATATATATGATATAACAACCATTTATATATTATTTTAATATCAAAAGAATGATATTGTCGCTCGTGTGTACTTACGGACTACCGTCTCCACGAACGCGATAAGATTCATTCTCCATCGTATCCATTCAAGTATAATTATCTTTTTATGATTTAAAAATTATGTTTAAGGACTTGATATCATTCTGTGTATGAAAAATATACATCCTATCCATGAAAAACATGGCTTATGTAACAAAACATATAAAAGAAGACGAGTAAGTTAACACCTGAAACGACGATAATTCAAAGATATTATTGACAAATCAATGTTAAAAGATCATATATGATATAATATTAATATATATGATTCGTGTATAATTTAACAACAATTATTTCACCATTATACAGGAGGTTAACCTACCCCAACCAAGGAAAATTACAAGGTAAGGGTTATTTCACAATCTCTTCATTATCCGAGGTTGTTTATATGTAATAATCTACTGGGATCTCTTTACCATCCACATCTATGTTTTCTTAAAAATGTATTTCAAAACATTTTTATTATTTACAAGAATATGGGTTAAAGTCATTTATACCCTTGTTTTACTTTTTATAAGAGGAATCTCTCCATCATTTTCAAAACAAGGTCCTTTTTAACTTTTTCGACAGAATTAAGGTAAGAATATTTGTTTTAACTTATACGGAGGGTGCAGTTATTTTCTGCCGTTATAAAATCTTCAAAGCTTTCCTTACAAGCTTATTAGAATATTTTCAGAGAAAATGTTTTATTTTATATGGCTCTTAAATGATTTCAAAAATAGAAAGTGATATTTATCTAAAAAGTGTTTTGATTTCATCTATGTCAACATCTTTTGATGGATTTTACGCTTATTTGACGTTGAATTATTATGATACAAAACTTCTATATTGTATTGAAGGTTTTGTGATATGTTTGACTGTGGATGTGCTATTTTTATACAATTCCTAGCTTATAGTGAAATTATTGACATTTCGTATTCTAGTTTTAATACGAATGTTTATGTTATGTTTAAACTTTTTCATATGGGAATGCATTGGACTTAATATATGACGGGTGGAGCCCGCTATAGCTCCTCGATGCATCGGTAGGTCTCATGAGAGAAACTACTGTCTTGGCACAAGGCCTTGGAAAAATCTTATTTGTAGTCTTGGCACGACGCCTTGGCTATGTGGTTATGACAGTTTGGAATTAGGCATTCCAACATTATGAAAGTGGTTATTGATATTGAATGTGATTATTCGATTAGTAGAATATCCATGTGAATAAGTAAATGGAATTATTTCATTTTACTTTTGCCATACTATGTTGATGTTCAAGTTTAAAAAGCTTTTGTTTTAGTAATGCATTGCCTTAAATTTTTATGCTTATTTTGAATGTTTCGCTATATTGTTATCCTTACTGGGCATTTGAGCTCACCCATTTTCTATGTTTTATTTTTCCCAGTATGTGAAGAAGTAAGTTATGAATGACCTACAGGGATATTATGAGGGGATAATAGTGTGGACTGTGGAGACATTATGTTGTTGTAGTAGTTTTTCATTTTATGATGTAATGTAAAACTTATGAATATATCTAGTGTTTCCAAGGATACTAAACCAATCGGTCTTTCGAGATTTGATCTTTCTTGTGATCATGCCAATGTTATGTAATAATGCACCGACTCTGGGTAACTAGGGTCGGGGTGTTACAGTTGGCATCAGAGGAAGTTTAGTACAAACCTTGGATGCTAGATTTAGATAAACTCTGATTAGAGCACGTAGACCTAAGATGAACTTTGAGGATTAGTATAGAAGAACTTCCTAGAATTTTGGTATTGTAGAGATTTTGAGATTTTTTCGAGCAATACATCCCTATCTGGATACGAGCAGGTAGAGGCGGCTCAGGCACAGATGTACCTAGGGGTAAAACCAGAAAACAACACTTTGAGCTAGACTCGAACGAGAACTGATGCATGACAACGGGCCTTGCTGTACTCTTGGTTACGACACTCCCATGGGATATGCTTAGGATAACTCTCGTTTTTTTACAAATCATTATAAAGGGTTTATGAGTATATACTTCCTCAAAGAAAACATTTTTATGATTATGAATTATTTCCATAAATAGTTCAATTTATGTTACGTGTTTTATAAGTATGGGATTATGTATTTTGATTCATAAACTGATCTAGTTTAAGCCATTGTTTTGAAATGGCGCCTAGTGGATGAAATGGAAACCGTATCAATGCATGCACTCCATGTAGGGATTTCCCTCCTGTTCAAGATAATTATAGTGGGGCTGGTGATGCAACTGCTGTCGATCAGCTAATCACCATACTGGGACAACTCACTCAGGTTATGAATAATAACCTTACCCATATGGAGCACCATGATCCACAGCGTGGAGGATCAATGTTATATCGATTCATGAGGAAACAACAACCAACGTTCAATGGGAGTAAAAACCCCTTAGTAGCTAAGCAATGGATAAATTCCCTAGAGAAAATATTTCAGGCTTTGGGAAGCAGTGAAAGGGAAAAAGTTATCATTGCAGTTTACCGCATCACTGGAGATGCTGATCAATGGTGGTCATTGATTCAAAACATGAAGGATGATGATGAAGTATCAAATATGGAATGGATGGAGTTCAATGATCTGTTTTTAGAAAAATACTTTCCTCGCGACCATCGAGCAGATATGGAAAGGCAATTTCTGAGTCTGAGACAAAAGAAGGATGAAAATGTCACAAAGTATGACGCTAACATTACAAGGTTAGCAAGGTATGCTGGAGATTATATACGTAACACAAGAAGTATGATTTATCGTTTTTTGATGGGTTAAAACCATTTCTTCGTCAAGCATTAGTCTCACAATCCTTTTCGTCATACGAAGACATTGTCTCATCTGCTATCAAGACCGAAAAGGAATTCTCTAAGTCTTATGACTTTAAAGCAAAGCAAGAGAAGAAGAAACCTGCTGATCAATCTGGGAATGGAAATAAGGGGAAGAAGGGAATGGTTGAATATCCATCCTATGGTAAATGCGGGAAGAAACACCCTGGTACTTTCTTGAAGGGAATGGGAGTCTGTTACAAGTGTAGTGAAAAAGGCCACCATGTCACGAACCAGGCTGGGTCGCCATCCGACCCGGCGCCCGACCCGGTCCGCGGCAAAGCCCGAAGGGCGTTCCCGATCCCCACGGGCTGGCACAAGTGCCCGGGTATCAAACATTACATGGGAACGATTTACCCGAAATAAATACAGAAAAACCAACCAGATAAATAAAATGAAACTAGAAGTAGAAAACCAAGCACGCATTTAAACTATAAACAGGTTTAAAGTCTACAACTCGAACCAATAACTAAAAAGAAAAGATGACAGCGAAAACTAAAACTCATACTCAAACTTCCTGGAAAAAGAGAGGTCACATCAGCACCACTCTTCATGAAAAGACCAACTGCAACCTGAACCACCATCACTGAGCATGACGCACAACCTGGAATACCCAAGAACAAGGTCTACATACACCCGAAGGTGTATGCATGGTGTGAGCGAAAGGCCCAGTAGGACGTCACCCAATAAAAAGGTTCCATGCCAAAACATCAAAAAGACAATTTAAAGTGCTTATTCAAAATTATACTTTCAAAATTCTTTTAAAGAAAACATTTACAAGCTAAATGCTAAAGAAAAACACTAAAAAGAACTCATTCCACAAATATGATTTTAAAAAGGATGAGAAAAATTCATTATGGGAACACATACACATACTCACACACACACATGCACACACACACACACACACACTCACACTAAAGTGGTCCTCCATATGCCGACGGAAGGCACCACGCCATAGATGGTAGAGAACTATTGGTAAATCCCCTAAGGTTCATCTAGCTTGAGTGGGTCCCTAGAACCTCGTGTCTCGGTGAAACGTGGCTTAGAAGGCCACGACCCTCAAAAAACGTGTCATAGAAGGCCACAACCCTCAGAACACATGGCTTAGAAGGACACAACCCTCAGATATCATGTTTAGTTAGTGTTGCAATCGTCAATCCAGCTAAGTGAAACAGGGACGACACCCATCCGGTTCCCTAGAACACTAGTTCTAGTCTGTCCACCTAGATACCCAGGGTTTTCCCTTGTGCTCAGACATGTTTCACATTCAAATAACACACCACTTTCACATTTCACAAACCAAGCTTGACATTACACAAAAGGTCACCACTTTCATACCAAAACACCATTTCAAAGACACACGCACACCAAGGACATGTCTCATTTTATAAAAACACACCACTTTAAAAATGAACGCGCATTCAACTCCTTCAATATACCCTTTTCACGTCATATAAATGTACCAAAGAACCATTTTATCTATTAATGAAATCGTTTCAAGAAAAACCAAAAAGACATTACACCAAAAACCACTTGATTTTATATTGAGGCATCACTTTAAAACTTGATACGCGAGGTAACCATATCAAGACTTGTTTTCCATTATTAAAACAATTTTGCATTTCAATTTCAAAAGTACACAACAAGTCAAACACACCAAATGTGATTCATATACTTTGAAAATGTCTATTTAAATACAAAAACATCTAAAGTGACTTGAAAACACCTCTCTCACCTACCAAACATCCCTCAAAACCTTTAAACCATGTTTGAAATCCCAAATACCGCTCAAATAAACAATCGCTCAGTTCACAAAACATATCACATGTATACCATAAAACCTCACTGCAAAACACACAAATCATTACATAAAATGAACATTTTAGAATCAATTGAACACTCAACTTTTCTAAAACCTCATTTTCACCATTTGCACAATTTATTAGACACTTTTAAAATTTACCACAACAAGGTCGGAAAAAAAACCATTTCAAAAGAGAGCACAATTTTCTTCAGGTACGTATGTCAAACAAATTTATAAAACGCATTTTGTGCCACTTACAAAACACAACCATTCATTTATACAACAACACATATAAACAATAAAAGCATACTATTTCGGAAATCCAATTTTCATCAAACAAGCATGCCAACGAATTATAAACATAGATCGCACCGTGCAATTATATCATGGAACATATTGAGTTTAACTAAACAAACAAATTAAATTATCTAGATGATGCAAATGCATGGAACCACCTACCTGGACATCGAACCCCAAACATTGATGTGAGAACTCCAAATTCAAGAGCGCAACATCAATCGTGCACCGATTTCACCGCAAGGAAGCTCGCGCAACTCAAAAACACAAAATCGGATAAAAAAACATCATGTTAGAACTCTAAAACATGAATTAAAAACAATTAAAATCAAAAATTAAAACTAAAACTAACACCCTAAAAGTCGGAAACATCAAAACCACAACCGAGCATTATCTAAACCGTAGAACAAAGGTGTAGGGGATTACCCAGGTGGTCCGCACTTGCAGAAAAAGGGGGGGGGGGGGGAGGCCGAAGTATGGGTTTGGGAGTTTTGGGTCGTCGGAGGGCTGGCCGGAAGGGTGGTCGCCGGTAACGGTGTGGCCGGGAGGAAGGTCGCCAGACATGGCGTGGCCGGGAGGGAGACAGAGCGGCGGCCGGGAGGGAGATGGAGCGGCGGCCGGGGCTGCCGGAAGGAGGAGGCCGGCTGGTCGGATCAGGGCGATGGTGTGAGTAGCTGGCCGGGAGGCGGCCGTGACGGGAAGTCGACGGTGGGGTGAGCAGGCCGAGAGAGGGTCGAGGCGAGCGAGCAGGCCGGCGGCGGGGCGAGTGGGAGAGGGTCGTGGGGGAGCTGGCGGCTAGGGTTAGAGGGAAGGGGAGGGGTGAGCCGCGTGACGAGGGGGGTAGGAGGGAAACCGACGAGATTGAGAGGAAAAGAGAAAAAAAACGGAGGGAGAGAGGAAAAAAAAGAAGAGAAGAAAAAGAAAAAAAAAGAAAAGAAAGAAAATAAATAAATAAATAATTAATTAAAATAAAATGAAATTAAAAAAATATAATACAATATAATATAATATAATAAAAAGGAAGTAAAACATAAATTCAGTATTAATAATAATAATAATAATAATAATACCTCAAATTATAATACATGTATTGTTATCATTAAAACAATCTATTAAACCTTATTAGTTTTATTATTATTATTATTATTATTATTATTAATTCGCCTTATTTGATTAGCTCACATCGGCAGGCCTCCCAGTGGCTCAGGCGAAGCCGCGCGATCTCCAATTCCTGTTCCGCTCAAGCATCAGACGTTGCCAAGCTGCAAAGACCCATTTTTTTTGACAAAATAAACCAATATTGAACCGACTCAACTCGTATCCCGAAAAAATATTTTAAAGCCAAATAAAATAAGAGGTGACCCTAATTTATTATTTTATTAAGAGTAATATTAATAACGACACAAGACGAATTATATTCTTAACACCGTGAATATTATTGTTTGATTATACTGATCCATTTCATTTAATTAATTTACCATCGAGCAGGGCGTGCGGTGAAACGGGCGGGGCCGCCCGGCGACCCAGGTGAGGCCGCGCAGCTTCGGTCGCATTGCGCTGGACGCAAACAAGACCAAAACACAAAGAACTCGAAATCTTAAGTCAGGTTTCGACCTAAACTACCCGACACAAATAAAATTATAAAATAAATAAAATTAGAGACGACGAGTGTGACAATTCTCCCCACCATAAAGCTTTCCGTCCCCGGAATGCCACAACTAGGACCAAACCCCAAAACAGAAAACCACACTCCCTTAAGGTCCAAAGAGGATCTCCACAAACATCTAGAAAGGAGAGGAAAAAGTATCGTGCTCAGAGAAAGTGACTTAAAGACAACCTCATGAAACTCATAAATAATGACCTTCTGATATGTGTGGTCTGCCCCGAAGAGCTAGAACACCTCCAGTTTACTGATCAAGGAAGGGAACTCTCGCACCCACGGGAACTAACTTCACAAGCCGAAACAACTCAAACATTATTAAACGAAAATCCCATCATTTGGTTAGAATGGTCAAACCATGTCCATGAACACTCTTATCACTTATCACCAATCCATATTTAAAACAGAAGCAAAAGATCAACATGGGGAGGCCCGAGGGGCTCCCCACCATTAGGAAGTCACTGACGCTCGAAACAAGACTGGAAAAACGACTCGGAGAGGTTCAAGCAAACTCCCCGCCATTAAATAAGAGTCCATCACTGATTCATTTTAGAGGCATTCGTGCGAGACGCAATGTGGGTCTCCCCACCATTTGAACTAACGGAAGGTATAGAACTTTGAAAATTTCTCAATGGTGACCAAACACCCCACCACAAGGGGCGGGGAGGGAGGGGCCCGACTACCGGGCGTCAAAAGCATGACCCAAGACAAACCATTATTCCCACATTCCTAGATGAGCATTATTCATATTTGAGACAGATTTACTCAACAAACTCCCATAAGGACCACTAAAACGATTGCATCCAAGGGGACGCAATCCCCAAAACATTAAGGCAACGAGACGAACACACCTCCACATGGTCGCGAAAACCTTATGCAACTAGATGGCTCATTCGGAGCAGAACAACCTTTGAAACAACTTAATCTTCCTCTACTTTCAACACTGGTGACAGAAATAAAGTCGGGTCTCATACACTCTCGGGGTTCCTGACCACGCGCCAGCTTCACTCCGAGGTCTATGGATGGACCCCTGATGTTTGAGGCATCTTCTGCCTCGTAGTCAGGCATGGAAGACTCCCGAACGGAGCTTCTCCTTTTGGTGTCACACCCAATCATACTGCACCTGAGCAAACACCATCAGACACAACATGCCATGACATCCAATTACTCTCACACTGAACATTCACCCGAACGAGAGCTTAAATGATACACATGCATCATCCCTGGTTACACTGAATGAGAACATGACACCACAAATCGTCCTTGAGAACAATCATTGCTGTCGAGAGAAACATTACTTTGAGAAAGTCTTTAAACTGCATCTTGAACAACACGTGATTCCTGCAAACGTCCATTGCAGCCTCATACAACTAGGTCTGCCAAACTAGTAGTCTAACATGAACCCTTCTTTAAACGAAATAAACCAAAGACCAGAGGTCATTTAGAACGATAGGCTACACCGACGAATTAGGGTTGCTTCCAAACCACCGTCAACTATCAAAGAGGTGTCACGCTGTAAGGCGTCACCGAACATGACCCTTGCGGCCGCTGTAAATACTACAAATCCCTTCAAGACACTGTTCAACACTAAAAATTCTGAACCACCTTCACCCTTCCTCTCTATACTTCCTTTCGCCGTTTCCAGGGGGAACCTTCAAACATGATGACATCAAACCTCATACCCAATGACTCGGACAACTCAAATGACCAAAACTACCTTCAACTCCCCTCTCATCTATCATTCCGCTGCGAGAGGTTCCGCTTAACTGAAGGAAAAAGGAATAGACTTAGCATTGTCACACAAAAAAAAGGAAGAGTCCTTACTTTTGTCAACTGGAGGGTCGGCCAATGGCGAACCATCTGTGGTCGCACGTCATTCTCACATTAATCTTTATTGGGGGTGTGCACTACTCAAGAAATAAATCCATGGACCCAACCGAATTGGTCCAATGTTTAGGACATACCACAAGCAAACACCACACGTGCATGGGAAACCACTGCAATGGCTCCCCGAGATACTTTTCAAAAGAATTTACTAGATACATACTTGCATACCAACTTACAAATAAGAATTCAAACTCAGGACACAACCATTCCGAAAAAATCCTCGGCTCAAAACGACACACATCCAACATCTCAAAAACACAAGGACGTTCCACACAAACACCATTTACTAAAACACCAATTTTTTTCCTTTAACAAAACATTTTGAAAATAAGAAAACCCAGCGGGTTGCACAAACACCAATGGCGTCCCAAGAGCCTCGCACATGCATGTTCTCATACCGCACCGGCACAAACCTTATGTCCATCCAGGCACTCATCCGCTCGTGCCATTAACCATTTCCCTTTTTTGCATACACTCATGCACGTGGTTTCCCATGAGAGCGCCAAGGATCAAAACCAAACCTTTCCATTTTTTTCAAAACCAAAACATCCAACCCACACATTTCAAACCTCACACATCATTTCATTTTCAAAGCGCTTCATTTGAAAACATTTTCCAAGACCAAACATTTTTACTTAAAATCCAAATTTCCACGATTCCAGAACAAAGAGACGATAAACAAAGCAGGAAGAAGCTAGGTACAGTAGTTGATTGGAAAGTATGGTTGGCAGCCATATGCCAATCACGCCACTGGCCACAGAGAGTATTTTAGGACAGTGCCCCCGGCTCCACAAGGCTTGCCAGACCCTGCGATCTCACTAAGACCACTGACCTTACTCCCTTTTCATTTCCCCTTAGACACGATCATCCGCAAGAACTAATAACTTAGAAAAACCTCAACATACTTTGGTAGCTCGAGTCCCGCCATGAGGTGTGCTGGCCAGGCACCTTACTCGTAGCCAGGACGTCGAGTCCCGACAAATTTAACTCAAGTCTACCGTGACTCTATCCTGAAAGAAAATGATCCAAGAGAGAAAACCTTTCCCTCTGAAATCATTTTGTCACGAACCAGGCCGGGTCGCCATCCGACCCGGCGCTGGACCCGGTCCGCGGCAAAGCCCGAAGGGCGTTCCCGATCCCCACGGGCTGGTACAAGTGCCCGTGTATCAAACATTACATGGGAAAGATTTACCTAAAATAAAAGATAGAAAAACCAACCAGATAAATAAACTGAAACTAGAAGTAGAAAACCAAGCACGCATTTAAACTATAAACAGGTTTAAAGTCTACAACTCGAACCAATAACTAAAAAGAAAATACGACAGCGAAAACTAAAACTCATACTCAAACCTCCCGGCATAAGAGAGGTCACATCATCACCACTATTCATGAAAAGACCAACTGCATCCTGAACAACCATCCCTGAGCATGACACACAACCTGGAATACCCAAGATCAAGGTCTACATACACCCGAAGGTGTTTGCAGGGTGTGAGCGAAAGGCCCAGTAGGACGTCACCCAATAAAAAGGTTCCATGCCACAACATTAAAAAGACAATTTAAAGTTCTTATTCAAAATTATACTTTCAAAATTCTTTTAAAGAAAACATTTACAAGCTAAATGCTAAAGAAAAACACTAAAAATAACTCATTCCACAAATATGATTTTAAAAAGGATGAGAAAAATTCATTATGGGCACACATACACATACTCACACACACACACATGCACACACACACACACACTCACACTCAAGTGGTCCTCCATATGCCGACGGAAGGCACCACTCCATAGATGGTAGGGCACTATGGGTAAATCCCCTAAGGTTCATCTAGCTCGAGTGGGACCCTAGAACCTCGTGTCTCGGTGAAACATGGCTTAGAAGGCCATGACCCTCAGAAAACGTGGCTTAGAAGGCCACGACCCTCAGAACATGTGGCTTAGAAGGCCACGACCCTCAGATATCATGTTTAGTTAGTGTTGCAATCGTCAATCCAGCTAAGTGAAACAGGGACGACACCTATCCGGTTCACTAGCACACTAGTTCTAGTCTGCCCACCTAGATACCCAGGGTTTTCCCTTGTGCTCAGACATGTTTCACATTCAAATAACACACCACTTTCACATTTCACAAACCAAGCTTGACATTACACAAAAGGTCACCGATTTCATACCAAAACACCATTTCAAAGACACACGCACACCAAGGACATGTCTCATTTTATAAAAATACACCACTTTAAAAATTAACGCGCATTAAACCACTTCAAAATACCCTTTTCACGTCATATAAATGTACCAAAGAACCATTTTATCTATTAATGAAATCGTTTCAAGAAAAACCAAAAAGACATTACACCAAAAACCACTTGATTTTATATTGAGGCATCACTTTAAAACTTGATACGCGAGGTAACCATATCAAGACTTGTTTTCCGTTATTAAAACAATTTTGCATTTCAATTTCAAAAGTACACAACAATTCAAACACACAAAATGTGATTCATATACTTTGAAAATGTATATTTAAATACACAAACATCTAAAGTGACTTGAAAACACCTCTCGCACCTACCAAACATCCCTCAAAACCTTTAAACCATGTTTGAAATCCCAAATACCGCTCAAATAAACAATCGCTCATTTCACAAAACATATCACATGTAGACCATAAAACCTCACTGAAAAACACACAAATCATTACATAAAAAGAACATTTTAGAATCAATTGAACACTCGACTTTTCTAAAACCTCATTTTCACCATTTGCACAATTTATTAGACACTTTTAAAATTTACCACTACAAGGTCGAAAAAAAATCCATTTTAAAAGAGAGCGCAATTTTCTCCAGGTACGCATGTCAAACTAATTTATAAAACGCATTTTGTGCCACTTAAAAAACACAACCATTCATTTATACAACAACACATATAAACAATAAAAGCATACTATTTTGGAAATCCAATTTTTATCAAACAATCATGCCAATGAATTATAAACATAGATCGCACCATGCAATTATATCATGGAACATATTAAGTTTAACTAAACAAACAAATTAAATTATCTAGATGATGCAAATGCATGGAACCACCGACCTGGACGTCGAACCCCAAACATTGATGTGAGAAATCCAAATTCTGGAGCGAAACATCAATCGTGCACAGATTTCACCGCAAGGAAGCTCACGCAACTCAAAAACACAAAATCGGATAAAAAAACATCATGTTTGAACTCTAAAACATGAATTGAAAACAATTAAAATCAAAAAAGAAAACTAAAACTAACACCCTAAAAGTTGGAAACATCAAAACCACAACCGAGCATTATCTAAACCGTAGAACGAAGGCGGAGGGCATTACCCGGGTGGTCCGCACTTGCGGCAAAAGGGGGGGAGGCCAAAGCATGGGTTTGGGAGTTTTGGGTCGTTGGAGGGCTGGCCGGAAGGGTGGTCGCCGGTAACGGTGTGGCCGGGAGGAAGGTCGCCAGAAATGGCGCGACCGGGAGGGAGACGGAGCGGCGGCCGGGAGGGAGATGGAGCGGCGTCCGGGGCTACCGGAAGGAGGAGGCCGGCTGGTCGGATCGGGGCGATGGCGTGAGTAGCTGGCCGGGAGGCGGCCGTGACGGGAAGTCGACGGCGGGGTGAGCAGGCCGAGAGAGGGTCGAGGCGAGCGAGCAGGCCGGCGGCGGGGCGAGCGGCAGAGGGCCGTGGGGGAGCCGACGGCTAGGGTTAGAGGGAAGGGGAGGGGTGAGTCGCGTGATGAGGGGGGTAGGAGGGAAACCGACGAGATTGAGAGGAAAAGAGAAAAAAACGGAGGGAGAGAGGAAAAAAAGAAGAGAAGAAAATGAAAAAAAAGAAAAGAAAGAAAGAAAATAAATAATTAATTAATTAAAATAAAATGAAATTAAAAAAAATATAATATAATATAATATAATATAATAAAAAGGAAGTAAAACATAAATTCAGTATTAATAATAATAATAATAATACCTCAATTTATAATATATGTATTGTTATCATTAAAACAATCTATTAAACCTTATTAGTTTTATTATTATTATTATTATTATTATTATTATTAATATTAATTCTCCTTATTTGATTAGCTCACATCGGCAGGCCTCCCAGTGGCTCAGGCGAAGCCGTGCGATCTCCAATTCCTGCTCCGCTCGAGCGTCGGATGTTGCCAAGCTGCAAAGACCGTTTTTTTTTGAAAAAAAAACCAATATTGAACCGACTCAACTCGTATCCCAAAAAAATATTTTAAAGCCAAATAAAATAAGAGGTGACCGTAATTTATTATTTTATTAAGAGTAATATTAATAACGACACAAGACAAATTATATTCTTAACACCGTTAATATTATTGTTTGATTATACTGATCCATTTCATTTAATTAATTAACCATCGAGCAGGGCGTGTGGTGAAACGGGCGGGGCCGCCCGGCGACCCAGGTGAGGCCGCGCAGCTTCGGTCGCGTTGCGCTGGACGCAAACAAGACCAAAACACAAATAACTCGAAATCTTAAGTCAGTTTTCGACCTGAACTACCCGACGCAAATAAAATTAATAAAATAAATAAAATTAGAGACGACGGGTGTGACTCACCAAGATCGTGATTGAAAGGGGAAGAAGGAAGATACCAACGTTCAATGCTATAATTTCAGGGAGATGGGGCATTATGCAAATGCATGTCCTAAGCGTCAGGAGAACTTACCTCGGAAAAGGACAAGGGATCAAGGCCAGACTTATGTTATCACTTCTACTGAGGTAGAAGCTCCAAAATACGTGGTGGCAGGTAATTTAATGGTTTCCTCAAGTTTAGAAAATGCATTATTTGATTCTAGATCATTTCATTATTTCATATCTTCCCAGTTTGCTAAGAAAATTTGATATTTCCAATTTTATTTAATAAGGGAGTTGTCAGTTAAAACACCTAAGGGAAGTATCATTGCAACAAAGTTTTGTGAATCAGTCCCCATTAGAGCACATAAATGTTCTTTATCTGCTGATCTCATCGTCATAACTATGATTGAGTTTGATATAATCCTCGGTAAGGAGTAGATTTTGGACTATGATTCGAAGATTTATTGTATGAAGAAAGAGGTTACAATTATTGATGATAATGATAAGGAACACCTTATCTTTAGAGCAGAATCGTCACCACCTAATTCTTATTTAGATCCACCCTCAATAGCTCAACTTAATTCAATTATTGGAGAGGAAGATAATGAAACAACTTTCGGTGAGGAAAGGAATGTTCAAATAGAGGATGTACCTGTTGTGAAAGAATTTGTAGATGTATTTCCAGAAGATTTACCTGGACATCCTCCAGAACGAGAAGTTGAGTTTTCCATTGATTTGATTCCTGGATCAAGGTCTATATCGAAGACCCCTTATAGAATGGACACTGTAGAATTAGTTGACCTAATGAAACAACTAGAGGAGTTGAGTAATAAAGGATTTATTCACCCTAGTGTTTCTCTATGGGGAGCCCCTGTTCTTTTTGTTAAAATGAAAGATGGATCTATGAGGTTTTGTATCGACTATAGGGAGATCAATGCTATAACGATAAAGAACAAGTATCCCCTACCTCTAATTGATGATTTATTTGACCAACTGCATGGAGATCAATACTTTTCAAAGATTGACCTTCGATCTGGATACCATCAGTTGTGTGTGAAGAAGGAAGACATTCCGAAGACAGCATTTCGAACCCGGTACGGGCATTACGAGTTTACTGTAATGCCGTTTGGATTGAATAATGAACCCTCTGTATTCATGGATCTGATGAATAGAGTTTTCAAGGAGTATCTCGATGAATTTGTGGTGGTATTTATTGATGATATTGTAGTATACTCTAAAAGATACAAAGATCATGAAAATCACTTGCGCATTATCTTGAAGACTCTGAAGAGGCGTGAATTATATGGGAAGTTTAGAAAGATTGAATTTTGGCTTCAGGAGATTTCTTTTCTTGGCAATATTGTCTCTAAAGATGGAATCTCTATTGATCCTTCTAAGACCAAGGCAATCCAAGAATGGCCAACACCTACGAGTATAACTGAGGTACGTAGTTTTATTGGTTTGGCAGGTTATTATCGATGTTTCATCCAGAATTTTGCCCGATTGGCTAACCCATTAGCGAAGCTCACACGTAAAGGGGTTTAATTTGTTTGGACAAAAGAGTTTGAAGAATTTTTCAAAGAACGGAATAGAAGATTAGTCAATGCTCCTATATTGACTCTACCATCGGGGAATTATGTGTTCGTTATTTATAGTGATGCATCAAAGAAATGACTTGGTTGTGTCTTATGCAGAATGATAGAGTTATTGCCTATGCATCACGACAGTTGAAAATTCATGAACCAAACTATCATACTCATCATCTCGAGTTAGCAGTTGTGATATTTGCTTTGAAGATATGGAGGCACTACCTCTATGGTGAAAAATGTGAGATTTATACTGATCACAAGAGTTTGAAGTATATTTTCTCACAAGAAGAACTCAACATGAGGCAAAGGAGATGGCTTGAATTACTCAAAGATTATGATTGCATGATACAATACCACCCGGGGAAAGCAAACAAGGTGGTAGATGCTTTGAGTAGAAAAGACCATGGAGTTTTGAACAATATGAGAATTGAAAGAGATCCAATTTTCATGGATCTAGTGAAGATGGACATGGGAATAACCAGGGAAGGTGAGACATCAATGATTTTTCAAATGGTTTCCAAACCATCTTTACTAGAAAGGATTAAGAGTTCTTAGACCGATGATGAAGAATTTCAAAAGAAGATTAAAGCTGTGAATGATGGGAGATTGAGAGACTTTGTGTATGAAGATAGAATTTTGAAATTCGGGAAGAGACTTTGTGATCCCGATATACCTGATCTAAAAAGGGAATTGTTGGATGATTCTCATAGTTCCAATTTCTCTATACACCCTAGGAGCACCAAAATGTATAGAGATTTGAAGGAACATTTTTGGTGAGACAACATGAAGAGGTAGATTGCTGATTTTGTGTCAAGATGTATGGTTTGTCAACAAGTGAAAGCTGGAAGGCAACAACCTGGAGGAGTCATGCAACCTCTTCCCATACCGGAGTGGAAATGGGACAATATTACGATGGACTTTGTCATGGGGATACCAAAGACTCCTAGAAGGAACGATGAAATATGGGTTATTGTTGATCGTCTTACCAAGTCAGCACATTTTCTTTCTATGAGAGAAGATCTACCCCTCGAACGTCTAGCAAAACTATATATTAATGAAGTGGCGAGACTTCATGGATTACCCCTATCGATTGTTTCTGATCGTGATCCCCTTTTTACTACAAGATTTTGAAAAAGTCTTCAGAAACCCCAGGATACTGAACTTCATTTGAGCACTGCTTACCACCCTCAGACAGACGGACAATCAGAACGGACCATTCAGTCCATAGAAGACATGTTGAGATCTTTCTCACTTGACTTTCAGGGTATGTGGGATCAATATTTACCATTGGTAGAATTATCCTATACCAATAGCTTCCATTCGAGTATTCAGATGGCACCATATGAAGCGTTATACGGAAAGAGATGTCGTACACCAACCTGTTGGGATGATGTTGGTGAAAGAAAACTTGTAGGCCCAGAACTGGTGGAGGAAACGGTGGAAAAGCTGAAGGTAATCCAAAATCACATCAAAGCAGCTCAAAGTAGGCAGAAGAGCTATGCCGATAATCGAAGGAAGGATTTGGAATTTCAAGTCAGTGACCATGTTTTCCTAAAGGTATCTCCATGGAAGAGAGTGATACGTTTTGGTAAGAAAGGTAAATTGAGTCCCAAGTACATAAGACCTTTCGAAATTCTAGAACGAATTGGGGTTGTGTCTTACCGATTGGAAATGCCGCCATGTCTCTCCAAAGTTCACGATGTGTTCCACGTATCTCTGTTGAGGAAATACATGCCTGACCCAACGCATGTACTCACCTATGAGGAATTAGAACTGGAACCCGATCTTTCCTATTGTGAAGAGCCCGTCAAGATTCTTGATACGAGAGAACAAGTACTGAGAAACTGGACGACGCGTCTGGTAAATGTTTTGTGGAGAAACCATAAGATGGAAGAGGCAACGTGGGAACCCGAGGAACTTATGATGAAGAACCAACTGAGTCTTTTCATGCGGTATTATTATAGAAATTTTGAGGATGAAATTATTTTAAGGAGGGGAGAATGTAACACCCCAAGCTTCTACAGTACGCTTCTCTTTGAATAATGTGATAGTGTGTGTTGTACGCAACACCGAGTTCTAACACACCATAACCAATCAAACTAGCCGTTATGAATAGTAATACATACTTTTTGAAATTATATATATTTTATATTTCAAAATGGACTTCATTTTTGGATTCGGAATATCGAATTTAGCCTTAGATGAAATTTTGGTACTTTTCGGATAACTTTAATATTTTGATGAATAGTGAAAATTACTAAATTTTAATTAAAAACAACTTTATTAATCAAAATAATTAATAGTGATAAATTATGAATTTTAGTGGTTTTAAAGTATATTTAGAATATATTTTTACCATTTATTATAATTTTGGTCATTGGACATAATTTTACAATTAAACTGAACATAAACAAGTGTCAATCTTTTGATAGTTATTATCTCTTAAAAACACGCTTTTTGTTTTGACAGCGGGAATTAATTTTAAATTAATTTTTGCCACTTCAGTATTTTGAATTTGGAAAAATGGATTCCATATTTGGAATCAGGATGTTCAAATTGACTAAATAGGTAACTTTTATTTTTAGACATTTTGAATAATTACTGCGGTAAATATTTTATTTACCATGGTTAAGGGTAAAACCGATAAATAAGGGTCAAAATATAATATTATAATAATACTAATTACCCTAAAACGTGTCCTAGCCTTATTGGTTGATACATGTTCGACCAAAGGCATATTTGGGTCGATTTTGGGACCCCATGGATCCACTTGTAGGTGATAGGGACACTTTATTTTAATTAAGTTAAAATAAGTACAAAAATGACACATGCATATATCGTTTAGAAAAATAATTTTTAACTAGGGTCATATATGTTGGAGTTTAGATTATAAATATTCATTAGAAAGATAAAACTATTTCCTACATGATGATATTTTATTTTCAATTTTTAGAGATTAAATAATTTAATTTATTTATGACAGAATAATGATGCAGTAATTATCATAATAGTGAAAAATTAAAATAATTGATATTATAAATACCCAAATAAATATAATATGAAAATTTTAATGAATTAAACTAATTTCCTAGGATAATATGATATATTAGTAATGATTTAATAGACTTTTTTCGAAGTAATCAATCTGTTATGAGTTTCACAAAAATCATCTATTGAATATTGTCAAAATTGACATAAAAGAGTTCTTAAACCAATATTATATTATTAATTGATATTAAATTCCTAAAAATATATGGTTCGGCCAAGAGACTTATATAATGATAGTTTCATCATTAATGGACCTCTTGTGTGTCTCTTGGATGTATATTGTATGTTTATTAACCATATTATATAAAAATACAAAGAGACATTGTAAAAGTGAAACTAATTAATATAGAGTTAATACTTAAAGATAAGGTTAATATAAGTACCCAAACCTGTCTAAATTCTATTGGTTGAGTTTTTTTCGACCTATACCAACCTTAACCTTTTAATAGTCAACTTTGGAGCCATTGGAAACCGAATATGAATTTATTATAAACTAATATCTCTAGCTTTTCCAAAGGTGCCCCTCAGCCCTCTTATAAAAGGGCACTCCTCCTTCTCATTTCATCACACCTTCAAAGCCTTTTGGTTCGGCCAAAAACTGCCCAAATACTCTCCCAACTTCCCTCACTACAACCTAGAGTCCTTAGTTTGATCAGAAATCCAACCTAAGGAGCCCTTTTGATCAAATCATCAAAAAGAACCCAAAGAAGAGGTAATGATTTCACCACCCTTTTCCAAGTTCATTTCTCCTTCCACTTCTTCTTCCTTTGTTGTTACCATTCTAAAATAATAACTCCAGTATCATATATAGTCTGTGATGTTATTATAAATATGGTACAACCATATTCAGTATTCTGTCCACCCTTTGAATAACATGTCACCATACGTGCGTACGTATGGCTTACCGTCTCCAGGTCGTGGTGTAATTGTTATTCAATATATTATTATTTGGATGGGTATAATAATGATATGTAACTCATGTAAATAATAAATATAACATGTTAGTGATTATGTATATATTATATAACAACCATTTATATATTATTTTAATATCAAATGAATGATATTGTCGCTCGTGTGTACGTACGGACTACCGTCTCCACGAACGCGATAAGATTCATTCTCCATCGTATCCATTCAAGTATAATTATCTTTTGATGATTTGAAAATGATGTTTAAGGACTTGATATCATTCTGTATATGAAAAATATACATCCTATCCATGAAAAACATGGCTTATATAACAAAACATATAAAAGAAAACGAGTAAGTTAACACCCGAATCGACGATAATTCAATGATATTATTAACAAATAAATGTTAAAAGATCATATATGATATCATATTAATATATATGATTCTTGTATAATTTAATAAAAATTATTTCATCATTATATAGGATGTTAACCTACCCAAACCAAGGAAAAGTACAAGGTAAGTGTTATTTCACAATCTCTTCTTTATCCGAGGTTGTTTATATGTAATAATCTACTGGGATCGCTTTACCATCCACATCCATGTTTTCTTAAAAATGTTTTTCAAAACATTTTTATTATTTACAATAATATGGGTTAAAGTCATGTATACCCTTGTTTGACTTTTTATAAGAGGAATCTTTCCGTTGTTTTCAAAACAAGGTCCTTTTTAACCTTTTCGAATGAATTAAGGTAAGAATGTTTTTTTTAACTTATACGGCGGGTGAGGTTATTTTCCACTGTTATAAAATCTTCAAAGCTTTCCTTACAAGCATATAAGAATATTTTCAATGAAAATGTTTTATTTTATATGGCTCATAAATGATTTCAAAAATAGAAAGAGATATTTATCTAAAAAGTGTTTTGATTTCATCTATGTCAACATCCTTTGATGGATTTTACGCTTATTTGAAGTTAATTTATTATGATACAAAACTTCTATATTGTATTGAAGGTTTTTTGATATGTTTGACTGTGGATCTGCTATTTTTATACCATTCATAGTTTATTGTGAAAGTATTGACATTTCATATGCTAGTTTTAATATGAATGTTTATGTTATGTTTAAACCTTTTCATATGGGAATGCATTGGACTTAATATGTGACGGGTGGAGCCCGATATAGATCCTCGATGCATCGGTAGGTCTCATGAGACAAACTAGTGTATTGGCACAAGGCCTTGGAAAAATCCTATTTGTAGTCTTGGCACGAGGCCTTGGCTATGTGGTTATGATAGTCTGGCATTATGAATTCCAACATTATGAATGTGGTTATTGATATTGCATGTGATTATTCGATTAGTAGAATATCCATGTGAACAAGTAAATGGCATTATTTCATTTTACTTTTGCCATACTATGTTGATGTTCTAGTTTAAAAGGCTTTTGTTTTAGTAATGCATTGCCTGAAATGTTTATTCTTATTTTGAATGTTCTGCTATATTGTTATCCTTACTGGGCATTTGAGCTCACCCCTTTTCTATTTTTTATTTTTCCCAGGATGTGAATAAGTAAGTTATGA
Source organism: Viscum album (assembly GCA_963277665.1). Taxonomy (NCBI): domain Eukaryota; kingdom Viridiplantae; phylum Streptophyta; class Magnoliopsida; order Santalales; family Viscaceae; genus Viscum; species Viscum album. Next base: position 1,392,068,511 of record OY728119.1, read on the forward strand.
ATGACCTTCAGGGATATTATGAAGGGATAATAGTGTGGAATGTGGAGACATTATGTTATTGTAGTAGTTTTTAATTTTATGATATAATGTAAGACTTATGAATATATATAGTGTTTCCAAGGCTACTAAACCAATCAGTCTTTCGAGATTTGATCTTTCTTGTGATCATGCCAATGTTATGTAATAATGCACCGACTCTGGGTAACTAGGGTCGGGGCGTTACAGGGAACTTGTTAAAAAAATAAATTTTCATTATTTTATAATTTAATTTGAAAGAAATAAAAAATTAAAAATGGAATTAAAAATTTTCTTGGAAATTATTTTTAGTATTATTACTAAAATATTTATTTTCTAATGATAGTGATAACTCTTAATTTTTATAAAAATTTCATTTTCATTATATTAATAGAGTATTTATTATTTGAATAGTAAACTAAAATACGATATTTTTTGTAAAGTCCCGGATATTACGTGATTTTTTTCATAAATACATGGAAATTTTATGAGTTCGAAAAAATAGACGGAACCTGATTCTGAGTCCCGGTGTGCCTGAAATCAATTTATGACGTTTTTTACAGGTATGTTCAGTAAACGTACGAGCTGGTTTTTATAACATTTGAACGGGTGCTAGGAATTGAAATCAGAGGGCACCATTGAACTCGTAGTGCCGATATTCACTTATGAAGACTTTTACATCGACGATAGTGGGTCGAGTTTAAAAGTATGTTTTGTGGTATTCGTGGAAAATAATAAATAATGTGAGATGCACTTTATTTTTTTTGAACCTCCATGTGGGTGTTTGGTGGTTAAAACCTCTTTATGAACGTTGGAGGTGGGACCACCACACCTTAACCTCACATAAGAGGTTATGGTGGTGGGGACCACCCGAACATAACCTCCCACGAGAGGTTATAACGTGGGGACCACACTCGGCTAAACCCCCTATTGATGGAGAAGTGTAAAACCTCTCAACTCTCCCTCATTAATGAGGGAGAGTCTCTTGACCTCCCCATTAGTTTATTTGTGCCAACTCCCCTAATTAATTCATTGGTCCAACCCCTTTAATAAATTAAGGGGATCCCACCTAATTAATTAGTCCAATTTGAATATTTTGCCAACAAATTAATAGGATATTATAATCTATTATTCTGTTGGCATATTAATTTTGGTTGTATCTTTGAGAGGAGGATTATTGGGAGAAATATCCAAACGAAGAACCTCGTCTCCCAATGAAGAACAAATAACGAAGAACGTCGACCTTATTCAACTTCTTCCTTGGAGCTTCAACCGTCGTGAGACATATTCAATGACCAACTTCCACATCATCATCAATGAGCCGACGCAGCATGGGATTTGTAGTGTGTGGAATACGTGACAAATAACGTACTCCTTCTTCTTCTACCCGCGACTTCAACGTCGATGACCGATAATCAAAGGAAGGGGGTTAATATTTTCTAACTTTACTTTTATTTTTATCTTCATTGTACTGGAAATAAATCGTTGCATGGTTGTAAAAAAATTGTTTTTCATTTTTCATAATCTTTGATGATCCAAGTGTTACCACCCTAAATGTGGAGGGTGCGGGCTAAACCAACATGGCCTGACCACTCCATCGTTCTTGTTTGAGTTTTTTCTCATCATGGCAACAAAGCGGTGTTGAAGGCGATGATGACACAGGTGAAGGTCATGTTTCCAATGACCTCTGCGAACTACACCACCCCTGCGACATTTACTAGCCCTAACTGAGATGGCTTCATGGTCCGGACTGCCGCCGGTCTCCCGCGCACCCGACCGCCCCGCCACTGGCCTCCAGTGCACCCTTGTTGAACCCCACCGGCCCGTGCCGACCCTGGCCGCGTTGAACTGTGGCGACCCGAACCACCCCGGCCTGCCTGGATCCCTGCCCGGCCGTGTTCCCACATGGCCGCGCCCTGACCGATAAACTCTTGGCCACCTAGCCTACCTAACCGGCCCGCAACCCACCCCCTCGAGGTGCCCTAGACAAACCAAAATGACAATGCCCTCCAGGTCGAGCTGTGTTGGGTCGCACCCTCGCGACGCTCTAGGCCGAACCAGCCCTGAGCCCGGCCTGAACCGCCCTTTCTTTCTGCTTGGCGGGGCCTAGCGGGACGGGCCAATACTAGCAGGTTGGCCGACCCGATGGGTCGGGCCGGACACAAAAAGTCTTAAGGGGCCGACCCAGAACGGGATGGCCCAGACTGGGTTGGGATGGATCGGTCCGACCGGGTCGGACCGGACCCCATCCCACTACGGACCCTTTATTTCTTTCGGCCATATCTTTGGCACCATACAACCATTTGATGAAAAGTCAGTGGTGGTGGATTTACTTGAGTGCAATGGTTTAATTTCATGTAACCCACTGGAGATGAGGGTAAAGTTGAGATATGGTCAGGTCGGATCGTACACGAATCCAATGGGGCCCCCGAGACTAAATAGACAATAACTCAAGGACTGGGTGTCCAATTGATGTGTCATTTATTGTGTTGAGACCTCTATGACATGGTGAAACATTGAGATACTACTTCGTGGGACTTATTGGCTGTTGGAAAATCGACCAGTAGCTTGTGGAGAAGATCGTCTCGAGACGAGCGAGCATTTGTGCAGAAACCTACCAGCTGGATGAGACTTGAAGACTGCTGACCATTTGATTTGGAGTGACTCTAATAGCCAAGTGGAAAGCACCATGGTGTCACAGAAGACCCATAGTTGGGAGAGAATTGGTGATGCATCCGACCCATGGTACATGACAGGAGAAGTACCGTAGTTGGCTATGTGGGGGAGCGCCTGCATGTGACGCGACAGACCCATGGTGGGGAGCACCTCTATGTGAAGTAGAAGACCCACGATACTCGACAGGAGGAGTACCTAATCAGTCCAAGTTTAGTGGGAAGCACCTCTATGTGTCGCGGCAGGACCACTATACATGATAGAGGAGGAGTTCTCCAGCATCCAAGGATTCAGAATGATACATTCCCTAGAATAAAATATTGGTTGAGCTGACTCTGTAACATTTGTGTTTACCTAATTATTGAGATAGATTACATGATAACATTAGTATATGTATGGGCATATACCTATTTGGGGTTATCTGTTAATTTCATACTTTGTGATTTATCCATGTTGGAATTTGTGAGACCTTGTGGGTCTCGGGGTCCATACAGAGTAACGTTATACTCACCCCTGCACGGGATATGCCCACACCTCGTTGTGTTGGTTGCAGACAACAGACAGTGCTGACTGAGGACCAGGGTAGCGGGGCATACTGATACCCAGAGGTGGACCTTGCGACGAGTCGGTACACGGAGTAGACTAATAGACATGGAGCACTGAAAAGGCTATATATACCTAACCATTTGGCAGGAATCACTAGAGGATGACCCAACAACTGCTTCACTTTTCATCAGTTGTACTTTTTTTTAGTGGTACTTGTACATTCTAGATAGTCTTGTATTTCAGTCTCTTTACTTTCAGAACACTTTGTTATACAGTATTACTTAGTGTTTTGCTTCCAGTTTGTTCCCTGTTGTGCCTTTTTACTCTTTATAATGGCAATGCCTTCCAATTTTTAGGGATTTATTCCATTAGTGATAGTCGCCTTCCACTGGCCTATGGAAGGTGGGCTTGGGGTAGTCATGGCACGAGCCCCGGGGGATGGGTCGTGACTAATTGGTATCATAGGAGTCGGTTCTACTGCAGAACATAGGACATTTATCATTATATTATATGAAGCAATAGTGTTCAGGGTACTGATTGTGGTTTTCTGTTCAGGGAATCCAGTGTTGGTGAGGCAGTTGACGTATCCATACACTAGGACCCTGATTACTGACATCTGACTCAGTGCACAAAAACACTGATAGCGTGTGTGTTTTCAAAAGTTTTCTTTAAGTTAGCTCCACCATGTTAGCTCACCTGGTATAATCTATGACTGTGTCACATCTGTTTCTTCCAGGATGCCTCACGTGGATGACCATCACGAATCCGTAGAGTAGTACTCATAGATATCCCACAGAGTGATGATTCCTTGGTTCAGGGCAGTATGACGGTGTCACACTACTAAGAGAAGTTCACTGACCTCTCATGCCACTTCAATGATATGGTGAGGGACCAATTCTTCAAGGGTCAGACCATCGAGCAGGGGATCAGGTGAGAGATCAGGGCTTCGATAATCTCCCTTGGCATCCCGACGCAGGCAGGGGTGTTCGAGAGAGACCTCTTGGTGGAGATTTTCCTTGCTGAGCAGTCTCTGGTAGCGAGACCCACCACTAGTCGACATGAAATGGAGTCTTCTGCATCTGGTAGTAGAAAAATGTCATAGAGGTCTTAGAGGAATAGACCAATGGGTGGATGGCCACATGACTCAGGATCGGTTGTACGAGGAACTCAGAACAGAGACACACATTATAGGAGTGGGAAGTGTTACTGATGTGGTGAGAATGGTCAAATGGCTCCTGACTTTCCGACCCACCATTAGGATGATCAGAAGAAGGTCAAAGTACTTCCCAGTTAGAGACATAGATTCAATCGAGGCATTCCATAGAGAGAAGAATGATGTGGTAGAGGAGTCGGTCGAGCAGCTGGTGGGTGGGGGACGTTTCGAGGTGTTGCCACCACCACCACCAGTAGATCCACCCTGAAAACAGGGGGCCAGTGGAAAAGCGAGTTATCAGCATTATGTAGCTGAGGTATATGACCATGGGACTCCGAAGACGATTCATGGAATGATCTGTGTATAATTCAATTTAGTTTTAGTTCATATAGACACATGTTCCACTCATTCTTTTATCTCCACTACACTCGTTCAGAATTCGAAGAATCTGAAAGTGCCATTGGCTCGATCCTTATGTACAAAGACTCCTACAGAAGAGAATTTGATGATTACACACTACTGTTGGCAGTGTGAGATTACTCTAGGAGGTGAGATATTTGGATGGGATCTTCTAGTACCAGTGTCGAGGCCTTATGATGTCATCATGGGTATAGATTGGTTATATTCATTCCATGGTGAGATTGATTTTATTAAGTGCAATGTGTGGTGGGTCTGCATGGATGGAACCAGGTTTACCATCACCAGAGAGAAGGGATCCTTTACAGTACAATACAGACTTACTCAGAAGAGGGTGCAACCAATCACTCATCAGTTGGCCTTCATTACCCTTGGAGTAGTTGATGTGGAGAGTTCGAGCTATCCTGTAGTGGTGGACCAGTACGAAGAGGTTTTCCCTGATGATTTTCCATGTCTACCTCCTCGCAGAGTGGTGTACTTTTAAATTGAACTATACCCCGGGACGACACCGATATCTGTACCAGCTTATCAGATGGGTCCCACTAAGCTTCTTGAGCTGCGGGTACAGCTAGAGGACTTGCAGAGGAAATGATTTATCTGGCCCACTATTTCTCCCTATGAAGCCCTGATTCTATTATTCATGAATGCAGATGGGATCTTGAGGCTTTGTTTCGACTACCGTCACCTAAATCAGGTGACCATGAAGAACATGCACACACTCCCGAGGATTGAAGACCTCTTTGATCAGCTGAAGGGTGCATGGTGGTTCTCGAAGATAGACCTCAGATAGGGAAATCACCAGCTCAGAGTTCGAGATGAGGATTTGCAGAAGACGAGTTTCAGATGTCGGTATGGCCTCTACATGTTCTTGGTTATGCCATTTGGCGTAACAAATGCTTCAGCAGTATTCATTGGAATAATAAACAGGATTTTCTATCTATGCCTCGATCGCATTGACATTGTAATCCTCGTCGACATTCTGATCTACTCAACTACTGAGAAGGATCATGACTACCATTTACAGGTAGTACTAGAAACACTCTGAACGCACCAAATTTATGGTATGCTCTCGAAGATACAATTATGGATCTGAGAGGATCACATTTTGGAACATGTATTCTCAGAGGATGTGGTTGAAATAGATCAGTCAATGATTGAGGTTGTACATTCTTGGGAGCCACCAAGGAGTTTAAGGGAGGTACAATGTTTTCTGGGTTTTTCTGGTTACTATCATAGATTCATTCCAGACTTTCTGGAATTTTAGTACCACCATCTGCCTTAGGGAAGAAGGGGAAACCCTTTGTGTGGTTAGAGAGATCCCAGTAGAGAATTCAGGAGATGAGGGAGAGGCTGACTAGTGCCCCACCATCTCGAGGATTCCAAAGAAAGCTGTAGGGTATATAGTATACTATGACGCATCAAGGGACAGACTCTAGTGTGTCCTGATTCAGGAGCGAGCAGTGATCATGTATGGTTCTTGGAAACTGAGACAAGATGAACAGAACTGCGCTAACCATGACCTAGAGTTAGCAGTAGTGGTCTTCACCTTGATGATGTGGTGACACTATCAGATGGGAAAGTGTTTTACTGTGTTCTCTGATCAAAAGTATCTCAGGTATATCTTCTCTCAAAATGACATGAACCTGAGACAATGTCGTTGGATTGAGTTTCTCCAAAACTATGACTTCGATATAGTCTATACTCATAGTAAGGGGAATGTTGTAGTTGATGCAATTAGTAAGAGATTTTGTATATAGCTACTAGGTGTGGTGACATAGCAGCTGGCTGCTCCACAGATATCCTTTTTGTATAGAGACGGAGTAGTCTATCTTCAGTCTCTTAAAGTCACTCCCCATCTTCCTCAGCGAGTCAGGGAGGCATTGTATGGGTACACTGACTGTGAGACACAACGTGCTCAAATATCCAATGGGTAGGCACCTGATGGATTTTTTGAAGGTGGATATCATGTCATTTTTTCCTGAAGATGTATGATGGTACTAGTGTCACTTTAGGAGGAAGTGTTGAGGGAGTTCCACACATCTCTTCTATTGGTACATCATGGAGTAGAAATGATGTACCAGGACCTTCAACGATAGAATTATTGCCCAGGTATGAAGAATTCAGTAGTAGAGTTTTTCTCTCGATGCTTCATTTGTCACCAAGTTAAGGTGGAGCACCAGGTACCAACAATCTCGGTTCATCCTTTAAAAATCCCAGAGTGTAAGTGGGATGGGATATCCATGGACTTCGTGACAGGTCTTCCACATAAATCCAGAGGTCATGACTCGATTTGGGTGATTGTTGATTGACTAAGCAAGTCTTCCCACTTCCTACTGATTAGAGAGTAGGGCTAAGTAGAGTGCTTGGGAAGCCATGATGGGAAAGTCATTATGGAGCTACATGGATTACATTATTTTATTGTCTCCAATCATGACGCACGGTTTACTTTCTGACTATGGGAGGGGTTTCAGGAGGCTTTTGGGATGCAGATTTTTTTGAGAACCACCTTCCATCCTCAGATGGATGGTCAGACTGAGCAGACCATTCAGATGGTCGAGTACATGATTCATTCTTGTGTCCTAGACTTCAGACATATCTAGGAGGATCACTTACCTTTGTTGGAGTTTTCATACAACAACAACTATCACTCCACCATAGAGATGTGACCTTTTGAGGTGTTATACGGATGACCTTACAGATCCCCTTTGTGCTGGACTGACCTTTGAGAGTTAGCATTAGTTGGACCAGTGATAGTATGAGCTACCACAGAGATGGTTCAGATCATCCAGTAGCAGATGAATACTGCACAGAGCAGACAGAAGTTGTATGATGAGTGAAGACGAAGACCTCTGGAGTTGGATTATGGTGACCATGTCTTCCTAGGGGTCTCACCTCGACAAGTTCTACAGTGATTTGGCCAAGGTGGAATGTTAACTCTGTGTTTCATCGGACCCTTTCAGGTCCTCAGTAGAGTTGGCGAGGTGGCATACCGCTTAGCTGTTCCACCTCAGTTGCACTGGGTTCATGACATCTTCCATGTATCCCAACTAAGTAGATATGAGAAAATCCCTTCTCAAATCATCATCAATGGATAGCTGGACATAGACGATGGGGAGACTTTTACAGAGGTTCCAGTAGAGATTGAGGATCGACGGGAGTGAGTCCTTCGTGAATGGTCGATTGCTCTAGTCCGTGATCGTTGACAGCATGGGAACCTCCAAGAGAGCACATGGGAGTGGGAGGCTCAGATGCATGCTCAGTACCCCCACATGTTCCAAATGTTCGATTTGTAGCTTATGGGGACGTAAATCCCATAGGTGGTGAGAATTTGAAGACCTGTAATTATATGGATTTGTTTTCTTAAATACATGGAAATTGTTTGAGTCCGAAAAAACTGACGGTTCAAGATTTTGATTCCCAGTGTGCCCGGAATCAATTTCTAATGTTTTTTTCGGGTATGTTCAGTAAATGTATGAGTGTGTTTTTATAAAATTTGAATGAGTTCTTGGAATTGAAATCCGAGGGCATCGTTGACCTTGCAGTCCCGATATTCTCTTACGTAGACCTTTACTTCAACGGTAGTGGGTCAAGTTTGAATATTAGTTTTGGGGTTTTCGTGGAAAATAATAAATAAATTGAGCTTCACTTTAATATTATTTGAGACACCATGTGCGTGTTTGTTGGTTAAAACATCCTCATAGAAGTTTGAGGTGGGACCACCACACCTTAACCTCCCATGAGAGGTTATGGTGGGGGGTCCCACCTAAACCTAACCATCTGCAACAGTATTGACCTGGGGACCAGATGGGGCTAAACCCCCTATGGACAGAGGAGAGTAAACCCTCTCAACACTCACTCATTAATTAGAGAGAGCCTCATGACCTACCCTTTTATTAAATTATGCCAACTCCCCCAATTAATTCCTTGTGCCAACACCATGAATTTAATAAGAATAGCCTACCTAATTAATTAGTACAATTTGAATATTGTTTAAACAAATTAATAAGATATTACAATCTATAATTTTCTTAGAATTTTTCTTTGGAGGAAGCATTGATAGGAGGATTATTGGGAGAATGCTCCCAATGAAGAACCTCATCTCCCATCGAAGAATGATGAATGCTGAACGTCGACCTTCTTTTACTTCTTCCTCGGAGCTTAAATCGGCGTTAGTTGTCTACAACGACCGACTTCCTCATCATCATCAATGAGCCGACACATCTCGTGATTGGGAGTGTGTGGTAAATGCGATGAACGATGAACTCCTTAATCTTCTTCCCACTACATCAACGTCGACGATAGAAAATAAAACGTAGGAGGTTTATTTTGTTTAACATTATTTTTTGTTCTTCTTCGGATTGGAATGGAATAATTGAGTGGTTGTAAAAACATTGTTGTTCATCTTTCTTACTCTTTGATGAACCAAGTGTTACCACCCTAAATGTGGAGGGTGTAGGCCAAACCAATCTGGCCTGAACCCTCATCCATTCTTGTTTGTGTAGTTTTTCGGCATGGCGACGAAGCGGCATTGATGGCGATGATGGTACAAGCAAAGGCCGCGCTTCCCGCAACCTCCTTGAACTGCACCACCCACGCTGTGTTCTGGTGCCCCGATAGATCAGGCTCCATGTGATGAACTACCGTCGGCCTCCCACATGCCCGACCGCACCACCGCCGGCCTCCCGTGCTCCCTGGCCGAACCCTGCCAGCCCGGGCCGGACTAATCCGCACCGAATTGCGCCATCCCGAACCGATCCGGCCCGAACTTTCGGCCTCCTGGCCGCTAGACAGCATGGTCGTGCCCCCCGACCACCCGACGACCAGCCTGAAAACTGAGCTCGGCCACCTTCCGGCGTGACCACGCCCTGACCGGCCACCCACCGACCTACCTGGAACCATGGCCGGCCGCCTCCCGGCCTAGCTGTGACCTGCCCCGGCCGCTGGTCAGCCCGCCTGACCCCCTGCCCGGCCGCATGCCCACCTAGCCGCACCCTGCCTGGCCGCCCGACCTCTCGAACCGACCTGCAGAATCCCTTGTGGTTCCATGGCCGAACCGTCCCGGTCTCGCCCTCCAGGCCAACCCGAGCAGGGCCACACCCTCATGATGATCCCGACCGAATCGGCCCTGAGCCCGAGCTGAACCACCCTGGAGGCCTGCTAGGCTGGGCCAAACAGGCTGGGCCGAACCTAATATGCCGGCCTGCCCAATGGGTTAGGCCAGACCCAACAGGTCTGACTGGGATAGCCCAGACTTGGTCGGACCACACAGGGTTGGGCCGAGTCGGTCCTACAGGTTAAGACCGAACCCAGGCCCAATACTCACCCTTTAATTTTTTGGCCATATCTACGGCACCAGTCGACCGTTTGATGAACCGTCAGTGGTGCAAATTTTCTTGGAGCCTGATAGTCCCTTTGAGTATACCCCAATGGAGTTCAGGGTAAAGTTGAGAAATAGCCAGGTTGGATCGTACAAGAATCCAATCGGGCCCTTGGGACTAAAAGGCTAATAACTCACAGGTCGGGTGTCTGATTGGCGCTCCGTCTATTGCGTTGAGACCTATATGACATGACAGACATTTGAGATACTTTTTTGTGGGACATAGTGGTATTTGGAGCATCACCAGTTGCATGTGGAGTGGATCTTCTGGAGACGAGCACGAATTTGTGTGGGAACCTAATTGTTGGCTAAGACCTGACGACTGATGACTGTTTGACTCAAAGTGACACTACAAGCCCAGTGGGGAGTTCCATGGTGTCGTGTAAGACCCTCAATGGGGAGAGCCTTGGTGATGTAGAAAACCCACGGTACTTGACAGGAGGAGTACCTCGGAAATCTATGAGGGGAAGCTCCTCTATGTGATGCATCATACCCACGGTGGTGAACAACTCTGTGTGACGTGGTAGACCCACCTCACTCGACAGGAGGAGTACATCAGTAGTCCAACGTTAGTGGGAAGCACCTATATATAAATCCGCTGACCCGCTATAATCGATAGAAGAGGATTTTCTAGAAGATGAGGGTTTATATTGATACTATCCCTAGAATAAAATCCTGGTTGAGCTGAGTCAGTAACTTTTGTGTTTACCTAATGATTGAGATGGATTAATTGATAACATAGGTATATGAATAGTAATATAACTAAGTGGGGTTATCTATTGATTTAACACATTTTGATTTATCCTTGTTGGATTTTGTGAGACCTTGAGGGTCTCGGGGTCCCTACTGGGTATCGTTATACTCACCCCTTCACAGGCTATGCCCACACATCGTTGTATTGGATGCAGAAAACGGACAGTGATGACTGAGGATTAGAGTAGTGGGATTGGACTGTTCCCAAGGGTGTACCATATGAAGAGTCAGTACACGGGGGAGACTGATAGACATGGAGTGCTGATGAGGCTATTTTTACATACCCTTTGGGTAGGAATCCCCGGAGGATGACCCAGTATTTGCTTAAATTTTCTTCAGATGTTCATGTTTTTCAGTTGTACTTGTACATTCCTGTTGGGCATGTTTTCGGGCCCCGTTAATTTTAGTACACATTGCTATATAGTTTTACATAGTGTTTTGCTTCCATCGTGTACTCTGTTTTGTGTGTTTACTCTTTATAAAGGCAATGCCTTCAAATTTTTAGAGATTTACGCCATTGGTGCTATTCACCAGCCCCTGGCCTAAGGAAGGCATGCATGGGCTAGTCACAACATGAGTACCGAGGGACGAGTCGTGATATTTTAAATAAACAATTTCTATCAGTTAAATGAAAATATGACATATTTATTTCATTGGATAAGTAAAACAAATTTTAAAAATGATAAATTATGTATTGGTTTTTTTTGAAATGTAAATAGTTATTCAATGTTTTGTAATTAAGTTAATTGTTTTAATGAATTTTTTTCAAGAATTATTTTAATAAAATAATTATTTTTTTGTTGTGAAATTAATATAATTTCTTTTAGATGTTAATTAACTTTTTGCGATTATCATTGAATCAGTTATAATAATAATATCCATAATTTTATTTTGTGAAACATTATTTTATTAAAAATTAGATTCCACATATTTCGAACACTATTTTCATAAACACATCCACATCTACATCTATCCCAATAAATCTCTAAAACCTTACTTAAATAATTTTATCAGTATTCTCATAAAAAACACCATTTTAATTTAACATAATATGATTCTCATGAAGAGGAAATCATGATATAAAATCCAATTTTATTCACTTAATTTTATTTTAATTTTTTTCTTTTCTTATCATTTCACAACCTCCCAATTCAAATTTAAAATTATAACACCATCATATTATATATAGTGTAATTTTAATATGATAACAGTGTCTAATCCATATATTACATTCACTAATACTTTTCCTCAAAATATGGGAACATCAACTATGAGGTTCTGATTTGACACCTTCATGTATAGATAGTTTTCATTATTCTGTTGTGTGATAATATAAAAAAACAAAAAAATCTAACTAGTTATCATTAATGGTTTATCTAATTAATCATCATAATATCCTGAAAAAATCACATACCATCATATTTAATCAACTTTATGTTCATAAATAATATATAATTTAAATTATATACAACTATATACATTTTACATAATCTTTAATGCATGTACATAAGTGAAAAAATCATGAAAACCAAAGAATCGACCACTGCTGATAGACGAAATTGAATCTTATGACTAATCAAAATGTAAAATTGAACTTTATAATATTATAATAAAAAATAAATGTTTTAAATATTATTAATTAAATTAATAAATAATAAAATTTAGTTATCCCTTCTATTAACTGCAATTTTAGAACACTTATCGACATATGTTAATGAATTGTCCTAAAATATCCATTTTTTATTCATGTTACCATTTCTCTCTATTTAACCCAATATAATTCTTCTTTATTTTTTTATATTTAATCTATAATATATATATATATATGATTAATATCCATGTATCTATATAATTTACTCATTCTATTAATGGAAAATACATGTCTTATAAGTTTTCAATCTCAATTCCTATAAATAAGAAAACCCAATTAAGGGGACCATCCGAATTTCATACTCATTTTTATGTACACACCATAAAAAATTTTAAGACACAATTATTTTCCTAAAATAAATCTTTTTAGAAAATAAAAAATAACTAACCTATTTTTTAGTTTTTCTAGAAAATTAAAACCTTTTCCTCTTTTAACAGTCTTTTATATTTTCTATAAATGGAACTAATGCAGCCCATATATAATGTTTCCTAGATATTTTTTTACATTTTTTCTCATTTATTGTACAACATTTATTCCTAAGAAAACATTTTTTAACTTTTTATTGAAATAAATTATATGTTTATATTCATATTTTATGAAAAAAATAAATTATTTTCCCAAATAAATAGTCATTATAAATTTAAAGGGTATTTCTCTCAAGAATTTCTCAGTGAATTTTTTTAGTATTTAAATCTATTTTAATACCGTCTAATAAATCTTATAAATAATTTATATTGATGTATTATGTCACAATTTAATATATTTTATTGAATTATTTATTATTATTTTTTCTTGGGTTTAAATATCTTGATACCATTATCCATATTAATCAATATAACTTACTGGATGGGGACATTATTTACATTTCATATGTTATTTTCAATATTAATATATATGTTTATTATGTTTGACTCTTTATTGTTAGGAATAAATTGGACATAGTAATTAATTGGTATGGTTCCATATATCCCCTCAATGCATCGTTAGTTCTCATGAAACAAACCATTTCGAATGTTTACCCATATATATATATATGGTGTGTTGGATGAATCCTTGATAGTATGATTATGTTTTCTTCCATTAATCATTCACCCGTTATGTTATTATTAAATTAAATTACATGTTATTATTTGACTATTATAGTAGAGACGATTTCCATTTATTATTATGTTATTATTTAAATGGAATTATTTTTATCAACTTTAATTCCTTCTAAATAATACTCATGATTATTAATTAATTTCATATGTTGTTAGATGTCAAAATTGCCTTATTTTTTATAATTTTTACTATAGTGCTTACCCATACTGAGAATCGAAGATCACTGATTTCATATGTTTTATTTTTTCACGGGATGAAAAGATATATATTATGAATTCCTTCTTGAAATAATCTAGGAGTTTATTGAAACATAAAATGGAGTCTCCATGTGGTTTTTCCTTCCAATTATCAATGTAAAACTTATATTTTTATTTGGTGATCCAAAGATTTTGATATATTTAGGCCTTTTGGATGTCAATTTTTTATTTATAATAAAATGGTAACTATGAAAGGAATTGCCTCAAGGCTACTAGGGTATGTGTATTTACATAGCTAGCCATTTCTCATAATTTATTAGGTTTATGATTGACATCATTCTTAAGATAAAAGGTCTCAATGCCCATATATCATATTCTATAGGGGTTAATATGACTACATATCATAATTGTTAGGGAAAACATGACCAAGTATCACCATATAAGGATTCCATGATCATATCCTATATAATTAGTATATAGAACAATGAATTAAGAAGAGATAATAGACAGTTCATAGTTCATTATCACTTTTCTATAATAAGTGAATAAAACTTTTCCTACTTCATTATGTAATGTGGTCATACCACTATATTCTATTAATGTTATTACTATAATAATGAAAATTAATATTTATAAAACCATAATATGATTTATTTCTCATTAATTTATTAATAATATCAGAAGAAAATCTATTGGCACACAGTAAGGGGATGTAAAAAATGAAGGGGGCTTATCCCAATAAAAGAAAATGAACACTATGTCATTTCAATCAATGTTATTTGATGAGATATCGTTCTATAAATATATTGAAAAAAACATAGATAATATGGAATGAGAAATCATGACATATATTATAAAGCATCATCAAATCAAAGATAAATACAAGACCACATTGTTTATGCATGTGGATGATCACCCATGTAGTAACAACCAACATTTGGGTCAATATCAAATGTAAACAAAAAAATATAACAACAAAAAATGAAGGAATAATTCATTGTGATAATCACGCTTAGATGATAGAAATAAAAACAAAAAATGGATCCTAATGATTTGAGCAGTTACTGTTAGGAATCTAACATGTAAATCTGAATTTGAATCAGAGGTCATATGAAGATGATTACAATGAACCGAGGAGGAATCTTGAGGATGATCGGTGGGGGAGATGGCGGGGCTTTTATGAAAGGAATAAGAAATAAATTATGATTTTAATGATATTATATATTAAAGGAAATATAGTAATTTTACCCAAAATTCATGGGATTGAGGGTTTATCTACACTTTTTTCAAAAACATGCGCTAACCATATGTGGCCCTCTGTCCAAGGGGAGAGAATTCATAGTTCGCACACATAGATCAAACAAACTATTTATGATCCATGTGATATACCTCCATTATAAATTGAATAGTTTCATCCTAGTATTTCAGCACCTTTCTCATGGATTTGTATATTCACATAGAAATCCTCAACATAGATAAACACCCACACACTATTAGTTGAATCGATATAGGCTTGAAATCATGGTTTCCACTAATAGTGTTGACCAACCATTTCATCAACTGTTTAGGGTATTAGGATCCGATAAATCCTTAAACACGCTCTTTTCCTTTGTAGAATTATTAGGAATTCATGTTAGGTAAAAAGATGCATTGGATTGAAATTTAAAGTATTTTAACCTTAATGAAAAAATCAGGTTCTACAAATATGTGTCGGGTTATTTATAAATTGAAATCCATTCAAGGCCATGATAGTCTAACCATGCATGATATGTCAAATATAGGTGAACACGAATTAATTTTTGTATGTAAATCATTTAACATGTGATCCTAAAAGTACTTGTTTACTATTTTCAAAAAAAATTCTTAGTAAATTTCTTTGACATAGATTTATATAGTTACGCCACAAAAAAAACTTGGGTTTTTATATATGATTTTTGGTGTAAAGAGTTGTCTGATCATTTATTCAAATGTCAAGTTCTACATGATTGAAGTGATAACGAACCCAAATTACATATTAGAGATTTAAAAAAAATTATTATCAATTAATAGTGAAATATAGATCATTACCCAATGATGGGTATGATATCATTCAATAATGGGTCATCATTTTAATGGGATACTCTTTTATAAAGTACATATTATGTTTATATAGGTCACGATACTCATCTGATATAAACTATTATTCATGATTAATAAAATAATAATCCTCCTTTATTAAATTGTGGTTAATACTATTAAAAGTAGGTGTTTTACATACGAAACAATTTTAACTTGAAAAATACATAATAATGTCAACAAATGAATTGAAACACCTCGTGTTTTTTTTAAATAGTAAATTATTCCTTGTAATTATGACCATTTATGTTTGGTTTGAAGAATTGGGTGTTTATATAAAAAATAGAAAAAGATTAAGTTCTTCTACTAATTAAAACTAATCTAGATGAAAATATACATCATGTAATACATACATGTCATGTAAGTTATTTATACATTATGAAGGAGGGAATCAAGGCTCGGGGGCCCTACCCAAGGAATTCACAAGGTGAAATTAGGTAACATGTCATGAACATAATACATTACATGAATAATTAAAACATGGTGTTAGGTTTGATATGTGTCTTATTAAGATATATGGGTCCCAATTATTACTACCACTAGACGCATAGGTAACCCCCTCAACATTGTATTCCTTACTTCTCAAACAGATCTTTGTATCATCACCATATGAGATCTGTTTAGGGATTCATTTATCAAATTATAATCGTAATGTTATTTCCATCACTCCTATTAATTATCCCCTCCTAATAACCTGATATTCAAAAACAATAAATCAATGAACCCCATTTTACATAATTATCATGGTGTTTGTATAAATATATTTTGCATCTGATTCACATTGAGTTAGTGATCAATATCATAAATGTATATGCAAACAATAATAAAGAGGTTGATTAAAATCTTTATTATTGATTTTTCTAGTATTTTTATGGTTCATTAAAAAAATTCACTTTGGTTATACCGAGAAATAAAATAGTAAATAGAATAGTGTTTTTGAATTATCCAATTCATAACATGGGATGTCATTGTCTATGAAATATACCATTGTTTCAAGATAATAATGGTAAGGGTATTCTGAATAGTTTGGATGGGTATGACACATTTTTTTAAATTAATAAACTGACATTCATTTATTAAATTTTAATTGCTTCCAAGGGAATGTAAAAGGAAAATAACAAGGATTTAGGTGAAGATTATCAACTAGTTTATGGTGACTCAGTCATCATGTTAGGATTGCTGTTACAACTTGGGGTGATGTTGATCACCAAGTTGAGATGACATGGGCATCGAGACATGATCATATGTGGTCTTTAGGATTAGGGTATATACTATATGATTAAATATGGTATTTATCATGAAGTTTGTGTGACGTGGATGTAGGAAAACAAGTTGATAGATGATGTGGATTAAGATGTTTGAGGATTTCAATTATGAATTTATTTGACGATTCACTATTAGAGTCATGTGAAGATATATTGGACTCAGATTGAGGTATTGTTCCCCAAGCATTGTGGGTGGATTCCCTCATAGACTATGTAGCTTAGGTGAAGGTTTTAACCATAATAAATAATGGGGTGGTGGGGGGGTTCTCTCCATTGAAATTAACAATGATAGTGATGTAAAATCTATTAATGGAAATGAGATGGTTGGTTGGGTGATGAGGATCTGCAATATGATTGAGGTTTTTGGTCCATGATATTGGGAGTTCATATATCATTGTGCCTCAGGATGTTTTTTATAGATATGAGAGTAGATTTTTAGAATAAAATCATCCTTATCCCTTCGGATGTTAGTATTTTAACATTTGTGGATTTAAGATATGGGTTATGAGGGGCCATTAACATTATTGGTTAACATGTTGGTTGAAAGTTTCATGATAGTTGGAATAATGTGATGATGACCATATTAGAAGTTTAATATGAGGGTTCACTGTGTATGAATTTTTTATAGGTATTCCATGGTATTTATAAAATGGATCATCGAAATTTTAGTCATATATATATATATATATAATCATAATGTATGTTATATATATAATTTGTGAATTAAACCCCTAGATTATCGACAATGGTAGAAGAAGGTTGTAGAATCCTTATAGCCTCTATGAACAAGATAGCCAGGTTATGTATATGATGTGCATTTGTTTTAATATTTATATTTTGATAATCCAAAATTATCATTGATATATGATAGGTAAACATTTGCAGTGACTTACTGATAGTAACATCACACCATACACAGGCCCTTTGTGTTGTAGGAAGAATTTATGTTTATATGATTTGGTAAGGTACTAAACCTCAATGATAATACGTGGTTGTAATGTAAGAAATATTTCATGGGACATATTTCAAGGGACATGATTCTTATTGAATCAGATTTATTTTACTTTTAACTTTCCATTAATTCATAATACTAATATATGTATGTACTTATTTTTTAATTGGAGACCTGGTTGACTATTGATGTTTGCAACCTATTATGAAATTATGATATTTCTATAAATGATATTGAAAGAGTTTACATACTCGAATTGGGTATCAATTTTTGGAAACATAAAAACAATATCAAATTAGTTTAATTTATTTATGGGGTAACAATATTTGGGATACAATAGACCATATAACACAATATTATTAGTATTGGAAAAGTTCTCATGTTTGGATTCGTGCAGCCCCATGATTAAAGGATATATCATGTTTCCATGGGTTTGAAATTGATTTCGTACTTTTCTATTTTACATATTAATTTCTATCCACCTCATGTTCAATAATATGGTGTTATAATAATCTTGTTCTTTGTATTTTGATACAAGTAATGGAATGGTAAGGGTGGTTTATTTAAGTTCACCATTGAAATACAATGCGATCATATTATGTATATTATCATTGGGATTTTATTGGGAGCCAAAATTTCACTAAGAGGTGTTGGGTTTCCTAATGTGTCAATTATGGATGTTAAACAATGTTTTTCTTCTTAGTCTTGAGGTTTTAATTACACTTAAAAATCGTATATTATGATATATTGTATGTAATTCCTGATTCTGATGTGGGTAGGTAGGGGTCTATGATGCCGAGTTACATGTGTTATATGAAACTGAAATGGAATGGTATGTAGATATGAGGATATTTCATATTTAATACTTTTCACTCATATGGGATAGTAATGTTCCTTTAGGTCGAATGATGTTCAACAAGGTTCTATAGTGGAGAGTAATATTGGTGAGATTATTCTTCTTTTTATATCATTTCATATATTTGATATATATATATATATATAATTATTGTAATGGTTCTATAACCCTTAGTATTTTTATTCTGTGAGATGACACATTGATGAGTTTTAGTGGAGCATCCAGAGGTTCGTGATTTGGTGTTGCATGTTATTTCATGTGATGAAGCCTATGGGGGTTAGTATGAGGTGCATGAGGGTCATGTTGAAATTGAGAAATTGGTACATATAAAGGTACATGCTCATTTATAGGTGGGGATATAGCAAAATATGGAATATTTCAGATCATGACATTATAATATGCATCGGTGATATTTATATGATTCAAATAGTTTATTGACATGGGTTCCAAAGGACTTGTTCCATATTTTCATTATCTTACATAAGAGTTTCCATCATTAAAGCCGACAATATTTCAATATGATGGTAGATAGTATGAGACATAGAATTGGTTTAGAAATGTTTTTATTTCCCTGAGACACACCCTGGTTGGAGGGGTTAACTTCGAACATATATGCTCAGTGAACTAGAGACGTGATAGTGGGGTAGACAGGTATGTATCAGAAGACACTAGTGGTTGGATTGGAAGGATATAGAGTCATGGTTATTAAAGCACTTCATTTTTGAGATGTTGAGGCTATAATATTCCAATGAATTCATGAATTATTCAATAGGGGTAAAATTATGCCATGGGATTTGTTTATAGTATCATTTATCTATCAACTTTTAACCTATTTTAGTAGGATAAGACATCACCATAGTGATATTATTCGAGGATTTGTTTCTACTTTCAATCAAGTTTAATGTAAATATATTTATTTTGATATCGTAATCATCGGTGGTTGATCTAGAATTTATAGGTGTGAAAAATCTGAAAGACATTTCATTACGAGGTGTTTGAAAGAATAAGGTTAATTTGGTAGAGATTTTTTGAGATAGAGGAAAACTAGGCTTGGAGTAGTCTCAACATGGTTTTCAGGATTGATATTAATTAATAACATCAGGGGTGTGTCTTTATCTATGTTTATATAGTGTGGGAATCCATGTTAGTTATGGATATAGTACAATTGGGTTCTAATGGAGTGTCTAGAATGTCTCTAGAACTGGAAAATATAGATTTTCACTAGGATGACATCATTGATAGATGGTAATTGGGAAATGTTTCTTATCCAAGGATATGTGGTCAGACTATGAGTGGTACGATTAGATAATAACAATTATTCAACAAAACGTGGATTCCATGAAAGAGAGAGTTGGACCCAAGTGTTATGTTGGAATCTGATAACTATTTCAAATCCACATGGGGGCCAAACATCAGGTAGATAGGAATCAAGACATGTGCATGTAGTGGAGTTTGTAAGTGTAGAGAGGGATGAAGATTATACAAAATTTTGATTAATATCATGATAACATGAAGGAACTTAACTATTTTGGTTTTAGTTTTTTCCAATTATGTTACATGTGGTGCAAAGATAATATTTTGGGACAAACAATGAACTTGTTAGCAAGTCTGAATTAGTTATGTGGAAATATATATATATATATATATATGAGGTGTGTTCGAACCAAGACTAATTATGGGAATTGATGTGATGTGTGTTTTATATGATGCATATATGAATTTGGGATTCTATACGATGTGGGTTTTGAATGAGGTGTTGAAACATCATGATTTCGTTAGATTGTGAATATGTATATATGATGTGGTAATATTATTAAGAATATATTAAAATGATGAAATTATGGGAATATAATTTGTTGTGGGATTTTTTAGTGCTAGACATAGAATGGGTACCTTGTGTATCAGATGAGATTCATGACTTCTTGGGTTTCAGATATCACCTATGTATGACCTGAGAACCTGATGGGGTGCATGAGTGATGATATATCATAGGAGGACATTTATGTATATGGATGGTCTTTGGACATTCCAAATTTTGTCTTTTTATTAGGAAGAGACTATGTAGGTAACTCTTGTGTGGGGAAGATCCATGAAGAATTATGATATTGGACATGATAACTATGTCAGATCAGGTTGATTTTGATGATATGTGTATGTTCTATTAAATCAATGGGTAATGATTGATAGACTGCAGAAGAACATTATTATTTAGAAGAGATTTTAACAACCAGAGATTTTTTAACATATTGTTTCATTTCTAGGATTTCATGAACCTTTATGTTAGGATTAATGTCATGGGTGTTCGATTGAACACTAATGGAATATCAAGGGTATTTGATGAAGAAAATAGCACCATCTGTAAATACACTCCATGTAACACTTACTTAGTATGTAATATTATTACTAAAATTTCAATATGGAATGAAGGATTGGGGTTTCAACTCATAGAATGCACAATAAGTATTTATATTACATGGAATTAACCTAATAGAAAACTTGAATAATTTATATGTCGTTAATGTTTGATGAAGTGTTTTTTATGATCCTGGTGTCTCAGTTATTTTCATTCATAGAGAAAGATGGAACATACTAAGATTGTATATCCTTTATTATCTTACGGATTTTGGGATCTTATCATCTATGCTATGATATGAGATTCATAATTTTTGTTGGAATTATTCAATATTTTCTTCACTCCTCTTACTTATCTCATATTCTTATCTCTCTATACAGAATATTATATTCACAAGAAATATTTTCCCATATTTTAATGACATTTTTAAAAATATCATTTTTATTACCATTCCACTTGATATAAAGGCCAACAGTATATGAGTGATCACATATGACTATAAGTTCTGTGGAACCAATAATTCTCCAAATTTAGGTAGATATTTATATTTATATTTCCTAAATGTTCTATTGGGGTAACCAGTTGGGACCCTCAAAAATGAAATTCATTTTTTTAAATTATAAAATTTATGCTATCTGATGTCATTCAGTATGAACTATACCCTTATAGCATGATATGGATGTTAATATTCATAAAAAACATTGGTCAATTAATCATATTTAAGAATAGTTAATTGATTTTAATTTTCAATATTTAATGAGTTCTCGATCTATGGAAACACTACATGCTTGGACCAAGTTTTGATGTGATGATTATCATTTGGATTCGGATGACTCAGTCATCAGGTTAGTCAAAGATGAGGTAATCGGTGTGCTGTTGATCACTATGTTGAGGTGACATTTTCATCAGGGTGTGACGGGAATAGACCATCATGAATGGGTCCCAGAAAGTATGACATGAGATAGTGTTGACCATCGAGATGAGTGACATGGGTGTATGGGCACCAGGTGTTGTATGATGTGTGTTAGGATGTTTTTGAATTTACACTCACCATTATTTTCTGAAAACCCATTGGATTTAGGTTCAGATTGATACGTCATAGATCAAAGTGGTGTTTACCACTTGTTTTTGGTAGAGGCCCCCATAAGATAGTATGAATAAGTGATGGTGTTGACCATCAGACATGTCTGCTGCAGATCACTACAGAAATCCATGTTGACATTAATGGAACATTGGTTGATTGTTATGAGATATTCATTGGTGGATGAGGCACAATGAAACACTTTAGGTATTTGGGATAAGATATTATGTGAATATATATTTCCCTTCCATGGGACATTGTTTCTCGAGCCAAATTTGATTAATAGCTTGAGTAAAAATATCAATGTTCATTGGATCATCATTATTTTAACTGAAGGGGATATCACTGTACTGGTAAAATAAATCGAGGGATTGATTGGGAATTTCAATGGATTCAATTTGATAATAGTGGGAATGGAGTTCTAAGGACTTGATAGGAGGTGAAACATGAGGGTTCACCTAGGATACATTTTCATCAAGGGATTCATTGATATTTATTTCATCGTTCCCCAAAAATATTGATATATATATAGTTATATATATATATACATGGTGTCACATATTCAATGATTATTTGAGATGGTTGAAGAGGGAGATTTCGACCTTACGGATACTAAATATAAGGTATTTGGATAATTTATATAAAGTGGATGATATGTTTTATTATATTATTTCATTACACATGAATTATCAGTGACATAGGACTTAAAAATATTAGTGGGGGTTACTTAAACTAGTCATAAACCCTAAATGGGAATTTTAATATGCATGTAGACTTTATGTCTTTATGATACTATAAAGGACTTAGATGAGGAAGTGGACCTTAGTGGTTAAGTTGGAACTCCATAATGTGATGGATAGAAGGGGTTTATAGTTTTTCTTTGTTACAATTTTGTTTAAATAATATTTTTTATTTTTGGGGCATGATTATATACGTATTTACTAATGGAAGACCCCAAGATAACTTTTTTTCTATAATAGTGTATGACCTGTTATGGTCCAATTATATTTATATAAATGGTATTTCATCAATATTTTTGTTGTATAATACTTTTATTGAGTTTTATATTATATCTTCTATGTTGGATTTTCATTTTCAAACATATAAATATATATAACTTTATTAAAATAGCAAAATATGTGTATAATATCCCCACAATCACCTTTTTACACCCTCAAAAAAAGTTAGGATCCTTGGTGTATGTGGAGATGCACTCAAGGCCTAGTACGCGACTAGTCCAATGTACTAATTGATGTCAAATATGGGACAGGGAACTATATAACTGAAAATGTTCTATGATTTATAAAATTCTATTCTTGAGAACCCATATATTAAAATTGATCAACCAATAGAATAAATATTGATCTAATAAAAAATAAAATAGTCAACATAATGCATCTATAAAATTTGATTCATGGTTTATAAAATTATCCTCGAAAAGAATAATCAAGGTGATCATGTGTCTTAAATAACATTGATAGATTAATGGTTTCCATTAATGATTTTTATTGATTTGTAATCCACTGAATATCCACCATTAGATATGTTTCTACAATGTGAATGTGTTAACAAAATGTGGACTATATTTTCATAGAGTATTTTTTAAAAAAAATAGGTATTCAATTATGATGTTATTTTGGTTCACTTAATATAAGTGTTTGTAATAGTTTAAATTGGAGTTTGAAATAATTATTGGAGAGTGTAATAATATTTTTTCAACCATCCATCCTTTAAAATTAAAACTTACATATTATTTCAGGATGATGTTGATGTGTATCTATAATCTGAAAATAATTTAGGCTACCTATACAGATATTTCAAAATCCATGGATGTTCCATAACTACTTTTATTTTTATAGATTTCATTTTTATAATTTCATGAGTCAATGAAACAAAATTTTATATTTTTTAATATTTACATATATATGTTTAAATAATTATTAAAATAATTAATCTGTCATCTATGTGGTTTTAAAATGATAAAGCATATATAACTATAATAAATAATTATTTTTAATGGAATTTATTAATCCAAACCGAATGTAATTGATGATATGTATTATCATTAAATTTCATTTATATAATATGATTTTTTTTGGTAATAATGAGTTTCAATGATGAATATATGATATTACACATGGTTTATTTTTCATTATATTTAATAACATACATATGAAGAAAATATGGATATTTTTTATTAATGATAAATTTGTTTTTAATTTTTTATTTTAATGTGGGATATATCCAACCCTCCACTCATTAGAATATATTATGGTGTCAAACTATATTTTTATAATACATTCACAAATAGATATAATAAAATTGATGAGGTTCATGATATTTTCTCATCCATAAGGGTTAATTATGTTCACTGAATTAATTTTCAACGACAATTTATATAATGAAAATATATTAAATATATGTATCTATACCATTTAGACATAATACATGTCCCATTATTTCATGTTGTTTTAGATAAGTAACAATATAAAAATATATAATTATACTAGATATAATGGGTTGGAAAAAGGTATAGAGATACATTAGTTTCATTGATATCATTCTTAATCCCTTTTTATATTTTTCATCATTAATGATTTGTTGGAGGCTACACATTTCATATGTCTATGAGTATTGTAATTCTGATTTTTTAACTCTAAAATGGCCCATGGGGTAACAATTTATAGTTGAATTCATAATGATATATTTTTTTGTATAAATTTCTTAACCAAATGATTTTTAAAATTTTTCCCAATGTGTGTTTTGATGGGTATTTATATGGAATTTCAAATGATATGATACTAGGTCAATTATGTGATATAACTCCAATTGTTTATTGAACATAGAAAAAATAATTTAGAGACTTGGTTTCAAAATTTATTGTATTTTAATAATATATAGTGAAATGTTATAATATCATTTTGCATTTAGTAAAATTAAGGGATTGATAGACATATTCCATAAAATCCACATATCATGTGTTATGATAATGACATCATAGATCCTGATATTCCTATTGATAATGGAATATTATATGACATTAAGTATATCATGTTGTATGATATAATGATGGCATAAAATGTTATAATCATTATAACTTATCATTTGGAAATATTAAATGATAATAAACCTAAATTTAGTATTTTATATGATGAAATTAATGGGATGATCTTTGGTGAATTTATATGATGAATCCATGAATTAATGATATATTAACATGAAAATTTGAGAAAATTTGTGTAAATTACATAACTAATACTAATAGTTCCCTAGATTTTATAAATAAATATATTATTGGTTATGAATCAGTTAATTCTATTGAATATACCACAACTAAATATTCATCCACCTCACATTAATTTCATAGATACTAGTATAGTATGGTATCGATGATAGTCCTTACCATATGATTGAGGATTCACATAATCCAATATAAGAACCATAAAATATTTACTTATTTTTATAATAAAAATGGATAATCATCAAGCCATTATGATAAAGGCTCTTCTAATGGATTTACTAGTGAAAAGAACAAATTATTCTTTATTTTGGTTTATACATGGTTTCCATTTATATTATATTTGTTCATAGTAATTTAAGGTCATGAATTTCCTCAACTAATTTGACCAATTATTTATGATCCATGAAAATATTTAAACATCCTCTATAGTTCTATATTTAATTTTTATAAGTTTCATGAATTATTTTAATTCATGTAATGTTTTTATTTAATTGAGATTACATGAGGATATTAAACATTACGTAAAGCAGATCACTACATTTACAGGAAAAATAATAGACATGGTTCCATTTTTCTTAACATAATAATGTGATCAATGATTATCATGTTATATGATTTTTCTTTGACATATTATTTTATGTATTCAAAATCATATATAATATCGATGTTATGATTATATTAATTGAACATAGAAATTATTATAATTAAAATACCTGTTCCTTTAACTTGATAGAATCACTGACATCATCCTTGGTATGTCAAGTCAACTTTTTGGTTGAGAAATGACATTTAATCAATATTCTATGAATAAAAAAAATTCAATTAACAACATCAAATATCAATGGTTTTGATAGAAACAATGGTAATATGCATGTAGTAATTATAGAATGATATCCAAAATAATTCCCTGAGGATTTCCTTGGAATTCCATCATAGAGATAAGTTAAATTTTATATTAATTAACTTATTGCTAAAAATTTAATTTCCCACGATTTATATATAATGTATGCTGATTAATTAATATAATTGGATATCCAATGTGAGGACCTCAAACCCAAGGAATTTATTTTCTAATTTATGAACATGGTTATAACATCCCCATACCTATACTCTTAAATAAGGATATAAAAACATAATAATAACATTAATTTATTTTTATCTATAAAAATGACAAAATATTTTTTCTTTAAATTATATGAAAAATTTAATATTGGATCACATAAAAAATGAAGGATAATGTATTAAAATAGATTAAGATAAATATGAAAATATTAATAATCATTGATTGATAAACAAGTTTTTCCTAATGCTTATTATTATATTCCACTATAACCAGCATTTATTATTCCATAATAAGTATACAACATCTCTCAAAACATTATGCACATTAGAAATATTTCTAAAAATATAACACTTACAACATTCTTCATTTCATGGGGAAAATGTATCATAAAAAGAGTGAGACCAGATTCGTAGTACGGTTATATATAAGAATCAAAACAATTTTTCATCAGAGAGAATAAGATATTAATAGTGGTATACTAACATAATCATTGTGAATACCCATGAAATAAGTGAAATCATACCCATGAATACCTAGATCATTAAATATGAAATATGAATGAAATATATGTGAATTAAAAGGGAAATATGAATCAATATTCCTGAACCATATGATGTCAATCATCACATAATGAATAATCAAAACCCATAGTAATCATATTGAAATCATATCAGTATCATGGTATATTATCATCATAGGAAAATTCAAAATAGAATAACTAATATTTTTGACATACATCTCTATAATACCTAATGTAATGGGGAGATAAAACTGACCCTATCATTTTTTGTTAGTAATGTAAACACCCCTCATTGTTTAATCACAATACCACTAATACTTATTTCATAATATAATAACATTTTCCTTGGTATATAAGGGAACCAACCATCAACATAAACAATTTACTATAATTTTAGAAAGAATAATAAATATAAAAATTCATTTCACCCTAAAACTCATCCAGAAACATTCATTACATTCATAACATGATTTAAAAATTAGAAATAAATGGTTTCTATAAAAATCCCATTATATTTTTTATACTCCATCCCTTAAGGGAATGAATTTGGTATCATTACAATGTATCTTCAATGATTCATGAATAAAATCAAGGGTTATTCATGATTATGAATCTAAATACAATTAAATGATCACTAAAAAATTCTTTACAAAATTAAATTTGTTTTCTTAAATAAATTTTGAAATGTAAGAAGTCACTAACAATTATGAAAATTTAATTCATTCAAAATAACCATTATAATATAAATCATATTTTTCAAAACATAGTGTGGTCATGGTGGAGGAAATTTCCATTCCTTCCTAGTATGTGAAAACAATATTCCACTCACATTTTTAGTAAAATTACAATGGTTCCACATATGGAAAATGATTGGAAGAATTCCCTTTTAATATTTTTTATATTGAAAAAATCGGTAAAATGAAATATTATAATAAATATAAAATATAAAAAATATTATTGAAATTATTTTTAAAAATATTGATTTAGAAGGAATGTTATTTTTGATCGAAGAAATTAATAATTTTGAAACTTCTTGAAATGATTTTCTCAACCATTTTTTGTAGTATACATAGTAAAATGAAAAATATTCATCAAAATTTCCTGAATAATGATATGTTTCCAAAAAAGAAGTTTATTATTATAAAATTATCAAATTACTTCCTTCATTTTATTTTTATCTATGTATAATGTATATCTATATAAAATATTATGTCATTACAAAAAATATTATCCAAATACATTACATATATAATCTAATAATATCAATAAAAATGATTATGTAATAAAACCCAATGAAAAAAATTGAGTTATGGTAATATTGATCACCTTGTAACATTCAATTAAATTCCCCTAGAATTAAATAATATATATCGAAAGAAAAAATAACACAAATTATGTTAGATTCATGATATTAGAAATAAAATTTACCTATATAACCCATAAATTTTTTTTTTAAAAACATTATAATATCTATTAATGATGTGAAATTGAGATGACGAACAATACCTCATTTCCAAAATTTCCATGTATGTCCTTTAAATATTTTATAATAATGTTATATCATTTATTGGAATTATTATGAACTTTTTACATAATAAATAACTTATGATTAGTTAATTTATTTTATTTCATTTTAATAAATTATTTAAATACAAAATCTATTAAATACATGTAAGGTGTTTGGAGGGTGTTCATGTTATTATTTTGTTCCGCACGGAGTTCAGGGATGACCTCCTGATGGGAGATTCAAACGTTCTGATCAGTTTCTATAGGGTTTTTTCGTAGAACCGGAAACATCCAATGATTCCACATCCATTTGGACCTACTTTCCAAAGGTAGGCGCTCATTAGTTTGTGGACTAATGAGGCTTAGGAATTTTCATTGGTCGAGAGGATGGGAGGCCAGACTCATCCCACCTTTTTGAGTGGAATTATTGTCTACTCCGGGACTCTCTTTATAGATTTAAGTTATGTTCGTGAATCCTTATTACATTACCAAGTATAAAATGAGATTTCCTTTAGTTTTAACGATCAATGAATAAATATGTAAGAAATTTAGAGAATCTTTTATATGTATTCGAGGTTCTTCATCAATAGAGAATCATCTGTATCTATTTAGAGATTCTTGGTCGATGGTACCCTTCAAAAAATTTATATAAAAGTCTCTTGGTCATTATGATGACTAGGATGGTTTTGAAGACACTCGTTGGGGCACTTGAAGTTTATCGTCATTCAGAAGGACATGGATAATTTCAAAGTTGGGATCGAACCCACAGATGGGCTACCTACGTATCCATTGTTTTGGGAAAGGAATCAGAACCCACGTAGTTCGAGAAATTGAGTATGATACTTATGATTAACGGCTCAAAGAAGGATGTCATAATTACTTTTACCCTCTAAGCTCATGTGAGTCATGCTCGGTGTGAGAAACAAGAGGTATTGGTAATAAGATAGACAATAGGGCCATGAAAGATGTAATCATAAGAAATGATTTGGGGCTTATGTATGTATGACTGCCCAGATAAACAATGGTTAGGATTTACATTAGGGAGAAAATCCAGGAACAGGGTCCATAAAGGTATATGTGCTTCTTGGAGATTTGAATACTCTAACTTGGAATTTATTCCTGAAAAGGAAACCCAAATTTGGAGAGGATTGATAATTGGGTTTTACTCCTGAGAAGGAATCCCATATCAAACGTAATTTTGGACTGGTTAAGAGAAATTAAGGGCCTTGGGACTTACTCCTAAAAAGGAGGACCATGATTATGACCGGGTCTTATTCCTGAAAGGCAGACCCAGGTTAGGTGACTTGGGACTTACTCCTGAAAAGGAGGCCCATGATTAGGACTGGGTCTTATTCCTGAAAAGGAGATCCAAGTTAGGGGACTTGGGACTTACTCCTGAAAAGGAGGTCCAAGTTTAGAGGATTTATGACTAGGGCTTATTCATAATAAGGAAGCCCAGGTTAAAGGATTATGATTGAGACTTACTCCTGAAAAGGAGGCCCAAGATTAAGTAATTAAGGTTTGGGGCTTACTTCTGAAAAGGATGCCCATGTTTGGGAACTTTAAGAATTTGGGGCTTACTCCTGAGGAAGATGCCCATATTAAAGGACTTATAACTGGGGATTATTCTTGAAAAAGGTGACCCAGGTTAAGGATTATCTCATCGTAAAGGATGAGGTTGAATTAATGAACTCTCAATCTTTAGTGACATAAAGATGTATAAATCACTATGTTTTGAGAGATATTCCACAGAATTCCGTTCAAATAAGGAAGTCAAATCAAGAAATTATGCCATAAATGGCTTTGAAGAGTATCTTGAAGACTGAATCTTGAATAGGAAAGGTGAAATGGCATAAGAGGGGTAAAATGGGAAATATGGGCACCCAAAAAAGGTAGGGCCACAAAAGTCTTGAAAGGAGCACAAGTCTTACGTGGGCGCGCAAGTATTGGTCATGCAGGTATACCTATGCGACATGTGGGGTAATTGCGCGATTTTCAACCAGTATTAAAATTCTTGAGAGACTCTTAATTAAACCCATTAGAATTCTCTTGAGGTTCTTCTAGAAAAGGGATGTGTATGTTCTATCAAAGGAATAAGGTGGCGCGCAAGTGTGGTCACTTCCCTTAAGGGCTGACCACTCAGGAGCACAAGTGTTGATGAGTTTCAACACTTAGGCCTTCCTCCTTCTCTTTAGATCTTCCGTTCTAGGTATGAAATTACCTTAGAAGTGTTCCGGAAGCTTTGAAAAGAGACTTGGGCAACGGGAGCTTCAATCTGAGTTTCTGAAAAAAGTTCCTCTCTAATGGGGGGCCCACAAGGTCTATTTATAGGCAGAAAAAGACCCTGAGTGGTTACCGGGCGGTTATCACTTAGGTCGCGCAAGTCACTTGCGCGCCAAGTGAGACGCGCAAGCCCACTTGCGCGGACATGAAGGAACTTGCGTTACCTATGGGAAAAGTTTTCCATGTTCATTCCTTTTTCAATTTTTGATGTTTTCTTCAAAGTTTGAATCACTTTGTGCTCATATATTCCCCTTTTTAGAACTTTAGATTCTGTGACGAAAGGAGAATCAATAAAAGTCCCCCCTTAGAGTTGGATCCGGAGAGAAAAAAAAAGGATATTACTCTGAGGAAATCAAATACATCCAAAGGAAAAGGGGGAGCGCAAGTCTTCAGGGCACAGAGGGTGGCGTGCAAGTATGCATCACACAGAGATACGGCCCTCGGTCGTACAGGGTCCGGTGCGCAGGGTCCCGGCCATGTCTATAAATAGAGGGCCTCACTTCCGTACAAGCATCCGGATTTCCGGACTTCATACCATCGAGATCTCGCCGCGCAGGTTATCATAGCCGTGCAAGTTGCTCTATTTTCCAATGTATTCCTTGTTGTCGCGCTATTGTAAAGGTATTTTTACTTGCGCGGTTTACACTTGCGCGTCAAAAAGTAGCACGGCACACGAATACTTGTGCGCCATGTTTAGACCTGCGCGACTTAATGCCTTGGCCGTTTTTTTCAATATTTCTTCACAAATTTTATGAAAAAATAAACCCATTTAAGAGTTAGTTTATTCATATTTTGTGCAGATTCAGTGGTTCCCAAGGGAATTGGAACGACTGATGAACTGGATAGCAAGCGGATTGATGACATGGTGAACATCATTGGCCATGATTACTATGATATCTGCAACATCACTCTCCCAGATTTGGCTAAGTACTTGAAGAAATATCATCCTAGTTTTCCACAGAGCATCCATCTGCCTCTGTGTGGTCATGGTCATCTGCAAGGAGTCAATGTTCCAAATGCACACAATTATACACATGAGATTCAGCTGCACTGCTACTCCTCTATTTCGG
Source organism: Viscum album (assembly GCA_963277665.1). Lineage (NCBI taxonomy): Eukaryota > Viridiplantae > Streptophyta > Magnoliopsida > Santalales > Viscaceae > Viscum > Viscum album. The sequence continues at coordinate 1,392,100,699 of OY728119.1, forward strand.
TTATGTTGTGCATTAAAAGAAACAACGATGGTGTGAAATTTCAAGTTCTTTCTCTATGTCATTTACTTGAAGATATGAAAATGGCAAACCCATGGGCTGAAATGTTTTCCACTACCGGTTGGTGGAGAGAAGACAAACATGGCATTAGAGAAATATCTGAAAAGAGTACTCTCTCCAAATGGCTCTTTACTTCCAATGCATCATTCTCAAATCCATGTATCCATCTTCCAAGTCTCTTGGACAGAAACAGAGTCACTGTTTGATCAGCAAAAAATTTTCTCAAAGCACACTCAAGAACATCCTTTTAAAATTGCTCCAAGAAGAGCTAGTATCACTGCATCTCTTATTGTATCCAGTTGAATGAATGAATCCCAGGTGGTTGCTGATGAAGCTCCGGATGCCGTAAATTAAATGAAGTGTTATGTTAAAATCCTCTTGTAATTCTTGAAAAAGAGAAGAGACTCCAGTCTGTGGATGTCCTTCTAACTCTTGTGCATCATTGAAAAAAACTTTCACTTCCACTTATTTGTACCTGCATTATCTCACTACCTGCTTCAAATTTACTTAAACCAATGGGCTTAGTAAGCATAGTTTGATTATTAATAGGATTATTACAAATAACCCTACAAACTTTGAACCTTTTAATTTCTCAATATTTACTAAATCATACAAAAAAGTATATTTATTGAGCTGGAACATTACTTTTATTCAGAGTTCCTTTGTCTTTTTTGGGCAGTTTAAATTCATGCATATTGGACATAAAGGGGAAAATGTTTAAGGTCGAAATATCTTTGACCATAATGGATTAAAATTGATTCAATTCCTTGACAATTTATCTGAAAACATATTACCATACTCAATTATGAGGGAGAAAAAATGTAAATTATGGCTTAAGAATATTTGAATCTGAGAAATGATATAAAAAATAGCTAACAGGCATCAGAATAAGTAGTTTCCAATAATGAAGTTACTATTATTTAAAAAAACCTGTTAGGGGGTTGAATTATGCAGGGCCACCTAAGGGCATTGACTGCCTGGTCAAATAAATAGCATTTTTTTTCCTGACAAGTCTGTTATGTGGACTGTTTATGCAAGGCCGCCTATGGGCACGTGCTGCATAGTCCGGAAAAAAGAACTCTCATAAATTTCCTTTGCTAGTGCTAAAATCCAGTGAATGTTTATGGAGATTCAAATCTTCCAAAGTATAGAGTTTTCTGTATGGAATGAGGTACTTGAATATGGAGAAGATATTTCCAGACAACATTATCGAAGAACTGGACGAATATCACTCCTTTGAAGGTCTGACCCAAACGTAGGGATGAAGAATAAACCATAGACTTGAATACTTTCATATCATGAAAAAGGATATGGGAAAAATATGTTAAGGATGTCTATTTTTTTGCAGATCCCTACATACTGTTGTTTAAGACAAATAAGGAGAAAAGATGCATTCTTCCCAAGAATGAAGATACCATCATTTAACAAACCCATTAGGGGGTTGAATTATGCAGGGCCACCTAAGGGCATTGGCTGCATAGTTATATAAAATAGTATCTTTTGGCTAACAAGTATGTTATGTGGACTGTTTATGCAAGGCCACCTATGGGAATGTACTGCATAGTCAGACAAAAGATTTCTCAGAAGTTTGACATTTTTGTGACTAAAAGTCATGAAAAGGGTTATGAAGATCTGAAAATATTTATGGTTTAGGATTATAACACATAAAGATGGGTATCTCCCAATGCATATAGAGATACATAGGTCAATGATAACCATAATCATGTTGTGGCTGGGTCATGAATTGAAAGTTTGGACTTCACTACGTATCTCATAAGAATGATAATCAAGCCATACGTAGTTCTTGAAATGCATTTTAACGTCGTGCGGGCTAAAAATATGAGAGTTCTTAGTTTAGGGTCATAGAGTTCGGACCATAATAATGAATACACAGTGTGTGTTTCTATGAGGACTTTTCTGCCAAGGTACTGAAAGTGAAATTTGGGGTTAGGCCCAAAATACATAGGGCCGGATTCGAGGGATACTCGAATGTTCCTACGTATCCCATAAGGATGGGAATCAAGCCCACGTATTTATAGAACTACCCTTTGTACAAATTTGGTTCGTACATGTGACGGGTGAAAGGGGACTTTAGTGCAATGATGGTTTAACCTGAGATAAAAAGTTTAGGCATTACCATGTATGCACATAGTCTTTTGAAATGAAACCTGATTGAGAAATCAATGTCAATAATAGTTCTCTATAAAATGAGGACATTAAAGAGTATTGTAGTTTATTGTCATACCAGACAAAATTGTTGCAAAGTTTAACGTCGTATTACAAGGATGAATGTGAACCAATGTAAAGATATTGATTCTAGGGGCGGTTTCACGAATCAACATCATATAAGATGGTGGTGAACCGATGTGAATAGATTTTGTTTGGGCTTGAACCCTAGGAGGTTGCCTACATACCTAGCCTGGAGGGAAAGGATCAAAGTCCGTGTAGTTCAATTAAATAATGAATTAATGATCAAGTTGTTCTTGGGGATAATGATCTAATAAAAATGTTGTTGGGACATACACATTATTAGCAGCCCAAAGAGAGTGTTATGGTTGAGGTTTTCTCTACGCTCACGTGAGTCATACTCGGTGTGAGAAACAAGAGGTAACAACAACCATAACTATGCACAGTTTAATGTCATGTAGCAGGGACATATAAAGGGACTATGCAGTTTAAAGTCATGCAGTTAGGACTATTGGTGCTGCACAGTTTAGTGTCATGTAGTTGGGAAAAAATATAGTTTAGCATCATGGAAGACGTATCATGGACGTTCTGTACAGTTTAGCGTCATGTAGTTAGGACGATGGGGACAATACAGTTTAACGTCAAATTGGAAGAAAGGGGGACTGTGCAGTTTAATGTCATGCAGTGAGGACAGAAGAGTGCACCATTTTAACGTCATGTTGGACGCATTGGGGATTTTTTCTACAGATTAGTGTCATGTTGGACAAAAGTGTGAATAGTTTAAGGTCACACATGACCTTTGATGATTATATAGTTTAACTTATTTCCGGACGTAAGGAACTTTTATATAGTTTAGCGTCATGTAGTTAGGACGTCACAGTTTAACGTCTTGCTGGACGTAAGGGACTTGAAAATAGTTTAGGGTCATATGCATGGACCGTTGATGATGCAGTTTTAGGTCATACTGGAACATTTAGTAAACTTTTTCACAGTTTTAACGTCTTGTGGGATGAAGTTGTAGTTTATGGTCATATAGGACCATTGCTGTATAGTTTAACGTCAAATAGCAAGGACGAACTGGTGCTGCACAGTTTAGTGTCATGTTGCAGGGACATATTCTTTTCTACAGTTTAACGTCCTGTTGGATGAAAAAGGTACTTTCCTACAGTTTAACATCATGTGGGACTTAGTTGCAGTTTAAGGTCATACTGGACCATTACTGTATGAACCAATTGTAAGAGTCTTGGTTCTGGGGACCATATTTTGTGTTTATACAAAATATTTCTTCAGAAATCTGGCATTGGTTGGAGTCTTGATGAGTTCTCCAACCATTGAGATTAATGAATAAGATCCATTGTAATAGACCTTATGTATTGAATAAGGTCCTTCCCATTTTGGATCAAGCTTTGGAGGCCTCTTTCCTGGTATCATTGGTGTTCTGAGAACCAATACCAGTTCTCCCTGAATGAATGAATGAAGACGAACTTTTTTATTAAAAGCTCGTGCTATTCGATTATGATAGATTTCCAAGTGGTGCCAAGTGCACAATCTTTTCTCTTCTAACTGTTCCAATTCATTCAATCGCTTTTGGGATTGGTCATCTATAGATAACTGATCACAAATGGCTACTCTGAGTGAGGGCAATTGAACATCAATTGCAAATACTGCTTCCATTCCATATATCAACGAATATGGAGTTGACCGCGTTGCATTGCGGATGGTTGTTCGATAAGCCCATAAAGCAGGAAAGAGTTTATCAGGCCATGACCTTTTATCTTTATCAACCATCTTATTCAGTATATTTGAAAGAGTCTTGTTAAAGGCTTCTATTTGGCCATTGGTCGCCGCATGATACCGAGATGAATGGTTGGATTTAATATTGTATTCTTGATACAATTTCTTCACCTCCGAAGAACAGAAGTTGGTGTCGTTATCCGTCAATATGGTATGAGGGATACCAAATCTAGTAATGATGTTAGACTTGATGAAGCTAACAATGCATTTAGAACTGACTTCTTTGAGAGGTACTGCCTCTACCCATTTGGAAAAGAAATCAGTAGTAGTAAGAATGTACTTAAACTTCTTGGCCATAGCTGAAGGGTAAGGTCCCACCACATCCATTCCCCATGTGGAAAATGGCCACGAGTATTTAGCTGTATGAAGCAACTCTGGAGGTTGATGAATGATGTTAGAATATACTTGGCATGAATGACACTTCTTTGTGAAATTAACACAATCTTGTATCATTGAATTCCAAAAGTATCCAAGCCTTTGAATTTGATCAGACAATCTATGTCCAGACTGCTAGGCACCACAGACTCTTGCATGCACTTCTTTTATGACAGCCACTGTCTCTTCACCATCAATACATATGAAGAGAACTCCATCAAAACCATGTTTATGGAGAATTTTCTATAAATGGTTTGGGCTATCATAAAGAGTAAAATTGACCACACGTCGCCAGATTTGTTTTTTCTCGGCTCTATCAGGTTGAAGTGTTCCATTTTGAAGGTATTCCCTAATAGGTGACATCCATCCTATAGTATGACCATACGGTTCAGGAATGGGACTAATTTCATTAATTTCCTCTGTTCTGGCTTGAACATAAGGTGCAATTGCACGACGGTGGGCAATACTGATGGTTGTCTCATCCCGATTTGGATTTGCTAGAGCAGTGGATATATTAGCCAGTGCATCAGCTTGAGCATTTTGTGATCATGGGACATAAGAAAATGTCGGTTCTGAAGGGAATTCCTCCATTAACTCTCTGACGTAATCATACAAAGGGATTAATTCTTCTTTTCTGATGGCATAATCCCCATTGACTTGATTGATTACCAGGTCTGAATCACCATTCACCTTTAAGTGATTCACTTGTTCTTGGAGCGCTAACTCCAAGCCTGTAATGAGAGCTTGGTATTCGGCTTCATTATTGGTACCACCTTCCCACAATAAAAAGGAATAAGGTAACACTGCCTTATCTGGAGAAATGAGCACAATTCCTAAACCAACATTGTTGAATTTAGGATTTTCCATTTTCTTCCCTGTTGGACTTCTGGAAGCACCATCAAAATACATTTCCCATGTTTGAGGATTCTCTTGAATAGAGAAAAACTCCTCATCAGGGAGTTCAATATCTGAAGACATGTATTCCATTGAAGGATGTTCAGCCAGGAAATTAGCCAGAGCTTGGCCCTTTATCGCCTTTTGAGATACATACTGAATGTCGAACTACTGCAAAATAACTACCCACCTTGTTAGACATCCTGTAAGCATTGGACGACTAAGGATGAATTTGAGTGGATTATTGCGAGATACCAATTGGAACTCATGATGTTGCAGGTAGTGTCTCAGTTTCTGAACTGCAAGATGAATGCCAGGCAGCACTTCTCAATACTTGAATACCGGGTTTCTGCTTCAAGCATAGTTCTACTGAGATAGTAGAGGTTGTTTACATTCCCAGCATCATTCTTTTGAGCGAGAAAGGCACCCAGTGATCTCTCTAAAGTTGTCACATAGAGGATAAGTGGTCTACCTTCAACAGGTGGCATGAGTACTGGTGGACTCAAGAGGAATTTCTTGAGAACATCAAATGCTTCTTGACATTCTTCAGTCCACTGGTAAGTGACTGCTTTCTTTAATAATTTGGTAAAGGGTAAACTTTTGCCTGCCAAATTGGCGATGAAACGCCGAATATAGGCTAAGTGTCCTTGAAGTCCTCTTAATTCATTCAAATTATGAGGAGGTGACATACCAAGGATTGATTTGGTCTTCTCAGGATCGACTTCAATACCACGATGGCGTACAAAAAAGCCGAGGAATTTTCCTAAGGTTACCCCAAAAGCACATTTTAAGGGGTTCATCTTCAAATTATGTTGTCGAATCTTGTGGAATATGATTTCCAAATCAGCCAAGTGACTAGAACGTTGTTTTGATTTAACCACCAAATCATCCACATAGCACTCAACAAACTTCCCTAAGAAAGGTTTGAAGATACGATGCATGGCGCGATGATATGTTGCACCTGCATTTTTTAAACCAAATGGAATTACCCGGTAACAAAACACACCATGATGGGCTCTGAAGGCTATAGATTCCTCATCTTTTGGGGCCATTCGGATTTGATTATATCCGGAATATCAATCCATGAAGTAAAGTACTTCATAGCCAGCGGTTGCATCAATTAAGTGTTCTGTAATCGGAACTGGGAAATCATCTTTAAGAAAAAACCGATTAAGATCTCTGAAATCAACGCAAACCCTAATTTGTCCGTTATTGTTCTTTACAGGGACAATATTATCCAACCACTTGGGATACTGAAATTCTCTGATGAAGTTAGCTTTGATCATCTTATACACTTCAGATTCAATTTTGGAAGCATAAGTTGGGTGTGTTCTTCTCACGGCTTGCTTAAATCCTCGATGTTCTTTTGGTAAACCCAAATGATGAGTAGCAACATCAGGATCAAGCCCAGGCATTTCTGTATAGTTCCAAGAAAAAATATCTTTATTTTTCTTTAAAAAGAAATATACATCTCTTGCTCTTCAAGGGTCATGGCTGCACTAATTAAAGTGGGGCGTGGATTTTTCTCTGTACCCAGATTTATTTCTCTGAGTTCATCCACAGTGGTAGAGATACCCTCTTCAAATGCTGGAGGAGATTCTCGAAGATCTTCCTCTTCCTCTTCATCACGTGCTATTTCTTCCATTTCTACTCACATAGTAGATGACAAAACTAAATTCTCATGATAATAAGAGATGTCAAAATTTTCACATTTTGAAGAAGAAGCATCCATTTCCAACGTTATTGATAATAAAGGGTCTTCTTTGGGAAATTAAGAGGAGATGATGGATTGAGAATCGACATCATTATTCACCTATGATGATTCTATAACTTCTTCTAGCCTGATTTGCGAAGTATAGACTTGTTGGACTTCAGCAAATGAAATAAAAACGTCACCACTTATGCTTTCATCACTGTTTGGTAGGTTACCAATTTCTCCCATGTTATGTGGCTCGATTGCCGTAATTGACATTATGGATCTTTCCATAAGAGTATTTTGATTTGGGCCTATTTTGTCAATTTGACTGACATGTAACACATAATCTGTACTCACATGAGTAAATGGATTTATTTGAATTTTCTCCAAACCATATGGAGCATTAACTTTGGTAATTTCCTTCATTATAGATTTTTCTCTTCCCTTCATGTGATAAAATTCTGCGTCAATGTATTGATACTCACATGTCTTGAACGAGGTCTTTTCACCATACAATGTTCCAACATTACCATTGAAACAATATTTGAGACATTGATGGTATGATGAAGGAATCACTGCATGCTGATGTAGCTAGGGTCTTCCAAGAAAGACGTTGAAAGTTGAGTCTTGATTAACAATCATGAAATCTGAATTGGATACAAGATCTCCAAACTGAGTTCTGAGTGTAAATTCACCCAGTGGTTCTTGTTCATTTTTATCATATCCTTGTAACATCATGGTAGAAAGAGATAAATCAGATTCTGTGAGGCCCAATCGATGAAGTGTAAGAATGGTCATGAGGTTGACCCTTGAACCATTGTTAATGAAAGCTCTTTGGATATCTACACCATTGACTTTTCCAGATATGTAAAAAGGTTTTATGTGCCTATGAACAACTTCATCTTCATCTTTATCAGTAAAAGATATCACTTCATGGCATTCTGCAGGATTATTCTCTATGTGATAGACTTCAGCTGCAGCAATTTCAGCTTCAAACTCATGAGGACTTGACAAAGCTTCGATGAATGCTTCCCAAATATCTTTGGACATATTCAAAGCAACCAAAATTGATAACATGGCTGGTACTTGGGCCAAGTGTTTCAATATATCATACTTTTGATCTAGAGGTCTGCGTTTCCCAACAGGAATATGTTGTTTAGCAGGTACCTTGGAAGAAGATGCTTTGGAAGCTGATGCATCTTGTATTGGGATATATGTTGGCCACATCCTTTGTTTTGGAATATTAGACTGATTAGATCCATTTACTTGCTGAGATAAAGAAGATGGAAACATTAATGGGTCTTCCAAAATAATTGTTCCAAAACTGAGTTGGCCATTGGTAGAAGAACTTGCTTGTTCTTTTTGAGCTCGCTGAAGGGCTCTACCATGAGTTTCTGCTGCATACACAGTGCTAGCAGGGGTAGAATTGGAGTAGTATCTTTAGAAAGATCCACGTCTTCCCCAGTATCCTGAACCTCTAGAACTTCCTCGGATTCCCTTATTTGATATAGGGAATACGGGCTCATTAAGACTAGAATATGGATATGTTAATTGAATCATATTAACAGAACCGAAGATTAACTGTTCATCTGATAAAGACTCTACCGGATTAACCTATTTAGGCTGTTCCATTTGATGGGGCGGTGCCCGTGGCTTTGATGTAGATGGCATAAAATCTGCTAGAGTCAAATACAATTTAGGCTTTGACACATACTCATCTTCTTTTGATTCTTTTTTCTTCTTTGAATCAAGCAGTTTCTTTGTGGATTTTCCCTCTGATGAAGAGGGTTTTACCCCAATATTCATGGTAGAAGACATAATTGGTTTCTTTAATTGTGTTCGCAAAATGGCATGAGTCTGATTTATTGTCTTTCTGACCATCCAATCATCATACTTCTGTGCATTTCTGCTTTTGACTTCTTTCCATTCACCTTCTTCCTCTGGAACTATAGCAGTGACACAGGCTACCTGAGTCGGAGAACCTTTCAACTTGACTTGTCCCAAGTCGACCATCATTTGCAGGAGATATTTAAAGATAAAACACTCCTCGATGGGATGCCCTAACATTTGATGAAAGGGACAATAATTGGGATGGTCTTCATCTCCTTCCATGTTTGGCCTTTTGGGCACTGGTAATTAAACCAAATTATTTTCCAGAGCTGAAATGAAGTAACCAGGAACCTAATCATTTCGGAAAGATAATGTTTTACTCTTCAAATCATCAAATTGTTTTCATCATTGACCTTTTTGATCAATTGGACGAAACGACCTTTGTTGTTGGCATTCAGGAGGCGGATCTCTTCGAGAAGATGAAGGTTTTGAAGTAAAAAATAGGTACAGGTGCTTGTTTAAGTATAACTGTAGCAGTTTATTCTTTACCCATTCTTCTTCCTGGAGCTGATGGAATTATGCGAGATTTAGCCTTAGCCTGTATAAGGGAATCTTCAATCTGTTGAGCGATTGAAGTAAGATCTCGAAACCCTCCTGTGTATTTCACAGAGATCAATGGCGTGCGTAATTCGTCACGCAAATTTTCCACACAGACTGGCAATAGTTCCTCCTGAGGAAGTGCTAAACTCAGGGAATATGTTAATCCCTTCCAGCGAGCTATGAAATTAGAGAATCGTTCATTCTCCCTTTGCATTCAGTTTGTAAGATCAAAAACTAACATTTTTGGAAATGTTGAGCTGAACTGAAGAAGGAATTTTTGACGAAGATCCTCCCATCCGATGATTGACCGGGATTGCAAACTTGTACACCAGACAAAAGTTGGTCCTTGCATGGTTCGCACGAAGCATCTGAGTTTCACTGCTTCTTGTTGTTCTAGAGTTCCCATCATAGGATCACAACAAGACACGTAATGTGTCAAATTTTGTTCAGGGTCGCCTGATCCATTGAATGTAGGGAAAACAGGGTTTCCAAAACTGGATGGAGGAGAAATGGAATCTACCCATTCAGGGTAAACTTTCTTTTCAGGTTGAACTTGTGCTCGTTTCCCTTCCATAGTGTCTAACCAAGCTGTTAATGACTCAATAGTAGTTATCAACTTTTGAGAAATATCCGGTTGAACATGGTTTTGGTTAGGTGTAATGAATGGAGCTTGGACAGACATGGTGGTTGGTGCTGCAATTGATGGTAGCACTGCCAACCATTGTTGCGTTTGAGCCATAGGATTAGACCTCTGAGGGTGTACTGATAAAAGAGGATATTCCTAATCAATCTCAATAGTTACAACAAATTCCTTCAGCTGTCGGACTTCAGCATTCTTAAGAAGAAGACTACTCTGAAGTAGTTCTGCATTCAACCTTCTTAATTCTTACATTTCATCCTCTTATTGTGCAATCCTTTGCTCTAACGAGAGAGATTGACCTTCTCCAGAGGAAGGATATGTAACCTGATTCTTTCCCTTACCTTTGTTGGATACCTTTTGGAGAGAGGGAAGTGGATTACCTAGGTTCTGAGTAATCCTTTGACTTCGTGTACGCACACCTTCTTCATTTGTATTTGTGCATACATTTTCTTGAGCAGGACGCTCTTCATCTGAGTCCCCTGAGTGAACCTCCTCTGGTGGATTAGCAACAATGGCATTGATGACATTGATTGATGTGTAATGCATCACATCCCTTCTGTCAACATTTCTGTGATATTGTATTCTTTCATATATTCGATGAGACATTGCCTTTTGTTGATTCAATCTTTTAGGAACTTATTGACGAGCTATAACATGGAGGGAATCTCCTGATAATTTGGATCTTTGTTCCTCTTGTGGCTTCTTCCCCAATCGAGAAAAGACCGACATTCTTTGAGGAGGGGATTGATGATTTGAATGAGTCCCCAGTCTTGTGAACTAGGGATGTTCCTGTTGTTTCCGCTCAACTCCTCGAATACCATTTCTTGAATCGGAGGGTTGGGTTAAAGAAGTCCCCAGTCTGACAAGATGGGGTGTCACATGACATGCTATGTCTGAGACCTTCTTAAAATCTCTCTTGATCTTGGGAACCTTAGTTTGGAAATTAGCTGGATGCATTAACCTGTATCCACTTTTATCACCTGCTTTAACAGACCGTTGGATGATTTCCAAAACATCTGTCATTTGATGATGTGTTTGCTCCGTACAAGAGGTTTGTGCAATATTCTCTCCTGTTTGATGTAATAGCAATTCAACAACTTGTTCTCTAAATGATTGATTTTGAGAGGAACTAGTTAAATCCTGTTCTTGAGCAAGCTTTTGATTATGAACAAAGCCCATTGACTGCGGCCGGCCATGGGCAATAACATTGCATGAGACCATTTTCGGCGGGCTTTGCTGACTGGAATGAACTGTGAAATGTAGTGCTCCGTGAACACGTCATCCTATTATATGAACACCAGATGGAGCATTGACAATTAACTGACGGAATTTTCATAGTGTGCCAAGGCATGAATGTTGAAGGGTTCTCTGCTGCTTTTCAGCCTTCGAATACCGAGAGACTGATAGAGATGCCAAATCAATCTGACTTTGTATCCCTTCTATTATCTTAAGATGATGTTCATATTCATCATAAGATAACACCTTCTTCTTCAATTGACAAAGTGTTTTCCATATGTTTAGACGAATATCATGGATTCCATCATCCGTCAATATCTTTGGAATGTCGTACTGGGAGTCAGCCAAAGGCCAAAACATGACTGGTACCTCACCTTTTGCCAGTTTTTTCCTCATTTTCAGCATTTCCTCTTTATCATTAAATGAAGATTCTTCTACCTGTTTTGACCAGAGTTGTTGTTTCCTTGTTGCTTCATCGGATTCAACAAGATTGGTAGAGATATCATTGATCAAACTAAGAGATGCATGAGTTAGGGGTGGTTCAGAGAATGAACTACACCCTGGGCTATCTTCTGATTGAGAAAGTATTTCACTTGTTAGCGATAAATCATCAGACATGAATGGTTTCGCATTTTCAAGTGACTCAAGATAAGAGGTCTTTCTCGGAACTACATTGTCCACTGGAGTATTTTCTAGGCAATGTGATTCACTACTACGGAGAGGACTTTCGCAGCGAAGTTCACCATCATGGGGAGGACCACCATAATGAGTTACATCAAAAGATGAGATATCTTGCTCCTTGGTCTACTGACCACACAGAGGGTTCTTGTGTCTCTCATCTGAAGAAGAAACTTCAATATTGACCGAATATTCATGAATCAAGCCTTCATGAGGAAATGTCTGTTGAAGACTTTTAGAATTAATGTTACCGTTATTGGGAACTGAGGGAGTAGAATCTTGAATTCCAACAGATAAATGTCTGAGGGCTTCAAGAACTCCAGCATCGAGCAAGGCCTTGTTAGAGATTGGCCTTTGATCTCCTGACTATGCTGGGTGGATCTTTTTCTTAGATTCCTTCTTACTCGCTTTGGAAACCACTTGTTGACGAAATTAGTTACTCTGAGAAGGTGTATGTGCCTAATCAGGAAAGACGGTCAGGTTAGGATGACGATCTCCACCCAAATCAGGTGTATGTGCCTGACTTGGTTGTTCGTATGATATGGGGGAGTATGCCTCATAACCCTCTTGGACTGGAACAAATGTGTGTGTCTGTTCCGGACTGAATCGTTGATGTGTCACTCCACTGCTAGGGATAGATTTATGTGTTTTTCCATTAGATGATGCTGAAGCTGTTATGATATCCTGGAAAGCATCCAGAATATGAGCAGGAATTTTCTTATGCTCTTTCACCATTGACAAAATATGCTTGGTGACATCAGCTGCCGGAACGGGGATATACGTCCATTCCGGACTTGGAGTAGGTGTATGTTCCTACTCATGTCCTCCTTTTCCTATTAGTGAATCCTGACAGTACTCATGTGTGGGGGCAGAGAGTTGAGTCTGCCTCCTATTTGTCGTCGGGGCTTTCTGACTGACTTCTCCGTGTGCTACCAAGCGAGACTATTGGTAGGCTTGATTAGTATGAGCATGTGTATATGCCTGCTGATTACACTTTGCCAAACGCAGTTGACGAGATCCATCATATGTAGTCAGACGAGCCTGCTGACCTACTGATGATGTATAAGAAGGTGTATGTTCCTGCCTATAGTACTTTGCCGGAATTTCCTGGCGGGATTGGCTTGATGCTGCCAGACGAGTCTGCTGGACAGCGGATTTAAAACGGACAGGTGTGTGTGCCTGTTCGTTGTTTTCCACCAAGATAGGTTGGTGGACTTCTTTGGAGATGGTAGGGATGAAAACCTGCCCATTGTTAACCGGATTCCGTCTCTGGAAGTTCGTCTTGCCTGTTCGGGTTCGAAGAACCTGAGCCGAATGCCTGGAGTTAGTACCCTCATCATGTTGAGGGCACACTACCGCACGAGTCTGGCGGCGATTGTTGATGGGAGCCCTCGAGAAAGAATCCTGTCTTTTTGGATTAAGGCCATGAGGGACATGCTCATTCACTTCCTCAGAGTAAGGGAGTGAATAGAAATTGCGTTCCGGGGATAACGACCCGAAACGGTTGGAGACGGTTGTCAGCACCGCCTGCCTCTTAATCACTGTTCGTCGTTGTCCAGACGACCTGTGTGGGTTGTTTACTTGGAGGGCCTGTCGGGCAGCCTCCAGAGTTGGGATGATACCGTGTTGACGGTACTCCATAACCAGCGCATTTGATACCCAGCGTTGAAGACACTGAGTAGGTGATGTCATCCTCAGAAAGGATGGTGATCCAGTAGGAATAGCAGCAGTGGTATTTGCAGCAGCAGTATTCACAGATGTGAATTTGAGAGCAGCCATTATTGAAATACAGAAGATCTTGGAAAAGAGTTCATGTTTGATACAACAGACGTAATCAAGATAAAATTCATCCACTTCATCCTTTGGATGAGTACATATGTCAATGATTGTTTTTGTTGGCCCTCTTACTGACTTTTAAATAGGGGCTTTAACAAATAGGTAAAACATCACTTTAACTTGGTTAAGGATTCACGTCGGGTTCACCATTTTTGTTTTGCAAGAAATTCGGGGATGACCTCTTGATGAGAGATTCAAACGTTCCGATCAGTTTCAATCAGGTTTGTTCATAGAAATGGACACATCCAATGATTCCACATCCATTTGGACCTACTTTCCAAAAGTAGGCGCTCATTAGTTTGTGGACTAATAAGGCTTAGGAATTTTCATTGGTCGAGAGGATGGGAGGCCGGACTCATCACATCATTTTGAGGGGAATTATTGTCTACTCCGGGACTCTCTTTATAGATTTAAGTTACATTCGTGAATCCTTATTACATTACAAATTATAAAATGAGCTTTCCTTTAGTTTTAACAATCAATGATTAAATATGTAAGAAATTTAGATAATCTTTTATATGTATTTGAGGATCTTCATCAATAGAGAATCATCTCTATCTATTTAGAGATTTTTGGTTGATGGTACCCTTCAAAAAATTAATATAAAAGACTCTTGGTCATTATGATGACCAGGCTGGTTTTAAAGCCACTCAGTGGGGCACTTAAAGTCTATCGTCATTCAGAAGGACATGGATTATTTCAATATTGGGATCGAACCCGCATATGGGCTACCTACGTATCCTTTGTTTTGGGAAAGGAATCAGAACCCACGTAGTTCGTGAAATTGAGTATGATACTTATAATTAATGGCTCAAAGAAGGATGTCATAATTACTTTTACCCTCTAAGCTCACGTGAGTCATCCTCGGTGTGAGAAACAAGAGGTATTTGTAATAAGATAGACAATTGGTCCATGAAAGATGTAATCATAAGAAATGATTTGGGGCTTATGTATGTATGACTGCCTAGATAAACGAAGGTTGGGATTTACTTTAGTGAGAAAATCCAAGAACAGGGTCCATAAAGGTATATGTGCTTCATGGAGATTTGAATACTCTAACTTGGGATTTATTCCTGAAAAGGAAACCCAAATTAGGAGAGGATTGATAATTGGGTTTTACTCCTGAGAAGGAATCCCATATCAAACGTAATTTAGGACTGGTTAAGAGAAATTAAGGGACTTGGGACTTACTCCTGAAAAGGAGGCCCATGATTATGACTGGGTCTTATTCCTGAATAGGAGACCCAGGTTAGGGGACATGGGACTTACTCCTGAAAAGGAGGCCCATGATTAGGACTGGGTCTTATTTCTTAAAAGGAGACCCAGGTTAGGGGACTTGGGACTTACTCCTGAAAAGGAGGCCCAAAATTGGAGGATTTATGACTGGGGATTATTCCTAACAAGGAAGCCCAGGTTAAAGGATTATGATTGGGACTTACTCTTGAAAAGGAGGTCCAACACTAAGGAATTAAGTTTTGGGGATTACTCCTAAAAAGGATGCCCATGTTTGGGATCTTTAAGAATTTGGGGCTTACTCCTGAGGAAGATGCCTTGATTAAAGGACTTATAACTGGGGATTATTCTTGAAAAAGGAGACCCAGGTTAAGGATTCTCTCATCTTAAAGGATGAGGTTGAATGAATGAACTCTAAATCTTTGGTGACATAAAGATGTATAAATCACTATGTTTTGAGAGATATTCTATAGAATTTCTTTCAAATAAGGAAGTCAAATCAAGAAATCATGCCATAAATGGCTTTGAAGAGTATCTTGAAGACTGAATCTTGAATAGGAAAGGTGAAATGGCTAAAGAGGGGTAAAATGGGAAAGATGGGCACCCAAAAAAGGTAGGGGCGTGCAATTCTTGAAAGGCGCGCATGTCTTACGTGGGTGCACTAGTATTGGTCACGCAGGTATACCTGCGCGACATGTGGGGTACTTGCGCGATTTTCAACCAGCAATAAAATACTTGAGCGACTCTTTATTAAACCCTTTAGAATACTCTTGAGGTTCTTCCAGAAAAGGGACGTGTATGTTCTATCAAAGGAATAAGGTGGAGTGCAAGTGTGGTCACTTCCCTTAAGGGCTGACCAATCAGGCGCGCAAGTGTTGATGAGTTTCAACACTTAGGCCTTCCTCCTTCTCTTTATATCTTATGTTCTAGGTATGAAATTACCTTAGAAGTGTTCCGGAAGATTTGAGAAGTGACTTGGGTGTCGGGAGCTTCAATCTGAGTTTCTAGAAAAAGATCCTCTCTATTGGGGGGGGCCACAAGGTCTATTTATAGGCAGAAAAAGACCCTGAGCGGTTACCGGGCGGTTATCACTTAGGTCGCGCAAGTCACTTGCGCGCCAAGTGACTCGTGCAAGTCCACTTGCGCGACCATGAAGGAACTTGTGCGGCCTATGGGAAAAGTTTTCCTTGATCATTCCTTTGTCAATTTTTGATGTTTTCATCAAAGGTTGAATCACTTTGTGCTCATATATCCCCCTTTTTCGATCTTTAGATTCTGTGACGAAAGGAGAGTCAACATATTTTAAAAATGATTTTTCAGGAAGATGGTGGCCAAAAGGGTCCATGTTCCTTCATAGAATGAATAATAATAATTACATAAATGTCACTTTTTGACATATACTGTTTTTAAAACCAACCATGAATAATTATTATGAAAAATAAACTATATTAACATCATTAAGATAATATGTTGCAAGTATGCATGGGTAACATTTCAATTTTTTAACGATAATTATTGATAAATGGTAAGTAATATTTATAATTATATAATGAAAATAATATAATAAATTCCATATTATTTCATTAATAATATTTCTTTTTTATCATCCATGTATTTTGGTGATGAAAAAGAATCACATCGCTTCATAAAGGGAGTAGTCCTCACTTATACATGAACGATGTTATCACTTGTAAATAGAAGGAATTGTAAAAATAAAATAAAATATTATACATTATAAGAATTAAATATTTCATAGATATAATATATAAAAACTAATTCCATCATTATAATCATTTATCATAAGTGCTGATGGAAACGAATTACATCAATATGCAAGTTTGAAGTCCTCCACACTCATAAAAACTGTTTAATTTATCATTTTATAGAACTAAAGTGGTATATTGTTTATTAAATTAAAAAATAAAATATTTGAATAATTTTAATTAATTTTTATATAATTTTTTTCAATGATTTTTTGATGGATGTGGTTTATGTAATAAAATAAAAAATTCTATATTTAAAAATATAGAGCTTCTTTAGACCACCTCATTATTATTATAACTTAATACTTCATATATTGAAATTATGATAAATTAATTGCCAATTATAAAATTGGATCGAATTATTAAAGGTATTTATAATGAATATATTGATAGATATGATTTGGGAGTGTTAGTATGGGAGAAGAAGAGTTGGCCTTTTAAATGTTGGTTGTAGACACAAATATGATGTTTGAAATATAAAAGGATCACTCGTTCTTTTCACAACAAAAGGATCCAAGATGGATCATTCTGGAGCATTAAATGAGATTAGGTCCAATAAAATTCATAAAAATGTATTTGACGTGTTTTTTGTCATTTTAATAGTAATCATTATTGTTTATATCCTAGTAATCATGTTTTCAAATTTACTACAGTCAATGATTTTTTTCGGTTTTCATTATTCATTATGACCATACAAAATCTAAATATTTATAAAAAATAAATAATAAAAATAAAAATACATTATCCATTTTACATGATTAAATTCATAGTTTTTTAATTATTTTATTTCAAATAATACACAAATATGTGATGAAAAGGTAGTTTTTCAATAATTTGTTTTTCAAGAACACAATGATTTCCAATTAACCACACAGAAATTAATAATAAATATATAAAATTAAAATAATTTTTAATATATTATATATAGATTTAATTTAAAAAATTTCTAAATATAGGTTATTTATGTTAATTAATTTTGATAATAATTATGCCTTATTAATAAAAATTCATAAAAAAGTTTTTAAACCCAAAACAAATATGCTTAAATATGGTATGAATAGGATCCAAATGTAATTAATTGGACTGAAAAAAACTAAATAGTAATTTTTTACATTAAATTAAATTTCAAATCATAATTATACCATTAAATTTTATTTGTAAGTGTATCTAAATGTTAGTTTAATAATCATTATAAATTTTCACTATTCAACAAATGACAATATTTTTGCTATAATAAAAAAATATCACAATATATTAATATTCATTTGATTATTTTAATCATTTAGATTATTTTAAAAAATGAATTTTATAAATTTTCTTGACATTATTTATATAACTTCCTCACAAAAAACAACAATTACATTTTCCTGAAGGAATGATATTTTTGATGAATAAAATGATATTTCTAGAAATAGAGTGATTTTTAAGTATTAATTTAACAATACCTATGTAATGATATGTAACATTCTATATATATATATAGTTAATAATATTCATACACACCAATTTAATGGCTATGTTATCATGGTTATATTAAAGTAATAATATTTCATGGTTCCTTTAAGCTCATTGTTTTTTATTGGATACACAATTAAAGATAATGATACTACAATAAAATATAGGGTTGTTACTTTATCCAGGAGAATTTTTTATAAATTGTTTCCGCACAATTTGAAACTGAACTCATTAAAACATCATGTGATATTTCATAATACCTTGGTTAAAACCCATATTCTAAAAGTCATAATAAAACATCCACTTAGGGAGGGGATATAAAACTATAATATGGAAAAACTCATAAAATGTTTAAAAAGTTGGAAATCATTATTAGGGAGTGAATATATAAATGTGAGAAAATAATAACATCAAAATCATTATTTATAGATATATATATATACCTTTAATCATTATAATATGAATGATCCTGATAAATTTAACATAATCAAAACTATAAAATTATGTTTTGATAAAAAATCATCATTTTATCAGAAATGAAACTAATTAGATAAAATATTCTTTTAAATAAACCTTTTAATATATTTGAGAAATTTGATTCCAAATTTTCTAAGAACATATAGAAATATATACACACAAGTTGGTGGATTTCATTCCTTAATAAATTTGTACAATAATATCATCTTTATCCCTGAATAATGATTTTTTGAGATGAATGTTACATGCTTGAAAATTTTAAAAAAATTACAATGTATCACATATTTCCTAAAAGGATTTAAAAATATTCCTAATATATTTTTTGATTAAAAAAAGTATAATAATTATTTTAAAATTTCAAAATTAATAATAAATCATATAATGAAATATTTTACTAATATAAATAACACAACAACAATACCCTTAGTACAAACAATTTAATTCAACGAATAAATAACCACAAAACAAAAATAATTATAGTATTAAATATAATTTAATATTATATGTTTATCTCAAATATTTTATCATAATTTCGCTCAAATATTTTGATATTTTTATGAAAAAATATTATTTAATTAGTCCCCCAATCCGTTATCAATCTCACAGTTATCGATATTATAAAAAATGTGTTCGCAAAATTACATCAACATCCATGATTGTATAATTTTTAATGGCTATAAAATCACATAAAACATATGTAAACAAAATTTAATGTAATACCTTACATTAAACCGAATAATTACATAAACATTACGACAAATAAAACATCATCTAAAATCTCATTATTCACGTTATGATCACATAATTTAAACATAAAAATAAATTTCAAGGAAGTGGAATATATGATTAAATACAACATTTTAAAACCATGATAATATCAATATATTTTAAGTCAAACTATAATGAAAACATCCTTATATCCAATGTTATCTAAACCCTAATCTAATTCCAACATGAACAGCCTTGAACCCATACATATCGGTACAACGTCAAAAACATAACCATTACATTACTAACTTGAAACTTATTATTGTGAACTAATTTTTCATCAAAATATAAATTAAAAAAAACTATGAATCACTAGCACACCTAAAATGCTTTTATGAATTATAGTTTTAGAGATATATGAAAACCTTTAATCATATTTTCTTTATAATCAAATTCTTCATATATAACATTATCATATTTCAGTATATGTTTACATTATGATCACATCTTATTTCATTTATATCTCCCATAATTTATTCTCATATGAAACCCTTATTTGAAAAATCATTTAATATTATGATTTATATCTTTTTAAAAATGAATAATATTAAGGGTGATATCAGATTCAAAGTATGGATAAACATAATCCATAAGAAATAAAATTCGTCAATGACTATAAGATGATTATACGGGTATGATAAAAAAATCAAAGTGAATGAGAATATAAAAAGGTAATTTGTATACCTAATAAACAAGATGATAAATAACTTAACAATTTCTAAGTGTTTTATAATGAATTGATTAATAATATTAAAAAATATTGAGTCATGTGATGTATGTCATTATCAAAGGAATAATAAAAAAATATCCAAAAAAAGGAAAATTAAATAATATATTGAGAAAATATATACATATCACTCTATTAAATGTAATAACTGATAACGTTAACTTCCATATATAAATAACAAAATGAAATATAATTCTATAAAATCCCACTCATTAATGGGAAATAACATAAAATCCTATCCATTATTAAGAACATGGTAGAATATATTTTTTATATAATGTATCTTAATATCTTTTCTTTATAATGGAACCATCCATCATTATAATCAATTTATAAGAAAAATATCATGATTAATGTTCATCAATCTTGCATTAAATCATAAAACCATAAAAATAAAGAATAGTTCATTCGTTATATAATTAAAACATGTACACGAATTTATATCCATGAAAATATATTTCATACATTCAAAAATTATATTGACATAGAAATAAGATTTTATCCATAAAAAACAGAACCTTTGGAGTGTGATTAACATGAACCTTTTTTAATTTTTATTAAATAAAACCCATTTAAATAGCCATAAATTTCATTGTAGAAGATATATTTTCCATTTTTCAAATAACATTAAAAAACTAATAATGAACCAAATGTATTTGAAAATTATACTAATTTAATTATTTTAAAGAAATTTTATAAGAATAAAATGTATTCATAAATTAATGTATTGATGTATTATGATTTTAAAATAATATTATAAAACATGAAGTAAATTTTCAAAGTGATACAAAATCAATTATAATTTTAAAATCATTATTTTCCATGTAAATGATGGTTTTAATTAAAAATGAATTTACTTATAATTAGATAATTTTTTTCATAAAATGGAAATATTTTTTAAATTTTGAACGTTAAAAAATTGTGTCATTTAATTTTTGGGATTTTTCTGAAATATGTGAATTTTTTTAAATACTTAAAGATGGAAATTTGCAATAAATGATAAAAACATAATTTTTTGGGTCATGCTTTAGTAAAGGATTATATAATTTACTATTTGATCAAACAAAAATATACAAATTACTAATTTATGTCACAATAATTCGTTGTATTTATTTTCTATTTTAAAATAATAATTTAATGATTAAAATAACAGGAAAATTCCATTCTCCTCCAGTATAAACACCACCTTCACACCCTCTTCTCCTCACACATTACTAGATTTGATCCATTCCTAAATTATACTATATAAATTTCTTTATCCCCTCCCCCATGTTCAAGATCACATAGTATCATCAAAATACAAAGACTAGGTTCCTTGAGGAGGATCTCAAGAGGAGATTTCAATAGGATAATCATATCTATGTTTCTATTAATTTATTATTAAATTAAATTATATTCATACTCTACACTCATATACCATTATCCTAAGGGAATGATAACTACATTATCATTAAGATACTAGAATTATTTAATGATAAATAATGATCCAATATTAATCTCCTCCCTCTCACTCAAATATATTAAAAATGAAATCGTCACCCGTGATCTGTCAATTTACAAGCATCCTAGGCGATGTACATTCATTTTCCATAAAAATATTCAAGGATGATAATAAGACATTTTAAGGGCCTAAAATATAATTTAATATTTATATTAAATCCATTTATATGTTCTAGAGATATCGAATACTCTTAATTAATATGATAAAATAAAATGATTTTGTTGTGATAGAATAACGTCAAAAATTAGAACAAAATTATCTTCATTAACATTTAAATAATGAATCATCCTCATGGAATATTTCAAAATAATTTTTAATATAATTTAAAATTATCCAGAATCATTAATAACATATAAAACAATTCTACATGTTCATACTCATTTTAATCAAACATCAATTCATGTAAACAAATGAACTAATGAAGATAACTATGAAAACTAACACTCCCAAATAATGGAATTAAACAATATTACTCAACAAAATGAACATGAATGAACAAATTAAAACCATAATGAATGTTATTAATGATTAAGATACTATTCATTTTCAATTATTGAATATAATTTGATTTTATAGGGTCCTAATATGAGGAATGAGTTGTGACAAAATGTATGGGGAATTCTAAAACATAACTTTATTTCTTAGGGTTTTCCCATATTCACTACATTTTTAGTAACTATATAACATAAATATAATGTATTCATAGTCATGATATATTTTCTTGGGTATTCATGTCTTCTAATTTAGATTTTGACAAACAAAATGATTTCCAAAGGAACACCTCTAAAAATACACACTTCTCTAGATTGTTTATACTCCACTCAAACCTGATGAATCTTATATCAATTATGTTATTACAAAATTCATTTGGGAACACAATTTTTTTTTTATTCTTTATTTAATAAAATTGATTCATTTTCCTATGATATTTTATTTCCATAATTGATATATGTTTTATGTGGAATGTAGGATACTGTATATGTAACTACGTGATGGGTGCGCCCAGAAATATATAATGAAAATTAAATGATAAGATGTTGTGGGTGCAACCAATAACTAATAGTTCATCAATTAATTGGGTAATGTGATATATCTCATTAGGTATATGAAATATTTTTTGACGTGATTCTATCATTGTTCAAAAAAAATTCATAGTAGTTTACCACGAAGACGTAGTGTTTCAATTTTTTGTATTTCCAAATTCCATGCAATTATGTAATTCTTCATCTCATGATGATGAAGTTATGATTATACACAACAAATTCCATATTATTTCATTATATTATGAATACTATTATTGTCCATTTTAGCTCACCCTTTATTATGTATATCCGCAGGTGACTACTTGTACTAGGTAGAACATAAGGGATAATAAAAAGTTAGATATTAATGACATAAATATATATTTGTATTTTAAGATGTAAAAGAAATGTATTGTAATAGACTTCTTAAGACAATAAAACATTATATCCCAACTGTGTAATCATTTTGGGTTCTTTTATATTACAATAATGTAATAGTAATGTAATAAAAACTAGCGTCAGTTTATCACCATTGTTTTCATAAGTTTTCATAATGATTTTCAAAAATAACTTTACTTTTTTAAATAATTTTGAATGTATAAATATTTTCACATTATTGTAATATTTTATAAATATATTTTATAATATATTTTTCAAAAACAACCATTAAAAAATATGTTACTCTGATTTTAAATTCTTATACCATGTTTTAAAATTATTTTCATAGGTCAAATAGAAATTTTAAAATGGGATTATTTGATAAATAATTAGAGAATATGAAGTATATTAGATGTTATACATTTATTTAATTTTGCATATCTCTGACAAAATTTATTTTTCTTACCCTATAATACATAGATTTGTAAATGTCCAAGATTTAGATAAATGTTGTGTATTTCTTATTTTCTTTTATAAACTGCATTTATTTGCACTGAACCTAGAATCATGAGTTTAGGTATTTATATTTTTTATTAGAGAAATGTTCTAGAAAACAATGGATATTAGATGTTTTCTTATAAGAGGTATAGTAAAAATGTTTAACTTCCCTTGATTTCTTATTTTTTCACACCGAATTCTTGAATTCTTATTGATCTAATGAATGAATCTCAAGGATTCAATTATTTTTAAGGGGGGAGAATGTAACAAAAATGTTATAAATATATGTTTTCATTAATAATTTAAATAAAAAAATTTGATTATACATTGGAATAAAATCACTATAATTACTATTATATTAAAATATATATCTGAATTATTCCATTAAGAAAAAAGAATTGTCCGAAAATACTAATAAATAGAATTTGGAATTTAAATTAATATTCAAAACAATATAAAATTTTTACTTTTATTAAATAATTATTTCTTATAAAATTGTTAATTTAATAATTGAGAAAATAAAAATTTTATTTTGAATGGAATTATTAAATTAATATACATTATATAAATAGTTTTAATAGAATGAATTTGTTTTATCTTATCAAAAATATTTCAATAATGGAAAATATAAAATATGTTTAAATAAAAATTATAAGGTATTTAATTTAACAAATAAAAAATTATCAAGACTTATATTTAATAAATACTAGAACATATAAAATTAATTTATAATTTTCAAAATTTTAGAAATAAAAATTACTAAGTACTAGAATTTTTTTACACATATTTGAAATCATATATAATGTAATTATAAAAATTTTATTTTTCATTAAAAAATTATGATTAATGAAAAAAATGATTAATAATAGGGTTTAGGTTTTAGGGGTGCACCATTCAGATGGAGAAAGAGGGGTTGAGGGTATCTATGTTCGAGCTCTAGAATAGAGGGAGAGGAAGCTGAGGATGCTTTGTTTCGGAGCTTGTGAGTGATGATCAACCAAGAGGGGGGTTTATCTATAAGATGAAGAATCCATGTGCTCATTCATAGGCCAATCAAGGGGTATGGTTTTATTAAGAAGTGGGATGTTGTGTAGATATATGATTTTGTTGATTTTATTGGAGTACATGTGAAGCATTACTACAAAGATGTTTGACTGTCATTGTGTTTCATGTTCCATTTCTGAGTGTTGATAATGGTGTTTGAATCAAATATGTTCACTGTTTTCAGTATGTAAGACTGAAATTTTCATCATCTTCTGGAAGGTTTTTTTACATTTTGTGGTGTCCAATTTTCATCCCACTTGAACTGTGATGTTTTTGTTTCTTTTGTATTCTTCATCCATCATTATACATATATCTTTTTCCAATAATTTGGATTAACAATAGATGAATTTTGATATTTATTCATTGATGTAAATTTGATAGTCTTTATATAAATTTTAAATTTATTATTCCATTTTGTTGTGTCACAGTGTTAATTAATTTTCCTAGTTCATTACGTATTCACATTGATATTTCCATATAATCATGATAGAGTTTATGTTTTGGAATCTATATTGTTCACATGTTTATCAAATTATATTTTTTTTTCATTGAATGAGTTGAATAATATAAAATCCTAATTCTTATGTTGAAATGAATATTGGGAAAATGGTATTGCAATGTATGAAGAAAAAGAAAAATTTTCAGTCCTTTGAACAATATGTATGGTATTATTACTCTTCTAAAAACAAATATTTTTATTAATTTTACATATTAAAATTTCCATTTTCAATTTTATGGGACTATGTTTCATTTTGTACATAATCAATTTTTTTGTTCTATGGTTTATATGATGATGTTTGTTACATATTTATTATTAATTTTAAGAACCATTAATTTTATGTGTGATTTTAAAACCCCTTTTAAATTCATATATATTTTAAATTTATATATTGAAAATATTTATTTTTGAATTATTATGATTCATTTATTTCCATTTATACTTTTCAATTTACATGGTAATTAATATATATATATATATATATATCAAATCATGTAATGAATTTATGTATATAAACTTTTATTTTATACAAAAGTATTAATATTCTTATTTTAAAATGAAAATAATTTTATTTCAATGAAATGTTATTTATACCCAGAAAATTAAATTTTCTATTAAGAAATTAATCTTATATGAATTATATTATAAAAAATATATGTAAAAGAATAAAAATAGAATAATTATGCTTTTTTCATCTTATATATATTACTATATGGGAGATTTTTATTTTTCAATGTATGGGTATTGAAAAATAATGTATTTCATGAGTTGAAAATTTATAGTATAAATACACAGATGTTATTTATTTTAAATGGTCCATGAGGAGGCATATAACTTGAGTTGTGTTTGTAAAGAATCATATAATTTTTCCCAATATAATTAACACACACGCACACAACCACACACAATCACACACACATATATATATACTTAATGAATGAATTAATTTGTAATGAAAAAATCCATATAAAATTACATATATATTTAATGAATGATAATAATGTATTTATGAAAATTGGAACATGGACATGGTATAAATGATAGGTTGTTGGAAGTTACCTTACCCCTCGGTTAAGTGGGTAAGCCTAAAAACCGTCTATGTAGGAATTGTCCTCAAGTGTTTGGTTCCTTAATATTTCAGAATTTTTTTTAAAAACCATTGGATTTTTTTAAATCATTTTCCACGTATAATTTTATTGATAGTATTATAATACTTTATAATTGTATATACCATGGTATTTATCAAGTAAATTTTAAAAGAACCCCTTAAAAGGAAATTTAATGCTCATTACATATTTTAAATTTATTTTCATTGATCAAATATATGTAATATATAAGGTGGGTTAGATAAATGGATAGCTCACTAGAAGTAGATTATATTTTTTTTTAAAAATTATAATTATGATAAAAATAATAGGTCTGTATAATTATCCAAAACATGTATTGGTTTTGGTCATGGATTTGAATAAATGTTTTTTTCAATTTATATTATTTTTCACACAAAATTTAAATGTGAAGAACCCAGAGGCATGGGTTCATGTCATTACATGTGGTGTATGCAAGTAAAGGATCATGTTCCCATGAATGAGAAAAGAATGTGATTTAGGGATGGTGGAGGAACCATGCTTCATTGATATGATGGTAGGAAATCTTCTCTGATGGCCATGTTATTAAATGATAATGTTTATTCACCTCATGAGGCTCATCCTTATTGAATTATTGGCAATGATGCAGATAGACTTGTTGAATTCAGGGTGTGGATAATGATCATGATGAAGTGGCGATGATGGTATAACAGCCTGATAAATGGGATGGATGCTTTGACAGTAATGATGTCAGGTGAATTCATATTAAGAGGCTTTGGAATCCCATTTGATGAATTGGTAGAGGAATATAAATGTGGATTTATTTAAAAATTATGGGTGAAGACTATGAACTTTGTCACAAGACTAAAGGATCCCTTGAAATTGATGGTTTTGGTGTTCATGTCACCATTTATGCAGAATGGAGACATATAATGAGATGAATAATAAAAAACACATGATGTAGTTTTGATGTTATTGACGAACTCAAGACATAGAATTGGAAGGATATTAATGAATCATGAACACGTGAGGGTTATTATTATAAGGCCCCAACATTAAAAATTACATAATCTTGAGCTAAGTCAATTATTTTCATTGAGTATCATTTTATATTATATTGTTTTAGAGAATTAGGAAATAACAAATTCATAACAAACCCATATAAATAAAATGTGGACACTTCTAATGGTATCCATTTCTTCCATAAAAAATGTAAAAAGAAACATGATTTCATTTCATATTAATTCATAACTTTTCCATGACCCCATCCCCAACTCTATTATTCTTTAAATCCTATGAAAAAAAAGTTTAAACGTTGGATGAGCAAAAAAGTCATAGTAAGTGATACATGATTAATGAAAATTTTTAATCTTGAATATTCATTTAAAACATGAATAAATTATCATAATGCAATTATTTTCACCTATAATACGTAGTGAAATACACATAACTGAATATAAGTCCCTTGCATACCTTTTTGTAACCAAAATATTACCATACCACTAATAGAAAGCACATATAACATATAAATGTAGCTTTGAAGATAACCAATATGGAATGGAATAAACATACAGTTGGCTTCCAAACATATCACTAATGGAATACCCATTCAGTTGACTTCCATACCCAATGGATTTGAGGTTATAATGTAACAACCATCTTGGTTTTATCACATAACCACCCATCATTGTTTTATTACCTAACTGGAAGTCAAATTTCAACGTACCATTATATATTCATAACATTTAAGGATCGAAATTTTCAACATTTCATTCCTAATAATTAATTTTCCATTAGATGAAATCATTTGAGGATATTTAAATAGAAAATTAAAATTAAAAACCATTTTCCAAAACAAGAAACCAAAAATGGGAATAAGTTATTAATTTTCATTTTAAAAAACATTATCGATTATAGAGGAATGAAAATATCGAATAATGATTACAATATTAAAGGATTCATTATCACCACTTATGTTAAAAACATTCCTTTATTTTATTTAATAAAATGATTCACAGAAAAAACATTCTCATTGAATGAAATTAAAATTTAATGGGTTTTATTATACACTGAATAAAATTTCGAAGTGTTTATTATTGAAGAATTCCTCAATGAATGAATATTGAGACGATGTAAATTAAAAATTTGACATCATTTAATTAATGATACGTAAATAAAAAATTATTTGTGACAAATATAACTACACCCAATATTAGTGAATATTAATTGGGAAAGAATAAATGGTTATTCACACATATCCAAGGGAAAAACCAAATACATGGATATTTAACTCAAGTAATGGAAATGAAGTGATGATTTCTCTTTACATATGATTGATTCATCATGTATGTTTCTTATTATTCGTAAATAATAATATAGTATAAATAGAAATTTCTTATATTCCTTTTTCATGTTTATTATTCCTTTTATATCAATTATTACCATGTTTTAAAAATTACGTAACTCTTTATGTTCATATCGGACATTTTGTCTATATTCTGTACATGAGTCTAAAATAAACGTGTTTTAATGTAAATTTCCCACGTGGTAAAAATTATATCATTTAAAGAATATTATTAATGAAATATTCATAACATTTATACATTAATTTTAATAATTATATCAAACCATTATTTGTGTATATGAAAAATGGACAACATTATAACCATAGAGACGGTTGTACATACATACGATTGAGAAAAGTTTAAATATTTCATTATCCATTATCAAAAAAAGGTAATTATCATTTTAGCATTCAATAATTATCATGACATAAATAACTTCATAAAAATAATTTACAAAAACTTATATATATCATACATTTTTTCTAATAATTCAAAATCAGTCACACCGCTTCGTGGAGGTGATACATTGCATGTACGCGTGAGTGTAGTAATCAATTTTATGCACATAGAATATAAAACATAATCGATATATTATTATTTTATAATCATTAATATTTCATGAATATCTCATAATAACATTAATTCATTTGTTATAAATAGTCATGACATATGGTTTTTGAAATTGAATTAGATCAGACCGTGGAGGTGATAGTTCACACATACACGCGAACAATTAATTGCATTTCCATTTAATGGATGTGGAGACGGATTTAGATAATTATATTAACATAATAATGTTTCATTATATTAATAATAATTTATTAATAATATATTCATGGTTGGATGATATTTGATGGAAATGGGAGAGGAAATAATATTGAAACCCATAAATAAAATGATACGTCTTCTTCAGTTGATTTCCTTTTAAGTACAGCATAACCCCTCTAAATATAGTGTTTTGCCTAAACTAATGATTCAATAATTTGGGTGGAATTCTATGATGATTTTTTGGTAGATACATTCTAAATACAAAACCTTTTTAAAAGTGAATAAAAGATATGTAGAGGTTCCCACTTATAGGGGGTGAGGGGCACTTTAAGAACATCTTGAAATATTTATTTATTATAAATTTATATTCATTTTTTAATGTTATAAAAATCATTTATTTCAATGATAATATATTTTTTGGATGTATTCACATTATATAATTAAAATTTGACATGGTTTTATTATTTTTTTAATACTAATATTTTTGTTTTAAAAATTATTTTACCTTTGTTAATATTACCATGATAACTTGTTAATGACAATTTTGTTGTTAATGTAATTTACATAACATGTAAAATGACCATAAAATTTATAATTTATAAAATATAATGAGATACCCAAACCATTTGGTCCAATATTATGTTTTTAGGATTTTTTTATCAATTAATCATAATTTTATATTTTACATTAGGAATATTGTCAAAATTGATATTATTCATACATGACTTTTTCAAAAATTTGTAACATGATTCCCTTGAAATAATACATTAACTCAATAATAATTTGTCATATGACCCCAAAAAAATCATGGATGATGTAAAATATTTCAAATAATATTTTTTATAAAATTTATCACATCATTGATTTGATTTTTTTTAATGAAGTAATCCATACTTCACAATTGTGTCATAATTAAATATATTTATATAATTTCTAAAAATTATAATAAAAATACATTAATGTATGAAATAATTTTATCATTATAGTTACTATTTTTATTCATAGAGATATTTTAATTAAACAATAGTAATTAAAATTTCGTATAAAGTTTCATGTCTATAACCAACGTTCCTTCACTTTAAATTAAAAGTTATAATTGTCATAATCACACCCTAGTGGAATAAAAATGACGAATTTTCATCCCAAGGGTTGTATTGGTCAGCCATATGTCTTCCAAGTGTATTATAAAACATTTTATGGTTTTTTATTTTATTATAAATTATTTTTACCTTTATTTATTTTATTTACCCCATAACATTGGTAAATAAAACAATTACTAAAGTTACTAATAATAATATACAAAAATATAAGGAAACTATATTCAAAATTTGGACATTTAGATTCCAAATTTGGAATCCATTTTCCAATGTTCAAAACATAGAAAATCTAGTAATTAATTTGAAATTAATTTCTATTGTCCACTTAATAAAATTTGTTTCTAATAGTAATAACCCTCAAGTGATTGACATGTGATTATATAAAATTTCAATTTGGAATTATATCTAATGAAAAAATTTGATTAAATATTTATTAAATATTATTATTATACTTCAAAACCTATTAATATGATAATTTATTTATATAAATAAATTATACAAAAAGTATTATAGAAATACAATGAAGTATTTTTTTACTATTCATTAAAATACAAAAATTATCCGAAAAAGACCAAAATTTCAACAAAAATCACTTTTTTATATATTTATTCTGAAGAATAAGTTTATTTTCTCAGAATTAACATATAAAATTGTCATAATCTTCAGGATCTGATCTCTATCAAATTTTTGTAGAACAATATTTCGTGAAAAATGATTATTTTATTTGAATAATTGAATTTGTTCTTATACAATGTCTTGAAAACATATAAGACGTATATTAAATATTACATTGAATATAATACATATTTATTTCATTATTAAAATCCATCAAGAGTGATTTATTATTTTATAAATTTAGATATTTTCATTTGAATAGTTTCTCAAAAAAATATTTATTTTTAATTAAAAAAGATTTTATTTTCATTTATAAACAATTATTCACAAAATAATTTATTATATACATGTGTAGATAAAATTTTATTAAAAACTTATTACTATTAACTCTATTTCCAATGGCCTTGTTATAATTATAACATTTAAATAAAAATATTTAGTTGTATGTTTATGCTCAATGTACCGTATCTTGTATGCTATTGAACATATGGTGTCATTCATAAAACATGGGATGTTACATCCTTACCTATTAAAAAATTAAGTCCTCAAAATTTTAATTTGTGGTATGTAACTAGGGTACAAATTTCCAAAATACCATTATTGTTAACCCAAATCATAAAAAATGGTTAATAAAACTAAAACATTATAATAAAGAGAGAAAGGTAAAAAGTACACTCGAGACAAACCATACAAGGATTCTATGTCGGAAAAATTGATATAGAAGAAAATATAATCATATTTTTCTGATGGAGAGTGATAGTAAACATGATCATGAGAATGTAAAAAATAAGAAAACCATAAACTTGTGATGGTTTAAATGTTATTTCATTTTGATGTTGGAAAACTAAACAGAAAAGATTTTTTTTAATACAATTTTACTATTGTTGTATAATTTATTTCTGATCGTGACATAGAACATATGGAAATATAATTACTTGTATAATAGAGTTTCTTCTGTCAATAAATTACTACAACAAACTCATATTTTCCCCAATAATTGAGTGTTAAATATTACATGGTCACAAATGAATAACTAGAATATACATCTAGAGACTCACATAATCAACAAAATATTAACTATATATTCATCCTATTATGAGACATTAATCAAAACAAATAATTCTGTATAATATAAGATAATTTCCCCATAAATAATAAACCGTTAAAAGGAGAATGACTATTTTTAAATATCTGAAATTAAATAGTAATACCCAATTACTAAATCGACCATTCAACAAAACAATTTACTAATACTTTCTCAAAATAATCAATACTAAGATTTAAAACAAAAAAATATAGTAGGATAAGATATCATATTCATTCAAGATTTTTTTAAAAGCAATCTCCATATAACTTCAAAAAATCATAAAGTCTCATTACAAAAAAGTAATTAACGTAATCACATTTTCTCCAATATTGGTTAATCAATTCCATAAATAACCTGAATAACTATAAGTCATCTATAAACACATAAATTATTTAGAAATAAAATTCAACAATTACTAATAAAATAATATCCTATAATATTTAATTTTTTTAGCCATATAGTTTAACTAAAATAGATAATGTCTTCCAAAATAACATATCCAGTCTATCTTTCATTTTCCAATACCAAGGAAATTCATTAGATAAAACATAAGTCCCAAAAATGAAATTCATCTTATTACATAAACTAGTTTAACTAAAAACATTCTTTCTGATCAGGGACCTCACGTAGGCTAAGGGTAAAAAATAAAGGCATGTCGCACTCCGTTTGTGAGTTTGATCCCCGAAGCCGCATCCAACATGATGGGTTGTCAAACGGTATGCATGTTTTCCATTTTTGAATATTCTATATGTAACAGCCCAAGATTTTATGAAAAATATATTTTTTAATTTCACTAATGTCTTGTGTTGTACGCTACACCAAAAGGAGCTTGCACAATACGCATCCTTGACTTGTGTTGCATTACACGCAATCGCGACCTACCTCAATAGCGTGTGTAGTACGCAATAACGAGTTTCACTAAACATCAATATGATATTAAAATAATATTAAAACTAGCCGTTATGAATAGTAATAACCACTTTTTGAAATTTTGTAAATTTTATTTTTCAAAATGGACTTCATTTTTGGATTCGGAATATCGAAATTAGCTTAGGGTGAAATTTTGGTGATTTTCGGATAACTTTCATTTTTTTGATGAATAGTGAAAATTACTAAATATTAAATAAACACAACTTTTTCAATCGAAATAATTAATAGTGATAAAATTTTAATTTGAGTGGTTTTAAAGTATATTTAGAATATATTTTTACAATTCAATACAATGTTGGTCATTGGATGTAATTTCACATTTCAACCAGTTACAATCAAGTGTCAATCCTTTGATAGTTATTATCTCTTAAAAACATGCCTTTTGTTTTGACGACGAGAATTAATTTTTTAAATTAATTAATGAAACTGATGTGTTTTGAATTTGGTAAAATAGAAATCATTTTTGAGTTCATAATATCAAATATAGATTAGGCCTAATTTTTGGCATTTTTCTGAAAACTTTCAATTGTTGATGAATAGTGAAACCACTAAGTGGTAGTTAAAAAAACTGATTTTTTCATAAAACATAATTTTACCGCTTCTGTGAGTGGAATTTTAAAAATCTGAGAGACACTTTTGATGTCAGTAAGTAAAATGTGGTTCAATTAGATGAACATAATTTTTTGGTGAATAGTAACTTTTTACTTTTTTTTACCACAGTTAAAAGTATATAGGGTAATTAAGGGTAGAAATGATATTATTATTACCCTAACACATGTCCTAATTCATTTGTAATAGTTTAATTCGACCAAAAACAAACTTAGGAATAAAATATGACCATTTAGGCCCACTTGGATTAGATTAGGTCATTTATTATTAATTTATTTAAAGAAGGGTTAAAAGAGTTAAAATCAAAGTTTATTTACTAAAACATTTTTAATATGGGGTTATACATAAGTTAAATTCTACTATAAATATTCATTAGAAAGCTAAAGAGATTTACTACATTATGGTATTTTATTTGTAATTTTTAGACATTAAATAATTTAATTTATTTATGACACAACGATGATGCAGTAATTATCTTATTAATTTAATATTGACATAATTGATGTTATAAATACCCAAATATATATAATATGAGACTTTTAATGAATTAAACTAATTTTCTAGGTTAATATGACATGTTAGTACTGCTTTAATTATCTTTTTTCGAACTTATCATTCTGTTATGAGTTTCTCAAAAATCAATTACTAAATAGTGTCAAAATTGACATAAAATAGTTTTTAAAACAAATATTATATTATTAATTGTTATTTTATTCCTAAAAATATAAGGTTCGGCCAAATCACTTAGATAAGGTTATATATATTAATAATAAACAACTTGGGGTTAGTTTGGCTTCTTATAGTATTTTTATTAACCTTATAGTGTAAGAACAGAAGAAGACACGGTAAAAGTAAAATTATTTAACTTAATGTTAAATCTAAATGATAAGGTTAAAATAGGAACCTAAACTTGTCTAAATTTTATTGGATGAGAGGATTTTGACCCATCCCCACCTTAGACTCTAAATAAATCAATTTGAAACTATTTAAAACCGAACATGACTTTATAATAAAATAATATTTTTAGTTTTTCCAAAAGAGCCCCTCTCCTCCCTTATAAAAGGGCACCTCCTCCCTATCCTCCTCACACCAATTTGAGCATTCAAGCTCGGCCAACCCCTGCCACTTTCTCCTCTCCACTTCCATAGAGACATCCTAGAGGTTCTGGTCTTCTTAAAAGACCAATTTTAGTGCCCTAAAAGAAGGTCTCAAAGAAGCACTTCAAAGAAGAGGTAATGTCCATTATCGATTCTTTCATATTTATTTCTTCTTCCACTTCTTCTTCTTTAGTTGTTTCATTATGAAGAAACAACATCAGTATCACTCATATACTGATATGTTATTATAAGTATGAAACAACCCTATTTCACCATCTATCCATCCTACTGTAAAAGAAATCACTGCGCGTGCGTACGTACAGAATATCGTCTCCACGCCGTGGTGTAATCTATTTTCCGTCACCACATTAATTGGATGGGTATAGTGGTTTAATGAGTAAATATATATGATTATTATAAAGTGATATTTATACTGAAATATTTTATATACACTTCAACACAATTCCACGACCATGGGAACGATATCATCGCTGGTGCGTACGTACGGACTAGCGTCTCCAAGACGCGATGAGATTCATTCTCCATGTTAACCATTTAAGAATAATTATAAAGTATATATAAGAAATAATAATGAAATATATGACATTATAAAGCTACTGTATTTATGGGTATATATATGTATGTCATCTATTTAATTCCACTCAATTCAATAACGAAAAGAAAACAGTGTTCATGCGTATGTACGGCCTACCGTCTCCATGAACGGTGTATTTCTTTCCATTTATCGATCCATTATATATATGTATATTCTGAATATATATTATATATAAATCATGTTTTATATTCTATAATTAATTAATAATGATCTAAGTAATCATATTAATAATTACAAGTTAAATCCCGAACGACAAATGAGACGATTATTCCCAAAACGCTACTTTAACATGAATTTACAAAAGAACGGGTAATATAAAGTAATAAGTGAACCATATATGATATAATAACAATGAATATGATTCTGGAATAAGTAAATAACATGATTTAAATCATTATACAGGATGTTCGGACACTTACAAAGCAAGTCGGTCCTAAGGTAAGGGAAAATATCACAATCTCATTTTTATCCGAGATTGATTATACTTTGAAATTTACTGGGGTGTATTTTATCATCCACATCCATGTTTCCTCAATATGTAATATTATTTCAATCCACCAACAATTGTTTAAATAAAATTTTACCCTTCGGTGAGTTTTTAGTAAAAGATATGAAAGGAATCTTTTGTTGTTTTTCGTACGAGGTACTTTTTCACTTTTCTGACAAAAGTACAGAGAATGTTTTTTTAAACATACACGGCATGAATGGATTTTTAAAACATTATTTACAAGAAGCTTCCATTACAAGTTTTCATGTTTTTTTTTAATCAACTTCTTTTAGTTTAAAATTATTTGACATGTTAAGAAAGGAAAATGTTTTTAAAGTAGAAAGGATATTTTCCTCAAGAATGGAGTTCAAGTGTTTTATCAAAATTATTTTCCATTTAAGATAATAAAGGGTTCTGTTTTTATCTCTATTATTACATTGATTTGATAATGTTGTGATGGAATTATTTTTATGAATTCCTTTATCTTATATGAATTGTTTTATGATGTCATGATGTTTAAGATTACCATTTTTATTACATGGGTTATTAAATGATGTATGATTTATGATTTTGTGGCACACATAAGAATGGTATCATTATGAGATGGGTGGGACCTATATCTCCCTCCAATGAATTGGGTAAAGATTTTATATCTCATGAGATAGACATGGCTGGAATGGTAGGTTATACCGGTTCAGTGAAACAGGACTGGAACGAGGGTGACTCAGTTCAGAAATGGA
Source organism: Viscum album (assembly GCA_963277665.1). NCBI lineage: Eukaryota > Viridiplantae > Streptophyta > Magnoliopsida > Santalales > Viscaceae > Viscum > Viscum album. The sequence continues at coordinate 1,392,137,363 of OY728119.1, forward strand.
CTTTGTCCACTAAGATAGTCTTGGCAATGAGTCTTGACTAACAATAAATGATTCTCTATGATTATGTGTGTATGCCACAAAGTTTCATGTTTTATTTTATTATTATTGGGATTTTATTTCACTACTATGATTTATCCCATGTTATGAAATTATGCTCTCTTTTTCAGGTTAAGATTTCCAAAAGATATGTTGTTATGAATACGATGTGATTGATTTTTCTTTTTTTTACCCTTACTGAGCATTTGAGCTCACCCTTTTATGTTTTCATTTCCCCAGGATATAAAGAAAGGTTTTAGGTAAAAAAAGGGGAAGATCTTTATGGGAGATATTGAAGATCTTTCACCACGATTAGAAGATTACGTTCCGAGTTTCCAAAGACACTAAACTATACGATCCTTGTGTGTGTGTTTTTATGTACTATGTATTCCACAAAAGTAATGTAATGTTCATGTACATTAAGCTTCGGGTATCTACAGTTGGTATCAAAGGAAAGGTTTAGTCAACCTTTGGAAACTAGGATGTGAAAATGTTAGTGAGATCTCTAGAGATATTTCTAAGATATGTCTAGGGATGTCCCTAAGGATAAGTATACGTATATGTTATAGTACTAGAATTATGCTATCGATCATAGAATTAAACCTAAGATGTTAGATATTGAAGGTACTCCCCCTTTATTATGTTGTTTTCCCTAGAATGACTTTTTCCTCTCACACTATTCTTTTTTGGGTTTTAGAAAATGGCTGGAAACAAGATGATTCACAATAATGGAGGATATGATGGACAATGGAATGATATTATTCATAATGAAATGGGATTTGGATGTCCAAACATCATTATTATGCCGAATCAGCAATCTCATAATATGATCAATAAAGTAAAATTTTGTAAGTTTCCTGACTCGGCTAATAATAGAAAGATGGATTTTCATGATGATCATAGAGGAAAGAATGTTCAATGTAAATCATGTGGGAAGAGGCATCAAGGAGAATGTTTCAAAGGAACTGGAAGATGCTTTGGGTGTGGAAAAGAAGGACACAAAGAAAATAAGTCAAAGGAAAAGGTTCAGTTAACACCATGGATGAGGATAATGGTATTGCTACGACATCAACAATGGTTAAATGTTTTAAATGTGGAATGTACGGGCATTATGCAAACCAATGCCCTAAGGGAAAGTCTCATGAAGAGAATCAGTATGGTCGTATGGGAAGTATTTATGTTGATTATGATGAATAGAATACAAATGATATGTGAGATGAAAGAATTGTTGAAGCTTGTCAATGGTTTAAGAAGGTAGTGGAATGATTACATGTTTATCAAGTGTAATGTTGTATAAGTAATCTCACGGTACTATGAAAAAAAAGAGACATCTAAGGATTGTTACACTATTGTCTTTCCTAAGTTTTTAAAGTCTATGATTAATGGTACTAGTAACCATGAAATGTTATTCAGATATTTTTTGGAATGTAGATGATATGAACATAATGAAGGAATAATAAGATAATGAGGTGTTTTATTGTATTCATGAGCTCATGACTAATATAAGGAGAAGGTTATATCATGGTTTGAGTATATAGAATTTTCGGATTTTGGTATGTGGAAAGAGTTAACTTTTAACTACATTCATGTTTTCACTAAGGTTCAATGGGTATTCAATAGAATACATGATTAAGGCCTTTGAATGTTTGGAATGTGACCAACAAGACATATCTTATGATATATGGGGGTCAAAGATGGTATTAAATCTCTGGTAATCATTTTCACTATATTATGACAATGGACTGCAATATTATGGATAAGCCTAAAGATTAGAATTGATTATGTTGGACAGAAGTTAGTATTGTTTAAGGATAGAAGATTTTCTATATTATTGATGGGATGTTATAGTAATGTAGTTTTAGAAAAAGGACAACCTGCAGGACGGGCGATAGCCCATCACTTCGGACAAGGCTGTGGGAATCGAACCCACAAACGAAGAGTGACTGGCCTTTATTGCCTACCACTGGCCTACAGGAAGTCCCTGGTTAGTAGAAACTAGTTTTATTTTATTAAGAGGTATGATATATGAAGTATAAGTTCATTTTTGGAACCATATACGATTAACCATAAGATGGACTTATAACTTTATCTAACCTTTTGTTTGAAAGAGATGGAATGACCCATCATTCTATCACATGATCTGATAACACATCATGAATGAAAAATTCAACTTCATTTCTTTAAGAGATGAAGTGGAAATTATCCAAAGAACGAAAAACGGTGAAATCATGAAAGTATTTCTTCTAATTCCAATTTCATCAACTTTAGGGAAATGATCTTGAAATCCAAAAAATTTATCTTAGTGCTCTTGTATCTAATGAATCAGATGGTACATTAGATCATAAAAAATTTATGGGTTTGTGATTGCTGGATTTTTTATAGCGATGTTCTCTACCACTCTCCATCAGAACATGATGGTTCGATTTTTCTTCCATATCCATATTTTTCACCTATGTTCTCCTACGTGGAAACCCAGTGATGAGTTAATTTGGGTAAACGTTACGTTTCATACTTTTGTTTTTTTTAAAGATTGGTTTTGGTATTCCTTTTTACGGTGTGGGTTTCTATTAAATAAACTTTCGAATAGTAAACCATTTATAACCCCGACGAATTTCGAGGGCGAAATTCATTTTAAGGGGGGTAGAATGTAACAACCCAAGATTTAATGAAAAATGTTCTTTTTAATTTCACTAATGTCTTGTGATGTACGCTACACCAAAAGGAGCTTGCACAACACGCATCCTTGACTTGCCTTGCATTACACGTAATCACGACCTTCCTCGATAGCGTGTGTAGTACGCAATAACGAGTTTCACTAAACAGCAATATGATATTAAAATATTATTAAAACTAGCCGTTATGAATAGTAATAACTACTTTTTAAAATTTTGTAAATTTTATTTTTCAAAATGGACTTCATTTTTGGAGTCGGAATATTGAAATTAGCTTAGGGTGAAATTTTGGTACTTTTCGGATAACTTTCATATTTTGATGAATAGTGAAAATTACTAAATATTAATTAAAAACAACTTTCTCAATCGAAATAATTAATAGTGATAAATTATTAATTTGAGTTTTTTTAAAGTATATTTAGAATATATTTTTACAATTTAATACAATGTTGGTCATTGGATGTAATTTCACATTTAAACCAGTTATAAACAAGTGTCAATCTTTTGATAGTTATTATCTCTTAAAAACACGCCTTTTGTTTTGACGACGGGAATTAATTTTTTAAATTAACTAATGCAACTGATATGTGTTGAATTTGGTAAAATAGAAGTCATTTTTGAGTTCATAATATCAAACATATCTTAGGCCTAATTTTTTAAATTTTTCTGAAAACTTTCAATTTTTGATGAATAGTGAAACCACTAAGTGGTAGTTAAAAAAACTGAATTATTCATAAAAATTAATTTTACTGCTTCTGTGAGTGTAATTTCAAAAATCCAAGAGACACGGTTGATGTCAGTAAGTAAAATGTGGTTCAATTAGATGAAAATAAGTTTTTGGTGAATAGTAACTTTTTACTTTTTTTTACCACAGTTAAAAGTAAATAGGGTAATTAAGGGTAGAAATGATATTATTATTACCCTAACACATGTCCTAATTCTATTGTACAAGTGTAATTCGACCAAAAATAAACTTAGGAATAAAATTTGACCATTTAGTCCCACTTGGTTTAGATTAGGACATTTATTATTAATTTATTTAAAGAAGGGTTAAAAGAGTTAAAATCAATGTTTATTTACTAAAACATTTTTAATATGGGGTTATAAATAAGATAAATTCTACTATAAATATTAATTAGAAATATAAAAATATTTCCTACATAATGGTATTTAATTTGTAATTTTTAGACATTCAATAATTTAATTTATTTATTACACAACGATGATGCAGTAATTATCTTATTAATGAAATATTGACATAATTGATGTTATAAATACCAAAATAAATATAATTTGAGACTTTTTATGAATTACACTAATTTTCTAGGTTACTATGACATGTTAGTATTGATTTAATTAACGTTTTTCGAACTTATCATTCTGTTATGATTTTCACAAAAATCAATTACTAAATAGTGTCAAAATTGAGATAAAATAGTTTTTAAAAAAAAATATTATATTATTAATTGTTATTTTATTCTTAAAATATTAGGTTCGGCCAAATGACTTAGATAAGGTTATATATATTAATAATAAACAACTTGGGGTTAGTTTGGCTTCTTATAGTAAGTTTATTAACCATATAGTGAAAGAACAGAAGAATACACGGTAAAAGTAAATTTTTTTAACATAATGTTAAATCTAAATGATAAGGTTAAAATAGGAACCTAAACATGTCTAAATTTTATTGGATGAGATTATTTAGACCAATAACTACCTTATCCTCTAAATAAATAAATTTCGAGCTATTTAAAAACGAATTTGACTTTATAATAAAATAATATTTTTAATTTTTCCAAAAGAGCCCCCCTCCTCCCTTATAAAAGGGCACCTCCTCCCTCTTCTCCTCACACCAATTTGAGCATTCAATCTCGTCCAACCCCTTCCACGTTCTCCTCTCCACTTCCCTAGAGACATCCTAGAGGTTCTGGTCTTCTTAAAAGACCATTTTTAGTGCCGTAAAAGAAGGTCTCAAAGAAGCACTTCAAAGAAGAGGTAATGTCCATTACCGATTCTTTCATCTTTATTTCTTCTTACACTTCTTCTTCTTTAGTTGTTTCATTATGAAGTAATAACATCAGTATAACTCATATACTGATATTTTATTATAATTATGAAACCACCCTATTTCACCATCTATCCATCCTACGGAAAAAGAAATCAACGCGCGTGCGTACGTACGGAATACCGTCTCCACGCCGTGGTGTAATCTATTTTCCGTCACCGCATTAATTGGATGGGAGTAATGGTGTAATGAGTAACAATATATGATTATTATAAAGTGATATTGATACTGAAATAGTATACATACACTTCAACACAATTCCACGACCATGTGAATGATATCATCACTCGTGTGTACGTACGGACTACCGTCTCCAAGACGCGATGAGATTCATTCTCCATGTTAACCATTTAAGAAGGATTATAAATTATATATAAGCAATAATAATGAAATATATGACATTATAAAGCTACTGGATTTATATGTATATATATGTATGTCATCTACTTAATTCTACTCAATTCAATAACGAAAAGAAAACAGCGATCATGCGTACGTACGGCCTACCGTCTCCATGAACGGTGTATTTCTTTCCATTTATCAATCCATTATATATATGTATATTCTGAATATATATTATATATAAATCATGTTTTATATTCTATAATTAAGTAATCATGATCTAAGTAATCATATGAATAATTACAAGTTAAAACACGAACGACAAATGAGACGATTTTACCCAAAACGCTACTTTAACATGAATTTACAAAAGAACGGATAATATAAAGTCATAATTGAACCATATATGATATAATAACAATGAATATGATTCTGGAATAAGTCAATAACATATTTTAAATCATTATACATGAGGTTCGGACACATACAAAGCAAGTCGGACCTAAGGTAAGGGAAAATATCACAATCTCATTTTTATCCGAGATTGTTTATACTTTGAAATTTACTTGGGTGTATTTTATCATCCACATCCATGTTTCCTCAATATGTAATATTATTTCCATCCACCAACAATTTTTTAAATCCTATTGTATCCTTCGGTGAGTTTTTAGTAAAAGATATGAAAGGAATCTTTTGTCGTTTTTCGTATGAGGTACTTTTTCACTTTTCCGACAAAAGTACGAAGAATGTTTTTTTAACTTATATGGCATGAATTTATTTTTAAAACATTATTTTCAAGAAGCTTACATTACAAGTTTTCAAGTTTATTTTTAATCAACTACTTTTAGTTTAAAATTATATGACATGTTAAGAAAGGAAAATGTTTTTAAAGTAGAAAGGATATTTTCCTCAAGAATGGAGTTCAAGTGTCTTATCAAAATTATTTTCCATTTAAGATAATAAAGGGTTCTGTTTTTATCTCTATTATTACATTGATTTGATAATGTTGTGATGGAATTATTTTTATGAATTCCTTTATCTTATATGAATTGTTTTATGATGTCATGATGTTTAAGATTACCATTTTTATTACATGTGTTATGAAATGATGTATGATTTATGATTTTGTGGCACACATAAGAATGGTATCATTATGAGATGGGTGGGACCTATATCTCCCTCCAATGCATTGGGTAAAGATTTTATATCTCATGAGATAGACATGGCTAGAACGGTAGGTTATACAGGTTCAGTGAAACAGGACTGGAACGAGGGTGACTCAGTTTAGAAATGGACTTTGTCCACTAAGATAGTCTTGAAAATGAGTCTTGACTAACAAGAAATGATTCTCTATGATTATGTGTGTATGCCACAAAGTTTCATGTTTTATGTTATGATTATTGCGATTTCATTTCACTACTATGATTTATCCCATGTTATGAAATTATGCTCTTTTTTGCAGGTTAATATTTCCAAAAGATATGTTCTTATGAATATGATGTGATTGATTTTTCTTTTGTTTACCCTTACTAAGCATTTGATCTCACCCTTTTATGTTTTCTTATCCCCAGGATATAAATAAAGGTTTTAGGTAAAAAAGGGGAAGATATTTATGGGAGATATTGAAGATCTTTCACCACGATTAGAAGATTACGTTCCGAGTTTCCAAAGACACTAAACTATTACGATCCTTGTGTGTGTGTTTTTGTTATGTACTAAGTATTCCACAAAAGTAATGTAATGTTAATGTACGTTAAGCTTCGGGTCTCTACACTATAATTCATATAACATTACCAAAATTTGATAAAATAATAAAAATAAAAATAACATGTTTCACCCTCAATGGTTAATTTATACCTTTCATTTATCATCCTCAGATGTATTAGCCCATAAATACTTTAACAACTAAATTTCTCCAAAAATACTATTAATTACCTTAATATTTGGGAACATAATGCCAAAAAATGGATTTCTAGACATAGATCATATGATCAACATGAAAATTTTAAACTAATCTGAAATGACTATATGTTATGAAAACATCATAATCCATGTATATTTTTAAACCATCTTGTTATACCATCAATAATACCACATCCGGAATAATTAAATAATTTGGAGTTATGTAAATAATTCTCATTGAGGATCATTTCATGATAAAAGTGTAAGAGAATAATGACCAAATCATAAATAAAAAATCTATAAAAGTGATATGTACACGTCCAATAGTATCCATTTCATCCGTGAAACAAAAATTGTTAAAATGAAACATGTTTCATTTTCCTGTTAAATCATAACTATTCATTGATCCCATCCTTGAATATATTCTTAATAAAAATGGTGATAAGCATTTCAAATCTTGGAAATAGAATAAAAATATCATTAAGGGATAAATAACGAATAAAAAATGTTATTCTTGCAATAACATGTAAACCATGAATACATAATTATAAAGTAATTCATTTTATCTTCAAACAGTTGTAAATTACCCAGCGTTGATTATAAGATCCTTATATTCAATTTTTTAAATTAAATATTATCATAAAACCCATAGAATGCACACATAACATATAAAAGTAACATGGTAAATAACCACACTTAAATGTAATAACCATATGGTTGATTTCCAGACATATCACTAAATGGAATAGCCATACTGTTGACTTCCATACCCAATAAATTGCAAGTTAGGATATGACCACCCATCCACAGTTTATCCCAGAACCAACCATATTTGGTTTATCACGTAACCACCCATCAAGTGTTCAGTTACCATTATAATGTCATAACACATAAGGATTGCAATTTTCAACATTTCAAACATAACATTTAATTTCCAATTATAATAAATAATTTTTAGATATTTAAATAGTAAATCCACCTTCAAAACAAATTTAATTACAAAAACACCCAAATATTGAATAATGTGTTTCTATTCTTTCTAAAAACCATAAGGCTTTTAATAGAATCCATATAATAATAAATAGATATGGTGACAGAGGATTCATCGTCAATGCATAAGTTAAAAAAAATACTTTTTTCATTTAGGAAAAAGATTCGTAGAGAAAATATTTCCATTTTATGAAATTAAATGTCTAAATCGTTTACTATACAACATATAAAACAATGATTTCAATATTATTGAAATATGGATCAATAAAGGAGATTGAAGCGAAGTCCCAAACAATGATCATATCACTAGATTAAGGAAAATCAATGATATAATTATGCATGACAGATATAAATACACCAAATATAAGTATATATTTACTATCAAACAATCAGTGGTCATTCAGAAATATTCTTGGAAATATAAAACCAATGAGATGGGTATTTAATTCAATGATTCTTAATTGAGTTAATATCTCACATAACATAAGTTTGATTCGTTATGTATGTTCTGTATTCATAAACAAAATTAATCATAAGTTTACCTCTTATTGATTTTGAACATTTTTCATGTTTATTATTCCATTCATATCAATTATAACCATGTTATAAAAATTACATAACTATTTAGGTTCATATCAGATATTTTATAGATATTAGGTACATGATTCGAAAATGAACATTGATATAATGTAAATTATCTATGTCGTCAAAAGTAAATCAGCTGAAGAATAGTATTCTTAAGATATTCATCACTTTTATACTGTAATCATAATTTTTTAATCAAACCCTTAAATATGGTTATGGAAAATGATCAATTTTATAATCATGGAGAGGGTAGGTCGTATGAACACATCAATGATGTTTCCATTTTTAATTAATAATTTAAGACTTAGGATAATTAACATTTTATATTTATATAATGGAAAGGAAATTATTAACATAGTAATAATAATTTTCATATAATTAAATATATCATACAAGTAATATAAGGAATAGAAATGACTCACACCTCTTTATGGAGATGATAGTTCAAACGTAAACACGAACAATGTTTTCATTTTTATGCACCTGTTAGTAAGAATGTAATTGATATATTATTGTCATATAATTATTAATACATCATTAATAAAATATATGAGTATTAATTAAATTATTTTAACCATTCTTAAGACATTGTTAAGGAATGAAAATTAGATCAGTTCGTTTAGGTGATATTTTACACGTACACACGAATGATTAATTTCATTCACATTTAATGTAATTTGAGATGGATTTAGGAGATGCCATAAACATAATAAAACCTCATTATATTAAGGATTATATATTGGTTATCTCATCCTAGATGAAGGATATTTGGATAAAATGTGATAAGAATTTACATCAGAACACTTGAAGAAAATGATATATCTTATTTGGTTGATCACCATTGAAGAACACTATAATAAATATAAGAAGGTTATTATTCCAAAAATATGGATTTAATAATATGGAAAATGATTCTAGGAAGAGTTTTGGAACGATTTTGGATAAACCAAAAAGTCATTGGAAGAGTGTATAAAAGATATGGATATGTTCCCTTTTATAGGTGCGAAGAAGGGCACTTTTGAAAAGTATTGAAATATTAATTTATTATAAATTGATTTTCATTTTCAAAATTTTCAAAACTATTTTATACCAAACATAATGTGATTTTGGGTCATATAATTATTATCCAATTAAAATTAGATTTTTTATATTTTTTTATCCTTATATTTTTGTTTTGACCATTATTTTACCTTTTTTAATCATTCCATGACAACTTGTTATTTTTTATATTTGTGTCAATTTTATCCAACATTCATAAAAAGTTTCATTTCTGATATATTAGGACTTATACTAACTATTTGTTCAATTAATATATTTCTAGGTATTTTATACTATTTAATAAACTATTTTATATTTTTTCATGAATTTTGACAATTTTGACACAATTCATACATGTATATTTCCAAAATAAATAAAAAAGCTACTCATTCAAAAAAATAATTAAATAAATCCTATCACATCATAGTAATCATAAAATCTGTGGATGGCATCAAATATTTCATAAACTAGTTATTTTATCATTTATAAAAAATTAACTAAATCTTTTATTAAGGAAGTAATCACTACATAACCATTGTTTCAAAATTAAATTAATATATTTTTTTGTCAAAAATGGAAAATAAAATTCCTTTATTTAGGAATTTTTTTTATTTTGAATTACTATTTTTATTATAAGAGAACATTTATACTTACCAATTCTAACATTGTTTTAGTATGAAGATTCATTTTAATGACATATTTTCCTTTAAATTAGATTAATTGTTATAAGTGTCATAATCAAACCAGTACTGATTCCTAATGCCAAATTTCCATCCCATGGGCGGACAATGTCATCCCTATATCATCCAATTGGAGTATGACACATGTTAGTGTAGATTGTATTATAATAATACTATTTCACCCTTATTTAATGATCTACCCATTAACAGTTTTTTATAAAATAAATTTCTAAACCTACTATTAAAAATGTCCACAAATAAAAGGGTCTTATTTTGAAAACATTGAAATTATGATTCCAAATATTTAATCTATTTTTTTAGGTTTAAAATAAATAACTTTTTTGAAATTTATTGAAAGTTAATTCTTTTTTTAAATGAAAAAATTGGTTTCTAAAAAGTAAAAGCCATCAAAAGATTAACGTGTTTTTATATCAAATATCAATGTGAAATTATTGAAAATAGCCATCATTGGATTAAAAATACAATAATTACATTAATTATACTGTAAATCCAAATAAATTTATAATATAACTATATAAATAAATTATACTAATAGTTATTATTGAATTAAAATGCAGTATCTTCACTAATAATTAAAAAATGATATTTATCCAAAAAATAAAAAAAATATAACAATTTTTTGATGAACTTATTATAAAAAATTACATTATTTTATTTTATTGAACATATAAATTTGTCAAAAAACTATTTGAATACGGTTATCAATTAGAAAGTGGTTAAAAAATATTTTCTAGAAAAATAATTATCTTATTTTAAAATATTAATTTGTCCTCAAATCAAGTATAGAAAAGATAAAAGATTCATTTAAAATATAATAATGAATTTGTTACATATATATTTCAATAATAAAATCCATCAAGTGTAATTTTATTATTTTATAAATTGATATATTTTCATATAAATTGTTTTGCTGATAAAAAAAATATCTTTTTAAATAAAAAGGTGTTTTTATTTATAAATAATTACTCACAATAGAATTAATTAAAAACAAAGGCAAAACATAATTTCATAAATCAATTAATAATATTAATTACATCCATTCAGAAGACTAGTTTATAACAGTATCATTTAAATAAAAAAATTTATGTGTTTATGTATGTTAGAAGTATTGTATCTTTTATGATCTTTAACAAAGTTTTTCTTTCATAAAATTAGGGATGTTATACTGAAACTGATGGGTGGAAACCTTTTGTTTCTGAAAGGTATTATAACAGAGATGACACGTTTTCCCCAAGATAGAGTTAGGTGAGTGTGGCATGTGGGTTTTTTTTGGGAATTTTGGAATTGTTTTTCCCATATGTAATGATGAATCATTTTCATGATTTGGTGTGTCATAAGAATCCCAGGACATCGTTGGAATGATGGAATTCGAGTAGGGTGAGACCCCCATTAAGAAAATAATTGATAAATGGATTTCAATAGATGTAATATCTATTTCTTATTGTATCTATCGGTGATACGAGGCACCAATGGGTTCATGGAAGAAGTATGATATTGATGTACTAGTAGTGAAGCAATGTATGGGTGGTGTTGATTAATGGGAATAATGTTGTCATTAGGGTGATATCTTATGGGTAGTGGTATGAGAACATAATTTTATCAAGTGTACATGTGTCGTCATGGGAGATGATAATACATTGGATGCACATGATGCTACGGTGGGGATATGACCCATATTTCATGATGTGATCTATCATTTTATGTGGGATCTTGAGCCATGTGTTTGATACAGTTTTATAGCTGAAAAATTATTGGGTCTTTGGTCAACCTCATTTTTTTATTCTTAATATGAAATATGCATTTTGTAACATTCTTCATTCGATCGAATATATGTTAAGGAGGCATAGATTATTCATGAATCTGATGGGGTTGAAATTATTTTGGGATATTGTACAATTCAAGCGAGTAAAAATCAAGAGTAGAGAAAATAAATAGATAATAAAAATCTAACCATTGTAAAAAGATTTAATGATGAAAATATATTAGCGGGGGAATTCTAAGAAGCATGGGACCTGTTGGGTTACACCATTGATGTTATTTTTAAAAATGAAACTGAATAAAATGTAAATGATTTTTAGGATGATTAAATGTGATTATTCTACTAATAGGTTCATTCATTATTTCAATAAATTTTTTATCTCTAATCTTACTTGATATTTTTAGGCTAGAATTTTATGGTTTATCACTTTTTATATATAAGAATTTTTTATAAAAAATATTTATTTTTCATCCACTTTGTGTAATAATCATACTCATATGGTAACACCCCAGGTAAATAAAGAATATGACATTTTCACATTTATCCATATTTTTGAATAAAATATGAATATTGCTTTAAAGGGGACGCTATTATCGAGGGCGTACCCAATACACAACAACGAGTTTCTTTGAAATCTTACGTTGCACTCTAATAATATAATCATATTATTTTAAATGGTAGTTAACGCCTAGACATTGTAATGCCGAGAATGAACAGAACTAACTACAAAATGATTATATATTTTTTTTCAAATATTTTTACTTTTTACAATAAATGTTAGAGGATTAAAAATGCGAATGAAATCCAATTTTAAGCATAAACATTCTAATATTCTTTAAAAGGTCGATTAACCGCCTTTTGATGGTGGACATCTTTTAAATACACTTTTTGACAATTTTATGTGTCATATTTGACAAAATAAAGTTCTTCTTTAGAATAGGGACCTCAAATTTTACTTTGTGTAAATTTTTTGTATTTTTCTGATAAAGTTCATTATTTAATGAATAGTGAAAAATGTTGTATTTTAATTCAAAAACTCTTTTTAATATAATTTATTTATATAGTTAAATTATCTTTTGAATTGTTTTTAAAGTTAAATTAGAATATATTTGTACCATTTAATCCATAAGTGGTCACTGTAATTAATTTCACTTTCAAATTAGACTTAAACTAGTGTCAATCTTTTAATATATATTGTTTCTTAAAAACACGCTATATGTTTTGACAACTGGAATTAATTATTAAATTAATTAATGAAACTTATATGTTTTTAATTTTTTATAATAGACATCATTTTTGAATTTGGAATATCAAATATAGCTTAGGGTGATTTTTTGGTATTTTTCTGAAAAAATTCAATTTTTGATGAATTGTGAAACCACTAAGTGGTAGTTTAAAAACTGATTTTTTTTTAAATGAAACTTCACCACTTCTGTGATTTGAATTTAAAAATCCAACATACATGGTTTTAATTAGGATGTAAAATTTGGTTCAATGGGATTAAAATAATTTTTTGGTGAATAGTAATTTTTAAGTTTTTAATCACGATTAGAGTTAATTAGTGTAATTTAAGGTAAAAATAATATTTTAATAATATGAAATGACCAAGAAACATGTCCTCCCTTCATTTTATGTGTCAAGGCCGACCAAGACAATCCATGGGTCAACGTGGGGACCCCATGGAGCCACTTTGGTAGGAAAATGGCATAAATAACTTTTTATTAAAAGTTAAAATAAAAATGTCACAAGCATGAGTTGTTTTACTAAAACAATTTTTAAATGGGTTTATACAAGTAATATTTTTGAATTTAAATATTAATTAGAAAGCTAAAAAAATTTTATACATCAGGATATTTTGTTTATAATTTTTAGAAATTAAATAGATTAAATTATTAATGACATCAGGATGATGCAGCGATTACCTCATTAAAAAAGGATTTAAATAAAATGAAAATATAATGTTAATACTATAACATAAACTTGTCATAAAACTATTGTATTGGTATATTTCGAACCCTTAACACCTTATCCTTAAAATACATTAATTTTGGACCTTTAAAATCCGAAACTCATTTAAAAATAATGTAACATTTTGTAACATTCCAAGAGTGCCCTTTCTTTCCACTTATAAAAGACCCCACCTCTACCACATTACCCACACCTATCAAGCCTTTGGCTCGGCCAACACCTGCTCATTTTGTCTCTACACATCCCTCTATTACTCCTAGAAGCCTCACATTGGGCATAAGTCCTCCCAAGGAGCCTTTGAGCTCAAATCAAAGAGAGATACCTGATTTTAAGGTAATGTCTTCACTTGTGTTCTTTTGTTTTATTTTTCTTCTCAAACACCCTAAAATCTTTTTATTAATTTATTTTGTAACAACTATAGTATCTTAAATATACTAGGAGGTTTTTATAATATGTATTAGTGCTAAACTTACACACACCTACATCTAATGGTTAAAGAACATACTGTTTCTGTGGATGTTGAATTTCTGCCTCATGAAACGATGATTGTTCAATATTCTTTTAACACCCTCAAAGGTGGCCATTATGATGTCACTATATTTAAATATGATATATAATATGTTTATGGTTTACTTATGATTCTGTATTTTTTTCATTTATGGAATACCTGTATGGTTTCCATTATGGTTACACGCGATATCTTCATTTTAGGAAGTGCGGACTACCGCCCCCTCAAAGTGATTTGATTCGTTAATATCATATGTGGTATGTATAAAGGATAGATTTAATGATATTATATATGATACCATACTAGAATTATAATACTATTATGTATAATTATGTTTTAATTCCATTAAATAAGAAATAGAAATGGAAGTAGCGTTCATGCGTACGTACGACTTACCGTCTCCATGAACGGTGCATTTCATTTCTTACCTCTAAATGTTATGTAATATTATAAATGCTTGTATATAATGGTTATATATGAAATATATGATATATACATAATGAATATAATTCTCTATATAATATATATTTTACCACATGAACAACTTGTAATTATAAAGAGTTTATTTTTGACTCAAGTAGCAATGATCTACAAAACGACCATTATTAACTTAAATAATTACATAGTGTTCATATCATGGTATTAAGTGATATAAAAGGAATAATGAACTTAAAAAAGGTTCTTAATCATGTAGAAATTAACTCGAGTTTATTATTCCGGAGGTTAAAGAACGATCGAGTAAAGTCGGACCCGAGGTAAGGGAACCTACCCCTCTCTTTCTTTTAAAGTACACTCTGTTATGTAATTCCTTTTAAACTCATCTTTCTTAATATTGGGATGTTCTTTTATATTAATCATACTGTAATTTTTTTGTTAATATGATGATAGAACCTATTTTATCTCATCAATCCATTTTGGATGTTTTGATTGCCGCCGTTAGACTGCCAAATTTTCGTAAGAGATCCAACCTCTCTCTTTATTTTTAAGCACTCTCCTTTATGACACTTCTTTTAAGAACCTCTTTGTTATGTTGGGGGATGTTCTTTTATATTCCACTTTATGTAAATTTTATTTTAATATGGTGAGAGACCATATTTTATCTCATCATTCCACGTTTGGATGTTTTAAGTGGCTTTGTTAGGCTCCCGAGTTTTTGTAAGGGATTTTTCATCTCACTTTTATTCCCGTGAGATTTATGCAACATTTTCCACCATTTCCTTTGAGTGGTATATGTACTGCCCATTATTATTCTCTTTGTGTAATATAATTTCGTTTATGAGTATTTACATCAATGTTGAATTGTTTTTCTTTCATGGGGTGTATATTTCAAAAGATACCCAAGTCGGTAAGGGAACTTTTCACCCTTCTTTTTTTAAAAGACTTATTTTGTTGGGTCTTTTAATTTACATATTTTAATGTTGAGATATTTTATTATATATCCTTATTGTTGTAAATTTTATTTCCAAGTGATGAGATACCATTTTCTCTCTCATCAAATAATTTTATGATTTTTAAAGTGACGCCGTTAGGCTGTCGATTTTTACCAAGGGAACTTTTTAACCCAATTTCGATTTCTTTTGGTTCAACATGTAGTTATTTAATATGTCATCCTTTGAATATCTGTTAATGAACATTTATTGTTTTACAATTAATATCCACTTATATTGGTTTTATT
Source organism: Viscum album (assembly GCA_963277665.1). Taxonomy (NCBI): domain Eukaryota; kingdom Viridiplantae; phylum Streptophyta; class Magnoliopsida; order Santalales; family Viscaceae; genus Viscum; species Viscum album. The sequence goes on from OY728119.1 coordinate 1,392,153,604, forward strand.
TATATTTGTCACACATAATTTTGAGATAGATTTATCCTTAATTTAGGGATACCTTCTTGATAAGCAATTTCATCTCATTTTACATTGAGATTTCATTGTTTTTATGAACCAATTCACTCTTATATGGTGTATATACTGCCCTTTGGAATATTATATCATGAATCCATTTATTCTCATGATATTATAATTTTCTGATTAAATGTTATTCCTCAATTATTGTATTCATGTGTCTCTCATTTTGTTAAAATCCCTTTAACTAAAATATCATTTTAAATGTTTTAATGATTTATTATTATAAAAATTTCTCATTAATATCCATGTTTTCAAAATGGTTTTGTGGATTTATTTTGTAAGGATATTAATGGTTTAAAATCTTAAAATCATCGAAGTGGTATGGGACACTTTGATTCAAAAATATCTTTATTAAATGTTTTAAATGGTTATGAAAATGGTATTTAGAATGGATTCATTATGTCAATATCTTAAAAGGTTATATTGTTATTGCAATGTGGGAATGTTATCTTTACTTTATGCTTAAGTTATGTGATGTGATTATGTTATGGTTCTTGGACATTGTTTATGAAGACAGGGGGTTCCGTGATATACTAAGGGAGGGTGATCCCGATATAGCTCTCCAATGCATTGGGTAACGTGAAGGAGTTAAACATTAAGGTTTTTACGAAGAGATTTAGGGAATATACTTTGATAGGTATTCCAAACGTAACCAAGAGGGTTACTCCCTATGTAATTATGTTATTAATGCCTCAAGTTACCTTTATACCTTATGATTTCTATGATTTATTCCTGATTTGATGTGGTATGTTAAAATGCTTATGTTTGATGAGTAATGTATGATTTCATATATCGAATAATGCTTTCTTTTCATACTTTTATATCCCTTACTGAGCTTTTTATGCTCATCCCATGTTTTTGAAATGTTTTTCACAGGTCAAGGGAAAGGTACATGTTATGATGATAGTGTCAAGGGAGTGTCAATAAAGAATCCATGTTTTATTTTAAATATGTTTCCGTTAATGGGGAATCACAAATACTATATTTTATGTAACCACTTTGTTTAAATGTGGAATGTAATTTGTGATTTATGATCTAATTCTCTAAAACTCTAAACCCAAAAAGATCCTCAATGTGAATTATTCATTTAATTCAATATTAAGTAAGGTTTAAGACTGGGGGTCTTATAGTTGGTATCAGAGGTCGGTTTAGATAACGTTAGAGGTTAGATTGTTGTTTAATAAAAAGTGACATGTTGTGTATAACCACAATGGATAGAATATTAGATAGATTCATCGTTTTTTTAAAGTAAGAATGAGTTTGAGATAACTTGGATAAGTATATCTTGGTGTTTATCTTCCTCTTTTTTATTTGATGATTTTACTGATATACTCACACTGACCTTTTTGGTTTTAGTAAATGGCTGGATCTAGCAGGCACCAAAGTAACAGTGGATTTGAAGAAAACTGTGACCGTTTTATGAAAGAACTACTCAATGATATGGGAGCTGTAATGAGAACTCTTGTGGTTATCCTCAACCGACTATCTGGAGTCATGATTGACCACCTGAGCCTTAGTGATTTTTTATAAGGCATCGTGTATGCGAGAAAAAAATCCCTATGGAAGTTCAGTTAATAATCAAAATGGTAAGTATGTTCAAAAACATATGTGTCAAATATGTGGAAATAAACACATGGGAAAATGTTTCAAAGGGACATAAAGATGCTATAGATGTGGAAATAAAGGTCATAAAGGAAGAACCTTCCATGGAAAAAGGAAGCATCTAGTTGACTCTAAAAAAGGGAAAGAAGTTCTTTCTGAAGGATCAATTGAATGTTTTAAATGTTATGTGCATGGTCATTATGAAAACACATGTACTAAGAAGAAGTTTCAGGAATGGGGTAACCAAGATCTTACAGATATTCATTTACCAATACCTAATGCCATTCCGATTAAGGATGAAGAAACTGACAATGAAGAATGAAAGGTATGGATTATTTCTTAACATATGTTTTCATATTATTGGAATATTAAGTTATGATTCATGATTTTGTCTGTAGGAAAGAAGTATTTTAGAATAATTTTAAAAGGAATGGCTAATGGATCATGATGAATGTTGAATATGTAAGAAGTCATCATATAAGGGATTCAAGAGTTATGGTAGATTTTAGGATGGTGAAATTCTTAGATGTATTAAGTCTCTTTTGATGATGTAGTTACATTAGAAGACTTTTTATAGTAACCCTGATGTTTTATATACGAAAACTTTATTCAAGGAATAATTATCCTTTCTTTTGTGGATATAGTTATAAAGATCCATTTGGGTTTATATGATCCTTGAATTTGAGGCAATTACTAGTTAATACATTTTGTGTTGAAAAATGGAAGTTAGCAGATAACCTTTGTGGTTAAAATATTTTATGGTTATTTTTGATGAATTCCTCTCTTTTTTAGGAATGTTATAAAATTATATAGTTTTTGAAAAGGGACAACACACAGACCATGTGACAACCCGTCACGTCGAACGATGCTGCGGGAATCGAACCCTCAACCTAAGTGCAACTAGTATTTATCACCTACCACTGGACTACGTGAAGTCCATGGTTAGTTTGAATGATTCTTTTTAGTTAGATGATTTTATGAATTAAGAGTAAGTTCATTTTTTTGGTTATTAATGGAAATGATTATCCTATCATGGAGGATATGTGATTAGGTTAATTACTTTTCAGTATTAGACTGTAAGTGTAAATGATGTTATTTTGGAGAAAAATGTTAAAATTTTTCTTAGGAGACGATGTGATTAAATCCTTCAGAGAATTGGGTTTCAATCTTAGTTTGTTTTAGTTTGTATAATTTTATGGATAGATGATTATTTAATGGACTTTATTAAACTTTGGGTTTTGTTTGACAAAATTTGGAGATTAAGAATTGATTTTTTTTATAAAGGGTTATCCTTTTTGGGTATTATCTGATCTCATACTAACCTTTTTGGTTTTAGTTTTGGTTAAGGTCTAAAGACATGGGAAGTATATAGTTCTATTTTGTGGATTAGGTGATTCTCTAGATATTGATTATAACTATCTTAATGTGAACAATTCATCCCAAATACTCATCTTCTGGATAAAATATGAGTTCGTGTACGAAATCTAGTAAAAGTTGAAAGTCAACATGACAATTAAGTATACTTATTTATGTTTTAGTTAAGCTTATAAATAAATTCCTCAATGAAAAGTAACATAAATAAAAAATGTTGTCTACTAATTTTTCCTACTGGGGAATCAAATACCGTTTAACCCATCACAACATTGCGATTTTCTTATGGTTAACATTCTCCTAGACATGTTTACTATCAATCTCCCTCAGAACATGAACCTCTATTTTTTTCCTCTATATCCATGTTTTCCTACATGTAATCCTAGTATTGATTAACTCCGGTGACCTTTGTACTTATCTTTATTTATTTTAAAGTGATTGTTTTACCGACTCTTCTTCTGATGTGGTATTTTCAATGATGTTTCCAAGCCCAATTTTAAAATTTTGAGGATGCAATTGCCAAAAGGGGGAAGGATGTAACACCCCAGGAAAATATAGAGTATGACATTTTCACATTTATCCATATTTTTGAATAAAATATTAATATTACTTTAAAGGGGATGCTATGCTCGAGGGCGTACCCAATACGCAACAACGAGTTTCTTTGAAATCTTATGTTGCACTCTAATAATAAAATAATATTATTTTAAATGGTAGTTAATGCCTAGTCGTTGTAATGGCAGGAATGAACAGAACTAACTAAAAAATTATTATATATGTTTGTCAAATATTTTTACTTTTTACAATAAATTTTAGAGGATTAAAAATGCAAATGAAATCGAATTTTAAGCGTAAACATTCTAAAATTCTTTGAAAGATCAATTAACCGCCTTTTGATGGAGAACCACTTTTAAATCCACATTTTGAAAATTATATTTTTTATATTTGACAAAATAAAATTCTTCTTTAGAATCGGGACCTCAAAATTTACTTTCTGTAAATTTTTGGTATTTTTCCGATAAAGTTCATGTTTTAATGAATAGTGAAAAACGTTGTATTTTAATTCAAAACCTCTTTTTAATCTAATTTATTTATATGATTAGATTATATTTTGAATTGTTTTTAAAGTGAAATTATAATATATTTTTACCATTTAATCTGATAGTGGTCATTGGAATTAATTTAATTTTGAAATTGGACTTAAACTTGTGTCAATCTTTTAATAGATATTGTTTCTTAAAAACATGCTATTTATTTTGACAGTGGGAATTAATTATTAAATTAATTAATGCAACATATATGTTTTATATTTTGTAAAATAGACCTCATTTTTGAATTCGGAATATCAAATATATCTTAGGGTGATTTTTTTGTATTTTTCTGAAAGACTTCAATTTTTGATGAATAGTGAAACCACTAAGTGGTAGTTTAAAAACTGATTTTTTTCATTTAAATGAAACTCCACCACTTATGTGATTTTAATTTCAAAAATCCAAAATATATGGTTGTCAGTAGGATGTAAAATGTGGTTCAATGAGATTAAAATAATTTTTCGGTGAATAGTAACTTTTAAGTTTTTAATCGCGCTTAGAGGTAATTAGTGTAATTAATGGAAAAAATTATGTTTTAATAATATGAAATGACCTAGACACATGTAATACCCTCATTGGATGTGTCATGGACGACCAAGAAAATTCATGGGTCAACTTGGTGACCCCGTGGATCCATTTTGGTTGGAAAATGACATAAAATTTGTTTTATTTAAAGTTAAAATAAAAATGTCACAAGCATGAGTGGTTTTACTAAAACAATTTTTAATTGGGGTTATACAAGTCATATTTTTGACTATAAATATTAGATAGAAAGATAAAATTATTTCTGACATCATGATATTTTTTTTATAATTTTTAGACATTAAATAAATTAAATTATTTATGACATCATGATGATGCAGCAATTACCTCATTAATAAAGGATTTAAATAAAATGAAAAGATAATGTTAAAAATATAACATACACTTGTCAAAAACCTATTTGATGGGTATATTTCGAACCATTACCACCATATCCTCAAAATACATCAATGTGGGACCTTTAAAATCCAAAACTCATTTGAAAATAAAGTAACATTTTGTAACGTTCCAAGAGTGCCCCTCCTCTCCTCTTATAAAAGTCCTCCACCTCTACCACCTTATCCACACCTCTCAAGACTTTTTCTCAGACAAACCCTACTTTTTTTGTCTCTCCACATCCATCTATTACTCCTAGAAGCCTCACTTTGGGCAGAAGTCTTCCCAAGGAAGCCTTTGAGCTCAAATCAAAGAGAGATACCTGATTTTAAGGTAATGTCTTCACATGTGTTCTTTTGTTTTATTTTGATTCTCAAACCCCCTAAAATGTTTTTATTCATTTCTTTTGTAAAAACTCCAGTATATTAAATATACTTGGATGTTTTTATAAGAAGTATTCGAGCTACACTTACACACACATACATCTAATGGTTAAATAACATACCGTTTCAGTGGATGGTGAATTTCTGCCTCACAAAACGATGATTGTTCAATATTCTTTTAACACCCTCAAAGGTGACCATTAAGATGTCACTATATTTATATATGATATATAATATGTTTATGTTTTACTTAAGATTATATTTTTTTCATTTATGGCATACCTTTTTGGATTCCATTATGGTTAAACACGATATCTTCATTTTAGGAAGTGCGGACTACCGCCCCCTCAAAGTGATTTGATTCGTTAATACCATATGTTTTATGCAAAAATGATAGATTTAATGATATTATATATGATAACATACTTAAATTATATTACTATTATGTATCATTATGTTTTAATTCCATTAAATAAGAAATATAAATGGAAGTAGCATTCATGTGTACGTACGGCTTACCGTCTCTATGAACGGTGCATTTCATTTCTTACCTCTAAATGTTATGTAATATTATAAATGCATGTACATAATGTATATATATGATATGTATGATATCTAAATAATGTATATAATTCTGGATATAATATATATTTTACCACATGAACAACTTGTAATTATAAATAGTTTATTTTTGACTCAAGTAGCAATGATCTACGAAACGACCATTATTAACTTAAATAATTAGATAGTGTTAATAGCATAGTACTATGTGATATAAAAGGAATAATGAACTTGAAAAATTTTATTAAGCAAGTATAAATTAACTCAAGTTTATTATACAGGAGGTTAAAGAATGATCGAGTCAAGTCGGACACGAGGTAAGGGAACCTACCCCTCTCTTTCTTTTAAAGTACACTATGTTATGTCATTCCTTTTAAGCTCATATTTCTTATGATTGGGATGTTATTTTATATTAATATTACTATAATTTTTATGTTCATATGATGAGAGAACCTATTTTCTCTCATCAATCCATTTTGGAAGTTTTGATTGGCGCCGTTAGGCTGCAGAAGTTTCATAAGAGATCCAACCTCTCTCGTTCTTTTTAAGTACACTCTTTTATGACACTTCTTTTAAGATCCTATTTGTTCTGTTGAGGGATGTTATTTTATACTCCTCTTGGTGTAATTTTATGTTAATATGGTTAGAGACCCTGTTTGGTCTCATAAATCCATTTTTGGAAGTTTTATGTGGCACGGTTAGGCTGCCGAGTTTTCGGAAGGGATTTTTCATCTCACTTTTATTCCCGTGAGATTTATGCTACATTTGCCACCATTTCCTTTGAGTTGTATATGTACTTCCCATTATTATACTATTTGTGTAATATAATTTCGTTTATGAGTATTTACATCAATGTTGTATTGTTTTTCTTTCATGGGGTGTATATTTCGAAAGATACCCATGTCGGTAAGGGAACTTTTCACCCTCCTATTTTTGAAATACTTCTTTTGTTGGGTCTTTTAATTTACATATTTTAATGTTGAGATATGTTATTATATATCCTTATTGTTGTAAATTTCATGTCCAAGTTATGAGATACCATTTTCTCTCTCATCGACTAATTTTATGAATTTTAATGTGACGTTGTGAGGCTGTCAAATTTTACCAAGGGAACTTTTAAACCCAATTTCGATTTCTTTGGGTTAAACATGTAGTTATTTAATATGTCATTCTTTGAATATGTGTGAATGAACTTTTATTGTTTTACACTTAATATCCACTTTTATAGGGTGTGTTTATGTTTGTCACACATAATTTTGAGACTGATTTATGCTTAATTTAAGGATACCTTCTTGTTAAGGGATTTCATCTCATTTTATATTGAGACTTCATTGTTATTATACACCAATTCCCTCTTATATTGTGTATATACTGCCCTTTGGAATATTATATCATGAATACATTTCTTCTCATGATATTATAAAGTTCTTATTAAATGTTATTCCTCAATTATTGTATTCAAGTGTCTCTCATTTTGTTAAAATCTCTTTAACTAAAATATCGTTTTTAATGTTTTAATGAATTATTATTATAAATTTTTCTCATTATTATCCATGTTTTCAAAATGGTTTTAAGTATTTATTTATATGGATAATAATGTTTTAAAATGCTAAAATCATTAAAGTGGTATGGGAGACATTGATTCAAAAATCACTTTATTAGATTTCTTAAATGGTTTTGAAAATGGTTTTTAGAATGGATTCATTATTTCAATATCTTAATAGGTTATATTGTTATATCAATGTGGGAATGTTATATTTCCTTTATTCTTTAGTTATGTGATGTGATTATGTTATAGTTCTTGGGCATTATTTATGAAGACGGGTGGTTCTGTGATAAACTAAGGCGGGTGAGCCCGATATAGATCTCAAATGCATTGTGTAATGTAAAGGAGTTAAATCTTAAGGTTTCTCCAAAGAGATTTAAGGAATATACTGTGATGGGTATTCCAAACGTAACCAAGAGGGTTACACCCTACGTAAGAATGTTATGAATTCCTCTAGTTACCTTTAATCATTATGATTTCTATGATTTATTCATGATTTGATGAGGTATGTTAGAATGCCTATGTTTTATGAGTAAATTATGATTTCATACATGGACTAATGTTTTATTTTTGTACTTTTATATCTATTACTAAGCTTTTTATGCTCATCCCATGTTTTTGAAATGTTTTTCATAGGTCAAGGGAAAGGATCATTTTATGATGATAGTGTTTAGGAAGTGTCAAGAAAGAATCCATGTTTTATTTTAAATATGTTTCCGTTGATGGGGAAAAACGAATACAATATTTTATGTGACCACTTTGTTTAAATGTGGAATGTAATTCATGATTTATGATCTAATTATCTAAAACTCTAAACATGAAAATATCCTCAATGTAAATTATTCATTTAATTCAATATTAAGTAAGGTTTAAGGCCGGGGGTCTTATAAATATCATAATCCTTCGTTATAGATACAAATAATTAATAATATTTTATTAAAATGACTAATAATTTGTAATAATAACAAATAATTTCAAAAAATATTTTATAATTTCTAATAATTTTTGATAATATGTAATAATAAATATTAAATAAAATGATTTAGTTACCACATGTTGTAATTATTAATAATTAGTACTTTTTAGTGAGAACTATTAATTTTTTATAATTCTTAATTATATTTTAAAATTATTTATAATAAATATTTTGATAATATGTTATAATTAATTTTTAATCATACTGATTTTTAAAACATTACTCTATTTACAAATAATCATTAATAATTAATTGTTATCTTTATTTTCATATTTCTTTTTTTTCTTCTTAAATCATTCCTTCCTTCTATTAAATTAATCACACTAATTTTTTCTATTCATAATTATTATGTTAGATAGAAATAAATTTGGATATTTTGTTTTAATTAATAGTAATAAAACATAAATGTTAATAAAAATGAGTGGATGGTTATTATATTATTATTTAATTTTTTTATTTGATCACTGATTCATTTTATCATATTAATAATAATAAATATTTATATATTAGTTTTTTAAAAACATAAGATACAAGATGTATGTAACATTTTTGTTTACAATATCATCATTTTATAATTCATCATAAAAATGAAAATGGCTTTATAATAAATGATGAATATATTAAGGGTATTGAAACACTATTATCATTTTCATCATTAGAGAGATGATTAGATTTTGAGGGAAAATTAGGTGAAATATTTTGAACAATGTTATGAAGAGGTTTGAAATATTTTAATAAATTTATGATAATTTATTTTATATAGGATCTTAGAATAATTTTTTTTAATTGGACATTGTAGAAACCATTCAGAAGATGATATGAATAATATGGCTTTTGATCCATCACAATTTGAATCATTAGTACATCTGTTTACTAGCCTGATTTATCGACAGACATAATCTTTTGTTGATAATCCTACTCTCGTTTTTTAACCATAAAAATTTTATGAGTTTCTATTGTCTATTGATCATTACTTATATCATTGTTTCAAGATAAGAATACTTGAATCTGTTAGGAAATTTATGGATCTGAAATCACATAATGGATTTTCATATTGTTTTTGCAATCATATATTTTATTTGGTTAAATCGTTATTAATTGTTCTGATTTTTTCACCTAAAGTTTCTAAAAAATATATATGTTTTACAATAATTTAAGTTATGTTTATTAGAAGATACATGTATGTTCAAATTATCTCATCTTATATTATATTGGAAAATATTCCTAAGTTAAATTATCTACACATGGACATTATTGATATATAGATGAACAATAATGATGGTGCATATTTTTTTCATAAAAAATTTATGATTTTCCCATTATAGAAATATTTTAATATGTATTTATGTCTCAAAACATAGAAAAATTTCAATAAAAAATATATTCCAATTTTTGGTCAGTAAACTCATAAATCATCCCATTGATGGTGATTTATGGAAATATTTTGAGTAGCTTATTCCTTTATATACTTAAAAATTCACTAATGTGTACCTGAGTATTTCTATTAGTGGTTTCATAAATTTAGTTATTATATTGTAAAATTTTATTGCTCTCTAATATTTTTAATATCGTTCAACATAACTCCATGCATGTTGATGAATAAACTATTTTTATTTTCAACATTATCTATTCTGTGTAATAAAAATTTAATATTTAATTGTAATTGATGATATATATTGATTATTTATTTTTAATTTATGTGTTTAATACATATTATGTAGTCACAAAATATAATTTCTCTATTATATAAAAATGTTTCTATAAAATTAGATACATTCCAGTATATTACATGTATTTTTCCTAGCTACACATGATTGAAATTATTTTCCATAATAATTTTTGTTAAAAATTGGGATTGTTCTTCTAAATGGTTGATTCATTTATTTTTTTCAACATGTATTTCTTCTTGAATAATAAGAAATTGTTATGGACACAAAAATAATAAAATTTTATAATTTAATGGGTTAGAACAACATAAATGATATTATTTGTTTGTATATATATAATTTATTGTCTTTTAATTGAATTATTTTATATTTGGTCTAACTATATTCAAATATTAAATAGTTGTATTTGTGAAAGAACTCAGTTATAGAACTGAGAGTATTTTTTGGAATCACAAATATTGGTATAATTTGTTTTTACATCACATGATATATGTCATGCATATTGAGATCGATTCTTTTTATGATATTTTTTATATTGGCTAGACACATTTTGAAAGAAAAAAGATTATTTAATATCACTATTAAATGCTCCCCAAATTTAAAAATACCATTTATTTGGGTTATTCAAAATTGTAAAATGACATTATTAAACTGGGGAAAAATGATTATATAGTTTCTATATAAAATAAATTATTTTTATTGTTATTGGATTGTAGATTTGAGGATACTGAATTGTTATTTCATGAATTTGGGATGAAAATATATGAATTATCATATTACATGAATAATACATAATAATTTTCATTATACACTAAGATGAATTATATTGATTGTCATACAGTTATGATAATTTTTTCAATTTTGTGATTTAAAAAAAGAAATATGATACGTTTTCTGAGACAGATTTACATATACAAAATATCTATAAATCACTGATTTGGCTACCATATGTTTTTGCTTCAATTATTATAGATTTTGTAAAAATGAATTCATTAGTAATTATTTTTTTAAAATGAGAATTTAATGAAAGATTGTATACATGAAAAAATAGAGGGATTTTAGTTTTCTGATACACATTACCATATGTTATATCCCGGAATAAATTTAAGAAATAGGCACCTATCATATAATTGTTTGAAATGTAAATTTCATAAATCTATGTAAAATTGGAAATATTTCTTAACTCCAATACTGAACTATAAATTATTAGTATCCAATCTTCTAGTTATTGGTATTTGTTGGGTTTATGAATGATGTCTTTCAGATGATAAAGAACACAATACACATATTTATGTTTTTATTAATACTGATAAAATGAAGTGATTTGTATAATGACTGATACTTTCTAAAATTATTTATCTATTTTTTCAAAAATAAGTGCATATTATTTCATGTATATATTATATATATATAAAATTAAGAAAAAGTTCCCATAAAATACACAAATACTCTTCAATAATGTCAGAAACAAATATTTTCCAAATTGTATCAATGAATTTTCACGTTAATTGTTTAAAGATAAACTTCTAAAATCAATTTATTATTTTCTATGTTTTTAATTTATTTTTATTGTTACAAGTATAATAACATACATATAAAATGGAAAATATATTACATTCATTGTGAAACCTGTTATCGAAATTCATTAAATCATATATTTTATATATGGTTAGTAACACTCAATTTTATGAACATGGATATAGTGAATAAAATATAATGAATAGTTGTGTCTTCTTGAAAGGATCCCATCTTAGAGAATGTGAAGATTATTTTTAAGGAGTTTTGGATGAAATAATTATTGTATGATATCTAGGAAGTACTTATTTAATCATGGTCAATGGTCACACTTTTGATACTTATAGATGGTTGAATATTTATTCATGTCATGTTAGGAATGAATCTAAATATATATATATTATATGATAATGAAACCATTATTCATGACTATGAAGAACATCAAATTTATTATGAAAATGATTGTCCTACTTCATGATAATTAATTAATATATGGTTGAATATTTATTCATGTCATGTTAGGAATGAATCTAAATATATATATATTATATGATAAAGAAACCATTATTCATGACTATGAAGAACATCAAATTTATTATGAAAATGATTGTCCTACTTCATGATAATTAATTAATATATGGATTAAAATAAAATTGAAATATAATTAAAATCAATTTATGGATGGTTAATGAGGTACAATTGAAGAGAAAGAAAATAGAGTTTTTCATGATATGATACCAAATACAACATTAACACGATGATATAAAAATATCAATAATGAAAACCCGGGTTATGGGACTATTGTTATAATAATGATGTTGATTTAACAAATGAAATCGAAATAAAAGGTGTTGTTGTAGTTTAAATTCATATGAAAATTGATGACAAACATGATTTATGTAGTGAATATAAATTATGTAGTCACTCATATTTAGATATAATAATGAATATTTGATTTGTTTTATGAATGGGATGCATTTTGATGTCTATAAGTATAAGTGCCTATTTAATTTTAGTAAATAATACTAGTTTGGTGTTGTTAAATATGTTAGATACATACACGATTAGACCATATTAATTTAGTGTAAGGGGAATTGGATTCACAATTAAATAATGTTAATAATGTATATGTAATCATGAGATATCAAATTTTTATTAAATCCCGTTTATAAATATTTTGTGATGGATTAAATTCAAATAAGAATCTTTTATAGCCATAAATCATCAAATTGGGTATGGAGAACCAAATCAGGGTTCCCCATGATAATATATTATAAGAAATTATTTTTCGAGGTTGACTAAATATAATAATATTTACATTAATAGAAATTATTTAACCTATACACTATACATTTCGACCCTAATAAGAAGAAGTTTCTATAATAATAGAGTTGTTTTTTTATATATGAATGATTGGAAAAATAGTTGTCTTCTAAAATAAAAAATATTGAAAAAAATGTAGTTAATTTTTTTTATACCTCATTAAATATATAAAATGATAAATTCAAAAAAAAACATATATATTATTGAAAAGTGTATATTTTTCTACTATAAGATGTTATGAATATAAAGGGGTCGTCGCATTAGTGGGCCCCCAAATTTTAATATTCCATATGTCATGATTATATAGTGAAACATTGTTGTCATATAATATAATATCTATTATAGAATACAAACATCATTCTATTACGACAGAGACATTAATTAAATATTTTCTTAACAGGAAATATATTATGTTTCTCTCTTGTAATAAGATAATGTGAATTTAAATTTTTATGTATTTGGTTTATTCTATATTTTTATTTAAATCATTTTAGAGTACCCTATGTTTTTAGAAGTTATATAATTGATTCATCTAAATTTTTATGAAAAATATAAATTAATTAGGTAATGGGTTTGAAGTATATATTTCATTTATTATATATATATTTTTATCCTTCCATTTAATAAAAAATATTGCAAGGTATATTAATTACATAAAGATGAAAAACGTTTCCTTAAGTCTTGTTCTTGTTGTTTCATTAAATATATTTTCTTTTATTGAATTCTTTTGTAATATAATTTAGATTATAGATATTTTAATTAATATTATCATGGTTTTGGGGATATATTAATTGGCTATTTTATGTCTATGTTATTGAGTTGTGACTGTATAAATATGGGATCAATTTAAAACCTATAAGAAGAGAAGTTAGTTGAGTGTCAAACAATTTTGGTCGAAGCAACAAATCATTATCCTTGAAACATAGATTAGTTAACTGGATGGAAGGGAAATGTTTTTATATATGGAAATTCTCCATGATAAGCCAATGTATTTTGGATACACCGTGTAATATCTATGATAGGTATTAGTGTTATAAGAACTAGTTCTTCAGTAGTGAAAGACATAAGATACACAAAAATAATTTAATTTTTTTAGAAATATATAGACTGTAAAAAATACGAGTATTAATTAATTAATATCATTTTATTTTTCAAATGATAGATAAAATTGTTCATAAAAAATTTAATTTAAGATAATATAATTTATCATGATTTGTTATATACTACTAAGGGATGCTTATAGTTATCTAATATCACTTATATGATCAGTGAATTTTTTTTATTATAAGGTGTTGTTAAACCCAACATAAAGTGATGTATTCTATAGATTTGGTTTTTGATTATTAAATTTCTATAATAAATTTTACAGTAATATTTGGACAAAAATGTGTTATTTAATGTAAATGTGTTTTATCTATGATTTTTTAATGTATAAAGAAAAATGATTACACCACAATAAGTTTAATTTTTAAGGAACCAATTTATTTTTAATCAAATTCACCAAACACATAGAATATGATATTATATAAGGATTTAATAATTAATTTTTTTTATATACCCTCTATAAGACAATAAAATGTAATTTCAAAACACTGTTTAAATTTTTAATCATGGAAATATATTCTAAATAGAATATCTTATTCATGATTATATTGTTAGTATTTGACGATTATGAAAGGTTAAAAATTATTAAAATATATTATTTTTCTAATCAATATTGTTAATGTAATCTTATATTATTCTGGTTTTCTAGATAATTCTATAACGATAAATGTAAATATTTAAATTTAGTTAGCATAACAACATAAATATTAGAATATTTTTTTGGAGTTATGGATATATAAATGATGTTAATATGTAAATAGTTACATATGTAACAAAAAATTTGATGAAAAATGTTAATAAAATGGGTTTTAAAGGATGATTTTATTGATTAAGAAAGAAATAAGTTATATATGACAATAAAACATCGTAATTTAACCGAATTATATATTTTTTATTTATTTGTTATGAATTTGTTTCTAATGTTTAATACTAGAAATATTAATCCTATATTTATCAATTAGTAATAATGGATTACATAATAGATATTACTCAACAGATTTTTTGTATGAGTGATTGATAAAATATTCATGTATAGATGTAGAGGGATATATATATATATAGATGATATGATTTTTACAAAATAGTTACATGATTAGAAAATATGAGGCTAATGTATAAGAATATAATATATAATATTTTATAAAATTTGTTAACCGTTTTTTTAATGTATTCTAAAAAGAGTGCAGACATCAAAAAATAATAATTTTAGTCAAATATAAATCCACACGTTATAATTCATTCAAAATTGTTATGCATATGTGTATATTGATATATATTTCTTCCAGTGAATTTATAATTGACCAATAAAATTCCAAAGTTTTTTTATCCCTTAACAACGTTCATTATATAGTTTTAAGTGTTATAAAAAATTATAATGTTTGAATGATTAATAGCTTCTGATATGGATACCAAACTGCATAATTATGAATAAAGGGTATTTTAATACTAGATGATCCATGAATTATGTAAAATCGTGTTTTATAAATCGGTTGTTAATTCTAATATGATCACATGGTTGATATTTAGACTAATCAATTCTAGATGACAGATATTTAGTAAAATAACATTTATATATGGTATCATTATTTTGTATGCTTAACTAAAAGGGGGTGGTTTAGTATGTTTTTATCATTATTTGGGATGGGGACTAATGAAGATATGAATTATCTTATTATATGATGACTATGTCATATCATTCCACTGTATGGATATAATAAATAAAGTTAAAATATCACCTAGATTATACAAATGGTGTTCATATATATTCGGTATTGGGTCATGTGATGTCTTTTTCTATAATGGTGAATGAAATTTATTGCCTTTATTGGCCTTATATTCTTATATTCATAGAATTTAGAATATCTATTTTTGAAATATATGATCAATATAATCTTCATCACTTGTTAGCAAGGTTCCATAGAATAATGGATCATATAAAAATTCATCATTTCTTATAATGAAGCGTCTAGAAAAACCACAACATAGTGTTTTAAGAAAATAACAGTCATTGCAATTTTTTTAAGGAATTATTGTTCATAAATAGATATAAAAACATTAGGAAATTTATTTAGAAATAAAAAATAAATTTCAATTGTAAGAGTAACACACTAGTGATATTCAATTTGTGTATTTATGAAACTAACAAGATGATTTCTGAATAAAAATTTATTTTCTCTAAAATTGACTTCTGATGTGTTATGTATGTTTGATTTTATGGATTATATGATTTTAGTGCTACAAATTTAATTGATATAATTTTTTATAAGTAATATATAAGCAAAAAATAATAAAAAATCGATTAAAATTATAATTGGATTTTTAAAAATTTAAAAAATACATTTGTATATAAAAACATTTTTCCATAGTTTTTTTTTTCATTTAACATTAAATTCATAAGTTTTATAATTTTAATTTGAATTTTAGAAACATCAAATTTTTTAATTATTATGATAAAATGTTCTTTCGGTTTAATGTTTGAAACTTTTTTAAAATAATTAGGTTATTTTTAAATTAACATAACTTTTCTAATACAATAGCTTTTGTTGATTACATATTAATATTAACATATCTACAAAATTTATAAAAATAATTCTCGAAAAATTATATTCAAAAATAAATTTTATTACATTATAAACATACTGTATTTAATTTATAAAACCAATGTTTTTCATTTTAGATTTCATGTTATATTTTAATGAAATAGAATATTATTTCGAAATTTTCATCTAACTATATATAAAAATACTAGAATTTAGTTTTTTAATTTATTTAAAGATAAATAACATTTATTTCTTTTTTATAATCAAATTAAGTATTAAATATTCAGTAATACTAATAATTTTATGAAAAAACATTTATTCATAATATACACATTTTCTAAAAATAGATATTTTGTGTCATGTAGATAAATATCAAAATTAATTTTTATACCAATTTAAAATTCTATTTGACTATATTTTATATTAAATCATCATGTTAAAATTAGTTACAATAGATAATTATTATTTTTCCATTAAAATAAATTATTGATGTTAAAAAATGACTTACCACCTTAAAATTAAATTATATTAAATATAAAAATAAAGATAAAAAATAAAACATGTACTCGAACTATATATAAATGTTTAAGGGGAAAATATTTATTTCAAAAACCCTCATAATAATTTTATTATATTCAAATTTTTCTCTCCCTTGAATTGAATAGGGACTTATGAATTTATATTAAAAAAATTACTCCCATAATATATAAATGTATAGTTCCACAACCCAATTATATAAACTATAAGTATTCCAATTTTATGTGAAATGTAACACCTGATTATTTTTAAAAATAAAATCATTAAATGTAATTTTTGATGAAAAAAAACAATATACTTAAACAAAATATGATATTTCAATTTTTCAGACATCCAGGATCCATTACTTCTTTAAAATCCACTATTATGGGTGTATGGGTGGGGGGGAACAATATCTCATTTCAAGAGTTTTTGAAAGTAACTATTTTTTTATTATTAGGTCGCATTGGTGACTCAGTGTTGGTATCTCGCCTTTGGTGACTCAGCATTAGTAGCTCTACATCGGTAGCTCAGTGTTTATGCCGCAGCATTGGTATCTTTCTGTTGGTGCATCAACATCAGTTGGTCATGGAATCAGTAATCCAGATGTCAATATATTATGTGTCATTATGTAATCGAATCAATAGGTCTGACGTCAATAGGTTGGGGGTTGGTAGATCGGGAATTGGTAGGTCGGGCATTGATAGGTCATACATCAGTAGGTAAACTGTTGGTAGGTTCAAATTAGTGAGTCGTATTGGTGAGTCTTGTTAGTGGCTCATGTCGGTGGGTCACGTCAGGGGATCACATTGGTGTGTTAGTAGTCACTGAGTCACTATTAGTGTCCCAGGTTGGTGACACACCCATCAGTTTGTAATTTCAAATTTTTTCTAGTTTTTTCAGTTTGGAACCTGTTATGTTTTATTTGACATCAACAATGTTTTGAACCTTCATCAAGAATTTATAGAGGATTTTCAAAGAATATTAATTATTTCATTAATATCCCAAGGCTCTTGGGACTTTGAAAAAAATAAAATCATTTGATCCTGACCACGATCTGACTTTAGGGGCCCTTGAAATAGTTTCTTACCATTTTTATAAGAACATAGATAATTTTCTAATGTCGAGCTCCCCTCATACTTGAACCCTTCTGTAACCTCTTTGTGCACCCATAGCCTTTCTTCCCCAAGGATTCATGTGTTTTATTGCATCCTTCGGATATGGTTTTACCATGATTTCCTTTCTGCTACTCGCATACCCCATGTCATTGGCGCAATTTAGATTTTTTGATCATCTGTTCTTTCAGGTAAGAAGTCATTTGTCCTTCTTTTTTTTATGTATCATATGGGTTGGGCATTGTCATGTCTCATTTATAATACAGTCAAATAAAACTCTAATTTAAGGGTACTATGAAGATTAATAGACCTAATACAATAAAGGTTTTGGCTAACTTATTAATAAATAATGGGTTGGGAAGATGTTGGTGACACTTGTGTTGTTTTATATATTATCATTGATCCAGACTATGAGATGTGTTGGCAGTATACCCTGTAATAAAAAGTGGTTATTGTTTGTCTCTTTTTTCCCACCAGACTCATGAATTCTTGTTGTTAATATCCTTTTGAATGGTTCTGGACATGAAAACTTGATAAATCAAATATATCTTGTTAATTAAATAGATTCCTTAGTATCAAAATGGTCGTATGATAACCACATAATTATTGAATTGGAATTATACAAAAGTTTTGTTCAAATATTAATACAATAATTTAATATGTGTTGTATAATGTGTATGGTTTTGTTCCATTTTATTTACTTGTGTGGGTTTTATAGTGCTATGGTGGGAATCATAGTTGAGTGTGAAGGGGTGGACATGGGGCCTAGCTCGGTGGGTATAGTGTGGTATGTTTTTTCAGCAGGGCGATGGTTTTGATGATATTGCCTGGGGATTTCATGTTTAGGGTGGTACTGGTGGTGACATAAAATCTCAGTTAGAGAGATTAGTTGTTTTTTGTATGGATGAACTTATTTAACAATGGTTCTATATCCAGGTTTTGCTATAGTAGTTGGGTGTGGTATGTTTGTGTAGTGAGACAACAAGAAGGTTGATTATTATTGTAGTTATAGGATGTGGTGCTTTTCGAGCAGTAGAGCTACTAGGCATGGTTTGGGCAAGATAATTTTAAATATGGATGGTGTTACCTTATGTGATTATTTTTTCCAGAGATTCCATAGACAAGTATATTTGAAATGGGTTTCAGAGTGTATTCTACTCCCTAACTCCTTATTTCACAGTTTTTCTTTGGAAGTGGTTGGTAAGGTTATTTCACTCTTATATTGTGTGTAGTTTTTTCTAGTTTCCCAGGTTGGGGTACAATCAATTATTTTGGATTGATAAAAGAATTAATGAAAATTTGTTAAATTAATATGATGTGGTAATGAATTATGTTTTATCATAGTTATGAGGTCATGGATTAATTCTGGAAGCAAGGGATTTTTTGTGTGTTCTGGTTGTTTTTTTGATAACCCATATGTTGCGATTAGTGTTTGGTACATATATATATATATATATATATACTTATTTCTCTTTGTTATTTCCATGTTCATCCAACCCTAGTTGTGGACTAAGTGTAAAACACCCCCATTTTAAGGGGGATGGTTTTTTCCTAACATTTTATTTGGAATATGGATGGGTAGTTATTGGGTCTTCTCTTCTCCATATTCTAGTAATTGCAAGCCCAAGACTCTTCAGGGATGTTTTGGTGACGTAGTGAGGCCCAAGTGTCAACAGGTGAGATGTACGGTCCAATGTGACATTTGAATGAGATATTTAGTCATTTTCTAAGTGTCTCTAGGATGAGATAGGTTGTTCTTTCCCAGTTGTCATTTTGATATGATTGTGGTTTTGTGGCCTATCCAGGATGTGATGTAGTTATGGACCAAGGGTTTGCGGTTAGGATGTGGTATGTGGCCCAGTTTTATACAGAAATGTTGTGGCAGTGTGTCTGGTGGAAGAGTGTGGTTGTATCAGTACATTCTCCATTAAGGATGTTCATTTATCCCATGGGAATTGATGCATGTTACCCAATCATCAATGTTCTTACTAATTTATTTTAAATGACTTTCTTTATTTGGTGAGTGTTCCTTGGTGAGGTTGGAGTGGATAGAATAATATTTTCAGTGGTTTTGATTTTTTGATTTTTTTTATCACGTGGGAATAAATACGCTTCTCCCACCTATGAACTAGTGATTTTGTCTTTTTATATTGATTTTATATGTATTCCCACCCTCCATATTTGAAACTATTTTTTTGTTTCTTTGGATATTGCATGGACAGTGCTGGACTATACTTGCTCGGGAGTCATGATAATTTTTGTGTTGCAGTATAGCCTTGTTCTTTTGTTATTTAATTTAGGGTTTTCATTTTATTTAGAGAAGTTTTACTTTAAACATGTATGTAATATTGAATTTGGATTCTTATATATAAATATATCACAGTGTTTTTTTGATGTTTATACTTCTTACCTCATGACCATGGTTACTAAAAAGAGGATAATAAATCCTATATTGTTATATTTGTATACATATGGTTCATTCTTTCACCCTAGGGCCTACTAGAGGTTGTACATGGAGTTCATTATCTCTTTTTCATCTTGTATAAGGAGGGGTGTGACACTTTTTGATCCTTTTCCCTCATCTTGATGAAGGAATGTCAATACAAAACTGTATTAGAGGCTAATGGTTGAGACATAAGAAAGATGTTGGAATTTGGAACAACGAGGATTGGAGGGTCTAGTATGGAAATAGTGTGAGGTGTTTTTGGTGTGTTACATATACTTGGTATGACCGTCTATGAGACATTATTTTATATCCCCCTATGATCCAATTCAATGACACCGAGCATACAAAACAACTAAGTGGGGATACACCATTTTTCGGGTAGAGACCCCATGACTGGTACAATCACCATGATCACCTATGTTCTTGTTTATTTTGGGAGTTTTGGGATGTTAAAATAAATAATGTGTTAAATAAATCCTAAATAATGTTCATAATGATTGAGCTTAGCTGTTTATTGTTTACATTTCAGCTATGGCACTCATTTGTCATCTAAGAGTGGCTCATGCATTGGTGTCTCAGCTATCCCATCCAGCAGATCGGCGAATAGTTGATCCATAGGATGAGTGAAACTAGGGGAAGGTAATGATAAATGATTTTTATTGACAAGAACCTGGAATTTACAGTTAGATAAAGCACTATGTCTTCCCCTCTAGTACATCGTTACTCTCTTCACCTTATTTGTATACATAGAGGTATAAATGAAGTTGAAAGTGGTTGAGAGGATGAACTTGTGAGGAGATATACATTTAGAGGGGATCCAATCAGGTTCTATGAAGGGGAATTATTCTTTTTGTAGATATAAGGTGCATGAGCCTTTAAGGTTTCAACTAGTGGGGAGTCAATCTCTGTTACTTTAGTTGAAACCTTCTTGTCCTTTTTCTTTTCTCATATGATTTTGACTAAGGTGTCTGGATTATAGAGGTCGCAAATACCATCAAATTCAATTTCCAATTCGATCTCGGTGTGGTATATGTGATAAAGAAATTCACCGGCCATAGTAGTAGTTGTTAGCCATGTCATTTTAGTAGTAGGGTAAATAGGATCTTACTCTACCAAGGGGAGATGGAGTAGGTGGAGTGGATTCGTGATCACATTAACCATGGTGATGGAAAAGAAGTTTGGACGGAGGATGATAGTAATCAAATGTTATTCTATGCTATGTTTTTATTGTTTCTGTGGTGATGTGAAGGGAGTTATTCATTAGCTTCATATTTCACCCCAAGTAGTATAGATAGGAGTTTCCAATATGTATCACACCATAAGAGAGCAATTTTTGTTGACTAAGTTAATGCGAGATGTGGCAGTGTTTATGGTGATATCCTTGTTGTTCCAGAATTTGAAGGTTGAGTAATGTGTTCACTGTGGTTTGTTACGACCACTATTTTTCCCCGACTGGAAGTGGAATGACATCTCATTGTATTTTTCATAGGATTACCTAGTTCTCAGGGTGGATGTTATAAAATATGGATAACAGTAGACCATATAATGTGATCAGCTCACTTATTAGCAATTAAGGAGTCGACCAAAGTAGAATCCTTAGCATAGAGGATTGTGGTTGAGGTAGTGTGGCTGAATGAATTTTCGAATCCATTTTAACAAATCGGGGTATGTGTTTTACATCGTGAGTTTGGTGGCAATTACAACATGATTTTTGAACTCAATTACACTTCGACACTACTTTTCACCAACAAATAGATTTCTAGAGAGAACAAATATTCTATACATTGGAGTAATTGTTTTAGGCATGTATCATGGATTTTGATGGAACATGGGTTTGACACATTCCCTTGGTATAGTTTTCTTAAAATAATATCTATCACTCATCCACTTGTATGGATCCATTCAACGCCTAATATGGAAGATTGTGTAGTGCTTGACAGATATTGAGGAGGAAAATATTTGGGGTGTGGATGTGGATCAAAGTACCACTAGGAAGTTGAATCATTTCCATGAGATGATGAAGGTAGAAAATAACTAAAATAAGTTGTATTTTTTATCAATGGATTATGCCCATGGAGTTTGAGGATAGAAAGAATGTGTTCATGAAGGTTTCCCCTTGACGTGGGAAGTGAATGTTCTGTAAGGATAACAAATTTTCTCCCTGGTTCTGTAATGACCCGTCCCCTAGGGCCCATGCCATGACTACCCGAAGCCTATCTTCCGTAGGCCAGGGGTAGGTGAGTAGTACCAGAACGAAATATAGAAAAAAGATAAGGTATTTCATTTAAATCAGTACACACATAGAAAATGAGAACACTAAAATGAGAACAATGATGAAAAGATGAGTAATACAACCACCACAAACTACAACCATTGAGAGTAAAGTGTGAAAACAAAATGTAAAGGGGATATAATATGATAAAAATTGAATGGAATGTTCAAGAACATAAGTATAAGATATGGAGTTTTTTTCAAGGATCCTACCAGATGGGTAGGTACAGCTCTCTATCAGATGTTTTTGTATCACACCGCGTCAATTGATCCACCTCCGAGCATTTTCTAGACCTTGCTCCCCAAAGTCGCGGTCAATATTTTGTGTCATCTATCCGAGACGTAATAGGTGTTGTAAAATCTCGTGTTGGGTGAGTATAACAATACTCAGTTGTGATCATAAGACCCTCAAAGTTCTCAGGGTAATCCACTAATGAAAAAACCACAATGGAAATACCACATAGGTGATAACACTACGCAGGATCTCAAACACATAGGACAAAGTAAAAGATGCAACTAAAACTAGGAATAACATGTGTAAAGAAATATGAATAATTAGTCATGAAGATAGATCATCTTATTCCGTTGAGATTCTCTAATGGAAATCCTCATTATGTCGCTAGGTGCTGACCCACACAGGATCGATAGGTGTCGATCCACACATAGTCTCTAGGTGCTGAACCACATCAGATATCTACGTGCTTACCCACATTGGATCTCTAGACACAAATCCAATAAGATCATTATCTATAGACCCACTAAATATCGCTATGTGTGGACCTAGAAATGATTTCTAGGTGCCGACCTACATAGGATCGATATTATTTCTTCACGTCACAACCATATACTAGATTCCCACATGTAGAAACCATTATTCTAGGACGATCCTCTCATGAATCTATCATTCATACCTCAACCACCATAAATTATCATATAGAGTAACCCCAATGGACTGACTAGTCACATGTTTTCCAACATAGTAGATAGTGCATCGATCAGATGCACTGTAGGTATGTTAGGGGATATTTAGTAAAAAGGTCCCGGTTGGATTTGATTTTGATCCATCCCGGCCATACTCCATCATTATTAAATACTCATGTAGATTATATCAGATGGACCACCCCATCATAATGTTACCAATGCCGCTTGTGATGTGGGATTTTTTATAAATAGGGTGTCGGTTGGGTCTGGGCCTACTCCGACTCGGTCGGGCGAACCCAACCTACACATCTCAGGGGCCCCACATACCCTTGTTCAATTAGATGAACTGGAACTGACCTAGTTTGGTTAGGGTCAGTCTAGTCCAGACTGTCTGGTGGGATAGCCCCTGTGGGCTTCACTAGACCTGGCCCAATTTGGCCGAGGGCCTAGCCATCTAGGTTGCTCGACGACCCTGTATCATCTGACCCATCCCATAGGGAACAATTGGTAGGTGCTGGGGCATGATGCTACAAACACACGAGGATGAAATCCTTCTCTGGATTAACATCGAGAGCCTCTTCAAGGCAGAATTCATACCGAATACACTACACTATGTTTGTATTTAAGAGTAACTGAACCATTACTAGGGCATCCTGACTACTTTCCAGTACTCAATGAGGTTTAATGACCTCTCCCACTACACCAAAAACATAGTACAAGAAACGTTATTCTAGACCTGGATCATAGAGAAGGGACTCCAATGTGAGATCATGGCGTCGATGGTTTCAATCAGCATCATGACATAGGTTGTAGTGCTAGAGAGATCCCTACGGCTAGAGAGCTTCCTAGTCGACCAGGAACCAACGGTGAGAGCCACCATCGTACAGCACATACCCTAGTCATATGCAATATGTAGTAAGTAGATGAAAAGTATGTCAAAATTGGCCAAACCATCCATAGGGTGACCCTAGATAATAGGTTTACAGGTGAAAATCTCCCGAGGTAGTGGAGGTCATATGAGACCTAGAATTTGGTAATCTTGCAGCTGATAGGAGAACATGGATCGTTACTGTCCGACCTGCCACCCAGAAGCCCACCAGGTGGTCAATGGACCACCAAGACAACGACGATGGTTCGAAAGAGGACATCCATATAGAGGAAGATGTGGAAGGGGATCAGGTTGTGTGGTATACGGTGGACGGAAATTTTAGCTACTACCCCACCACCCCAAGGAGGTCCTCCACAAGCTCTGGGAACATGTGGAATGTAGTGGGGCCTACTTTATATGATGGGGGCCTTTGACCATGACACATCAGATATGATTATAGGTATGAATTGTGTCTTCTCCACACTAGATGTAGTTCTTATAGTCACACATTTTAGTCACTCCTTCCTTACCATGAATCTCGTTCAGAGCTTATAGATTCCAGTGTAGTTTTTTGGGTCGATACAAATGATTAGAGACTAATACGGGAGGGGATTCGACGATTACACACTAGTTCCAACATTGTGAGCTTACAATAGGAGGCAAGATCTTCAACTACGATATCCACGTATAAGTTTCGAGGTATTACAACACCATCTATTATTTTGAATTTTAATCCACTGTCTATGCTTTGATCGACTGTTTTAGACACAATGTGCAGCGTGTCCATGACGATGGGTCTAGGATTCATTTTAATAGATAGATGGGAACTATTGTAGTATATGATGTTATTTCTCATCTAAGGGTATATCTGATCACATTCTTGATGGTTTTCCTCACCCTTGGTGTGGTGTATGAGGGGAGTCTGGGATTTCCTTTAGTGGTGGATGAATACAAGGATTCCTTTATAGAAGATGTCCCAAGACTACGACTTCTCATAGAGGTAGAAATTTGCATTGATTTCTTCATAGATAACACACTATTATCTACACAAACATATTATATGGATCCTGAGGAACATTTTGAGTGGAGGATAAAGCTAGTGGACTTGAAGAGGAAGGTATTTTTATGGCCCAATGTTTACCTATGGGTGTCCAATTGTTATTTTCAAAAAATGAAGATGGGATCAGGAGGCTATGCATGGAATTTTGGTGCCTGAACAAAGTGACAATGAAGAAAACATATCCACTAGCAAGGCGGGATGACATCTTTAATATTATATAGGGAGAGGTGTGGTTCTTGAAGATATAATTTAGACCATGTCATCAATAGCTTAGCGTATGAAATGATGAAGTACTAAAGACATCATTTTTATACTGGAAATCCCACGATGTGTTTTTGGTGAATCCTTTTAGTGTGACCAATGCCCCAGAAGTGACCGTGGAACTCATGGACAAGATCTACCTGCCTTACCTCAATAATTTTTTGGTAGTCTTCATTGATGACATATTTGTGTACTCAACATTAGAGGAGGATCCTACTACACACCTATGAATTGTCCTAGACGCACTCTTAGAGCATCAGTTGTATGGTATGATCTCAAAGATAAATTATTGGATTAAATATGTAGACTTTCTAGGAAACATCATCTCTGAGAATAGAATTTTAGTGGATCTAGTGAAGATAGAGGCAATGATTTCTTAGGGGCCACCCAAGAGTGTGACTGAGGAGCAAAGTGTCATGGGTTTGGAAGGATAATACTGGAGGTTCGTACCTAACATTTCAATAGTAGATGCACCCTTTTCATCTTTTAAAAAGAAGGTTAAACTATATGTGTGGATTGGGAGGTGCAAGAAGATTTTATAGGAGATGTGGTCGATACTGGCAGTGGCCCCCATCTTGAGAATACCAAAGTAGGGCATTGGTTATGTTTCAAACTGTGATGAATTGGCGACCGGATGGGGTGGTGTCCTGATTCAGGAGAAAGAAATGATTTCCTAGAGCACATGCCAATTGTGGTAGCATGATAAGTACTACGAAACCTATGGTCTTGAGTTAGAAGTATTGGTATATTCCTTGAAGATGGGGAGACACTAATTTATGTGTAAATGATTTATTTTCTACACCGACCATGAGAATCTCAGGTATATTATCTCAAAGAAGAAAATAAACATGAGACAATGGTGATAGATGGTGTTTTTATATTACTATTCAATTGACTTAGTCTATTATCATTGGAAGGTGGATGTGATGGAAGATGAACTCAGTTGGATGGATAGTCTAAGGCTGCTGAGTGAGGTGACTGAGTAGCTCACCACGATGCTGATGTCCTTCCTGGATAATGATGGAGTAGTTTTCCTCCAGTATATAACTTTCACTCAACCACTGTTACAATGAGTTTGATAGGCACAAATTGTGGATGATTAATTCATGGGATGAAGTGATCATTTATCATCATGACGGGCTTATGATGGGTATTCTATAGGATCGGAGTGAATAATCCTTTTCAATGGTCACACCGTAGTTACAGAGATGTTACAGGAGGATTTGTTGAAGAAATTCTATACACCCCCCTTGGTAGTACATCCTGGAGTGGTGAAGATGTACCTGGACATCTTACGTCAGTACTAGTGGCTCACGTTGAAGAAAGCGGTTGCCGAGATCATATCACGATGACTCACTTGTCACCATGTGAATGCCAAGAATTTGGTTGATGAAAGCTTGGCCCAACCATAATAAATACAATAGTGGAAACGTGATGGTATCACGATTTGATTTATTATTGGGTAACCATGTACATACAGGGTGCATGATTCCATCAAGATGATTATTGACCAAATCACCAAGTCGTCTCACATCCTACCCATACAAGTGTAGGGACTAGTAGAGGGATTGGGATTCCTCTACGTCCTGGAGATAGTGAGGCTTCACTGAGTGCCTTCAATGATCATCTCAAATGGTGATTCATGTTTTACATATCTATTTTGGAAGGGGTTAAAGGAGGAGTACATGACATAGTTGTGTTTGATCACATAATTTCTCCCCCATATGGTTGGAAATAAATAATGAACCATATAGACTATGGTGGACATGATTTTTATTGTGTCATAGATTTTGGTCGTAGTTTGGAGGATATTATACAATTGGTAGAGTTTTTAAACAACAACAACTATAAATCCACCATTGGCATGGAACCATTTGACGCCTTGTATGGGTGTCCTTGATGTTCAACCCTATGCTGGATAAACCCAAGGGAGTTAGAATTCATGGGTCCAGGGTTTTTATTGGCTACCATTGAGAAGATGGAGATCATCCTGGAGTGGATGAGGACTACACAGAGATGGAAGAAGTCTTACGACAATAGGTGACATAGACCCTTTGAGTTTGAGGAGGGTAATCATGTTTTCTTTCAAGAATAATTTTGAAAAAAAAAATATTGATATTTGGGGGGAATCAAGATATAATTAATGTTCATTGGACCTTTTCATATCCTATTTCATGATGGTGGCATGGTGTACTATCGATTTTATCCCCCATAGCTGCACTGGGTACATAATGATTTCCACGTTTCACACCTTAGGGGAGACATGCATGATCCATTGCACGTCATCGACTTGGGAGAGTAGGACATTGATGATGGGGTGACATTTTCATGAATTGAATATGGAGATAGAGGATTGATAAGAGTAGGTCATGCATGGGTGGTTGATTCCATTGGTGTGAGTTTGGAGGAAGCATGTCAATCACTAGAAAATCACATTTGAGTGGGAGGATCAAAATAAATCTCATTACCCACATTAGTTTAATTAGTTTTTATTAGATTTTGGAAGTGTAATGACCTGTGGTGGAGAGAATTTAATGTCTCAGAAATTTTGTGTAATTTTATTAATTGTATGGAATTATTCAGAGATAGAAAACTCTAATGACATGTGATTCTGAGACCTAGAGATCCTGTAATGGATGTTTTATATCTTTTTATGATCCATATAGTAAACGTGTGACCAGGATTTTTTATATATGGAATTGGAGCCCGAATCGAAAATACCAGGGCATCACTGAACTCAGAATGTTGGGATTCAACTATAATTTACTTAACATCGGCTGACAATGGCCATGACGAACATACTTTTTCCAAATTTGGGAGAAAAATAATATAATAACTTAAAATAATTATTTTATTTATTTTCTAGTCATTGGGAGGCGGACAACGATGTTGCGATACAACAACCAGGTGATGATGTTTCACAATAATGATTCTCATTAATGGACAATATCATGTAGCGTAATGATGAAAAAATGTATGTGTAATAGTGATGTTGTTTTATAAATAAAACAGTGTAACGACCCAACATAGCAGTGTACAAAAAACACTACAACATGATTCTTTTTATTAAACCAACATGTGGGTAATGGGGAATTAAGTAGTGGGGATTCTATAATGAACATCAGACAATTTTCATCATCAATGAATAACAGAGAACGTTGGATAAACTAAATAGCCGGTTCAACATTGAATATCTCATTCTTGAAGGCTGATATTGTGCGGGGGGGGGGGGATTGAAATGGGGTTTTACTCTTGATATGTTTTTAGTAAATTCTCTCATGCTTAAACTCTAATGTGTAGGGCACATGGTGACACAAACAAGGCTCGAAATCCCTGTCAAAGTTGTTTATTGTGCATTCATCATGGATGATTTCTAGAGACAGTGACTAAGAGAGTTTGGGGCCATAAAAACAAAGAAAAAGTCCTAATGATTCAATGGATGAAATGAATTCTAGAAATGGTCAACCAGAGCGTCTCTGGTGGCCCGTCAAAGGTACTGTTGACCAATGGTAGTGGCTGCAGGCAGTGGTTGGTAGCACGCCCATTGGCACCGCATGGTGGGGGGCATGTCTAGGAAACCCAGACATGCAGATCTGTGGTCTATCGACCATTTTTAATGGAATGCACTACACCGTGCAGGGCTAGTCGGGGCTGAATGTGGCTGTATGTTGCGTTCTAGGAGAACCCAGTAGGTTGTACCTTGTTGTCAGACTTCGGCTAGTGGACCAATCCTCAACCAGCGGACGAGGTGGACCCGTGCTGGTTGGCCATACCCATGCCTGCGGGCCAGAACAATTTCGATGGGATGGACCCATAACCATCATGCCAGTCCTGCACCCTTCCTATTAGGCTGGACTTGACTGGGACGTTGGGCGATCTGACAGGCTAGACCCTCATCTAAATAGGGTTGGGTCAAGCAAGGCCCATTGTGCTTGGCCCACTAGCCAGGCCGGACGAGACCGACCTTCATCTAAGCTGAGTTAGGTCGAGTCTATATAATTTAACTAGAGTTATCGGTAACCCCCCATCACGAGTTGGTTGGGTTGGTCAAACTAAGTCAGACTGGCCTGTGACACAACTGGCCCCATGTTTACTAAAACACTCATAACGTGCAAACCGCGCAACTAATTGATGCACCGTTATTGGATTTGAAACCCCAGTGATGTGGAAATCCTTCTAATATAATCTTCTTGAGAATTTGATAATTTTGTATTGTGGATGGGTTGGATCAGACTCAAATACAACTGGTTCCTTTAAACTAAAAAACCCATAACATACATATTGGGCGTACGATCAACGCGCCGTATTTTATGTCGGGAACTTTAAAATGGGAACATCAATTAGGAAAAATCTATGTGGGTATTTATGGTGGTTGAGGTATGGGTGATGGGTTGAGTAATGGATTCTCCAAAAACCAAGTGTGCTATGTTGAGGAATCCAGTGGTTGGATGTGACGTGATGAGTGAAAAGCGATCCAATATGGGTTTTCACTTAGCAATCCTTTATGGTCCAACACCTAGACATTTTCTCTAGGTCAAAACCTAACAATCCACTATGGGTCATCACCTAGTGATCCTGTTTAGGTCATCATCTAGGGATCCTTCTTGGTTCAACACATTACGATCCTCTGTGGGTCAGCACCAAGCGACCCTGTGTGGGTAAAAAGTAGATCCTCTCAACAGAATAGGTTGATGTATCTTTATGGATATTCATCAATAATTCTTTACAGAAGTTATACATAGATTGAGCTATGTATTTTAATTTTTTCTATCAGTTTGAGATCTTTCCTGGTGGTATATTGAATATGGTATTGGCTTTGTGGTGTTATCCTTCATGGATTACTGAGAGTTCTATGGGGGTCCTGGGTTCTCTAATGATTATTTTTATACTCAACCATATATTGGATTCACCCACAAATGTTGTGTCTCATGAAGATGATTGATCTTTAGACATTGGTAATAACGGTTTTGGGATGGTAGGATCCTACATCAAAGGACTTGGTGGCCTAGGACCAGGTGGAGTCTAGTTGGATTGAGCAGACACGACATACAATTTCATCTTCCTATATATTCCCTACTCTCATGATAAGGTGTGGTTTCCCATGAAAGGAAATTAGATTTAACTTTTTTGTACGTTATGTTTTTAGTTCATTGTCGTATTCTAACTCTAGACCACATAATTTAACTTGTACATGCACTCAATATGGTTTTAGTAAAATACTTGTTTCTAACATTCAATGTGTCGGGATGTGGTTGAGTGTGTGGGTTTTCAGGTTTAAACGCAACGCCATCTCTTTTTGTGTTATTCATTTTTGGTGCCGATCATCAGCCCCTGGCCTATGGAAGGTTGACATGGGGATTCATGGTATGGGTCATAGGGTATAGTTCCGGTGGTCTATTTCATGAAGCTATCGTCGGCGCATCGGCGTGCCATACCGGCCGGAGGCCATGACTGGTAGGCCACGACTGCTAGTGTGTGAAGAATCACTAGGAGAGCGCCACATGGAGAGGTTGGGACCCGTCCGGGTTACCCAAAAATGCTGATCCATGGACGTTTGACCATGGATGGAGGATGAACATCCACTGTGCGGGGCAAGCGGAGGCCGAATGCGGTTGGATGATGCATCCCAGGAACACCTCACTGGCTGTAGTGCATGAATGACCCATAGATGGAGGGCTACACCCCCGCAAGCGGGTTAGGTCGGACCCATGCTGGTGGGTGGAACCCAAACCATGTAGGTCAGACCCACACCGAGAGGACAAGACCGTGCCCTTCGGGTTTTGCATGTTGATATCGGGTTGTCGGTTGACCCGACGAGCTGTACACTCATCCAAAAGTTTTGGGGTCCAAGGAGGCCCATTGGGAATACCCCTGGCTATGATAGTCTAATCCAACCCTGACCCAAAATAGGTCATGCAGAGTCTATATAATGGATCTAGTGTATATGGGACCCCTACGATAGGTTGGTCTGGTCATTCAGACTAGGTCGGGCAGGGCCCAAACACAAGCGGACCCCTAATTACTAAAATAATTGTATGTTGAAAATTGTGTGTCCAATTGACAAGCCATTGATGTTGTTTTGACCCTTGGGACATATCAGTTCTTCAAATAAACAACATTTGAGTTTTGGGAGAATATAGACAACAACAAGGTTAAATCAGAATTGAATCCAAATGCCTCCTTTTTTACTGATGAGATCATAACCTACATAATAGACGACCAATCGACCAGCCACCTGTTGCACCAGAAAACTTACGAAAAGACAGTCCTTTTGGATTTTACTATTAAATACATAATTGTTGATTAGGAATGGCCGATGGATTATGAAGATGATCCTCTTGAAATCAATCATTCTAAGTAAGAGAATCTAGTGGCTAGCTATGACATGAAGAATGAATAATGATCATGTGTGGGTCGACACCTAGCGATCTTATGTGGGTCTGGACCTAGGGATCCTTATTGTTTCAACACCTAGAGATCTGTAGTGGTTCACCATCTAGAAATCCTATGTGGGTATACACCTAGCGATCTCGAGAGGGTTAGCACCAAGCATGCATGTATGGGTCAACACCTGGAAAACCTATTTGGGGTAGGACCTAGTGACCATGATAGGATCATAGTAGAGCCGCTCAATAGGATAATATGATCTCCTTTATGATTAATAATCCCTAATTTTGTACTCAATTTAGACTTTTTGTGAGAGGTGACTTTTACATTGTGTTATGTGTTTGAGATATTTCTAGGTGGTATTAATTGTGTTTTATTTATTTTGTGTTCTTTTCCTTTGTGGATTACTAAGAGACCTTAAGGGTTCTCAGGATCTCTAGTCAGTATTTTTACAGTCCCCCATATTTGGGATTTTCCCACACATATTATGTCTTGTGATGACAACAAGTTGATTTGACCCAGCCTTTGAGGAGCCAAAAGTAGAAAGTTATCAGAGGTGTATCGATAGACACGGTGGGCTACATCGACACCAGACATGGAGTTATTGAGGTGGATTACTATCTATTGCCTAAACCATAGTTGGTTAATATCCACAGCGTATTCCATATCCCCTAAATTCCCTAGTATCTACATGATGAATCCCACATTATTGACTGGGGAGAGTTTTATATTGAGGATGACCAAACTTTCATTGAGAAAATAATAGAGATCTGGGATCATCATTAGACAGTGATACATGGATGAACCATTCTGCTGGTTCATATTTTTTGGAGGAATGGTGTACTGGAGGAGTGTACATGTGAGAAAGAACCAAAAATTTGTTCCCAGTACCAAGAGTTGTTTTTTGTTTTTCTTGTTTTCATTGATTATTATTTAACACTCAAAATTTGTATATGTGACGATTTGGTTCATTTTTATGTAATGTATGATAATGTTCTAACATGTGAAAAGGTTGATACAATATTCCTAATTTAGGAACATTAATTGATATGTGATTTATCCTGTGTAGGTTAGTCGGTGCCACATTGAGAGGATAATATCTTGTCATAGAGGAAGGAATTTCTTAATACATGTGTCTAGAAAGTTGGTGCATGTGTGGGGTATCTTGTGGATGTTTGGGATAGAAGATATGGAAAGATTTATTCATTTATGTTTAGGTTTGACTAATTTAGTTTTTACAATATATTTTGGTTTATCCTTGAGGGGTATCTTATAGAGTGGTTCTGTGGACACAACATTATTCTGGGTTTGGTATGGAATTATTGAGGGGAGAATAGTTTCATAGGTATATTATGTAATATATCATACCTCCAAAATCCATTAAATTTTTAAAAACCAGTGTTTTAATTATTTGATGACAAAAAAAAATTTGAAGATTTTTCCAAAATTCTAGATCGTCTATCAATAAGACGCATCAGTTATATAGTGTTGGTAGTTCAGTGTTTGTGACTCAGCATAGGTAGACCAACATAAATAATTCAATGATGGTGGATCAGCATTGGTAGATCATTGTATGTGGCTCATTTTTAGAAGTTTATGGAATAAGTAGTTCATGGCATCATTTAGTGAAGCATCCGTACCTGAGGTATTGGTATGTCAGTTTCTAGGTAGGTTGGGAATTTTTTGGTTGGGTGTTGGTACATATGATGTTTGTGAGTGGTGTTTGTGAGTTGCATCGGGGAGTCGCATTAGTGAATCTATTTATGTTGGTCATGATGGGGACATGTGTTAGTGACCTAGTTGAAATTCACTCATAGTTGGTGACTCGTGTCGGTGACACACCCATCAGGGAGTCATTTCCATCTTTTTCTAGTTTTTTCAGTTTCAGCAATCATAGGTTTTATATGAAATAAATTGACCATGAATCCTTGTTTGTCCATAGATGAAATAATTTCAATGGATTATATCATTAATATCCTAAATCGACAGGGATGTTGAAATAGTTATACCACATAATATTGACCAGGATTTGAATTTATTGTCCCATGATACATTTACCTTCTGTCCATATTAGTTCTGACATTTTTGTTTCTAAATCTGTTATCCCCTATTCCTTAAACCCTTCCTTCTCATATTGGTGTTCACATATCCTTTCATCCCCATGAAGTGGTGTGTTGTGTTTTGGCCTTCAGAACTAGTTTCCCCTTAGATTCCTTCCTCCTACTCACACACCCACCAATTTAGTTTCACTTTGAGGAGTTTCTTATTTTCTATTCTTCGAGGTAGGAGTTCATTTTCCTTCTTTTAATTGTGTATCATTTGGGGTGGGTAAACACATGTATCTTTCATAATACAAACAAATCTTAAACAAAATTAATAGTATTATGAATATGAATAGTACTTTTTCAATAATGATTTTGGATTACATTGTATTAAATAAGGTGTAGGAAAGATGATAACGATGACTGTGTTGTTTTATCAACTCTATTAAATTCTTGATGTAATTTGTTTCGGTCACATGCCCCCTAAAAAATCATGATCATAGGTTGTCACTGTATTCCCATCCAACATATGAATACTTTGTTTAATATTTTATTGAACTACTTTGAACATGAAAACGTTATTAATCATGTATATAATGTTAATTAAATCAATTCCATATGATCAAACATGTTCTTTTATGACCCATAAATTATGAATGTGGATTTAGAAACAACGTTGTTCATATCTGAATACAATTTAGTAGATATTTTGGAATTTCACTATGTATGGTTATCTTCATTTTTAGTTCCATGGGTGGATTGTATGGTGTTGTATGTAACACCCCATGATTTCATAGTACATTATTTCTTCAATGTAATGCAATAACTTTCACTACATGCAACAAAGAGTTCAAGCGCACAATGACTTACCGAACTAGTCGTTCAAAAGAGGTTATGAATAGTATTAACTAAATTTTGAACATTATATATATCTTATAATTTTAGAAACCATATTATGAGTTTCTCAGACATAATGTAAGAACAAATTCATTTTATTCAGATAAAAGAGTTATTTTAAAAAATAGAATTTTACCACCATTTAATGGAGAACCCTTTTTAAATACAATATTTTAAACTTTTATATATTCAATTTGACAAAATAAACATCTTCATTTGAATTGGGACATATTATTTTTGTTAGGATACATTTTTGGTGATTTTTCTGATAACTTTCATATTTGGGTGAATAGTACAAAATACAATATTTTAACTGAAAATAAATTTTTTTAATCAAAATAATTTGTAGTGTATCATTATAAATTTTAATGTTTTGGAAGTATAATTAGATTATATTTTTACCATTTAATCTAATGATGGTCATTGTATATAATTTAACTTAAAAATTTAATATAAAAAAGTGTCAATCTTTTGATAGTTATTATTTCATAAAAAGACGCTTTTTGGTTTTGACAATGGTAATTAATTTAAAATTAATTAATGAAACTTCTATATTTTGAAATTGGTAAAATAAAATTCATTTTTGATTTCAGAATATCAAAATTAGCATAAGGTGAATTTTTTGTATTTTTCTAAAAACATTCATTTTTTGATGAATTGTGAAAAACACTTAGTTATAGTTTAAAACCTATTTTATATTAATTTAATTATTTATTTTATTAAAATTTATTTTAGGTCAAAATAGATACATAATACCTATATAAGTTAAATTTAATTCATTGGATGCAGTTTATAATAACTTTAAAAATATAAATTTTCATGACCTTTTTACCGTCTTTACCCACCTCATAGGAGCATTTGAAAATTTAATTAAAACTTAATTTTTCCACTTCTGTGAGTTGAATTTCAAACATCCGAGTGACACAGATGATATTAGTAAGTAAAATGTGGTTCAATAAGATGAAAATAATATTTGGTGAATAGTAACTTTTTACTTTAATTACCATGGTTAAACGTAAATAGGGTAATTAGGGGTAGAAATGATATTATTATTACCATATCGTATGTTAAAATTTTATTCAATATCTATAATTATACTAAAAAAAACCTTATGAATAAAATATGAACCTCTTTGGTCTACTTGTATTAGATTTGGACATTTATTATTATTTAATTCAAAGAAGAGTTAAAAGAGTTAAAATCAAAGTTTAATAACGAAGACATTTTTAATATACGGATAAAGATAATATTAAATAGACTAAAAATATTCATTATAAAGATAAAAATATTTCCTACATAATGGTGTTTTATTTATATTTTTAAGATAGTAAATAATTTAATTTATTTATGACCCAATAATGATGTAGTAATTACCTAATTAATGAAATATAAAAAATTCAAAATTATAAATATATAAATAAATGTAATTTGAGACTTTTTAAGAATTAAACTAATTTTATAGGTTAATATTACATATTGGGGATCAATAGATGAATTGTTTTCAAACTAATAATGCTGTTATGAATTTATAAAAAACAAATTGCAAATAGTATCAAAATTGACATAAAAGAGTTTTTTTAAAATATTATATTATTAATTGATATTATATTCCTAAAAATCTAAGAGTCAGAAAAAATTCTTATATAATTATATTTCTATCATTAATGAACCACTTGGTGTTCTCTTGGATGTATATAGTATGTTTATTAACCATATAATATAAAAATCCAAAGAGACATCGTAAATGTCATACTGTTTAACTAAGAGTTAAATATAAAAGATAAAGATAATATAGTGACCCAAACCTATCTAAAACGTATTTGTTGAGTGTTTTTAGACCCATTCCCACCTTATACTATAAATAATCTATTTTGGATCAATTATAAACCCAAAATTATTTTATTATAAAATAATATTTCTAACATTTCATAAGGTGTCGCTCACCCCTCTTATAAAAGGGAACTCCCCCCTTCTCTCTAATTCACACCATCAAAGCCATTTGGATCAGCCAACCCATGCCCAACTACCCTATCAACTATCCTCCCTTCATTATAGTGGCCTTAAATTATTCATAAATCCAACCTATGTATCCCTTTTGATCAAATAAAAAGGAAAACCGCAAAGAAGACATAAATATTTAATCACCTCTTTCAAGTTCCTTTCTTCTTCCACTTCCTCTTTCTTTGTTGTTTCCATTCTAAAATAATAACACCAGTATCTTCTATATACTATGATGTTATTATAAATATGGTAAAATCATATTTATTATTCTATCCATCCTTTTAATGAAATTTCACCATATGTTCGTATGTATGGCTTATCGTCTCCACGTCATGGTGTATTTGTTATTCAATAAATTATTTTTTGGATGGGTATAATAATGATGTTTATTTGATGTAAATAATAAATATGACATTATAATTATTCTTCACATATGATATAACATCCAATTGAATATTATTTTAATATCAAAATCATGATGTTGTCCCTCAGGTGTACGTACAGATTACCGTCTCGACGAACGCGATGAGATTCTTTCCCCATCTTATCCATTCAAGACTAATTTTCATTAGATGATTAAAAATAATTTTTAAATAATTAATATCATTACTAATATGAATATGATACATCCTATCCATTACAATCATTAATTATGTAACAAATCATATAAAGGAAAACAAATCAGTTAACACCGAAAACAACGATAATACTAAGATATTATAAACAATGCAATGTTTAAAGATCATATATGATGTCATATTAATGTATACGATTATTGTATAATTTAATATCAATTATTTCACCATTATACAAGATATTATCCTACCCTCAACCAATGGAATGTACAAGGTAAGGGTTAATTCTACAATCTCTTCATTATCTGAGATTGTTTATATGTAATTATCTATTGGGAGATCTTTATAATCCACATCTATGATTCTTAAAAATGTATTTAAAAACATTCCTACTATTTTATAGACTATGGGTTAAAGTCATATATACCCTTGTTTTACTTTTATAATATATTTGTAAAGGAATATTTCCGTCGTTTTCTAAACAATGTCCTTTATAACCGCTTCATCAAAATTAAGATAAGAATGTCTTTTTTTAACATATACGGTGGGTGAGAAAATTTTATACCATTATAACACCATCAAAGCTTCTTTTAAAATATTATAGGAATATTTTCAAAATTAAATATTTCTATTATAATTATAAGACTTTTATATAATTTCAAAATAGAAAGAGATATTTCTAAAAAAAATTGATTTCAACTATGTCAACATCTTTTGATGGATTGTAAGCTTATTTGAAGTTGATTTATTATGATACAGAACTTCCATGTTGTTTTGAAGGTTTTGTGATATTTTTGACTGTGGATGTGCTATTATATACCATTCATGGTTTTTGGGTATGTATTCACATTTCATATGCTAGTTTAATACAAATGTTTCTATTATGTTTAAACCTTTTCATATGAGGGATGCATTGGACATAATATGTTACAAGAATAGCCCAAAAAAGCTCCTCGATGCATCGGTATGTCTCGTGAGACAAACTACTATCTTGGAACATAGCCTTGAAAAAATTTTATTTGTAGTCTTGGCACAAGGCCTTAACTATGTGGTAATGAAAGTCTGACACTATGTGGTCCGTCATTTTGAAAGTGACTATTGATATTTCATGTGATTATTAGACTAGTAGAATATATATGTGAGTAATTAAATGACATTATTTTCATTTATATTTCCCATATTATGATTAATTTTATGTTGAAAAGGCTTTTGATTTAGTTTCAAAAATTTCCTTAAATGTTTATGCTTATTCATGAAAGCATCTACTATAATGTTATCTTTAATGAGCATCTGAGCTCACCCATTTATATGGATTATTTTCTTAGGATTCATAAAAGTATATTAATACTGACCTTCAAGGATATTCTATGAGCTCTTAGTGTTGTCTATGGAAACAATTTTGTTGTAGTTTTCCATTTTTATGATGCAATGTAAACATTATGAATGTATCTAGTACTTCCAAGGCTACTAAACTAATGAGTTTTTTGAGACTAGATCTTTTGTGGTCATTCCAATGATACGTAATAATGCACCGACACTAGGGAAATAGGGTCAGGGTGTTATAGTTTGTATCAGGGGATGTTTATTAAAAACCATGGAAACTATATTTGGATAAACTCTGATTAGAGCACATTACCCTAAGATAGACTTTGAGGATTAGTATTAAAAAACTTCCTAGAATTTTGCTAATTTAGATATTTTGTGAATTTTCCAAGTAATACATCCCTGTCTGGATACGATCAGGTAGAGGTGGCTCTAAAACAGATGTACCTAGGGGTAAAACCTGAAATCACCACTTTGATCTAGACTCAAACGGGGACTGGTGCACGATAATGGGCCTTGCTTCACTATTGGTTACGGCCCTCCAGGGGGATATGTTTAGGATAATTATCATTTACTTTAAAAATTATTATCAAATATTTACTAGTATATACCTCCTCAAAGAAAATATTTTTATGCTTATGGATTATATCCATAAGCTAATAAATTTATTTTAAGTATTTTATAGGTTCAAAATTATTCATTTCAATTCATAAACTGACCTAGTGTATGACATTTTATTGTAATGGCACCTAGTAGAAGGAATGTGAAGTCAAATAATACTTATGATTAAAAAAGTAAGAATGATGATATATTTCACGGTATTAAGCAATCAATTAGATAGTAAATGGTCTCCCATGTATTCTCAACATATGAAGAAATATTATCTTTTGTTAATAAGATAAGTAACAAATTCCATGATTACTATGGCTTTGAAGGGAAGAAAGAGAAGAAAAGGATGGAAGATAAAAATATGGATATTGGGAAGAGGGAAAAAAGTATTTTCCCATATCTGATAACTTTGGAAAGTATCACAATGGTAAATGATTGAATAGAATGAGAGTTATTTATAAGTGTGGATAAAAATGACACAAACTATGTGATTTAAAGGGTAAGAAAAAAAGTTTCAAATATATAATGCTTCATCTGCAAGGCGTTGGGAAACTAAGAGAATCAATGTCTCAGTCATTAGAGTATACTGAAAATGATGCTATTAGATGATAGTCAAGTAATGATACTACCTCAGATGAAGAGGAATGACTAGTGTTCTTATGTTGTTATTATAGAATTATTTAATTATATTTTTGTATCAGAAATATTCTAGTTATATGAAATATGGAGATAAATAAGGATTGTACTACAATACTATTTTAGTAAGGATTTGAGATTATACATTTCTAAGTATAGTGATTTAATAGTTAGCTACAATTTTTGTAAAAATACATGGTTGAATGAAATTTAATAATTAATATGGTCCTAGTAATGAGGTAGTGATTTTATAATAAGAGATACTTGATTTGGATAAATTATATTCGATATTATTGACTTCCTTTGAACTGATTAATTGTTTTTTTATTTAATAATTGTTGGAATATTCAACATTTTTGGATATAAGGAATATATCTAGTTTTAATTAAAGTATAATGGATCATGAATGTAATCAATATGGTTTTATTATTATTCAGGATGTTACCATGTTTTAAAATAATACATGATGAAGGTGTTAAAATGTTATTATGTTCCAAAAAGGATCTTCATTGTGTAAAACTTTCTTATAAATTTTGGATTTTCATTTTGGATAGAAGTATTCTGGATAAGTATAAAGGTTGTAATGGAATAAGTTTAAAATTGAATACTATTATTATGGTTATTTTTGTATTTTTATAAAAAGGAAAACATGCAGACCGTGTGACAACCCATCGTGTCGGACAAAGCTGCAGGAATCGATCCCACAACTATAGTGAAATTTTGATTTATTTCCTACCACTGGACTACATGAAGTCCCTGGATTGTATAATGAAGTTTCATTGTTTAAAGGGTCTGATTGGTGATTTACAAATTCATTTTTTTGAAACACTATGCGAATAGGATAAATACAATATTTTTTTAGGTTCTACAATATTTTAGAGCGAAAGATGTGTTTGTGGTAGAAAGTAGTTAAAGGATGGAACTCTACTCATGAAATATATTTTTTTATTTTATTATTATATAATGAAATTAATTATTAAACATTAGGTAAGGGATCTGAAAACTAAAAATTTGTTATCATAATACCTTATGTTTTGCTGAACAAATAATATTTTAAATCATCATATATAGATGGATTGAAGCCCTCGATTCTATAATTTATTGTGACTGAAGACCTCAATCACTCCATATAAATAATTACATTTTTACTCTAATTATGTAACTTTAATTGTGACCAATGTTCTCATAATTGAGATCATAATTTTGTGGTGACCTTTTCATTCCCCTTTTCCTCTTATTTAGACTAAATTTTATTAACCCAATTTCCGATGTGGGTTTTCCCACAAAGGTATTTTCTATCTTCAATCTTTTATTTTATAAAAAAAATTCAAATTTCGAGGATGCTATTTATTAAAGGAGGGATGAATGTAACATCCCAGGATTTCATTGTACGTTATTTCTTCAAAGTAATGCAATAACATGCACAACACGTAAGACTAAGTTCAAGCACACCACGACTTATCAAACTAGCCATTCAAAATAGGTTATGAATAGTATTCGCTAAAATTTTAACATTATATAGTTTTAATAATTTTAGAATCCCTATTATGAGTTTCATAGAAATAATTTAAGAACAAATTCATTTTTTCACATATAAGAATTATTTTTCATAAAATGATATTTTACCATCTTTTAAGGGAGAACCCTGTTTAAATCTAATATTTGAATCTTTTATATATTAAATATGACAAAATAAACTTCTTCTTTTTAATTTGGGCTTACTAATTTAGTTTCAATAATTTTTTGGTGTTTTTCTAATAACTTTCATATTTGGGTGAATAGTGAAGATACTATATTTTAACTGAAATCAACTTTTTTAATCAAAATAATTTTTACTGTTGAATTATACATTTTAATAGTTTGGAAATATAATTAGATTATATTTATACCATTTAATCCAATGATGGTTATTGTATGTAATTTCACCTTTAAATTGGACATAAATAAGTGTCAATCTTTCGATATTTATTATTTATTTAAAATACACTTTTTTTGGTTTTGAAAACGGAAAATAATTTTAAATTAATTAATGAAACTTATTTTTTTGAAATTGGAATAATATAATTCATTTTTGAATTTGGAATATCAAAATTATCTTAGTGTTAATATTTGGTATTTTTCTGAAAGCATTCAATTTTTGATGAATAGTGAGAAATACCTAGTAATAGTTTAAAACTGAATTTTTATTTAAATAATTATATATTTTATTTATATTTATTTTCTATCAAAATAGATACATAATAACTATATATGTTCAATTTAATTCATTGGAGTCAGTTTATAATAACATTAGAAATATAAAAATTTTATCGAACCTTTTACCATCTTTACCCACCTCCTAGGAGCATTTGAAAATTTATATAAATCATAATTTTACCGCTTCCATGAGTTGAATTTCAAAAATCTGAGAGACACAGTTGATATCAGTATGTAAAATGTGGTTCAATAAGATGACAATAATTTTTGGTGAATAGTAACTTTATACTTTTATTTAGCATGGTTAAAAATAAATAAGTTATTTAAGGGTAAAAATGATATTATAATTACCCAAACACATGTCCTAATTAAATTGGATAAGTGTAATTCGACCAAAATAACTTTAGCAATAAAATATGAACCTCTTTTGTCCACTTGGATTATATAAGGACAGTTATTATTATTTAATTCAAAAAATAGTTAAAAGAGTTAAAATCAATGTTTAATAACTAAGTCATTTTTTGTATAGGGTTACACATAAGATAGAATAAACTATAAATATTATTTATAAAGTTAAAAATATTTCCTATATATTTGTATTTTATATATTATTTTTATACATTATATAATCTAATTTATTTATGAAAAAATGATGATGTCGTAATTACCTAATAAATGAATGATTAAAATAATTGACATTATAAATATCAAAATAAATGTAATTTGAGACTTTATATGAATTATCCTAATATTATAGGTTCATATGAAATATTAGGGTTGGTTAGATGAATTTTTCTCTAAGTAATAATGTT
This sequence comes from Viscum album, assembly GCA_963277665.1. Lineage (NCBI taxonomy): Eukaryota > Viridiplantae > Streptophyta > Magnoliopsida > Santalales > Viscaceae > Viscum > Viscum album. The sequence goes on from OY728119.1 coordinate 1,392,197,209, forward strand.
GTTATGAATTTATCAAAAACAAAATACCAAATAGAGTAAAATTGACATAAAAGAGTTTTAAAAACAAATATTATATTATTAATTGACATTCATTCCTAAAATTATAAGTTTCTACCAAAAGTATTATATAATGATAGGTGTTTCATTAATGAACCACACGAGGTTCTCTTGGAAGTATATAGTAAAATTATTAACCATATAATATAAAAATACAAAGACACATGGTAAATGTAATACTATTTAACTAAGAGTTAAATCTAAAAGATAAAGATAATATAGCTACCCAAACCAATCTAAAACCTATTGTTTGAGAGGTTTTCGACTCATACTCATCTTTTCCTTTAAATAATCCATTTTTGAGCCATTATAAACCGAAAATTATTTTATTATAAAATAATATTGCTTGATTTTCCTAGGGGGCCCCTCACCCCTCTTATAAAAGGGAACTCCCCCTTCTCTCTAATTCACACCTTCAAAAACTTTTGGATCAGCCAAATCCAGCCCAAATACCCATTCAACTATCCTCCCTTCATCATAGAGGCCTTTATTTAGTCATAAAGCCAACCGAGGGATCCCTTTTGATCAAATCAAAAGGAAGAACACGAAGAATAGGTAAATATTTCATCTCCTCTTTCAAGATTCTTTCTTTTTCCACTTCTTCTTTATTTGTTGTTTACATTCTAAAATAAAAACTACAGCATCTACAAAATTCTGTGATGTAATTATAAATATGGTACAACAATATTCATTATTCAGTCCATCCTCTTAATGACATGTAACCATACGTGCGTACGTACAACTTACCATCTCCACGTCGCTGTGTAATTGATATTCAATTCATTATTATTCGGATGGGTATAATAATGATGTGTAATTGATGTACATAATAAATATGACATTATAATTATTCCATATATTCAATATAACATCCAATTATATTTTATTTTAATATCAAAACAATGATATTTTCACTCGTGCGTAGGTACAGATTACCGTCTCCACGAATGTGATGAGATCCATTCACCATCGTATACATTAAAGACTAATTTTCAACTGATGATTAAAAATAAATTTTTCATACTTAATATCATTCTGAATATGAATAAGATGCACCCTATCCATAACAAATATTACTTACCTGTCAAATCGTATAAAGGAAAATGAATCAGTTAACACCTGAAACGACGAGAATACTTAGATATTATTAACAATGCAATGTTAAAATATCATATATGATATCATATTAACGTATATGATTCTTGTATAATTTAATAACAATTATTTCACCATTATAAAATATTTTCACCTACCATCGGCCAAGGAAAACTACATGGTAAAGGTTAATTCTACAATCTCTTCAATATCTGAGGTTTGTTTATACGTAATTATCTAATGGAACCTCTTTATCATCCACATCCATGTTTCTTAAAAATGTATTTCAAAACATTATTAATATTTTATAGACTATGGGTTAATGTAATTTAAACAATTTTGTTACTTTTATTTGATTTTAGTAAAGGAATTTTTCTTTCGTTTTCCAAACAAGGTAATATATAACTTTTTCGACAATATTTAGTTAAGAATGTCTTTTTTTAACATATACGGCGGCTAAGCCTATTTTATTCCATTATAAAATTGTCAAAGCTTCCCTTACAAGATTATAAGAATATTATCAAACTAAATTATTTTTTTATAAATATATGACTTTAAAATTATTTCAATATATAAAGTGATATTTCTCAAAAAAATCATTTCATCTATGTCAACATCCTTTGGTGGATTGAAAGATTATTTAAAGATGATTTATTATCATAAAAAACATCTATATTGTAATAAATATTTTGTGATATGTTTGACTGTGGATGTGATATTTTTATACAATTCATGGTTTATGGATAATGTATTGACATTTTTTATGGTAATTTAATACAAATGATTATTTTATGTCCAAACCTATAAATATGGGCAGTGAATTAGACTTCGTATGTGATGGGTGGAACCCACTGTAGCTCCTCGATGCATTGGTAGGTCTCATGAGACAAACTAGTGTAATGGCATAAGGCCTTGAGAAAATCATATTTGTAGTCTTCACACAAGGCTTTGACAATGTGGTTATGAAAGCTTGGTATTATGCATTTCATGATTATGAAAGTGGATATTGATATTTCATGTGATTATTCGATGAGTAGAAAATCAATTTGAGTAAGTAAATGGAATTATTTTGATTAATCATTTCCATATTATAATGTATTTAAGGGTGAAAATGATTTTGTTTCAGTTTTATATATTTACATAAATGTTTATGCTTATTTATGAAAAATTATGCTATATTTTTATCCTTACTAAGAATCTTAGCTCACCCCTTTCTATGCTTTATTTTACCCATGATGTGAAAAAGTGTATTAGGAATGAACTGAACGGACAGTCTATGGGATCTCAGTGTCTTCTATGGACACAATATTGTTGTAGTTTTCCATTTTATTTTGTATTGTAATCCATGTGAATGTATCTATTACTTCCAAGGATTCTAAACTAATCGGTCTTTCAAGACTTGATCTTTTGTGATATTTCCAACAATAAATAATAATGCACTAACTCTGGTAACATTGGTCAGGTAATTACATTGTATTTTCAATAATGGTTTTGGGTGCAGGGGAAGATTAGTGGAATGGCTCTGTGGGTATGGTGTGTTATGTTTGTTCAGTGTGGCTGCAGCTCTGGTTATGTTTCTTAAGGGTTTCTTGTTTGAGGTGGTACTTGTGGTGAAATTGAATTATATTTTGGTATAATGGTTGATTGTGTAATGGATGAACTTTTTGAATAATGGGTTTATATTCGGGTTGTGGTATGGTTATTGGGAATAGTCTGTTCATGCCATGGGACTACCAGCTGGTTGAGTTTTGTTATTATTGTGACATGTGTTTCTTTTCTTGCATCGGGGATGCTATGGATAACATGGGAGTTATAATTTTGAAGACTGATTTTGTTATGTTGTGTGGTCATTTCACACTGATTTTTGAGAGACTTTTATATTTGGAATTGGTGTTATAATGGATTCATTTACCATAATTTCTTATAATCTGTTTATATTTTTTAGTGGTTGGAATAATTACTTCACCCTTATAATGTGTGCAGTTTTTTGGAAACATACTGAGGAGGGAGAAAATCATTAATTCTAGAATGATTAAATATATAATGCTAATGGGATAAATAAATTTAATTAGGTTGTGAATTAATTATGTGGTTGTATGTCTGGTTATGCATTAGTGGTGGATGTAGTGGAGGTTTTGCGTGGGATGTTTGTTTTTTTCTCGAACCATGAGGCTCATATGTGTGTTTGGTAACAATATAAATAATTTCAATTTGTTGTGATTTTTAGGTACACCCCAACCTAGTTGGGAACTATGTTCTAAACACCCCATTTCATGGGGGAGGACGGATTTACAATCATCTCGATCAGAGGATGGATGGTTGGTTATTTTCTCTTCGTTGTTCCCTCTTGTAGGATATCATATCCAAATACTCTTAGAGAAGGATGTTGGGATGTTGTGAGGCCTCGATTTCTACGGGTGAGATGTGCCATCCTAGGAGTCTCCGTGAATAAATGGGATATACTTTTTCATGTGTCTTTAGGATGGTATATTTTTTGTTTTCCCAAGTCTATTCAAGATGAGGTTGTAGTTTTTTTTCATATGTGTCTGTGGGTGGGATGTGTTGTGGTCATGACCCATGTGTTTGTGGGTTGAATGTGGTTTTTGTCCCTGGCTTTTGTGGGATGGTTTTATAATTGGTGATTCTGAAAAAACATTGTAGTGATTGGGCGTTCTCCATTAGGGATGACAAGTTAAACAGTGGTAAACTATGTAGTGTTCATTTTCATTGATGTGCATAATATATTACATTAGATGAGTTTTGTTGTTTTGTGAGTAGGATATGATGAGGTTGTAGGGGATTGTATACACTATTAGGTAATTTTGAGTATTATATTTTTTCTCACAGGGGAATTCGTATGGTTATCTCACTTGTGAAAGTGTGACATCAAATATTCTAACTTAGTATCCTTGTATAATATCCCTAGATATTTAAAAGAAATTCACGTTTCAAGGGGGATTATGTAGACCATTCCAGACTCTACATGCTCTGGAAACAGGACAGTTGTTGTATAACTTCATAGGTTTGTTCTTTTGGTATTGAATGTGGATGTTTTCACTTAATTTATGTCATTTTTACATTAATATTGCATGTGAGTTGGAGTTTATTTTCTAATACAAATATATATATATATATATATGTCTTGGAGATTTTTTGAAGATGATACATCTTTTCTCATGACCTGGGTTACAAAAAAAGAAAATGCCATCCATTTTTTGATATTTGAATAACCTTGGTGATGGTCACCACCTAGGATCCTACTGGACGAGGGACTCTGGGGTCATTATCTATTTTTCATATTGCAGAAGGAATGTCATGTCACATTTTCTTCCCTTCCCTCATCTTGATGGGGGTTGTGATAGATATATTATTATTTAATTATTTATTACTATAGTATAGCCTTTAAATTTATATGAATGAATTTGATTAACTTTTTAATAAATTATATAAAACTATTGAAATTAATATAAATGTATTTATAGTTATTTGGAAATATACCTTAATTGTTTTATGATAAGATTTTATTCAACAACAAAATACTTTAAAAAAATTAATTTTGTTAATATAGTTCATCAATAATATAATTATTTTATAAATATTTTAGTAATGTTATTTAACAAATTGAATATTATTTTTTAATCCTCTTATAAAAATTTACATAGGGTTAACGTTTTATATTTTATAAAAAAATATGTTTTTCACTAAATAGTGAAAATGTTTTAAGTTTTCAAAAACATTGTTATCTTTTTCTTAAACAAAAAAATAAAATGTATGATTATATTTTTAAAATTATTATAATATGAAAGGATTCTATTTTAATTAAAAATAAAATAAATAATATTATTTGAATCAAAATGTTTCATTATTTTGGTATAAATATTATTTATTGTTCAAAATTTTTTTCATGAAAACTATTTCAATTGGAATATTGTTTTTTCCAAATTGAATGAAAAAATTAAACCTTTATTAAAAATTATAGAATTTAATTTTATATTATATATATATATATTTAAACTCTTATAATCAATACTAATATTCATATGGCTAATACAAAATCATCTTTCCTTAAAAAAATACATTTTTCATGAAAGTATTTTTTCCTCTAGTTTTGTAAATCTACATTAATATTAATTTTTTCCTTAATAATAAATTGTTTCTGAAAAAATGAACATATTTTGTCATATAAAAATTTCATAATTTATTTTTGAGTTAATTATTTTGAAATTCTTGAAAAGATTATTTTTAATAAATAAGTTAAATAATTATTATTTTTAGAATAGGCATTTGAATATTGAATGTACTTATATAAATTTTTTAGAAATATATTTTAATATAAAATTAGATTAATAATATTTTTATGATTTCAATTCAGTAGACCAGAATATATTATATTTTTAATTTTTATATAAAAAATATTTCATACTTCTAAAATCATTTTAATCCGAAAATAATTCATCATGTATGTGGGAATATTTATAAATTAAAATCTGTATATTTTGTGAATCTAGTTTTTCAAAATGGATATTTTATTATTGAATCAAGATAATTAATATTATATAATATGTTTGAATTTATATTCCATCATAAATAATAGATAATAAAAATATTCATTCCTAAGGTCATGATTACAACATGTTTGTTAAGTGGATAATGAAAATGATAGGTGTACATTTGACAATTAAACTTATGTAAATATTAAATTATATCCTTATTTAAAAATTATCCTATCCAACCGTCAAATATACGACCATATTGAAGGTTTTTTTAATGAATTTTTCATTTATATTCCTTCATGAAATTTCTATGTGGGTTCCCTCCTCACACTTATAAAAGTAGACGTTCTCTAATCTTCTATCCTATCCACATTTCATGGTACTTTTGATTCCTAAAATAACTAATAAAATACCTAAAATAAATCCACACCAATGTTCTAATGGATTATTTTTTTCATAAATCCATCATTGTGAATCTTTTGGTGTAAACCTCATGATCTTTTTTAAAGAATCCATATAGTTATTAATCTACAATTTTTTTGTTTTCATTATTCATAAAACATTTAAAAATCATAATATAACAGGATGAAATAATAAAATCATTATGTCTCATATATTGATATAATATTATGTTGATGGGATTTTGTTGCAACCCCAAACACTGTATGTGGGGTCTGGTGGCATACTTTTTTATGTTGGAATAAATACAATGTGTCCAATCCCAAAGGACTATGATGTTTAGCAGTTTGGGAGAAATTGATACATAAATTATTCCATTTTAAAAAACGAAATAGAACATTAAAAAATACATAACAAAATCTAATAATTAGGGTCCATGATAAATAGTTCAGTGATGTATTCTTCATAACCTGGGGAATAAAAAATGGGTAATCTATAATGCTTAGTATCAATCTTGTTTAATGGATGGTATCATGAATCAAAAATAATAATCAATATGAAATTTTATATAACATAAAACAAACTCCATTTAAATAAAATTACAATCATGTTATGATATGAGAGAGTCAATATTGATAGGTAAAAAATTAAAAAATCCAATTAATTGATAAAATTAGATTTAAATGCATCACTATGTAAAATAAAAGTTAAAATGTCATTAATAGTAAAAATAAAACTCTAGATAGTAAAAATTCATAATTTTATGACACCTTGTTTCAAAGAAACATGAAACAGTTACCTTTATTATCATTGAAATAAGGGTTAAAATATAGTGGTAAATCTCAATTTGAATTTGAAAAATGATTTGTCTCATGAGACTACCAACTCATATATGGTATTTGTACAAACAGTCACTATCCCATTTCACATATGTAATAAAATTAAAAATTTATCCATTAATCTATTTCATTCATATTCTACATTCTAGATCATCAAGTATATGTATGGAGTAAAGTGTATATATTTATAAATATTTATCTACATAATCAAATAACATTAAATGTAAAAAACAAAATTTTTTAAAAAAATATATGTTTTATGAATTTTATATATCAAAGAAAAATTTTATGTATATTTAGGGGAAAATATATATTAAATGAAAAATGATTATAGGAAAGTTATTTTTTTTAAATAATGTTCCCAACTACAGAAGAATGAATGATTGCACAAAATCTTTTACCAATTAGAAATTTTTATGTAAATTAAATTGGATGAAATGATTCAAATTCACGCATTAAATAACATGAATTATTAATGAAACTTGAAATTTATTTTTAATTATGAAATATATACACCATATAACAATTAATTAGTTTATGATAATAAATAAGTCTCATTATAATTTTAATTGAAGAAAAATCTTATACATAAGATTTTCATTTTGATGTATGTTATTTAATAATATTTATAATTATAATAAGAACTGTAGTAATTTAAAAATAATCTTGTTAATATATATAATATCAAATATGATCCATTTATAACATCTTATCATATGTTTTATAATTATTTTTAATTAATTTCATGGTTTCAGTTTTTATTTTCCAACCTTTTTCTTTTGTTTTTGGGTGTGAATGTTTTGATTATTGTGCATATCGTATTGTTTCTATAGAATAATAATCAAGATATAATTATAATATTTATCAATAAATTATAATTTCAGTACAAAAAATTAATATTTGACTTATGAAATTAAATATGTTATTATTAGGGAGATAGTAGGATACACACACTCATTTCGTGACTCGGTATATTTCAGTCCACATAAGTGGGGTTATCGTATCTCATTCAGAAAAAATATTAACATATTATAAATGATAAAATGTATCTATAAGAATATTTTTATAAATATTGTTTATATATATTCTGTATGTCCATAATATTACTTTACCTTTATAGGTGGAAATGGAAAAAGAAACCACATTGGTCAGCGAGGGGACAATATTTCAAAAACATGAATGATGATTCTTTAACACATTATAAATAATTTGTTGTTGATGTAGTTCATTACCATAAAATAAAATATTACAAAATATTTGATATAATTAGTTTCTTATAACAACATGTTACAATAATAAATTATATATGTGGAGGAATATAGAAAATAAAAATGCTCATTGAATAAGGATACATATTCTCCAAGTATCCTCCATAGGTTTTCACTATAGCCTTACCCAGTTGGTTTTATTCCTAATTTCAGTATTATAAGATGAATATATATATGTTTTTATATCCATATGGTAGGTCATCACTGAACCAAATTTATGGGTAGTGTGTAAAAGTGAGGGTGTTGATTTCTATTTTATAGTTGAGTAGGAGTGACATTTTTTAAAATAATCCAAATCATTAACTCTTGGGTGGACAACATTACCTCAAATGGATAAAAAAATTGATAATTAAATTTTTGGAGGAATGATATAGTTTATTCAAACCACCTTAGAAGAATTTAGAAAATGATATAATTTTTTTTTCAATATCAATTATGTTTCCTTATTTTTACTATTTTTTCACTATGTAAAATAATTTTTTCAATAAATGTAATGAATATATGATAAAACTAAAACCAAACTTATTATATAATATTTATTAAATGATTTAAAATTACATATAAAATTTTTAGAATATATATCAAATTTTTTTGAGATAATAATTTAACATAAGTGCATTTAAAATGAAAAACAATACATTAACATTAAACGCACTAACTAAGATTCATCAATTTAGGGGTGTATATATTAATTATAATAGATATAATGGTTCATAAATGGTCTATATTTGGTATTAATTATCCTTCTAATATAACCAGATTTGATAAAATATTTTCTCTAATTTTAAATCATTTTACAATGAGGAATTTATTATAAAATAACACTAATCTCAGTTTTGAAAATATTCATTTAATTTGAATTATAAATTATAGATACAATAATATAATAAAAATATATAATCATGAAACATGTGTTGAATGATATATTTATATTGAAAATAATTTATTATACAAGTTCATTCAATTTACTGGACTTTTTATATTTAGAGTTCCATTGATCTTATTTTTTTACTATCAAAATAAATATTGTGATGTAATTTCACAAGAATTTAATGTATTTATTTCATCTATAAATATTAAATATTAATTATTCTGATAAAAATATAATTTATATTGATAATTAATATATTTAATAAACCATATGTTTTTCCTATACCAATGAATAGTATATATTAAAATGAATAAAGTTACATCTTTATATTTTTTATTACATAACGTATTATAGAGTTTTGTTTCATCCAAATGTGTACCAATAAAACAAAAAATTATATAATAAGATAATAATTATATACATATTATTATAAATGGGTCTTGGGAATGTCTGTTGGTCAATATAACCATTATCGTCGTAGTTCATCCACTAAAATTGAAATTTTTACCTTAATCATGGTAATTTATTTTTATTGTCTTCAATATTTATGATTTTTAAAAAATTATGTTTACCATATTAGAAATTATAATTTAAAATTATTTAACAAATTGAAATAAAATTTAAAAAAATCAACCATAAAATGTGAACATTTAAATTTAAATTTTATCTCTCAATCCTAATGGGAATGAGGCTATTGAATGTATAATTATAAAAATATATCAAATTTTTTCTATCAAAACTAGATATTAATATTATTTAAATGGCCTAAATTTGGTTAAATTATATAAAATTTAACTATTTTTACTTTAATTAAAATTACTAATAAAATTTATCAATGTAAATAATTTATGTGAAAATCAAATTTCTAATTAATATTATGAATTTTCACTATTAATAAATAACTATAACATTTTTGAAAAATCACATAAATTCACACACATATATTTTCTTATTAAAATAAAATATATATTTTTAAAAAATAATTAATATAAATGTGCTAAAATTAATTTTTAATTATATGCACCAAGTGTGACAATACCATGTGCAACAAACATATTGTAATGTGAATCAAAATTTATCATAAAATTACATTTATTCAACAATAAATATATTGTAAATTATTGGTGTTTTTCATTATCCCCAAGTCAGATAATTTAATTCCTCATAATTATACGTGATATCATTAGTAATGTGTTTTAATTTTTAAAAATACCATTGTTGAAATTTGATATCATCACAAAACTTGTAAAATACACTCTTAATAACAGACAAAGAGATGTAAAATTTTCATCTTGAATAATAAAATTAATTAATTTATGAGTATGAGAACATATGTAGGAAATGAAAACATGGTCATGGAAGAGAACACTAAAACTCAAATACTGAAGGAGAGTGACAAAGAATTTTTATCACAAGGAAGTGGGTCATCCTAAGTTTGTTAAAAACCAAAAAACCGTAAACCAAATAGATGTATATGAATTCATATATACCATTATAACTAATGGTAACATAAAGAAATTTTATTTAAAGACCATTTTTTCCTATGGTCAATAAATTTTCATGAAGAGATATTACTACTTAATTTCATATCATTTCATAAGAACAATATCATACATTGTTTTTGACTCAAAATATTTGAAATATATGTCTAACATAAATAATTGAAAAACCCAAAAAAAAATTAATTTTATATCTAATGATAAAAAATTTCCATTTAATATATTGAATGACATGTTTTTCGAAATGAATTTAATAAAAGTTTATCCAATAACCCCTAAAGTTCAAAAGATTCAATTTTATATACAGTTGACCTTATTTAAAATGAATAATATGATTGAAAACATTTAAAAGGATAGCTTCCAAATAAAAAAAATATTCCCTAGAAAAACTAAATTCCTCTTATCCATCACATAACAAACATCTCAATAACTTCATCACGCATTATCTTGAAATATTATAATGAAATAAATTATGATATAACCATATTTAACAAAATTAATTATTCATTATTCCACATATAAAATATATATTATTATATGTGTTACTTTGATCTAAAAATATTTTCAACTCTATTAGTTATATCATAAACGAAATTTTAAACAAGTCATGAATCTTCTCCTTGGTAGTCATAACTATTAGATTTACATTATGCTCAAAAGTCATATATTTATGCCAATATCAAAATATCATCATCAGGAACATAATATGGTTAATAATTCACTAAATAATTTGATATTAAATATGTTCAACATATAACAGAATACATATTTGTGGTCAATGGTTTCATTAAAAATAGATTTTGAAATCCTTAATGAAATTTTACTATATTAAGATATGTAAATATGGTATAACTCATTTGATGATAACATCATCAATAAAGTTAATTATAAAATAATTAATGGATTCAAATACAGAATAAAATAAAACATTATAGTTACGCTATTTCAAAAACATATTCCTTTTCTTTAACATCTATCCTCTGATTTTTTAGATTTCTTAAACTGTTGGATTGTTATTTCGTGTAGTTCCCCATCTCCTTGCAGTTTAAACACTGAATGTACATGTACTTATTCATTCCAATTCATTAATAAACATAATAAAAATTTTAACAATGGATATTTAAAAATCTTATTCCCTTTTAAAATACCCTATGTTGATTCTTCCCACATTTCTCATATTAAGTAAATTTCTTTATCTCATTATTCTTTTTTGAAAACATAAGATTTTACATGGTGTTTGGATGACCTAATTTTCTCATTATTTACCTTGAATATAAATGTTAGAAGAAATTAAGTGTTATTTATATAATAACATGAAACAAATTCATCATATGAAAAAAATTGGGAGATCAGTGCCCATTGGAGACCTATATTAAGCACTTCAATGAGGTACTAAATCTTGAAATCCATGTTGTGTATGTAATATGTATAATTCATTGCTATAATTTTATATGTAGACACATAATTTTTGATGTCCTAGACCCTCACGGTCCACCCCTTTGCCAAAATCTGGATCTTAAGGGTGGCGTCTCAGTGTGGGACTGATCGGCATGCGACCGATCGGCGTGCGACTGATCGATGTGGGACCGATCGGCATGCGACCGATCGGTGTGCGACTGATTGGCATGCGACCGATCAGTGTGAGGCAGATCGGCATGCGACCGATTGGTGCCCCACAGACCACTGTGATGCGATCGGTGTGTCACCAATTGGTTCCTCACTGATCGGTGTGTGGAATGATCTGTGTGACACTGCTTGGTGCCTCACCGATCGGTGCGAGCGATCGGTGCGACCGATCGGTATGACCGATCGGTGTGTGGCACGATCGGTGCCACATGGCCTTTTCAGGTTTTTCTTTTGCAGTTAATCTCATAACACCACTTTTAGGCCTTTTTAACCTTTTGGAAGTGGTTCAAGGTCATTTTAACCCCATAATCAATGTTTAAATTCCTAAGGGTGGAGCAATCCTTAGTAGACCTAGCTGTGTGTCCGCGTATCATGACCCTCAGTTTATATAAAATCAATAAAAATAACAGCTGTTTCCACCTTTTTCTGATAGGATTCATTAAATAACAATTAATCTCGTCATGTGTAACCACCCAACCGTGTGGGGAACCACGATCCGACATTAATGACGTTCAAATCCCCATATCCCATAAGAACGAGATCTTTTCTATATATCGCATGTGAATTTCTTTTTCTTCTTCTCCGTTTGGTCATACTCTTATTCTTCTCAATGTGGTTGGAGTCTCCCTTCCCGAGACAAGAGGTTCACCTATGCCAGAACCTTTCTGCTCACCCATAGAGTCCCCGACGTTCTTGGCGCATGGAAAACATCGATCCTTGTTCAAAAAAGTAGGTATTTTCATTTGTCTCTCCTTACTTTGTATCGTGCGGGGTGGGTATGCTATTGTTTTTGTGGGGATTGATGAAACCAAACTTAATGAATATAATGGACGGACCATTAAATAATGAAGGGGGTGTGATCAATGTTCAGATGTACACTTATATGTTGATATGTGTTCTAAATTGTATGGGATTGTGCTCACAGAAAATCATGGTCTGTGGTGGTATTTACTTGCGTCCAAATGAACCCTTGTCCGTGGTGATAACTAAATAACTATAACATGGAAATTGGTTAGTGACATAAACACATTTGGCTTAACTGGATGTTCAGTAATACAAGAATCCCTGTGTGACCACCCCGGTTAACAAACAGAAAGATGAACCTAATGAATGATGTGCTTGAACTTGGATGTTTCCCATTATGTTTTGGTAGTAGGTGAGTTGTTCTTCTAGGTTCCTATGGGGTCATGTGTGTGAGGATGGGATCCTCTGTTGTGGCATGGTTTTTGGTTCTGAATCTAATGCTGTGTGGGGCTGTATCTCAGGGATTGGTTTGGTTCTAGTACTTTCAGGGATCTCACTGATCCCTTTGTTTTTGTTACTTTACAAGATAATAGGGTGTGATTGGTTAAATTGATGTTTGGATTTTTCTCTATCTGGCATGTGGTTGTTCCTGTTAGTTGCCCAGTAGTGTAGAATTCACCCCAATGGGATCACTTGTACATGAATCCAAGAATGGTTTAAAGGGGGAATTGGTTTTGGGCATGAGTTGTGACTTGGCCTCGAGTGTTGTGCTATTCTTTATGACAGAATAGTAACGTGGGTGTTTGTGCTTAGGTTTTGAAGCCCCTAGGATGGGATGAGTTCCTGTTACCTATACATATATTGTATTTCTTATGTTTCTTATTCACGCCCAACCCAAGTTGAGCACTTAGGGCCGAACACCCCATTTCATAGGGAGGTTGTTTTCCCCAACACTCTTATGAGTGGATAGATATTAGCTCTTTTTCCACTACCTTTCCCAAATAGCCCAAGTCTCTTCAGGTAGTCTATGATGGAATGAGGTCCATTATAGCTCAAAATTCATCGAGCATGGTAGTTGTGGTGGTTGGCCCAGGTGTGTGCAGGCAGGTTGTTTCCTAAGAGTCTTCGGGATGAGGCCCAGGTGTCTTTAGGTGTGGAAGTAGTTTTTATGGCCTAGGTGGTGCAGGCGTGGTTACACGTGGTGGTTGTGGCCCAGGTGTTTGCGGGCGTGATGTGTGGTTGTGGCCCAAGTGTGTGCGGGCGGGGTGTGTCAGTGGGACTGTAGTGAGAATGGCGGAATTGGTACGAAGCATAGGATGTCTTCAATAACAAGTGAGAAAGTGGCGCGGGGTACCCAAATATCGATGTTCTATTACCATACAATAATTGACTTGCATGATTTGGGGAGTGTGCCTTAGTGAGGCTTGGGTGGATAGTTTAGCTTTATAGATTTTTTGGTTATCTATTTTTCTCATAGGGCATTAGAATGCCTATCCACTTGTGCACAAGGTCCCTTTGTTTTCACTACTGAGTATACTTATATGATCACCCTAGGTATATAAAAATGCTTTCATGTTTCTTGGAGGACATCAGGGATCATGTAGGACCGTACTAGCACGGACCATAGGGCCGTTGGTATTGTCGTTTTCCTTTTTCTTGGTACTTTACCTTTGGAGTTCTTGTAGCTTGTATAATTTACTTTTGAACATGTATATGGGAAATGTTTACTTTAGGATTTACCATTACTTTCATCTTTGGTGTTGTTTCTGTTGATAACTTATCTCATGATCATATAAAAATAAAAAGGGCAATGCCTTCTATCTTGTGTGTGATTATATACCCTTCGGGAAGGTATCCACTCTGGGACCTATCGAAGGTGGGTCTCAGGGGTCATTATCTCTCCTTCAACTCAAAGAAGGAAGGGTCTGGAAATCTGCTATCCCTTATCTCTTTTTGGAAAAGGCAGGTTGTGATATAATGATATCAGTGTGAAGTTATAGATAGGATAGTGTCTGGGGTTAGGCATAGTGAATATTTCATGGGATTGTAGGGAATAATAATTGGGTGATCTTGGTTCGTGAAATATGCCAGGGAAGACCTGCTAGGACACGAGATTTTAGGGGCCCCCTTGATTCGATGCAAGGACTCTGGACCTACCGAACGACCAAGTAACGCTGCATTGATTGGAGGGTAGTGACCCTAGGGGAGGTACATGCATCATAATGACTTGTGTTCTTGTGTCTAATTGGTATTTTGGGGGTTAAAATTAATAATAATTCTACAAAAATATTAGAACATTATTCTACACTACTCAGGATTAGGCATTCCTTGTTTACCTTGATGCTATGGCCCCAGGGAGATGACCATCAGTAGTGCAGACGATTGAGGCCTCGGAGGTTTATTTTGCTTATCGACAGAGGGCTTACCGAGTGGAGGATGATCAGTGGTAGAGGATGCTTCGTGCCTTTCTGAGGCAGACCCTTGGGAAGTACGAGGTTAGCATCTCAAATGTGGAGACAGTGAGCTGGCACGAGGAGCTTGTGATAGATTTCGGCTTAATTAGGCCTCCGATTGAGTACAAGGTTCCTCTGGCCGTCAGCCACATGCGGGGAGCAGCACGTCAGTGGTGGAAGCTTTTTCATGGGGAGAAGAAGGAGGCTGAGGTTGCATGGGCTAACTACGAGAGAGAGCTCAGGGCAGAATTCCTCTCTTCCATGATGAAGGCTGAAAAGAGGTAGGAGTTGCACTCCCTCCATTAGGGGATAAAGTCATTAAGAGAGTTGGGGATCAAGTTCAAGGATCTCCTTCGCTTTTCCCCGGACCTCTTTCCGGATGAGGAGTCTCGGGAAAGACGTTTGGAGGAGGGACTTCAACCTTCTCTTCAGTATGTTGTTACACCCTTCACCTTACCGACCTACATAGAGGTCCAGAAGAAAGATGAAGTGTTAGAAAGGATGCACAGGCCGGTAGGTATATCACGAGAGGGGATATAGTTGGGCTTGTCGAAGGGGAAGGTTGTCAGTAGTAGGCCTCCAGCATCAGGACCCTCTAGGTTTCGACCAGCAGGAACCATGCCTCAACATTTCCAGTTCTGATGCCCCGGTCCTCACCTTTTCATTCGGGCCCAGGACCTATGTGATTCATCTATGAGAGCCATGGACACTTTTGTAATCAGTGCTCGTACTGAGTATAGTACAGCGGGGGTGGGTAGGTCCAGCACCCACCTCAGCCGCAACAGTTTCCCGCTAGGCCCCTTTAGCATCAGTAGCATGGACCGCATGCTCCCGTCCCTCCGAGACCAGTCTTTCTGGGAGGAGGCCGACCTCAGGGCACTCATCAGGGACCTCGACCAGGGCGTGGTCGGTGAGGCGGCCAACAACCAAGAAGAAGAGGAGCTAGGAGTGGGAAGTTGCACATCGCGAGGCAGTACTTCCAACATGGCAAGAGGTCGTTTGAGGTACGATCAGCTTGTTCAGAACTATTTCATATTCCTTGTTCGATACAAGAGATTTTAAATCCTTTGTTACACCCAGTCTGGCCCATGCCATGGGTTTAGACATCGATATTATTTCAGCAACCCTGGTGCTGAGCACGCGAGTCAGAGGTCAGACCAACTTTTTTTATGTTTTCCCAGGGTGTAGACTGATGATAGGGCCACATCAGTCTATCAGGGATCTTCTACTATTCCAGATACAACCATACGATGTCATCCTATGCATTGAATGGCTTTTCTCTGTATGTGATGTCATTTACTAATTCCGAGGAAGGGTTGTGTTTTCATATTTGGGTGTTCAATGTGTAACTTTAATCGGAGAGCAGGGTTTTTAGAAAAGCAGCAGATGAGAGGATCCCCTTCTTTTCCCTATTGATTGAACTATCATTGGTGTCGGTGGATGCGGGGATGGTGGAAATCCCTGGGATCGTCAATGATTTTAAGGATGTCTTCCCCGAAGAGGTGGCAACTCTACCCCCTTGACGTGATGTTGAGTTTGGGATAGACATGCAACCTGGTGCCCATCCTATTTCGTTGGCTCCCTACCGGTTGGAACCTTCTGAGTTGCGGGAGTTGCGGATCCAGATTGACGATCTGATAAAGAAGGGTTTTGTTCAGACAAGTGTGTCACCGTGGGGTGCTAATGCCTTGTCTGCGAAGAATGCGGATGGTTTTCTAAGATTGTGCATAGATTACAGGAGGCTGAATTAGGTGACAGTCAAGAATTTCTACCCTCTCCCAAGGATAGATGACATCATTGACCAGCTGAGGGGAGCAAGTTGGTTCTCGAAGATCGATCTACGGTCTAAATATCACCAAGTGAGGGTGAAGGAGGTAGATATCTCCAAGACTACCTTCAGGTGCAGATATGGGAAATTTGAGTTTGTGGTCATGTTGTTCTGCGATACAAATGCTCTAGATGTGTTCATGGGACTCATGAACTCCATCATACGGGAATACCTGGGTCGGTTTGTGGTCGTTTTTATTGACGACATCTTGATCTACTCAAGATAAAAGGAGGATCACGCAGAGCACCTGAGAACGGTTTTAGAGGTCCTCCTACGGCACCAGATCTATGGGAAATTGTCCAAGTGAAAGTTTTGTATGCATGATATGTATTACCTTAGGCACATAGTGCTTGAGAAGGGGATAGAAGTTGACCCATCGATGGTAGATGAGGTTGTTTCTTGATCAGAACCCAAGAGTGTGACCAAAGATCATAGTTTCCAAGAACTGGCAGGTTACTATCAGAGTTTAATGCCCAAATTCTCTCAAGTTGTGGCACCTTTGACAACCATGACCACAAAAGACTAGGATTTCGGGTGGAATGGGCAGTGCGAGGTGGCCTTCAGTTACTTGAAGGAGAAGTTGTTAAGTGCCCCGGTGCTGAGGTTACTAGAAGAAGGGGTGGTGTATGAGGTGTTCTGTAATGCTTCCAGGCAAGGCCTCAGATGTGGGTTGATGTAGTGGAAAGGGGTGATCTCTTATGGGTCTAGGTAGTTATGTCACCATGAGAGTAACTTTTCCACCCATCATTTGGAGATTGTGGCGATCGTGTTCGCACTAAAGTTTTGGTAGCATTACATCGTCGGGGAGAACTTCGTGTTCTTCAATGATGACAAAACCTTGAAGTATATCTTTTCCCAATCGGACCTGAACTTGCGGCATCATAGGTGGGTGGAATTCCTTTAGAACTATAACTTCGAGATTCCCTACACCTCAGGAAAGGGAAATGTGGTGGTCGATGCCTTGAGCAGGAAGTCGCAGAAGGATGCAATTTGGGATTCTGCAGATACTTGGAGGGCGAAGGAGGAGTTGGATGCCCTACACATGGATGAAAGGATGGAAAGTGTTAGAGGTTTCCTATATCAGATGACATTGTAGTCTTCTCTGTTGTGGCAGGTAGAGGAGTCCCAATGGGGAGACTCAGAAAGCGAAGTGATGCTTCTCCAGGTTAACCAGGGTGATGCTCCGAAAGGGTGGACGGAGGATGGTCAGAATCAAGAGATTTTCCTAGAATAGTGATTTGTTCTAGAGGCGATACACAAGAGAGTTCTTATTGAGTTTAACAACTCACCCCTAGAGGTGAAACCAAGACTTTCCATGATGTACCGGGGCTTGAGTGGTCAGTTATGGTTGCCCAGGGTGAAGCAGGTAGTGGCAGAGTTCATGGCCAGATGACTAGTCTATCAGTAAGTGAAGGCTGAACATTGTGTTCCAGGCGGTTTGCTGCTGCCTTTGGATGTACCCATGTGGAAGTGGGATAATATCCCAATGGATTTCGTCATGGGACTACCCATGGTTCAAGGAGGCTATGACACTATATGGGTAGTGGTGGACCGGTTGATGAAATTGTCTCACTTCTTGTCAATCAAGGAGTCAGGTGTAGTGGATGCCTTAGCATGAAGGTACATGGATGAGGTGGGGCAGTTGCATGCACTTATATGATTTACAGTATTCGATAGGGATGCATGGTTTGCCTCATGAATCTGGAGAGGATTGGAGTATGCTTTTGGCACCCAGCTACGTCGTAGCACTATTTTCCATCCCCAGACAGATGGATAGACAGAGCACACTATCTAGACCTTGGAGGATATGCTACATGCATGTACACTAGATTTTGGGGGATCTTGGATGCAACCCATGCCTCTACATGATTTTGACGACAATAATAGCTATCACTCTATCATTGGCATGACTCCATTCGAAGCTCTGTATAGAATGTTGTGTCACTCACCCGTATGTTGGACAGAGGATGGGGAAACAAGTGTTCTTGGACCCGAAGTGGTGGAGATCATGACGGAGAATTTTCATCTTATACTAGAGATGATTAAGGTGGAACATGACTGACAGAAGTCATATGCCTATAATAGGAGGAGACCCTTGGAGTTCGGGGTTGGGGACCACGTGTTCTTGAAGGTCTCCCTCAGTGTGGACAACGGAGGTTCAATAGGGGAGTAAGCTTTATCCAAAATTTGTCAGTCCCTTAGATGTGTTGCAGAGGGTCAGAGAAGTGGCTTATCATCTATCCCTACCACCTCCGTTATTGAGGATACATGACGTCTTCCACTTGTCTCAACCCAGATGATATCTGCACGAAAATTCACACATCCTCGACTGGGGAAAGCTGGATATCGAGGACGACTTGACCTTTGTGGAATGACCAATGAGGATTGAGGATCATGAGGTGAAGGTGCTCCAAGGATGAACCATCAATTTGGTTCATGTATTATGGAGGTATGGTGGGCTCGAGGAGAGTACCTGGGGATAGGAGATGCAGAAGCGCGCCCAATACGCAGAGATTTTTTGTGTTTTGTTCTGTTTCATTCTATGATTGTTTTGATGTAGTGCTAACCTTGTTAGTTTAGGAGATGTTTTTTTCTCTACCTAGGGAGTATTTTGAAATGTTCTGACTGTGGAGAAGGGATGATCTGATCCCTAATCAAGAAGGATTAAGGTGGATGCGGTTAAACTTGTGCGGGCGATTCAGTTCCGGCCAAAGCGGATAGTATCTTGACACAGAAGAAGGAACTCCTTAATCTGTATGACTAGATAGTTGACCCTTAGGTGTTTCCTGGTTACTTGAGGGAGATGTGGCTCTAGATGTCGATGAGGTTCACTCTTGAGAGGTAGCTTTCAAGGCGGGTTTTCAGACCCCCCCCCCCGTTATCTTCTTCTGGCTTGGATTTAATTCTCGAGGGTGTTAATAGATTGAGAGGTATTTAATGTGATGACCCAGACCCTCACGATCCTCCCCTTTTCCAAAATCAGGATCCTAAGGGTTGCGTCTCAGTGGGCGACCGATCGACGTACGACTGATCGGTGTGCGAATGATCAGCGTGCGAACGAATGGTGCCCCACCGACCGATGTGACGCGATCAGTGTGTCATTGAGCGGTGCCTCATCGATTGGTGTGTGGCACGATCAATGTGTCATCGATTGGTGCCTCACCATTCAGTGCAAGCGATTGGTGCGACTGATTGGTATGACTGATCAGTGTGTGGCACGATTGGTCCCCCCTAGCCTTGTTCGGTTTTTCTTCTATAGTTTCTCCTGTAACACCACTTTTAGGCCTTTTAACCATTTGGAAGTGGTTCGAGGCCATTTTTAATCCCTTAATGAATTTTTAAAGTCCAATGGGTTGGGAGAACCTCAGTGGAACTAGCTTTGTGTCTGTGTATCGTGCCACTCCGTTTATATAAAATCCTTTAAAATCACACCTGTTACCACATTTTTTTGATAGGAATCATTAAATAACAATTAATCTCATCATGTGTAACCACCAAACCATGTGGGGAACCATGATCTAACCTTAAATCCATTCAAATCTCCATATCTAAAAAAAGGGGATCTTATTTATATATCGCACGAGAATTTCTTCTTATTCTTCTTCCTTTTCGCCATCCTCCTTTTCTTCCCATTGTGTATGGAGTCTCCCTTCCTAAGACAGGAGGTGTGATTGTGTCAGAACCTTTCTGCTAACCCTTGGAGTCCTTGATGTTCTTGGCATGTGGAAAAATTTGATCCCTGATCATCCAAGTAGGGTTTTTCCTTCATCTCTCTTTACTATGTATCATGCGGGGTGGGTATGCTATTGTTTTTGTGGGGATTGATGAAACCAAACTTAATGAAGTTAATAAACGAACCATTAAAGAATGAATGGGGTGTGATTGATGTTCTAGTGTACCCTTATATGATGATATGTGTTGTGAACTGTACGGGCTTGTGCTCACTGAAAATCATGGCCGTTCGTGGTCTTTCCATTCGTCTTAATGAACCCTTGTCTTTGGTGATGAATAAATAACTGTAACACGGAAATTAGTTATTCACCTAAACTCAGTTGGTTTAGATGGATTTTCATTAAAACAAGAATCCCTTTGTTAGCACCCCGGTTAAAAAGCAAAAAAAATAACCTAATGAATGATGTGCTTGAACCTGGAAGTTTCCCACTCTATTTTGGAAGTAGGTGTGTTGTTCTACTAGGAGAATATGGGGTGACGTGGGAGAGGATGAGATCCTCTATTGTGGAACAGTTGTTGGTTGTGAATATGAAGCTATGTGGGGCTGTATCTCGAGGTTTGGTTTGGTTCTAGTACTTTGAGGGATCTCAATGATCCCTTTATTGTTGTGACTTTGCAAAAGAACCGGGTCTGAATTCTTAAATCGATGTTTGGATATTTCTCTTTCTCTTGCATGTGGTTGTTCATGTTAGTTCCCCATTAGTGTATAATTCAACCAAATTGGATCACATGAACCTGAAAACAAGAATAGTTTAAATGTGGAATTTGTTTTGGGGATGAGTTACGACTTGGCCGCGAGTTCTGTGCTCTTCTTTATGAATGAATAGTAATGAGAGTGTTTGTGCTTAGGTTTTGGAGCCCGTAGGTTGGGATGAGTGCCTGTTACCTATACATATATTGTATTTCATATGTTTCTTATTCGCACCCCACCCAAGTTCAGCACATAGTGCCGAACACCCCATTTCATTGGGAGGGTGTTTTTTCCAACACTCCTATGAGTGGCTGGTTATTAGGTCGTTTTCTGCTCCCTTTCCTGAATAGCCCAAGACTCTTCGGGTAGGTTGTGACAGACTGAGGTCCATTATAGTACATGATTCTTCAGGAAGGGTAGTTTTGGTCGTTGTCCCCAGGGTGTGCTGGCAGGTTGTTTCCCAAGAGTCTTCGGGATGAGGCCTAGGTGTCCTCAGTCGTGGTAGTAGTTGTTCTGGCCCAGGTATTGTGGGAATGGTTACGCGTGGTGGTTGTGGTCCAGGTGTTTATGAGTGGGATGTGTTGTTGTGGCCTAGGTGTGTGTGGGAGGGGTGTGGTAGTGGGACTACAGTGAGAATGGCGGGACTGGTACGATGGATAGGATGTCTTCAATAACCAGTGGGAAAGTTGTGCGGGGTATCCAAATACCGATGTGATATTACTATACATTACATGACATGTGTTATTTGGGGAGTGTGCCTTAGTGAGGCTTGGGTGGATAGTTTACTTTTCTAGATGTTTTGGTTATCTCTTTTTCTCATAGGGAATTAGTATACCTCTCCAATTTTGCACGAGGGCGCTTGGTTTTCCCTACTGAGTATACTTATATGCTCACCATACGTATATAAAACATCTTTAAGGTTTCCAGGAGGACATCAGGGATCATGTGGGACTGTACTAGTTCGGATATTGGGGAAGTTCCTATTTTCTTTTTCCTTTTTCTTGGTACATTACCTTTGGATTTATTGTGGATTGTATCTTTCACTTTTGAACATGCATATGGAAATGGTTTACTTTCAGCTTTACCTTTACTTTTAGTTTTTTTGTTTGTGGGGTTTCTATCTTATCTCCCGATCCTATATAAATAAAAAGGTCAATTCCTCCAATCTTGTGTGTGATTCTCTACCCTTGGTGTTGGTCTCCACTCTAGGACCTATCTAAGCTGGGTCTCAATGGTCATTATGTGTCCTTCAACGTAAAGAAGGAAGGGTCTTCCAATCTATTGTCCCTTCTTCCATTTCATAAAAGCGGGTAGTGACATACTTGATAACACACTCTTATTACATTCTCTTTAAGATATGTTTTGTTTCTATTTATTATATTTTACTTATCATAAGGGAATTTTTTTTAAGAATTCCACCCTTAGAACATTCCATTCCATTAGTTCTATTTTCTCTTCCACCTTAATATTATCGATCAAAAACCATCATTGATTATAGTATCCTTTGAGAAAATAAATTTCAAGTGCATATTAAATATTTATCCACATGAAAATGATACAAATACCATCATCAGAGACATATAACATTTATAAACTATTATTAGATCAGTTATCCCACTAAATTATAGTGCATGTAACATAATAGAGATTCATCGTAGGAGATTATTATTTTGGAGTAGGGTCCCCCATCTAGGATTTATTATTTTTCCTAACATGATTATGATTCAATAACATATACATAACTTTATTAGTTCCAATAATACCATTATTGACTTCCATAGTTGAAAATATCTATATTTTCCAAGGTTATTGATACCATTCATCTTTCTAGGTTCTATTTATAAACAATGAAATACACTAGAAAATATCATGACATTATATAATATTATTTACAGTCCCAAAACTAGTAAAATAATTTCCATTAATTTAAAATTTCATATATAAATAATATGAGAATCATAATCATGGTTTCAGTTTTGATATAACTATTCTCAAATCGTTTTAGTGGTTTTTAAATATAATGCGAATTATCCAATGAATACACCTCTGGTGAGTAAAATAATGTGTATGGTATGTCATATTATCATGCACCAGGTAATGCTCGATTCAACCCTAAAAGACCTTCTTGGGAGTTAATAACCCTAGAAACATAAGTTCCAGAACCGCATCCAATTTTAATATCCAAATAGGTATGTATTTATAGGAAGAACAAAAAAAAATATATTCAGTAATAGAACATTAGGATGTAGTTATATACATTTCATCAAATTATGAATTATGGTTATGTTTTGTAATGAATTATTTACATAATCTAGAAACCCATGATTCTAGTATCATCCTCACATACCAACAATAGTGACCCAAAACCTTGTGGCATGGAGTTATGTCTTTACCTTATTACATTGACCTAGATACAATGGTTCAAATCCTGAAGGACCAATCAATTTAGCAATTTTGGATAACCATATAAAAACATGATACACTTTTTAAATTGGGGATATGTAATATTACATAATAAATAACAATTTAGGAGAATATACAACCTAAAAAACTCTTTCGAATATCACTTCTCCACATGTTCTAGAAAGGTAGAAAATAAAGGTTAACACAAATGCTCAGTAATGCTTAAGTACAGAAGAAGATATCATGAATAAATATGAATAATTAATATGGAATGGTATGTAAGTTAACTAAAATTCAATTTAAATATCTATAATTTAATGATATGATAAGTCTGGATATATATGTTAAGGTAAAAATCTGAAGAAAAAAAATTATTTTTTACCTATAGAATGGGACTCTAATGCATTAAATGATTAAATCCAATTGAAAATATCAAGTCGAATAACACAAATTTCTCAATGAAGTAGTTTTTATATATATTTGATGTTATGTTTCCTTGGAATATGATACCATTACAATCATTATTTTCACAAGATGATTAAAAACTTTCATTGTAAAAACCGATCTATTTTGGAACACAAATTAGACTTATTAAAATACCAATACATTTATTGGATTTATATAATGGTCCCAAATGGAATTTTTTCACATCTATATACTTCCTCATATATCAAATTATTTATTTAATTCATAATCAAATTATAAATGTCATCAACAAAATGTATTTTAAAAGATCTATTAATTTATCAATATTTCCAAAGAAAATAAAATTATAATCAAACAAAACACATCATGTTAATAAAAGGAAAATTTTTTAGGAAATAAAAATATCCATGAAACATAATATGGATATTTATAGAATAATTAATGAAAAATGAAATAATATTACATAATAGAGATTCATTCAAGAGAAGGTTATTGAAAACAAATGAATGTGAGGTTGTACAATAACTTTTACCTGATGGAAACCATAATAGAAAATACACATTGAAGTAATGAATCAATGTTAAACTAATAAAAAATTTATATATGACTGAAAAAATTCATAAAATGTAAAAGTGGAATTATATAAAACACATAAAATTTTATGATAGGATAAAAAAATGAATATTAATGGAATGGAAATTGAGATGAAATCTCTTAACTCAAACCTGTTTTTTGGATTTGGGTTGTTTTACGTAATAAATATAGTTTTAGATGTGTTATAAATTTTAACCAATAAGATAGTAATATTCAAAAGGTCACATATGATCCTTTTATAATATCTCATTACCCATTTAGTAATATCCATATATTATGTTCGTGGTCTCAAGTGTTAATTTACATCCTTTACCATTCATGTTTTGTAATGGATGTTCTGATTATTGAGAATATATTAATATTTTTCATTTAGAAAAAAAATTAAATAATTATAGTATTAAGTATCAATAATACTTTTTATACTCATTATTTAATATTCTTTGGAGTACTGAATTATGTTACAACCATAGAGATAATGGTTCGTACATGTGCATGTGTATCATTTCAATTTTCCAATATTAAATATAAAAAGAACATATATAATAAATTATCATTCAATAAGAATCATAATACCATATTATTTATTTCAATGTAATTTTTTATATCATTTTAGTGGTGTGGTGATGAACGGATATTCACCGAGTTTGATGAAGGCTATAGACCATGCGTACATGAATGACATTATAATATTTTGTTTAGTGATAATTTTTTTAAGGAAACTATATATATTATCATAAATAATTATATATATGTAATGAATATTATAATAATTTCATATATATATAAATTAATCAGTAACATTACAGTTTTCTCAATCCATGAGAAGTCGTTGTAAAAGAATAATCTCATAGATTTGTGAAGCGGATGTCCACCATACACACAAGTGATGTTATTATATTTCATTTACAATGGATATTAATACAGAATATATGATATAATGAATACCTCTGTATAATTATTTCTTAAATATGATATATATTTTAGATCTATAATAAAATCCATCCTTGTGAGGTGGTATTTGAAACATGAATGACATATCTTTGTGAGGATGCAGTCTACCATATACCAAGAATGATGATTTTGTAACCCAATTGATGGAAGTAGAGGTGAATGTAAGCCACTAACTTAATAAAAAAATACTTAGTGTATGGAATATAATGAGGTTATTACATTATTAACAAATAATAATATTTTAATATTATGGTGGTGTAAATAAAATAAAAATGTTCATTAACAAACACTACATATTTTTTAGGTACCCTCATTAGCTGAGAACTAATCCTTACATAGATATATTTACTATAAAAATAATGATTTTAAGAATAAATTATAGATAACTTAAATATATTTGGGTTGGTATTAGAAAAATAATTATGGTTTCTAGCTATGAAATTTTGAGGGTATTGACTGCCCTTTTATATTTTAGGAGGAGGGTCATTTTTGTAAATAAAAAAATATTAACTATTGGGAGGACAATAATACCTCATGTGGATCCAAAATTCATAATTAATGGCATGGAATAAATCATAAATCCATTAAAACCTAAAAAACATAATTAATCACCTATTCTAAACAAATAACCTTATCATATGCATTTCCTTATTTTTACCAATTTACAATTTCAATACCATTAGTAGTATTTTTATCCTTGCTAATTTAAACAAAGCCTAATAAATTTTAATCACTACGTAATTTAGACCCACAACTTATATAAATTATATTTTATGTATAAATGATAAATCATTTGTTTGTATTATGTTATATTTCGAACAAGGGAATGAAACATGCAAAAACATGGAATTACCCATACCTAATAAAATAGACACTCAACCATTTATGATTCAATATATTAGTTATAAAAATATAAATGATGAATTAATGGATGATATATATTATTTTTAAAAAAATTAAACACATATTGAAGTGGATACTATTTCGAAAAATTATGAATAATTTAATAAAATATAATTTATTTAAAAACAACATAAACAAAAAATTTGACATAACATATTTAATTAGAATTTTATTAATATAATTAATAAGATAGAAATAAAATATATTATGTTATAACCTACATAAAATGATATATTTTTCAACAAAATTAAATGAGGATAATTAATTATTACATATACTTTTCATTTTTTATTTTTAATATTAGTTATTTGATTTCTATTTTTTAACTAAATATACATTATGTTGTTATTCCACAATAATTTAATGTAGTAATTGCATCCCTAAAAATTACATTAAATTTTACTAGATATACAAAAACCATTTATCATTAAAAATAGTTTTGATAATTGGTCATATGTAGTTTTTCCCTATCCTTAATCATTATATAAATAAAAATAAATAATATGATATTTTTGTCTATTTCTTTTTATAACATATTAATTTTGTCAAATTCAAGTACAATATTCCAAAATAATAATAATAATAGTTTTATAAGAAATTTAGATAAAAATATGATTTTAAAATTTGTGCGTCAGAAGTTGGTTAGACATTTTAACCTGTATTTACCTATTTTACCTATGGTAACCGCATTTTTACATTTAATGGTATAATTCATTCCTTTGTTTTCACACATCATTTTGAAAAACAAAATTGATATAATTTGGAAATAATAAATAATATTATCTAATTATGAATTCTATTTTAACTAATTCAACTCATATTATTGGATAATTTAATTTAAAATTAGGCACACAAATTTAAATAGAAAGTAGAATTTAATGAGAAAATCATAAAAAATTTACAATGTTATTATATAAAAATTATAATTAATAATGATTACTTGTTCATAAATTTGACTAATTTATTTAAATTTTATAAAATTTAAATTTAATCCAATTATAAATATAAATTATCACTAAAAAAATTAGGAGATAATCTTGTTCTCAAAAAAATTATGTATTTTTTAATATTAATAATAATATGAAAATTATTTTTAAATTCAAAAATATTCAACCTAATCAATTTTTAGAATTCATATTTCCAAAATAATGTATATTTATTACAAAATAAAATTTCTAAAAGAGGTAAAGCTAAATTTTAAATTATTCACCTCGAGCATGACTAAACTATGTTTTTTTTATTCCTTATGTTTCTAGCATCAAAGAAAATCTAAAAATTAATTTTATTAAGAAAGAAATATGTTTTATATTATTTAGTTGTTATGAATAACATAAATTCTTCACCTATTCATCAAAATGGGAATCGAAACCATCATTCTTGTGTATGGAATATTAATACCATGTAAACCTCTTAAATTTATTCCAATATCACATCAAATTTAAATTTATTATTATGAATTTATTGGATATAGTTATGGTATTCCCAAAATATTCATCATTTTAGAAATATAATATATCATATTTTTTCCACTACATTGAATAAAAAATGGAAACACTATTTAGTTGTACGTGTGTACTCTTCCATCTCTGAGGTGATGTGATTTGTTATTCACCACTATAAAACATTAATGATATATATGAATATATTTAATGAAATAATATTCCATTAATGGTTTTATGATTTATATGTAATGATAAAAAACTATTACATTATTTCTATATTGATTTTTTAAAATTTATATTTTCCTCATGATTACTTATGGTCTATTGTCTCCATGACTGTAACATAGTTCATTTTCCCTAAAAATATTTTATTATTTTTCAAAAAGTATAAATAACATATTATGATTATAATAATTCCATGATTTTTATGTTGGAGATGATTGAAAAATAACTTCTTTTACGATATTCATCCGAGTGAACTCATTTTAGATAGTTGAAGTTAATATCATCAAATTAACCGACATTTAATTAATTGAATAATTAAATAAATATTACATAGATATAAAAAAAATAAAAAAAAATTTATTATAAAGAGATATTGTGATACGATAATAAGTAAAATTTGTTAATTTTTTCAATATGAGAACATATTTGAATTCTCAAACTCGATGTAAGGATTTTTATAACCACATTTAATATAATTGTATTAAATTTATTAATCATCTTCTTTGATATGGATAAAATTATGTGTAAAATTTAATTTAATTTTTCTATGTTTTACTTCCTCATGTTTCATACATATATTCATATGACACTCATAACATCATCAATGTTTAAATATAAAATTAATGAAATGGCCTTTGTAAGGTGTTTCCTCTCAATATCCCATTATGCATGAATATGTAAATGTTATGCACCAGATTTGACATATAAATAGTATATTCCCCCAATGTTACATATTATATAATGAATTCATCAAACATAATTAATTTTTTACTGGTTTTTCACTTCTCCAAATGTTATTTGATTCTAGAGTCTCTAACACTATAAGGGTTTCAGGTTAAAATCTATTTTATTTTCAATATTTCTTATGGCCAATATTACTTCAGGAGAAATTAATTAAATTTTATATCATGAATTATATCTAATTAATTATCTTTAGTACATGAAATAGGATAACCTATATGTTTAAAATTTCCACCATTATTTAATAATGAAGTAACATGAAATCTTTTTTTAAATAGTACCGTTATTGTAACATATTTATGATCACAAATTATCCTATTCCATGATTATATTTTCAATAAACACATTTTTTTGAAAATATATCACTATCCAATGAATAATTAATAAATTTACACGTGTTTTACATTTTTCCAAAATTGTTTTAAATAAATATTTATATCATCTTCTGAAAAATGTACTACTTTTAACTCTTTAAAAAAGTGTGTAAGTAATATATTATTTCAACATATATAAAATATATAAAATTTATACACATAATTTCTGGTCAGTTATTTGATGAATCCATTTCATGTTTATGTGGTTTAGGTCAATGAAAACTATTTAAATAGTATGTGTTTAATTTTATTATTTTAAGGAATATATTTCAAAAACGAAATCGTTTTTCCCCAAGAAACATTTCATGTCATCTATTAATTATATTTTCAATGACGATGTCATGAATTGATGTTACATGTCATATTTAAATTCTATGTCCATGTAACATAGATGAATACCTATATCATTTGTCATTCCATTTATGGGGTAAGTAATTCATTTTATTTATATATCGAATTCATTGATGATGAAATTTACATTGATTATAATAAGACACATGATTATAAAACCCATTTTATTTATATAATTAATGCTGGTGTTTATTCCTAATGAAAAATTTATTTCGTACATATAATAATAAATATATAATTAAGTGGGTCACTATATATTTATCTTATGAATTGGGGAATGACATTGTTTAATTATAAATTATTTTTATTTCTAGTTAGTAAGACTAATCAATTAAAAAACTTTTTCAACCATTTGATGTTATCCAGAATATTAGACTTGAATCATTTCTATTGTATGTTTTTCATTTATTCTATATTTCAAATTCATTAATGATCATATGATTACATGTACGTTATTTTTTCCATTGTGATTACCATAGACCTTCTCTCTTAAGATTTCATGTGATACCTTTTCTCAAAAAAAAATTTCATTACCATGTTAATTTTTTTATTGGCACATTTAACTCACCCCTTTATTTATGGATTAACCAGAATATCCTATGATTATTTATGAACACAAATTTATTTAGGATCAAAATAAGCTAACATAAATTAATTATGATATGTTTTAGAATATTTTAATTATTTATGTAACTAATCTTACATATATGCTAGGCCGCATGATCATATATTTTTAATTAGTTGATCCTTATATTGAAACTCATGTTATATTATTCGAGAAAGGAATGGGTCTCTATAGTAAGTGTTAGAGAAATGAATAATTATTTTATATATTAGGATTAATTAAAATTTGTAAAACCATGAAAATATATCTATGATTAGAAAAATAACAGGAAATATTTAGGAAGTATTCAGTGAGTGATTAATAAATATTAATTAAAAAATGATGATATGTATACTTATTGAAAATATTATGGAATTATAGTGACATTCAAAGGAGGGAAAAGGTAATTTTTAGGTTTGTGAGAGTGTGTCTGGAATAGTTGTTCCAAGGGGTAATAACACTTAAAGGGTGCATATGGATTTGAATCAATCATCCCCTTTCTCAAAACAAGTAATCCCTGTTTCAAGGATTGTCTAACACTCCTAATATATTTCTATTGATGTTATCCAACTATTTATTAGCCTTAATAATGTAATTAGAGAGATGATAATAATATAAGTACTATGTTAATTCAATATTGACATATATTTAAAATAATTCATCATGATTAGGAGATCAAATTGGTGAATAGTAAGGATTGTGATTATTATTGATCGAATATTGTTTTTCGGTTTTACAGAAGGACTAGAATAAGGAGGAACGATTGTAATGATAATTTTGATGAAATATTCAATGATTTTGGGAAACCAAAGGCCATTTTTATAGAAACATTATATATTTTCATTATTAGTAATCAGTTATTATGATTAAGGGTTAATTACCCATAACAAAACCAAAAATGAGACAAACTAAAGAAGATAAATATGGGGTCCTCTAAGATACTAGGTGGAGGAGACCATATTTGAACTAATATATAATTTACTTTATGATTAAAATATATGGGGAGACACCTAGGATAGTGTTTCAAAATAATTATAAAATGTTTTATGTGTGAAAAATTAGTGGATACGGTACATAAAAATCTTGGATAAATGAGGTTTTCAATGAAGAATAATAATTTTCAACGTGAAGACCCATTAATATTTCATTTTCATTAATTTAGGGAACCCATTCATCATCAGATTGACTTCCATTTTCTTAATTAAATCTCATCAATGAGGGGTGGAGTTATTTTTTACTATTATGTGAGGTTGAAGTATTTATGTCTTGAAATTTGATAACTATATAGTTGAATTACTTTTATTATTGGTGTTTCGGTTATATGAATCATGATTTATATAATGAATGGGTTAATTTTTTGATCCTAATATTTTTTTGGAATTATGGTGATTTAAGTTATTAAATTTAATTATTATAATATATTAATGTTGAATTAAAATTTTTGTATGTGTCATTATGGATGAATTTTTTTTGTAGATAAGTAAAAAATGTATCTCGGATGAATATTTGATCTAATCACTCAAATAATTGGAATGAATCCATAGTTTGGAATATTATGATGAATATTACAGTTACTTATTTATGAAATTATCATAGTTTATACATGTGTTTTATTATTCATGACATTTAGATTGTTATTCAATTTCATCATTTGAATTTTTACCCCATTAGGACTTATTTTATATTGTCTTTTATATATTGGTTATATTAATATATGAATTAATTTGTAATAAATTGTTTTATTATTTGGAATCATATGATATATTATAAATTTATTTCACTTTTCTAATAATGAAGTAAATTTCATCTTAAATAACCATCATTTTGATCAATATATGATATTACAGTCAAATATTATCAATGTATGAAATTCTACTTTTCATGTATGTATATATTCATTATGATCCACATAAATATGTTAAGGAATTATCTAAATATAAGAAAATGGATTATGAAAATTTTACCATATTAAATTTTCATCTGATTAATCCATGGTTATCTCACCCATAAAATATTTATGGTTTTGTGGTTTTAAACATCTCATTGATCATTAACCATACAATGACACATGTTCTCTATCTATCAATATAATTATTCTGAAATTAAATTTCTTATGTATATCTATATTTTTGGTTTCCATAATGGTCTACTATTTGGAAACCTAGTTGTGCATTTTTAAGGATGAACATTCATTGACATTTATATGTTTTTTAATAATGTATCATTATCCATTTTTAAATTTTTATATTCCAAAAAATTATTTTTTTAATATTTATAACCTTTTATTACAGTGATTTAGATAAAATTTAAAGAACATAATTTATTTAAATGTGTTATATTATAACACCCATGAATTTTTATACGATTACTATGTTTGATATTTTACATGAACCCCAAAAAGAAAACTATTAATTTAATGATATATTATTATATAAATATGAATATTTTATCTTGACTCGTAAATTGTAAATAAAAACAATTGATTAAATATTTAATGAAATATATAGATAAATTATACTCAATATAATCATATTTATATATTTTCTCTCAACAACCAGTAAATGTTATTGATAAAATTGGATTCATAAATAAATATGATTTTTTAATTATCCAACCCAAATGTTCCCACCTACTTGGTAAAAGGTTGAGCCACCACAACCCCAATCACACTTCCAATAGTCCATGAGATGATAATAAGTGTCAATATAGAAAAAACAAGAATTCGTGAAATTTTTCACTTATACTTTTATTTATGAAACAACCAATCTTCCGGCAATAATGAATAGATGTAATTAAATTACAAGAATATATATAGTGAAAATATTAATGAAATAAACACTAGGATTGATAACTCAGTTTGAATAATTAAATCCACTATATAAATCCTAAAAATATATTAAAAATATATCTCACAAGGCCCTAAAAAATGAGATTAATAATGATAACAGATCTGGACTCCTAATATCCATGACTGACTACTGTATATATTCAATGCACAAAGGATTCACTTTTCTCTCATAATGTAAATATTGATCTTCCTACTGTATTCATAAGACATGATACATGTGGGAAGAGACCATGAATCAGTATGTATATAAATACCTAGTATGATTCAAGGAAAATCCAAAGTGTGTTATGAAATGTTAATAATATTGTTAGTTTTATCCATTGAAAGTGGTAAATTAAACTCCACTCATAAAAATATATATCCCCATAAGGAATCCTTGATGAGAGAGATTGGAGATCAGTATCTCACACCCTAGAGACGATCAATGAATGATCATGTATCTCAAAATTTCAATCAATGACACCATTTATGAAATAAAACCTCAGCAGAATATATGTGTTGGTGATCACTCATATCTACTACACTCAATAGTTGAGGGAGCTATAACTCCCTTGGAGTATCATCAACACATTATAACTGAATCTCCAGGTATTACTAAACTGTAGAAAGAGGACACACGCCTTATTTAGTGGAG
Organism: Viscum album; assembly: GCA_963277665.1. Classification (NCBI taxonomy): domain Eukaryota; kingdom Viridiplantae; phylum Streptophyta; class Magnoliopsida; order Santalales; family Viscaceae; genus Viscum; species Viscum album. The sequence continues at coordinate 1,392,231,300 of OY728119.1, forward strand.
ATCCCCCTAAATCGATTTATAGAATATGGTGAAAAAACCTCCCGATGATTTAGGGAAGTGATAACCCTAGTATCTCTTTGATAATATGGGGAACAGACAGTATGATTTTTAAGGTGATTATTGAAGCCAACATCTATATCATGATTCATTCTAAGTCATTGGAATAATAGAGTGTGTCTAAATGTAGTCCCATACTTGTAAAATCTCTCATCACATCTCTCATTCCAAAAATATTCAAGCATTTTGGTTTATATTTTTATATACACAGTAACGGATACTTGTATGAAAATATGCAAATCAAAAAAATTGTGATATGAGAGGAAGAAGTTCACCGAGAGAATATGTGGTGTTTTCATGGGTAAATATGGAATTTTTCCCCACCACATTGGATGTTCTTGATCTTTTATATAATATAATTTGAACAAATTTCTTCATAATTGGTTTGTCTGGATCATAAAGAACATGTCTTAGACACTTCTACCCTACATGTGTCCTTTATTCCAAAAGTATTTACATATCCATGTACCTGAAATTTCTAATTGTTGGTGAATTTCAGTGAGATCTCATTCTATGTGTTGCATCTAACCCCATGGTGTCCTTTATGTGAGCCAACTAAAACGTGGATTTATTTCATGAGTTTTCTCACACAGTGTATGATTTTATCCACAAATTTTATGATCCTTAACATCTCTTGAAACCCTCTCTATCCCCCCCCTTCATCGATGGGAAATAGGCTATTTATTCATCTGTGATAAATGGTTTGTAGTTATAATTTTCATTGAATATTCTAAATCAACATGTTTTATATAGATCTACTGACACTGCAATATATTTCACCTGTTAGCTATCCAAAAATTATGCATAAAGCCTCTTCCCATTACTTATTTACTTTTTTTGTCTAGAAAAATGAATCATGTGGTTGGATAGGTTACTCAAGTTCATTTCTTGTACAACCAATTTCCCATCTCTTATCACCATTAATTCAGCCCATTACCACAACATATTACCCACAATTAATCCCAATGATAATTTAAATCGCTAAGAAAAATTTTCACCAAAGAACAAATATGATTCATTGGGTTAATTCATTAACTAACAAGACTCGACAATGTCAAAACATGACCCCACGAGCCAATAGAGATGAAAATGAGTAATAGGTGGGGAAATAGAACAATAAAAAAGAACCAAAGATCAATTTCCATTGAATTATCAAAAAATATTATATTTTGGGATTTTTTCATATAAACATGGAATAATTAAAAATAAAATGAATTAAACAATTTAACTATTCTAAGGGGCTCATGTGATGAACACAAGATATCCGAATCAAAAAAAAAAATAAAATTATTTATAATTAAATTAAACAAAAAAGGATTTTTAGAAAATTAATGATCTCTACCAATATTTTTTTGAAATATCTGGTGAAGAACACGTTCTCTATTGAATGAGAAGTCTCATTATATTCATTTCCTCTTGGTAAACCAACATCTTATCAATTATTGTCCACAAATCATTATCTACCACTAATGAACATTAATGATTCATCCCTAATATTCTAGGGTTTTGTGGCTATCCATAGATATATTCCATAATATTATTTATAATGAAAAAAATTATATTCCTATGTATTTAAAAATTTAATTATTTATTTAAATAATTAATACACATAATATCATCCCTAATGGGATCCTCATCTGAATTTCTGGCCCCGAACAACCATAGCTCATTTCTAGGGTAATCCTTGGATTTATTATTCTGCTATTGTCTAAAAATTTTTATTAGATACTTTTTTGGGCTGTTTTTACCTTATTTCTGATGAATATTGTGTCTATGATACTAAAATACAAAATATATTTATAATATAAATTTTTTGTTCACCCTGAATTGGAATGTTACGATGTCTCAGTGGTTTGAATTGAAAATATTTCTCCATATATATCAATGTCTGCTATGGAAAAAATTTGGTCACTGTAATTTCCCCCTCCCGTTCTTTTCTCCAAAAGATGTATAAGAAAAAAATGAATGAGATACTCTACCAATATCTATCTCTCTACACAAATGAGATTTCATATAAAATCCTAGGCTACAAATTTACACAATCCTAGTGAATGGTCCATCTTCATTGTGTCTTCTATGGACAATCAAAAAACTCCACCTTGTACTCAATGAATGTTTCTCCATCCACGATGTACCACTATTTTTATTCTATAAAATGTTTTCTATCTTGAACATATATACATTGATGAGACTCATCTATGACCATTATCAAATAATAGTTGAAAGTATAAGTGGTCAAAAGTCTTAAAAATAATATATGACATATAGAATGACCTGATTGTCCTCTTGGATAGCTGGCCACCTCTTCCAAACCATTATAATCCTCATTGAGTTGGCACTGTCATGAAAAAAAAATATCCATACATGGACTACAAGGGAATAAAACACTGATATATGTCTTATTCCAGTTAACAATGCATTATGATAATATAATACAGTTTCACTGTAGACTTCTTAGTTTCTTCATGTACCATCTTTATTCCAACAGGAAATGTCACATAAATACCATTCTCATATAATAGTAACATGCATTTTTTATCGAACAGTTCCTCTAATAGTTCTATACATATAAACTAGTGGTATATGTAATGTTAAGAAAACTCCACTAGTGTAATATAATCCCTCTAAATCTAACTGAATTATAAAATGCATGAAAACATTATTTCATTCAATATGTGGATAGTGAAGTCATTTTTCCAATCTGTGCTGGGGTGGAATTATATACACATAATTAAGGAGGTCAAAAATGTATCTTGAAATAACGTACATAACTATGATGTAAATCATGCACCATTCATGGGTAAAATTAATTAGGATATCCAATGGTGTCGAAGGATGCCCCACATTTACAAAATCACCAAACTCCCCACCAAACCATTCTCCCAAATAGAATGGAATTTCACTCACATCATATTTCACTAAAATATCGCCCAGAAGGAATCATTTACTAATGATATCTATAGAATTCATATTAAATTTTATGTGGGTATTTTTTCCAATTTCCACTCTAATTACTCTTGATTTTGTAGCATATGTTCATGAAAAGAGTTCTTATCCTTCACTTGATGACATTTGTGATACAAATAGATGAAATTTTATATGATAAACCTTCTTCCAATGTATCACCCGAGACTTTTATGAGAAATATTTTGTTTTTATGTTATATAAATCATCAAAGGAATCTTTCACTACACACAACACTAGCTTGGCTTTCTTTACACGCAACCGTGACCTTCCTCGATAGCTTACATCATACGCAATACCGAGTTTCACTAAACAACGATATGCTATTAATTTTTTATTAAAACTATACGTTATGAATAGTATTAATTGAATTTTGAATTTTATAACATTTTAATTCAACTTATACATTTTCTAGAATGAGGTATAAAAGAAAAATTAGTTTTTTTGGATAAAAGAAATATTTTTCAAAAAATTCAGTTTTGCCGCCTTTTGATGGCACACCCACATTAAATCTAGTTTTTGACATGTTTATAAGCTCAGTATGGCGAAATAAAATTCTTCTTTTGAATCAGGGTATAATGATTTAATTTGGATAAATTTTTGATGTATTTCTTATAACTTTCATATTTTGATGAATAGTAAAAAAATACGCTAATTTTTAATTAAAAACAACTTCTTTCATTGAGATAATTTATATGGATAAACTTCATGAAACTTCAAAAACGAATAGTATCCTGAAAGATAATACAATTATGTACATCATATGAATTTATTTATAATTTTTATGGATTAAATAAGTATCATTTATTATGAAACAATAGTGATGTTGAAATTATTTTATTAATTAAAATATCAAATAAATGGTTTTAAAATTAATAAAATAAATATTATATGAAATATTTAATGTTCTCCACTAATTTTCTTGATTCATATGACATTTTATTAATCTATTAAAGCTTTTAGTTCGAATATATCCTCTGTATATATTTTATTTAAATTCAAATAAATGAATACTGTCAAAATTGACACTTTTGTTATTTTATAAACATATCATATTATTAAATTTTTTAAAAATCACAAAAATACTTTAAAATTATAAATTAACTTTTATATGGTTGAAAATGTCACAAAGTTTCAAATTATGGAAAATTTACAACACATATGTAATAATTAATAATAATTTAAAATTTAGAATATTACTATAACAAATAAAATTAAATTGATAAATAAGGATAAATCACGTTGATAATGTTTAAAATAAATTCCTTACGTGTATAAATTTTATTGGTTGATGATATTGCAACCCTATCGCATCTAATATTTTTATGTGAGTCATTTTGGAAGTTTTTAAGTGGGGTTCGGATTTAATATAAACTAATATTTATTATATTTCCAAAGGTGCCCCTCTCCTCCCTTATAAAAGGGGACCTCCTCCCTCTCCTCCTCACACCAATTTGAGCCTTCAAGCTCAAAAAAACCCTCCCCATTTCACTTCCCCACTTCCCTATAATCATCCTAGAGGTTTTGGTCTTCTTTAAAGACAAACCCTAGTGCCCTAAGAGGAGGTTAAGAAGAGGCGTGTCAAAAAAGTGGTAATATCCATTACCGATCCTTTCCAAATTTTTTCTTCTTCAACTTCTTCTTCTTTAGTTGTTTCATTATGAAGTAATAACATCAGTATCACACATATACTTATATGTTATTATAAGTATGAAACAACCCTATTTCACCATCTATCCATCCTACAGAAAACGAAATCACCGCGCGTGCGTACGTACGGAATACCATCTCCACGTCGTGGTGTAATATATTATCCCCACCACCATACTTGGATGGGTATAATGGTGTAAATAATTACTATATATGATTATTTTAAAGTGATATTGATTCCAAAATAGTATACATACACTCTAATACAATTCCACGATCATGGGAACGATATCATCACTCGTGCGTAAGTACGGAATACCGTCTCCATGATGTGATGTGATTCGTTCTACATGATATTCATTGAATAATGATTATATAAATGAATTGAATGAATAAATATGATATATAGGTCATTAATACCATTCTGTAAATGATTTATCTATAACCTAAAGAGATGAATAAGAATTTATTTGACAAAACACACATAAGAACAAAAAGTTATAAACACCCAAATAACAAGTAGAAATGAATTATTACTACTAAGAAGCTAAGAATATGACCATATATGATATCATAACAATAATTATGATTCTAGAATAAGTCAATAACATTATTTATATCATTTTACAGGATGTTCAGACACTTACGAAGCAAATCGGACCTAAGGTAAGGGAAAATATCACAATCTTATTTTATCCGAGATTGTTTATACATTGGTATTTACCGGGGTGTATTTTATCAACCACATCCATGTTACCAAAATATGTAATATTGTTTTCATCCACCTACAATTGTTTAAATCCAATTTTACCCTTCAGTGAGTTTTTATTAAAATATATGAAAGGAATCTTTTGTCATTTTTCGTATGAGGTATTTTTTGAATTTTCCGACAAAAGTACGAGAAGAATGTTTTTTTAAATTATATGTCATGAATGGATTTTCAAAACATTATTTTCAAGAAACTTAATTTACATGTTTTCAAGTTTATTTTTAATAAACTTCTTTTAGGTTAAAATTTTATGACATGTTAAGAAAGGAAAAATGTTTTTGAAGTAGAAAAGAAAATTTTCCTCAAGAATGGAGTTCAAGTGTTTTATCAAAATTATTTTCCATATAAGATAATATAGGGTTCTGTTTCTATCCCTATTATTACATGGATTTGATTATGTTGTGATGGTAAGATTTTTTATGAATTCCTTTATCTTATATTAATTGTTTTATGATGTCATGATGTTTAAGATTCCCATTTTTATCACATGGGTTATGCTATGATATATGGTTTATGATTTTATGGAACACATATGAATGGTATCATTATGAGATGGGTGGGAACTATATCTCCCTCCAATGCATTGGGTAAATACTTTATATCTCATGAGATAGACATGGCTAGAATGGCAGGTTAAACCGGTTCAGTTAAACAGGACTGAAACGAGGAGTGAACTCGGTTCAGAAATGGACTTTGTCCACTAATATAGTCTTGGCAATGAGTCTTGACTAATAAGAAATGATAATCTATGATTATGTGTGTATGACACAAAGTTCCATGTTTTATGTTATGATTATTGGGATTTCATTTCACTACTATGATTTATCCCATGTTATGAAATTATGCTCTTTTTTGTAGGTTAAGATTTCCAAAATGTTATTTTCTTATGAATATGATGTGATTGATATTTCTTTTGTTTACCCTTACTGAGAATTTGAGCTCACACTTTTTTATGTTTTCTTTCCCCAGGTCAAGAAGAATCTTATTAAGTAAGATATTCCGAAAGGGACTATAGATATGATGAAATAAATGAGAGATAGTGTAGATGCTTTATGAACCAGTTGTTTATGTTTCCCAGTTTCAAAAGACACTATACCTATAAGGTCCTTTCATGTTTTTGTTATATGTTGTAATAAGTATGATTCAATTTTGATGTAATAACAATGTATGTAAAGTATGGGTCATTATATCCACCACCAAAAAAATCTTGTCTCATTGGTCCATATACATCTTCACCACACCCTGATTCATAGAAAAATATAATTATGGAAATACACCATCTCACCCTCTCACATAATGCATAGAACCACTATACATCTACAAAAAATGATAGAATGATCCCACTTTTGTAAAATCCTTTTATTGAATCCCTTTTGTATATATATTCATTTAAAACAACAATGATTATGTCCCGCATTTCAGCATTTCTCACATACTAGATATATACATCAGTTTTTACCATAGAATATATATTATCTTCTCACCAATCCTTCACTAGTGTAATGTTAAAAGAAGGAAAAGATCAAAATCCTTTTCTAACAGGATTTAATTACTCTTCTTACTAAGCGAATCATTTTCTACACTGTTTATCATAGGCTAATAGACATTTTAAAAGTAATAGTTCTACAAGAACTATATCTAGAACCTATACTATAGTCTAAGATATATCTATGTTATGATTTCCCTATGAAAATTGTGGTATTATTCAATAACGGGGTCATATACCGAAAGATATTGCATCTATATCACCAGAGTGTTGACTACATATATAAATTCGAGTTCCTTAGTAGCTTCATTCTATAAATATGTCTCAACATACTCAACCCATATGTAACAAATTCATAACGAAAAAATATAAATATTATTAAAAATAAATTTAAAAAAAACAATATTCTCTACACCCTTATCCATTTTTGTCAACATAGGAGAATATGTCAACATCAAACTCAACTACTTGATGTGGACCTCACAATAAAAAATCTAGATAAATGGATCACCATTATATAATTTTATTTTAAAACATGATGATACTATAAAAATTTTAGAATTAAATATTATATGATACCCTTCATTTTTATAAAAACAACATACCTATTACTCTCCCTTCATTGGATCCCAATAAATAACTACAACAATATTCATTGAGTCCACAACTACCTCATAATTAGAAATTAATATTTATAGATAGTTAAAATCAAATTTTCAAAACTACTACTTTGATATATTATCATATAGCTAGTTTTCTAGGTGTAATCCTTTAATGGTCCTCAGATTCTATGCATTATTATCCTAGGATGCAAAATTATTTTATATGTCATTAATGAAAACTGCCACAAATCTGCACAATGATGGATAGAAGTTCTGATTCATGATCTACACAAATATTGAGGGGTTATTGGTTACACTAAAATGAATTTATAGGTACTCATGTTATATATAGAGACATTGGAATATATTATTTGGAATATCAGCCTCACATCTATCAACTGGTAGAAGTCTAAATAGATATCTTTTTTTGATTACCAATTAAAACCTTTTAACTTATCAAAGGTGGTTTCAACATTCAGAAGTGGGTAAAATATTGATATCATGACAATAATTATTGGATGATTATTAATAAAAATCACATTAACATGACCAATAATATCTAAATAATAACCAGAGATTCCCATAGGTACACAATGTGTCTAATGAAGCCCTTATATTGATGTTCCTACTATTGCCTGATCTCCTCTCTGAACATGGAATGGGCCATATGATATATCAATATAGTAATAAAGATTGTAATGGGGTGCATGCCGATGTAGACTTATGCTGCACATCATTGATGGTGATCCATAATATCCTCATGGAATATGTCCACATATTTTTCCACTAATGAGGGAATCCAGATTACTAATGTTCCCACCACACCAAGGACTACACCTTCCCATATATGGGTTATGGTACGCATCCTATATCTCACAAGGCCCAATATCTATGACCTATTATATATCTCACATATATAACAATATATTTCCACATTATTCTGAAGAAAACTAAATAAACTGTGATGATAATAAATATAGTATCAAAACAGAAAAATCATGTGCATGCATAATATAAGATGATATTGTCTAATTGTGAATACCAAGAGGAAAAACCTGAGAATATCTTTTAAAATTTGATCCTCACACTATTATAAGACATGTAATATCTATGAACCGGTTCCTATAAGAATCTATTTCCATAGATATTGGGCTAAAGTTTCAAACGAAGGCTCTATATCTCAAAATATTAATATGGATATGTTGGAGTTACTGTCATCTATTAATACTTGTACTAAATAAAGCATTCAATAAACACATAATGTACCATTGACCATCTCATATGATTTCTACTAATAGAATTATATGTCATGTATCTTTAAAAGAGCCATATATCCATCATCATGAGCCTAAAATAGTAGATCATGTGGTGGTTTTGTTGGTAGGAGAAAATAATTCACTCTAAACTAACTACACTTCCATTGGGATATGATCTTGATCCTGTACTAGCATCACCTTTATGTGGGCCACCCTATACATGATTTGGATATCACTTATAATAAAACCTCCACTCTCATGGGTTCTATCCACTATTATTATATCATTATAAACCACAATGTTCTATGAATCATAAGATAAATATTTTCTCCTATCAAAACCATAACATCACTCATATTCAGTATGAATATATTCATTGAGAGATCCCTAAGACGTAAATCCTTGTGTCCGTTTTCAATATTGAGAACTCATATCCTTCATGGATTGTGATGTTTGACAGATTCATTAATATAATACACACATTTGGCTATAAATACCAGGGTTCCCACATCTATGATGTTGTCATTAACTAGATCCCACACTAGATCTAAAAAATAACAGAGTATGTAAAATTAATACACAATGGATCAAATTTCCATGTGGGGTCCCTACCCTAACATTGGAACCATGGAAAATTCATCTCAAACCAAATTAAGGGAGTACCAATTAAGGTTAATGAACATCCTTTCATACTTAGAAAATAAAATAACATTGTGTTGTAATGAAAAAAACTACATGATTTTAATTGAGAATAAGAATCATGTGTAATAATCCTCATGAAACATCTTCTAGAACTCAGAAGACCAAAGTGTCATATCATCATGGGTTTGCATATCCAAACTCCTCAAGAACATATCTGATCTATGGAAATTTCATGATTCATCTATAACCATATTATTTGTTGTGTTCTGAACAATCATAAAAACTCAAGGAACCGAAAAAATCTAATCATCCACTATCAAGGAATCTATATCTCTATGGATCCTCCTTGTTCTTTGATGTTGAACATCATGAATTTCACTAAAAATATGAAAATCATTATCATGAAATGAGGGTACTATTAACTGCTCGAATGGTGGGTGTGTTTCTTAACAAAAACATTAATGAAACGCCATATGAGATGACACAACAAATGAGGCCTCCTCACTCATCAAATAATTTTCACAATACTAAATTAGTTACTCTGATTGATATCATTATGGAGAAATATAAATAGTTATCAAGATATAACAAGGATAGATGATCATATATACAGGAGGAGATAAGTCATGGAGGATATTGAGAGAATCAATCCAACATAATGCAGATACCAACAATACATGAAACCTATATCTTGGTACGGTGAGCCGATAAGTAGGTAGTATGTGCCCTATTTTATAGTTACATCAGTAGTCACACAAACACTAGGTTCCATGTATTGGTAGTCACCCTCGTGAATAATTATGATCATTTCCCTATATCAAATGAAATCTACAGAAGGGAATATCTATGAAAACTATTTATATCAGTAATCTGTTAAAATAACACTCTATAGTAAACTAACCCACCATTAACCTCCTTCTAATGAAAGGTATACTCTTCAAAACACCAATCATGCCACTAGCAGGCTTGAAGTTTACGATAAGCATCTATATTATATAAAAGAAATTGGATGACATTGGCAAATATATCTGCAAACGCTTACCGAACAATCTCCATGAAACTATGTGATGACATATTAAAATCATGAAAACATCTATAGTACAACCATTAATTAAATAATATATAAGGAATACTTCAGATTAATTTGAATGAAAACCAACATATAAAAAGGAACTATATTCCCAAACACAATTGAATTCCCATCCCAAAAACAACTCAAAATAGAAAATCTGATAGATTTAGAATTATTATCTCTATTACTAACCAAAATACATAGTTACTACACCCATTTATCATTATTCATTTCCAAATAAATCGACGATCAATTCATATTCAGCCAAATACAAGACATTTTATATAACTTACAATTATAGGTATAGTAAATAAATACTTTGTATGATGTCCAAAAAACTAAATTGGAGTGATATAATGATATAATGATATTATTATCTACCCATATAAATTGTGAATCAAAAACCGACTAATATAAATATTAATATGTTAATAACTAATACAACAAGTGAGAGAGAGAGGATTTCAAACTCACAATACTGCCAAAGCCAATGAGTAGTACATTAGCTCCGAAAGGCCATTACCAATGGCCATAAATAAAGGAATCCTTGAAAAAATATGTGTGAAGGGTCCATATATACAATAAATTTATTTACAGCTGAGTGATCCCCAACTATATTGGAGTACCTGTACACTACAATAACACAATAAAGGCAGATTAACTCTCTATAGATTTAGGGAGAAAACCCATCACTGGGGAGAACCATTTCTTTACTTATATTGAATATTTGGAAACCATGTAATATAATTTATTGGGATTACTATCCCTATCATATCTCTGGAAGTATAGGGAACTCTCACAGACATTCAATAAGGGATTATTATCCCCCACATCATTCCAATAATCCTCCCTGGATCACTACCATCACCAAGAAACACCTAAATAAGAATAACAAAATAAATATATTCTATCATGTATTTAATTTAACAGATATGTCTAAAATCATGCTGAACATGGAAAATAACTCAGGATATTCTATGCACGGGAACAAATCTGAGTATAATAAATGAAGATATGACAGGAATAAGTTAATGTTGAGAATATATAATGTATATGGGGGTTTTTATTGATGAAGGACCCTCCTCCTCATCTATTTGTGATCTCCTCTGGATACATCTTGGAAAAAATTTCATATTACAATTATTGTATTTCTCAAAAACTAGTTGTATAATACACCTAAGGTTTTCTCATGTCATCCTAGCCATACCCATTTACATGTCCTTACATGTATATAAGTGCGTACCAGTGTACTCCAAGAACACATGGTGTATCAGACTGCATGTGGTTCACTCATGATTAGAAATTCCAAAAAAATGAGATGTCATATCACAATGAGCCAATGGTGAATAACCATAACAACATATAGGGGGATAGAATATAAAAAAATGTCAACACATAATTGCCTATGTGTTCATGGAAAAAAATCATTAAACATTGAAATCTGTTTGTTAACATTGAATAATTGAAGAAAAATAATAATTAAATAAATTATCAAATCAACCAAGTAAATGAGAATATTCTTTTTGGATAGAATGAAAATAAATAAATAAATAAAATATCAATAATTTAAACAAAATAGTATTAATGAATAATTTATGAATCCCAACATTATATGGGATCATGAATTGTTTGAATAATGCAATTCCTAGTGATATGGAGGTCTCATCATCTTGAATTCCTCTTAATCCAAATCAATCAAATAAATTATCATCAAAAAATCTCTAACAACTAGTGAACAACAACATAGGTCCATCTTTAATCTCTAAGGGTTATGCAACTAATATCAGATAATTTCCTAAAATCAATGTGAATTATAATTTAGTGTTATGGATTTTACATGAATTAATTAAATTATTTATTTATTTAACCCATTTATCATTCCCACCAATGGATACCACATTCGAATGTCCTAAAAAACCAATCATAGGACATGTTTTGGTTAAACCACTTCTTTAAAATTTAACCATGGTCTCATATTTCAAATCGAACAATGCGTTTTTGGATTTATTCCATTACTTATTAAATACTACAAAAAGATGATATTAATATATTTATTATTTTTATAATAACTATTCCAAGGACATCTATAATTGGAATCTCATTCCATTTTAGTTATTATATTTGAAACCATTCCACAATAATTTTCAAAATATTACAAGGAAAAATTAGTGTCAATATTATTTCATTAAAAAAATGACATGTTTTAATTGTTAATAGTATATATGTATACTAATTTTCTTATTTTTAATTTACAAAAAGGATATCAATTTTTAAATCCAAAGTAAAAAATTTAACAACCTGTAATTTTCCCATATTTTGTTTTCAAATGATATGTTATATTGTTAATAATGAAAATATCATACCATTTTAAACTATCATCTCATTTCATTAAATAATATAATATATATATTTATTATTATTCAGATTTGGTCATAAAGTAACATATGAGCCATATAATTTAGAATATACTTTTTTATTTCATTTAAATCACCAATTATTAGTTTTTTTATATATATTTTATATGTATTATTCTAATTTTTTAGGTTGATAATGTTTATAATATTAAATGTGATGTCTTGGAACCGGATGCAACTCAGTGGCTGCCCCAATCATAGTGGTCCACATGGCCTCATGTCCATATCAATGAATGTCAGAGTATGCTGACTAGTAGTGAGGGAATATGGTGTGTCCATGGAGAGACTACTCCCTTCTTTCGAATGGGTTGTGCACCATATGGAAGTAAACATACGAAATTAGCAGAAAAAATATAAATTAATAGAAGAAAAAATAGAAAAATAGTGAACAGAGTACTAAGAAATGAAAAAACTGAAATTACATTCAATAATAGATGATATGTCATGTCACTATAAAATTTGATAAAATTGATACATGACATTAGAAAAAACATGATTTTCAAAAGTATAATGGAAAGAAAGGACTATCCCATGAAACCTAAGATCGAATTTGGTCCTCTGCTATCATGAATTATAAAAATAAACAAAAATGAAGTGTTTGAATCCATATGATTCCCTTTTTCAAAACCTACAACAAGTTGATATTTTCCATGTATAAAACATCACCTACAATGCATATGATATAAATCTCATTGGGCCACTTCAAACTGGGTCAATAACATCTGACTGGTGTAATGGAAATGTAACAGTGTGAATGAATTAATGTATAAATAAAAGTAGTACAATTTAACTAAATATGCATGTCTGTTATATAGCCCTTTCCTGGTGTCTGGACAAGTGACTAATTAATATAATTATGTATTTACAAAATTAAAACTGAAAGGTCTCGTGAGGCATAGACAAAACTAAAATCACCTCGTGATAGTATAAATTGATAATGTTGTAATATTAACAAGAAAACCATGATTAAACATATTTCATAATGAATTTTCATTTTCATAAACATGTTAACATAAACCTCATGGGTCTCTAAATTAGTGGAGACTGTAGCCTGACTAAGGATAAAAGTTTATTCCAAGGAACATGTTCCATTACATTCCATAAACAGGTGCCTACTGAATCAAAGGTGGTTATCCATGTATTATGAGATAAAGTTGAGATAGGGACCTATAGCGTGTAACTATGGAACCTAATTAAAAATTATGTATCCAAGGAGTTTATCCAAGGAATCTTGTAATAATAAAAGGGATCCTATAGTGCCATAGTAGGCATCCATGTATAGATAAGGGTTGGGATCTTGGTGGGTATCAACATATGAATGTCGTATCCTTGAATCGGAATGGGGTTCTCGAGTTCATCTGGAATAATCTAATTAGATTCCATGGTCAGTTTGATTCAGACAATTTCTATTTAACTGTGAAGACATATAATATTTCATTATATTCAACCCATTCCATTCATTAGGGTTATTAGGTCATATATCATGAACCCTTTTAGTCATGTCATTTGATTGAATCCTTTCCTTTCATTAGTGTGAAAAGTCCATGTATCATGCCGACATTCATATAATCCATATAAATCATATTACATATTTGAGGTTTATTATTCTTCTATCAATTAATTTGGTAAGGGTTTCGACCGATATTCATCCTACTATTCATTTAAATTATTGTCATGTTATATGCTTTGTATAATTGCAAATTAAGATTCCACATTTCATTGTCAAATTTAGTCATGTACCTTAGGTGGGACATGCATAAGGCATTAAATATACATTCTATAATGATATTTACAATAAAACCATGTTGCTGAATATAGAAACTCTCACCCTTACGAAGGAAAATCTAAAGCACGCATGATCGGTGGCACACACATGTCAAAACACTAAACCACAAATATATCATAACATTCAACATGGAATGTATGTAATTGTGGGTGTAAAAAGTAACAACTAATCAAATATTTTGAAAGATCATAACCTTATAGTTCTAATTATTATAAACAAGGCATATAAATTCCATAAATGGGACTTGATGAAATTGTTGGGCCCCAAACGACAAATCCATAATCAATATACATTAGTAGTAAGATATAGACCACCCAGCATTGGATTGTATGACTCCCATCATCTATTATTTCCCCCTAATTTTCTTCATATTAGTGTAGATCTACGATGAGGTGAATATTGATTATACATTGATAACTTGATCGTGAGAAAAATAGAAGGAGATTAGCTTAAGAGGACTGAATTACATATCATTGTGCATCCAATGTGATGAATGGATGCTCGATCTAACGTTGGATGAGATAAATCATTGAATACATAAATTTTTCCATTAAAATCTCCAAAATACGATCTATGGATATAATTACAACATAATTTGTAATTTGGGAATAAGGAGAGATCTTCATAGATCACAAAGGGAAATTATGAAAAATTACCTTGAAAAATGGAATCTGTATAGTTTTTTACATGGTTTTGAAAATCCATTTGCAAACTGCGTGACATTTTCAGGTTAAAAGGGACTATTTAATGGTTAGGCTGCATGGTCATGTAAAAATTTTGCAATTTGGTTATGTTCATAAATTTCAATATGCAATGTTAGCGAAACAATGTGCCAAACATTCGCTAACTATGTGACCTATCCATTTTTGTCAATAAATAGGAGTTTTTGGATCCTATCATTCCCAATACACCAGAAGACCTTTACTAACCCATTAAGAATCCACATTGGATTCAAATTAATGATTTAGACAGAAATTTAAAGGATCCATGTTTGAATGAAAACATATTTTCTATCAATATTACCACAATAAAAAACTATATCATGAGTTCACCTTCCAAGTGTACAAAAAAATTGTATGAGAACAACTCTGGACATTGGGCATAAACATCAGCCTACATATCCCAAAAAACATAATATACTCAGTCATTTTACCATGTCACTCATTCTAGGGGGACACACCTGTCACCCAGTGCCTTTGTACTCTAGTCAACAATGTGTACTTGATAATACTCAAACATTTTATTAACATTTAACTCAACATCATTCGGACCAAAAGTAAGATATGGGTGAAATGAAATTGGTGGTGCTATGAAACAGGAATAAAGCCATGCATGGCATGGTAACACTAATTTTGTAACAAATGATATGTTATATACCACAATTTTTCTATAATCTCAAAAGACCATAAAAATGATAAGACAATTTTCCCAGCTATTGTAACCATCTCTTCCCTAGCCTAGGTGATACCCTGGGAAAAAAATCATTGAACATGAACACAAGAGGATGTAAAGGGTGATCGACATAATATTGTTATCTTGACTGAGCAGTAGTCCTACAACATCTGATCACTCAAACGTGATCTAGATCAAACTGAACAAGATGAGGACCTAGTAGGGCTTCCTTTGTAGCCTTTACCTAGTAATGCAATGAACATTACATTCAACCATATAAGGACTCAATAGATGAAGTCTATATTGTCTAATCGATTATATTATTATATGAAAACTCATCATGAAGGATATTAATTTCCAAAGAACCACAAAAATCAAGGACACACGTTAGAATTATATCCTATAAAAACATGTATTGTGTAATTTAATTGTCGATCAGTCTGAGGGACAAAAGAAATTCATAGATGCACATGAGTCTAAATATCATTATTTTATCCCTAAAATAATTGTGACATGAATCAATCATCACTATCTGAAATAATATTATGTGGAACCTCGTATAGTCATATGATATCACAGACATAGAGTCATCCCAGCTCATCAATTGAGAAATTCTCCCGAATTGTAATGATGTGGGATGATTTAGTTAGTCTTCCAATATCTACCCATATTGAATTTCTACCCTCATCAATTATGGTAAGCCAACTATGAAATCCATTGCATCATCTCCCCATTTCCATTTTAGGATAGGAAGTGGTTATATCATGCCTATAGGTCTTTGGTGTTCTGCCTTAACCTTCTGATTGGGGGGAACACCTAGTGATAAAACCATCAATTTGACGTTTCATCGTAGGCCACCAATAATATTGTTTCATATCTCTATGTATCGTGGATATTCATGGATGAATTTCCCTCTGATAAGCAAGGTAATCATGCATCATCTAGTCTCTCATATCATTAAGAACCAAAAAATGTTGTTTTAGATTCCATACATCGTCTCTATCCAAAAAAAAAATATAGAGGCGGGTTATCTCCTAATATACTCTCATGGATTTCCAAGACATTAGAATATGAAAACTGTTTACCCTTAACCATCTCATTATTGTATGTGGTAACTTTTTTAGGATGAGTGTTAAGACTGCCTGTGACTATTATAAAACACTAGATGCTGCTCAAAAAAGAGGGTCATTAACTACCAATCATCACTGGATTCTCATATAACCTATGCTTTAGTTCTCTTAATCAGTAAATCATTAACCACATTTCCCTTTTGAGTCATATAGAAAAGCTCAAAATCAAAGGATTTTAGATATTTGACCCATATACACTATTTGAGGTTCATGTCACACGATGAATATATATATTCAATGCTCTTATGGTCTGTGTACACCGAAAGGTTTACACCCAATATATAATGTCTCCAACAACATAAGGCATGAAAAAATGATTCACGCTCAAGGACATGTGTTGGGTAGTTTCTTCCATGAGGCCTCAAATGTTGAGATCAATATGGAAATAATTTGTCATACTACATTAGAATTTCTCCCATTCAAATTCAAAATGCATCACAAAAGATAATATAACAACTACATGGCTCTAGAAGAATCATAATAAGTGTCAAAAAAAGCCTCCCATTCAAATCATGAAGGTACTTATCAAAGGGATCTGACCAAAGGAACATGAAACCGTTGTTTTTTTGACTAGTAAGAGGTGACGTGAGTTATCATATGTCTTGTTTGAAATGCCTGTAATATTCATCCAACCCCATGATTCTCCATATATCAAACACATTCATAGGATTCTCCAAAGGAAACTAAAACACTATCATTTTCGAGGTTAATAGATAGTTCTAATTTTGAAATTATATGACAAAATATGTGAACATTGTAAATCCAGAAGTTACACATTTAATGATTTTGTTAAATCTAATTCTCTCTCTGTGTACTCAAAATTATATCAATATGTTTGGAATGGTCTCTATGAGTGTGAGAACACACTCTGATGTTGTCTCAATAGACTATGACATAAGGTTTCAAATAGGTGTGGAAAACCATATTGATTAGATTCATGAAAATGGTAGGAATTTTTGTAAGATTGAATAACCAAAAAATGTAATCATATAGATTATACCACCTATGGAAGTCTATATAATGTATATCTAATGGTTTATCTCACAACTGATGATAGCCTAATATCAGGTCGATCATTATAAATACAATTGTATCCTAGATCTGGTCGGTGAGGTCATCTATTCAATGTCATTGGTATAGGTTCTTGAATTTAATCCATTTAAACATTCAGTACTGCACACATACACATATGGAACCATCGGACATCTCGGAAAAAAGAATGTCCGAACTCCAAGAGGATGTATTTTCCCATGTAAAACCATTGGCCTCAAAATACTTTAACTGCCACTTGAACTCCTGAAGCTCTATAGGTTCCATCCTGTATAAGGGAATGGACACTAGAGCTACTCTTATAACAAAATATATTGTAAAATATATTTATATACATGTAGTTAATCCAAAAAATAATTTGGGAAGACATCTCTATAATGACTCACTACCGGAGGGAAATCAGCTTTCTGTAAACCCTAAACCTCCATTAAAAGATTTTATATCTGAGAGGTCACTACACTTAGACCATGATGCATTGGTCCTTATCTAAAAGTTAGGACATCCCACTCAGTAGTATGTGGATAACTGATTCTATTTGATGAGTTAAATGATACCCTATGATGATAGAAACTTACAAATGTGTGATACTAAACCAACTAATCCTTCACGAGTAAGACATCGACACACATCATCTCTAGAACAAAGAGGTTACCTATGAAAGGGTAACTACGTACCCCCAAGGTAGTATCCCTACACTAGTGTATTTTCTCTGTTCATATCCCGAACTGTGAATATAGGGTAATTACACTATAATGATATTTTATCTCGAGTATCTGAATTTCCATTATAGATACAAATATCCATTTGGCGGTGCCTGATGTGCCACTCCTAGAGGTAAGAGTACATGCATAGGTCCCACCACATTTAGAGCATGGTTGTCGCCACCCTCGTGGCATATGAAACAAGGACATCATGGTGTAACTGCTCTACAATATTCATGCACAAAACTCAGAACAAACATAAGAGGAAATATTGAATCCCTATAGGATGCTAAACATAAGGAAAATCACATACAAGGTATAATAACCCTGCTACCCTCTTTGACTACCACTTATCAGTAGGTTATTTAGTATAATTTTATTTTCATTTTACATTAATTTATATGTTAACTCCTTTACCAATAATAAACATAATAAGGTTGTATAAATATATAAAACCATTTCATATTGTAACTCATATTCCATATTACAATATATAGTCATTCCAATAGAATTAGTTCCAATACACATTATCAATGAAAATGAAACACATTTTTAAAGTATAATGGATCGACTCTGTAAATTACTCATGCAAACACATGAGGGCCCATACACATCATGAATTGAGATATGAAATCACTCAATCACATCCAAATGTAATACATGCATAAAAAAACAATCACATCATCACACAAAAATCACATTCCTATCAAGAATTGAAACGAAGCTAAATGAACATATATGGATGCAAATATGCATGACATGTGAATTATAGAATCCTATAATGATTCATGTAATAATTCTCATTTACCTCAAATCATTGTTCCAATGAAAAAAGAAAATCCTCACACTGAGAAACAATAAACAACACCACACAACATATGTGTCACCAAATGGTGAAATAATGTCAAATGTAATTGGAAAATGATGAAAAATAATTATAATTAATGAAAAATGGTTTTCACCTGGATAATGGGTTTGCATCACCCAATAATGTCTTATGACCATGTTTCAAATGTTTTTAATCATCAAATATATTGTCTCAAAATAGTAACACTTCAATGGAACAACATCAAATACAATATTGTGACGTACGTAACCCAGTTACCACCCAAGAGGTACCCAAAGCCTGGTCAGCCATGTGGTAAAAAGCACATCACTCCATATTCCAAAGGCTATCAACTAACAGTAATGGACAAGGGTGTCATTGTGGGGAGACTATGTCGTCATTACCATAGTGTAGCATAATATATAGTAGTACATATAGCTAAATACGAGAAGAAATTAATGTAAACATAATGCATAATAGAAAAATGGAGACCATATTAATAATAACTAAAATAAATAGAATAACATTTAAGAACTGATGATCTGTCATGTCACTAGAAAACAAGAAAACATGGATACAAGTTAATAGGAATGACTTGTTTCAAAAAAGTATAATGTAATTCCAGTTCAATCTCTTGTTTTCTGAGATCAAACTTTGTCCTCATCTATCTATATCCATCATTAGAAAAATGTAACCAATTATTCGAAGCTTTATTATTCTTTTTGGAAACAACTAAAACCATTTAATATACAATGGGTACCAAGTAGTGTCCAGAGAGTGTGTGAGATAAATCTCAATGGGCCACCACCAATGTTGACTGTAATATATGAAATGTAAAAAAAATGTAACAGTGTGAAGGTATGCATATATAATGTTATTAAGAACAATCTAACTAAATACCCAGGAACCTGCCATAGCCCTCAGCTAGTGTCTGGACATGTAAAAAAATTATTTAATTTAGTAATATACAATTTAAATTGATAGGTCTTTTGAGTCATATCCAACAATGATTTCACCTCATAATATTATAGATAATGAAGTCTATAAGATGTAAGAAGGAAACCATGATTAATGATATTTAGTAATTAAGATCCATGGTGATATCCCAGGAAACATATAGATCAAGGGTCCCTAAATTAGTACTAACTCTAGCATGGATAATGATAAGTGTTTAATACATGGATCATGATCTATGGAATTCCACAATAAGGTGCCTACAAAATCCTACATGATTGTCTAAGATAAAATCGGTATAAGCAGAGACATGGCCCTATTGTTTGTAACCATGGCACATATTTTTCAATGCTATAACCGAGGATTGTATCGAAGACATTCTATAATAATATTAATGGATCAAATGGTGTCATACCGAGAATCCATGAACAGAATATGATTGGGATCTAGGTGGGTATCAACCTATGATTGCTTAATCATTGAATCCAAATGGGGTCCTTGACAGATCATGGTTTCCCCACTTAGAATCTAAGGAGAGATATAGTTATTATATTTCTATTTATCTATGACATCATATAATATTTCATACAATTCAATCATTTCATTTCACTAGTGCTATAATGTCATGTTACATGAAACCTTTTAATCAATTCATTTGGTTGAATACATGACTTCCATTAGTGTAACAAGGCCATATAGCATGAAACGATACATTTAACCCATTTAAATCATATTAAATGTTAGAGTTTCATTACTCTACATTCCATTATAGTTTTAACAAGTTCTATTGATATAAACCCTACTATTCATTTTCATTTATGGAAAATTCATATCCTTAGTATAATTACGAATTCACATTCTATATTTAATTGTCAAATTGAATCACATATCATAAAAGGGTCAATATTTTAGCATACACTGTAAATTATATTTATAAATTCAAAATATAAACCATGTCATTTAATAAAGAAACACTTAACATTTGAAGGGTCAAGACAAGGAACACTTAAATAGTGACACAAACATGTCAAATCACTAAACAAAATATATGGAATTAAATTCTACATGGAAATCATATAGTTGGGGGTGTAACCAATATCAACTAATCACATATTTTAAAATAGCATAACCATTATATTATAATTATTTTAAACATGACATATAAATTTCATAAATGAAATATGAACAAATTGGTGTTCCCCACATGAAAATTCCTAAATCAACATACATTAGGGATGTGTTAAATAGCTCCCACCTTAGGTTTATAAAAATATCATCGTCTAGTAGTGGCCCTAGATTTGTCTCAGATCTGAGTAGATTTATGAAAATGAGAAAAATTCTTATTTCCTGATACCTCATTCGAGAGAAAAAAAAATAAGGAGAGTAGCTCATGAGGACTCGTGTGCTTATTGATGAACATAAAATGTGATAAAAAGAAGTTCAATCATATATCAGATGATAAATATCATTAAACTCTAGCATGGGCAAAAAAAACTCCAAAATGATATCCATGGAGGTAATTCTTATATAATCTTAGATTAAGGAATACTTAGGGTGATTAATTGATCAGTAAGGGAAATTTGGAAAGAATAACCAAAAAATTGGCTTTTAAATGGTTTTTATGCATGACATGAATATCCGTGAAAAAATTATGCAAGCACTACTAGAAAGAATTTATATAGATATGTACTTATAACAATGGGTTTTATTGTTCAGTGTCTATAGCCTATTTAACAGCCATTGTTCTATTAAAAATGTTGTGATATCATAATTTATTTCCACAATTTCTTCCCTTCATACACACTTGGTTTTTATAGAATATTTGAATTATTCAGGAAATTTGAAAGGGATATCAATTTTAGGATTTAGATATTAGAAGAAATTTTGAACATGAGTGCCCAGGTTGAGCCGTATTTGACTCATCTTCTTCAATTAGTTCTGGGTATTGATAACAGATTTTGAAATTTATTTGATTTCCTTGATTCCATGCGTATTAAAATTTTTCTCATCCAAAATGTGTATGGTATTTTATGAAGTGTTTTCAAAATGTTTTCCTTTTCATCCCACAATATTATTAAGCATTTTTTCACAAATGAATTTCTATTATTTTTTCCATATAAGGTTCTTCCTTCTATCAAACATGAATATACAAGCTCTATCTTATCGTAGAACATGTACGAGGTAGAAATATGAATCCACTCTAGGTTATCATTTCCAATACACTGAACAACTATCCTACCCTAATTTAAATTCCATATTTACTCATGGGATAAGAATTATCCAAAATGATAACATTAATAAAAAAAATTCCTTACTTCAAAGGGTACCACTAGAGAGATCTCTATACTTCAATTATTTTAAAGAGAATTCCCATTAGTAATTATATGAGAATAACATACCAATTCCACATGCCACCACTGAACACTTCACTAATATTTCATAATAAAATTAGAGAATTTTCAATGTAGCATAATCTCATATACCCACATCAGTAATTTTGAAATTTATTTCTGATAAGGCATAAGTTCAAATGTCAGTTCCTCATAGCCCAAGAAGAAATTGTGTATTATACTCTAAATATCTAGGAAACCAAACTTTGGAAATACTCTATTTGGAACCCAATCTCTAATAGGTTCACAATATATATGGAAGATATCACTGTGGTCTTTTATTATACTTTCAAGATAATTTTCATTGAGCACATAAAAAATAACACCAAGTAAATAATATTACTCAATATGAAAAAACATCCCATTGGGTTTCCCATTGAACTAAAATATGAATTCATATTGTCTTAACCATTTAAATACTATTTATTTGTCATATATAGAACCAAAAATAATAAATGTTTGAGTGAAAAATATAAATAACCATATGAAAAAACCACCTCCCAAACCACATCGTAAGAGTTTTCATTTGATGTGTATACCCACAACGATTCATTAAATGTAACAAAATGAATTTAAAGGTATAATAGGTCATTACCCTAATAATATTTCCATAATGTGACATAATATAATTTCTATGGGATAAAAACAATCCACCTAAGGATGTAAGTGGCATTTCACTTCCTAGAAATAAACATTTAGGTCATACACTTATGTACATTTCATCATCGAAGATTAAAATGTATAAATCACCACCAACACATTCTCACACAAATTCAATTACTATGGGGATACCACCATTGAAAATATGTTATAAACGACCCTATCACCAAATAAGACTCATTTCACTAAATCTAGATACTCATGTGTGTGCACCACCGTTTGGTCATGCAGTCCCCTATTAGAATCCTTAAAAACTATGATAATTTTTCACCTCTATGATATAATCATCCACCTAAAATTTAAAATACATGATTAACCATGATAGTAATTAATATTATATCACATATTATGAGAGGTTATGTTATAGTCTATACCCTTGGCATATGACTTAGGTATTTTCAATGAATTACAAACATGCTCCTCTAAGAATCGATACTTGGGAGGATTCAATATAGATTCCTCACAAATTCCATATGGGTCTTTATAATTCCACTATAAAATATCGAAATTTCATATTCGAAATTTAATCGATGGATACATTATCCCCAAAACATTGGTCAATCATAAGTCATCCTTTATAAGAAGTAGTTTATTCCTAAAATTTCACATGAAATGAATTTCTATTAAATTCACATAGAACATAAAATATTTCATTCCAAATGATGGTTAGTTGTGTATAAAATCATTAATATGTGGTCTTCTCACCAAACCATTGTGGATTTCACCCACCATTTTCTTTCAACCTAGCCATATTCAAAACTGAACATCACCACGTAACACCATCACTGGTTCTTTAATCATACAATTATAGGTAGTATTGGGGGTCCTCTCTTCTATTATAGAATTTTTCTAAATTCCTATTCTCATCAATTCCATTGTATATATTAATGATTAAATTGATATTGATATTTAGAACATGACTGACTACGAATTTCAATCCCCATCTCGGAATGTGATCGTATTCCAAAAAAGGGTTGAATGATTGACAGTTGTTATATGTTGAAAATATCATGATTAAAATGACCAAGATAATGGTTCCATTAGAATATATTACTATGAAATATCTGATTATGATAGAATATATTACACCTCTTTTGCATAGTATGAGGTTCTATGAGGAAAATAGTTGATTCATGATCTGAACTCTATCCATTGGCAACTAACCATAGTTATCCAGCACACACAACTATCTGTAAATTTGACTATCTACATTCCACTACTAATAAGAACTACACAAGGGTGGTGTTCATGGGAGTGGATAATTACATTATCCATTTTAATCTGTCATAACACCACAAAACCTTCTCTAAGTATCTTCTTAAAATGATTCAAAGCCTATAATAGGGACGTCTCTATTCTCAATGTTATCCCCCAGGGAATGATATTTCTACCACACTGCACTGGCTACCTTAGACTTTAAACATGACCTTCTGTCATGGTGTGTTTTTATCATTTTCAAAAAAAATTACAACCATATGAAGCCTACATAAGGGACTCTCATGACAGATGTTTCATGAACACATTTCTATAGTTCAAAAATTCCTTCAATGGAAGCTCAACCCAAACCACCATGATCAATAAATCTAACTATAAATCATGTTGATGAAACACCTCATGATGTGCATCCTACATGGAATAGATATAGATATGGTCATGAAAACCTAGAGAGTGTTAAACACCATCTAATAAATCAGTTTAGGATAATATCTCAAACACTATCCATGGTAGAATTTTCCAATCATTATTTCATCCAATCATCATCTACTAATGAATCTGGAATTTTTTATAGATCAATACATGAATTTTCATCTTGTCAATGAAATTCTAAACCAAATGGGAAAATGAGTCTCGAACAGCTACCACTCCCCTAAATCATAAGGATCAACAATTTCATGTTTTCCCTTGAGGATTTCATCATCAGATCACACTCAACATACACATAATTTGAGTACTCTTATTATACTAGGTGGGGAACACCAACATCTCTATTAGAAATAGTTGTAGAAATGAAAAATATAAGAGGAAATTACTATGATCATGGGAAACAATTTCACTCAATCATCACTTAGAAATAAGGCCTCATCTCCCCTATGGAATTGTAAATGGAACTATGCACTTCATTAGATGGATACAAAACAACCTTAGCTCACAAAAATCAGTTTTTGAACACAAAAATTGAGGGAATAATAATGCAATGAAAAAAATTTCATTGTTAATGATGGTGGAATATAGAAATTAGGTGTGAGTAACAAAATAATTGAAATGATATAGATGATAAGAGAATACATTTCAAGAAAAATGAAATCTATGATTGGATGACCTGACATCTCACTAATTAGAAGAAATAGTCCAATATATATGAATATTATCATCCTGACACTACTTCTACACATGAATTTTCTATCATTCTACACTTTATATGATATTTATTGGATAATATCATGATTAGAAAACATAAAGAGTACATTATAGATCCTAATTATAATCTATATGATTCATGTACAAGCATACTTGTGCCATATAATGGTGTATCATAGCTATGGATTGTATAAATTTTTATCAATTTCGTAGTGAAAATTTATTTTAACTGATTCAACTATGTATGTCTCCTTAGTTTGATAACCGAACTCAAGACTGTTAAACATTATTGCATGAAATTAACAAACTATTCCTCACATGACTTTAAGATATATACTCAAAATATATGAAAAACTATCATTGATTCCCTTGTGACATGAACTCACACACCTAGGCCCTTCAAAGGTATGTTGTAAAAAATATAGTTCCACTATAAACATACCTCCAATATGTTAGGGGTTTGTGACTTCAATCATGTATAAAAATATCATAATATTGGTTAATTTAGCCTAAATTGTCCTACAAATATTCATTTATCTAGAGTATAGATAATACAAATGATATTAATAATATATTTATAAATAATTTACCCATATAGATAACACATTGATGTGATTAAAAATATACATACATCCAAAACGATTAAAATAAAAAATAAATTGTAAATATGAATATTTTTTTGTATCATATCTTTACAAAACATTAAAAATATACACCAAATTGTGTGTAAAAATAGATATTCATCTTCTCAAAATATATATCTGTCCATTATAAACTACCCATAATCATAGAGATCCATTTAAAAATAATAAATTCTATCTCAATGTCAACCTAGACCATATATAAACCTATGGAATATTCAAATATCATCTTTTTATCGCAAAATATGATGACCTGGAATCGTCATCATAGGATCTTCAATACAACCATCTCTGTACGAAGGCTTTATCAGATATAAGTCTATCTATTGACACTTTATACACAACCACTATAAAATAAAAATATTACAAATCACTAACATATAGTGGTCCCTATTCAAATACCTCTATCTGGAATGCTTAGTCAATTTAACAAGAATGTTTTATATAAATCAAAAATTATATTACAAAAAAATTACATCATAATTTCATTCTTTTTATATCATCCACCTAATATAATCTTGTATCTGATGCAAAATAATTTTTTCCACTATATTTAACAACTTGATTCTAACCAATTCACAATGTTTCCTTAGACATTTTTGGAATATCACCTTTAACAACATATCTATTTGACTATTTTGAATAGTAACTATCTGTTTCACTATCACTTTATCCTTTAGTAGACTTTTTATAAAGTGATACTTCAATTCAATATTATTTATTCTTAATTTAAATATGTAATTTGGATAAAGAATAATGGAACTTTGATAATTGTAGAATAATATATCTCACTATGATCACTTTTGGAGTTCCTTATGCAAGAAAATCAACTATATCAACACTTTTGATGCTTCAATAGTTTTAAAATATCAACATATTTCCAAAAAAATAGTTGAAATTGAGTCATAAAACTAAATAATATCCCACCACATGGAAATAAAACAATGCATCTTTCTTAATATTCCATGTCCTTATAAAACTATATATGGTAGGGGGTGAAGGTGTGGTACAAGGGGTTGTGCAGGAGGGAGGGGTGGGAACCTGGCTGGGGGGTACTGCTGGGGGGTGCAGGTGGTGGGGTTGTAGTGGGGTCTGGAGGGTAGTGGGGAGGGTGCAGGTGTGGTGTAAAGGTGTGTCCAAAAGGGGGGGACCTAGATAGTGGGATACCGGTGGGTGTGGTGTAGGGGGAGGGGGTCCAAGGGGGTGTACAGGGCAGTGGGGAGGCTGTAGGTGTGGTGAATGGGGTTTTACAGGAGGGGGACTTCGAAAGGGGGATACTAGTGGGGGGGGGGTGCAGGATGGGTCTGCAGGGTAGGGGGATGGTGCAGGAGGGGTGTCCAGGGGCTGTCTGGGGTTTGTCCAGTGGCTGTCCATCGGGTGTCTAGGAGATGTCCATTGGGGGGGGATGGCACTGGGTATATCGGTGTGGGGGGTGTAGGGAGCTCTATAGGGAAGGGGGAGGGTGCAAGTGGGTTGTCCAGGGGCTGTCTGGGGGGACCTGGCAGGGGGGATACTGGTGGCTGGGAGGTGCAGGGTGGGGGTCTGCATGGAAGGTGGGAGGGTGTATGTGGGGTTTCTAGGGGGAATCTAGGGTTTTCCAGGGATTTTCCAATGTGTGTACATGGGGTATCCATGGGGTTTTTAGGGATAGCATGGGGGTTCTGGGGGTCATTAGGGTAGGCAGAGGGTGCTCCTACCTGAAGAATTCTCCTCCATGTCGACTTCACCTCCCGGACCTATCCTCACCGCGGTGCCCTCCTTCCTGAAAAAATCTATCACCATGGCACTCTCCTCCCCGATGATATCTCTCACAACAGCACCCTCTTCCCAGGAGACCTCTCTCACCATGAATACCTTCTCCACACCAACCTATGTAATAGTGACACCTTCCTCCCCGACTCTTCCAATCAATGCAGCCCTCCATGATATTTTATACCGTATTATATCATCAGTGATCATATTTTAGGGTAAAAATGTGATTTGAATTTAAGGTGATGGTCATTTAGATCTCCCATATTCTTGAATATAGGTAATATGGGGTTCGTAAAATCCATCTATTAAGGATTTATATCTATCCACTCAATGTATTGATTCCTCTTGGGATGAATAAATTGTCACCTCCCAAACAATGATCCATTCTAAGAATAACTGGAATTGATTAAGTTACTGTTTATTTATAAAATATTATCCATGGAATACACCCATCTAGAGGCATATGGTAGATAAAAATATGGATTTAATCATGTTTTTTATATTTTAATTCATTATGATAATTATTGGTTTATCTCATATGTAATGTTAGTTGTTGAAAAAACAATTGAAGGTATTAATGTTATCCTGATCCTTGAGGGTTAGATAATCTTATTTTATGTGACACGGGTTATCCAAATGAGTTAAATCTATTATTGATTGTTTATAAGCCCCCTATTACAAAATTTATTCACCTGTTTGAATATATTGTCAATCACTATGATTTATCACTTAATTGGATAACCACATCTATGTCCCTTAATATTGATTCTCTTCAAATCATTTTTTTCAATTTCATATTTATTGCATCTATTCTCAGTATAATGACTCTAAAATCAATTATGTGGTGAGTATGATATATCCCTGAAATTTACATTCTATTTAGTTGTGGCCTTCCATGTCAAGAAAGATCTATATAATTTGAGAATCTATATGATATTTAATATACTTCTTAGACCATGTCTTTAATGGCCCAGACCAACCTGGTCCATTACATTGCCAAAACATGGCTCCACCGAGAAGGTGGCACCGGTTACGGTGGCAGTGTGACAGACACACACCAGCCACGGTGGCACTCGTGATGGTGGATCCATAAGGGTGACTTCGTGATGGTGGCACCATGAGGGTGGAACCGTGATGGTGGCACCATGTCCTCACCGAGGGTCTTCCTTATTTTTCCCAGTTCCCAACATTTTCCTCTCCTGTAACTTTTCTTTTAGCGTAATGATGATTTACTGTCCCCTTTTAAATCAATTTAAAGCCAATAAATAATATCTAAATCCCCCAATAGTCAAGAAAACCTTAAATATACCAAAACGTGTAGTTTTTTCACAGTGTCACACCCTTTCCCCGTACCTTCCACTTTCGCCCCCGTTGCGTGTTTTCCTCCATTTAAAAGAAATAGTTTAACAGACATCTGTTATGCCACCAACCTGATAGGAATAATTAAATAAGAATTAATCTCATCCTGTGTAACCTCCCAACCGCATAGGAATCCAAGATCCGACATTAATGCGGTTCAAAATTCCTTTTCTTGTAACAATATGATCTCATAATTATATCATGCTAGAGTTTCGTCCTTCCCCTTATTGGCTAGATTTCATTCTTCTCCCTGGTGCGATTGGAGTCCCTCCTTCCCGAGGGTTCTGTTGCGCCTGTGATGGAGTTTTTCTTCTCATCCTTGGAGTCCCCAGAGTTCCTCCGCTGCAAGTCGTGTATCCCCAATTCTTGGCATGTGGAGAAGAACTTCAATATTTTATCAACTATTTAGCAATTTTACATTGTCTCTCCTTACCATGTATCATGCGGGGTGGGTACGATATGGTTTCTGTGGGAATGGATGAAACAAAACCTTAAGAAAAATAATAAACAAATTGTTAAAGAATGATGGGGTGCGTTTGACAATTCTGATGTACCATTTTAAAATTTTTATATGTTGTGAACTGTATGGTCTTATAATCAATGAAAATCATGGATGTTGGAGGTCATTCCTTTTGCACTAATGAACCCTTGTCATCTGTGATGATTGAATGGATCCAACATGGAAATTTGGTTAATCATGTAAACTCGTCCAATTAAATGAATGTCTTGTGAACAAAAATACTTTTTTGATATCCTATGTTAACCAAACAGAAAAAAGAAAACGTTGTGAATGATATACTTGAGTCTGGAAACTTCTTTACTCTGTCTTGGTGGAATGTCTATTTGTTCTACTCGATGCATATGCGGTCACGTGGATGAGGATGAGATCCTCTATTGTGGCATAATTGTCGGTTGTGAATCTGAAGCTGTGTGGGGATTTATCTCGAGGCTTGGTTTAGTTCCAGTACTTTGACGAATCTCATTGATCTATTTGTTGTTGTGACTTCACAAGAGAATCAGGTGTGAATGCTTAAATTTCTGATTGGATGTTTCTCTTTCTCTGAATTTTGGTAATACTAGTTAGTTTCCTAGTGGTGTATAATTTACCGAAATGGGATCACTTGAACATGAAAAGAATAATGGTTTAAATGAGAAATTAGTTTTGGGAATGAGTTGTGACTTTTCCATGAGTGATGTGCCTTAATTTTTGAATAAATAGTAATAAGGGTGTTGTGCTTAGGTTGGATTTGGAAACCCCATGTCTGGATGAGTGCTTGTTACCTATACATATATCTATAGTTTTTTGTTTCTTATTCATGCCCCAACCATTTTTAGCACTTAGTTCCGAACACCCCCATTTCATTGGCGAGGGTGTTTTTTCCAACACTCCTATGAGTGGCTAGTTATTATCTCTTTTTCTGCTCCTGTTCTCGAATAGCCCAAGACACTTCAGCTAGCTGTGACGGCCTGAGGTCCATTATAGCTCCAGATTCTTTAACTAGGTTAGTTGTGGTGGTTGGACCAAGTGTGTGTGGGAAGGTTGTTTCCTCAAAGACTTCGGGATGAGGCCGAGGTGTCTTCGGGCATGGAAGTAGTTGTTTTGGCCTAGGTGTTTACAGGCGGGGTTACACATTGTGGTTGTGGCCCAGGTGTTTGTGTCAGGATGGTGGTTGTAGAACAGGTGTTTGCGGGTGGGATGTGTGGTTGTGGCCCAGGTGTGTTCGGGCGGGGTGTGGCAGTGGGAATGTAGTGAGAATTGAGGGAGAGGTTCGAGGCATAGTATGTCTTCATTAACCAGTGGGAAAGTGGCATGGGGTACACAAATATCGATGTGCATTTACTGTACATTACATGACTTGTGTTAATTGGGGAGTGTGTCTTGGTGAGGCATGGGTGGACAGTTTTCCATGATAGGTGCTTTGGTTATCTCTTTTTCCACGAGGCATTAGAATGCCTCCCACTTATGCACAATAGTATTTGGTTTTCCCAACTGAG
Organism: Viscum album; assembly: GCA_963277665.1. Lineage (NCBI taxonomy): Eukaryota > Viridiplantae > Streptophyta > Magnoliopsida > Santalales > Viscaceae > Viscum > Viscum album. Next base: position 1,392,263,206 of record OY728119.1, read on the forward strand.
CATTCTTTTATACTCACCCTACATATTTAAAACTATTTTTAGGAATCCAGGGGGACTTTTGGGATCATGTAGGGTAATACTACTTCAGACATTAGGATAGTTGTTGTTGCCATTTTTATTTTTTTTGGTACTTATTTTGGGTTTTTTTACTTTTGACTCATTTACTTTTGTAACATGCATATGGGAATGGTTTTTATTGGATTTACTTTTACCCCCAGTTTTGGTGTTGTTGGGATTTACTATCTTATCTCCCGACCCTATTAATGAAAAAGGGTGACAACTTCCATCTTGTGTGTGATCCTATACCCTTGGTGCTATTCGCCACTCCATGACCTATTGAAGGAGGGTCTCAGGGGTCATTATCTCTCCTTCAACTGGAATAAGGAAGGGACTGGCAATCTGTTGTCCCTTCTCTCATCTCGGTGAAGGTGGGTCATGACTGAATGGTATCAAAGACGGAGGATGACAGATAGGATGGAGTCTGGAGTTAGGTAGAGTGAGTATTGCATGGGATGGTAGTGCAACAATGTTGGGTGATCATGGTGCATGAATAGGCCAGGGAAGACCTACTAGTACATTGTATTTTAGGTCACCCCGGGATCCGATGCAAAGGCTCTGGGCCTACCGAACAACCATTTTAGGCTGCACTAATTGCTGGGTAGAGACTCTAGGGAAGGTACATGAATCATAATGACTTGTGTTCATATATTTCATGGGTATTTTGGGAATTTAACATGAATAAAAAGTCTAAGAATTTCTTTTGAACAATATTCCACACTACTCAGGAAGAGGCATTCCTTATTTACCTTGCAGCTATGGAACCTGGGAGATGACCACGAGTAGTGAGGGTGATCGAGGCCCAGGAGGTTGACATGGAAGATCGGGAGAGGGATGACCAAGAGGACGAGGATGATCAGTGATAGAGGACGCTTCGTTCCTTTCAGCGGAAGACCCTCGGGAATTACGAGGGTAACATATTAGACATGGAGATAGAATGCTGGCTAGAAGAAATGGTGATATATTTCAGCATAATCCAGGCTCAGATAGATTACTGGGTTCTTCTGGCTGTATGCCAGATGGAAGGAGAAGCGCGTCAGTGGTGGACGCTATATCTTGGAGAGAAGAGGGAGACTGAGGTGACATGGACTATCTTCGAGGAGTTCCGGGAAAAAAATCCTCTCTTCCATGATGAAGGCTGAAAAGAGGCAGGATATACTCTCCCTATAGTAGGGGAGTATGTAAGTGAGAGAGTTTGGGATCAAGTTCATGGATCTCCTTAACTTTTCCCCTGACCACTTTCTGGATGAGGTGCCTCAGGTGAGATCTTTGGAGGAGGCACGTTGATCTTCTCTCCAGTATGTTGTTACTCCCTTCACCCTACTGATGTAATTGGCAGTCGAGAAGAAGGATTAAGTGGTGGAAAGGATGCACATGCTGGGAGGTGTGTTGTAAGAGGAAATCCAATTGGGATAGTCGAAGGGGAACGCCTTCTGCAGCAGGCCTCCAGCGTCAGGGACCTCTAGGTTTCGACCAGCAGGAAGCAGGCCTTCGTAGTTCCAGTTCTAATCTCCCGGACCTCGCCCATTCCTTTCAGGCCCAGGGCTGAGATTCTTCATCTGCGGAAGCCATGGGAAACTTCAGAAACAGTGCCTGGATAGAGTACAATACAAAGAGGGTTGGGAGGTTCAGCGCCCACCTCAGCGGCTGCAGTTTCCAGCTTGGCCCTTTCAGCCTCAGTAGCAGGGGAAGGAAGATCTTTCCCATATGAGACCAGATGTGGCAGGAGGAGGCCAAACCCAGGGTTCCCCTCAGGGACCTCAACCAGGGCGTGGTTGGGGAGGTGGCCGATAGCCGAGATGTTTGGTATCTGGTCATTGACAGTCGCATGCCGTAGAGGCACCACTTCCAGCAGGGCCATAAGTCGTTCGAGGTATGATTAGCTTGTTTAGTAACCTTTCTTATACCTTGTTCGATACAGGAGCTGCACACTCCATTGTTACACCCAGTCTGGCCTATGCTCTGAGTTTAGACACTGAGAGGCTTCCAGTGCCCCTGGTGTTGAGCACAGCAGCCGATGTGTAACTTTCGTCGGCGAGCGGGGTTTCCAGAGAAGCAGTAGGTGAAAGGATCCCCTACTTGTCTTTTTAGCTGAGATATCAGTGGAGTCGGTGGATGTAGAAATTTTGGAAGTCCAAGGGATCGCCAGTGAGTTTATATATGTATTCACTGAGGAGGTGGAGACTATACCCCCTCAATGTGATATTGAGTTCTGGATAGACTTGCAACCTGGTGCCTGTTCGATTTCAATGGATCCCTACCAGATTCCACCTTCTTTGTTGCAGGAGTTGTGGATTCAGATTGATGATCGGATGAAGAAGGGTTTTGTTCGACCAAGTGCGTCACCATGGGGTGCTCCAATCTTATTCTCAAAGAAGGAAGATGGGGGTCTCAGGCTGTGCATATACTATCGGAGACTGAATCAGTTAATGGTCAAGAACTGTTACCCTCTCCCAAGGACAAACGACCTTTTAAACTAGTTAAACGGGGTAGGTTGGTTCGCCAAGATTGACATACGGTCGGGATATCACCATCTGATGGTGAAAGAGGGTGACGTCTCGAAGACTACCTTCAGATGCAGATATGGGAACTTTGAATTTATGGTCATTCCGTTCGGAATTACGAATGATCGAGCTATGTTCATGGGGCACATGAACTCCGTCTTCCTGGAATACCTGAATCAGTTCGTAGTCATGTTTATTGATGACATCCTGATCTACTCAAAGTTAGAGGAGGACCACGCTGAGCACCTGAGAACTATTTTAGAGGTCCTCCGACAGCACCAACTCATTGGGAAGTTATCCATGTGCAATTTATGGACACGAGAAGTGTACTTCCTTGGGCACGTGGTGTCTGAGCAGTGAATAGTGTTGGACCCCTCGAAGGTCAAGGCAGTTGTTTCTTGGGCAGCACCCAAGAACGTGGCAGAGGTTTATAGTTTCCTTGGACTGGCAGGTTTCTATCGGAGGTTCGCACCCAACTTCTCCCAAATTGCGGCTCCTTTGATAGCTTTGACCTAGAAGGATCGGGTACTCATGTTGAATGGGTAGTGTGAGTCAGCCATTAGCTATCTGATGGAGAATTTGGTAAGTGCCCCAATGATTAGGTTTCCAGAAGAAGGGGCGGCGTATGAGGTGTTCTGAGATTCTTTAAGACAGGGCCTCGGGTGTGTCATGATGCAGCGACAAAAGGTGATCTTTTATGGGTCTATACAGTTATGTCCCCATGAGAATAATTATTCCACCCATGATCTAGAGCTTGGAGCGGCTGTGTTCGCACTAAAGTTGTAGTGACATTACCTCATCAGGGAGTGCTTCATGGTCTTCAAGGATCACAAAAGCATAAAGTATATCTTCTCCCATTGGGACATGAACTTACAACATTGAAGGGGGGTGGAGTTCCTTCAATAATACGACTTCGAGATTTCCTACACATCATGAAAATAGAATTTGGTGGCCGATTACTTGAGAAAGAAGTCACAAAAGGATGTGGTTCCAGAGTCGGCAGATTCTTGGAAGGCGATGGAGGAGTTGGCTACCCTGCACCTGGATGTGGGGATGGATGGTGGTAGATGTTACCTATATTAGATGATAGTGTAGTCTTTTATACTATAACAGATGGAGGAGTCTCATTGGGGAGACATAGAGAGTGAAGTGATGCACGATCGGGATAACCAAGTAAATGCTCTGTAAGGATGGTCGGAGGATGGTCAGAATTGGATTACTTTTTGAGGGAAGATGTTTTTACCAGAGGAAATGCACAAGAGGGGTCTTTGTGAGTTCCACAACTCATCACTAGTAGTTCACCCGAGTGTTTCCAAAATGTATCGGGGCTTGAGGGGTCAATTTTGGGGCTCGGGGTAATGCGGTCGATGGTAGAGTTCGTGGCCAGGTGCCTTGTGTGTTAGAAGGTGAATGATGAACACCTTGTTCTAGGCGGCTTGTTGCAGCATTTAGACATTCCCGAGTGGAAGTGGAATGAAATATCAATGGATTTATTCATAGGGATAACCATGGTTCAAGGAGGTTGTTATGTTATCTGGGTAGTGGTGGACCGGTAGATGAAATCATCTCACTTTCTGGCAATCTAGGAATCAGGAGCAGTGGATTCCTTTACACGATGGTATGTGGATGAGGTGGTGCAGTTTCATGGAGTAATGAGGTCCATAGTCTCGAATTGGGATACCAGGTTTACCTCACGAATCTGGAGTGGATTGCAGCATGCTTTTGGAACCCAGCTACATCTTAGCACTGCTTTCCATCCCCAGATAGATAGACAGACAGAGCACACCATCCAGAAGTTAAAGGATAGGCTAGGAGCATGTATTCTTGATTTTGGGGGATTTTGGGTGCGACACTTGACTCTGGTAGAGTTTTCCTACAATAATAGATATCACTCTACCATAGTCATGGCTTTATTTGAAGCCTTGTATGGAATGCCATGTTGCTCACCCATGTGCTGGACTGAGGTTGGGGAAACAATTGTTCTGGGCCGGGAAGTGGTGTAGAGAAGGACGGAGAAGGTTAAAACTATACGGGATAGGATGATGGTGGATAAGCACTGAAAGAAGTCATTTTCCAATAATATAGGATACCCATGGAGTTCGAGGTTGGGGACCACATATTCTTGATGGCCTCCCCTCAGCGTGGACAATAGAGGTTCGACAGGGGGAGAAAGATTTCTCCAAGGTTCATCAGAACCTTCGAAGTGTTGCATAGGGTCAGAGAAGTGGCTTATCAGCTAGTTGTACCACCACCGCTACGGAGAATACATGACGTCTTCCATGTACCACAACTCTGATGGTATCTACATGAACATTCACACATCCTCGACTGTGGAATGTGGGACATTGAGGACGACGTGACGTTTGCGGATGTCCCTGTGAGAATCGAGGATTGTGGGGAGATGGTGCTCTGTGGATTTACCATTCATTTGGTTAATGTGTTGTGGAGGCATGGTGAGCTCAAGGAAAGTACATGGGTATGGGAGATGGATATGCGCGCCCAGTACCCAGAGCTGTTTTGAGTTTTGTTCTATTTTGTTGTACTTGTTTGTGGTGGAACGCTTTCCCTTGTTAAGTATGGAATGTGCGGTTTCTTTTGTTCTATGGATGTGTGTAAAGAGTCTTGACTATGGGGAGGGGTGTAACAGCCCAAGATTTTATAAAAAAATATTCTTTTTAATTTTATTAATGTCTTGTGTTATACGCTACACCAAAAGGAGCTTGCACAACACGCATCCTTGTCTTGCCTTGCATTACATGCAATCGCGACCTTTCTCGATAGCGTGTGTAAAACGCAATACCGAGTTTCACTAAACAACGATGTGCTATTAAAATATTATTAAAACTAGCCGTTATGAATAGTAATAACCACTTTTTGAAATCCAGTAAATCTTATTTTTCAAAATGAACTTCATTTTTGGATTCGGAGTATCGAATTTAGCCTAAGGTGAAATTTTGGTACTTTTCGGATAACTTTCATATTCTGATGAATAGTGAAAATTACTAAATTATAATTAAAAACAACTTTTTTAATCGAAATAATTAATAGTGATAAATCATTAATTTGAGTGGTTTTAAAGTATATTTAGAATATATTTTTACAATTTAATACAATGTTGGTCATTGGAGGTAATTTCACATTTAAACTAGACATAAACAAGTGTCAATCTTTTGATAGATATTGTTTCTTAAAAACACGCTATTTGTTTTAACAGCGGGATTTAATTATAAAATTAATTAATGCAACTTTTATGTTATGAATTTGGTAAAATAGACTTCATTTTTGAATTCGGAATATGAAATATAACTTGGGATGAAATTTTGGCATTGTTCTGAAAAACATCAATTTTTGATGAATAGTGAAACTACTAAGTGGTAGGTTAAAAACTGAATTTTGCATAAAACTTAATTTTACCACTTCTGTGAATGGAATTTCGAAAATCCGAGAGACACGGTTAATATCAAGGACTAAAATGTGGTTCAATGAGATGAAAATAATTTTTTGGTGAATAGTAACTTTTTACTTTTTTTACCACGGTTAATAGTAAATAGGGTAACTAAGGGTAAATATGATATTAATATTACCCTAACACATGTCCTAATTCTATTGGACAAGTGTAATTCGACCAAAAACAAACATAGGAATAAAATATGACCATTTAGGCCCACTTGGATTAGATTAGGACATTTATTATTAATTTATTTAAAGAAAGGTTAAAATAGTTAAAATCAATGTTTAATAAGTAAATCATTTTTAATATGGGGTTATACATAAGATAAATTCGATTGTAAATATTCCTTAGAAAGCTAAAAAGATTTCCAACATGATGATATTTTATTTGTAATTTTTAGACATAAAATAATTTAATTTATTTATGACACAACGTTGATGCAGTAATTATCTTATTAATGAAATATTGACATAATTGATGTTATAAACACAAAAATAAATGTAATTTGAGATTTTTTATGAATTCCACTAATTTTATAGGTTACTATGATATATTAATGTTGATTTAATAAACTTGGTTCGAACATTTAATTCTTTTATGACTTTCACAAAAATCATATATCAAATAGTGTCAAAATTGACACAAAATAGTTTTTAAATCAAATATTATATTATTAATTGTTATTTTATTCCTAAAAATCTACGGTTCGGCCAAATAACTTAGATAAGGATATATATATTAATAATAAACAATTTGGGGTTCGTTTGGCATGTTATAGTAAGTGTATTAACCATATAGTGAAAGAAAACAAAAAGACACGGTAAAAGTTAAATTATTTAACTTAGAGTTAAATCTAATTGATAAGGATTAAAATAAGATCCAAACATGTCTAAATTTGATTGGTTGATGAGATTACAACCCTATCTCATCTAAGCTTCGAATATGAGTCATTTTTGGAGGTTTTTAAGTGGGGTTAGATTTATTATAAATTAATATTTTTAAGAATTCCTAAGGTGCCCCTCTCCTCCCCTATAAAAGGACACCTCCTCCCCCTCCTCCTCACACCAATTTGAACACTCAAGCTCGGCCAAACCCTGCCAAAATATCTTCTCCACTTCCGTAGCAACATCCTAGAGGTTCTGGTATTCCTCAAAGACCAATTCTAGTGCCCTAAGAAGAGGTCTCAAAGAGGCACTTCAAAGAAGAGGTAATTACCGTTACCAATTCTTTCATCTTTATTTCTTCTTCCACTTCTTCTTCTTAGGTTGTTTCATTATGAAGTAATAACATCAGTATCACTCATATACTGATATGTTATTATAAGTATGAAACAACCATATTTCACCATCTATCCATCCTACGGAAAAAGAAATCACCGCTCGTGCGTACGTACGGAATACCGTCTCCACGACGCGATGAGATTCATTCTCCATGGTAACCATTTAAGAATGATTATGATGTATATATAAGAAATAATAATGAAATATATGACATTATAAAGCTACTGTATTTATGTATATATATACATATGTATGTCATCTACTTACTTCCATTTCAAGACAATAAGGAAAGGAAAACAGCGTTCATGCGTACGTACGGACTACCGTCTCCATGAACGGTGTTTTTCATTTTATTTATCTACCTATTATATATATATATACTGAATATATATGATATATAAATCATATTTTATATTCTTGAAGTAAGTAAATCATGATATAAGTAATAATGATGTCAATAACAACAAGTCAAAACACCTACGATAAATGAAACGATTTTACCCAAAACGCTTCTTTAACATGGAATTTACAAAAGAACGGGTAATATAACGTCATAAGTAAACCATATATGATATCATAACAATGAATATGATTTTGTAATAAGTCAATAACATGATTTAAATCATTATACAGGAGGTTCGGACACTTACAAAGCAAGTCGGACCTAAGGTAAGGGAAATATCACAATCTCATTTTTATCCGAGATTGTTTATTCGTAAGTATTTTCTGGGGTGTATTTTATCATCCACATCCATGTTCCCTCAATATGTAATATTGTTTCCATCCACTTGCAATAGTTTAAATCCAATTTTACCCTTAGGTGAGTTTTTAGTAAAGAATATGAAAGGAATCTTTTGCCGTTTTTCGTACGAGGTACTTTTTGACTTTTCCGACAAAAGTACGAAGAATGTTTTTTTTAACTTATACGGCACGAACGGATTTTTAAGGTTTTATAAAGCCTTATTTTCATGAACCTTCCTCCAAAATATTTCATGACTATTTTTAATAAAATCTCTTTCTTTTGAAATTGTATGATGTTTTGTGAAAAGAAATTGATTTTGAAGAAGAAAGGATATTATCCTCAAGAATTCATTTCAAGTGTTTTATCAAAATTATTTTCCATCTAAGATAATAAAGGGATCTGTTTCTATCCATATTTTTACATTGATTTGACTATGTTGTAATGGAATTATGTTTATGAATTCCTTTATCTTATATGAATGGTTTTATGATGTCATGTTGTTTAAGAACCCCATTTTTATTACATGGGTTATGCAATGATGTATGATTTATGATTTTGTGGCACACATAAGAAAGGATTCATTAAGAGATGGGTGGGACCTATATCTCCCTCCAATGCATTGGGTAAAGATTTTATATCTCATGAGATAGACATGGCTGGAATGGTAGGTTATACCCGTTCATTGAAACAGGACTGAAACGAGGATTACTCGATTCAGAAAGGGACTTTGTCCACTAAGATAGTCTTGGCAATGAGTCATGACTGACAAGAAATGATTTTCCATGATTATGTGTGCATGCCACAAAGTTTCAAGTTTCATGTTATGATTATGGTGATCTCATTTTCACTTCTATGATTTGTTCCATGTTAAGATATTATGATCTCTTTTGCAGGTTATGATTTTCAAAAAAATATGATATGATTTTTATTTCTTTTGTATACCCTTACTGAGCATTTGAGCTCACCCTTTTATGTTTTCTTTTCCCCAGGATATAAAGAAAGGTTTTAGGTATAAAAAAAATGGAAGATCTTTACGGGAGATATTGAAGATCTTTCACCAGGATTAGAAGATTATGTTCCGAGTTTCCAAAGACACTAAACTATTACGATCCTTGTGTGTGTGTTTTTGTTATGTACTAAGTATTCCGCAAATGTAATGAAATGTCCATGTACGATAAGCTTCGGGTCTCTACAGTTGGTATCAGAGGAAAGGTTTAGTCAACCTTTGGAAACTAGGATGCGAAAACGTGAGTGAGATCCCTAGAGATATTTCTAAGGTATGTCTAGGGATGTCCCTAAGGTTAAGTATACGTATAGGTTATAGTAATAGAATTACGCTAACGATCATAGAATTAAACCTAAGATGTTGGATATTGAAGGTACTCCCCCTTTATTATGTTGTTTTCCCTAGCATGATTTTTGCCTCTCACACTATTCTTTTTGGGTTTTAGACGATGGCTGGAACCCGAAGGAACCGTGTTGATCAATGCAATGGACAATGCAATGATTTCCCTCCTGAACAAACAAATGTTATGGGAGATGGAGAGCAAAATATTATTGCTATACTTACACAAGCTATGAATCATTCTGGACTTCCAAATGAGCAGAGAAGGGAACAATATTCTATTGAGTCCTTCATGAGGCAACGTCCACCTTCTTTCAGTGGGTCTACTGATCCATTAGTTGCTGAACAATGGATTAGTACTACTGAAAAGATATTTTCAGTTCTTCAATGTTCTGAACATGATAAAGTCATCTTAGCAGTATATCGTGTGGAAGGTGAAGCTGATCAATGGTGGAATCTTATCAAGAATACGAGGCCAAGAGATGAAATTGAGTCCATGGAATGGGACGAGTTCAAGAACCTGTTTTTCAGTAATTACTTCCCTCGTATTCTTCGAACAATGATGGAGAAAGAGTTTCTTGAACTGAAGCAAAGGGACGATGAATCTGTTGGTACCTATAAAGCAAATTTTACAAGACTTGCAAGGTATGCTTCTGGAATTATCATTCAACCTGAAAGTAAAGTTGATCGATTTTTCAGTGGCTTAAAACCAAGTCTTCGAAGGGCATTAGCTATAAGAGACTTCAGTAGCTATGAAGAAATTGTGCGTTGTGCTATCAAGGTAGAAATGGAAGTTGGTGTTACATATCCATCTCATGGTTTTGACAAGAAACGAAAGATGGAGTTCAAGGAGAAATCTCAGAATAATGATGAAAAGAAGATGAATGTTTCCTTATGCACAAAGTGTGGGAAGAAGCATGGTGGAGATTGTCTTAAAGGGACTAGAAAATGTTTTAAGTGTGGAAAAGAAGGTCATCGAGCAGCTGAGTTTCGAAGTAATGGAAAAAGGGTTTCTAATGATGTGAATAAAGAAAACACTACAGAGAACGCACCGCCAACACTTCAATGCTTCAAGTGCAAGGAAATGGGGCATTATGCTAATAATTTCCCTAATCCAAGGGTTAGTGGTGATCAACATGAGCAACCACTGAAGGAAAAGGACAAAGGGAAATCACATGCGATCACTATTGGCAATGTTGAATATGACAACGATGTGGTGGAATGATTAAGTGTTTATGTAATGGGATTCCAAAATAATGTTGTATCATTGAGTATTGCAATATTTATTGATGTGGTATTCAAAGTTATTGAGGTATTTTTTGGAAATAAGATGATATGCGCATAATGAAGACGAGAAAATGAAATGTTTAATAGTATTCATGAGCTCATGATTAATATAAGGACTAAGTGATATCATGGTTTGAGTATATAGAATTTTGAGGATTTTGGTATGTGGAAAGTGTTAACTTTTTTTCACTAAGGTATTCAAGAGAATACACGATTAAGGACTTTGAGTGTTTGGAATGTGACCAACAAGACATATCTTATGATATGTGGGGATCAACGACAGTATTAAATCTCTGGTAATCGTTGTCACTATATTATGAAAGTGGACTGCAGTATTATGTATAAGCCTAAAGATTAGACTGGATTATGTTGGACATAAGTTAGTATTGTTTAAGGATAGAAGATTTTCGATATTATTGATGGGATGTTATAGTAACGTAGTTTTAGAAAAAGGGACAACCTGCAGGACGGGCGACATCCCATCGCTTCGGACAAGGCTGTAGGAATCGAACACACAACCGAAGTGCGACTGGCCTTTATCACCTACCACTGACCTACAGGAAGTCCCTGTTTAGTAGAAACTAGTTTTATCATATTAAGCAGTATGATATATGAAGTATAAGCCCATTTTAGGAACCATATATGATTAATCCCACTATAGATCGACTTATGTATATAAATTTTTCTAACCTTTTGAGATAGATGGAATGACCCGTCATTCTATCACATGATCTGCTAACACTTCACGAATAACAAAGTCAACTTCATTTATTTAAGAGATGAAGTGGAAATTGTTAAAGGCACGAACAACAGTGAGATTGTACCAAAATAAATAAGTATTTATTCTAATTCAAATTCTTTAACTTTAGGGAAATGATCATGAAAACCAAAAATGTTGTCCTAGTTCTCTTATACCTGATGAATCAGATGGTACCTTAGATCATCACAAATTTATGGATTTGTGATTACTGGCTTTTCCATAGCCATGTTCTCTACCACTCTCCATCAGAACATGATGGTTAGATTTCTCTTCCATATCCATATTTTCACCTATGCAGAAACCCAGTGATTAGTTTATTTGGGTAATCGTTACATTTCATACTTTAGTTTTAAAGCCAAGTTTTGGTATTCCATTTTACGATGTGGGTTTCTAGTAAAGAAACTTTCGAATAGTAAACCATTTATAACCCCGACGAATTTCGAGGGCGAAATTCATTTTAAGGGGGGTAGAATGTAACTGCCCAAGATTTTATAAAAAAATATTCTTTTTAATTTTATTAATGTCTTGTGTTATACGCTACACCAAAAGGAGCTTGCACAACACGCATCCTTGTCTTGCCTTGCATTACATGCAATCGCGACCTTCCTCGATAGCGTGTGTAAAACGCAATACCGAGTTTCACTAAACAACGATGTGCTATTAAAATATTATTAAAAATAGCCGTTATGAATAGTAATAACAACTTTTTGAAATCCAGTAAATCTTATTTTTCAAAATGAACTTCATTTTTGGATTCGGAGTATCGAATTTAGCCTAAGGTGAAATTTTGGTACTTTTCGGATAACTTTCATATTCTGATGAATAGTGAAAATTACTAAATTATAATTAAAAACAACTTTTTTAATCGAAATAATTAATAGTGATAAATAATTAATTTGAGTGGTTTTAAAGTATATTTAGAATATATTTTTACAATTTAATACAATGTTGGTCATTGGATGTAATTTCACATTTAAACTAGACATAAACAAGTGTCAATCTTTTGATAGATATTGTTTCTTAAAAACACGCTATTTGTTTTAACAGCGGGATTTAATTATAAAATTAATTAATGAAACTTTTATGTTATGAATTTGGTAAAATATACTTCATTTTTGAATTCGGAATATGAAATATAGCTTGGGATGAAATTTTGGCATTGTTCTGAAAAACATCAATTTTTGATGAATAGTGAAACTACTAAGTGGTAGGTTAAAAACTGAATTTTGCATAAAACTTAATTTTACCACTTCTGTGAATGGAATTTCGAAAATCTGAGAGACACGGTTAATATCAAGGACTAAAATGTGGTTCAATGAGATGAAAATAATTTTTTGGTGAATAGTAACTTTTTACTTTTTTTACCACGGTTAATAGTAAATAGGGTAACTAAGGGTAAATATGATATTAATATTACCCTAACACATGTCCTAATTCTATTGGACAAGTGTAATTCGACCAAAAACAAACTTAGGAATACAATATGACCATTTAGGCCCACTTGGATTAGATTAGGACATTTATTATTAATTTATTTAAAGAAAGGTTAAAATAGTTAAAATCAAAGTTTAATAAGTAAATCATTTTTAATATGGGGTTATACATAAGATAAATTCGATTGTAAATATTCATTAGAAATCTAAAAAGATTTCCAACATGATGATATTTTATTTGTAATTTTTAGACATAAAATAATTTAATTTATTTATGACACAACGATGATGCAGTAATTATCTTATTAATGAAATATTGACATAAATGATGTTATAAACACAAAAATAAATGTAATTTGAGATTTTTTATGAATTCCACTAATTTTATAGGTTACTATGATATATTAATGTTGATTTAATCAACTTGGTTCGAACATTTAATTCTGTTATGACTTTCACAAAAATCATATATCAAATAGTGTCAAAATTGACACAAAATAGTTTTTAAATCAAATATTATATTATTAATTGTTATTTTATTCCTAAAAATCTAAGGTTCGGCCAAATGACTTAGATAAGGATATATATATTAATAATAAACAATTTGGGGTTCGTCTGGCATGTTATAGTAAGTGTATTAACCATATAGTGAAAGAAAACAAAAAGACACGGTAAAAGTTAAATTATTTAACTTAGAGTTAAATCTGATTGATAAGGTTTAAAATAAGATCCAAACATGTCTAAATTTGATTGGTTGATGAGATTACAACCCCATCTCATCTAAGCTTCGAATATGAGTCATATTTGGAGGTTTTTATGTGGGGTTAGATTTATTATAAATTAATATTTTTAAGAATTCCTAAGGTGCCCCTCTCCTCCCCTATAAAAGGACACCTCCTCCCCCTCCTCCTCACACCAATTTGAGCACTCAAGCTCGGCCAACCCCTGACAAAATCTCTTCTCCACTTCCCTAGAAACATCCTAGAGGTTCTGGTATTCCTCAAAGACCAATTCTAGTGCCCTAAGAAGTGGTCTCAAAGAGGCACTTCAAAGAAGAGGTAATTACCGTTACCAATTCTTTCATCTTTATTTCTTCTTCCACTTCTTCTTCTTAGGTTGTTTCATTATGAAGTAATAACATCAGTATCACTCATATACTGATATGTTATTATAAGTATGAAACAACCCTATTTCACCATCTATCCATCCTACGGAAAAAGAAATCACCGCGCGTGCGTACGTACGGAATACCGTCTCCACGCCGTGGTGTAATCTATTTTCCACCACCACCTTACATGGATGGGTATAATGGTGTAAAGAATAACTATACATAGTTATTACAAAATCATATTGATTCTGATATATTGTATAATCCACTCCAATTCAATTCAATATTTATAGAAATGATATCATCGCTCGTGCGTACGTACGGAATACCGTCTCCACGACGCGATGAGATTCATTCTCCATGTTAACCATTTAAGAATGATTATGATGTATATATAAGAAATAATAATGAAATATATGACATTATAAAGCTAATGTATTTATGTATATATATACATATGTATGTCATCTACTTACTTCCATTTCAAGACAATAAGGAAAGGAAAACAGCGTTCATGCGTACGTACGGACTACCGTCTCCATGAACGGTGTTTTTCATTTTATTTATCTACCTAATATATATATATATATACTGAATATATATGATATATAAATCATATTTTATATTCTGGAAGTAAGTAAATCATGATATAAGTAATAATGATGTCAATAACAACAAGTCAAAACACCTACGATAAATGAAACGATTTTACCCAAAACGCTTCTTGAACATGGAATTTACAAAAGAACGGGTAATATAATGTCATAAGTAAACCATATATGATATCATAACAATGAATATGATTCTTTAATAAGTCAATAACATGATTTAAATCATTATACAGGAGGTTCGGACACTTACAAAGCAAGTCGGACCTAAGGTAAGGGAAATATCACAATCTCATTTTTATCCGAGATTGTTTATTCGTAAGTATTTTCTGGGGTGTATTTTATCATCCACATCCATGTTCCCTCAATATGTAATATTGTTTCCATCCACTTGCAATAGTTTAAATCCAATTTTACCCTTAGGTGAGTTTTTAGTAAAGAATATGAAAGGAATCTTTTGACGTTTTTCGTACGAGGTACTTTTTGACTTTTCCGACAAAAGTACGAAGAATGTTTTTTTTAACTTATACGGCACGAACGGATTTTTACGGTTTTATAAAGCCTTATTTTCATGAACCTTCCTCCAAAATATTTCATGACTATTTTTAATAAAATCTCTTTCTTTTAAAATTGTATGATTTTTTGTGAAAAGAAATTGATTTTGAAGAAGAAAGGATATTATCCTCAAGAATTCATTTCAAGTGTTTTATCAAAATTATTTTCCATCTAAGATAATAAAGGGATCTGTTTCTATCCATATTTTTACATTGATTTGACTATGTTGTGATGGAATTATGTTTATGAATTCCTTTATCTTATATGAATGGTTTTATGATGTCATGTTGTTTAAGAATCCCATTTTTATTACATGGGTTATGCAATGATGTATGATTTATGATTTTGTGGCACACATAAGAAAGGATTCATTAAGAGATGGGTGGGACCTATATCTCCCTCCAATGCATTGGGTAAAGATTTTATATCTCATGAGATAGACATGGCTGGAATGGTAGGTTATACCGTTTCAGTGAAACAGGACTGAAACGAGGATTACTCGATTCAGAAAGGGACTTTGTCCACTAAGATAGTCTTGGCAATGAGTCATGACTAACAATAAATGATTTTCCATGATTATGTGTGCATGCCACAAAGTTTCAAGTTTCATGTTATGATTATGGTGATCTCATTTTCACTTCTATGATTTGTTCCATGTTAAGATATTATGATCTCTTTTGCAGGTTATGATTTTCAAAAAAATATGATATGATTTTTATTTCTTTTGTATACCCTTACTGAGCATTTGAGCTCACCCTTTTATGTTTTCTTTTCCCCAGGATATAAAGAAAGGTTTTAGGTATAAAAAAAAATGGAAGATCTTTACGGGAGATATTGAAGATCTTTCACTAGGATTAGAAGATTATGTTCTGAGTTTCCAAAGACACTAAACTATTACGATCCTTGTGTGTGTGTTTTTGTTATGTACTAAGTATTCCGCAAATGTAATGAAATGTCCATGTACGATAAGCTTCGGGTCTCTACAAGGGGAGGACAGAATCCCTAATAATGATGCATTATGGTGGATGTGATTAAACCTGTGCAGGTGAGTTAGTTCCCCCCAATGTGGATAGTAACTTGAAATGGAGGAAAAAATCTATAACCAATAAGACTGGAAAATTTTTCATTCGAATGATTCCTGGTTACTTGAGGTAGAGGTGTTCCTAGATGTAGATGAGGATCACTCTTGAGAGGTATCTTTCGATGTGGTTGTTCGGAAACCCTCTTTTCTTTGGGTCTAGTTTTGATTCTCGAGGGTGAGAATAGTTTGACAGGTATCAGATGTAATGGCCGGTGACCCACCTGGTCCATTACATTGCCGAAACACAGCTCCACCGAAATGGTGGCACACGTTACGGTTCCACCGTGACGGATGCACACCAGTCTCGAGGGCATGGAGACAGTGGCCCCGTGATGGTGGCACTAGTGATAGTGTCACCATGTCCTCACTGAGGGTCTTCGTTCTTTTTCACAGTTCAAGGCTTTTTCTGCTCCCGTAACTTATTTTTTAGCATAAGGATGATTCAATGCCCCCTTTCAAAGCCATATATAGCCCATAAATAATATCTAATATCCCCCAAGAGTCGGGAAAACCTTAATCTTACCAAAACATGTGGTTTTTCCTCAGTGTCACACCCTTTCCTCGTACCATCTAGTTCCGCCCATGTTTGCACATTTTCCTCCTTTTAAAAGAAACTGTTTAACGCACAACCGTTATTCCACCACCCCGAAGGGAATAATTAAATAAGAATGAATCCCATCGTGTGTAACCTCCCAACCACATAAGAAACCGTGATCCAACTTCAATTCGATTCAAAATTCCTTATCCCGTAACAATAATATCTCATCTTTATATCACGATAGAGTTTATTTCTTCCCCATCTTGGTTGCATTTATTTCTTCTCTCTAGCGCGCTTTGAGTCCCTCCTTCCTAAGGATTATGGTGTGCATGTGATGGAGTTTTTCTTCTTGTCCATGGAGTCCCTGGAGTTCCTCCCCTGCAAGTTGTGCATCCCCAGTTCTTGGAACGTGGAGAAGAACTTCGATCCTTGATAAAAAAGGTTGGGATTTTCATTCATCTCTCCTTATCGTGAATCATGCAGGGTGGGCACACTACTGTTAATGTGGGAATAGATGAATCCAAACATTAAAAAATATAATAAATAGACTATTAAAGAATGATGGGGTGCGTTTGACAATTTTTCTCTAATCATTTATAATTTAAATATGTTGAGAACTGTATGGGATTATGCTCACTGAAAATCATATTCGTCAGTGGCCTTTCATTGCGCACTAATGAACCCTTGTCTTCTGTGATGTTTGATTGGCTCCAACATGGAAATTTGTTTAATAAAGTAAACTCATCCAATTAAATGAATGTCCAGTAAAAAAAATCCTTGTCTGATCACCTCGGTTAACCAAACCTAAAGAAGAAAACATAGTGAATGATTTACTTGAGTATATAAACATCCTTACTCTGTCTTAGTGGCATGTCTGTTTGTTCTACTCGATGCTTATGGGGTGACGTGGATGAGGATGGGATACTATGTTGCGGCATGATTGTTAGTTGTGAATATGAAGCTTTGTGGGGCTGTATCTGAAATCTTGGATTGGTTCCATTACTTTGAGGTATCTCACTAATCCTCTTGTTTTTTGTGACATCACAAGAGAACTAGGTGTGAATGATTAAATTGATTTTTGGTTGTTTCTCTTTCTCTAGCTTTTGGTTATGGCGTTTAGTTTCCAATTAGTGTAGAATTCAAGTAAATTGTACCACTTGAACAAGAAAACAACAATGGTTTAAATGTGGAATTGGTTTTTGGAATGAGTTGTGACTTGGCTGTGAGCGTTGTGCCTTTTTTTATGAATGAATAGTAACAATGGTGTTGTGCTTAGGATGGATCTGGAAACCCTAGGTAGGCATGAGTTCTTGTTTCCGATACATATATCTATAGTTTTTGTGTTTTTTATTCACGCCCCACCAATGATGAGCACTTAGTACCGAACACCCCCATTTCACGGGGGATGGTGGTTTTTTCAACACTCCTATGAGTGGCTGGTTATTAGATACTTTTCTTCTCCCTTTCCCAAATATCCCAAGACACTTCTGGCAAGCTGTGACGGCCTGAGGTCCATTATAGCCGATGATTCTTCGGGCAGGGTCGTTGTAGGGGTTAGCCTAGGTGTGTGCGAGAAGGTTGTTTCCCAATAGTCTTCGGGATGAGGCCCATGAGACATCGGCATAGTATTAGTTAATATACCCCATGTTTTTGAGATCATGGTCACACGTGGTGGTTGTGGCCCATGTGTTTGTGGGCGGGATTGTGGTTGTGGCCCAGGTGTTTGTGGGCGGGATGTTTGGTTGTGGCCTAGCTGTGTGCAGGCGGGGTGTGGTAGTGGGAGTATAGTGATAATGGAAGGAGATGTTTGATGCATAGTATGTCTTCAATATCAAGTGGGGAAGTGTCGTGGGGTACCCAAATATCGATGTGATTTTACTATACATTACTTGACTTGCATTATTTGGGGAGTGTGCCTTGGTGAGGATTGGGTGGATAGTTTTCCTTTATAGGTACTTTGATTATCTATTTTTCCATAGGGATTTAGAATGCCTCCCCACTTGTGCATGAGAGTCTTTGATATTTCTCTACTGAGTATACTTGTATGCTCATCCTACGTATATAAAACTATTTTCATGTTTTCAGGAGGACTATAGGGATTGTGTAGGGTCGTAATAGTTCAGACATTAGGATAGTTGCTGTTGCCAATTTTCAATATTTTGGTAATTCATTTGGGGTTTTCTTTTACTTTTGTATCATTTACTTTTGTAACATGCATATTGGAATGGTTTTCTTTGGATTCACTTTTACGCCCCAGTTTTGGTGTTGTTGGGATTTACTATCCTATCTCCCGATCATATTAATGAAAAAGGGTAATGACTTCCATCTTCTGTCTAATCCTACACCCTTGGTGCTTGTTGCCACTGTGGGACCTATTGAAGGCATGTCTCAAGGGTCATTATCTATCCTTCAACTTGAAGAGGGAATGGTCTTTCAATATGATGTCCCTTGTATCATCTTGGTGAAGGTGGGCTGTGACAATGTGAACACTCATTCATCATGAACATTTTTGAGAACCATATTTTGGTTACATAAAATATCAATATGACCATCCTTGTTTTCTTCATGAAATATGTTATTTACATGGATAATTATAATAAAATTCATTTATGTAATGTGAATAATTGTGATCAATTCCTCTTTAGTGTTGTAGTGGGGTTCATTTCCATAAAACTGTTTTTAAGTGGAAAAAACAACAATCATTGATATTTACAATTTTGGTAGTAATTTTTAGATTATGATAACTATGAGGTTAGTTTATCTCATTCTCTGAAATGATCCATCAAAAGAAGATTTTTATAGGTAAATGTGAGTGAATTTTAAATGGATTTCATTAATCAAGACCCCAATGGGGGAGGATGATCATATGGAAGATGGAGACGAGATAATTCTTCCAATGAAATCCCTCATAACAAATAAATGACCAAATACAATTATGGGGAACAATATAATAATTATCCATTTTAAATTGTATGAGGTTACTATACCACCATTATAACAACATTTGAGTATGAAATGGTTGTAATAATATCCTTGTAACTATGGTGTCTGGTTTCTCCATTTATACTAAAGAGGCAGTTTTGTCAACAATATTTATTTTTGTTTGGGATTAAACTAGTGAATGAGTTCGGTGTATTACTTTTTTTGGGTGAACAATAAACATGAATAGGAGATTCTTAAGGTGGAATTTCGTAATTTTTGTAAATTGGAGGCACATTTTACTTTATTGGAATCTTAATTCTTGAGTCTATTAATAGATTTTCTTATCACGTATTTTGATTATATGATTTTGTAATTCCATTATTTTTTCACATAGACCAACTTGAATATAAGGTGCTTATCCCTAAGACCTATTAAGGGGGAGCATTGTGATGGAAGGGGGGCCAAGGGTGCTGGGGTAGGGGGCTATCCAAGAGGGGGGTGTTTGGGGTGGGGGTTGGGTGTTGTTTGCTGGGGGAGTGGGGGGAAGGGGTTGGGGGCTGTATAGTATTGGGTGGGAGATGGGTTAGGGGGAAGGGAACAAGGGGTGTGGGGGTGTATGGGGGCATGGGTTGTAGGGGAGGTAGACAGTCCTGAAGGGGGTGTTCAGGGTCGGGGTGGGGGGAGTGTGAAAGGGGTGTGGGGGGTGCAGGGGGAGGTTGCCCCTCCATGAGTTTCACTGATCCTATTGCGAGTATGATGACGTGTATTGGTATGTGGGATAAGGATGCATTATATATAGATAACTAATCAGAAAAAACAACCGATGCAATTGATTTGCTTCCTTAACATGCAACCGGTCTTGACATGAATTTAAAATTCATAAGTTAATGGTTATTTCATATAATGTTTTACAAGAAATTAGTATCCATTTATTTTGTTTTTAATCAAATTTTCTTGGAATACACCAAGATTCCATAATTGATGATTTTGAGTTTACTCTTGAGTATGCAATATTAGATCTTTTGGATGTTGCATTCTGTCATGGATGGATAACTGATCCCCAGGTATGCACTATTTAATTTTGATCCTTTATATTTTTTTTATAACAAATGATACATTATTTTCATTCCTTCAACATATTTATTTACTTTAAAGGTATGAATATTTTTTAATGAAATAATTTGAATATTAATTGAAAATGGATATAATCTAATCGTATAACACAAGTGTATAAGGATAAGAAAATAATATATCTAGAAACTGAGATAAAACTATAGGTTGTGTTATAAATATAACTATGTAGAGGATCATGTATTCCTCTCTAAGATATATTTTTATGATGTAACTGGTAATGACATAAATACCCCTAGTAGGGTGCCTCTTCTACATAATGAACTAGGAGATCCCATTGGGTGCCCCGATGACTTATCTAACCTGAGTTGGTGTGTAACTAATTTGCAAGATATGGTATTATGTGTCACCTTAGAATCCTTTAATAAAATGTTATGATGATACTAATTTAAAATTACATAATATCATCTTAATTAATGGATTTCAGAGAATCTACACTATATCATAAAAAAACCAATTTCATTGATATTATGTTCTATGATTTATATGAATAAACTGATTTCCATGAAAATCATTTTGTTAGTGTTTCATGTAAATCCAGTGATAGATTGTTTTTTTGGGTTCTAAATACTATATTCCATTAAAATATATACTATATTGTTATTTTCCTTTTTGATACATTCAATGTAAAAAAATTAATTGTGAACCCATCAATTTCCTGTGCTTATTACTCCAACAAATTTCACTAATGATAATTAGGTTAGCCAATGTAAATGTCCAGGTGGGCTATGCCAAGGAGGGGGTGTGCAGGGTTGGGGGAGGGGTGGGATGTTTAGGGAATAGGGGGGTTACAAGGGGCCATGGGGGTGTCCAAGGGGGGTTTCTCAGAGAGGATGGGGTGTTTAGGGGTTGTTGAGTTAGTGTGGGCTTACATACGGTGAAAATGCTATTTTTTACATTTTAATTACATTATTGGGATTTTTGATATGAAGTGTTCTATTTCTGATGAAAAATATGAATTTTATCCCTAACACAGTGGAGGATTAATTTGAAAAATTTCTCTCCCTAGTTGCAGAACGCTTAATCGATTCAAATAGTAATGTCAAAGTAATTTCCCAATTTTTTTACATCCCGAGGGATTTTTATTTTAATTCATTTGTTGATTTTGATTACTTCTATTGGTATGCTGGATAAGGATGCATTATATGAAGAGAACTAGTAACAAAAAATAGACCATTATTATGAATATGAGTATATATATAAGGGTCCTCTTCTGCATGACTTGATCCCTTTCATGTAGAGCCCCTCTCTTAGCCACATTGATTCAAGAATTTTATAAATTGGATTTTTATACCTTCTTGAATATTTTGTTTATATGAAATTTATATTCTTGATCATGTGTTAGATAAAATAATTCTTTTGATTGAAAAAAGTCATGGTTTTTTAATAACACCCCTCCAATGGAGGTGCGTTGTCTATGAAAACACACAGTTAAAGTTTATGCTTATATAGTTTGTTTGATATTATTGCATTAATGTTTTACATTTTAATATTTACCCCTTATCTTCTTCTTTGAGACACCTTGAGAATCTCTATTGATTTTTTTTGACTCACATGTGGATGTGCAGGCGGAAAGATGTGTACAATGTTGCGTGGGGGTGTGTTGAGGTGGTCTGTCTAGGAGGGGGGTGGTTACTGCCTGGGGGTGAGCTACTATAAGGGTGGGGTGGGGGGAGGGAGATATACATGGGGTGTTCATGGGTGGTTTAAGGAGATTCTCTGGGGGGGGGGGTGTAAGTGTAATTTCCATGGGGCATGTGGGTGCATGGGGGCAATCGAGGGGGTTTAAGGGTTGTACATGGGGTGCATGGGGGATGTCCAGGGGGTGCAAGGGGTTGGAAGGGACTACCCAAGGGGGTACAATGGGTTGTCCCTTAGGGGGGATGGGGTAGGGGTGTTTATTAGTGGTTTCTTTTATAGTAATTCCTTCCCATTCAAATTAAAACCCTCTAACTTATTAAGAGTACACATCTAATGAAGGCATAATCCACTATAGGATAATATTTAATCTCCGTCCATGAGCTTGTATGTTCAGATTTGACTGTGTACAATTAATATATCTAAGAAAATAATTGAATTTGTCTATGTACCATGGTAATTTAATGTTGATATAATGTAATGACTAATTTCCTTAGTGAAACAATTCTCAGGCTACGATTTCTTCTATCTAAATTAATGACCTCAATAAAATGCATGCAAGTGGTTCAAGTAATGTTCTTTAATATTTTATTACAAATAGGACATTCATAGTATCAAAATGATTCTTCACGAATCATCAAATAAATTTAATTAGGTACACATTAGGCATGGGATTCATGGAATACCAAGCATTAACATAACTTTTCATATATTATATTACTTTATATGATATTAAATTACTTGTTTTAGGTATGAAAGATATTTTTTAATGAATTTTGGGGGGCATGAAACCTTTGTATTTCTCTCTTATTTGTTGTATTATGGAAAGTTCATGATATAATGAAGGATATGTGATATATTAACTATATTTTAGTGAACCATTTGTGGATCAACAAATATTTATTCCTAAAAAATTATTATTTTGTTAGATAATAGTAATTTTTTGTGGGTAGTTGCCTCAATGACTTGACAAGAACTGAATTTCTTATGTGTGTGCTTTCCCATGGTAGGTTGTGTCTGTGGAGGTTTATCCCTCTATTTCTTTTAAATACTTGGTGTCTCGCAGGACCTCCTCAAACACTTTTCAAAACCTTTGGGTTTTTTAGGTTTCACATTTGTGAGGTCAGGTGTATCACGGAATTATCTCAAACTACTTCATGTTCGCATGAAAATAATTTTTTTCGGGTGTCTAGGGGGTGACCGGGGGGGTGTCTAGTGTGGGGTGTCCATTTGTGGGGAGGAGTGTCCAAGGGGTCTAGGGGGATGGGGTGGGGGTCCAAGGAGGTCCAGGGGGTCCAGGGTGGTGTAGGGGTGTCTAGGGGGGATGAAGTTGGTGTCCAGGTGGGC